>CM051828.1:123850635-125066468 GCA_028451465.1 Erethizon dorsatum | reverse complement strand
GTCTAAGTTCATAACATCCATGGGGTCCAGCGAGAAGAAAAACAGAAAACAACCTGCAAGAAGCAACCAGCGACATCTCAGGCAAGGCTGTCCCCGGTGCTGGGGGAAGTGACCCCAAATGTTCCCTGGAAAAACTCGACTGTAACAAGATGCCCAAATACCAGAGAAGGGAGACTGTGAAAATTGGAGCCTTAGAACCTTGGAAATGTGGTCAAGCACAGAGAACGTGCTCCGTGGCTCCACTCCGGGTCTGCCTGCCCAACGCGCCCTATGCTGGGTGGGGGAGGTGGTCGCTGTCTGTGCTGCCAACTGTCCTGGTTTGCCCATGAGACGGCAGCACCGGCCAGTCTGCCCCTCGAGTCAACATGTGTCCAGGGAAGGGGACCTTGTCCCTGGCCAAGGTGGGGCTTTACTCAACTCCCAGCCCGACTGTATCTCAGAAAGCAACGGTGCCTTGTGTGGGGGGGGGGGGGCTGGGTAAACATCCGGTGGCACAGAGCTGGTGAGCACGTGGGCAGCTGCAAATTTAATAAATCTTAATGATTCTGTTTATGCAAACAAGCAGGCTGAAGCCAATGACGTAGCCCAGCTGTCAGTGACTTGGGGCTTGGAGAGAGAAAAAATTGCAGAGGACCAACGGCTCATAAATAATCAGCTTGGGGCCGGCTTTTTTCTTCCCTCTGCACTAAAAATAATAAACAGAAAGTTTTGAAGTTGGCAAGATTACAACCTCTGAAGACAGCACTTATTTTCTACCTGTCAGCGGGCCTGAGTGTGCAGTGTGCGTACGTGCACTTGTGCAGTCACACACACATACGTGCACATGTGCACACCAGAACTAGCAAAAAATAACCTGAGGACTGTGACAGTTTGGACCTGGAGTGGCCCCCAAAAGCCCATGTGTCACAGGGAAGTGAGAACAGGCCTGGTGGGTTGCAGATGGAACTGCCAAAACTCTGATTCCAAACAAACCTCTCTTTATAAGCTGATGATCTCAGGTGCTTTGTTACAGTGACAGAAAGCTGATAAATGCAGGCAAATCAGCAAAAGACAACACAAGGAGCAAACCAAGGGCAGGATTTCACCCGGAAAAGTGCCACTGCCCCTCTGCTCTCAGGAAGAGAAGCAGGGACAGCGTCTGCAGAGGTCTCGGTCCTCCTTTACGCAGCGGTTGAGAGCCTACTGTGTGCCATGTGTTACGACAGGAACTTTGCCTCCTGTCGGCTCGGTGGACTTATTCTACTCATTGGAAGACCGTGGTTAAGTGACTTGCTAAAGGTCTCACACTTTCGTGTGTGGCCTGAATTTGCATCCAGAATGTAAAGCAGTAGTTCTCAAAGTGTGGTCCCCAGCCTTCCCTTGGAACTCATCAGAAAGTCAGATCCTCGGGCTGCTCCAGACCTGATGGAGCTGAACATCTAGGCACGGGTCAGCAGTCTGCTTTTCACAAGCTGCCTACACCAGGGCTTCTATGTTGCTTCCTTCTGCACAGCTGGCTGAGGTCCCTTAGTTCAAAGCCAGCCAGCCCCAAATTGTATAACACACTTGTTTTAAACATGGGCTGAAGAAGCAGATTTTGCAGCCACCTTGAGCCTCTGGACTGTATACGAAAGACACAAAGCCACACCCAACACCGCTAGCCGTAGACGAGCTGAACCTCAGGGTTATGCAGCCCCTGGCCACGGTCACTGTCCCCAAGCTCTCAGAGCAGAGCCTCCCACTGTGCCACTGGGTGCAGAGGCCCCCGTGATCCCCCTCTCTACCTGGCCAGGTATGTGGTCTGGGGCACAAGCTGCTGCTCTCTCGCTCTGGATGTGTTCCGAGTGCCCAAAACAGAGTACTGAGCCAGCACCCGGTACCCATTGGTAGAATGAATGAATGAATGAATGAATGAGAGAGGGGAGGTGGCCAATGAACGCACCACATCAACGTGTTTGTTCCAGGCTGCAGGGACTTGAGCCTGCTCCAGTGTTACCTATCCCACATATTTAGTGAGCATTTACTCTGTGCGAGGCACCAGTGACCCAGTTAGGGTCCCGGCCGATGGACCCCGGCCTGGGGCTGCATAGATGGGGGTTTGCACCCAGGGAGGGGCTGGAAGTGCTGGAGCTGGAGGCAGCCTGGACACCCAGTCCTGGGTCCCCCATTTCCCAGTGGGAGCCCCCAGTCCATGGGTCACCTGCCTTTCCAGATCTCCTTCCCTATTCCAGGAGGAGGTTGTTGTTATATCCAAGGGGGAACCAGGGCTCAAGCTACAGGAAACTGCTCCTTCCGTGCATAACAGTATACGTGATCTTCAAAATTAATTCATGAAATAAATAAAGTAGGCATAAATAAAGTTCCATTTTACATATGGAGACAGCAAGCAACTGGCTCAAGGCCACAAAGCTAGGGTCCAGAGCACATCCCTGATCTCATGATGGTCCTCGGGTCCCCTGCAGATTCCACACACGATGCTGAAGGACCCAGGCAGGACCGCTGGTGTGCATATCACACAGGAAACATGGACTCTAGACCAGAGCATGCTGGGCCTGTGTCACCCTGGGCCTATGTGTGACAGGAAAATAAGGGTGTTCACTTAGAACAGTAGCTGTGGTGCCAGCAACATGCACCTGCCTTTTCCAAAAGCGAGGAGACCCTGCAGCCCCTCTGGTGCCTCCTCCGAGACACAATGGGAAAGGTTAAAACGAGGGCTTTGGGGTCCGAGCACAGGAGTGGGCAAGTCAGCTCAACTTGCCACCTGTGTCCCGGGCCTAACGCGGAGACATTAATGCCACTCAAGGGCCAGCGGGAGCACAGTCCTGGCACACGTGGTGCACAGCCAATAGACCCCACACGGAGCAGTGACAGTGTTACTTCTTCCGGTTGCCTCTGCTGGCACGGCCACCGCCCCGGCCGCACATCCCACATGGTGGCTCTGAGCAGTCACAGAGGGCGCAGCGGAAACACCGGCCCAATGGAACCAAAGGCCTCCACCATCCTTCCAATGTGTGCCCAGAGCCCTGCGCACCTCTCTGTCACCGAGGTGGCCACGTGGTCACCTGGAACCATCTGGTCCCTGAGAAGGTCCTGGTTTACACCTGGTGTCGCAGCAGTCACTAGTAGCACCCTCGTCTCTTCCCAGCGTGTCTGTCCCCAAGCCCTCAGGGAAAGGGTCCCTTCTCCATCATGTCACCTGTCACAGCTGTGTACTCTGCACGCCTCTTCCAGTCACCCCTCCAAACCTAGGCTTCTGGCTCCCCACAAATGCCCCTTGGACCTCACAGAAACTTCTGGAAAGCCCAGAGCCTGACCGCCAGCTCTCCAGACGCGCTGCCCTCTAGCTGTGCGAGCAGATGGCGACTCTTACCATCCGGAATCCGCTCGGCTCCCCCGGAGGACTCGGCAGCTGAAGGAGAGGAGAAGGGGGAAAATTAAGTGAGGTGAGCGAAAACGCAAATCCCAGCAGAGCTGTAATGGAAATTCATTTTGTCAAGGGAGTGTTTCTCTAAAATTTCTGGTCATCTGGACAGCCTGAGCCAGCAGGGTTCGGGTTTAACGAGCTTTTTAACACACTTTGGGCCGCTGGGAGTCATCTGCCGGCAAGGCCTGCCCGGGCTGCTGTCGCCCGCTGGCTAGGGCTGGGCTGACACCTAGTGGCCGACAAGGCTACTTCGGGGCCAACAGAGCCTGCAGCGCTGGAGCTGGGCTGGCGTCTAGGGTCTGAGGCCTGGAAGGGACTGGGAAGCCCTGTTGCCTCCTTGGACTGGGGACACTTAACCTCCGTACCTCCATTTCCTCATGGGTTCAGGGGGATAATAGGTATCTCCCTTGTAGGGTTGTTATGAGGACATAAGGGTTATTATTACTAGTGGGGCTATTGGTATTAGTTTGGGTAGCCGGCACTGGACCCAGGAGAGGAATGCGGGTGCTCAAAGTCACACAGCAGGTCAGCAGAGAGGTGCAGCTGGACCCCAGGGCTCCTGATGCCACCTACTGCTGCCCCGTTCCACACCCACAACACAGTGTCAGGTTCGACGCCAGCTCTGCTGCTGCCCGGCAGTGTGATCTTGGGCAGATGTTTTCTCTTCTCGAGGCCCCTCTCTGGAGACAGGGATGCAGCTACCCTGGCAGAGGTGGCCAGAGGGACTGAAGTGATCATGCACAATGAGCCCAGTGTGGCAGGGAGCAAGCAAGCGCTCCTTGTGAGCCAACCGTGAGGTCATTGTGTGTGTCACTGGGACTCTGGCCTCATGAGGAGGCAGGAAGACCAAAGACACAGTGTCAGTCAAGTGCTGGGGACCTGGGCCTCTCCCCGATGGAGTGGCCACCTCAGCCTGGTGTGTGGGTGCCCAGGACCAAGCACCACAGGCTGAGCTGTCTCCCTGCTGTGAGTCAGGCCCAACTACCACCCTTCCTGGGGCTCAGCACCCACCAGCAGGCGGCTGGCGTCCTTGAGCTTGGACTTGTACAGCATCCAGCGGTAGCGCAGGTCTTCTAGCTCCTCGGAGGCCGCCCTCAAGGGCCCGAGATGAAGGAGGTTCTCGAAGAGATTCTGGCCTTCTGGGACTCGTGCCTGCAGCTCCTGGGGGGAGGGCAGTGTCACGGTGCAGCTTAGGTGGCCCAGACTGCCTCAACCAGCTGTAGGATGCCAATCAATTAGCACTTGGCTGAGAGGCACAGGGGTGGCAGACAGAACCGAGGGACCCTCATCTGTGCAGATTCAAGCCGCAGCTGGTGGCTTCTCTCCAAAATGTCACAGAGTGGCTCCTGTGGGCCACCAGACTATGGACCCTGTGGCGGCTTTCAACTCTGAAAGGGCCATGTCCTCCCAGGGGCTGACCCTAAGGGTTGCCATCATTATCAAGGTGATCACAGGGGAAGGTGCCTTTCTGTTGGCATTGCTGCATCTGGCCAAGTGGTGTTGGATTAGGCAGATATTTCTGTCAAAATAGAGTACTGTGTTCACCTTAGACTCAGGACTCCTAGATGTGGTGTGAGGGGCAGATGAGAGCTCTACGTGCAGCAGCCTGGGTTGAAGCCCCGCCTTTGTGCCCTGGCTGTGCCCCATCCCATAAGCTGTGCAGCATAGATCTCTGCGCTCAGCTGCTCAGCGCCCGCTAGAATGCGAGCTGGGCGAGACCAAAGGGGCTTAGCGAGGAAGCTTGAAGTCCTTCTGACCCGGCCAGAGGTGGGGGGAGGCGTGAAGTGAGGACTAAGTACCAAATGTGAGGCAGCAGAGGTGGCTGGGAAGGACTTCCTGGTGATAGGCAACAAGGTAACAGGGAACAAATCACTCGCTGAAGACAAATTATTAAGAACATTTTAGAGCCATGAAAGGGCTGATGAAAGAGTGAGGCCCATCAGGCTGAAACTTGGGAAAGGGAGGCTGGAGTGTACCTATACCTGAGCTGTACCTCAGGCTGGAGGTAGAGCGCTTGCCTAGCATGCACAAGGCCCTGGGTTCCATCCCCAACACCCCCAAAACCAAACCCAAACCCAAACAACAGCAGCAAATACTTTGGGAAAGGATAGGGATCCTGAGGAGGAAACTCTGGGTTCCAGGCAACTTTTGCCCCAGGACAGTCTGAAAGAAACAGCTGTGGAACAGATATGTGCTTCTGGCAAACTCACAGGGGTGGGACGCGAAGGACAGTGTCTGGGCTCTGATAAGCCCCTCCTCCTTTAGCTGAGACCCCACAGGCTTCACCCTCAGAGTAAGGTGAACCAGAAGTAAACCTGGGCTTGTGTAGACCTGCAGCCCAGCTCTAAGTCATCTCAGTGGTCCAGGGGGCTACAAGCCTGGATCTTGGATTCAGTGGTCCCATAATAATAAAGCCCCTGGGCCTGTGAGATGGTTCGCGGCGTAAGTGCTTGCCTGGCAAGCGTGAGGGCCCGAGTTCAACTCCCGGAACCCACATACGAAAAAAGGGCCGGTGATATTGCTCAGCAGCACAGGCGCCTGCTGGCGCACGAGGTCCTGAGGTCGATCCCTGGTACCCACAAAAACAAACAAACAAACAAACAAACCAACAAACAAACAAACAAAACCCTGCTTCTTGGTAGTAGCCAACAAACTCCCTTCTGGAAAAAGAGATTATCCTAAACCCTTGACTACTCTTATATGTATTTTGTCAAACACAATGTCCAGCACACAATCAAAGCAGCCACATATAGACACAAGACACCAAAAACAAGAGGAAGCAGAAACAATACCCAACACAAGCCTTTTGAAAATGCCTTGAGATGTGGAATTACAAGACACACTACGAAGCAGCTATGTTCACCAGGCTCAGTGAATTAAAGACAAGCTTAAACATTTCATCAAGGGCCTGGGAGCTAGAAAAGTGGCCGAGAAAATTGTTAAAAGAGCCAAATAGAAATTAGAGAACTGATCATTACAATGACAAATGTTAAGAACTCAATAGACACATGTAATAGCAAGTGAGACACAGCTAAAGAGAGAATGAGTAAGCTGGAAGATGGATCAGAAAAAGATATTCAGAATGCAACATGAAGAGACAATAGGATCAAAAACACACAAGAGAGTCAGAGTCATAAAGCTCACAGTGAGAAGGAATAATAATATAGGTTTAAATGACATCAGAGAAAGAGAGAAGGTAACAAGGAAGAGGCGCAATTTAAAATATAATGTCAGAGAATTTTCTAGAAAGACCCTAGATCATGGATTCAGAAATTCAAATGAATCCCAAGCACAATAAACAAAAAGAAATCCAGATGCTAATATATCATAGTGAATTTCATAAAAATAAGGAAAAGAAGAGGTAGGCAGGGGCCTGGTTGGGAAAGGTCTTACACGATAAACTTAAAGTTTGAACTCTGTACTGAGATGCTTCCATCAGGAGAACAAGTGCACTTTCATGGCTCCAAATAAACCACATGTGGCTGAAGAAGGAGCTGTGACCCAGGTATGGGGCCCAACAGAAAGGAGAGAGGCTATAGCGGTAAGCAAGGCAAAGCCTGTGCCTAGGGGAAGATGGGGTAGTGAGAGGGGCAGAAAGAAAAAAGTACCAAGGGAGTGGGATCGAGGAGGGTGTGGGGAGCAATGGCCTGATTGCTGTCCCCTCCCAAACTCAGGTTGAAATTTAACTGCCGTCGTAGCAGGAGGAAGGTGGACCTCTGAGGGGTGACTGGGCCATGAGGGGCCCACGCTGCCATCAAAAGGCAAGTTGGGCACCTCGAGCCTCCTGGCCCTTCTGCCTTTTGCCATGTGATGTGCAGCAAGGCCTGGTACTGTGATCTTGGACTTCTCAGCCTCCAGAATTGTGAGCCAATAAATCCCTGCTCATTAGAAATTACCCAGTCTCCTGCAGCTGCACAAATGGACTGTGGGTAACCAGGTATAGGAGAGAAGGAGGAGTCATGGCAGATTGTGGACAGAAATGACCCTGACTCCCCTACCTCCACCCCCACCCATAACCTTGCCCTTGGCGACTTGGCCTTGGTGTCCCTCTCACCAAGCGGCGGGGCCTGTTTTTCCTTCCCCTTGAGTCTGGGCTGGCCTTGTGACTCTCCATCCAGGAATGCCAGGGGAGTTATGCAACCTGGTTCAAGTCTAGGCCTACAAGGGCCTTGCCTGCCTCTGCTGTGTCCCACAGGAGGATAAGCGAGGGAGCCCAGCATACGTCTTGGCCCCTTGAAATGGCAGAAGCTAGGCTGAGCTCAGCCTAAACTGCAAAGAGTCAGAGTCACAAGTTAATAAACAGCTGTTGTTTTAAGTCACAAGCTGTGGGCTGCTTTGTTAAATAGCAACAGCTAACCGATATATAGGAGTCAAAGGGTTAGTGGTGATGTTTTCTGAGTGGGAGATATAGGAGGAGGCTGCCTGAATGGATGAATGGGTGAATGCAAGGAAAAGTTCTAAAATATCTGGACCAAAAAACACTTAAAAATAATTATTTGTACACAAGTGAGAAAGGCTCTCAAGTGATCGCATGCACTGTGCTCCCGTTTGAGGAACTCTCCGGCGGAGTCGGGCATGGTGGCACAGGCCTGTAATCACAGCACGCTGGGAGGCTGAGGCCTGAGGATCTTGAGTTTGAGCCCAGCCTAGGGCAACTTAGCAAGACCCTGTCTCAAGATTAAAAAATAAAAATGAAAAAAGGGTTGAGGATGTAGATCAATGCAAAGGCCCTGGATTCGATCCCTGGTACCACCAAACAAACAAAAAGAACAAAACAAAGCAAAACACCGCCGAAGAACGCTGTGGTGGCCAGCACATCTAAAAGGGTGCAAACCCTAGGGGAACAAACCTGCAGCTTTGCCTCTCTGGTCCTCATGTCCTTGGCCGAGGTGGCTCTCATCACAATGATTCTAACCAGCTTGGAATTTTCCACCTGCAGCCACTGCTCAAAGTTCCTCAGGAGCTGGAAGAAATCTTCATGGCTGCCTTCATCTTCCTCGAGCAGATTTGCCTGCAGGAATCACGTGACCAAAGTGACAACGTGACAGAGGCAAGCAAGGCCCATTGGCCCCGGGTTCTGGGGAGGCCACTGAGGCAGAGGGGAAGGATGAGGACAGGATGCCCAAAGGGTGTGGGAGCGGTAGGTGCCACATTAGGGGCCCAGAGCATTCCTTGCTGTCACCTCTCTGGCTCCCTAGTGGACGTCACCACCCTCCTTTCCAGGACGGCTACCCTGTGACCACTCTTCCACCAGGTTCTTCCCCCCTCCGGGTTCAGGCTCTGCTGGCCTCTGAAGGTTGAGCTGCCCCCCCCCGTCCCCTGAGCTGGACCCTGCAGATGTTATTCACAGGTACCCGGCCTCTAAGCCCTGTCCTGGGAACACAGTAACAGTCAGTCAGTACAGGTGTTTTGGATGCAATTCTGCATTCAGATGCACAGGGAATGAGGGAGTGGGAGAGTAAATAATTTGATTTTTTTTTTTTCTTTTTTTTTTTTTTTGAGACAGGGTCTCACTCTGTTGCCCAGACTGGCCTTGAAATTCTGGGCTCAAGCAATCCTCCTGCTTCAGCCTCCCAAATAGCTGGATAGGCATGTGTCATTATGCCCAGCTTGATGGATTTTTTTTTTTTTTTTGAAGAACAAGTAATATTCTTTTCAGTATGGATTGACTTTTTAAAGGCAGCAAGGGAAAGTGATGAATGATACCATGTAGTTTTCGCAAAACACAGCCATATCCCAAAAACATGCCCTCCTGTAAGATCTTGGCTTGCAATCTGGGGTCAGTAGGAAGTTTTCCACCTGACTCTCCTCCTGCATGGGTGGCTCAGAGATGAGGACCAGCACAATGTATATGACCTTCAAAGATGCCTGCGACCTGCCCAATGGCCTGGCTCTGCAGTCTGGGACCCCCGAGGCTCTCTCTGCAGTGGCACAAGTCCTCCTGGGGCCACAGCAGGAGCAACAAGAAAGGATGTGTCCACGTCCCAGGGGCTCGGCATGTGGCCTTAGGCAGGGAGGAGGCTGTGCAGAGACCCCGCTGTGTCACTTGAGCTGGATCTGACCCCTGTCCGGAAGCCCTGCTAGACAGGCTCACCCCATGCTGCCGCCTGGGGATAGGATCCAGGGTGTTGATGAGAAAGCCCAACTTTGGGATGTTGTTGGTGAAAACCAGCTTTTTCCCCGAGTCCACCTCTGTGCTTTGCAGCTGCCGGTTTCGGATGAGGCTGGGAAGACAAAGTGCACCCACTCAAGACAGGGATATAATGGGGACCCGCAAGGTCGCAGAAGTAATAGCATTGGGACCGCAAGGTGGCAGGAGATTTCTGGGTCTCACTACCAATAGCGAGTCAGCAGCCACCCTTCAGGCTGGCCGGAAAGCTCCAAGTCACACCCAGGTCCGGTTTCTACCTTTAAACCCACATTGCCCTGGCATGAAGGTGCAGGTGAGGAAACTGAGGCTCAAGCCAGGACAACTGGCAGCCAACTCCCCAATCTAGGACCTTTCCCAGCTCCTCCTGTCCCAGCCAGAATTGCCAGGTGGGCATGCAGATACCCACGGGCACCTGGCACCACACCTGGCCCAGCCATCAGCCCTGAGCACCTCTGGAGGCCCCTGGGGGGCATTCTCACCTCAGCACATCCTCCTCCAGCAGCCGCAGGGCCCGCCAGGACTCCGCCAATTCCCTCAGCTCCTCCTGGACCTCGGCCACGCCCTCTGGAGAAGACTTCTCCATCACCAACCGGCTGTGTGCCTCCACCAGGGCCAGACTGGCCTCCTTCTCTGGGAGCTCAGCCACCAGTGTCTGAGGGACAGAGATGCCGGACACAGAGTGAGGCCTCAGGCTTGGAGGCATCTGCTTCCCCTTGTGGGATCTTTGGCCAATGAAGCTGCTGGTGGGGGGTGCGGTGCAGGGCAGGAAATAACCGTCTCACCTCAACCCCAGCCTCTCGGGACTCGGCATTCCATGGGCCCACATCCCCTCGGTGCGACTCCAGCTTCTGTGTGACCATGGTGATCCACTGCTGCAGCTCCAGTAGCTGGTGGCTGAAGGTGCAATGCTCCCTCACACTCTGTTGACACTTGTCCATGAGGTCCTGCGGACAGCCCAAGGCCAGGGCTCTGAGCCGTGGTCCAGGCAGAGACCCCAGGCATCACCCCAGCCCTGCAGGATGCCCAGGACCTCCACCCAGCATCTGGCCACAGGCAGGGGCCCAGCACAAGGGCATCACCCAGGAAGGCCGCCTCTGGTTCAAGTGCCAAACCACCAAGTCCAGGCGAGGGTGGACAATCGTGGCTCTCGACCGCACCCGGTCAGTGTGAACTCGCACAAGCGCTTGGGCAAACCATTGGTGGCATCTGGTAAACCTGACCCCAGGTGTACCTCTGACCCAGCCATCACACTCCTGGCATGTGCCCCTGTGCCTTCACCCAAAGACCCCCGTGTGGTGTTTCCTGTCATGGCTCCACACTGACAAGTGTCCACCAACACAAGGCCGGGTGGGGGGAGCTCCATAGGGTGTCAGTCTGCTGCCACATGCAGTGAGGTGGATGAATTTATAACCATCCTGGGGAGACTAGAAGCCACACCCTAAAGAAAACATCCTGTCCTATTCCACTGGGTGGGGGGGAGCAGGAGCGGTCAGGAGTGGTGACAGTGACCGGTGGGCACTGATGTGACTGCATTTTATCTGGGTGCTGTAAACACGGATCTGTTTAGTTTTTTCAATTCCACTGTGTTGCACACATAGATGTTTACTTTTCCACACAGGATTATACTTCAATAAGAAGCTTCGCAGCCAGCCTTCTTTCTTACGCCCTCCCTGGTTTCCGTTTCCTTGGGCCTGTCTGCTGCTTGGCTGTTCAGCCTGGGCCTTGTACTTCTGTCTCCAGGAAAGGTGGGCACTGTACTCAGAAGGGTGGCCAGTCTCCATCTTCCTGGTCACCCTGCCTGGGACCCTCTGGCCCCAGGGACTGCTGTCCCTTCCTGAGCCCAGGACCTCGTGATGCTCTGCTGACCACCAAAGGCCCTGCCCTCCTGCATTCCAAAAATACTGGGGAGTCAGGAACACCAGGCCAGAGAGGGAGACTTGGCACCCCTGGGGCTGCAGAGGGTCCTGCATCTGTCCTCAATGACCCACCGAACAATCCCTAAACCCACTCCGCTGCGGCTCACTCGGCCCGTCCTTCCCCAGCCCTGGTACCGACCTCGGCCCAAAGGCCTTCGGTGCTCTCTGCTGCACACAGCTGTGACCCGGCCAGGGGACGTGGCTGCGGAGGCAGGGCCATTGAAACTCACTTTAATGAGTGCTGAGTATCAAAATAATAAGGGGCATTTTCTCTTTAAAGAAGGAAGAAAACCACAAATAAAGAGTACGAAATTGGAACAACACCATTGCAGCCCCTGACGAAGCTCCCCTAGTGCCGCTTCATACAATAATCACCCAGCTCGCCACCGGGAGCCAACTTTGCTGTTTCTTGGGCTCCTGAGGGGTGGGGGCTGCTTCCTACCTTTCTACCCCCACCCCAAACCCTGAGGCCAGCAGCTGCTCTTGGGTTCAGCAGAATCAGTGACTTTGTCCAGGCCCTGTGCGTCACTGAGACCTAGGGGCTCCGTAGTGGGGCTGTGTTTCTGGAGACCAGTGGGGGGCAGGATGGCTGCAGTGAGAAGGACAGGGACAACGCCAGGGGCTCCCAGTGCACCGAGGAAGGACAGTCGGACGATGCAGAACTGTGCCACGTCCCACAGACCTTCTCCTGCCGCGCTGGTCTCCGCACACCTGCTTTTCCTGCACTGGGCGTAGACTCTAACGTGGTGAGTGTACGAACCAAAGCTGCTGCCCTCCCCAGGAAGCGGCCACCGGCAAAGCCCGCGGGGGGTTATGCTTTGGCTCGATCACAATTTTATGCATTTCTGAAGCCCACAGCCCAGCTGGCTGTGTCCCATGGCACACATGGCATTTGTGTGTTGGCAAGCAGGGGGCATTTTTTTTTCCTGTGAGACAGGGTCTCATTACGTAGTTCAGGCTGGGCTTGAACCCTCGTTATGTAGCCCAGGCTGGCCTCGAACTTGTAATCCTCCTGCCTCAGCCTCCAGAGTGCAGGGGCATTTTCTGACCACTTCCTAATGTCTTGAGCACCTCCACATGGAAGAACATTGGTCACATTTACTTTTACAAAGCTCTCTTTTCTATTCTGAGCATTTCTGAGTTGTCTGTGAGGTTGAATGATATGATCTGTGGGTTTCAGGCCTGTAAAGTGGTGTTGGGAGTGTTCGCGGCTAAAGCAGGGCATGCAGGGTGGGGGGTGGAGAACCCCGCGGGGGGTTTCCCTGAGGCGTGGCCGCCACAGCCTAGAAGGCCGACCAGGCCTCCATCCCCTTCAGCCCCCGAGTGGGGCCTGGGATCTGCATTTCAACCTGTCTCCCACCAATTTTCAAGGAGCCTGGGGGTCCATTCCACAGAAAGTGCAACCAATTCTGCGTGAACCCAAGAAAGTACTCAGGTGGCCACTAGAGGGCGCTGCCGACAAGGCTTTTGGCTGCCGAGGGCTGGGGAGCAAGCGCAGAAGGCGCCGGGACCTAGGGCGCCCACATCCCGGAGGCTCTGCCTCGTGGCCCTTATCACAGTGAGGAACTGCGCGTTTACTTGCGCACTCCCTGACCGTCCACGCTCTGACATTCATGTTGCCTCCACCCGCAGTGCCTAGAACAGTGCCTGGCATGCAGGAGGCGCTTAATAATCATCTGTTACATAAATGAAGAGAGGAGGGAAGAAGGAAGGAAGGAAGGAAAGAGGGAAATAAACGGGTCAGAAAGAATGAAGGAGTCAAACGTGGTGGTGTCCACCTGCAATCCTAGTATTTGGGAGGCTGAGACAGGAGGATTGCCATGAATTCCAAGCCAGCCTGGGCTATATAGTGAGATCCTCTCTCACCCCCAACCCCCCCCAAAAGGAATGAAGGAAGGAGAGGGAGAAAGGCCCCAGGCATGTAGGATTCCAGGGCCTGGCCCTTCCTCCGGACCTTACCTCCAGGGACCTGCGCAGGGCCTGGTAGTCGGAGGAAAGCTGGTCCATTTTATGCTGGTGGTTGGGGTCCTCCTGGATGCGACACCTCACGGCCTCTACCTGCACCTCCAGCTCCAGCCCCTCTTCCTGCAGGCCCTGCAGTGCAGAGAGGAACGACATCACCCGCTGGCCGTGGTGCTGACCAGGGCAGGGCTTGGTGTGTAGCGTCCTGTTCCCAGCGCCAAGGGCTCCCTCACACCCTTGGCCAAACCACATGACTGGTTGGCTGGGCCCCATCTCAGGGCTCATGAAATTTTAAAATCAGACAAAAATATTCTGGAAACGATGAAAATCAGTTCTGTGCACAACCAGATGGCATCTCAGGGGACAAACGCATGGACTCCTATGCGGTGACCCCCTCTGGCTAGGAAGAATCCTGTCCCAATTTTAGCTTTAAAGCCCTGCATACAACATGTTCGATGTCTTCCAGAGCACACTCTAAATTTATATGTGGGCCTGTGCTTGGGTTTTAAAAAGATAATCATGGTAGCACATGCACCTTAAAAAGCAACAAGGGCTGGGAGGTGGTGGCCTGGATCTGTAATCCCGGCACTTGGGAGGCTGAGGCAGGAGGATCGCCACAAGTTAAGAGGGCAGCCTGGGGCCGCATAGTGAGTTCAAGGCCAGGCTGAGCTACATAGACAGATCCTGTCTCAAAAAACAAAAACTAAAGCAAGTTCTTTATCCAGCCAGTGATTAACAGTGTCAGCACCTTCACAGTCCACAGGTGTTTGAAACATTCTCACTCTCAAAAGGGGCTTATTCAGCAGAAGGCCTCTGGACTCTTAGGAATAATTAGCAAAGTAATTTTAAAAATAAATACTGTTAGACTTTGGAACTGAGGGGAAAACAAGAGGGCTGCTTATTACTTTGCTAGGGTCAAGCATCAGCAGTTCAGTTTATTAATTCGTATCATTAATATGTGCCAGTAATTGTAGCAATAATAAAAGAGAATCAGCAGTTTGGGAGTGTGAAAGGCCCTGCTGAGGCCAGGGACCCTCAGATAAACAAGCAGAGATTCCCCTGGGAAAAGTCCATTCTCAAGCAAGGATCTAAACCTCGGCTGGAGCTGGCCACTGTCTGCTGGCCACAGGAGGGCGCTGCCTCTAGGTACACCTGGGTGCCCCCTTACCTGCAACCGCAGGAGCTGGGCCTGCTTTCCTGGAAGGTCTCGCTGAAGCCCTTTCTCAGCTTGGAGCCTGGCCTGGAGGTCCAGCATCTTCCTCTGCAGGGGTGCGAAAGCAGCCCCAAAGTCTTTGTGCTGAGCCAGCAAACTCTGCAGAGAGGGCGTAGTCAGCTGCACCTTAAGAACTTCTTCCTAGGCATCTCGTAAGACCCGGTGCCTGGAATCAGGCTGCATTCTCCTGGCCAGCTCGCACTCTAGTGCCACCTCCTCCAGGAAGTCCTCCCTGAGCCCTGGGTGCCTGTCCTTGTGTTCACGTGCAACACTTTGGCCATACCGTGTTAGAACAAGGCTGGCAAAGCACGCCCCCCTCATCCTGCCAGTAGCCTCTTTGTGTAAATGAAGTTTTATTGTAACACGGCTGTGCCCATTCATTTCCCTGCTGTTTCCCCACCACAGCGGCAGAGTAGAGTCGGGGCAGCAGAGCCTCCCCTACAACACTGGCGTCCTCGATGCCACACGGGTTTGCAAGGCTCCTCTCCGCCCGCCCCGCTGCCCTCACCTGCAGCTTGCCCTTCCTCTGCAGGAGGCCGCTGTGCAGCAGCTCTCTGTCCTGCATGCAGCTCGCCGCCTGCGCCAGGAGGCCCGAGGCTCTCTCCTGGCCAAAGACACTGCTCAGCACATCGGTCTTCAGCAGCAGTGCCGCCAGCTGCTCCTTCAGGCGGGAGCTTTCCGCCAGGGCCGCCTGTGGGTGACAAGGCCTCCATGAACCACGGAGCAGGACCTGGTAGGACAAAGCTGAAACTGGGGCCGGGAGCGCGTGGCGCTGGTTGTCACCGCGGGGGAAGCCGCCCCTCTGTGCAGGCATGGGAGGAAGCCGCAGACCAGAGTGGAAACCTGAGCTGGCGGGAATCCAGGGACCTGAATTCATGGTCCACCCCACCCCGCATTCATCTTGTTCCAAAGCTGGAGTAGGAATCTACCTCCTCCCACCCCCTGCCAGGGTGGTGCGGGCCTGGGGAGCATGATCCCTGGGAATTCAGGAAGGCTTCCCGGAGGAGGTGACTCCTCCATGGGCTGCTGATGTACTGGAGCTTAGGAGGCAAAGAAGGGGCCTGTAGGGACTCAGAAGCCACCTTGGATCCCAACAGTGGCCTCCATGGCACCTGGACTTGCATAGCCCAGGTCCACCTCCTCCAGAAAGCCAGCCCTGACCACATGCCAGTCCCCACTCACTCCTCACACCCCAAAGCCCCTCAACCCCTCGGGCATCCACTGCCTCTCTGGCTGTTCTAGGTCAGAGCTTTCTGCTTCTTTAACTGATGGTCTGGCACCTGCATCTGGCCAGATTTAACATCCTGAGCAGGATACAGGGCTGGGAGCAGGAGAAAGACCCCAGGCCAGGCAGGTAGCTGCAGTCCCGGTAGAAAGTGATCATGTGCCTAAGCAAAGCCTGAGGAGTGCTGAGGGTGTGTTCAAAGCAAAGCCTGGGGAAATCAGAGAGGGCTCCCTGGAGGAGGCGGCACTGAGGACCGCCCTCCAAGGGCGGGGAAGTTCCTGGAAGGAGCTCATGGTGCACACAGCTGACTCAGCTGCACTGGGGCCTGACAGTGAGGACGTCTGGCCTGTGACAAGCCAGGTGGGTCAGCCTCGTCCTTTTGGGGAGTCATGTCCGCCCCCTTGCCCCAAGAACAGACGCTGGGTCACAGGAACTAAGAACTCGGGCTGGGGAGCCACAGTCGTGCTTCGGATGGTAGGCTAGCTGGGAGGCCTTGGGCAGCTGCGAGCCTCAGTTTCCTTCTTCGTAAAACAGGCACAGCTCGTGGATTGTTATGGGGTCTAAATGAGACGATGCCTCTCGCATTGAAAACAGTGCCCGATGTCCAGTGAGCGCATAGGAGGGACAGCTCCCAGCCACGAGGGGCTGAACTGAGTCTCCCCAAAAAGATATGGCGAAGCCTTAACTCCCACCGGTACCTCGGGATGCGCTCTCTGAGAACAGGCTCTGTGCAGATTTATACTAAAATAAAGCCACCAGGGGGCTCCTCATGCAGCGTGACCAGCGGCCCGCGCAGAGGGAAGCTCCCAACACAGACATTTCCCGAAAGAGGACGACGCCAGAACCCCCGGGAGAGGCAGCCACGGGATACGGAGGCAGAGCTGGGGGGGGCAACTCTGCCACCAAGGGACGCCTGGGATGGCTCACAAACCCCAGGAGCTGTGAGAGGCAGGGACCCCCCCCCCACCGCAGCCCCTGGAGCCTCAGAGGGAGCACGGCCCCGAGACACCTTGATCTTGGACTCCTGGGCTCCAGCCCCGGGAGACATAGACTTCTGCAGCTTTAAGCCGGCCAGGTTTGGGTGCTTTGCTATGGCAGCCAAGCCCACCTTTCAGGGCTCAGAGCTTTAGTTCCAGAGGGGCCTGGCAGATCCACAGAACACTCTGAGGCTGAACGTAGGAGCGGAGACAAGGAAAGCTAGAACTGGCACCGTGGTGGTGCACACCTGTAATCTCAGCACTCTGGGAGGCTGAGGCAGGAGGATTGGGAGTTGAAGGTCAGCCTGGGCAACTCAGCAACTTAGATCAAAATTTAAAAAAGGGCTGGGGATGTAGTTGAGTGCAAAGGCTCTGGATTCAATCCTCAGAGAACTGGCAATTTGACCCCTGGCCTATGGAATACACCTCACCAGCAGGCAGGTGAGGATGGTGCAAGACATGTTTGCAGATAGCTTGCAGATAGTGTCGTCCTCTTTCAGGATCTGTCTGTGTTTGGAGCTTCCCTCTGTGCCAGAACACTGGTCACGCTGGATGAGGAGTCCCCTGGTGGCTTTATTTTAGTATAAATCTACACAGAACCTGTGCATGGGTCAGGCCAAGCCCCAGCCCCACCTGCAGCTCCTGGGCGGAGGGCCCTGGGCCACTCCAGAAAGATATGGCTTTCCTCTCTGGCCTTGAAGATGTCCCAGTTTGCTTCCTACCCCACTGGTGAGAACAAGATGAGAAACCATGGTGATACAGCAGGGAAAGTCCTCGCAGGGAGGTCAGGTGGGGCTGAGTCAAGGCCTTGCCCTGCCCCCTAAAGCAGGACATGTCCTCCCTTCAGGGCATGGCTCCCTCAGCAGTCCAGGGACAATAATACAACCTGTGCTTCTGCCTTGCAAAGCTGTCTCTAGAACCAGGTGAACGCAGGGATGAGAGCATTAGCCAGGAATCTGCTACCCACAGTTCTGCCCCAGCTCAGCCTCTCCTGAGCAGAATGACCTTGAACAAGCACCCTAACTTCCCACCTGCAATCAGTCCCTCCTGTGAAAAAGAATCATGGTAGACACGGAAGCTGAAACCCATACACATAGCTATCCACCCCATCTCAATTATGACAGTGAAAAACTGGAAAGAATTAAAATCTCTATTTGTGGATGCACTAAATTACACATACTATAGAATGGAAAATTACATAGCTACAAAAAAGGATCGCTTTCATGTGAGTGATTTTTAAATGGTGCCTCAGAAAAAGGCCAAAGATGTGGAGGGAAAATATCAGATACAGCTCTATGATATAACTCTAAACACACAGAAATTGTAATTAATTAAATCTCCTGTCTCTGGGTGACTGTGTCTCGTGGAAACATCTAGATGGATTTTATCAGATATAAAGCGTAGATATAGGATGCTCTGACCTGAAGTTGAGGTTTGTGGCACACATGAAATTCACCTTGGGGAGTCTTGAGGAGTACCCCAAGAAGATCACCATTGTCTTTGGAACCTGGGGAGGGGGAAGTGGCCCACCGGACCCTCAGAAGAAGGGACATGATCTGATACTTAAAACAGCAGAAAGAGAGCCAGGCGTGGTGGTGGTGCATGCCTGTAATCCCAGCCCCCTGGAGGCTGAGGCAGGAGATTTGCCACAAATTCAAGGCCAGCCTGGGTCCCATAGTGAGCTCAAGGTCAGGCTGAATGTCATAGCAAGACCCTATCTCAAACAAAACAAAACAAAATGAAGCAAAGCAAAGCAAAGCAAAACAAAACAACAGAGAGAGAAAACAAATTCTTCTTCCAACATGAGCCCCAAATAGAAAATCACAAGGTTAAATGCTCTAAAATGCAGGCCTTGATCTATGGCCGCGTAGTTTCCTCAGAAGTAGGTGGGTGCCAACCTGGCTAATGATTCTCCCAGTAATACCAAGCTGGACAGAAAAGGTGACAGAAGAAGTGTCCTGTGGCTTGTGGGGTTGTGGGGGCTTTCTGTTTTCTTCAGAAATCTTTATGTTCCCTAAGGATGGATATGGATGCAGAGTGAAAATCAGTGTGAAATGAGGGCTGACACCAGGCACATTTTTATGTCTCTTCTCCCTCTAAGAATCTCTGGATGCAAAAAAATTTGGTGGACTTCAGAGCTCAGTGATAATAAAGCAGGGTTTACAGGCAAACTGGGCCTCTGTGTGGCAAAGCATTGAGGCAGACGCTGCCGGCTGCTCACGTCACAGCCTTCTTCCTGCTCCCTCACCAAACAGGCAGCATTTTATTTGGGAAGCAAGGTACCCAGCCAGGGATCCAGGATTATAGCATCATTGGTACCAACTGGTCATAGCAATCCCATCATCCTCAGCCAGGGATTGGTCCAGGGATGGTCACGTGGCCTTGTGCAGCCAATGAGATGTGAGGGCTGTGTGCCAGGGCTTCTGGGAAGGATCTGCCTCCCTGTGACAGTGGGTGTGGCGATGGTGGGAGCCCTTTTGTCCCCACACAATAGATGTTGTTGCTCATGGAAAGATGTGTGCGTGGAGTGGCACCAGCCACCCTGGGGCTAGAAAGAGAGACATGGCTTTGCACTAGAAAGAGCCTGGCTCTGGGTGACACTGTCTAGTTTTAAGTCAGCCCGAACAACTCTGTGTTTTAAGCTACAATTTGTCAGGTTTTTTGTCACTTGTAGCCACAGTATAGGTAATGGTCTGAAACAGAACTGCTAATGTTGCCCCAGAGGACAGCCGATACTGGGGTCCCAAAGTGGGGTCCCTGGACACTTCCAGGTGGGAGCGGGTCACTGAGGAGTCCTGGGGTCATACCATGCCTCACCTTCTACCCAAGAACTGAGGATGACCTTTGTCACTGATAATAATGACACTTGCTGTGCACTTATGACCTGACCTCAGGGAGCAGTGAGCTCAACCCAGATATCTGAGGGCCCAGGAACATGGCTGTCCCTGGGAGAGGGGCTGACACACCATGCATTTGCTGGCAGCCTCCCCAGCCACACGAGGCAGCCATCCTGGCTGGAGCAGGGTTACCTTGATTTGAGGCAGGAAGGTGTGGATGGAGGGCAGGTCTGGCAGGCTGGCAGTGACATCCAGGAGCCGCTGGGCCAGGGCCTGCCACAGCTGCAGATCGTGGAAGGGTCGTTGGAAACGCTGCCACAGCTCCACCCTGGCGGCATTGCACAGCCTGGTGCTCTTGCCCTTCATGCTGCAAGGATGGGCAGGGCACAGATGAGAGAGGAGAGGGGGTCAGTGCAGGGTGTCCATGGCGGGGGGCGGGGGGGGCAAGATGTAGATGGGAGGGACTTGGGTGCACTGAGATGGACAGGCTGTGGCCATGTGCCTTGGGGCTGACTGAGGACAGAGCCCAGGGCTCCCTGGACCCCATGGGCTCTTGTACCAGTGAGATGTGTGAGCAAGCGAAAGGGCTGGGAGCCTGAAGCCAGGCAGACCAGCCATGTGACCTTACTGACTTAGTCACTGAGCCTCAGTTTCCTCACCTGGAAAGTGGGAACACAGGGCCCCTCCCGTAGTGTTCCCATGAGTACTTATTGAGATAACACATAGAGATTTCTCCCAGGAATAGAAGATGAGTTAAGCAAGGCATAGTGTCAAACGCCTATAATCCCAGCAACCCAGGAGGCTGACACAGGAGGATCTCCACAAGTTGAGGCCAGCCTGGGCTACATAGTGAGTTCAAAACTAGCCTGCACTACATAATGAGACCCTGGCCATCCCACTGGGGACATTAAAAAAAAAAAAAAAAAGCTTAATCTGAGTTTTAAAATGGAGTAAACAACAGAAATGTGAGTCCATATCCAAAGTTACTCTGTCCCTGAGAGCATTTGTGGGTTTGGATGAAATAGCTGCAAACCTGAGCTAGGCTTGTGCCAGCCCTGAGCAAGGGCCCAGCACAGTGGCCTGGCTGACCTTAAGCTGGGACCTCAGAAGCCTGCAAAAGAGCTGCCCTCAAGCAGCCTGGCAGCCAGGCCTTGTGACCTGGGACTACAGGGCTATGGGGAAATTGCCTCCACCCTAGATTGGTGCTGCCATCTGGGAGCAAACAAAAGCCTGTCTGAAGATACCATCAGCTGGGGCCCTGATTTCTTTCTTTCTTGCTTGCTTGCTTGCTTTCTTTCTTTGTGTTTTTGAGACAGGGTCTCACAATGTAGTCCAGGCTGGCCTCGAACCTGTGGCAATCCTCCTGCCTCAGCCTGCATAGCCGGCAATTGATTTCTACAAGTAATCTTTCAAATAAGTTCTTCAAAATAGCTGAGCCTGGTGGCTCTGGCCTGTAATCCCAGCACTTTGGGAGGCTGAGGCAGGAGCACCAAGAGTTTGGGCCCAGCCTGGGAAATTTAGAGACTTAGTGAGACCCTGTCTAATAATAAAAGATAAAAAGCGCTGGGGATGGAGCTCTGTGTAAAAGCCCTGGAATGAGCCACCAGTACTGAAAAGAAAAGAAAAGAAAAGAAAGAAAGAAAGAAAGAAAGAAAGAAAGAAAGAAAGAAAGAAAGAAATTCTCCAAGTAATAATTTCTAGTAAGTTTTCAAATACAAGGTGCAGCACCCCAACACGGATCCCCAGCCCTGAAACCTCAGGAGCAGAGAGCAGAGGTCACGGAAGACCCTGGGCCACTCTGTCCTGCTGCTCTGAGCACAGGGAGCCAACCCCGACCTTGGCCTCCCTCAGGGGATCCAGGCAGCTGTCCCATCTCACAGGTGTGCGGCCTGAGCACCGCTGTGGCGTGGGGGACCCACAGAAAAGGTGGGGGCCCCCGCCTCCCTTCCAAGGACACCCCGCACCCAGCAGCAGTGTGCAAAGGGCCACAGCCACCTGCTGCATGCTGGATGCTGGGGACCCACCAAGTTCACATGCAGCCCAGTGCTGCAGAGCGAGGCCTGAGATGGGCTTGGTGTTTCGCTCTCTGCGTGGTAGGAGGCAAGGGCTGTCGTTATCTACTGCACAGCCCCCAGAGCTAAATGGCACAGACAAACTCGACGGGAGGGGTGCACGGGCAGCCGGCAAGGAAGAAGCAACGTTCAGGCGCCTCTGGGAGCAGAATGCAAAACAAATCAAAAGTGCTGGACCCAAGCAGGGACCTGTAATCAGAGTCCTAGATTCCCGAGACCCACGGCCCTCGCCCTCGGTACCTCTTGTATTCCTGGATGGTGGCCACCACACTGTCACAGAGAGGCTGCAGGTCGGGGAAGGCAACGAGCTCCTTCAGCTGGGCCTGCAGCCTGTCCACCCGCGGCTCCTCTGAGGTCAGCGCTGCCCGTGACGCCTGCAGGACAAGACAACCCCCAGGGGGCAATGAGGCTCCTCCCAGGGGATGGTGCAGGTGTGCAGGGGCTGAGCGTGACCGAGGCATGTGACGGGGCGGAGAAACCTGTCCCCAAGGTCAGGGATCGGCTCCCTCGAGCTCACAGAAGTCCTCAGCTTCCTCCTACAGACTGTCTAGCGTCACTCAGTAAACTCAAGTCCCAAAGGCCAGGAAAGCCAGGCGAGTGTGCTTCAGGCTTGGTGCAAGTCTCAGGTCACACACGACGGCTGCCAGCAGCAACTCGAGGCCCCGCGTGCCCGACCACTCCGAGGCTTGGCTGCTTACCGAGTAGAGCCTCCAGCGGGCCACCAGCTCATCTTCGGTCCCTGCTGTCATCGCCATTGCTGAGGGCTCCAGCCCTCCCTGGGCCAGCCTCTGAAGGCCCTTCCGGAACTCTCCGAGCTCGGCCTCCAGCCGCTGGAGCTGCTGCTCACGGGTACCCTTGGATGACAGCAGGTCCCGCAGCTGCGTCTCCTCTTCCTCCCAGAGGACCCGCTGCTTCTCCAGGACCTTCCGCATCTCCTCCAGTTCCCTGGCGATCTTCTCTGCGCCCAAGGGAGAGGTGTTCTGTATGATGCCTTCAGACCACGCCTCCAGCCTCCTCAAAGACATCTCGCCCTGGGAGAAATCCTTGGCAATGTCCTGCAGGGGACAGGGACAGGGGTGATGGGAAACACAGAGGGAGACAAGCAAACGTTCAGGCACTTTCCAGAGCAGACCTGGGAATGTCATGCAAAACGTTAGTTCCTGAACTCCTGGCCTGGAGCAGGAGGGTCCCAGCCAAAGGGTGGACTGTGCCTTTGGGAACTGTACTCCCTCTCAAGCCTTCTTCAAGCCAGCGGATTTAGTCAAGGAGAAAGTCTGGCAGGTGCCTCTCTGGTTCCAGCACTTTCTCCGTTTGTTAATCTTCCTTTTCAACAAACAAGTGTGGAACTGTCAGCAAGCAACACTACGATGCCTGACAGAACCTAGCGGCACCACCTGGTTTTGTGGTGTTTATTTGCATGGTTATTTACTCATTATGAATGGTACTGGCTTTTCCACTTACGACAGTGATTTCAGTTTTTTCCCTAAATAATGTCAGTTTTTTCTTTAAAAAAAAAAAAAGGTAAGTCAAATTAAAGACAAATATGAAAGAAACAGGCCAGGTGTGGTGGTGCACACCTATGATCCCAGCACTAAGGAGGCTGAGGCAGGAGGATCATTGGGAGTTTGAGGCCAGCCTGGACTGCATAGTGAGTTCAAGTTTAGCTGGAACTACATATTGAGACCCTGTCTCAACCCCCACCCCCAAAAAGTGCAGGTTCCTTACAACTGTGGCCCCCGAATGACTGAAGATAATCTACACACTCATGCTGCGGAGGAGTCAGAGGTTCCTTCAAAGCCACATGCTAGTGACAAGGTCCAGCATGGACACAGATCTCCCAAGCACAGGCCTGATGGCCACCCAGGGGTCTTAACCCTGGGCACTGCTGACATTTGGGCAGGGTCACTCCTGTTGTGGGTGCTATCCTGGGTGGTACAGGGCCTTTGGCAGCATCCCTAGCTTCTGCCCACAAGAAGCCAGTAGCAGCACCCACCCTCAGCAGCGACAAATGAAGCTGTCTCTGACGTTGCCCTGTGCCCTGCACTAGGGACCTGTGGTCCTGAGGTCCTATTGTTCAAATGCCTGGCTGGCTCAGGGATTTCTATCAAGCAGCGATCTCCCACGTGCTTCGCCCAGAACCCTTGGCTGACCTTGAGGGGAGTCTGCATGTCGTGGATGTTTTGCCTTATGAAGTGGTGACATAGGATGCAGCACAGGTAGGGACCGTGTGGAGCTTACCTGCAGCGCGGAGAGGCGGAGCTCGGTGGTCAGCTGGCAACCACTGCCCGCGCAGGCCTGCACCTTCTCCACCGCTGCCTTCAGCCAGAGCTGGAACTCGTCCACGCCTGCCTGGTACTCCTCGTGCTCCTGGGCCACCCTCGCCAGCAGGTCCACCCGGTCCTGTGGAGGGGAGATCACACCCACCATGAGAGCCCCCAACCTTAGAGGCCAGAAAGTCCACAGCTTGCTGGGTGCGTGTGTGCCTCTGCGAGCGTGTGTGTGAGTGGGTGTGTCAGGGATGCAGTCAACACTCAGCTCGGTCCCTGCACTGGAGCCAGAGACCCAGGTGCCGTCCTCTTGCACTGGCACGTGCCAGGAGACTCTTGGCTTTGGAGACCCAAACATGTCGACAGAGGCCTCATCAGTTCTACAGCTGCCATTCTTCCATGCCCTGCCCGGGGAACGCACTCTGGTGGGGTGCGGTGACAGAGATAATGACAACATGACTGACTCTCTAGCTGGGTGTGGTGGTGCACACCAGTGATCGCAGCTACTTAAAAGGCTGAGACAGGAAGATTGCAAGTTCTAGGCCAGCCTGGGCACATTAGAGGGAGACCCTGTCTCAAAATAAAATAAAATAAAATAAAATAAAATAAAATAAAATAAAAAGGGGTGGGGATGTGGCTCAGTGGTTGAGCATTTGCCTAGTATGCATGAGGCCCAGGGTTCAGTCCCCAGTACTACGGGGAGGAAAAAAGAATTTCATTTTGCAAAGGGGAGGGGAACCCAAGAGATGCAGGGAGATGGGAGGGAGGAAAAGGGGAAGTAAAAAGAATTCAGATGTGTTTTGCATGTACCGACTCCCCATGGTGAATATGATTGTCATGTACTGCAAACACGGACTATTAAAATTTTTAAAAATGTAAAATAAAGGTCAGAGCAAGGAAAGCTTGGAAAGAAAAAAAGAATCTGAGCTCCTCAAGCACTCCTGACCCCCCAGGAGGTGCTCCCCTTATTATTCTGGTTAGGAAGCCTCAGAGAAGTGAAGGCACTTGCCCAAGGTCACCAGCGAGGACAACCGGAGACACAAAGCTGGCAGACAGGGCTGGGGGACAGGCGCTTCCAGCAGGGATCCACAGGGATCCCCAGGGCCCTCGCTGTGAAGGTGGTGACTTCACTGCATGAGCAGAGATCCTCCCTGTTTGAGCCAATCCCAGGAAGTGACAACCGCCAAGGGGCAGAGCAATGACATTGCGGGAGTTGACGGTGCCCCTGCTACGTGCTCCTAGAGGCCAGTTTTCAAAATGTTCCGCATCACAGCTCTGGCTCTGTAAACCCCTCCGCAGCTCCCTGTGCAAGCCCTGGACCCTGGCGGGGAAGACCAGCTCCTCACCACGCAGCGCTGCGGTCCCACCGTCCTGCTGGGCCTGGGAGCCCACTGCCTGCGGCCAGAACCCTGGCCTCACCTGGAGTGCGACACATCCCTCTGTGCCCCAGTCCCTGCCTCCCTGGAGTGCAGCTGCCAACAAGCCCTGAGCATCAGGATGCAGGGCAGTAGGACAAACAGCGCCTGGCAGCTCAGAAGCACTTAATGGTGTGAGTCATTGCCTTCTGCCTCCTGCTCCCTGTGCCACTGTAGCAGCGCTGTGCCGCCCAACCCAGCTCACCACCACGGCCCCACCTTCTTCCAACGCTGCCCACCTCCATGGGCTGAATTAGCAACTGTCACTCTGTGTTCCCGAAACGCGGGGATGCTACTCATCCACCAAGCCATCACCCAGTGTGGGGACCTGGAGGTCTCCCATGGCAATGCTGTCCACGCTACGTTCTCTCCCTGGGCCCCGCTCAGGGCAGGCTCTGTGCCCTTCTGGGTGTCTTCTTTGGATGAGGTTTTTCAGAAAAGTAAAGAGGAGGATGAGACTCGCACTAATGGGCACCTACTGTCTGTGTGGCTGACCCCGGTGAACCTCACCTTATTTAACACTCACAACCCACCCCCCTGCAAACACACAAACCGGAAGGTCATGGGGCTCTCACAGGGCCAGAGAGCTGAGGTCCAAGCAGCAAGCGTCAGACCGCAGAGTCGTAGCTCAGGCCCAGGGCTTGCAGGCGGCTTCTTCCAAGGGCCCGGAGGAGATGCTCCGTGCCGCCTGCTGTACGGCGCTGTTGATGTTACTCAGCCACTTCGGTTGCAGCACATAAACCTCCCCACACAGCATGCACAGAATGGCATGCGCCAGTCAAATTTGCATGACGGACACCGAAAGTGGGATTTAACGTTCTTTTCAAGCATCGTGAAATAGTCGGCTTTTCTTTTTCTTTTCCTCCCAACCACTGAAGAATGTGAAAAGCATTCTTAGCCCACAGGCTACACCAGAGCGGAGGTGAGCAGGCTCGAGTCCGCTGACCTCGGCTTTGGCCATGGAGGAGGCCACATCGTAACCCTAACCTTAAGCCTGACCCTGACCCTGACCCTGACCCTGACCCTAACCTTCCATGAAGCTCAGTTCTCCATGGGAAGAGCAGATGGGCAAGGGGGTGTGGAAAACATCCCTAGCGATTTCTACACACTTCCCCTTCTTTGGGATGTTCCTCACCAAATCTAGAAATACTGATTCATTTAGACCTTCGCAGCAACCATTGTGAGCAGGAAATTCTCTCCACGTGTTCAAATCTCATGCGCTCTTTGGACCTCCGGTGACCCTCAAGAGTTTGGTGACTTTCTAAGCCTCAGGACTAAGGCGTCTCAGGCCTTCCAGGGATCTCTCAGAACCAGCAAAACCCGAGTCTGCGAATGGATGGCAGAGACTGCGGCCCCTTGGAGGAGCTGGAGCCCTGCACGCTTCCTCTGCATCTCCTGCATCCTGCACAGTTGTTTGCATCCATTTAAACTCCCCCCGAGCACACCATCCAGGAAACTCAGCAGTCAGTAGTAGCTGCCGAGGCTGCCCTGGCCTCCCTGGGCTGAGCTGATGGTGATGAATGTGGCAAGGAAGAGAACCCCAGCGAAGTGCAGGCTGGTGGCTCCAGCGTGAGCGATGAGGTGCTGTCTGCCCAGAGTAAACACTGGTCTCTGGGAGCCAGGGCGGGCGCTCACTCGTGAGGAGCAGCGTGGCAGGGCAGCGAGCCAGCTGGGGCGAGTGCCAGGCACAGCAGTCACGGAGCACAGTCCTGCCTGCCCTGGGAGGGTGACAGGGTGACGAATGGGACAGCGCCCCGCCTCCTCGTTAGACCAAACAATTAAACCATCTGTGCCCACAGAGCTGTCAGGAATGTCAAAACCCATCCAATTAATAAGGGCTGAGTGGATTTATATACCTGCAAAGGGCGGAAGGAGTAGGTTTGACTCAGCCCCAGACGCTGGGCACTCCTGCTCCAGGGCCACCAAGAAGCAGGAGGAGGAGGAGGAGGAGGAGGAGGAGGAGGAGGAGGAGGAGGTTGCTATTTGCAGCAGTGGATTAAAAACAAACAAAAAGATCCTGTGGCCCCAGCCTGCCTCTCTGCCCTGTGTTTTCCAATGCTTTGCGTTGCTGTGTGCCATGGGCCACTCTAGGCTTAGCCTGGTGCCTTAAGCAAGGATCTCGGGGCGGGGGGGAGTGTCACAAAGGCCACTGTGTGGGGTTCCATTCCCACCAACTGCAGGTACTTCGCTAATTCACTTGTGAGGCATTAAAAATAGATTTTTACGGCGAAATAGGGCTGTTTAACCAGTAAGAGACTCCATGGAGACGGAGTCTCAGTGGTGATGGTGGAGAGGTCACTACATTCCAGCCCCTGCCATCCGGCCCAGGCCTGGCTCCTCTGAGATCCCAGGCCTCAGGCTCCAGAGCTCTGGCCCTGCCTTTCGCACCAGGGGACTTCACTAATCAGGTGGCAGAGAGGTGACCAGGTGGCGTCTGTGCCACCAAGGATCTTTGGGGACTACTGGACATGCAGTGCTGCCCAGAGCATCCCACCCAGAGCTAGAAGAGTGCCCTAGAATCAGGGGCAGTGCCCCCAAACCTCTGGAGTCCAGGAAGAAAAAGCGAGGGTCCATGGGCTCCCACGCACAGCTGAGAAGGCCAAACAGGACTGGCTTCTCCATGCAGGAGCCAGCACCCCATCCACAGGGTTGGAAGTGACCACTGCTCTGGGAGCAGAGGCAGCTTCCTCTCCACACCAGTGCTATGCCTCAGAAGGCCCCAGAAACCCCCGAAGCAAGCGCCCCTCTTCCTGGACCCCTGACGTCCCCATTCACTGCTGCCCCCGTGCTACCAGCCTGGCGCCTCAGCTGGACACAGATGCTATGAGCAGGGTCCGGACCCGAGATGTGAGAGGAGGTGGACCCCAGCCTGGGTCACCCAGAACTCCTGGCTCTTCCTACTGGACCAGTGGGGTCTGGCCCGTAAGAGCTTGTTTGTTTGTTTTAATCTTAAAAATGAGCCCAAGAATATCTTCTCGATAGAGTGCATGAGAAGGCTAAGGAATCGAGTGAGGTCAGAGACAGGAAGAGGTGGATAAAAGACGTACTGGCAGATCAGAATCTCGATTGCTAAGGATTTTTGCATCCTCTGTCGGGAGTCTCCCGAAATGACATCTAGACTCTGCATTGGGGCCAGAACTGGGGCTCACTGGGCACCCCACCCATCCCTGGCACTAGGGGTGCCGTCTAAGAGCTGGCACAAGCACCTGTTTCTGCAGAGCCAGAAGGAGCCCCAGGGCTGGGCCCATCCCGCCCAGGCCTGGGGAGAGGGTCACTCGCTGCTGAGCCTACTCTGCTGCCTTGGTCCTGCGGCGCTGGAC
Organism: Erethizon dorsatum; assembly: GCA_028451465.1. Lineage (NCBI taxonomy): Eukaryota > Metazoa > Chordata > Mammalia > Rodentia > Erethizontidae > Erethizon > Erethizon dorsatum. The sequence continues at coordinate 125,037,710 of CM051828.1, read as the reverse complement.
AAAGCCAACTGGCTACATCTGCAAGAGCCAAACCCGAGAACAGCCTGGCCCCTCCATCCGGACCCCTGCAGCTGCCCCGGGAGTCTCCTATCACTGCCCCTGGGGACCGTGGTGGTTGTCGTCATGCTGCAGGGACGGGTTCTCACTCATTCTATAAACAGTTCCGTGCACCCACTGTGTGTCGAACACGGATGCTGTTGCTATTTATTCTTGCTGTTACTGACACAGGAGGGCGTCTTCTATATGTTTTCCTTCGGTGCTAGGGATTGAACCCAGGCCCTTGCACACGCTGGGCAAGTGCTCCACCAATGAGCTAAACTCCCTGCCCTTTTTATTTTAGAGACAGGGTCTCGTGTCTCACTGAGTTGTCCAAGTTGGCCTCAAACTTATAGATCCTCCCACCTCAGCCTCCCAAGTAAAGGCCATCCTTTGTATTGAGAAATCACTGGTCAGTTTTCAAAGAGCTTGTGCATGACTCATTTGCCCTCCAACCTGGTCATGGCAGAGTGAGCTGCCCCGAGGTCACACAGCTGCGGGCAGCAGAGCCTCCTTTCCTAGCTCTTAGGGGCAGCCTTGCTGCTGAAGGATTCTCCATCTCTGCTTATTCTACAACTTATTTCCCTATGGATGAAGACGACTGGATAACTAACACTGCCCTACAGCTGCCAAGGATGCGGGAAGACAGACCAAAGCCCCTAGGACTGCAGAGCACACATGCTGGGGAAGGGACAGCTCCACGGGCAGAAGCAGACACCATGGACCGGCTGGGTCACTGCACACCGTGCCTGTGTCTCAGCTATCAGAAGCCGGGGCCGGGTGCTCAGGTTGGAGCGGGGTGGACTTGGGCCCAGGGGAGCAGCAACCACTGCAGGAAGGCAAAGCCTCAGGAGGGTCCCCCCTCACATCCCAGCAGCAGGTCTATCACCACAGTTTGGGAAGAATGCTATGTGTTTCATGCTATGTGTTTAAATTGGGTTTAAAAACAAACAGCCGGGCATAGTGGCACACTCCTGTAATCCCAGCACTCAGGAGGCTGAGGCAGGGGGATTGAGGTGAGTTCAAGGCCAGCCTGGGCTACAAAGTGAGTTCAAGGCCAGCCTGAACCACATAATGAGAACCTTCTCAAAAAGACAAAACAAATAAACAAACAAACAAACGAACACCACCAGTCACCTTTCAGAAAACAGAGCCATGGCCCTGTCATATAATTTTTTTTTTTGTCATATAATTTTGGCTTTGTGCTCAGGAGTAGAGAACCCACTCAATTCAGGAACTCCTAAACCAGTACATGGACACACAAACAGGAGTCATGCAGGGAAATTCCCCAAGAACCACGTAGAAGAAAACCCCGCCACTCTAACAGCAAATTTCAACCAGGTGTGGTGGTCACATCGGTAACACCAGCTACTCTGGAGGCAGAGGCAGGAGGATCATGAGTTCCAGGCCAGCTTGGGCAATTAAGTGAGACCCTGTCCCAAAATAAAAAATGAACTGGGCATGGTAGTACATGCCTGTAACCCAAGCACTCTGGGGGGCTCAGGCAGGAGGATCACAAGATTGAGATCGTCCTGGGCAACTTAGTGAGACCTTGTCTCAAAATAAAAAATTTAAAAAGCTCAGTGTGAAGGCCCTGGGTTCAATCCCCAGTACCACCAGAAAAGAGAAAGAGACCAATTTAGGGCAAAGCATCTCTAGATTTGATCCACAGTACAGCAAAATTAAAAGGGTGTGTTCCAGCCACTAGGGTGCAGATAAAGCCCCGCTGCTTGGGACAGGCCTGCAGTTCCAACTTCCAAAGCCTGAGGAAATAGTCTACCGTGCCAGGGGCACAATGACAATAGTATCTGAGCCAGGCGTGGTGACACATACCTATAATCCCAGCCCTCAGGAGGCTGAGGCAGGAGGATCACCATGAGTTCAAGGCCAGCCTGGACTACATAGCAAGACCCTGTCTCAAAAAAAAAAAAAGCATCAGACCCTGGAGCTTCTGCTACCTGAACAACCTGACAAAGACCACAGAATAAGTACACTTGGAGGGATGGAGAACATGACCCACATCTGGGGAGAATGCGAACTTTCAGGCAAAAGGACATAAGTTTTTAAAAAGTGGATGTAATAAAAAGCCAAATAGAATTAAAAAAAAAAAAAAACAATTGTACTTAATAACTCAGTGAGGTGTTTCAAAATCAAGGTGAGGATGAGGTGAAGGAAAGCAGACAGAGGATGGGCAGGGGGATTGGGGCAAGGGCAAGAGAGAAGGAGGAGGAAGGACAGGGAGGGAGGAGAGAGCGAGAGGAGTGGAGAGGAGGGGGCTGCCTGGTGAAAGTGAATATCACAGTCCATCAGTCAGTCGGTCAACGTGAATGTGTGTTAAGCATCCATGCGTACTAAGCCCTGAACAACCCTGGTGTATAGATGACGGGTGGGTGAGTGGGTGGATGTGGAAGGATAGAAGGATAGGTAGGTAGAAGACTGGTGGTAGGTAGTTAGGCAGTGGGTGGGTGAACGAGTGGTAAACAAGTAGGTGGGTGAAGGGGCAGACAGCAGAGAGATGGATGAGCGCATAGGTAAGAGAAGAGCTGCATGGGTGATGGATTGGTGAATGAGTAGACAAATGGATGGGTGGGTGACTAAGTGATTGAATAGATGAATAGGAGATTGGCTAGGTTGGTGGGGAGGCAGATGGATGAGCAAGTAAACAGATGGGCAGGAGAGTACGTAGGTAGGGAGGTGGTTGGATAGGTAATTGGATGGATGAGTGGATGGGTAGTCAGTGGGAGGTTTGGTAGTACAGTGAGGATAGGGAATGAGGAGGCAGATAGACGGCAAGGAGTGTGGGTGGATGAATGGATGGAAAATAGATAATGGGTAGGTGGATGGATAATGGATGGTGGGTGATGAGTGGATAGATGCTGGGTAGGTGGATAGATGGAAGATGGGTGGTGGATGGATGAATGGATGATGGATGGGTGGATGGGTGAATGGAAGAATGGATGGATGATGGGTAGGTGGATGGATGGATGGATAGATGGATGGATGAAGGGTGGGCAGACAGTGGAAGGGTGAGGAGATGGCTTGGTAGATAAGATGGGATGGATAAATGAATGGGTGGGTGCAGAGGAGCTCCCAGCCTCACCTGGGCTTTGGCCTTCACTGTGTCGTACTCAGCCTTCATCCTCTTCTGTGCGTCTTCGTCCACACTGGGGTCTCCAATCCTATTGAACAGGGAGGCTGCCTCCTCCAGCAGCCTGTCTAAGAGCTCAGCCTGGTTCTTCACATTGTGCAGCAGCACCTGGGCATCACTCAGCTGCCACTGCTTCTCCTTCAGGCCCAGCTGCAGCTCAGCTGGGGGCTCCAGCGTGACCACCATCTTCTGAAACCAGCGGTAGAACTCGCCCCGGGCCAGCAAGTACTCCCGCCAGTGCAGCCAGACCCACTCGATGCGGCTGTGGGCAAGACCACGGGACTATCAGGGAATGGCCACCTGGCTCCTGGGCAGGGAGGCCACGCGCTGCCCCTTCCCCAACCCCGGGGGCTGTGGGATGGGGCATGACAGCCTCTCTGTGCCCCAAGGGCAGCTGGATGACACTAGGTTCTGGCCTTCCCTCTGTCCTATGGGATGGGACCCTCCTGTCCCATACATAGGTTTCTATGGGAGGCCGATGTGCCTGAGACTCACCAACCGAGGTGATGTAGCCCAGGCAGCCCTTAGCCACCAGCATCCTAAATTCTGGCCCTGAACTCCCACTATTGATGCCCAGGTCCCGCCAATCACCTCTAGCTTGGAGACTCTGAACACAGTGTAAGAGAAATTTTCCCTTCTGGGAATGCACAGTCTATACTGTCCCCCTCCTCCCAATGTTCCAGGAATTGAGCTGTTACAAAGCTACCTAAAGCAGATAAAAACAAAACAAAGCTGACCACAGACCAGGGAACTGGGCTGCAAGATAACGACTGACCCTGGGCTAAGAAATTTGCAAGGATTGCAGATTGTGCTGTTCCGGACCACCTGCTGCCCATATTAGAAAACATCCTCCCCGCTCGGTCGGCCAGCCTAAAAACTCCCGTATGAGTGTCTTCTCCCAATGAATGTAAAAAGCTGTTTAAACTAACCAATGCTATCTGCTTCTGTAACCATGCTTGCAAAGACCCCTCCTCCCTTTGTTCTATAGACATATAAGCCCTGCACAGACAAACCTCGGGGCCCACTGTTCCTGTGTGTTCAGTGAGCCCCACGCATGCTTGGATAATAAAACCCCTTGCCCTTTGCATGAGAGAACGCTTCTTGGAGTCTTCCTTCACGCGGCGGGCATCCCGACCCTAACAACAGTGGCCCCAGGCCCTTACTGCTGGGTGCCTGTTAGCTGTAGGGGAATCATGCCTAACAGCTTGCAGGGCACGACTGCACCTGTCGGCTTGTTAGTTGCCACCTGGGTGGATGGGGGTACTAGGGACCTGTGTGGGTCCCAGGGGCACCATGAATTCTCATGTAGCTGCGCATCTCCACCCACCTTGGGATCAAGTGCAAGGGTCTGGGAAACAACAAGCCTTGTGTAAAGCTGTTCTTGCTTCCAGGGTCCTGTGGCCAAACACTCTTGCTCTTGACTCTGTGACTCCCTTCCGCCCTCCTAGCTACCTTCAGGGTGTACCTGGTTGCCCCACTGGGAAGTGCGTGAGGCTTAGAGAGGTCAAGTAACTTCTTTAAAGCCACACGGGAAGTAACCAACGGGGCAAGAATCAACCCCAGATCTCTGAGTCTCTGCCTCTGTCCTGCAGCTCCTTCTCACAACCTGATACAGGCCGAGAACCCGGCCAAAGCGCTCTCCTGGCTGAGCCATTCCGCCACTCTGCCGGCGAGGCGCACGTGGGCAGGCAGTTGGCGACCCAGCACGGGTCCCTGTGTCTGCTATCCGCATTAAACTCCATCCTAACTCGGAAGAGGAAGGCAAGTATGGCTTGAATCCCAGGAGGATGCAGTTTCCAGGAAACGTGGAAAGCAGGGATTCCGCAGGCAGAGAGGTCCCAGGCCAGCGTGGTGGTGGACAGACACAAACTTGCTAAATCCCCTGACCTGGCCACCTACCTGTGACAGTGAGTCATGTAGGTGACCGTCTCCTCCCATTGGTCCTTCAGGTCCCTCAGCCGGGCCAGGATCTCGGGCCGCTGGTCCTTGAGGCAGCATGCCAGGAGGGCTTCGGCCGCTCGCAGCACCAGGTCCACCTTCACCTGGCCCTCGGGCTCCAGCCGGCAGATCTTCTGTGGGGGACACGAGTGGGGCGCGCCCGGGGTCAGGCCAATGCAAACAGGCACAGCCCGGGTAGACAGTGGTGTGACACAGAGCCAGGACTGTGCAGCCCCGGAAGTCCTCCTCTGAGACCCTGGGCAGCCTGCTGATGCCCTGAGGGTGGGAGGAGGAGCCTTAGGGGTCACCAGCTCTACCACCTGTCCCTGGGTCCCCACCCGGCCCACATCTCGCTGTGAGCTCCTTTACGAGTAGCAACCATCTCTGGGACTGTTTCCGGGTGGAAAAAGAAAATGCGTGTCGTGCGTGGCTGAGATGCCACCTCTCTGCACGTCCTAGCACACAGCCAAGACCTTTGCTTTCCCCACGGCCTGGCTCCCTCGGCCGCTCCCACCAATGGCCTGCCCGGGTGAGGATTCTCTGGCAGGCCCGTGCCTGGGAGCCGCAGGTCCCGGATGAATAACTAACTCAAGGACACTCCAGGCCTTGCCAGACTCCATCAGAACCCACGGGCACCTGAGATGCTCCCGCCAGTGCCCCCTTCCTCCTGGGGGGCTTTCTGTCCTCTCTGGCCCGGCCTCCCCCTGCCTCCTTCCTCCTGGCCTCCGAGGGGTGGTCCCCTAACAAGCACCCCGCTTTTTACCTCCTCAGGTCTCAGCTTCCTGGAGGACCAAGACCAGCACCAGGTCTAGCGAGCAGCAGGTCTCCAACCTTAGCTCTTGTCACTGTCATCATTACTGTGCCAGCGTGTCGGCAGTTAACACTTGGCCTCTGTGGTCAAATATGAGTGGGCTCCAGTTCCCCACTCCTTGGTGACCTTTGTCACCGGACCTAAATCTTCAAGTCCCATGACATGGAGGAAGGGAGGGTTTCGCCACTGCCCATTGCGCGGCCTCCACTGTGCTGGCCATCAGTGACTTTCCTGTCATTCATTGCCTTCTGCTGTCCTGTCTTTGTGTCCCACCAGCTCTGCTCCCCCACCTCCTCTCCTCTCAGACTGACGTCCTGGCCTCCTGGTCGTCTCTGACCCTCTATAGGGGGGGCCTGAATGTCCAGTGCTGCCCCCCAACAGCTCTGTGCCCCAGACAGATCGCTCGGCCGCCATGGGGCTCCCTTTCTCATCTGGAGATGATGATAACATCCTGCTTTGTCGACCTCATCTACTCATCTCAAGAAAATCACATTGATTAAGATGGACCTGAGGACTTGGAGCCTGCTGAGCAACGACGCAGCCCCTCCCTCAACCTGTGCCTGGGCAGCGGCTGTGGTCTTTTGTCACTCCATGAGATAAAGGTTGCTGAGGACAAGGATGACATCGCTGATGATGAGGACAACCCCACGACCCGTGTTAGCAAGGAGTGGAACTAAATGAGCTCCTCCCGTGGGTATCTGTGTGCACAGGGCACGTGGATGGAGAGGAGAAGGCCCCAGAAAGGGAGAGGTCTGGGTGGCTACGTGGCCGATGCAGCAGGTCCCCAAGCGCAGTGGCTGCAGCAAGTGCCCACACAGAGACCCTATGTCTCTCTCAGTGGTGAATGGCGGGGTGGAAGACAAAAGGGCCCTAGCGGCCAGTGTAGACTGGAGATGCCAGGGCCAGTACAGAATACTCTGGACCTGGCACCACTGCCCACCTGCCCCCAGCACATGACAGGGAGCAGGGTCCTGCAGTGTGGATGCTGAATTCTGTGCCTTCCAGGGAGATATTTAATATGATTAATAATAACTGCATGACGGTGCACACCTGTGATGCCACCTACTTGGGGGAGCTGAGCCAATCAGAGAGATCACAAGTTCAAGCCTAGACAATGTAGTGAAACCCTGTCTCAAAAATAAACAAAAAGGGCCGGTGAGATGGCTCAGCGGTTTAAGCGCCTGCCTTGCAAGCGCGAGGGCCCGAGTTCGACTCCCGGAACCCACATACAAAAAAGGGGCCGGTGATATCGCTCAGTGGCACGGGCGCCTGCTGGCGCGCGAGGTCCTGAGGTCGACCCCCCGGTACCCACAAAAAAAAAAAAAAAATAAAAAAATAAAAAAAAAGTTAGGAGTGGCGGTCCACATCTGTAATCCCAGCATTCAGGAGGCTGAGGCAGGAGGGTCACTGAGAGTCCAGGGCCAGCCTGAACTATATAGTAAGACTCTGTCCCAGATAGATAGATAGATAGATAGATAGATAGATAGATAGATAGATAGATAGATAGATAGATAGATGATAGATAGATGATAGATAGATAGATGATAGATAGATAGTAAATAAGGCTTGGGGTTGTAGTCTAGTGGTGGAGCTCTTACCTAGCACCCTCAAGTCCCTGGGTTCAATCCCCAGTAATGCAAAAATAATAACTGTAGTAGTAATAGTTAAGGGGTTGATGTAACTGATTCGGCTTTGTGAAGGGGACTTCACACTCCCCTCCTGCTAGCAAGCTGGGCATGACGGTCACCCCGGATGTAATCACCATGGTGCTGGGGACCCACAGAAACCCCAAGCTTTGCAGACAGTCCATACAGCTGCCAGGGAGGCTCCTGCACCCCGCCGCCAGGGGTCTAAGCTCAGAGGAGCACAGCTCCAGTGGTCAAGCAAGCCAGGAGCTGGGGGAGAAGTGAAATTCAGCCTCTCGGTGCCACGCGCAGGAGCCCGCCTGCCAGAAGCTCCAGTCTAACGCCTGCCCCACAGGCTGGGGTCCACTGTGTGATCTGCCTACCCTTGGGCCCTACACCTTTGCCCTCCTGACTCTTCGTAAGGGAGCCCAGGCTGCACTTAGGGGAACAGGAGAGACCCCAACAGCCTCTCCCCTTTTCAAGGGAGTGAGTTTGATGCTTCCTGGCAAAGGGAGAACTGGCCGGCCCCATGGCAGGCAGAACTCCAAGCCCAGCCTGAATGGAAGCAGACGCCTGCCCCAAAATGTTAACCGTGGGACAATTGCTGTGTGCTTGCAGCCAGTGAGGCCGAGCCAGGTGTTGAGAAGCTGCTGCACCCTCCTTGCAGCCCCAGAGCAAGGTTCTCTCAAGGTCCAGTGCCGGCAAGGACACAGTCCAGGATGCCTTAGCCACCTGGGAAGCAGTTCGCGTGGCAGCCTTGAAGTTATCCTGGCTTGAAGCAGCCAACCAGGTGCCCAGCAGAGCCAGAGAAATGGGGTTAATTGGGGCTTCTCCTCCACCCAGCCAAGACCAGTGGGCTGCCAGCAAGCACTGTGTTGGACACAGGGCCTAGCATGAACAAGATGAGCAGATGTTTCCAGGCTGGGCTGAGGAATGCTGCAGATGAGAGCCAAAGTGATGGACAAAAGAGCCAGCTGGGAGCTCAAGGAGGTACGTGAGAAATCCATGAGGGCTTCATGGGGGAGGTGGCATCAACACCAAACCTCGGAGATGATGCAGACAGTTGGGGAGGAGGTTTGGGCACAGGTAGAGAAGCAAGATGTATTTAGGGAGGGGTGCATTCGGCTTTCAGAAGCCAAGCCCGTGACCAGAAGGGGACCCGGAGGCCAGGACTCGAGGGCAGGACTGGGAAGGCCAGGAAGCAAGATGCTGGGGCCCAGGAGAGGAGCTGGAGGCCCTGAGGGCGGTTCCCAGAGGCTCAGGGGACAGACCAGGGCAGCAGGCGACTGGGACCCCAGCGTCTAAAACAGCATAAGCCTGCCAGGCCACAGCAGGGCCAAGCAAGCAAGAGGTCCTTCCCTCCATGCCGCCTGCCTCCTTCTGGGCTGCACTGGTCACTCTCCCCGGGAGCAAGGAAAGTCCCTGGAGCTCAGGAAGGAGACCCTGACATGGCTCAGCCATATGCGGCCAGTAGGAGCCCAGCTCTCAGCCCCAGTGAACCTGGTGCCCCCTTTCTTTCCATCCCAGGGACTGAAGCCGCAGCTTTGCACTGAGCTCCATTCCAGGCTCCCTTCTGTGAAGGCAGGAGCATGGCATGCACTTCTTACTGAGAGCTGGCGTTGAAACATCAAAGCACACAGAAGTTGCCCCAGGGAGAAGGCGCAGCGAGCTGCCAGCCTGCAGGTCACTGCTTGGGGCTCCCGCTGCTCCTGGTCCACCAATAACTGCACCTGAGGACCACCCCAGGGCTTGCTCAAGCCAGGCCCACAACCAGGAGGGAGTGACCTGCCACAGCGGGATTTCTAAATAGCTGCGACCCCAGAGGGGTTCAAGTCAGTGGCTTCACTCACAGACAGGAGAACTGGGGCCCAGAGAGGGATGGGGGGCAGTGGAGGTAACACAGCACTCTGGCATCAGCATGGAAATTCTAATCCAAGTCTCTGACTCTTGGTTCACTGTGCTTTGTCATTGACCCCCGGCACCCTTGGACAAGGTCAATATAATGCCGGGCTGGACACCGGGCACCATCATTTCCTGTCAGTTTGGCACTACATGCATCAACTCCCTGCCTTGCAGGGTGAAGTCAAACCCCGGCTCTGGAGCAGCTCAGGGGGTTGCTCCTGTGGCCAGAGCCCCTCCTCACCACACTGCAGGAAGACCTGGGCCACCCAGACCCACAGGGACCCAGCCACAGTGGGCAGGGAAGTTTGGGAGCCAGGCTGGGGCCAGTAGGGCTGGGGACCTCTTGGCTGCACAGGTGGCCCTGCTGGGATGAGAGGGACCGAGGGAAGACTCTGGTCCCTTGCTGTGGAAGTGTGGGCCAAAGAGCAGCAGCAGCATCATACATGATTGTCAGAAGTGCCAGCTTTCAGGCCCCCAACCCACCCAGGCGGAATTGGTACTTGATTTTCTTTTTTTGAGACAGAGTCTCTTTATGTAGCCCAGGCTGGCCTCAAAACTCATGATGATCCTCCTGCCTCAGCCTCCCAAGTGCTGGGATGACAGACGTGTGCCACCATGCCTGGCCAGCATCTTCTTTGAGTGAAGCCCCCAGGATACCTCTGCACACATCAGGGTCTGGGAGACATGGCTCATCCATCCCTGTCATGGAAAGGTTGGGAAACCGAGATCGAGGGGGAGGGACAGGTTTGGCTGAGGCAGGGCCTCCGCATACCTCAGTCTCCTGCAGCCTGGCCTCCAGGGCCTCGAGGGGCCCCTGGGTGTTGTCATTGACCTGCAGCCGCTCCTGCACCGCCTGCATCCATGCGCGGGCCTCCTCCACGCTCCTGTCGAAGCCCTCCTGGGGCTGCTGGGTCATGGCACCTGCGGGCACGGGGGAAGGACAGAGGGGTCAGGCAGAGGCAGGTCCCTGACAGCCCTCCCAGCAGGGCAAGCAACATGGCAGGGCAGAGACGAGCAGGCCTGTCACACGGCCCCAGGACTGGACACAGGCAGGGACAGACCGGGAGACCCTCATCCTCCTCCTTGGCCTGCCAACCTCCGCTTGCCTGGACTGCCTGTCTGGGCTCGAGCCGCTCCGCTTGGCCTCTAAGGAGGCTCTCTGAGCACACAGGCTGGGATGTCCTCGACCCAAATGAACCAGGATGTGCAGGGACAAGGAGGCCCCAACCGAAGGAACTCGGTTGCAGCATCAGCCAAGCCCACACCAGCTCTCAGCTCCACCCACATTAATGTCTCAGGCTGGGCACAGCCTGGCCAGCTTGTGTGTCGTCCCTACTTGCCACCCACTTAGGTCCACGGTGGACATGGCTCATGTCCCACCCACCTCCCTCCGCTCAGCGCTCCCAGCAGCCACAGCAGTCCTGACTTAGCACTTACGACAAAGCCCACTTGCACCTCTTGCCTCAGGTGACACATGCCCTCTGCAGGTGGGTGGCCTGTGCCACCCACCCACACCAGCCTCCTCTGCTGACTGACGGTCGCGCCTCGCCTTCCGCAGGGCTGTGGAGCCAAAGTCCCAGAGTTTCTCATGTGACTTTTTAAAATCCCATCAGGTGAGGGCAGAACACTTCTGCATCCTGTTGCGCTGTCTACTCAGTAACCACAACCTGCTTTGGATTAAAGTTATTTCTATCTGCATTTTGCGTGACAGGATTGTGTCTGGCTAATCCACTGGTCTCCTGAGATGCCTCGCCCATCCCTGTTGAAGAGAAGAGCCCCAAACGGGTATAAAGTCTAACTTGAAGAAGCAACTCCCTTTGTCCTGTCCAAGAGGAAAAAGCAAAACTGTCACAGCCAACACCTCCGCTAATAGAGGATGCCTTAGGGGTACTCGCGCTTTAGAGTATGAGGCCGCCGACAAAAACCTGGCCCTAAAGCACGTGTAAAAATTTGACAGATTAATCTGACAGGCTGAGCCAGGAGGATGGCAAGTATGAGTTATACCTGGGGGACTTTACAACTTAGTGAGATCCTGTCTCAAAATAAAAAATTTAAAAAGGAGTGGGGGTGTAGCTCAGTGCAAAGGCTCTGGGTTCAATCCCTAGTACTACAAGAAAGGAAGGAAAGAAAGAAAAGGAAAATTGAAAAATTAAAAAGCAAACAAGCAAGACATGATAGTTATGGTAGCTAATTATCTCAGCACTCAGGAGGCTGAGGCAGGAAGATTGCCTCAAGTTTGAGGCTAGCCTAAGCTACATAGTGAGATACTGTCTCAGAAAAAGAAGAAGGAGGAGGAGGAGGAGAAGGGGAAGAAGAAGAAGAAGGAGAAGGGGAAGAAGAACAAGAGGAGGAGGAAGAAGAAGAAGAAGAAGGTGTTTACTCTGAGCAACTGCCTTTGCTCCTCCAGCCTCAGTTTCCCCATCTGTACATCATGACTGATTAACAGTATATAGTTTTGACTCAGGTAATCCCTGAGGAAATTCATGTTCAAGTCTGATTCCAAATCTATCTTAGATACTTTCTTGTCACTGAGACCCAACACCCTGACCCACAAGTTAAAGAAAGAGAGGTTTATTTTGGCTCACAGTTTGGATAGGGTTCAGTCCATAGTAAGCTGGCTCCCAGGCAGATCAGCATGGTGGAGGGACACAGCAGAGCAGAAAGAGATGATGGCAGGGCAGACAGGAAGCAGAAAGGGAACAAGGGAGGAGAAAGGATATACACTCTTCCAGGCCACGCCCCAATGACCCACCTCCTTCCACGAGGCTTCACCTCCCAGCATCACACCCAGCTACAAACCCATCAGTGGACGAATCCAGTGAGTATCACACACCCGTGACCCAGCCAATCTCCAAAGCCCCACCTACGAGAGTACGAGGCTTTGGAAGGACATCTAGATACACCTACAGCGTTCTCCCCCGGCCCAAAGACTCATGCCCAGCCTCCTAGGTAAAGTGCATTTAGTCCATCTCTAAGAGTAGCCCAAATCCTAACAGTTCCAGCATTGCTGAAAAGTCCAAGTCCAATCTCTGAAATTTAAAGCAAATTCCTAGTTGCAAGCCCCTGTACAAATGAAAAGAAAGTTAAACACTTCCAACATATAATAGCACAAGATAAACATTCCCATTCTAAAAGGTAGAAATAGGGGTATAGAAGGAATAGGACCAAAGCATGACCAAAACCTAGCAGGGGAAACTTTAGATTCCCATAGTCCCATGTCCAGCACCCAGAGCAATCTGTGGCAAGATGTGAACACCAAAGGGCTTAGGTAGCTTCACCCCTACGGCACTGCTGGTGGTGGTAGCCCTCATGGGTTCTCTCTTGGGCTGGCCTTTCTCACTCCTTGTGGCTTTCCACAGATGATCCACACTCCTGGCTTCAACCTTCTGGGGTCTCCACTCACCTTCAGCTTCATGCTCACAGCTTCACACAGTGCCCTCTCAGGGGCATGCTGCCTGGCCTCCCAAGCCTTCTTCTGAAATCTGGGTGGGAGCCTTCCTACCCCACAGCTCTTGCATTCTGCATGTGCCTAAAACCAGCACCACATGGTTCCTTCTCTCTTGGCTGTAGGAGTGGAGTACCTATGAACCCAATCCCCAGGAACAACTTCTGGAACAGGGCGCAATGGGGCTTTCTTCTCAAAGCAAAGTCACTTTTGTAATTTTGAAGCTGTGAAGGTTGGAGTCCTGCTGCTTCTTGTGATGCCCTCAGGCCATCTTTTCTATTCTCCTGTTCTTCTCAGCAATCAAGATCTCCTCTGCTCTATCTTTGCAGTCCACAGCTTTACTTGAGTTTTCTTTCTGGCCAAACTAAAAACATTTTAAAACCATTCTGCTGGTCTTTTTGTTCTTGATTCTCAACATAGATCTGGCTAAAAAGCCCCCAGGAGTAGCCATGCCAGTGTCCCAACATTAGACTCTCTTGAAATTTCTTCTGCAAGATTAGTCCACTGCCCTTAATCTCAATCTCAGGCAAAGTGTCTGGACATGAGCAAAATGCAGACAAACTTTCTGCCAAGCCATAACATACATCATCTGGAGTCCAACAACCAATGCAGTCCTTCTTCCCAACAGAAACTTCCAGCGGAATTTCTTTACCAGCAGAATTTCTATCAGCATTCTGGTCTTCTGAGCTCTGACCAGAATCTACCATCCAGTACAGCCTAAGGCATTCCAGCTCTACTTTTTCAGCAGGCATCTCTGCACCTTTCCTAACTCTTCCCTTTCCAACAAGCCAGTTCCAAAAGCTCCTAAACCACATGGTCAGGTACAGGCACAGCAACAACCCCACTTCTGGTACTGTTTTAGTTATTTTTCTTGTTGCTGAGACAAAATACCTGAGACCCAAAATTAAAGGTGGAAAGGTTTATTTAGCTCACAGTTTGTAGAGATTTCAGTCCATAATCAGCTGGCTCCAAGGCAGGGTGGATTGGCAGAGGGGCATTACAGAATAGAACCAGTTCATGGCAAGCAGAAAACAGCAAAATCAAGCAAGCAAGAGAGAAAACAACCCTCTTTCTCTGCTTTGTATTGTACCCAGGCTACCAGGATTAGGGTGATGCCAAACCAGTGTACTGATTTAATAATCACACACCTTAATCCCAGCATCACACACTCTAGATTCAACCACCTCTGAAAAAGCCCCACCTATGACTACATAAGGCTTTTGCGGGGGGACATCTAGACCCAAATCATAACACCTCCCAACATAGCACCCATCTATAAACCCACCAGTGGACTAATCCAGTGATGAATATTACACACATATGATACAGTTAATACTGTGTGTTGGGTCTGAGTGACAGAATCCAGGTTCTTATGCAAGGCGAGCAAAGAATTGCAAGTGTACATTCAATGCTAGAAGAAAAGCCACTTAAACAAAAAAGTATCATGAACAGAAAAGTGTCGGGACAGCAAGGGAATAGGAAAAAGGCAAAGATAAATCAGGCTTTTGGATTTTAAAAGACGTGCACCTCACCCCGAAGCCTCTCACTGGGTCGCTGGATAAGACTGATGGAAATGACTGACAGGGTGCTGTCTCAGCGACATCTTCCTCCCATGTCTCCATCAGAGCTCAGTCTGACTTGATCACACACCTGAGATGGGGTCCATATGCATGAACCTTTAACAAGGTTCAAATGGGGAAAAGGTTACTGAAGGTCAGGCCAGGAGCTCTAACACGCATATGCTCTGGGCCGGAGCATTAGAGATTCCTTGGGTTGGTTGTCCCTGGGGTGCTGCCCAAATGTAACTGGATGGAGAAGGAGTGGTCTCTCAGCCCCACCTGTGCTTCCTGCACTACAGTCACGCCCTGAAAGCCCCACCTATGAGCTTGTGATGCTTTGGGGGAAATCTAGATATAAACCAAACAGACCATAAGGGTGATGTGAGGTGCTGAGGACTTTAAGAGGGGTCTAGGCTGTAATGAGGGGCAGATGCCCTCCCTCAGGCTACTCCTTCAGGGCCGAGCACGTCCTCGAGGGCCCAGGCTGGTTGCCAGGGGTGGAGATGAAGGACAGGCCTGCAGGGTTTCTGTTCCACACCCGCCTGCTTGCCTTCAGCTACCCACCCAAGCTAAAGTACCACCGCCCCACCTGTGCCAGCCACGCTTGCCACCCCTGCCTCCAGGACTGGGAGCCAAAATAAAACCCTGTTCTTCACGAGTGCCCAGGCTCAGGTTCTCTGTCACAGCAGGGAGTGGACTGAGACGGGGTCTCTTGGGACCTCCAGGGGGCAGGCTGACGGGGCCTGTGTGACTAGGCCACTGTGGTTCAGGTCAAGCCTGACCCCACACCAGGCCTGGTGGCCAGCATCTGTCCTCAGACTGTCCAGCTGGGCTGTGCCCTCGGGACCCTCCCCAGCCAGCATCCTGGCTCTGCTAGGCAGGTGGCCGTGGTCACTCCCCTAACCACGGCCAAGGGGGTTGGTCTGGGCCACACATTCTGTGTAAAGGATCAGGGAAGAAAACACTTTTAGCCTTTGTGGGCCAAATATGTTCTCTGGTGCAGTTGCTTCCTTGCATTCATTCATTCATTCATTCATTTATTTGAGACAGTCTTTTTTTTTTTATGTGGGTACCGGGGGTCGAACTCAGGACCTTGTGCCTGCCAGCAGGTGCTTGTGCCACTGAGCAATATCACCGGCCCTTTTTTCCTTTTTATGTGGGTTTCGGGAGTCGAACTCAGGACCTCGTGCTTGCCAGGCAGGAGCTTATGCCACTGAGCCATCTCACTGGCCCATTTGAGACAGTCTTGCTATGTAGTTCAGGGTGGCCTTGAACTCATGGGGATTTTCCTGCCTCAGCCTCCTGAGTGCTGGATTATAGTCATGTGGCACCACACCAGGCAATTTTCACCTTTAGATTGGTTAAATGGAGGTAGCATGTACAAAGGAATGATCTTTATGCTAACCTAATATCGGTTTAATGAAGAACTAGAAGAAAGGAGCTGCAAGTCTCCAACAATAGAACGGAAAAGGAGAGGGAAATGTTAACAACCCTGAGTTGATAAGCACATTTCATACACACAGGTTGAAATAGTGCCCTATACCCCATAAATATGTACAATTATTTCCTTATAATTAGAAAAACATAAAATTAAATAAAGAATTTTTTTGAGGTAGGGTCTCACTGTGTAGTGCCGGCTGGCCTTAAACTTGCTTGGGTAGCCCAGGTTGGCCTCAAACTCACAGCCATCCTCCTGCCTCAGCCTCTTGAGTGCTGGGATTACAGGCATGTACCACCACACCCGGCTTAAAGAATGCTTTTGACAAGTCTGGTGGACTCCAAAAAAAATTTTAAGTAAATTGGTTACATATGTTCTATTTTAAAAATCATGTAATAATATTTTTCCTCTAGTTTTTTTTCCCCCTGAGTTCTGTTGTTTGTCTTTCTTTCTTTCTTTCTTTCTTCCTTTCTCTTTCTTTCTTTCTTTCTTTCTTTCTTTCTTTCTTTCTTTCTTTCTTTCTTTCTTTCTTTCTTTTTCTTTCTTTCTTTTCTTTTCTCTCTTTCTTTCTTTCTTTCTTTCTTTCTTTCTTCCTTCCTTTCTTTCTTTCTTTCTTTCTTTCTTTCTTTCTTTCTTTCTTTCTTTCTTTCTTTCTTTCTTTGTTTTTTTGAGACAGAGTCTCTCTGTGTAGTTTGGGCTGTTCTTAAACTCACTATGTAGCCTGGGCTGGCCTTGAACTCACTGCAGTCCTCCTGCCTCAGCCTCCCGAATGCTGAGATTACAAGCATGCGTCATCATGCCCAGCTTGCTTGTTTTTCTTTTGTGAGATAAGGTCTGGAAAATTGCCTAGGCTGGCCCTGAACTTGTCTTTCTGCCTCAGCTTTCCAAGTGCCCGGGACTACAGTACACGCCCCCTTTTCCTCTGGCTTTGACTACTTCCGTTTTCTTCTTCCTCTTCTTCTTCTTCTTCTTCCTCCTCTTCTTCTTTTTCATTTGTGAGAATTAACTTGAGGTGCCCTTTAAACAGTTTTCTAAGAGGTTATTTAAGACATTCACATAGATTTCAGTTCTTGAAATAGCAATTAAATATTTTTTTACAGTGTCCTTTAGTTTCACTTCATTAAGTTTTGCCGCATAGGGTTGGGGCTGCAGCTCAGCCGCGGAGCCCTTGCCTAACATGTGTGAGACCCTGAGTTCTATCCCCAGCACTACAAGAAGAAAAAAAAATTAAAATATAGATAAAATATTAACGTCATGTAGGAAATTCACATTCATGTGGGAATATATTTGTTCCCACATTTTGTAATTTTTTTTCCCCAAGTACTGGAGATGGCCTTGAACTAAGTTGCCCGGGATGGCCTTGAACTTGTGATCCTCCTCCCTCAGCCTCCCGCATAGCTGCAATTACAAGCACACACCGCTAAAACCCAGCTTGTTCTCTGGTACAATTTTTATATTTAGCATGATAATTTATCTAGAATTAATTTTGTTTACCTAATAAAGAAATAAAACAACTCCCTCAAAAAGAACTATGTATTTTCTAAGCGCTAATAAACATAGCAAAAAAATGTTCAGAGAACAAAGCTGCTTTCCTTTCCAGACCCGCGAAAAGCCTCACTGGGGCGGGGCTGCAGGCCGAGAACTGGGTTGGGTGTGTCCCTTGCAGTCCCCTGAGCATTGAGGAATGGCAGCCCTCTGATTCAGGCAGCCTGGCCTGTGGAGGGACAGACAGATGAGAAAGCAGTTGAGCTTTTCTTGGTGACAGAAACAGGTTGGAGCGGGGGATAGAGCTGCCTAGGGACAGCACGCAGGCTCAGAATATAGAATCTGGGTCAAAAGCCACCGTCTGGGATCCTGGTATGGTGGCAGCTGCCTGTAATCCCAGCACACTTGGGAGGCTGAGGCAAGAAGATCATAAATTCCAGTCCCACTTGGAGGAGGTAGTGAGTTCGAGTCATCCTGTCTGGAAGTAAATGATAAAAAAGGGCTGGGGATGTAGCTCAGTGTGAAGGCCCTGGGTTCAATCTCCAGTACCAAAACAACAACCACCAAAACCAAACCAAACCAAACCAAAACGAAACAAAAACACCGGCTGGGTGACTAAGGAATCCAAGGAGGTGGTTAAGGCCATCAGACACAGATGGGGCAGCTCCTGAGGGTGCAGCGAGGGTGCACCGGGCCATCCGGAAGCTCCCAGAGTCTGAGCTCCAGGCCTGGCTACTGTGGTGATGAGTGGTAGGGGAAAGCTGGGGGTGAACCCAGGAAGCTGAGACACCTTACAGGAGTGCGTGGTTGGCAGACCAATGCCATGAAGACTCAAAAGAGACTCAGTAAGGAAAAGAAGGGCGCCTCATGGGTTAGTTCCTTGGCCCCCGACAGGTGCCCTTGGCAGAACACCCTTCCCACCATGAGGGCAGCAGTGGCATCTTCCCCTCCGGATGCTGGGGGCTGATGGGACACATGGGGAAAACAGCTGCACGGTGGCAGGTGCCCGGCAGACAGGAGCTGCCACTGCCGCCCCCAGCAAGAACCCCGAGATCACAAGGGCCACCCCAGGGCCGGGCTGTTCACCACAGCACCAAGGTCTGAACCTTGCTCTGTTGGGTTCCGAAGCCAGACACATGGCCTCAGCAGTGCGACTGACAGGAGTGTCCCTGGGAGGGCAGCACCCTGTGTCTGTCTGTGTCCTGAGAGGCAGAGCAAACCCACTCTGTGTCCAGCTATGTAAGGGGGGGGTGATGGATCTGAGAAAGGGACCCCAGACATCAACCACCACAAAGCCAGGGACAAGAAGGAGGAGGTGACATTACCAGTCCTGCGCAGGGGGACTCTAAGCTCCAGAACTGGAGCCCGGAGGAGACCCTGGACAGCTACCTGTGCCCCAGCTGGGAGCCAGTTTCAGGAGCCTGATTGGCGTGGCCCACAGGGATTGTGACTGTGGGCACGGCAGGAGCAGGGTGCAGGGAGGATGGGAGGTGAGGGCCCTGGGCCAGGCTGCTCAGGCTGCTCCCTCGATGATGGCAGAGGACACAGTACACTTCACCCCAGTCCAGGCCGGAGAGCGAACAGACAAGCTGAGGTTTGGCCTCCAGGGGACCAGCCTTTCCAGAAGGACAGGGTGCTCCTCCGAGCCAGCCCCTACCAGGGTGGCATGGTGGACTGCCAACCAGAGCGCAGAGCCCTGTCCCCTGGCTCTGTGGCTGGACTCTCTTCTCTCCCCCTCTTCCTGGGCCCTGCCAAGCTGAGGCTGCAGGATGAGGCCCCCGCTTGGCTCTGCAGTGCCGCTAGAGAGGGTCTGACACCACAAAAGGACCAAGCTGGGATGCCCCCGCCTCAATTTCTCCCACACTCTCATGGCATTTGCACAATTCTCCAAGCCTCGGCCAACACTGTAGTGCTGCGTGCTCTGAGAACCCCTCTGAGAACCGAACCAAATCCCTCAGGGAGCATCCTTAAAACAGACACCATACCTCTCCCTCCTGGGCAAGGAAAGGGGCAGTCAGGTGCCCAGAGTGACTGTCACATGGCTGGCATTATTTGTCCCATTTTACAAAGAGGGAAACTGAGGCTCAGAGAAATGAATTACCTGCCAAAAAATAGTGGATCCAAGATTGACAATAGTAACAGCCTGCCTGGGGCAGGGGTGCATGCCTATAATCCCAGTTACTCGGAGGCTGAGGCAGGATGGCAAGTTCAAGGCTGGCCTGGGCAACTTAGTGAGACCCTGTCTCAGAATAAAATGTAAAAAGGGCTGGGGATGTGGCTTAGAAGTAGAGCACTTGCCTAGTGAAGTTCTGGGTTCAATCCCCAGCACAGAAAAAAAAACAAAAGTTACAGCCAATAATTAGCTGACATCCTGCATTTGCCTGGCTCTGCGGTAAACAGTTTATAGCTATGAACTTATTTGTCCTACACAGACTCAATGAGATAATGTTCTTCCCACTTTCTGGGTGAGAAAATGGAGGTTCCACCGATACTGAGAACACTGCTGAAATCACAGGGTCACCAAACAGCAGAGGCAGGACTTGAACCCTGGACAGCCCAGGTCCAAAGCCTTTGCTCTTGAATTTCAAGCCAAGACTGATTAAGAGAGACAAAGAAGGTCACTACATCCTTGTAAAGGGAACAACCAAGAGCAAAGCTTTTGCTCTTAAACCCCATTTGCTCCACAGCTCACACGACCCTGCCTGTACCCCCGGACCGCACGGAGCACTGCCACGTGCAGCCGGAGCCTGAGGAGCCAGCCCTCTGCGGGTCATCTTCAGAAGACAGCCAAGGTATGGAAAGGTGACCCCGGGCTGGAAGCCTGGGCCTCAGCTCAGAACACCAAAGTTGAGGACAAGCAGCTGTGTCCCTGACTGCCAGCAGCTTCAGTCTTACTGCACTGGCCACTACAGCCCTGCGCCCACCCAGCTGCCCACTGACACTGGGTTCTGGACCTGGTCGAGGTCTGCACTGTGACTTGAATAAAGCCCAGCTCCCAGGCAGGCCCTGTGAGTATGGGGTCTCCCGGGCAGGGGCCGCTCACCACAAACCGACCCAGAGTCCCCGTAGGGCGGCTCCCCGGTGGTGACTCACTCCGCTCGCTGGTGACTCAGTCCTGCCCTGCCACACACAGTCCCCACCCTTCCAGCTCCTTCCCGATGCCCTCCTACACACAGATAGAATTCCAGGAACTGAGCTGCAGCTGGTTTTAATCCCAGAGCTCATTCCAAGTGGATTCTGGGAATGCTCTGGTTCCCTGTGACCGAGGGTGATGCTGCAGATGCTGGCATCCCGGTCACGGAGAGGATGGTCCTCGCCATGTCCCTTGTGCGGCATTAACAGATGGTGATTCTGGGAGCTGAAAGTGGGAAAGGGAGCTCAGGGGATTCCCGCCGAGTGGGCACCGGACCAGACTCCACACGTTATCTCATGTAACCCTACAGCAGCGCTGCTGGCAGCTGATCTCACGTTAGGAACAATCCCTGGGTTTGACCCCATTTTAGTGTAGCCAAGCGGAGGCTTGGACCGGTCAAGGTACTGCATAAAAGCCACCCAGGCTGCAGGTGCCACAGGCACCTCTGTCCACTGTCTACACAGCCGGCCCTCTGTAGCTTGGCTCCACATCTACGGGTTCACCCAACTATGGATCAAAAGTATTTTTTAAATAATTGCATTTGTACTACACACAGAGACCTTATTCTTGCCATTATTTCCTAAGAAATGTAGTATAACAACTGTTTATGTTGGATTGGCTATCGTGAATAATCCAGAGAGGAGTTAAAGTGTACAAGAGGCTGCGCGGACGCTCTGCAAATACCGCATCATTTCGTGCAAGGCACTGCGAGCGCCCCTGGATTTTGTTATCTCTGCAGGTGCTGCGACCAATCCCCCTGGGTACCAAGGGTTGCTCAGAATTACACAGGAGGGCCGGTGAGATGGCTCAGAGGCGCGCTCGCCTGCTGGCGCACGAGGTCCTGAGGTCGACTCCCGGTACCCAAAAAAAAAAAAAAAAAAAATTACACAGGAAACTCAGTTGAGGTTGTGAGGGCCACTTTACAGTCACAGCCGCCAAGGGGATGGCCCGGAGAATGCTTTCAGGACAAGTGCTCCGAAAGTAACTGGCAGTCAGCTCCACCATCGCAGACAAATGGTCCTTGGAAACCCGCTGCTCCCTGCGCCCACGCCACCCCCAAACACACGGACTCCACACCAGCAACTCCAATCGCTCCCGGAAACTAACCCAAGTTCTCCTTGACCAGGCATTGCTGGAGGATGCCAGCATTTTTCCCTGGGAAACGCTGCCCTTGGCAACTCGCAGTCAAAATCTAATGGCTGAGAGGGGAGGGAAGGCGGGAGGGCAACTAACTCAGAAAGAAACCAGGGCAGGGGCCGCACAGGGTCCCTGAAGGGAAGTCCCTGGGGCGGGAGGGGCGGGGCTCCAAGGGGTGGGCCTTAGCTCCCTGGCCCAGGTTCGATTGGCTCAGGATCCAGGAGGGCGGCCAATCAGAGGCTGTGAGGGTTCACAGGGCCTTAGGGTCCCCCAGGCAGCTGCTGGCTGAACAGGTGGGTAGGGTGGGCACAGCAGGACAGAGGGCAGGAGGCAGGGACTGACCATTTGCTGCAGACCAGACGGCACTGGGCAGAGTGTCAGGGACTGTCTGGGCTGGCAGGGACACTGAGCTCCCCATCCAGCGCTGATGGGGCAAGTCCCTCAGTGCGGCCAGGCCAGTCTGAGTTAGAAAACAGCATTATGAGGTCGGCTGGCTTTTCACACTGTGGGCCACAACCAGCCCATCGGTTGTGAAATCGGTTCAGGGGTCTTGATCACAAGGGTTTTAAGAAGAAAGAAAATAGAACAGAAAAGGGCACAGTGCCTTTTGAGGACCAAAGGGAAATGTTTTGTGAAACTTTTGCTTGACTTACAGATGTGTTACATGTCCATGAATGTGGACTGTATTTCTCCCCAAGATTGAGAACACACGACACAAAATCAAAAGCTTTTGGGGAACTGAGTCAAGTCCAGCAGCTGTGCAACGGGCCTCAGAACCACCTCGAAGGCTGGTCAAGCAGGGTGCTAGGCCTACCCCATGTCCAAATTAATAGGATTGGATGGGACCTAAGAATATGCATTTCTAACTAGTTTCCAGGTAATGTTGGTGAGCCAGGAGATGAGAGGATATCCAAGGCTCCTGCAGGAGAGAACATATCCCAGCTATGGTGCGTGCATGTGTATGTGTGTGTTGGGAGGGGTGTTGCTCATACATGGCGCAGGTCAGGGAGGTTGGAGCTACGTGTTACCAGGTTTGGGTCGACCTAGGCCAAGACTAGAAATCCAAAAGTAATCAAAATTCTCCTGAATCCAAACCACCCCTGCCTTTCCTGCTGCGGAACAGCAGGGCGGGCTTCCTCCTTTGGGAGAAGGACTGAGCGCGGCCGGGCTCCTGGCTCCCTCCCCAGTGTCCACCTCCATTTGCTTCCCGGTAGCAGCACCTAGTGGCTGCTGTTTAACAGGATCAAGGGCCTTCACCTGATTCTTCAGGAGCCCTGGGGTCACTGGAGGGGGCAGACTGCTCCCACAGGGCAGGGTGCCCTCAACCCCAAGACCACCGGCTCTCAGACCCCAGCTCTCCATGGCCACCCCGTCCTACAGACTTGGACCTCCCAGCACACAGTGTTTGTTTCCTGTGCACCCCATCCTCTTACCCTTCCCCCTACCTCACCTGCATGGAGCTCAGGACCTGCCCTGGCACACAGGGAAGAGTAGTCTCCCACCAGCTCCAAGCAGCAGCAGAGACCCCCTGGGGCTGGGGTGGAGGTGCAGGTAAGGCCAGAAGCCTTCATCAAGGGTCCACTCTACCCCCTACTGCTCAGTGCCATCTTCCCCGTGGGGGAAGAAGGGAGGCAGCCCTGGCACCCTGTGCCTCCGCAGGGACACTCCGCCACACTCCCAAGCCTGCAGATGGAGTCCCAGCAGAGCTCTCCACTGTCCTGGGGCTGGGCCTGGGCCTCAGGCTCACGTGGCCAGCCCTGCGCTCAGAAGACCCAGCCCACCGAGGTGCGGCCAGGAAGTCAGTGTTGTGTCCCAGCGCTGCCTCACCTTCCCCATCCCACCCCTCCCCAGCGTCCCGGATGCCATGGTGCTGACAGATGTCCCCATGCTGCCTGCTCCCTGGTCTTTTGGGCCCTGGGAGTCAGAGGTATGTGCCAAACCCAGGTCTGGCCCTCTCCTCCTGCACTTTGCATCTTCCCCTCGGGCAGGAATCTTCCCCACAGAAGGGACATTGTGAACCCCCCAGACCTGCCTGGCCAGCTGGCCCCACCCTCCTTGGCAGGTCCTGCAGAAACCAGCTACCTCCTCCCTGCACTTTCAACCACTGTGACCCCTGACACCTCACCACACACCTGCCACTGCCTCAAACCCAGACAGCACTCGGACAAGAACATCCGGACAAAGCAGCACCCAGATGGGCCCTTTGAGAAGATCCCAGGCCTCACAATGACGTACTCTCAGACCCCACTCATCCATGGACTTTAGAAATGACCGCTTCCTACTCATGAAATTGAAAATGTCTTTCAACTGAAAAGCACCAAACCCAAATAGAAGGCTTTACATTTTTTGTTTCTTTTTGTGACCTAAAAAAACATATTAAACTTCCCATAGAACTCATAGTCTCCAGAGAAATCTTCCTCAGAAATCCTGGCCTGTAGGATGCTGCTGGCCCTTCTTTGAGACCCTCAAGGATGGGGCTCCCACCTAACCCTACAGCCCTCACTGGCCAGGAGCTCTGGCCCTGCATGGCAGCTGCACCTGCTGCGGAAGTTTCTAGAAGCTCAGAGTCGCTGGTGTGTTCCTGCTCTCCGCAGCCCAGCCAGTCCTGCCTGGGAAGCCCTTCCCCACCGCCCTGCCCCAGCCCTCCACACCCCCCAGTAGCAGTCTCTTCCCTGTGCTCCCACCAACCTTCAGCATGGGGCCACTTGGGGGTACAAGCTCCCAACCTCCTGTCACCTGGCAGGAAGAACCCCTGTCTCCTCTCTTCCCCAGGGGCCCTGCTCATGCTCCACTGAGGACATGCTTAGCAAGTACTTCCTGCGGGTTTTCCCGTGTTCACTTCTAACAGCCCCAGGAGGTGAGTGTTATTGTTGGTCCCATTGCTCAGGGAGCAAACTGAGGCTTAGGAGGGCATGGGGAGGTTGCTAAGTGCTCGAGCGAGGATGGGGCCAGTCATTCCCTACTGCGCTGTTTGTATCTTACTGCCCCGATCTGTTGGCACAAACGGCCAAGGTGAAGGTTGGATTCATGCTATGGATGATCGGCTGGAGAGGGGGGTTGCCGTTGTTTTATTTTTAAAAGATTTTGGGGGGATGCAATTGACAAACAAGAAATTTAACATATTTAAACTATACTGTTTGATTAGTTTTGACATATACAGTCACTTATAAAACCACCACTCAGCTGAGATAATGAGTCCATCCGTCACTCCTCAAAACTCTCTGATCCTCTTTGTAATCCCTCCCTGCTCCCATACCCTGTCCTGGGCAATCAAAATCTGCTTGTCACCGTCAATTGTGGAAATGATTTTTCCATTTTCTGGAGTTTTGTACACAGTAGAATGGAATAGCTAAGCACAGTGGTGCATGCCTGTAATCCCAGCTATCTGGGAGGCTGAGGCAGGAGGATTGCAATGTTGTGTCCAGCCTGGACAACTTAAAAGACCCTGTCTCAAAAATAAAAAGGGCTGGAGATGTACTCAGTGATAGAATACTTGTCAAGAATGCACAAGGCCCTGGATTCAATCCCCAGCACTGCAAAAAAAAAAAAAAAAAAAAAAGAAAAAAAAAAATAGAAAAGAAAAAGAATAAAAGAAATGGAATGGAATGATATAGTATACACCCGTTTGTACAATTTTTTGGAGTTCTAGCTTCTTTCACTCGCAGAATTACTATGAGATTCACCCACATTGTTACCTGGGTGGATAGTTCATTCCTTTTTACTGCTAATAATATTCCAGAGAATCCCTACACCACCAGTAGTTTATTCATTCACCCATGGATGGATAGTTTTGATTACAAATAAAGCTGCTCTAAACACTGGTACATGAACACATGCCTTCATTTCTCTTGCATAAACACCTGGGGGTGGAATATTGGATCGTGAAGTAGGTGCCTATACACATTTTTAAGAAACAGCTCTACTTTTCCAAAGTGGCTGCACCACTTTGTACCCCAACCAGTGCTGAATGAGAATTCCAATTCTTGCCGGTCATCACCAACACTGTATGTGGTGGGTCTTTTCCATCTCAGCCCTTCCAATTGGGGTATAGTGATAAAGCACTGTGGTTTTAACCTGCAATTCCAAATGGCAAACAGTTTTCCTGACTTTTACATTTGTAACCTAGAACCCCACCCCACCGCACCCCATCCCATGAATTGGGCACTAAGCACTGCCCTGGCCCCTCCTCCATGACGGCTCCATAGCATGCTTGGCACTGGGCCTGCTGCCTGCAGGCTGAGGAAGGCAGGAGCTGAGTAACAGAGACACACAGCCAACAGGGACCTGCTCCAAGTCCTGGGGTGCTGCCGGCCAATTCCTTCAACAGATGGCTCTCTGAGGAGAAAACCAGGCACCCTGAGCTGACAGCCAAGAGTGTGCAAGACAGAAAGAGACTGGTCCACATCCACATGGAGCTCTGTGAGCTGCCAAGAGCACTTCTCTCTCTATTCCATCCTCTCGCAGTGTGGCATGGAGCCTGGGCCTCTAGTCCATCCTCCTGCAGGTCCCAGACGGGTCCCTCTGTAGACCTGGGCCCCTGCACCATGCCTGTGCCTGTGCACGGCTCCTAGCATCAGTGTTAAAAATCAGCAATCTTCGCATTAGGGAATCGGCCCGAGTCTAGACCTCTGACCTCTGAGCCTGGCACCCTTGATACACACGTGCTGCTGGCAAGGGGTGCCCGACAGCACCGGCTCTGTTAACCCCCTAATAGGAGCCTCTCTTTGGGTGGGGATGGGGCAGGCCATGGAGTGGGATCAGGGGATGAGGGTTCCAGTGAAGGCTCTGCCACCATCTGGCTCCTGAACTCCGGTCTCCTCGCTTCTGGAACAAGAGCAACAGTTGTCACCTGACTCCTGTGCCTTGGCAGTGAGTGAGTATTGCTTCGGAGGGAAGGGGCATGTCTTTGTCACTGTTCTCGTTGCTGATACAAAATACCTGACACCCAAAGTTAAAGGAGGAAAAGTTTACTCGGCTCACAGTTTGTGGAGGTTTCAGTCCATAATCAGCTGACTCCAAGGCAGGGTGGATGGCAGAGAGGCATCGCAGAGGAGAAACGGTTCATGGAGGGCAGAAGGTAGCAAAGCAACAAGAGACGACCACAGCTCTTTCTATTCCTTATCTTATTCCAGGCTACTTAGGGCAGGTAGCATCCCCACCCTTAATCCTAGTGCCCTAGATCCTAGCATTGCACCAACATCACATATTCTTAGATCCAGCCACCTCTGAAAAAGCCCCACTTACGACCACATGAGGCTTTGGGGGGATATCTAGACACAGTCATGACAGGGCACATCTGCTTCACTGGGCCGCGGGAAGAAGGGGGTCTGTGCTGCTGAGCAGCCTGCACTACCCAGGCCCTCGGGACGGTAATCACCCATGGGAGGGTAATTGTACCATGTCACTAGCTTAAGACGTGTCAGAGCCGAGGGCTGTGATGTCGGAGTGTGGAGTGGCCATGATGTGTGGGGGGGACGCTCACTGTTCCAGGCTCCCATTCCAAACTGTGCAGCCTGGCCTGGCCTCCCTCAGGCAGGTGACACACTTTGTCTACACTGGAGGCACAGAGATGTACATGACTTTCTCACAAGCACGCAGAACCAGGATTGAAACTCTACACCATCCTTGTAGAATGGGCTCAGCACCCACTTGGCCAATCTGTGGCCGACTGGCGAGAATAGTAATAGCTGCTGCTGGGGAGTAGGGCCTGGGAGGGACTCTCAGCCCGACCTTCTGCTGATATGGCCCAGGGCAAGTGTCCACACATGAGCCGGGCCTGTGGCTAGATCAGCAGAGCCAGGTGTTGCCATCTGTCCCTGGTACCTGTAGCCTGTTGTCCATAGTGCCAACCCACATGCCTGCTCAGCCCGGGATCCTCTGCTGATGGCCCGGGGCACAGCAGGCAGAAAGGAAGAAGTGAATGAGCAGAGCACTGACATCTCAGAAAGGCGGGGCTGGTGTTCATATGGCTAGGGTGGGCAGGGACTGCCTCCAATCTGAGCCTGGCCCAGGACCTCAGGCTGCAGGGATAGGACACATGGAAGGATGGGACACTGAAAGGAGCCTGGGAGAGATAGGTTCTGTGGAAGCTTCCCCGGGTCTCTGTATGTCACAATTGGACCAGTTCTCTCCAGACACAGTGGTGCATGCCAGTAATCCAGCACTTGGGAGACTGAGGCAGGAGGATCACTGCGAGTTCAAGGCCGGCCTGGGCTATATAGCAGACCCTATTTCATAAAACCAAACAACCGGTCCGGTTCTTAGGAATCCTCTTGTCTAGCTGTATTGTTTTTCAGCCTGACAGGAGGGCGCAGTGCTGGCCTGGGAACGGGGGACGCTCCTGTCACTGCCTCACAGAGGAAGTGGCTGCCCCAGGTGGCCTGGGGAAATGAAGGGCCCTCAGAAGTGTCCCCACAGCTGGGACACCAGGGTGCTCAGCCCACGGGAGCGGCACTTGTGCCAAGATCACCTGACTCCCACAGCCCATGGTCTCCACCACCACTGACTGGAAGTGGACACGCATGTGTCACACAGAGGGGCCACCAGACACTCCCTGAGCCAGGGGCCCTGAGGGATGCCAAGGGGGCTCACAGAGGAGGGGCACTCTAGTCTCACCTGCAGGGTGACAGGCTCTGGATGGAGGGGAGAAGTGGGGAAGGGTGGAACGGGTAGATAGACCAGGTTCAGGCTGTGGAGTGGGATGTGGAATTATTAACAAAGAAGGAGTGTTGCTGAGCAGCACAGGATTCCAGGGAATGTGTCCTGTGGACAATAGGGAGCCAGCGAAGATTTGAGAGTGAGGGAGGTCAGCAACAGGTCTCACAAGCAGTTGAAGCAGCACATGACCAACTATCTGGAAATGACATTGGACAGAGCAGGGTCCTTGCTACACAGAACCTTAGGTCACATGCTAGAAAAAGCCTTGTAAACCATTTAATCCTAAGACGTCCTTTGTATTATAAACCTGCTCTTTTAAAAAGGGTCAAGAGTTTAAGCAGAAGCATCTTTTCTCAAGAACTGATTCAACTTGAAACATCCGTGAGTTGTGGCGAGCAGCCTCGTTCCTCCCAAGGCAGCTGTCCCCACAGGTCCTTTCCAACAAAACACCCAGCCACGCACACCTCAGCCAAACCTCAGCTCATCTGGGACCCTGAGATTGACCGGGATGGGTGTCCAAAGGAGCCTCCCTTGGGTTGGACGAAATGTCACCAAGTCTAGTCACAGCAGCAAATGCCCCTGCATTCGAGGCCAACCTGGAAACAGCAGCGTGTTCATTACTGCACTGGGACACTGTACTACCTCACAGATGGGGAAACTGAGGCTCAGAGAGGCCAGCTTTCCTGCCCAGGTCAGACAGCTCCACAGACAATGAGTCGGGAAGGAGGCCGAGCCCTGTCTGGCCCCAGTGCCAACACCATGCTGCAAAACCGTCCCTGAAATGAGGAAGTGAGGCGGAAGAAAAAGAACAGGGGTTCCTCCGAGTCACAGCTGGACTTCCCATCACACACCCGAAGCTGTAGAGACAGGCAGGCGGCAGAGATCTCAGTGGTTCCGGCTGCACAGGTGCCACCCCACTAAGTGTGCCTGATGGCGACAGCGTGGCAGCATGCTCGGCTTGGGGACCCTGTGGGGCTGGAGAGGGCAGCCCAGTGGGCTCCCCCTAGGTTCAGCGGACTGGCCCTGCAGGGTACCGGCCCCAGCTCCTCCCAAGGAGCTGAGCCTAGGCTGGGGCCGGGCTCGCCGGGCTGTGCAGAGCAGACCCAGCTGGCCCTCACTTATCCCCAGACGCCCATCGAGAGGCCGGGCTCTGCCCTCCAGGCCGGGGTGAGCAGGCAGAGCTGGGCTGGGCTCTGCTTACCTTCCAAGCCGACCACAGCAGGTCTGTCCCTCTCCTCTTCAAAGCTGGGAGACGCTAGGTTCATTTGATGACGAATCTGTTTCCACGCCTACTCCAGGCTGTGGTCGGCGGTGCCCAAGATCACAGAGAAGACGAGTGAAGAAGGACCCCGCCTTGCTGACCGCGCTCCTGCTGGGGCGACTACAGCTTGCTCTTTCTTTTTCTTCTAAAAGTGGGCGAAGCATCCCGAGGATTCTCTTCTCATACCTGGGGCCTCCCTCTCCCGGCCCCGGGGCTCCCCTGACCTCTACAACGTGAGACCTGGAACCCACCGCCTCACAGCTGTCCTGCGAGCACTCAGCGCTTTCACTTCGGGAGATGTCCCTGGGCTCCAGTGTTTTCACTGCCCCCTCTGATGACGCGTTGGGCCCTCACATGGCCCAGGAGGCCGCAGGAGCCCCGTAACCTTAGCAGCACTGTGAGCAGCCCTTCCTCCCGTGGGAACCTGTGTAATCTCATCAGCTTCCCTGCCCCACCAACCCAGGAAAAACCGAAGACCGAGCTCGCCACTGGTGATCCACGCTACGCATCCTGCCGCTGCTCCCCGCAGATGGCCCAGAACACTCCATGGCGTCGACGGCACGAGCTTTCCTTAACCTTTCCTTTTTGCCGACCTTATGTCGCATTTTTGTTGGTGGTCTTTCTCAGTCCCACTAGAACATGTGCTACTTTCTCATTTATTTAACAACCAAGCATGCCCTGGACCCCTCAGGCCCCTAAGCAGGGCCCTTGCTGAGCTCGACAGCTACTTCTACATTATCAGACCTGGACGGTATTTTTCATTGTTTTCTTAGGCCCCTGCACTTTCTCTTGAGCATGGACAGCTGGGCCATTCTAAACAAAGGAACAACATTTGTGGTCACTTGGCCTGAGCAGTCTGACTGTCACAGAGGCCCGGAGCCCGGCCAAGTCTGGCCAGTGCGGGGCTGCTGTCAGGTGCGGCTCAGGCTTCACAGAGGCTTTGTCTCCTGGGACCCCATCCTAAGGGCGACTCTAAGCAGGGCCCTGGAGCCAGCCTGCCTGATTCAGCCCCGACTGTGCGGCCTTGGTCTTCTACTTTGACTTCTCATCTAAAATTCGGGCAACGGTCCTATAAACTCCCCACGGCTGCTCTGCAGATGGAGTTGTAGCAGTAAGATGCTTAGGACGCAGCTAACACACAGTAGGCGCTGCACCAGTGTTTACTAAATAACACTGCTGCAAGCGTGGGCGACCCGCCGAGGGGGGAGCAGACATGCAGTGTAACTGTCAGGCAAAGAGGAGCGGCTAAGGAAAGCTGTGACTTCCGGCCCACAGAATATGCTGGGGCCTTTGCACAGAGAAAGGCGATGATTGACGCCCTGAACAACGCTGAGGAGGAAGAGCAGGCTGCAGAGCTTGGCCCTCACCACCCCAAGCTTTTCCTGGAAAGGATCAGGCTGTAAACACAGCTTTGCCAGCCCCCATTTCTGTCACAACTCTTCAGCCTGTCCTGGCGGCAGTGTGAAAACAGCCATAGCGGAAGGCACGACTGTGTCCCAACGAAGCCTGGTGCAGAGAAACTGGAGGCTGGTGGCCAGTCGCCACCGTCTGCCCAGCCCTGCTGTGCAAATCCTGCCACCCGGCGTCAAAAGACGAAGACTGAAATGAACAAGGAGAAAAGCAGAATTCTCTCATGGTGGCCGGCATCTGCACATTTGAAAACTCCAATTCCCTTAGGGCAGTAGTAACAGTGTCTTTTGTTTTAGTTCTTCAGTGAAAGGGCGTTAAAGCTGTGTTCTAGTGACAAGTTCAAAGATTTCAGCCAGCACTTGTGCTGCATGCCTGCAATCCCAGCTGCTGAGAGGACGGTGCGTTTGAGGCCAGCCTAGGACAATTTGTGAGAACCTGTCTCAAAATAAAAATTTTTAAAAAGGTCTGGGGATGTTGCTCAGTGGTAGAGGATTTGCCTAGCATGTGCAAGGCCCTGTACTACAAGGCCAAGTATGGCAAAAAAGAAAACAAAAGATTTTCCCCAGGGTGGTGGCACACACCTGTATACCCAGCACTTGGGAGGCTGAGGCAGGAAGATAACCATGAATTTAAGGCCAGCCTGAACTATGTCTCCAAAAAACCAAACCAAACAAAAAAGGATTTTATAGTCATAGGTTCCATCAGACTTTCAGAGTAAGTTAAAATGAGTATTACGTCCTGGAGGCACATTCTGCTATATAGAAAATGTAGGGACTTGAAACTGGATTCTCTGTCTCCTAGCTGTGTGATCTCAGGCAAGGTTATTAACCTCTCTGTTCCTCAGTTTCCTTACTTGTAAAATGAGGATGATGATGACACCTATAAGCATGCAGAGAGCCTGGCACAAAGCCCAGGGCACAGGAACCCCCTGTACAAAGCAGTGCCTCTCATTCCCGTGGGCACTGACCGTGGTCCAAGCAGGATGGGGCTGGCCAGAAAGCCTGGCACCTTCACTTTCCTTCCACAGTGCTCATGCGGGCTTCCAAAAACACATGGAGCCCTCAACCTACGAATGGAACCCAGGGCTCTGCAGCCACAGGGGGAATAGACGCCCCCGAGCGCTCCAGTTTCCTGGGAAATTGGCCCCTTCTATGGGCGGCAGACAGACCAGAGTCCGTGCACAGGAGAAAGGAGCACCACAGGTCCTTCTAACTCAGCCCTCTAGGGCCTCACTGCAGATAAACCCACGGTGCTAATCGAGACAGAGTCCAATTTGGATTTTTATTACAGCTCTAAAGCTCTTTCAATTTTATAGTGATTAAATCAGTCCTGCAGTATTTGATTAAAAAAAAAAAAAGACAGAGTCCACCGTATCCATCTCTGCAGCCTCCCCTGCGGCTCACAGCCTCTCCTCTCCATGTCTTTGCTCCTGCTCGTCCCTCAGCCCTTTTCTGCTCTGGCATTGCTGCCTCCAGCAAGCCTTCCAGGATTTGTTAGGGGATTAGAAACCTGGGAACCAGGATCGCTGTCACCTACCAGATGACAGCAGTGTTAGATGTTCGTACACATCCCTCATTGAGCCCTCTCACCACGGCTAAATGGAAAAGATTCCCTCCTTTTTATAGTTAAAAAAAAAAAAAAAAAAAAACTTGTGGTTAGGTTCAGAGTGGTGAAGCAACCTGGCCAAGGTGACATAGCAAGTAAATCCACTGCCTTGTTCTCCCCAATAGTCCCTTAGCAGAGTTTGAGAAGTTTTAAATCGTCCCCATTCTGCCAGGACTGCAAGGTGACATCTGCCAAGCCACGGGAAGGGTCCACCCTCTGTATCCCTCACGCCTGCCTCAGGGGCCAGAGCTTCACAGCTCCCTGGTGACCTCGTCCTGGGAGCTGCCACCTCCCCGGTGTCCAAGGGCATCGCTAAGCAGCCTTGCAGATTATAATTAGTGCACACCTGCTGCTGCCAGAACTTCAGACGCCAGGTTTATGATATGTCCCTGGGATGCCAAGGGTGCCACCTGGGGACAGAGTTTTGTCCCTCTGCTCTCCTTGGCCCCAACATGCAAGGGTCAGCAGGGTGGAGCAGCCTCCGGAACCCCCGGGCCTCAGCACCCGCGATGGCCCACACCCTGGCAGCAGGCAGCCACCCTGGAACACTCCGGGGCAGCATCGACTGGGCACTGGCAGCTTTGGCCCTGGCAACTGGGGGGGGGGGGGTGCTGAGTCTGGGGCTGAGCTCCTGTCACACACACAGATAATGCCCAAGCACCACTCGGCGCCCTCTGCCCCTTGATTCTCACTCTTCTGCCAGCTGCACCGTGGCCAAGGGCAGCTCATGGTCCTGCCGCAGCCAGGGACCTGGGTTCTTCCAGCCCTGAGCAGAGAACCCAGACCCCTCCCCCGGCCAGAGGAGAAGAGGGGGACAGTCAACATGTGAACCCTGTTCTTTGTACTCCCAGTGAGTGTGTTGGGTGGGACACACATATACACAGGTACACACACACACACACACACACACGTATACACACCCGGCTTCCCACTCCAGGCACAAACCCCCATCTGCCTTCCTAAACATTTTCTCCTTCCTCTCAGACAATGCTGGCTTTAATGGGTTTCCTTGAAGGGACGTTTGGTCCACATGCTTTGCATGGAAGGCAAATGCCACTGTCGCCAAGTGGAACACACTGAACACTGGCACTGTCAGCACCCGGGGAGCGGGCGATCCCTCTGCCTCCCAAGAAGGGGCCTTGGCTTCTCCTTGGTCCGTGACCTTCGGATGCCTTCTTGTGTACTTCCTGTCTTGCTCAAGGACTCTAACTCCTTTTGGGACACCAATTCCATCAGGGCCGTGACTTTCCCAGTCTTGTCTGTTGCTCCTGTCCACTGCCTAAGACACCGCCCGGCACACAGGAGGGGTCAGTGAGAGAATGAATGAATGAATGAATGAACGAATGAGTGAATGAATGAATCTGTCTCTCCATTCCTTCACGACGCCTTTCCAGGGCCTCCACGTGTCCCGCAGAGACAGTCCTCAGCTAGGGACCTGGTCTCAGCAGCTCAAGGCGTGGTGAGAAAGAGGCACAAAGGGCGGTCAAGAGAGGAGTCACAGAGCAGGGGACGCAGGCAGAAAGGACAGAGAGGCAGAGGTGGCCCAGGGAGGGAAGGGTGAGCTTGTGGGAGGGGAAGCAACTTGCAAAGCAGCAAAGCATGAATCAGCACTGCAGTCACTGTCCCTCTGAGGCAAGGAGGAAATGAAGGGGGAGCCCCTGCCCCATCCATTCACAAGGCAGGATTCACCACACACTGTGTGGTTCTGCCTTGCAGTCTCCTGGGGGACACAGAGGGGTTTCAGGGGAGAGGGGTGAGTAGTCAAGTCTGGGGCAGCACTGAGCTTCAGGGGACATGATGACCGGTGCCCAGCTGCACAGTGGAGGGACGGACCTGGGATGACCCCTGGTCCTGGTCTTCCAGACACTTTTCAGGTTTAGTCCTGAATGTCCTGAGTCCCAGGAAACCCTTGTTTGGGCACACCAGGGACAGCTGGCCTCCTACTTTCAGCTTGAAGCCCCCTTGCAGTACCCACCTGCCTCGGCCTCTCTGCCCCTTGCCCGTCTCCGGCAGCTGGGTGCTCAGACCAGTCAGGGAGAGGGGGGCCAGCAGGGCAGTGGAGGAATGTCTGTGTGTCCCCTGCTCTTCTTAGCAGTCTTTGGAGGAGGCAAGGGTTTCAGAGAACCCAGGCCCAGCCCATTGGCACCACTGATTCCTAATCGCAGCTGCGCAGCCACAGTGTCCTTTGTCCCTTATCTCCTAAGGCCCCATAGTCAAGGACAGGCACCCTCCCAACTTTGCTTTGTGCATTGAGAGTGACGTGCATTGTAGGAGCCTCACACACACACACACACACACACACACACACACGTCAAACTGAGGCAACAAACAGCTAATGGGGGCCCTTCCATTTCCACATACAGAAATGAAAATCAAGCTTGAAACTGGTGAGCAACTCACCTCCAGTATCTGTTTCACAAGATTCCAGTCTTCAAATGGCTACCTCAGAGTTCAATCTTCCAGAACTTTCTAGAGCCTTCCTCACTGGTCCTGTAGAAACTCCGAAAAATTTTAGGTCTTCCCCAAATGCTTGTTTCTAGTCTGGGGCTTCTGACCTAGACCTCAGTGGAGAGTACCAAGTTTCCCCCAACCACGTTCACAGAAAGCCCTCACCCCGATGCTGCCCCAAAGTCTGTGAGGTCCCCCAAACGAGGCTGGTCCTCCCAAGAACATGAGGCATAGCAATATGAAATTATAAGAGCCTGGCTTCACCAGTAAAGATGCTAATGATTAAATTAATCCCATCATCAAGATCCTAGATGAGCTAGATATAATCTCCCCACAGGTTCCCGGGTCACATTGAAATAGCCGGGTCCTTGGAATCACACCATTGTGTGGCCCCACTGTTTATTATGGGTAACTCTAGGCTCCCTAGCTTCCTGGCCCTTCTTTCTAAAGTGCCTCCTTGGCTGTGCAGGGCTTGGTGACTGGCTTAGGAAGGCACTGCTATCCACCTCTGTGTACCCCTCTTGAACCCACAGAGGTCAGAGAAACAGCAGGCTTTGGGGGAAGTAGGCCCCACACCAGGGACTGAGCGGAGCCTTAAAGGCGGCATTTTGCTGAGGCTGTCAGCTCCTCACAGGGGAAAGAACAAGGTTCAGAGAGGCTAAGCCACCTGCCCAGGGCCCCACAGTCACAACAGAACAGGTTTCCTCTGCTTTCAACCAGCAAACCATCACTATTTGCTGAATGAATGAACAAATTAGTCAGTTCTATTTTAATCAGCAGGCACAGAGTCGAGGCCTGTTTCGGAACTACCCTTTTGGAGAGCTGAAATAGTGCAGTGAAAGGAGCCCCACAATCACTGGAAACAGAAAGACAGGGCGATTCTTCAGTGATCCAGGTAGGTGCCACCAGGCCTGTCAGGCCAGGAAGGTCTGAGCCCATCAAGCTGTGCTTCCAGTCTCTTGTGGAGAGATCAGCCCTGGGGTGGGGCTAGGGTCCACCTCTGAGTTGCTCACCAGATGTCCCCAGCCTGGGACCCAGCAGGGCCAAGCCCAGGGTGTGCAGGTGCCTGGCTGGAAGCACCCTCGGGGGCCAAGTAGTTCCAAGTTTTGCACACCAT
The DNA here is from genome assembly GCA_028451465.1 of Erethizon dorsatum. Lineage (NCBI taxonomy): Eukaryota > Metazoa > Chordata > Mammalia > Rodentia > Erethizontidae > Erethizon > Erethizon dorsatum. Next base: position 125,001,555 of record CM051828.1, on the reverse strand, counting down.
GGCTATATGACATTGGCGATATCTCCACAATTACTTTTTTCTTATTAGTTTTCAAATTTGACCCATTTAAAGTTAAATTTAGTATATCTTAAAAAAAGACTTTTTATCTTTACCTTAAATCATTATTTTTTGAGACCATGTTAAGGTTTAAATCTAGAATGTCCCTCAAAAATCTCATGTGTTTGGTAGTGGGTGCTTGGATCGAGGGGACGTTGTACTCATTAGTGGGTTGATCCACTGATGAGAGCTCGTGGCTAAATATGCTTAGGATGTGGGGGCTGGTTGCAGGAGGTGGTCTCTCCTTGGCTCCTTCCTTCACTTTCTGCTTCCTGGCTGCCATGAGGTGAGCATCTTTCCTCTGCCAAACCGTTTTCCATGACATTCCTGTATTGAAACCAGCTGACCATGGACTGAGTCCCCTGAATCATAAGTCAAATTAAACCTCTCCTCCTTTAACCTGTGGATGTTGAGTATTACATCTCAGTGACAGGAAACTAACACTAAATAGGGTCTTGATAAGTGGCCCAGGCTGGCCTTGAACTTGGGATCTTCTTGCATCACCCTCTAGAGTAGCTACGACTACAGGCATGTGCCACTGAGCCCAGCTTATCTTCACCATAAATACAAACCAGGGTTGGGATTAATTGCCATATATAGAACATCATAAGAAATAAATATGATAAATGTTCACAAAGCTTAACTCTATCTGTGGTTAGGCCTGCTCCTTGGTAGAGAGAGAAAGAGATGGACAAGTTTTCCAGAGCTGGTGAACACAGACTAGCAAACCAGGTGTGGCAGTTCAACCCTGTAATCCTGGTCAACATGAGGCTGAGGCAGGAAGATTGCCAAGTTCAAGCCCAGCCTGGGCAACACAGTGAGACATTGTCTCAAAGTAAAACATAAAAAGACCTGAGGCTGCATCTCAGTTGTAGAGTGCTTACCTAGCCCTGGATTCAGTCCCCAGTATTGCAGAAAACAAAAGAACAACACAGAACAAAAAATTCAAAAACAAAATCAGCCGTGCACCTCCCAGAGATGTGCTCCAGATCCAGAGTTTGTAACCCTCCCTGTGCATCGGAATCCCCTGAGGAGCTTTATGAAGATACAGACAAGCAGCTTCACCTCGGAGATGTCTAACTCAGGTGGTCCACAGTGGGGCCGGGTGCTTAGGAGAGCATCCCATAATCAGAAGGGTTAAAAGGTACAGGAAGAAGGTGGGAGGGAGCGGCAGTCATTCTGCGCCCCGAGCCTGTGCACAGAATCCATCCTGTCAGTCATTAGTGGCCCCTGGCAGACTCGCAGGGATCTGACATAGCTTAAGCCCCACACTGCATTGAGAAGGACCCAGAGGCTCAGGACTGGAACTCAGGCAACAGGTCCTCGTGTGGTGACATTACTGCCCCCGGTACCAGTCAGTTCTGCAGAAGAAAGTGGCAGCGGCCTTTCTCCAATGGCTGGCGCCCTGGGAAGAATGGGATGGGTGGGTGAGGCATGTGGTCCTCAGGCTGCAGACCCTTTAACCAGGGTGCTGTCTTCCTGTGTGCCTTTCATGGGACTCCCACCCTCCATGCCTCCCTGACCTGCCAGGGTACAGGCCTCGGACCAAGCACACCTGAGCTCGGTCTGATTCACTGGCAGCTGTGCTCGGTGCTGCAGGCGCTGCGGCAGCGGTGGGTGGAGTGCTGAACTCCCTTCCAGTGACCCAGCCAGGGCAAGGAGGAGAAGGGGGCCCGCCGGAGCGTCTGGGCTGGGATTGCACCTCTGCTTTCTCATCTGAGCCCTGAGGCGCTGCAGGGAGGTGTGGCCAGCCCTTTGACAGGTGAGTTAGCCAGGCCCCTGGAGGTTATGTGCCAGCCAGGATCTCACCGCAGGTGGCAGAACCCAGGTCTGTCTGTCTGTCTGATTGTGCCCCAGGCCCAGGCTGAGAAACTGATAAAGCAGAGCATCTGCCTATGGCAGGATAAGAAGAGAGCTGGGGCTCGCTGGTTAAACTGACGATCCTGCTGGCCTCACTCCCGTGGAGGGTGCGTGGCTCATTGTGCATGCGCACACTGACCCAGGCCCAGCTTTGCGGAGGTGGGAGGCGAGGCCCGCGAGACTGTGCCAGTGAGCGTAATTAAAGAGTCTTCCCCAGGCCCAGGGCTGTGGCACGCGCTTGTTTAATCCCAGCTACTGAGCCCGCAAGTCTGAGACCGGCTTGGGCAGCATAGTGAGACTCTGGTTCCAAAAAAAGTGGGAATCTTTCCCTGGCCCCTGCCAGCTCTCCTGAGCTCCCCCCTTGCAAAGCCATCGCCAGCTACACCCAACTGGGTTTAAAGCCCCCACCTCACCCACCAAACTCCTCCCACGGGGCAGGGACCTGGCCCTGGCGTCTTCTCACCCAGTGTCCACCCCAGCCAAGGTCAGCCCCGGGAAGGAATGCGGTTGCCCGGGCGTGTGGGTTCCAGGGCGCAAACACGTGCCCTTCTGGCTCCCAAAGTAAGCTGGCTCCAGCTAAGAGCAGCATGACTAATCCACTGCTTCCTGCAGGGGACAAACACCGGAACTCACGGGGCCATCCTCTCACCTCCTCAACGAGCACAGGTTGTGCTGGGGGGGCCTGGCCTTTATGCCCCGCCAGGCATCTGGGTGGTTCTATCCAGAGGGAAGCAGGCTCAACAGAAGCCAAAGACAGAGCATTGGAAAACTCCATTTTCTTTTTCTTTTTTTTTTTTTTTTGTGGGTACCGGGGGTCGAACTCAGGACCTCGCGCCAGCAGTTGGTTTGTGTCACTGAGCGATATCACCAACCCTTTTTCCTTTTTATGTGGGTACCAGGAGTCGAACTCAGGACCTCGCGCTTGCCAGGCAGGCGCTTATGCCGCTGAGCCATCTCACTGGCCCAAACTCCATTTTCTAAAGTGATTTCTGAGCAAAAGTTGGGTTTGAAATGCTTTGGCATTGAGATACATAAGGACGTTACATAAGCAGGCTTGCCAGCCGCTCAGCGCTGCCTAAATGACAGCGTAACCCTGGCAACCCCAGCGCACTCACGTGCCACCGACAACCGCCAGCTTGTGGTCACCCAGGCTCCACAGCTTGTGAATGTGTCACACTCGGAGTCCCCGGGAGAGAAGGGTGTGGGCAGGGAGGCAGGGTGGGCCCTGGCTTGGGAAAAGCATTGGCATTCCTGGACCCACGTGACACGGGTCACATGGGAAGGATTTCCTTTGAGGAATGGACTGGCAGTGTGAGAGCAACAGCTTGGCAGGTGATTGGCTTTATCCAGAGGGAGTCACGGATGAGAGAAGCCACAAGACATAACTTTGGAGAACTCCACTTTCTAAAGTTATTTCTGAGCAAAGTTGAGCAGTGCTGGCCAGATAGATGCTAACTGTCCGGACGCACCCTGTGAAGGATCTGAGAGGCACCCGGTCAGCTCATCACTGTATTCATTCTTTTTCTTGAGACAGGGTCTTGCTGTGTAGTCCAGGCTGGCCTTGAACTCACTATGTAGCCTAGGCTGGCCTCGAAATCACAGTGTTCCTCCTGCCTCAGCCTCCTGCATGCTGGGATTACAGGCGTGTGCCACCACGCCTAGCTGTATTCATTCTTTCATTTATTCATTCATTCTATAAATATAGTCGGCCCTCTATGTCTACCACGGGTTCTGCAGCTGTGGATTCGACCAGACACAGAAACTATTTGGGGGAAAAACACTGCGTCTGTACTGAACATGTACAGACTTATTTTTAAAAAATTATTCCCTAAAAAATATAGTATAACAACTATTTACCCAGGACTTCCGCTGTGTTATGTAATCAGAGATAATAATGTCTGGAAGGATGTGTGCAGATCATATAAGAACACATTTTACTGATGGGATTTGAGTGTCCTGGATCCTCAGGTGACCCCGCAACCAACCTCCCCTGAATACTGAAGGGTGACTGCATCTCAGCTGTGGTGCTGGCGGGGCTCTGGGGACAAACAAAAATCTCAGCCCTCATAGTGTTTACATCCTAGCAGAGGAGATAGGCCACCAACTGCAAATAAATGAATAAATAGCTTGTGTAATTTCTGAGTAATAAGTGCCAGGAAAAGTATGGAGCAGGGGCTTAGGGCAGGGTGTGGAAGTGGCAGGGGAGCGACAGGTGCTCTTGTGTGGGGAGGAAGATACCTCCCGGCTGGGGAAAGGGAGCTGAGGTCTCCTTGGAGCAAGGGAGCAGCCACAGAAAGGCCTGGGGAGGGACTTCCTAGGAAGAGGGAAGGGCAGGGGCTTCAGGTGACAGAATGAAATTCAGATGTGAGTACCAGGGACATCAAGACATTTTCAAGATTCCAGGGTCAATCCCCAGAGAGCCCAGGAAATTGAGTTCTCCAAGAGAACCAGCCCCTGACGAGGGCCAGGAAGTGGCGGGGGAGGGGGAGTGGCGACAGGTACCACACCTGCCTAGGTTCTCTTATTCCCTCTGTGTCCTGGAGATGTTAGGGTCTTCTGGCCTGTGTATTTAATTCCACGCTGTTGTGAGCATCAGCTCCCTAAAGTTTGCCAGGTTGTATTTTAAAGTATAAAGTCATTTAATGATCAAATCATCATCATCACCACCATCGTCATTATCGTCATCACCACCGCCTCTCTCCACGCTGGGAGCAAGGATATGAGGATGAACGGGAGATCAAAGGCTAGCAGGGAATAAGATTTTAAAAAACTGTTGGTTAAATATCAGTGGTAAAATGCACTGGGAACAGGAAAACGGCAACTGTTGCTCCTATCTCTGGCTTCCAGGAGGAGGGACTGTCCACACAACATGGGGGTGTGGGGGAGACAATAGGCAGAGGTACGTGCTGCACACAGGTTGAGGTGAGAAAGGTCAGGATGAGTTTGGGGCTCCATGGGACCCAGGAGTAGCCCAGGCTGCAGGAAGCTGGGCAAGGCTGGGGACTCCTCAAGACTTAATCCTCAGAGCAAGGAAGATAAACAGGAAGTCACCTGTCCAAGTAATCTGGTCCATCCTGGGGTGGATGGGTACATGGGAGGGGCCAGACTCAGGTCTCCAAACACCTACCATCATGCTAGAACATGGGCAAACATCTGCATTTCAAGGAACCCCCAAAATGTAATTTCAACCTCCCATTTTAAAGGGCAGGAAATTGGGACTGGCCCAGGTGAAGATCAAAGCCGGCCCCTCCCATCATGAAAGAAAGAGGCTGCCCCAGTGAGTCAGTTGTATTATTCCAGCAAATGTCACTTGGGAGGGGCTCAGGCATTTTCAGATCTCAAATAAAACTCTGTTTAATTAGAGTCCAATCGCTCATGGCCGAGTGATGACCATGTGCGCCAACCCTAAAAGCCAGCCTGCCCATCTGCACCACAGAGCCAGGATGTCACACAGCCAATGACAATGACAGTGACTTTGGCGAAGGTGGTGCTAAGGTGGGGTACCGTCCTGACCCCAAGGTACCAGCAAAACATGGGCCAGTCACTGGTGCTTTGGAAACTCAGTTTTCCTGTATGTAAACGTAAAAGCTCAGACAAGATCATCTCAGGCCAACTGTTACTGGTAGCTCTTATCTTCCACTGTGGCTGCCACTTCTAAAAACAGGATGGGCATCCCCAATCTGAAAACCTGAAATGCTCCAAAATCCCAGACTTCACAAGCTCTGTTCTATTGGATGCCACAAGTGAAAAAATTCCACACCTGACCTCATGTGACCCATCACAGTCAAAATGCAGGTGCAATAAAAATATTGCATAAAATGACCTGCAGGCTGTGAGTATAAGATGTATATGAATCATATATGGTTCTCATTCCCAGGTATCAAGTTATGCATATATCCCCAAATCTGAAAAAAATCCAAAATCTGAAACACTTCTGGTCCCAAGCATTTCGGAGAAAGTCTACTCAACCTATGCTTCCTGAACACGCACAGCCAATCTCTCCAGCACACGGAGGAAGGGCTTGTTTCCGAATCTCTGAAAGCCACCCTGCCTGTGTAAGCTCCTCATCTCATTAGGTCATCGCATGAGCTCTGCCCTCCAGGAAGGCATCCCCAGCCCCATTAGGCAGAGGGGAACCAGATCCCCAGTGCTGTGACTGGGACAGGAACACAGGTCCCCTCTGCCCAGGTAGCACTAGTGCCAGGGGCACCTGTTAGCCACCAGCTAGCTGCACAGCCACCTTTGCAGAGAGAAGGCTGGGAGACAGATCCCCTTTAATGTGAGCAGAGAGAAGGTGGCCAGGAAAGAAAGCACTGGGACCTAAACCAGGATGGAGCCCCTAGCCCTGGGGCGCCCCCACCCATGTCCCACAGACAGCAAGTTCCCGCGAGACGCAGCCGGAGGACACTCCACCGGTCCCTCATGATTGCAGTTTCCCACAGCCACCCAGGATGGTCAGGGCCAGGCTGCCTGCCTGGAGTTTCAGCTTCTAAAGAGTGAGAGATGCGTTCAGAGCACAGCATACTGACAGCAAAAGTATCCCATCTCGGGCCGGTGAGATGGCTCAGTGGCATAAGCGCCTGCCTTGCAAGCGCGAGGGCCCGAGTTCGACTCCCGGATCCCACATATGAAAAAGGGGCCGGTGGTACCGCTCAGCGGCACGGGTGCCTGTTGGTGCGCGAGGTCCTGAGGTCGACCCCCCGGTACCCACAAAAAAAAAAAAAGTATCCCATCTCTTTAGGTCCCCCTCTTGGTGGGACTGGGTTCCATCACCTGCTGTGCCACTTGGGGCAAAGCATCTCACCTCTGTGAACCTCTTTCCCTAGCTGAAAAACAGGAATAACTCATACCCACGGGCGCTGCATTGTTTGGGGATGAATATATCAAGCAAAAGTAGGCCGAGTTAGAGTAGTCTCCTGCCAGGACGGGTGGGAAAGGAGATTTGAAGTGCTGTTTGTGTATTTCCTTTGGTGTCCTGTTCATATAAGTTCCAGATGTGTGTGGCCACGCTGCTGGCTAATAAAACTGAAATGATCCAAACAGCTTACTCAGGCAAGCTAGGAGATCCAGAAAGCAAGCTTCTGGGCCCACTCCCCGCACAGCCTCCCCCAGAGGGGCCTCTCCGGTCGAAAACAAGCCCCAGGGCCAGTGGGCTTGGCACAGCTGCGGCTGTTGGAGGCCCAGGCGCTGTCCTGACTGAGGAATGTGCAGCCCCACATGTGCTGGAGTGTCCCACTGGGGCACAGTGAGCAGGAAACTGAGCAAAAAGGCCCGTAGGCATACCCACACATAAACACTCATACAAACACAACCGCACGCCCAGTCTACCTCCTAGGTCCAGACCCCATGCGCTGTAGGCTGCACCAGATGTGCAGGAGGCAAAGCCAAGCCTTTCAAAATGACCCACTCTGCCTCTGTTCCTGGCTGTGCAGCCCTAAGCAAATCACTGTCCCTCTCTGGGCAGATTTCCTCTCCTCTTGGTGGGCGAAGGAGGCCACCCAGCCAACTGAGAAGGGCAGTGACTTTGTGATATGCTCCCCTTTCTGGAAGAACAATCGCTTTCCTCCACCGGGTGGCTCATGCAGGATGGGGGTGCCCCACCAGCAGCCTGGGCAGTAGGAGACTCCTCCCTAATTCTAGAGATGAAAGAGGGCACCAGGAGCCTGGGGCAAAGGTCCCAGGGCTGCCCGGAGTAGGCGCTTCAGGGCCAGAGGGATGAGACAATAACATTCAATATCAGCCTGCCCCACACTGGCGGCCCCTGGTTTCCAGCTTTGAACACAGAGGTCACTGCACCGTGTAGGACACTGATCCTAGGTTGACCATGGGGCCACATCGCCAAGATCTGACGATCCCGAGGTCCTGTGAGCGATCCCTTAGGGAGGTGGGAGTGCGGCTCAGAGAGGCTGAGCCGTGGCCCCAGGCTGCAGTGACACCGAGCGGCGGGCGGGACTTTCCCCGCCTCCCCTTGCGCTCTGCTCCCGGGCACCACCGCCAGCTCATGGTGGCCAGGAGAGAAAACTCCAGCCCGGGTCATTACCAAGCCTGGGACACGGCGCGCCGACAGGTCCGCTGCCCCAGCGGAGGCAGGGGGAGACGGTTCGCGCCACCCGGGGCGAACCTTCCGGGACCAGCAGAGAGGCTCCGGGTTCGCCGCCGCGGAACGCCTGGGTTTGAACTAAGACACCTCGCCCGCAGCTGTCACGCCGGCCCCCGCCCCCGCGCCGCGCCTGCCTGGGTCCTTGACTTTCGGTGACCCTATCCCCGAGGTCGGGTCGACCCCCCGATGGCCCCCGACCCCCGATCTCCCGCCCGGCCCCGCCCGCGCCACTCACCGGCCCGAGCTGCGGAGCGCGCGCCGGCGCCGGCTGAGCCTCCTCCCGCTCGCGTCCCGGGCGGCTGGGGCGGGGCGGGCGGGGCGGGGACACCGCGATCCCGCCCCGCGGGGACCGCCACCCGGCCAGGGGACGCGCGCCTGGCGGCGCCTTCCGCGCCCGAGGACCCGGGCCGAGGCCGAGCCCGGGTCGCCGGAGCGCTGTCCGCGCTGGCCTGCAGGGACGTCCCCAACCTGCCTCCTCCGCCCGGTCTCATTCCGGGGTGACTCGGGGCAGCCACTCCCTAGGAGACAGCAGGTCTCATCCTCACCGAGCCAAGCTGGGTCACAGGCAGGAGCGCCCCTCCGGAGACAAGAAGTCCAAGAAGAAAGTGACACCCATCGGCCACCTCGGCGGGGGAGGCACCCTGTTCGTCCCCTTCCCCACCGCGATTCCAGGCCACAAGGAACATGAATCCCACAGAATGGGACCCTCCTACAAACCCAAGGCCCAAGAATGTGCGGGCACCCCCACGGCCCCGCCCCTCTCCCCAGGCCGGGTCAATACACCCTCCCACCGCTCGGCCAATCCCTGCTCCCAGGCTCCAGCCCCCGACCTGGCTAGGAGCCTCCAAACCTTATCTCCTGCCTCCCACTAACAGCTGCCTTTGGTGGGGGCGTCCTCCGCACACCTCCTGCCGAAACCCTCTGCTTGGTGGCTGGGCGGTCTTGCACCTGGCCTCCTCCCTTCTCCTCCCCGGAAGGCAAGGCAGGGGGTTCCTTCCAGCATCCAACTGCACGCAGCCACACTTTGAAGAGTCCCATCGCCAGCGCTTATCTGTTCCCAGGTAATTACATCCTTGGTTTGCCTCCAGTAGCTGGGGTGACAGCCACTAGTGAGGGATGCAACTTGCAAAACTAGAAGGATGTGATGTGCGCCAGGCCCTTTCACGACGGGGAGCAGACTCAGGTGGTTCACTGGCCTCAGTGCACCGCTTCCAAGAGACTGCTTTCCTCTTTTGTTTCTTAGCAGGGCTAGCAGGAATCAGTGTAAAAATTGGCCACTAAATTGTCAAACAGGACCAGACAGTAATGGAGTGAGTGTGTGTGTGGGCCTGTGCGCGCACGTGTCTTTCCGGTGCTGAGGGAGAGGCAGAACTAGGCAAAGCCCAGGATTAACACTGGGGTGGACCTGGCTTGAATTAAAACGCTGGTGTCGTGTGTCAACCACACCTCCGTACTTTTATCCCTTTATTACATCGTAATTACTGTGAGTGTCAGGTGAAGATACACACAAAGGGCCTTGGCTGTTCTTCCACTTGGCTGGTTCCAGGTGTCCCATGAAGCATCTCATTCTCCAGCAGAGGTGTGGCTGCAGACCCTGAGGTTAAATCAGCCACACTGAAGGTACAGGCAGTGCTGAACAATTACTGTCCTTGCATTTGGATAATACTTTTTGCCTTTCATGTTGCTTTTATGTGTCCCCTTATTAAATTTCTGCAAAGATGCTCCAGGTAGAAAAAGTTTTTAAAAAATTTTTATGTATTTATGTATTCTTTTTTTTTTTTATGGTACTGGGGTTTGAGCCCAGGGCCTTTGCACAGAACTACATTGCTGGCCTTTTTAATTTTGAGACAGAGTCTAGCTAAGCTGCTCTGAAGTGTGCAATTCTCTTGCCTCAGCTTTCCAGAGTGCTAGGATTACAGGTAGGCACCACTACACCTATCTAGGAAAAGTTTGCTTTTGTCTTAGAGAGAAACTGAGGCACAAAGAGGCCGGGCGATTTGTACAGGACAGAGCCGGTTCTGCCAATGCTGCTGCGGGGTGAGGCAACCGGCCACCTGGAAAGTCCAGGTCCTCTAGGAAGAGAGTTTGGTCCAGCTGGGAGTTAAGAACTCAGGCTGTGGTGCCAAACTGTCCAAATTTGCAACATTTTGGCTGGTTACTCACCCTTGGTTTCCTCTTCTGTTGAAAGGATCTAATAATAGAAACCTATCTTGTACGGTTTTGTGCCTGGTATTGTGAACACCCACCTCGGGAGAGCTCTTGCACTGTGGTTCTGGGCCAAGTCTGAGCACTACAGTTCCTGGCACACAGTTACCCAGCATTTCATCAAACACCTGAGACCTACTCTGTGCTTGTCTCCGGGAAGATGGAGAAGAATGCGGCACAGACTATTATGTCCAAAGAGGTCAAAGTGCAAAGCTTCCAGTTCCGCGCTGTGTCCCAGATGGGGTGGCCAGGGGCACGGAGCTGAAATGTCCCTCCAACTGCGCAGGCAGCGCAGAGCACAGCTTCGAGGGGCGTGCAGACTCCAATTCCAGGCCTCATTTTTTCTGTTGCTTCTTTAACTGAGGGAACCTTGCAAGCCATGGAACCTCCTCCCACGACACTGGACTTCTTATCTGTTAACCAGGGATAGCAATCATATTTCACAGGGCAAAATATGTGACAAAACATACACAAACTGCAAAGTACTAGAAGATTTTGTAGTTATTATTATTATTGGTTTTATAGGGCTATAGCTTAGTATGAAGGCCCTGGGTTCAATCCTCAGTACCGGAAATACAAACAAAACAAATAGGGCTTTACTGTTGTTATTAATTATTGTGGTGCTGGGGACCGAACCTAGAGCCTTGTGTATCTAAGCATGCGCTCTACCACCGAGCTGCACCCCACCCAGAACCTCACTTTTTTATTCAGTGGTGATCATTTTCCACTTTAAAGTAGACCATGCAGAAGGGAGGCCCAGTGACACTTGGATTCCTCTTCGGCAGTAACGGCCGTCACAGGAAGGAGAGGCGAGGGAAGCCTGTCTGGAAGGAAAGTTCTGGCAAAGGCCAGGGGGAGAACCCCTCTGTCACCTCTGGAACGAGACAGGAAACCCCGCCCAGGCCTCCCCTGCAGAAGCAGCCTGGAGAGGGAACCACAAGAAGGGCCCTGAAATTATGCCTTTCGGAAATTCTGACTCACTTGGCAGCTGGGGCTGTTTGTGCAACGTACAAAATGTCTCCCGAAGAGCGAAGTTTTTGCAGCTCTCTCCCCACATCTTTCCTGCAGCTGGCCTCTCCACACCCCCTCACGGGGAAGCAGGGGCTGCTTTAATAATTGGGGACGCGACTGGGGTCTGTACTGCACTGGCAGTTGGTTAGCCAGCTCCTGCCGCATAGCTCTCACTTTGTAGCTGTACTGTTTTCATGTTTACGTCTCCACAGAAGGATTAAGAGAAAAGCTGGAATAGCTTCTCTGGCCAGTACAGTGCCTCATTGTATGAATGGGTAAACTGAGGCCAGAGCACAGGAAGGAGAGCCCTGCCCAGGGTCCCAGGTAATTGATGTTCTGGAAATTGCAGATCCCATCTCTCTATCTGGCTTCCCCATAAGTGGTGGAGGAAGTAATTGCTGGGGTATCCATTTCTGGGGTGCCCTGTGAGAGAAGTCCCGGGCGGATGCAGAGAGGTGGTTCTCATCCCAGCTCTGCTCTCAGCTTCTGCTCTGTGTTTTCTGTTTGCTGGTTCTTCGAGCCTTGGTCTCTCCCTTCCCACTGAGGTCCTCCGTGTGCTTCTTGGGGAAACCCACCAGCCTGCTTGGTTGGCTTCTCTGGATCGGATGCCCACCCCAGGGGCATGTGCCACCCAGCCACTGAGGCCCACCCCTGCCAGGTGGCAAGGAGTCATCTCAGTGCCAAGCGCGGGGCCCGCAGTAACTCAGGAAGCTCCTCCAGGCATGTGAAATTGAGTTGCTTTTGTTGTTTTTTGGGACAAGGTCTCGCTCTGTAGTTCAGGCTGTCCTTGAACTCACTATGTAGCCCAGGCTGGCCTCGAACTTGCAGTGGTCCTCCAGCCTCACTCAGCCTCTCGAGTGCTGGGATTACAGGCATGCACCACCGTGCCTGGCTTTGAGCTGCTTTTTTTTTTTTTTTTTTTTTTTTGTGGGTACCGGGGGTCGACCTCAGGACCTCGCACGCCAGCAGGCACCCGTGCCGCTGAGCGATATCACCGGCCCCTTTTTCGTATGTGGGTTCCGGGAGTCAAACTCGGGCCCTCACGCTTGCCGGGCAGGCGCTTAAGCCGCTGAGCCATCTCACCGGCCCTGAGCTGCTTTTATAAAATATAAATATCAACTTTGCAGGAGGCACAGGACTGGGACTGAAGACCCCTCCTTAGGCTCTGGGCCTTGTTCATGCTGCTAATAAACCATGTGACTTTGAGTCACTTCTGAGTTTTGAGATCTGAAATGAAAGAAGTAGAAAAGATCATCTCTAAATCATTTCTGCAATTTAAAAAATTATTAGTCTTGGGCCGGTGAGATGGCTCAGCGGCGTAAGCACCTGCCTTGCAAGCGCGAGGGCCCGAGTTCGACTCCCGGATCCCACATACGAAAAAGGGGCCAGTGATATCGCTCAGTGGCACGGGTGCCTGTTGGCATACGAGGTCCTGAGGTCGACCCCCCGGTACCCACAAAAAAAAAAATTATTAGTCTTGATTGTATTAGACAATAACATCATTTAACATGACTAAACATTACCATTACTATGCTCTGGGGAATAAGCAGCAGTATAAAGAAGAATGTTAAAGTACAATTGCTAAACTATAAGAATTAAATCCGGGCTGGTGAGATGGCTCAGTGGCGTAAGCGCCTGCCTGGCAAGCGTGAGGGCCCGAGTTTGACTCCCGGAACCCACATATGAAAAAGGGGCCGGTGATATCGCTCAGCGGCATGGGCACCTGCTGGCGCGTGAGGTCCTGAGGTCGACCCCAGGTACCCACAAAAAAAAAAAAAAGAATTAAATCCTCCTATAAGAGGCTTGCAGTGTTCTTCCCATCATGGGCAGCCCAGTCTACTCTATATGCTTCTGTTGGGACAATTTTAAGTGTGTGTTTTAATTCAGTGTTTTATTCTGAGATCATTGTAAATTCACATGTGGTTAGAAGAAATCACATAGAACAGTCCCTGTGCCACCTATCCGGTTGCCCCACGGCAGCGCTGTACGAAGCCATGGTACAGTATCACACCTCGGATTCTGACACCACACATGGATGCATGCAGAATGCAACCTTCCTCGCTCAGCATCGTCCTCTGGAGAGTCACCCAGGCAGCTGCTATACCGTGAGGTCATTCCTCTTGCTTGCTGAGCGTGTCCTATGGCACGGACATATCATTTCCCCCTCTGCAGGACATCAGGTTGCTGCTTCCAGCTCTCGGCTCTTCTGTGTAAAGCCGCTACAAACATTTTGTACACAAGTTTTCACATCTTGGGCTGACAGGGTTGCAGCAATAAGATGCACAGAACATAGAAATAACAGCGTTGCAGGTCAGCAAATGCTAGGCTGCAAGGCAGCTCGCACTCATGGAGGAAGCCGGGGGCGGAAGAGAGGAGTGGCGGCCTGCGTGTTTGGGGAAGGCCCTCTGCCTACAGCAGGCTGGGCGCTAATCTCGGATGAGTAACAGTGAGATTTGACGTTAAGGGCTTAGCTGTGTCGAACTCGGGCCCTCGCGCTTGCAAGGCAGGCGCTTACGCCGCTGAGCCACCCTCGTGTAGTCCTCAACTCCACCTTCATGGTGGCTATTCATCATCCAGTTTTACAAAAGATGGAACAGAGGTGATAACTTGCCCATGAGTCCACAGCTACGGCGCAACTCATCCAGTGCCCAACTCAGCGCCTGTCCACTCTAAATCACTTGGCTTCTGTTTGGCAGCCATAGTGGAGGAGCATTTTCTGGTCATGAAATCAATTCCAATCTGTTTCTTAGGCTCTATTTTCACACAGAACTCTGTCGCGCCCAGAATGTTACTGAGTTCCTTCTGGGTCAAGGCTATTGATGAGAAGTCAAAATACTCTGCAAAAGAACAGCACCAGCTTTAGTAATAGGCAAGAAGTCTTGGTGTACAGCTGTAATCCCAGCACTCAGGAGGCTGAGGCAGGAGGATCACCACCAGTTCAAGGCCAGCCTGGGCTACTTAATGTGAGTCTGTCTCAAAAAACAAACAAATGAACAGAAAAAGAAAAGAAGAAAGAAGTCTTTGTGTGACATCTCCTACCAGAGGGAGAGCACTAACCCAGAGGGCTGCTTTGTGTGCATGGGTGCGTGCATGCGTGCGTGCAAGTTTGTGTGCCAACAGCAGAGCCGAAGGCTCTGCTTATGTTGAATATCCGCTTATGCTGCAAGGAAACAGCTGTACCAGGGCTGCGGAGCCCATTTCAAATAATGAGCGTGGTTTTGCATTCTCGGAACTGCTACCTACCAGGTAGGTCACATCCGTGCGCAGCTCACTCCTTGGTCCCTAAACAGGCAATACATGCAATTTTTCTTCAGTCACAGCATGGACGTGGACGGCTGCTTGCCCTTGGAGTGTTGCCCTGGTTTCAACAGCAGTACACTCTGAACCTGGCTTGATTGCTTGTTGGCTTTTCCTTTGAAAGTCAAATGCAGCTTTTATAACATCAGTGTTTCCAGCCCTGAGGGTGTAGAATGAAAAGCTCCCCGGATCCCAGCGACCTGACTTGGTGTCTCTCTGTGATTGGCATTCAGGGGTCACTTCCCCCACCCAAGCCCCCACACCCACAGCAGGGAGCCTGCTCTTGGCGTCTTCACCATGAGAGCTGTCTCGGGAGTTGTGTAGAAAAATGATGACCAGCATGTGCTACCAACCTGAGATCAGTGCCGATATGCACTCTTGTGGTAAACGTCATCTCTATGCAAAACTTCACAGAAACAGTTAGTAAGGAAGACTTCTCAGCCAGGCATGGAGATGCACATTTGTAATCCCAGGTACTTGGGAGGTTGAGGCAGGGAGATTGAGAGTTCCAGGCCTTCCTGAGCTACACAAGGTCAGCCTGTACTAGCAGGATCCTGTCTCCAATAAAAAAAGCAAAAAACAAAAAGGAAGACTTCTGCAGAAGAGGAACCATGCTTCTGCTCCCTGGAGACATATTTTTGGAAGCTGCTGAAGCTTTATCTCCTTGCTTCTGCCAGGCGTGGCTGCTGTGAACAGGCGATAATATTAGAAGCTCTGTGATAGGCAGGGTGCCTAGGAAGCTGGGGGGCCCCTGAGCCCTAAGGCGTGGCCTTAGCGTCCAAGTTAGGGCAGCGGAAGCCAGGCAGGCAAGTGAGCCTGGAGGAAGCCTATGCAGGTCCACATGTCTGTTGCTCTTGGTGACCATTCTTTTTTGTTTGTTTGTTTTTGGTGACAATTCTTATTGAGCCAGGATACTTCCCTAACAGCCAAGCTAACTTTTTTTTTTTGTGGGTACCGGGGATTGACCTCAGGACCTAGCGCGCCAACAGGCACCCGTGCCGCTGAACAATATCACCGGCCCTTTTTTCGTATGTGGGTTCCGGGAGTCGAACTCGGGCCCTCGCGCTTGCCAGGCAGGCGCTTACGCCGCTGAGCCACCTCACCGGCCCCAAGCTAACTTTCACTGCAGCAGCCTCGTTCTGTAAAAGCCTTAGAATATGGTGGTGACAACTGGCACCAAACACATGCAGAAAAATGCTTTCCAAAAGGATCACTGCAACTGCAGTGGCCACAGCGTGTGGCCCAGGAGTCTGAAAAACTGTGATCTAACTGGTGATGTGAAAGGCGTGTTCCACAGGCAGAAGTAGCCCCATAAAAGGTCGGGAAAGACCAGGCATGGTGGTGCACACTTGTAATCCCAGCACTTGAGAGGCTGAGCAGGAGGACTGCTGTGAGTTCAAGGCCAGCCTGGGCTACAAAGTGAGTTTAAGGCAGTCTGAACTGTATAGTGAGACACTGTTTCAAAAAGGCAAAAAAAGGGGGGGGTGTAGGGCAGGAAAGAAAATGTCACTCCATCCTGCTGGCCTAGAGCATCCCGAGGTCTCTGCCAGCACTGTGCCCTGGTCAGCCCACTGGCTTGCACAACCGAGGCGATTTCACCATTCAGTGGAAACATGCACGTGTTTGTCACCGAGGAGCCTGGGTGAATGACGGGACCGGCTCTGCTCAGTTCGTAACTACACAGCTGTCCTGAGGCAGAAGCTCACATACCAGCTGGAAGACACCTGACAATTCCCTGGCCAACTCCTTTTTGGTCCCAGAGGCCCTGGGAGGTTAAGGGAAGTGCTGAGGTCAGGAAACAACCGATTGCTTCAGCCCACAGCGTGTTTACTCGCTGCCAAGTGCAGCAGGCCCAGGGTCCTTACCAGGCCTCTCTCTCTGGCTCCGGCGCTCTCAATCACTGTTTGTCCACAAAGCTCTGGCTCCAGTTTCTCTACCTGCTTCCTTTCCGGTCTTTTCCCTTACTGCACCCATCCCCAGGGGTTCTTCTCTGATCCCTTCTTTCTCTCGTGTTCCCTGTTCTCTTATCAAGAGATCTCACCTGTTGAGATTGAGTAATGTCCCCTCTGCTTCAGATATAACCGGACCACTCAGATGTCCCTCAGGTACCTTGAGACTCTGAATGTCCAAAAGTAACTCATGGTCTGGCCTTTGTGATGTTCTAGCCGTGTCCCTGTGTCCCCTATGTCAATGAGGAGCCACCAGGGGCTAAGCGGACACCCAGTGCCCTCCCCACAATGCACCAGTGACCAAGGGCTGTCCCTCCTGCCTCAGTGTCTACTCTGCCTGCAAGGGTGCCCTCCCCCACACCACCGAGCCCTGGAAGGGTTACAGCGCGCAGCTTTCTCCTGTCACCTCAGCCACCTCCTGTCCCTCCCACCCCCAATACTTCTGCTGGGGTGGTCATTCAATTCATTTCTGCAGCTTACACTCCTGAGATCCTGTCTCATCTTGTCACCTCAGCTGCCCTAGTATTGGTGTCCCCAAGCACACTGGGCACATCAGGGCCCCTGAGCCTTTGTCCAGGCTCTTTCCTCTTCCTGGAATGCCCTCCCTTTTACAAGGAAGCTCCTGACCCTTCTTTCCAGATGCTGTTAAAGTGAGTGTCACTGCCCTACACCCAGCCCTCTCCAGTACTTGGTGGCATTCTTGTCTCTGTCCCCATCCCAAGACTGTGAGGTCCCTGGGATTTGGGAGTGTCCAGCGGGGCTCTACATCCTGCAGGGCACCACCCAGGAAGTGAGTCATCCTGTCCAATGCGCCCACGCTTGTAACGCACCTGCCCGGTAGTTGACTGGTAGCCGTCCTGCTCATCAAACCTTCTGCTGCGTTACTTATGTTCACGTCACCCTTATTTTATACTTAACAGTGGTCACAACAAGCAGGTGTAACAATGCCACCCCTTCAGATATGTCAGAGAGGAGTGGTAAGTGCTTCCTTTAAGTGAAAAGGTGAAAATACAATAAGATATTTGGAGAGACCACAGTTGAATAATTTTCACTACAGTGTATTGTTGCAATCCTTCTGTTTCATTCTTGCTGTTGGTAACCTCTCGCTGTGGATAACTTATAATTTCGACTCCATCATTGCTGTGTAGATACAGGATAAAGAGTACAGAGGGCTCAGTGCTGCCCAAGGTCTCCGGAATCCACTGGGGTCTTGGAACACCTCCCACGTGGAGAAGGTGGGACCCTTGTGTGGTGAGTGTCCCAGTCTGGGATTTGCCGAGACACTGTCCTGTCCCGCTGCCTCGTCACGTGTTCTTTAAGTCATGATTTACGTAACGAGAATACACTAAGTGCCAGGGGTCTGATGGCCAAGGTGGAAAGCGGAGTCCTGTCTAGAAGTGGATGGTCTCGTGGGAGGGGCATAAGAACAAATACAACGACACCTACTCTCCCCGGAGGGGTCAGGTCCCCAGCAGCAGTGAACTGGGCTGAGCAGGTCAGTGAAGCACTCATCTTCTCTGGCCCTTCTAACTGCAGCCTGGATTGGCAGTACAGTAGCGAAGGCTAATGTTACTGAGCTCTTTTGTTAAACCCAACATTGGTTTTACAGTTAGAAAGGTCAACTTTATGCTGATACCATCCAATTCTGTACCACCTAATTTGTTTTTCTTTGCTGTACTGGGGATTAAACCCAGGACCTTCACACCAAACTACAACCCCAGTCCTTTCTTTCTCATTTTGAGACACGGTCTTGCTAAGTTGCCCAAGCTGGGCTTGAACTTGGAATCCTCCTGCCTCAGCCTCCCAGAGTGCTGGGATTACAGGTGTGTGCCACCATACCTCTCCACCTAATTAATATAGTATTGCTAAGGGGCGTACCATAGACTGATACGAGGTACACAAAGGAATAAAACTCTCTTCAGCTGGCGTAATGGTGGAAGTATTAAATATGTCACACTTTTCTTTGACTTCTTATCCAGAGCTTTTTGGAATGTAACTTCCTTTTCCTGGTGCCTTGGAAATATTACACAAGGCCCTAGTGCACAGGAATAGCAGCATGTGAAGGTTTTCCTCTGTCCGACATCAAATGCTTCCAGGATGCTGTTTTTAAAAACCATCTCTGAATGTGTTTTTATCTCTTGTTCACCTGTCAGTTTCCCCCTGCTTTTCGTGTCTGCCTTTTTCACTGTTTCTCATCTGTTGTGGCTGAGAAGCGTAGCGAGTTAGCCATTCCTAAAATAACAGCCCCAGGGAGAACTGAGTCTTAGAGCTGGGCAAACCGCTCAGTCCCTAGACCGCAATCTCAGGGACAGCTCTTACCAGCACGGCCCCAGCTTCCCGAGGACAATGGACTGCTGCCCCCTACCGACCTCGCAGGGTAAGACTCACGATAAAATGCCCCAAACCGTGACTTTGCAAGATGACATGGGCCGCCAGGTGTGGTGGAGCACGCCTGTACTCCCAACACTCTGGAGGCTGAGGCAGGAGGATACCCTTGAGTTGGAGGTCGGCCTGGGCTACATAGTGAGTTCAAGACCAGCCTGAACTACATAGCGAGATGGTGACTCACAAAAAAAAAAAAAAAAAAAAAAAAAATAGAGGAAGAAAAGGGGAAAAATAAGACATGGATTATTTTTGAACCTAAGCAAAAATTCCTTCCAGTAGGGGGATAGTATTGGTCGCGCCTGAGCATGTGGATGGTCCCAGGGCTGCGGTGTGCAGTATGGAGAGATGAAGCATCGCGCGTGCGGGTATCACGGCTGCGCTGTGCGCACGCTAGAGCAGCCCTGGTAAGGCTGTGAGACAGAAATGCCAGAGGGCCATCACAGGAGACAGTACAGTATCATCTCAAGACTCTTTTGGTCACTCAGTTTTGCAGGTGAGGCCTATTCACCAAAAACAAAACGAAACAACAAAACAAAAAGCAAAACTCTCTCTCTTTCCACTTTTTTTGTTTTGAAGACAAGGTCTCGCTATTTAGTTGAGGCTGGCCTTGAACTTACTATGTAAGCCAGGCTGGCCTCGAATTTGCAGTGATATTCCTGCCTCAGCCTCTCAAGTGCTGGGATTATAGGTGTGCGCCACCACATCTGGTTAATCCACTTTTTAAAAACTGGATATAATTGCTTTATAATAGTCTTTTATTAAATGTCTTTGAAACTCTGGCTCTCTGAAATTTGTTGTACTTTTAAGAAGTTGCTGGTGAGATTGCTCAGTGGCATAAGTGCCTGCCTGGCAAGCATGAGGTCCTAAGTTCGACTCCCGGTACACACATTAAAAAAAAAAAAGTATATAGTTTAGAATTAACAAATGGTATCCTTCTGGCCATAAAAGCAGGGAAAAGAAAATTAAAATCCTTCAACTTTCTCCTGAAAATGAAAATGAGTTGGGTAAAGTATCAGGGGTAATGCCAGCTCCTTGGGAGGTGAAGGCAGGTAGATTGTCAAATCCCAGGTCAGCCCAGGCCACTCAGCAAGGCACTGTCTCAAAGAAACGAGCAGGCTGGGGGTGCAGTCAGTGACGCAGAGCGCTGGCCTCGCATGTGTAAGACCCTGGGTTCAATCCAAACAAATCAATAAAGGAAAGCGACTAGTTAAGGTCTCACCCCACTTTGAACCCTAATACCCACCCCCCCAACAAAATGGGTGACCTTCCCTTCTTTGCTAGATGAATTGTTGAGGTTTACAGAAATAGACTCTCATGACAGCAAGATTTAATTCTGAAGGCATGAAATTATTAAGGCTCGGAGTGGGGAGACTCCTCCTGGGGAGTATCTGACCTTGGTAATACGGTGTAACAATCCTTCGAAGAAAGCAAATTTCCTAAGCGTCCCTGTGGCCGCCTGTGGCTCAGTGACTACCAGATCTTCCCAGGGCCTTCATCCCCAGGGCGAGGCTCCTGTCAGTCTCCGCAATGCAATGATTGAGTCACACAAACTATCTGCTGGGAAAAAGGAACGCACAGCACAAAACATTAACACTGTTCATAACAGGCAGCGGAGGAAAACACCAACAATTTTTCTCTCACCTCTAACAAGTTTTTTTATTTGTTTTTGAGACAGAGTCTTGCTATGTAGTCCAGGATGGCCTCGGATTCATGGTGACCCTCCTGCCTCAGCTGCCCAAGGGTTGGCATAGCAGGCATGTGCTATCACACCTAACAAGTTTTTGATTACTGTTTAATACTTTGTGTGTGAGTGTGCACGCATGTTTTGGGACAGGGTTTCCCTATGTTGCATAGGCTGGCCTAGGACTCATCATTTTCCTGCCTCAGCCTCCCCAGTATCTGGAACTACAGAATTGTGGTTCTGCACCTGGCAAATTCTTAACACAACCATATGACAGATCTGACTGCGGCTCTTTTCCTTGAGATAAAATACAAAGTCCAACAGATTACGATTTTAAAGGCCTGAGAGCTTGGTCCTCAGCGTGAGAAAGCAGCATGAGGACAACAGAGGAGACAATTTCCAGGAGTGAGGACTGTGCTTCTGATTCCTGTATCACATATTTGGATTGAAATGTCATCGTAATTTTACAAAGCACAAAAAAAAGAAAAAGAAAAAAAAAAATCACTGCTCCACCCACAATGTGTACAGGCAGGGCCAGCCAACATCATTTGGACAGGAATTTTCTGCCGGGCTTGCTGGCCATGCTATGATTCAGTGGGAAAATAAAAATTGCATGTGAAGGCAACAAATGCTAGCTGTCATCTATCAACAAGATGTTAAGTATCAAAGGGAACATAATTTGGAGACCAAAATGTCTGAGAACCATTATCCCAGGCTTAATGTAAGGGTCAAGTGGATTTATGTACACAAAGTTGTTTTGAACAACAAAAATTACCATAAACACACAAGATGGCATCATGTTGGTGATATAGGGGAAACTGCCAACCTGCTAGATGTCTGAAAAGCCGAGGTCGTGTTCTCTAAAATTGAGGAATGAATTGTAGGAACAACAGAGGTTAAGAGCAGGAAGAATTTGAGAGAAAGCAAGCTTCTGTCTGAGAGGGACAGAAGGGGCCCGGAAAGTGGGTTGCCCATTAATCCCGCTTCTCAAGGGTGTTTTATTGAGCAAAGCCATGAGGTGAAGTGGGTTCAAGGTGGGACAAAACTATAATCAATCGATAAGATTACAAGTATAGTCGCTTAGGTAATATTGATCCAATGGGAAATCACAAGTGGGTATGAGGTGGGGGAAGACAATGGTGCACCATTAAGGTTACAACAAGTATAGTCGCTTGGGTAATATTGATTAAATGGGGATCAAACTGGGAAGCAAGTCACATAGCAAGCGCACATGGGCAGATAAGGGCTTTCCTGGAAGAGGTGGGTTAAGGAGGTTTGGTCCGCCACCCCAAGGTGATTGATGCCTACTTAGAATATCACTGCTGTTCATCCCTAGGGGAAGTATATGGGTGAGTCCTTCCTTCTTCTTAAAGCCCGGCCTTCAGTGAATGTGCCTCTAGCCACAGTTGTCTTTTGCACTGACCTCTGGAGGGCTCAGCCCTATCTGACTGCCTATAATATTTCTACCTAACTTAGCTATCTATCATACTGGGGTAATCATTTTGGAGCACAGCAGCAGAGTACAAACCGGTTCCCTCAACTTTATAGTCCTTAATGTAAGGAAATCTTGAAATATGCATAACCTTTAACAAACATCACATGTAGTTTTCAAAAATCCATGAAGGGGAAATTAGAAAAAATCCGAGGTGAACCAAAACTTGTATTTCATGATCCTTAGGACCGGAACCCAGGCCCACACCCCATACTCTGAATCCCAGGGCAGAACCAGGTTCTTGCAGCTTTCAGGCTTCTGGCAAATGCTCCCCTGCTTCCTGGGGTCTGCTCTGGACTCACCGCATCCCACTGCAGCAGGCCTTTCCTCTGAGGGCAGGAGGGGAGGCTGGCCCTGGAGGGGGCAACAGGATTAGCAAAACCAAGGCCATTCCCCACCTGAGCAGTGGCTATAAACGCAGCTGCCTCGTCAGACAGAGGAAGCCGGAATCCAACAGGCATTTCCAGCTTGGCACTGGAGACCAGATGCCCTGGGAGGGCCGGGCTTTGCCTTCTTTCTCACAGTCACACTCTTCTGATGTCTCCGGGGAGTCAGGCTAATTCCAGGCCTGTGGGGAGTGACCGCTGCAGTTATGGGATAAGAGCAAGGGCTCCACACAGGAAGGTTTTAGGTTGCAGCTCAGGGCCCCAAATGCTATTTTAGTTCAGAATGTGTGGTGGCTCCGCCCTCGTGTAACCCAAGCAGCCACTTTTCTCTCAGAAGGACACTTGCACCAGGACAGACACTTCCGTACCAGGGACCTGGGAAACACCCTCTCCTCTTCTAAAAGCTGCTCAGGGTTGAGGAACAAGAATGCAGCCCTGGGAGGAAGACAAGAGAGGGGAACAGCACTTTCCTGAGGGTCCCAGTGAATCATCACCCAGCTCGGTAGCCTCACCTGGACCCTTGGACTCTTTGCTAGGGCAGAGACAGGAAGAGCCTTCCTCAAACTGCAAGTGTTCTCACTATGGACTCAGTGGTGAATTTGCTTTTGGAAAGGTGGGTGGAAATGAGGGTTCTTACCAAATACAGCGAAGCCGTATCTCTAAGAAAAACATTTTTAAGCTGCCTGAGTCAGCATGATCACAAGGTGTGAGCAGTTTGGGATTTAATTCTGTGACCCCAGCTGTGGGATTCACTGTTTCTGTGGGTGTCTCACTCCCCTCCTCACTTTATGTCCCCAGGGAGCGATGACAAACCCAGGAGGACTGCAGCAAAGTGCAGATTTCTGACACTGTTCTAGAAGCATATTTTGTCATGTTTTCATCAAAAGTTATATAAAGAAGAATCCCTAAAACAAGTTGTCAAAACATATGTCAAAGTTTAATGCTTTGGAAGAAATACTTTGAATGTTGTTTTCTTTGCAGTGTGAGATCATTGCTATGGAGTCCTAATACTCCAGAACAGTATTTTATCAAAACCAGAATTTGCTTGAGGCCTGCGCATGCCAGACAAGCACTCAACCCATCAGCAACATCTGAAGCCCCCTAAAAAGTTGCATGCCATTTCAATTTCTTTGGCTGAGATATCTGAGCTGCTTTCCTGCTGGGTTGTGCTATCAAAACCATCCCTGTAGCTCCCGAAAGAACTCAGCAGACCTTCCCATCCCTTAGCTTTCATCTATGTTCCTATCTCCTCCTCTACAAAACCCAGTGACCCCACTTTTATTTTGAAAAACAGGCTTTGTACTCTTCCTGCTCAAGGATTACTTTCCATTTTTAATGACAGCTGTATTCTCAACTTAACAAAACATCTGACAGCTAAATAAGCCAACTGTACTTGGGAAGCCAGTATTATATACCGAGTTAGGGATATGATACTCTCTACCACAACTCCATGTCTGAGATTGTCAGAAGTCTGAATTCTCTCTCCCAGGCTGTACAAAAGCATAATTAGACAGTTCACAGTAAGCAACAAACTGTAGGTTTTTTTTTTTTTTTTTTGTGGGTGCCGGGGGTCGACCTCAGGACCTCGTGCACCAGCAGGCGCCCGTGCCGCTGAGCGATATCACCGGCCCCTTTTTCGTATGTGGGTTCCGGGAGTCGAACTCGGGCCCTTGAGCTTGCCGGGCAGGCGCTTAAGCCGCTGAGCCATCTCACCGGCCCAACAATGTAGGTTTTAAGGAACAAACTGTCATTTTTTTTTTTTTTTAAAGGAACTTACTGCAATGGAAGCATGAGTAAATGGATGCTTTTGGAAGGAATTTTAGAATATTCTCCATTGTTAAGGGCACCATGTCGTGTCAACGGCTTCTGAAACAACAGTTGCTTCAGCACAGGAGCGTTTTCCACGTGTGTGCCGTGTCTCATGATGCTTGTTCCTCCGATTTACCTGGACTCAATGGGTCTGCAAAACAAAAAGATTCTAACTTTGGGTCCCCTATTAGAAAATTAGCAAGCGTTAATAACACCGGTGGGGTGAAATGATGACGATGAAGAGCTCCTGGGTGACAGGCTGTCTATTTATTTTGCAGTACTGGGGACTGAACCAAAGGCCTCCGCACTGAGTGACACACCCAGACCTTTTTATTTATTTTGGGTCAGAGTCTTGCTAAAATGCCCAGACCAGAATCAAATTTTTGATTCTCCCACCTCAGCCTCCCAGACTACTGGGACTACAGGTATGTAACACCATGTCCAGCTTCTCTACTATTTTTTTAAACAACTCAATATTAAAAAAAAAAAAAAAAGCTAATTTGTAGCAGTACTTAGTGTCCAACAGAACCCACTATGTCTGCTAAACAATATCTTGACTGCAAAGCTTCTCTTACTGTTGGTGGATCGATAATGGCACGGCACAGCCATTATCACCGTGGCAACAGTACCCAGAAACTATCAGAGGAACATTGCACATGGAACCGCTGGCTCTCGAGCAGGCATGCCTCAGCTTCCTCTGGAGTATGCTTTCTCTGCAAGTCTGGTGTGCTCTAGGGTACCACCAACCCCGCGCGGCTCCAAGACTACAGATCACACAGCGCTCCACGGAGTCCTGCTCTTCGGACTCATCCGTTTCAACACGGAGCCACCCAGCAGGTCCTAAGCACTGTTCTAGCTAGTGACTGTATCTCAAGCGATGATCTGTACAATGGCGAGGACAGCAAATAGGAGGCTTTCTCTCCCACGGGCCCCATCCGGCTATCTGCTACTCACCTCTCATGCTGACGACAAGCTTTGGATGCTCAGCCTCCCGGGAGATTCCGTGCTAGCACTATGCGGTACTGCCATTTACTTCTTTCTCTTTTCGAGACAAGTTCTCCCCACATCCTCCAGGTTGGTCTAGAACTTACTAGTTTAAGCGACCCTCCTGCCTCAGCCTCCGAGCGCTGAGAGTGCAAGCGCGCGCCACCAGCCCGCCAACCCATTCCCTGAAGTTCTCTGTGCAACAAACCTTTCCTGAGACCAGGCGCGTGGGCTGGAAGGCCGCGAGGACCGAAACCCAGCGGTCTCACAGGGTGGGCACGCTACACATTATGCAGACGGATAAAAACTGTCCTAGAGGTACGACGGCGCGGCCTGGTCTTCAGCCCCCACGTGCGCGGCTGGGCGACTGAGTCGGCTGCGGCCCCCGGAGGCACCGGAGAAGCTCACCTAGGCTGGGGTAGGACTGCGGCCGGCCCTCCCCATTCCCGCTGCGGAGACCGCCGCCAACACCGGAAGCAGAACCTCCCCCGGAAGTGACCCCTTCCCGGCGTCCCGCGGAACGGCGAAGCCCCGCCCAGCGCCTTCCCTCGCTGTCTCAGAGAATCCTAACTGGCTGTGTCCGCTCTCCGGAGGAAAGTAGTCTTGCCGGAGTTTTGTCTCTCTATGCCCTCAGCGAGGACTCTGATGGACATTCGCTTCTCCAATCAACTGACAAAACGGGTGCCGACAGCCAATAGAATGGATGTAGTATGAGGGTCAGGCAGCTGAGGACTACCGCCCACCAGCCGGAATAAGCAACCTGATTGGTAGCATCGAGTACTTGCTGGCCAATGTTGCCCAATCACGGAGAGCAGTCCGGAGCCAGCCCAATGAGAGCCTCCGGGAGGCGGGCCGGGCCTCCCCGCGCCTGGACAGGGCTCCAGGAGGGCGCGGAGGTTCCGGGCAGTCGGGGGGTTCCAAGTGGTGATGAGCTGGACGCTGCACCGCGCGGCGGCGGCGCTGCTCCGCTGGGGCCGCGGCGCGGGCGGCGTCGGCCTGCAAGGTGCAGGCGTGCGGGCGGCGGGCTCGGGCGCGGGCGGCGGCCAGGCCGAGCAGCTGGATGCGCTGGTAAAGAAGGACAAGGTGGTGGTCTTCCTCAAGGGGACGCCGGAGCAGCCCCAGTGCGGCTTCAGCAACGCCGTGGTGCAGATCCTGCGGCTGCACGGCGTCCGCGACTACGCGGCCTACAACGTGCTGGACGACCCCGACCTCCGGCAAGGTCAGGCCGCGGGCCGGGCGGAGGCCGCGGGGCTGAGGTCCAGCCGCGCCGCACTCCGGGGTGTCCCGGGTCTCCGGGCTCCAGCGTTAGGGCGCGGAGCTCTACTCTGGTAGATAGGGCGAGGGCATCATTGACTTGAGCGGATCTTGAGCGGCTGGGGCCCCGCTTGGGCAGTGGGACCGTCCCAGGGACTCCCTGATTTTTTCGAAGTGAAGTGGACATTTTGGGGCGGTTATCTCGGGCGGGCTCTGAGGAGTGTGGCCAGCAGCGTGGCTCCCCGCCTTGTAGGGCTGGGGAAGTAGGGGCAAAGCGGGGAATTCACAGTGGTTCCCCCCTACGAGGTAGGCACTTCGGGGGACACTGAGGTCTGGGAAGCCATTGGCCTGTTGTGAGAGCGGCGGCCCTTCAGTCCAGCTGGTCGTGTCTGGGGCCTGTGCTCGTGGTGTGAGGGGAGGCAGGACCTTTGGTTTTAGACGCTCAAGCACCTGGAGCAAAGTGGGGGTCCTGAGGCTTGAAGAGGCTTCTGGGTCCCGGGCGAACTCACTGTGCCAAGCTTGGAGCCCAATGGGGCAGGAGCCCAAAGCAGCTGAGAGGAGGGGAAGAGGGAGGCCCTGACAGGATGTTGGCATCTTTTAAGCAGTATGCCAGGTGCAGTCCTAGTGTTCTCCCATCCTGTGGGGGTAGGGAGAAATGGCCAGGTACAGGGGCCTCCTGCGCCAGGCTTGGTTTGGGTAGGTGGAGAAATGGGAAGGCGGTAGGGTCCCTATGTCTGCCTGGCTTTCTGCTCTTGTGTGGCTACAGTGTTGAGAAGAGACTCCAGGTTCTGTGGTTTTACAGACTGTACTCTGATTGGCAATTACTAACCACCGTCTTGTATTATGCTGGGGAGACAGGCTGGTGTTGTGGAAAGCAGATTTGGGTTGGAGTCCTCTTCTGTGGCCAGTCAGGGATATAACCGTAGACAGGTCACCTTAATACATTTTCCTTTGCACTAAGTTGAGGCTAATAAAACCCAACTTGGCAGTTTTTGGAGGGAAGGAAGAAAAGTAAAAATTACAGAAAGTGCATATCCTCTCATCTGGCACAGAAAGTACCCGGTAAATGGTAGCTATTTTACTAGCCCTGTGTGGTTTTCAAAGTATGTTTCTGCTACATTTTCTAATCCTTACAAAATTCTCCCTGGTTGCTGATCCTACCTTTGCTATGGGTGGTGGTTTTGGTGGGTGGAACCCAGGAGGGATGTTAAGTGGAGGAGAGAAGGTTTATGCAGCATTAACGTGTTATACTCATGACTCTGGTATCTTCCTGATTAGCTGGATTTCGCTGGTTGCAAAGCTTGGGTTTATCGTGCACAGAGGCATCTGTGGCCACTCAGAGGTAGCTTCTTGGCTTCAAAGATAAGAGTAGCTGCTCTGCAATCTTTCAGCTGAAAGTTTCTGTGGGTCCCGTGCAAATTTCCGGTATGACAATTAACAAAAGTTATGTTGTTGATGTGAATTTACTTTTTCTGGTTAGGTATAAACTGGACATGAGACACCCTGGAATATGGCTAATAAACTGAAAGTGGAGCAGAAATAAACTGATTACTAATAGCGCTAATGTTTCTGTTTTCCATCTGACACACAGCTTCTGATCTGTGTCCTTCAGTGCTTAAATAGCAAGAGGAATTTAACCCTTGTATTTCTTGATTGTTGGATTTCGCCAGATGGGATTATTTTGGTTAATAAATATATTGCTTGAATATTGAGTGTCATGTATACCTTACGTTTTGCGGTACAGTGCTGGGGATTGACTGCAGGGCCTTCCATCCCCAGCTTTTAAAAAGCTACATCCCCAGACTTTTAAAAAATTTTGTTTTGAGACAGGAGCTCACCAAATTGCTGAATTGCCGAGGCGGGTCGCAAACTCACAGTCCTGCCTTAGCCTGCCAGAGTGCTGGGTGTGTTGCTTGGAAAAGTGGAGATTAGTGTTAGTGCTAATGGTCGGACTGGGGCACAGTTAGGTAAGCATTTCCCACAGTAGGCCCTGCCTTAGCCACATCAGGACTTTATAGCTCCATGTCATTCCTTTGCCCCCCGCCCCCCATGAGTTTGCCGGAACTGCCCGGTGCTTGCTTCTGCCAGCCTAGGCTGTGTCTGCTCACCTTTCCCAGGCTCAGGGTCCCCGGGTCACAGCAGCGGGGCTCCCGAAGAGTTGACTCTTCTTCCTCGGGCCAGAGAAGGTGAGCTTTAGAGGGTCCAAAGCCCAGCAGTATAGGTTCCTGCGCCTGGGGTCTAGACATGCAGTGTGGAGCAGCCGCCTTATCTTCCTTTGTACCTGCAGCACACTCAGGACAGACAGACACAGGACAGACCCTGGACCCTGGAAGAAGGCCAGAGCACAGAGTGCCTCCAAGCCACCTTTGTTCTTTGAGTCTCAGGGCCTGTCCTGTAACCGAGATCCTGCTAGCCTGTGCCTGGTGTTTGCCCTCCCGGAGAGCAGGTCTTATGCAACTGCCTTTGATGTGCCTGCGTGGCTTTTGCAAAGCAGGCTTTCCATGAATGGTTTCTTGTTTTGTTTTGCTTTGTTTTGTTCTGTTTTGTTTTGTCTTGTTTTGAGACAGGGTCTCTATATGTAGCCTAAGCTGGCCTTGAACTCTTGATTCTCCTGTCTCAGCCTCCCAAGTGCTAGGATTTCAGGGAATATCTTAATGAATAAATAAAGATTTCTTTTATTTATCGTCATATTTTAAACTCTGCTGTACTCATAAACATACATTTTAAGATTTCTGCTTGTTTAGATCACCATTGTGTTCCCGGATGGGGAACAGTGTCTGACAGAATAAGGATTTAAATATGTGTTGAATAAATAACCACTATCCTGTTATTTTTTCATTTCTTTTTTGTTAGTTTCCAAATTACTAGTTGCACATAGTTGTCCATACATGTAGGGTCCAGTGTGACATTTCAATGTGCATAT
Source organism: Erethizon dorsatum (assembly GCA_028451465.1). NCBI lineage: Eukaryota > Metazoa > Chordata > Mammalia > Rodentia > Erethizontidae > Erethizon > Erethizon dorsatum. The sequence continues at coordinate 124,972,162 of CM051828.1, read as the reverse complement.
ACAGTGTGTGCTTAGATCTGAGCAGTTGGCATAGCCATCACCTCAGACTTTACCATTTCTTTGGGGCAGGAACATCTGAATCTGTTTCCTTAGCTGTTAGTTGTTGTTCACCACAGGTAGCCAGTGGCTAGAGCATTTTAGAAGTTGTTCCTTATGTCCGGCTGTCCCCTTCACTGTTACTGTCCTCTCTCTCCATCCCCTCACCTCCTCTCCCATATCCTCCTGTGTAGTGTTTAGTAAGGATTTGAAAGTATGCTCAGCCTTTCTATTGTCAGGGAATTTAAGGCAGAAGGAAAGCACTGATTGATTACAGGGAAGTTGGAAGTTGGGTAACAACTTTGGAAGTTGGGTAACAAGTTGTGGGTGTGTGCTTATGTGCGGGACAAGTCGTGTGCTTTGGGTGGGAGTGGAACACAGCACCGGCACTTTGGGGAAGTGACAGTGCCCAGCAGGGTGCAAATGAACAGAGCCTGGACCCAGCTGCTCCACTCCCTGGTAGGCATCTCGGACTGGGGTTGGCTGACTTCCTCACGCAAGGGCCAGAGTAAATACTTCAGCCTTTGCGTGCTGTGTGAATATGGCTGAGTTCCAATAAAACTTTATTTGCAAAAGCTGGAAGAGGAGGAAGTGGACAAGTTTGGCCTCACGGCCATGGTTTGCCACCTCCAGGTCTAAGCGGTGGATGCCTGCACATGTGTGTCAGGAGCCGTATGTAATGTGATCATTATAGCTTGATTTGTAAGGGTGGAAAACTGACAAATGGCATCTTGGTCTATTAGTAGCACACTAGATAAACAAAGTGTAGTTTAGAAGACTAAATTCTGGTTAAAATGAACTAGAATAGCTAAATCTCAGAAATACGGTGTTTCGTCAAAAAGTAATTTGCAAGCTAGGCATGGTGGCTCCACGCCTATAATCCCAGCACTTGGGTGGCTGAGGCAGGAGGATCATAAATTTGATACCAGCCTATTTAGTGAGGCCCTATAGAAAAAAAAAAAAAAGTTAAAAGACTAATCATGGCATAATGTGTAAATGCCATTTGTGTACATAAATGTTCCAGGTGGAAGACAGTCCTATACTTTGCAGCTACGAGTGTGGTGCGGGAGGCCCGCAATCTGTAGGCCATCTGTGGCGAGGGACCCAGCTAGCGTGTGATTAGGAGCCAGGGGCTTGGGTTCCTAGGAGCCCCCATGCAAAGCCCGGCTCCACCCCATGCCAACACTGTGACTTTGGGTAGGCTGCTTAACCTCTCTGGGCCTTAGGTGCTGCTTCTGTAAAACCAGGATAATTCTACCTACCTTGTGTGCTGCTTGTAAGGACCGGATATTTGTAGAAAATATTTCACGGATATAAAACCCAGTGATCCTTAGCTCAGTGAATGGTGCCGGTGTTAGAGCATGGCATACTCAGCTTGCAGTGTTCCTGCGTTCTTGCCGTGCTTGCTTTCATACATTTCCCAAAAGCCTTGCTGTGGAGTAAAGCAGAGGACATTGACGTGGAGCGAACGTCCACATTGGACCTGCGCTGTTAGGAGCTTGAATCATTTCATTAATTTTATCTCATTTGACCTTCATAGTAAATCTCTGGGGTAGCATGTGTTATGCCCATTTTGCAGATGAGGAAACTGAGGCTGGGGTACAATAGGCCTTTGAGCTGCACTTACCAGCCAGCAAGCTGGGGCTGCGAGCTTTCAGCTGGAGCCCATCCACCAGTCACCATGCTGTCTTCCTCTCTCGTGGTTCATCTCCATTCTCCAAGTCAGGGAAAATGAGCCTGGGAGGCGACGTGCTTAGGACTTGCCTGAGATCATGGTGCCTTGCAGTAATTACAGCATCCCAGCCCAGTATTCCGAAATGTGATGAGTTGGGGAAGTACCTTTTGAAAGTTGTGGGAGGGAGTTTTCAAGTATGTTTTCTCTGCTCTTCCTGGCTTGATACTGGAACATCATCATCATTATTACTATTTTTTTGATGGAGCAGTAGATGTATGTGAGCTGATTTTGTAAGAGAGCCTCCTAAATCCCAGTCCTGTGTTACTCTTCTATATGACTGTGTAATCAGCATTTTCTGTTCCAAATTGAATCGCTTCTATACTGCCTATGAAATAGGATTTTCATTAAAATTTGTTCTAGGGTTTGAGTCTCTGATTTCCAAGAGTTGCTGCCTGATTTTGAGTTATGCGAAGTGATATTTATAGGGATTATCACTATGCATTGGAAATTTTGAAAACTAAAGCGTAAGAGAAAAAAATGTGTTTAAAAACAATTGTGAATTCATAGGATTCGTTTTACTTTCCAACTTAAGAACTGTGGTCTTTAATTACTAGAAATTTCTCACTTCGTTCTACAGGGAGCGTTCAGATATTTCCTTAAATGTTTAAACTTGTAATCACATTCCTTTTTTCTTTTTTTTTTTCTTTTGAGACAAGCTCTCACTATGTAGTTTAGGCTGACCTTGAACTCACTGTAGCTCAGGTTGGCCTCTCCCTGTGATCCTCTTGCCTCAGCCTCCCCTCCTGAATGCTGGGATTACAGGTGTGCGCCACTAGCTCCCCAGGAATTTTTCTGATTTCTTGAAATGTAGGTTATGAGTCGAAATGGCCCACAACAGTGGTTTGCAAGGGCCAGTTTCCTTTGTATATGGCTGGTGGGTGTCAGGTTGCTCTGGAATCCAGCCTGGCACCAGGGGCCTGGTGTTGGTGGTTTGGGTGAGAGTCCTGGGGACAGCCCTTCTCTACCTAACGGCCAGGGGGACGGTGTGCAGCTACAGAGGTTAGTGACCAGACAAGCCTAATGCTTTGACTGAAGATGGCATTAGGTGAAAAGCAGGTGATCCTTGTACTCAGTAGAGATTTTATCAAAACAGTCACACCGTTTAGGATTAACCGTGGTTTGGGTGGTCTTCGGGCAGCAAATTTCTGTTCAATTTTGGTTTCAAAATCGTAGCGCAAACCAAAAATAATTGGCAAAAATGTATTCTGATGGGTTATATTACTAATTAAAAGAAATAGATATATTATGCTTGCACATAAAGCGTTCATCTGTATAAAAGATACTTAAGAAAGTTTGTTTAGTAGAATTAAAAGGAGCAACTCTTTAAACATTTCTTAATTTCCACTTCCCCTCAGTCATCATGAGGTAAGAGATTTGTAGCAGGCATTGTTGTCAAGTGAGTTCCCGTATTTGAGGTAGGGTTAAAAAGGGAACGGTGGCACATGCTTGTAATCCCAGCACGTTGTGAGGCAGATTCAAGTCCATCCTGGGCAATTTACCAATTTAGTGAGACCCTGTCTCCAAATAAAAACGGGCTAGAGAGGTAGCTCAGTGCAAAGGCCTTAGGTTCAATCTCTAGCACTACTGCCAAAACAACAAAAAAAAAAAGGAAGAAGAAAGAAGACCCACATAATTCATGTGCAACAAGTTTTTGTTTCCATAGCACCACACATCAGAATGATGAAAGACTTGAATTCAGCAGGGGTTGTAGTGAAAGACATTCCCGTAATTAGAATTGAGTCTTCATTGGTAGCTCCTGGACCTCTGGTTGATTTTTTTACAAGTACACAGAGTGGCTGAGAAGTGTGCTTTTGGAGGCTGGTGGCATTGTGGCTCTTCCCTCCCTCCTTCCCTCCTTCCCTTCGTCCTGGGGCTTGAACCCACAGCCTCCCTCACGCTAGCCAAGCACTGTAGCGCTGAGCTCTATCTCCAGCCCAGGCTGTGACTGTTTCTTTCTTTCTTTTTGCGGGGGGAAGGTATCAGGGTCTCACTATGTAGCCCTGGCTGGCCTTGAACCTGAGATCCCCCTGCCTCGATGTCCTGATGCTGGGATCACAGGCGGGTGCCACCACGCCCGGGCATGGTCATTTCTTGAAGTATGATGTCTGGAGAAGAAAGATAAAACCAGTGGCTCAGGAGCTTTCTCTAGCCCTGTTGTTTAGAGCACAGTCACTGTGTTTTCAGACGGCAATAACATTTAAGAGAAAAACACATTGTAAATTGGAGCTGTTACTTGAGAACTCATTGGAAATTTTATTTGGAAAGTAAATGATAATGAGTGATCAGATATCAAGAACAAGTTTTAGTTACCTACATAAAAATCACCACTTGGCTGACTGTTTTATTTGCATAAGAGTGTATTTTGCTTGAAGAACCTGTTTATGTTGTATCCGTGTGCTCATTTTGGCTATTTAGAAATACCTATCCATATATAAAAGCATCCCGCATGTGTAATCAGTAGTAGCACAGGGCTTTTTCTCTGGGTAAAGTCACTGTTAAAGATAAAAGTTAGCAGCTCAGCATCTTGAGCTCACAGACCTGGTGGTGCCCAGTCAGGAGAGGTGGGGACACACACGGTGGGGCCGCCTGCCTGAGCAGTGAGCAGTTCTTTGCTTCTAGCTGTGTTTCCCTGAAAACATGACCATGACTGACAGCTGCGTGAGGTTTCGGCTTTGTGCATCTGGGTGCTTACAGGTTAGCCTCTGCTGGGAGCCCACCATCACGCTGAGCTTTACTAACGCAGTTCTCAGGAAACCTAGGTAGTGAGGGGAGCAGCAGTGGTGCGACCCAGCCACCATCTGAGGCCCTGGGGTTTACAGTTACCAGAGTTACACACTGGTCTGTTTGACGCTGAAACCTGTCGCTCTCCAGGAGTCGGGGAAGCTGGCAAGCCACAGCGGGTTTGCTGTGGGGAGTGGGTGAATGTTGTGTTTATTTTGCTGTGAAGTGTCCCCATGACCGCTTCAGTAACACCGCTCTGTTCCGTCCCCAGGCATTAAAGACTACTCCAACTGGCCCACCATCCCGCAGGTGTACCTCAACGGCGAGTTTGTGGGGGGCTGTGACATCCTTCTGCAGATGCACCAGAATGGGGACCTGGTGGAAGAACTGAAAAAGCTGGGGATTCGCTCTGCGCTTTTAGATGAAAAGAAAGACCAAGACTCAAAGTGACAGCTGGCCTTGGGCGCAGACTTGCTGCCGAAAAAGCCTTATCCCGCTGTCCCCTGCTGCGGTGGCTGCTGGCGCTGGTCCTCCTGGCTCTGAAACGCGCGGGTACTTTCAGTTTGTCTGGTTTTTGGGCTAAGAGTATCCTATTGTGAACTTCATGACAACCACTGCACTGTAATAATTCATATTGTATTATGATATTGCTGTAACAGAATTTGTTCTTATGTTGTCTTTTATTCTTTGCCTGACTCAGGAGCTGTTTGTGACTCCTGCAGATGTGTCCATCTGCCAAGATATTATCCTCCCCATCTTTTGGTAACTTCTGTTAAGGAAAATGATGGACAGAGAAGAAAACACAATAGTTGGGTGTTGTTTTTTAAAATAAACTGCCATTTCAGATACCACGCATGTGCGTTATTCATCTGGAAGGCCACACATCTGTAGGATTCTCAGTGCCTGGGCCTTTTGTGATGGGCGACCGGCGTCGATTCTCAGGCCTGCTGGTGAGTGTGCTGCAGGAGTGGCCGCCGGCAGCACTGCAGCCTCTCTAGGGAGGCAGGTGGCCAGCAGGACCCGGAGGTGGCCAAGGCCAGGGGAGGTGGCCTGCTGCCTATCTTGGAATCCTGTGCCACGAGCTATGCTGCAGTTAGATGGGGAAAGGGCATCAGCTGTCCATCAAGGGATGGCATCTAATAAGAGCTTTATTTCTTGAAAAATGAGGCCTTTATAAAACATAAACTACTTCGAATCATGGCTGAGGCTCCTCTGGTACACAGTGTCACGACGAGACTCTCTCAGCGCTTCTCTGTCCCAAGACAGGTAAAGGAGCAGAGGGCTTCGCAGTGATGGGAGTGGAGTTGGGGGGTGGAGGGGGTGCCCCTCCCATCCCGATGGCTCTGCAGGAAGCATCCGCTCATCACAGGCTAAGCAGCATCCCTTTAGTTTTTTTTTTTTTTTTTTTTGTGGGTACCGGGGGGTCGACCTCAGGACCTCGCGCGCCAACAGGCACCCGTGCTGCTGAGCGATATCACCGGCCCCTTTTTCGTATGTGGGATCCGGGAGTCGAACTCGGGCCCTCGCGCTTGCCAGGCAGGCGCTTATGCCGCTGAGCCATCTCACCGGCCCAGCAGCATCCCTTTAGAAGGGTGTCTTTATGGCGGCAGAAGCAGAAGGAAGGATGCATTTTCCTTCCAGGGGGAAGGGCAGGAAGGACAGGAGAGTGGCTGCTTCCCCCAGCTGTTCTCGGGCTTTGTTCCCTGTCCATTATTCAGTTGGCCTGAACGCCCCTTGAGAAGGCAGCTCCGGAAACAGACTCCTTTCGGGAGGTGGGGTGATCATGGTGGGATGACTCTCCCTGCAGACAGGATTTTCTGGTCCTCGTAGGTCACTGGTCCTGCTGGTACCCTGCCCAGAGCTGGTGGGATTCCCAGAGGAAAGCTGTAGCCCACCCCCACTGCACTGGGGACAGTTGGGCCACAGCAGAGGACTGCCACCCCCTCCCCCAGTCACCAACCCCCAGCTGCAGGGCAAAGAAAAGCAGATTATTCGCAGGAGGAGGTTTTTCTTGGCATGAACTGTAGCTTCCCTTTGGGTGGCTGTAAGCCAGGCTTGGGATCTTAGAGGAGATTAGAACCCCCTGTGAACCCTGTGTGCTCCGGGGAGGAGGGCATGTGCTCATGATCCGACCTGCGGTGGTGACCTTGTCCTTTGGAAAGAACACCAGTTACGTCACCTTACTGCCGATGCGTGGATACTAGGCTGCAGGTCAAACATCTGCAGAATCGTCACTTCATCCCCAGTCGCTTCTTTGCTGCTTCTGGCTTTTTCCTGAATCTGCCTGTGTTCCCTTAAGGTTCCGTGGAAAACATGAAATAACAAAAACTTATTAGCAGGGAAACATCGACCTAAGAAATCTCCAGTATATCAGGGTGAGGAGAAGGCTGCCAATAAATAATTCGGCTCCCATGCCTGTGAATCAGGAAGATCACATCACAGTCACCAGAGAACTTAGAAGTTTAAGGAATCACTGAGCTCTATGAGAAGTATAAATATTCTTTCCAGAAATTAGTTGATGATTTTTTCTATATGCTTAACACGTCTTTACCAAGTGGAAAATTGAAGATGCTATCAATGTGTTCTGATAATTTTGATAGCCTGTGTCTGGGAACTCATTGTGAGAGAATAGTGACACCAAGTTCCTTGTACGAATAGCAGAATCACTTGTCACCCTCCCCGGGTGGTTCTTTGGCTTGTGTCCATTGTGATTGAATTGGGTTATTGTCACAGCTTCCAAGTCATGTTATTACACCCTTTAGAAGTAGATGGAGTTATTTTAGAAGATTAAATATTTTTATGATTTCAAGCAGGTTGGATTAGTAAATGTCATCACACTTTAAGCTAAAAGCTTTGGAGCTCTTTTAGGGCAGAAGGTGACTTTTTTCCTTTGGTGCTGGGGCTTTAACTCAAGGCTTCATGCATGCTGAGTCCACACTCTGTCACTGAGCTACACCCCTTGCCAGAGTAACTTTTTTTTTTTTTTTTCCCCTGGGACAGGGTCTCTCTATGTAGTCCAGGCTGGCTTTGAACTTGCTACCTAGCCGAGGCTGGCCTCAAACTTGTGATCTTCCTGCCTTGGACTCCTGAGTGCTAAAATTACAGGCCTGTGCTCCCCAAGGCAACTTTTCCATGATGAGTTTATTTTTACTGGGCCTAGTGAATTCACCTGTGCAGATCTGGGACCTGCGGCTTTCCTATGATTATGAAAATCCTGACAACCAGCTTGAGAGAACCCTCGTTACGGTCCCTAAGTAGCTCACTTAGATATGAGGAGATGCGTCACCTTGAAGAAGGAGCCCTCATTGGTGGCAGGAGACCTCGTGCTGAGGCGGTGAGGGCCGAAGTGTTCGTGCTGGGAGCGTGGTCACACAGAGGCTGATTTGTTCCCTAAAAGTTAAAAAAAAAAAAAAAAAGTTGAATATTCCACTGGAGAATTGCTTAGTAAATGTTAAACCTGGCTTTAAAGGGTACAGCTAAGTTGGGGACAGTGCAGGAACGACGAAGGGAAGAGCTGCCTTAAGGTCCGAGCACTTGGAGAGAGGCAAAGTGACAGATGGGTCGTGTGAAGTGGCGTTCCTGCCTTTTGTCCTGAGCAGTCACCTGTCTCAAAGCCATTTAGCAGTTTGTGAGCAGGAGAGGAGGCTGTGTGCTCGGCAGCTGCTCTATGAGCCAGCTGGCCTGGGCCCAAGCTGTTGGTCCTGGTGAACGTCCCCTCATCCCCTCACTTCAAGGCCCCATCTGCAGCCAAAGGGGCCTCCACGATCGCCCTTCCGGTCACGTCACTCCCTGCTGAGACAGCTCCCCAGACTTCTGGTTGGGGACACAGTGAAGTTGCCTCCTTCCCTGGAAAGCCACTCCTGGCCCCCCTCACTCAGCAGTCGCCCCGATTTGCTCCATGGCCCCTCTTTCTGCTCATCACACCAGGACTAAGTGCCTTTTCCTTGTCTCCGTTGAGGAGTCCTCCGTGGCCAGCACATCCGTCTCTATCTACTGCTCCCAGAATGTGCACAAAAACATGAAGGATCCTCCTTTTTTCTCCCGGGGTTACACACAGCAACGGTAGACGGTCCCAGCCCACCAGCCTGGCGGCCTAGGGCAGTAGCTCAGTGCAGCGCCTGGGTTTGGATCGCAGCTCGTGGGTATGTGACTGACCTGGACAGCTTAGCCCACTTCTTGCTCAACTGGGGAGGTAGCAAGTGAAGTGGCCTCAGGCTCGTTAGGAGGTCATGGCCTGCAGTGAGCTCCCAGTCCGCGCTGCGTCAGGTCCCATCCGGACCTGTACTGCACCGTGTCACCATTTGAAGGCTTAGAGGAGGAGCAGCAGGTCCCTGTCTGAACAGAGCACTGGGCTGATATCTGGGGAAAAAATACCGTGGCAGTCACTGTGGCAGAGCATCTCAGTTGTTCTAGGGGGCTGGGGGACATTCAGCCAGAATGGTTTCCTGTAAATCATTTTCTAAGGCTATAGTTTGACTTACTGCAAACTGGTGAGTGATATTTCTTTATTTATTTTTCCCATACTGGGTATTGTTGAGCCCAGGGACTTCTCACTCAGCTATGTTCCCAGCCCTTTTTTAAGTTTTGAGACAGGGGCTAAGTCGCTAAGTTTCCCAGACTGGGCTCGAACTTGCAGTCACCCTGCCTCAGCTTCCCCGAGTGCTGCCGTTACAGGTATGTGGCTCCACACCCGTCTACTGATTTTTATTTTTTAAAATGCTATTTAACATGGCAGTGGAAAGTTTTCTGACCTGCTGTGTGAAGTTTTTACTGTGTTTTACTGTGCAAGGATTGTGATACTGAGATCCGCTACACCTAATTCCCAGTTCTCACAGCGATCTGTGTTGCTGGAGGAAAGAGGTAGAAATGTCCGGTTTACAGGAAATAGGTCCTGAAATGTGGGAACTGTTCCCAGATCATTGCTTCCCCCATCAGCAGTCCTGAGCAAGTAGGTGAACAGCTTTGACAAGTAGCAGCCGCGGGTGAACGCTGCCTCTGGGGAGGTCACTTAGGAGCGTGCCGATTCCAAGTGTGCATTTCTAACAAGCTCCCGCTGTTACTTCTGGTGGCCCACAGAGCGCAGTGTGAGAATCTGGTCCAGGCACACATTTTATAGACTTTTATCTAAGTTGTCTGAGGTCGGTTTTGAGGCTATTTTACTCCTTCCGGGGTATTTTGTCTTTAGCACATTAGGGCGCTTGAGTTTTTCTTTATTCGTATGGGTGTTTAACCATGGTCTCCGGGAGAGAGTCACTCACCAGTTTGCTTTAAAGTCGTCTGTAACGGGCTCGCTGGACTCCTCACTTTCCAGCGGGAAGGTTGATCACACCTGATGTAACTGCTTTGGGCCAGGCTAACGTGGCTTCCCCAGAAGAACAGTTATTTGAACTACAGTCGCGGCAAGGCGCCCTGTGGTCTGGGAATTTGCAGATTCAACCTCGGAGATGATTTTTGAGAAAAAGAATCTCCCAGATGTGGGTATTTCACTGTGGACCTCGGCAGGGCCAAGCGTTCACTACGCACCGGCTGCAGAGGACTGGTCTACCGTGTGGCTCAGACGCGGCCTCTGCTCTTGTTCCTCCTCCTCAGGAATCTTCCTTCCCGCACGGCTGCCCGCGAAGAGCCCTCTGCAGCCCTTGTCTGGAGAGCAAAGCTTTCCCGCCTCCAGCACCTCGAGCCATGGCATCTTTGACTCTTGGGCTTATTCATGGCCATTCATCAGAACCTAAGCCAGGTTGCCTGCGCATGTACACACGCGTGCATGGAGCTCCATGCACGCACACAGGGACACAAGCACGGATGGACGCGCATTGCACGTACGTGTTTGTCAAAAGACAAAATTCTAACAATTTGAAAATCTTATGTGTGAATTCTAGAACTGGGGAACCCTTCGTTTCATAAAATAGAGTAAGTGTCCTCGTGGGCTGAGCAGAGGAAGCTGGTTTTATGGAGATAGAAGGGTTGAAGGAGGCAGAGAACAGGAACAGAGTGGCCATTTCGAAGTCCCCTTCCTTAGGGGGCAGGCCAGGGAGACAAAGCAACAGGAAGATAGCAGAGGGCTTGGCGTCAGGTCGGAGAGAACTTCATTATTGTGCTGACTGAAACTGGCCTATGAGCAGACGCCTGTCCCTTTCTCTCTTCTGATTTCTCAAAGGTCAGATAACCTAGTTTTGGTTTGGCAACACAGAACTTTTTAGCACAAGTGACTCCATTTTGGTTTTTAGTGTGGTCTTTTGGGGGCAGTGCAGGAGTTGTCCAGAACATGGTCCTTCTGTAACTTTTGTTTAGTAGGATCTGTGTGTGTGTGTGTGTGTGTGTGTGTATTGTACAGCTACCCTTTGCTGCAGTGAAACTTCCAGATGGACAGAACCCATATCTGTCTTGTTTTGTTAGGTGTGCAGTGCCTCTGTTGAATAAATAGCAAATGCTTGTTTTTGGCTTTATCTTAAACATTAAGTGGATCAGGCTCTTGCATAGTTTCACATTTAACACCCCACAGTAAAGCATCCAACTTCCGGTGTTTCCTGGTTTTCCAAAGCTTCTGTTGTGTCACAGAGAGCGCCGTACCACGGAGCACCAGCAGATGGCACTGTGCCTCTGGGAATGAAGCGCTTGGCGGTGCTTTCGGGCAGCTGTTGACGGGCACCAGGCTGAGATGGCTTCGCCTTCCTGCTGGAACCTTCTAACTGAAAAGCAGATCAGGCAGGTTTATATTTGTCCCCAAGTGGAGCCTCTGCGATAAAACAGGAATCATTCTGTAGCACTTCGGGAGGCCAGGTTTCTGCAGGCATCGGGGGATGCGGAAAGGCTGGGGATCTGGTGAAAACCACTGTGCTTATAGCGTAATCCTTTTACAGAGCACAGGTGTAGGCATAGACTCAGGCACAGGCATAAACATAGGGTTGGGTGTGGGCAGAGATAGATGTATTTAAATCTGTAATCCTTGGAGATCTGTTTTCAGTTTACAACCCCAGTTTACTCATCTTAAAAGTGGGCTCTTAGCACGGTGGTGCATGCCTGTAATCCCAGCACTCAGGAGGCTGAGGCAGGAGGATCACCACGAGTTCAAGGCTGCATCGTGAGACCCTGTCTCAAAAAACAAAACAAAACAAAAAAGTGGGTTCATTATAGCTTCTATTTTGTGGACGTATTGTGAGGATTGAATGAGACATTGTAAATGAAAATTCCAGGCAGAGTTATCTTTCATCTTTCATGTTTTTTCAAACTTTTCTTGGTCATTTGTCCAGCTTCTTTTTCCTGGTGAACTTTAGAATCATTTCATCAACAGACTCTCTTTTTAACTTTTGCTCGCCTACGCACATTTGAAGCATTGAAGAATAGCTGCAATTTCAGCCCATCCCCAGCGCTAGGAAACACAGCATTTGTTTGGCAGGAGCTGCTCCTGGTGCCACCTGACCTCCCTCTCTGGTGGCCTGGGCAGAGACGGAGACCTTGCTGGGGACCTGGAGCCCCGGCTCCTCTCCTTGCCTGCCTTGGGCAGTGGGTTCCGGCTTCTGCTCTGGAAGGCGGCCAGTGAGGCGCTGAGAGGGACGCTGGTCTGTGCTGACCCTAACACCAAGCCCCAGTGCTGTCAGCTGTCACAGCAGCAGCAGCGACACAGCGACTGTGTTTGCGTGTTTGCTGTTGGTCTAAACGGTGCAATCATCTTAGATGGCCGATCTCACTAAAGACCCTTGTGTGTGGCCACGTGCCCGAACCTCGCTCACTGGAATCTGGGCCAGGACGTCCCAGGTTAATTTCTCAGAGGACCTCAGGCAGCAGGGACTCCATATGTGTCCAGGTCAGCAGCTGTGGAGAAACGCAGTTGCGACTGTTAACCTGGAGTTTCTGACACCACAGTTGGGCCTAAATCAGCAAACTCATTCTTTATGTCCTGCTTTCCTGTTTGTCTGCAGTAAAGAGCAAAAGTACCTCCTCTGGGGGTTTGAGGATGTAATGTGTCAGTACAGAGAAAGCGCTTAGAAAAGAGCCTGAGGTGGGCGTGGAGGTGCATACCTGTAATCTCAGTACTCTGGGAGGCTGAGGCAGGAGGATCCTAAGTTTGAGTTCTGCCTGAGCAGCTTAGCAAGTCCCTGTTTGAAAAAATAAAAAGGAAGGCCGGGCATGGTGGTGCACACCTGTGATCCCAGCATCCAGGAGGCTGAGGCAGGGGGATTACCATGAGTTTGAGGGCAACCTGGGTTACAAAGGCAGTTCAGGGCCAGCCTGAACTACAAAGTGAAACTCTGTCTCAGACTGAAAACAAAAACAAATACAATCAAATAAAAATAAATAAATAAAAAGGGCCGGGGATGTAGCTTGGTATGAAGGCCCTGGGTTCAGTCCTCAGTACCACATGCACACACACAACTCCTGATACACACACAGTAGGTGCTCAGTAATGTTAGCGTTATTTCACCTGCTCAGTGACTCCTTGATGTGACTCTTACTGTCCACCACTCTGGATGGAGGCCTGGGGATCAGTGAAAGTTTAGCAGTGTGGATTATACTCAAGTTGCTTTTAAAAGAATTATTCACAACCAGTGGCTTAAACTAGATAGAAGTTAATTTATGTGTGTGTGTGTGTGTAAAGGTCCAGGGTTGTGCAACAGTTTCTAAAGCTCTTCTTGCTCTCTAGTTTCTGGTCTCTTAGATGTAATCTTGATCCTCATGGTTCAAGGTGGTCGTGAAAGCTCCTATCATCACATCCACTTTCCAACAAAAGAATGGAAGACTGTACACAGAAGTGTGCCCCTGCTCCTCTTTAAAAGACTTGATGGAGATCGTATGCAACACTCTGCCTAACTCTCTTTAAGGAATTGCAGGTATAAAGTTTTGATAAAAAATAAAGTGATTATTTAAACTAAAAACAAAAAATATTATAGTAAAAGAGACATTGCCTTAATCCTTCTCAAAATACTGTCTGCTTTGAACACACTTCTTCCATCATCCGTGCCAGCTTCTGAAGCAGTTCTGGAAGTCCTCTGTTGTTTCTTTTCATGGCTGCCTTGATGGATGTCCTGAATCAATCTAAAACTTTTACAGCAATTTCTGTCAAATAAAAACATTACTGTGTGTCTTTGCCCACTTTTTTCACTGAATCTGGCACCATGTGACTTCTAGATCTTCCCCAAAACCAAAATGATCATGAAAGGGAAATGTTTTGAATAGATCAGGACATGAATGGAGCCAAACAAAACGACTTCCAGAACTGCTGCACAAAGCGGCAAGAACAGTGGGCGGTGTGCGAAAGTAGGGGGTGTGGTTTCCACAGGACGAATGGCAGTATGTCTTCTGCTATAATGTATTTCTGAAAAATTTAAACGTTCACTGAAGTGTTTGCTTGCACTCATGCCTGGGCACACATGAACGTGGGGGAGGCTGGGAGTGTGTCGTTTTCTGGGGGCAGCAGCAGCAGCCTCTACAGCAACTTCCAAAGCCAGGGCTTGTCTCTGAACCCACGGATTCCCAGGCCCCTGCTGCAGTCCATCGCCTCCCACCGCTTGTCCCATGTGTTTGTCCTGTAAGAGAGGAGCAGAGGCTCAGAGACAGAGCCGTGTCCCCTCACTGCCCATGGTGTGATCACAGTGAGTTGCTTGAGGTCTCCGTGCCTCACAAAAGGCAGAGGTGACCTGCACTTTGACACTGCAGCAGGGCCACAAGAGGCACAGTGTCAGGAGCCTTGAGTTGGAGTGACCCGCGATCTGCTCTTTCTTTGAGCCCTGCTTTGCACCTGGTATCCACCAGGTCCCTGGGGAGAGGGAGAAAGAACGATGTTAGGTGGCGATGGGGGATGCTAAGGGATGTTTGGAGAGCAGGGGTTATTGGACACTACTGCATTTGGCCTTTCTTTCTTCCTCCTCTAGCTCACGGGCAATGGTGCACTTGGCCTCCAGGACTGAGGCTGGGGACGTCACGGGCCTGGCTGGAGGCTCAGCAGAGTCCCTGCAGCCCCAGCTGGCAGCCTCCCCCATAGCACACTGGGGTGATAAGAAGGGGTGGGGGTCACACCCCAGCCGGAGCCCCGCCTCATCCCAGGAAGCAACCTACATTAGATGGCAGGGAGCATGGAGGACACACAGTGACACCCTGGGAAGGGGGAGAGGTGGGGGGCTTTCCTCTTTGCTCAGGTTTAATGCTGCTCTGCTGGGCGCTGGCTCCAAACTGCAGAGACAGAAAAACAGGTGTCCCAGGCACTGTACACTCAGCCTGATTTGGATGTCAGAGACGGGTTCTTCACTTTGTCCTTGTTGACTTCGGGGTAAACACAGATGGTCCTCACAGACGCCCCCCAGCTCCTCTGTGCCACCCACCCTGACCCCCATGCACCCTCCTCCCTGCTGTCTGTGTCCTTGGGATCCCTTGTTTGCTACTTGATTCTCCACAGGGACAGGGACGCCTGAGGGCAGGGACGTGGGTCCCGCTCACTGCTGGATGCTGTGCTGGGCACCAGGAGGAGAGAATTGCTGTGGGCTGCGGACAGTGCTGTTTTCTCAGGGCTCATTCTCTCCGTGGCCTCTCATCCTTCCAGCCTTTCCTGGGGCTGCTCCTAGCTCCCAGCTCCCAGCCACTGTCTGCAGAGGTCTGCATACCTCCCCATGTGGGAGAAAACCTGGAGCAGTTCTGCTGCAGCCTCCAGAGACCCCCTGCACCGGGCCCGTCTCATTAAGATGGTGTTGTGCACCCAGCGTCCGTGTGAGTCACCAGCAATCCCAGCACTCCCTTCCTCACCGTTCACACTCAAACCAAGAAGTATCCAAGCCCAGTCTTCATGGAGCACACTTCAGGAATGCACATCTGTAATGAGCTGTAGTTTATTAGGCACCATGGATGGATGGATGGATGGACAGATGGGTGGATGCATGTATGTATAGAAAGATGAATGGATAGATGGGTGGATGGGTAGATGGGTGGATACATGGATGGATGGATGGATGGGTGGATGGATGGATGGATGGACAGATGGGTGGATGCATGTATGTATAGAAAGATGAATGGATAGATGGGTGGATGGGTAGATGGATGGATGGATGGGTGGATGGATGGATGGACAGATGGGTGGATGCATGTATGTATAGAAAGATGAATGGATAGGTGGGTGGATGGGTAGATGGGTGGATACCTGGATGGATGGATGGATGGACAGATGGGTGGATGCATGTATGTATAGAAAGATGAATGGATAGGTGGGTGGATGGGTAGATGGGTGGATACCTGGATGGATGGGTGGATGGATGGATGGACAGATGAGTGGATGCATGTATGTATAGAAAGATGAATGGATAGGTGGGTGGATGGGTAGATGGGTGGATACCTGGATGGATGGGTGGATGGATGGATGGACAGATGGGTGGATGCATGTATGTATAGAAAGATGAATGGATGGATGGATGGATGGATGGATGTGAGCTCCATAACTCTTTATTCAAGGGCAGAGATCTACATGCCTCAGTGAAAATATGGCCCTCCTTCCCTTGAAACCCCCCAGGGTGGCCAGGCATCTCTGTGGCCCACTCATTTATTCATTAAACACATTCTGTACATACTGAGCACTTAGTAAGGACCAGTCATTGTGATAAGGAGAAAGTGCAGTGGTGCATACAAACAACGACCCCTGCATCAGTAAGGTGTGTGTTATACTGAGGGAGATAACAGAGTGAAACAGGTATTTAACTGCAAATCATCAGTGCTGTGATAAGGATCTTGGTGAGAGAACAACTTGGACGTTGAGTGCTGTGGGTTTTGTGTGACTGCGGGCCAGCTGCCATTCACCCATAATGAAATGAGATCCCAAGTGAGCCCACCCAACCCATAGGGCCATGAGAGATGAAAAATGTAAAGTTAAGCCTAGATTGCAGGCTCATTTATTACAGTGAAATGGATAAGCAGAAAAATGAACCCTGGAAATGAGGAATGGCTGCATGCGGATGGGTGGCGGGTGAGAGCCCAAGGACGTCAAGAGGACGGAAGTGAAGGTTTGGAGGGCGGTGGAGACGTTGTTCATCGAGACAAGAGGAGAAGAGGTTCGTTCTGTAGAGTGCCTGAGCAAGGAGTGAGGTGGTCGCCTGCGTCAGCAGGAGGCACAGGGCTGGTACCCGTGAGTGGTGGGGCTGGGTAGAGGTTTCCAGGCGGGTGCTAACAGTGTTGCTTTTTAGCTGTACAAGACAATCACATGAACATAGAGACCTTTAAAAAAGGAACTGTTCAGTTTTAAAATAGAATTTAGAAATTATAGAGTTAGGACGATCCTTCCAAATGGCAGTGTGTTCTCAAAATAAGAATAGGCCTCATGGTGAAGATCAAATCCAGGAAGATGCCAATAAGACATGGTATGGCCGGGAAGAACGAAGCTCCAGGTGCAACTCTAGACCTTTCAAAGATCTTAGAGGAATCAGAGGCTGTTCTGTGTAGACCTCCCTGCCAGACAAGATTTTTCAAAAATTATAGGGAATGATTTTTTTTTTTTTGCAATTTTTGGTAGACAACACCGCCTTTAAGAATCTTAACCATGTTGTCCCATAGTACCTCCAGGGCAGCCCACTGTAGAGAAGGGGATATCTTAGAAGGAAATGTGGGCTTATAATTTGGTAATAGGAAATCCTCACAAAATTTAAAGGCAGTATATCAGCTTGGATGGAAGGGACAAATACAGTTCAAAATGACAAGAGGCCCTGGGACTCGAATATAGTAAAAGCAGGAGGCGGATCATTCAAGCTGCTTGACTGTGCACGCAGGCCACGTCTTATGAGAAAGAATAAATGACCCAGTGTCATAACGAAGCACCTCTGTGGGCAGCCTGGGCTTTCATCAAGGAACCGGTGACGTCAACCCAGCTGACCTCCAGCGCTGCTGTGGACCCGAGACGTCTGCACGATGCTCATTCCTTGCACCTCTCCTGTCCTCCCTGTGCCCCATCTTGCATGGGGTGTGACTTTGCTTCTCCTCTGTGCATCTCACCATTGTAAACTGGGAGTGGGAAAATGGGACAGCGTTGTCTTTCTAGTCTTCAGGCCTTTACATGGGAAGAACTGTGCTTGAAGAGTCGCATCCCGAGGCGCCTCATCCACGCCTGGACCTGATTTATGTGGTGAGGTCCTGGGCCTTGAGCCTACAGCTGATGCCGTGGTGGAAAGTAAGTTTTGGTCCCCAGGAGAGGGGTCCGCACATTTTGCATGAGAAAGGGATACACTTCCTTGTGTCTGGAGGTTGGGTGATGTTAGCTTGTCTCAAAAGATGGTCCCCATTCATTATTCTGTCCTGTGTGCGCATAGTACTTTCTGTTCAAAAGCGGAGCCTATCTTCCTAACTCCTGGAATCCAGCTTGGGGTTGAGGGTGGTGCCCAACGCTAGGTCACAAGAGGCCTTGGGCTGCTGCCTGGGTCTTCTGGAAAGCTTGCTCACAGCGCATCGCTTTTGGGAATCCAGCTGTCGTGCTGTGAGACAGCCCTAAGCCCCCCAGAAAGGCCACAGGCAGGAGTTTTGGTTGCCGGCTCCGGCTGAGCTCCCAGTGACAGCCGGTCTCCCATGAAGTTCCGTGGGAGCACTGTGTTGGAGGCAGAGGGCTGCATCCCCTCCAGTCCCTGTGGGACTGGAACACTCAGGAGCCTAGATGGGAACTTCCTGGCTGAGCCCAGTCACCACACAGAGCCACAAGCGACAATGAACTGTTTCAAGCCACTGCATTTCATGGTGGTTTGATGGAGCAACAGATAACCGGAGCATCTGCTTTGCTTGGGGTTGCATGCAACTGCATTTCCTCGGTGCTTTGCCTTTGCAGTTCTTGGTAGTGTGGGCCAATAGGAGGTCCTGGGGGGCGATCTAAAGATGGGAAGGAGGAGGAAGCCAGGGCATTTTCTTTTTTTCTGTCTCTGTTTTGGGTGGCATCTCTCTCTCTCTTTTTTTTTTCCTTGTGTTTTTTTTGTTTTTGTTTTGTTTTTTTTAAATGTGGGTACCAGGCATCAACCGCAGGACTTTGCGCTTGCCAGCAAGTGCTTGTGCTGCTGGGTGATATCACCGGCCCTTTTTTTTTTTCCTTTATGTGGGTTCCGGGAGTCGAACTCAGGACCTCGAGCTTGCCGGGCAGGTGCTTATGCCACTGAGCTATCTCACCGGCCCTTTCTTGTGTTTTTGATACAGGGTCCTGCTATGTAGTTCAGGCTGGCCTTGAACTCACGGCGATCTTCCAGTCTCAGCCTCCTGAGTGCTGGGACTACAGGCATGCGCCACCACACCTGGCCTGGTGGCGTCTCTTTTAATGGCTACATCTGGCCCTTGGCTCTGTCTGTCCTAGAGAGGCTGCTGCAGTACGACTGGAAACCTGACCCTCAGTGCAGCAGGGCTGGAGGTGTTTAGATCACAGGTCACGAGAGACCCCTGGCTCATGACTGGGTGGAGGAGAGTTATAAACGGGCTTGAGGCTGTGACTTCAGTCTCTTGCTCTCTTGCCCTCTGCCTTCTGCCTTGGGATGACACAGCGCACAGGCCCTCACCAGGGATGGGCGCCTCCATGCTTCCAGAACTACAAGAAAGAAATCTCTGTTCTTTGCAAATGACCCAGCCTCGGGCATTCTGTTACAGCAACATAGACTGAACCCTGCCTCTCAGGCCCCAGCCCCCGGGGGCAGCCTTCATTGTATCCTAGCTCCTGTCAGACTCCCCTAGCTTTTGGCTTCTGATAAGTGTCTGTTATCTGTCCAGCCCCAGGTGTGGCCCCTGTCATTGCTGCACTGTCCCGTTAGGTTTCTCAACATTTCCATCAACTGTACAACCAGTCTGTGGTATTTAACTTCTATTAGAAACGTCCGCAGTGCTGCTTTCCTACCTGGACCTCAAGTGGTGCAGCACATGACAGGATAACGTGATGTAGTCTAGCAGGCCAGAGAAGGCTTCTCTGAAGAAGGGATGCTTGTGCTGGCATGAGATTAATGAGCAGGATTTCTGGATACACGAGATAAGCAAATATGAGCAGTCCAAGGGAAAGATATATAGACATATTCAAAGCACTGGGCAAAAAAGGACAACGTGGCTGTGTCACAAAGCAACTGAAATGGAGAATGTCATGAGACAAGGCTGGAGGAATTTCTAGGGCCAAATTAGGGGCCCTTGCTTCTTTGCGCTTATTAGAATGACTTGGAGATTAAAAAATAACAGGAACAAGACAACTGATGCTCAGACCTCATGCCAGCTTCTGAACTGAATTGGAATCTCTTGATGTGGGGCTAACATGATTATCTTATGCAGTCAGGATTGAGAAGCATTGGGCAGAACTCTGCAAGGCCCTGGTAAGCCATGGTCCTCATCCCGATTGACCAGAAGATCCAGAAGTGGTGGATGCTGGCTCGCTGGCTGAAGGATGGGGAAGTCATTAGTGGGTCCAGGAATGAAGGTGGGAAAACCTGTAGGGCTGTGATAGCAGCTCAGGGAGAGTGGATGTTGATGATAGGAACTGATGACCTAGATGGCTGGGTACTTGCTGCCTAGATCTTTTGGAATGACCTTGCTCAGTCCTCACACTCCGCCATCTTGCTCCAGAGTCTCCTCCCTGTGAATTCTCTCCAACTGAGCCCTGCGCCCTGGTATCCTAATGCCTCATAGCTTCCTGCCCTCGACCCTTCACTAGGATCCACCACCCTTCCTCCTGGGTAGATGGGTATAGCTATGGCACCTCCCTCTCTGCAGGAAACGATTTTGGCAGAATCTGGGTTCCCAAACTCCTTAGCTCTAAATTTTAAATTTTGATTGTATTTGGCAGCCCTACTCAGAAGTATGAAGTGTGTGGGATTAGAACCTTTGACCAGAGACCCTCAGAGTTGAAAGGCCTTGGAGATGGCCTCTTCCAAGCCCTTTCATAATCAGAGAAGAAACATGGAGGGTTTGAGGCCAGCCTCAGCTTACGACCTCTGCTTCCTGGAGCTTCCTTCACACTTGCTGTCCTCGTGAATCAAGGACCCTGAATTTGCAAATGCTCTGCCTAAATTTATCACACACTCTGGAGACTTCATCCCACACTGGGGCCATACTTATCCCAATATTGTCCCAAGGATAATCTTTTATAAATTTACAGCAATGCGTTTTTATTTTCTCCCCTCTATAAATCCAGTTTCTTGGATCTAGCCACTTGCTTCAAGGGAGCCAGAGGGCTCAGTGTGCCAAGGCAGGAGAAGCTGTGCAAGTACTGGTTTTGGAAGCTGGGGAAGAGAGGGTGGGCAAGACTCCTTCATCTCCGCACTTCACACACCAAGGGTGAAGCCCAGAGCACAGAGAGCTCCCTGTGGACAGTGTGAGAAGGGCCACGCTGAGAAGAGAGTCAGAGAGCAAGAGGTCTGGAAGGAAAAGAGGAAAGCAGCTGGCCCCTGGGGGTCTGGAGAATTATGGGAGAGAAAAAGAAAGAGCGTGAGGTGGAAGGCCAAGAAGTTGGAAAATTGCTGTTTGATTTTCCTTCCTGGGCCCAGGGTTGGAAGACAGGGAGGATGAAGAGCGTGAGGCTCTCCTAAAGGAACACAGAGTTTGTTGTCTGCTCCTCTGAGCTATCAGGAGGTTGAGCACAGTGGGGACCCCGATTTCAGATTTCTCCTGTGTGTTGCAGAGGCTGAATGGTCCCCGGAAGGTCTGCCTGGAGGGAGGCAGGTGACACTCAGACCAGTGGGCTGAGCTGCTGATAGCAGCCATGGGCAGTCCAGGAGCAATCGTGCCCCTTGAACAGGCCCCAAGGTGAGACCATGACTCACCCCGGCCACCAGAAGCTTCAGCGTCAGAGGTGACCTTGGAGACCCATGAATGGCAGGGGCACAGTCTGTGACAGGGCTTCTCCCCTCCCAACACCTTGGGGATGTATTGGCCCCTCTCCCCTCCTACTGGACACCTTAGGGGATGGACAGGTGGCAGAGGCAGGAGGAAGCTGGCTAAGAGAGCAGGCACCTAAATAAGCCTGAGAAACTCTTTGAAGGCTCAGGTCTAGCAATACTCTAAACAGGATCCAAATAATATTTTGGGGAACTGGGGATGTAACTCAGTGGTAGAGCATTTGCCAAGCACATGTGAGTCCTTGGGTTCTATCCCCAGCACTGCAAAAACAAAACTAATAACATTATCACCTCCTAACCAGTCAGTGGGAGGTCAGGAGAAAGACTAGATGTGTTCCACATTAAATAAGTAAAAACATCTTTTTCTGTACATCTTGATCATGAGTACACATTAAATGTGTGACCTGCTATGGTTTGAGTACATCCCCCAAATTTTTATGTGTTGGAAACTTAACCCCAGACTCACATGTTTATGGTGTGTGGATGTGGGGCCTTTAGGACATAATTAGGAGTAGATGAGGCCATGAGGTGTGGCCCCTGTGATCACATCAGTTTCTTTAGAAGAAGAAGGGGGACCAGAGTAGTGTCTCCCCACATGGTACCCTCTGCCACGTTAGGACTCAGCAGGAAGGGCCTCGCCAGATGTGGCCCTTGGACTTCCTGACCTCCAGAACCACGAGTGAAACAAACTTTTATTCTTTATCAATTAAACAGGCTGTGGTATTTGTTATAGTGACAGAGAATGGACTAAAACTCTGATTTGATCACTACCATGCATTAAGCACCTATTTTGCGCTGGATTCTGTGCTAGTGTTTGATAGCTCAGTGCAGTGCCTGACTACTAAGTAGACTCACTGCGCTAAGTGCTGTTGTTACTAATATTGTCATTATGATGTTTTTCTCTGCCTGGCAACTCTGTCCAGTAGATATCATCATCCATTCTTACTGAGCAGGAAAACATGTTCAAGGGACTTGCTCAAGGTCACACATTTTAATCACTGGCAAAATCAGAGCCAAAAAAATGCTTCTTTACCTTATTTTTTCGATTTCAAGGATACAGCATTATGTACCACTAAACAAGAACAACAGATAGCTATTAAGCTGCAAGATAAAAAACCTTTGTATTTAGGATTTTTATTGTAAACTTACTGAAAGAACTCTTTGAAGCAGGTGTGGTGGCGCACACCTGAGATCTCAGCGCCCTGGGAGGCTGAGGGGGCAGGATCACAAGTTTGAGCCAAACCTGGGCCACTTAGTGAGACCCTGTTTCAAAATAAAAAAAATAAAAGGGTTGGGGATATAGCTCAGTGTGAAGGCCAAAAGCAAACACTTTTAATTTTATTTAATCTTGGACTTTGATCACTTGTTATTCTTTTCCATATATAGAAAAGAAACTATAAATGGAATAAATTGGTTAATAATTCCTAAAGTTTCTTCACATTCCAGACTCTAATTCTTTTAAATTACTTTTCAATTCAGAGTTACAGAAATCCTCTGTGCAATCAAGTGTGTTGGTGGATGAAATACAAAAGTGTCGATTTTAGAATAATTTCAAACTCAGAGAAACTTTACCAGAACAGTACAAAGGTTTCCTTTATGCCTTTGAGGCAGATCCCCAAAGGTTTACATCTTATCACATTAATTTACCAGGATCTCTCTGGGTGCTATGTGTGCACACTATGTGTGTCTGATATTTTTCATATAAATTGGTTTTTCTAAGTTGCAGACAGCTATACTCCTTTGCCCTCAAACACTTCAGCAGGTATTTTCCCCCAAAAAGGACATTTCCCCAGTGTAACCATAGAACCATGATAAAACCAGGGAATTAATACTGCTATAATGCTATCATATAACCTATAAACTATATTCCAATTTCACCATTTTATCATTATATTGTCTTTTAAAGTAAAATAAATAAATAAATAAACTTCTGGTGCAGAATTCAACCCAAGGTCCTCATGCTGCTCAGCGGCACTGTCTCCTCAGACCCTGCCAGTCTGGACCAGCACCTCAGACTTTCCTGCCCTTTCACGATCCTGATGTTTTTGAGGAGTGCAGACTTGTCATTTGGTATAATGTTCTTCATTCACATTGTCTCCTATTTCTTCTTAATTAGATTCAGGCTGTGCATGTTTTGGACCAGGTACCATGGGTTGATTATATGGTCTCAGGAGATACATGATGTCAATTTGTTTGGGTGATGCTAACTTTGATATCTTGTGGTTCACCAGGTTTTGTTGCTGTGCAGTACCTGTTCTTTCCTTTGTAGTTAATAATCGTTATGTAGGCAGATACTTGGAGAATACGTAAATACCTTGTTTCTCATCAAACTCTCGCCCTGTTCTGATTTGGACCTTCAATGTCCTCTAAGACCTCCTGTGTTGAAGGTTTTGTCCCTAATGATGGCACTATTGAGAGGCAGTGGAAACCAGGAAGCAGGTACAGCTGGAGGAAGCAGCACCCTGGGGGCGTGCCCTGGGAGGGTAGATCGTCCCTTGCCCCTCTGTCTTTCTTTCTGCTTCCTGGCCACCATGAGCTGAGCCTCCCTTTGGTCAGCCACACACTCCCCACCATGATGTTCTGGCTCTCCATGGACCCAGATGACGTGGATCTGTGTGACCACTGCCTGACTTCTGAAATCATGAGCCAAAATAAATCTCTCTTCCTTTAAGTCCATTTTCTAAGGCATGTTGTTACATTGATGGAAAACTGACTGGCACACATCCCTAGTTTTATCTTTCATTGATAAGTCTTGCCTGAACTCATAACATGGCGAGAGGCAGCGTGAGTTCCCTAGTGCTACTATAAAAACAAACACAAACTCAGGGACCTAAAATAACACAAATTTATTCCCTGATAGCTCTGGAGGCCAGAAGGTTTATACTTAAATGTCCCCTAAGAGGCTCATGCACTCATAGGCAGGGCTTTTGGAAGGTGACATGAGGCCACCAGGACATGAGCGCCTATTCCTCTGCCATGCCACCCAGCCTTGAAGCCAGCCAGCTATGGACTGAAACCTCTCCAAACTGTGAGCCAAAATAAACCTCTCCTCCTTTAACTTGTGGGTGTCGGGAGCAGTGTCTGAGCAAGGAAGAAAGTGACTAGGCAGCTACCGTTCCTTGGCAGGTGGCCTCATCACTCTGACCTCTGATTCTGTTGCTGCATAAGCTTCTCTCACTCTTACCCTCCTGGCTCCTTCTTATGAGGACTTTAGTGGTGACACGGGGCCCACCTGAACAGCCCAGGACCACCTCCCCATCATGAGACCCTTGCCTTAGCCACATCTGCGTGCTCCCTTTTGCCACGGGAGGTAACGTATCCACAGGTGGCAGAGATCTGTGACTGTCATGGGCATTTCCTGCCTCACATGCACAGTGACTTCTTAGAAGAGGGCCCCACTTCTGCCCAAGGTTCACCCCCTCTGCAAGCTTCGATGTGCACTTGTGGAAATGACTTGCGCCACTGGCCATGGTGGTTGGAAGATGCACCCTGATGTCACAGATGTTCAAATGTGACAAGTGTTCGGCATGAGTATCAAGGACACTGCGGGTGGCCTTCCACTGATGTCTCCAGTGTTGTGGTCGCTCGACCTCCAGCAGTGTGTCTGAGCCCCTCCAGGGTGGGAGCAGTGGTACCACATGTTAGGTGTGCATGGATGAGACACAGCTCCTGCCTTCAGGGTTCTGTCTTCCCACAGGGAGACAAGGAAGTGACGCAGTGAAGGGGAGGGAAGTTTTAAGATGAACGCTAAATTTCCTGTCTGTGCTGGGGTGAGGCATCACTCAGCTGGAGGATCTCCCCCTGTGGACCCAAGCAGGCGGAAGTCAGGTAGCTCAGCAAGGTGGAAGAGTGAAGCCCGGAAGTTGCCCTCAGAGCCCAAGCTCCCCCACTGGACCACAGGATCACCCTGTTTGGTGGCACTGGTATGGGAGGATTCTTAGGAATATAAAGTGACCTCCATGGCTCCTTCTGACCCTGAGACTCTTCTGCGATTCTGCCTCCTGTTGCAAAAACAGTTTGTATCAGTGACCAGTAAATGACGGCAGGAGTCCTCCTTGAATGGGTGTCAGCCATTCTGCCTGCAGTGGCTCTGCCAACCCAGGGCAGCTCCTCGCTTGCATGTTTGTGTTGCGTATTTGTCTATGCATGGGAGTTTATTTGTGATGCTCAAGTTAACTGTGTCTCCCCAGGTGATGCTTTGTCTGACATGGTGATGCTGTGGGGGGCAAGGAGCAGTCCCCCTCGACGGGCCCTCAGTCTGGTAAACACTTTTTTCTTCTCAGCCTTGGGGACCAGTGGTACTGGTTCAAATCCTGCCTCTCCCTCACTCTACCTGGGCCTTAGCTTCCTTCGCTGCTAGGGCATCACACCAATCCGTAGCTTGCAGTGGGACCAATGGGGTTCATCTTGCCAGGAGCCCATGGAGCGCATGACATAGCATCTCCTCTCCTTGCACTTTTGGCTGCCCATGCTCCCCACACCCATCTCACTGTCCTCTTCCTGCTGAGTGCAGAGAACACTTCCAATATCTGGTCTGGGATTAGTTTTTTCCTGCCTTGTTTCCCATCAGGTTCTTAGGGCCCCATCTCTCAGGCTTATCATACACGCACTGCCCTGCTTCCCACACCTCCATGCACCCACCCCACCCCACAGCAGAACCCAATAAGCAGATCCTGGGACGCCATGGACCACAAGTGTCTCTTTCATAAAAAACAAGGAGTCCTAAAACCCACACAGTGGAGTACAGGTGGCCCGGCATCCTAGGCCTCACCAGCCCCAGCGACTCCAGGTTGTCTCCCCTTCCACCCACTCCTCATGGGGCAGCCCTGGTCTCAGAGCGCCTGCCTCCTGGCCAGGAATGGCCCCATCTCCTCCATCCCTGTCTCCTATGCAGTTGACCTCCTGTGACTCCCACTGGGCTGGATAATGGCTCCAGCTGGGGTCAGGGCAGGAACTCTCCAGAGCTTAACCAGCTTCCACCGAAGGTCGTACAAAGACCATCCCAAGACGTGCACCTAACAGAGATCAAACGCAGAGCATTAAATCTGCTACTAGAAAGTCTCTTCTTCCAGGTCATTGCTCAAATCTGACCCCAGAGCCTGCTAAGGGTGTTGCCTCCCTGCCTGGCTCTTGATGGGCTCTTTGGGGTGAAGTCAGCTCCTGTGCCAACTCCAGGCCTCTGGCATCTCATGACCCACCTCTGTGCCCTGAGGAGCCCCCTCACCACCTGCCTGGGAATGCCCACTTCCCCCAGGACTGTGCCACCCCATCTGCAGGATACCGCCCAGCAGCCTTGCATTTCCAATGTCTGGGTGATTTGATGGACCCCAATTTCATGCACAGGATGCCTGAAAACTGATTTATCAAAGAATAATCCCCCCCCCCCGCAGGTTTGTAGTTCTGCTCACACACTGAGTTAGGCAGAGGGCAGAACCATCATTCTGAAAATGCATCTGGGCTCATTCCCTTGAGGGGTCCCCGAGGGCAGGAGGGATGGCTGGCTCATCTTAGACTCAGCTGTGTGAGTCAGCTTTCTGTTGCTGTGACAAAGTACATGAGAATGTGGAGGGCATGGTGGCAGGAGCACGTGGTGGCAGAAAGCAGAGAGGAGAGGGAGGGGTCTGGGGTCCTAATGTTCCCTTAGAGCTTGGATCACAAAGCCCTCGCTTCCTTGCACTAGACCTCACCTCTAAAGGTCGCACCATCTCCTAACAGTGCCACAGGCTGGTGACCAAGCCTTTAATATAGGGTCAGTAGGGACATTAAAGATTGAAATTGTAACACAAGCTACGAGGTTCACTCCCTGTCGTTCCTCCCAGGGCAAGGACAGTGCTCAGAACACAAGTGCCATTGTGAGTTTGAAAGGCTAGAATAGCTTGCTGTAAAAACGTCTTAAAAGACCAGCCACCTCCGGCTACTCCGTTCCATCCTTGGGGTACCTGGCGTGTACCCGGGACTTCTCTCTCGGGGTGTCATACTGCATGATGATTTCAGGATCTGTCTCACTTAGCCTTCGCAGCACATCACTCCTTTCTGTCACACTGCAGTCCTGTTTTACAGGTCACAGGATCGCTGGCGCGCAGACCCCTTGACTCAGCCACACACTGCGACCTCTTCTGGTCACCTCTCGCCTCCTATCGGAGGAGTTTTGCGATGCATTCTAAACATGCAGGGCGGGGCAGCGTCAACACCGCACACTTTCCCTCCCAACCTCGCGCTCCCGGCCGGGCCTTCGGGGTCCCGCCCTTGCTGAGCCCTTTCTCCGGGAGGCAGCGGGCACAGTGGTCCGTCTTCTCTGCTGCCCTGCTGGGGTCGCTGGGACTGCAGGCCGGGCCCATTAGCATTCCGCCCGGAACCCGCCGGGACTCTGCTGCGGGCATTTCAGACCTGTGGGCTCAGGATTGCTGGCTGTCCTCCCAGGGCAATCTAAATGTGGGTAGATTGAAATCCTCAACAACTCTCGTCTGCTAACAAGAGGAGTAAATCACCTTTGAGAAACCAATTATGGCCGTGCAATAACATCCTGAGCGCTGAGCCCCGAGTCAAATAAACCCACGCGCTGCCTCGCAGAGCTCCTTTGATCCCTTTGTCAACCGAGCAAGACCTGGAGCGACCCCTGCAGGCCGAGCGGGTTGCCGAGCTAGTCTGGTGGTTTGAATGCTTTGAAATCAGGGCCCATCAAAGCTGTAATACCGTGGTTTTGTTTTGTTTTGTTTTTTTCTTTTTCCTTCAAATACTTCCTTGGGGGGCTGGGCGTGGTGGCGCACGCCTGTAATCCCAGCACTTGGAAGGCTGAGGCAGAAGGATCACTGAGAGTTCAAGGCCAGCCTAGGCTACAAAGTGATTTCAAGGCCAGCCTGAACTGCATACCAAAACCCGTCTCAAAAAGAGGAAAAAAAGGGTCGGTGAGGTGGCTCAGTGGCGTAAGCGCCTGCCTGGCAAGCGCGAGGACCCGAGTTCGACTCCCGGAACCCACGCACGAAAAAAGGGGCCGGTGATATCGCTCAGCGGCACGGGCGCCTGCTGGCGCGCTAGGTCCTGAGGTCGACCCCGGTACCCACAAAAAAAAAAAAAAAAAAAAAAAGCCAGGCATTAGGGACCAGACAGGAGTCTGTCAGACAAAGGCCCTGACCCCTGGGGCTGTCTAGGGAAGGGACTGAGAAGGACGAGGGGCACTATCTCTTAGTAATTGTAAAACGGCAGTTCAGTTGCCACCACCGAGGCACAAACTTTCAAACCAAGCGAGGGTGCATGGGTAATAGAGGAAAATCATCTCAGTTTAGAGCAAAGAGGACCATGTCCCCTCCCTCCTTCCTGGAGTCTGCATGCTAAGGGAGGGCACGGCTGTAAGCAAAAGGAGCAGGTGCCTGGCAGTGGACAGAAGGTCAGGTAACCAGAGCCGGAAGAGCCCTGCTGGGCAGGGGAGAGCTGTGAAACTGGACTTAAGATCCCACCGAGGCGGCTGACTTGTCCCCAGGGTGGCTAATGTGCCTGGCGTAGGTGATCAACCCACAGGCAGCTTAGTGATGATGTAGGGTGTCAGAAAGAGACCCCCAAACCAGCATCACCTCCGAGCCCCCTCCCCGTCAGTGGCTGCCCAGGACCACATGTCATCTGCATAGAGCTGTCCCACTACTGTGTCTCCCTCCGGAGCCTTCGTGGGCGGTGAAACTCCCACTGCGGCAGAAGCGACTTCTAACAGACACGTGCCCTAGCTGGCCCCGGCCAGCCTGGGAGAGCCGATGGTGGAGCCTTGGGAAATCTTGCAAGTTGGTTGTAAAAACCGTCATGATGAAAAATCAAATTACATAAATGTACAATTACATAAATTATTCTAAAAGCAAAGTAAAATACATTCAAAAGTTTTCACTCTCTGATGATTGCACTTTATATGATTCTTACCTATACCCTCAAGGCTATTTACTTGGTGGCTTCTGTTTGGGAGAAGTACTACCCGAGATCGCATATCCCTGCGAGCATCTCTTCCCAACTCTGTTCAGGGATGGGCTGAGTTGGTAGCTTGACTTCCACTGTGATGGGAGGATTTCTACCACAAACACTGGCTGCAAACCAGGGCTCTTCCCTCCTCTGCACCACTCAAGGGCCTTTAGCTAAACATTTAGCAGCACCGCTGTGGGCCAGATTTGTCAGGAGGAAGAAATGCAGCAGCATAATCACTCCTTATAGGCGTCAAAGCAATAAAAGGTTCAAGGAAATGTTAGCACCTGGGTGGTATCTTGTGCCTTTTCATGACTTTAAACATTACCAGCGTCTTACCTTTTTTTTTTTTTCTGAGCTTTCTCTGCTATGGCTTGGATATGATGGCGGGTGTAGGAGGCAACGTGTGTGGCTTCCGCTTCTGGGACGAGCATCCAGAGGCCCCTTCAAACTCCTGCTCTCACCCCTCCCTGTCCTGGTGACCTTGAAACCCACCTTGTGTGCCAGCTTCCCGGAGGGTGGGTTCTTGTCACTTGGACCTTGTGCCGTACATAAGAAAGTGGCTTCTGCTGTGGCAACCTGCTTGTGGGCAGGTGACATCATGGGTGCCCTGGGTGGCTGGGACCCAGCCTCCTTCACAAAGCCTTCGGTGGTCCTCTTTCCTCCCTGTTGGCTTCAGCAGGAAGTGGTTTGACCCAGGGCGCATCCTGCCTTCACACCTTGCTTGTGCTGGTCCTGTTCTGCAGGCTTCCCCCGGGGAAGGGAAAGTCTGCTCTCCCCCAGGAGAGACGAGCAGGGGAGAAACATGCCCAGCCTCCCCCCTTGCTTCCAGCTCACTCCTAGGGGTAGAGGAGGGGGACTTCCTAGGGTGGTGTCCTTGGGCCAGCACCGAGCCTGTGCAACCATTGCTCCCTCCCTGACTGGAGTGGAGGGCACAGACCAGCATGGTGACCCCTGAGGAAGGCCCACATATTGTGGGAGACAGGGTGTTCACTACAGGAATGGAGACCATGGTTGGCCAAGGTCACATTCTTCAGTCAACAGTATCAGCAGTCAAGCTGATGGGCTGATCTTTTGTCAGTGTCCTGTTTCCTTTTTCTCAGTTGGTTCTGAAGGAGGGGAAAACAGTCTTATTATGCAGTACTCCCTGGCCCTCAAAATGTTCATCCTTTACCCTGTTACACACTGGGCTCCTTGAAGGCAAGGGTCATTTTCTACTTATCTCTATTTCTCTGTGATTTTGACCATCCAGCCTTTGGGATGGCATCTCAGGGCATTGGAGGTAATTCTATACGTGTTCCCTGAGAGTGTGATAATGTTAGTGAGGATGCACGGCCTGGAAGGAGGACCCAGGTGCCTCCAACACTGCCGTGCAACCCTTCATACCTGTCTACCTGCTCTCTCCAAAGCCAAAAGGATTCATGGGCTCACTCTTCATCTCCCCTGCTGCAGGGCCAGAGGAGGGGATGCTGCCCTGTGGCATGTCCTGCTCCCTCGAGATAAGCTTTGACTGAGAAAGAGTTTACCCTTGGTCTGAGCTGAGGCCCGCCCTTTGGAGCTACACGGGGCTCTGTCCACACTGGTGAGTCAGCCTGAGCCTAACCATGCTGTCCCTATTGTCTGCATTTCCTTGTGGAGTTGAGCCCATGTCTGACCTTTAAAAATGGCCCTTTTCAGGATACCTTTTAGCAAATGGTTATTGATTACTCAACGTCCAAGGAATACAGTGGCGGAGAGATGATATTCAGGCTGTGGAATTCAACCCTTCTGCACACTCCCGGCTCTGTGCCAGGGTTGGGGATGCAGGAAGGAACGGCTGGCTTGAGGCTGCCTATGTCTCAGAGCTCCCTGATGCCTGGTGAGAAAGGAACGTCTGCCTTTGTTGGCTGAGTTTACCGCAGGGTGCAGTTTAACTCGTGTCCCCATTAGACACGCACTGGAAATGGGGACCCCATCACTGTGCTGTTTGCACCGGGCTGGTGATGAAACCACCTCCCCTTGGTGCCGATGAGTGTGTAATTTCCAGCTCCGTGGAGGAAGGAGGAAGACTGGATGCAAAGTGCAATGTATCCAACTTGATTCAGAGGATGCATGTTGTGGGCTGCCGGGCAATGGAATGAAACTCCTTCCCCAGGGAACTCCTTCCCCTGCCATTCTTTCCTTTGCAAACACAGGTTAGGACCCAGTCAAGAGAAAAACACAGTAAATCTCTCTGCAGGCCAAATGGGAGAGTTGGCAGCCAGCCATAAAAAACACACGCTGGTGCAGCTTGGAGAGAAGGGGCTGGCTCCTGCTGCTGCCGCTGATGGAGATAAAAGGCCTCCTGGGGAGGTGGTGGGGGTGGGGGTGTGGGGCTGGAGGGGACTAAGGGTGAAGAAGCCCTGCAGGAAATCTAATCGCCTACAAATCTCATCATGCAGGTATTGCTTCTATAGCACAACTCCTCCACCTTTTAACATCAGATTAGAAAATGATTTGGGGATCACTTTTTCCAGCATCCTTTCAGCAGGTACAGTGTGCCCCATTCTGGGGAAAGTGCAACACCTCTAACGTGATATAAATTCTTAGTGTAGTGAAAGGGACATGAGAGACACAGTTCCCATCCGGGCGGTACATGCAGCGGTACCACTGAGTGTGTGCCGTCACCATCGGATGCCTTTACCACAGTGGCCTTTCCCTGCCATCGAGACCGACTCTCTCTAGGACCTTCGTTACGCGACCATCTCCTCTGTCCCTACATAAGTCTCTTCTGCATCCCAGCCCATCAGTTTAGAAGCCAGCTATGGTTTCCTCTTGCAGCTCAGCTGACTTCTTTGCCCCAGCTCATACCAGCCTCTGAGTGATGGCCTGGAGCCACTGTGTCCCCCTGCAAGGCCTCGTCTTTAGCCGATCCCTCCACCTTCAGTCACTGCCATTCTCCTGGGCCTGCAGTGATAAGGGTGGCAGTGACCTCCAAGTTGCCAAATCCAATAGTTTCTCCATCTCCGTGACATTCTAGGTCACAGCAGCTGACACAGCGGGCACCCTTGCTTGGGTTTCCTCCTTCTCCAGGCTTCACACTTTCCGACTCCTCTTCCCTCACTCTTGGATTCTTTCTCCTGCCCTGTGTGTCTGCTCCTCTGTGTGGTTCTGGGCTGGGGGCCCCCGGTGTTCAGTCCTGGGTCCCTTCTTTGCCAGGACACTGCGGGTGTGACCATCCTGTCCCTTGTCTTATGACGTTATATCTCCCATGTGTCAAGAGACCCCATGTCCATCTCCTACCCTTCCGTCTCCTTGAACTTTAGACATAGCACTCAATGACAGAAATGACAGCTGCACAGGGGACCTGATGGCACCTCACCTCTATGTCCCAAACAGAGCCCTCAATACCATTGCCACCTCCCGGTGAGCTCCTCCTCCATCCTTCCCTGTGCAACCCCAGTAGCTGAGGGCCCAAACCCAGGAGTCTTGACTCCTCCTGTCCCTCACCCGCCTCTCAAAGCTGAGCCCCAGCGCGTCCTATTGAGTCTGCCTTGAAACGGCTCTGCATCCCTGCCCTCCGGCTCTGGATGCTGCCGCTCTCACCCCTCCCGTCTGCCTGCTTCCACTCTTGGTTCCTCTGTCATTGCATCTGCCCTCAGCAACCAGTGTGACCTTTTAAAAATATAAGTCAGTCAGCAGGGTGTGGTGGCACACACCTCTGATCCCAACAGTCTAGGGGGCTGAGGATGGCAAGGATGGCAGGAGGATGGCAAGTTTGTGTCCAATTTCATACCCAGTCTCAAAATATATAGAAGAGGGCTGGGAATGTAGCTCACTGCAAAGACTCCGTATTGCCAAAAATCCCCAGTATTGCCAAAAAGAAAATAACTCAGAGCCTGTCGACTCCTTCTCCCCATTTATGACTCATGGTTTATATCTAGATGCCCATCCAAGAGCCTCATGCTCTCACAGATGGTGCTTTTGGAAGGTGACTGGATGATGGGGTGCTGTAGCTGAGTGTGCTGCTAGGAGGTAGGGCCTAGCTGCAAGAGGGGGCCCATGGGGGTGTGGCCTGGTGAGCATAGCCTCTCCGGCTCCTCCTTTCTTGCTCTGCTTCCTGATAGCCATGAGTTGAGCACCTTCCTCCACCCAGGCCCTTCCTCCGTGGCCTCAACCATGCATGGACTGAAACTTCTTGTGTACAAAATAAACCTCTCTCACTGTAAGTTGTGGGTATTGGATAGTTTGTCCCAGTAACAAAGAAAGTAACTAAGACCATGGGCTTCCAGTGGCTTCCCACCCCTCCTGAGTATATTTCAAGTGTCTTTCCCTGGTGAACAAGCCTGGCTTGTCTCTGGGTCATTGTTGTACACTCTCTTCCACCCCATTTTCCTGGGTGCCCGAGGCCAGGCTCCTCTCTTCCTTCTACCAGCCTGGTTCTCTCTCCTGCCCCTGGGCCTCTCTCTTGCCTCCCCCTTGGCCCGGAACACCCTCTTGGGCTGCTTTTCCCCTCAGGGTACTCCCATACCACTGCATTTTGATTTTCTGTGTAATCATCACCGCCCTCTGCTTCTTCCTTTTCCATTTTTGTTTGTCCACTCGTCTTTCTCCACCAGCAGAGTTGCCAGGTGAATACCCACTTGCCAGTTGGCTTCTTGGATGGCGCCTGGCCCGTGGTGGGCACTCAGTTAGCTGTATGTTGGGTGCGTGTTGAGTGGTGTACTGAGTGCCCTGGAGGATGGCGGCCTGTCTGTGAACAGGGCCACGGTACCTCTCTGCCTGTGTCCTTGACCTTGAGTCCACTTCCCTCACACAGGTTCTGGGTGTGGCCTGCACACTGGTGGGTGTCGCTAAGGCGACCTGAGATGTTCTAGCTGTGGCTTCATGAGAATGTATCGAGCCAGGCTGTCGGAGGATTTGAGGCCCCACAGGGCAATGCTGGCAGCTACGACCTGTGAGGTCATTGTGTTAGTCTAGAGCTTCCAGACACAGAGCCAAGGGCCAATTAAATGTGTGCAAGGGTCTCAGCAGGGACGAGGCTGGGTGGGAGCAGGGAAGCGGGTGGGCTGTGGGGTTGTGATGCAGATGTGAGCCCGAGCAAGGGACAGAGAGGAAGATTGGGAGGAGATTTTCTAGTTTGCCATACAAAGTAATGGGACCTGGCAAAGCCCCCAGGGTGTCCCCAAGCTGAAGCTGGCATCAGAAGAGTCCTGTGTCTCAGGGACAGTGGCCTGCCTGAGTGTCCACTCAGGGGGAGACGTCAGTGGGGCAGTGCCCATAGCAACGCAGCCTCCGTGGGAACATGGGCTGCATGGATTTCGGGGCCCTTGGTGAGCGGAGTTTCTCAGTTAGAAGGCAGAGGCGTTTTCTCCTGCCTGTCTCGCTGTCCCGAGTCATTGGTCACCAGCTGACCCCCCAGCTGACTGCAGATCAGTGAGAAAGATCAGCCCAGCCCTGAAGTCCAGAGGAGCTTTCCATCAGCTCAGAGTCGGAGCTGAATGTGACATGTGTGTGTGATGATGCGATCACAGCGAGGATGATGGATGGAGCCTCTCAGGGGTTTCTGAAGGACAGATCCCGGCAGAGAGGGAAGGGATCGCTGCGCCTCTAGAAAGCTGACTGCGCTCCAGAAAGGCTGCGTCCGTGCACGTCCCTGGGGCGGTGTGAGACCACTCACTGCTCATCTTCTCCAACTCTAGGTGTCATTTCATCAGGTATATGCCAATTTGATATGTGAAAAATAGCACATTATTTTGGTTTGATTTGTGTTTTTCATAGTTATTGGTTGTTGGCGAGGAGTCTCTTCTTTCTCCCTCCCTCCTTCTCTTCCTTCCTTCCTTTTCTTTCCTTTCCTTTCCCTCCCTCCCTCCTTTCTCTCTCTCTGTCTCATGTTTTTTTGAAACCAGGTCTCACTATGTAGCCTAGCCTGGCCTTGAACTTGCAGCAATCCTCCTGCCTCAGCCTCCTGAGTACTGGGATTACAGGTGTACGCCACCATGCTCAGCTCTTCTTACCCTTTAAACCAAAGTTAGAAGAAGAATTCCTGCTTCTCGTGTCCTTGTTTCTCTTTTGGGGACATGAGAAGCCCAGAAGCCTGAAAGTACCGCCCTACGGTCTTGGCAGCTTGCAAAGTAGCTCCTTCATTTCTTTGGCAATTACCCACTGATTATCTCCCTAACGTGCTCTTTCAGTACTTCCCTGGTTACCCCGGGCTGGAGCGCTGCCTAATGACATTTTTATAACCCGGGACTGCACGGCCTCATTAGGTCCCAGCGATGGCCGCGTGTTGTTCTGGTGGGGACTTCGTTCTTCAGTTGGGGCGGGCAGTGTGGTGAGGCAGCTGCACAGGAGTACGGGCTGCGTGGTCAGACGGCGACTCTGTGGCTCCCTGGTCATGCAGTCACAGGAACCGAAGCCCAGAGAATGATGGTCACTGGCTAAGGCTGCACTGCCCAAGGTGACAGCCAGGACCCACGTGTGGCCACGGGCGCATGCTCTGTGCCAGGAGTGCATAACGCACGTTGGACTTCAAGGCTCTTAGTACAAAAATAGGAAGAATGTATAATAGTCTTGTTTTTAAAATATCCATTGCATGTTGAAAGTGTTTTCTGGATGTGTTGGATTAAACAAATATATTATTACAATGATTGCACTTGTGTTTTCTTTTTTTAGGTACTAGGAAAAATTTAATGATGCACGCAGCTTTCATCGTGTTTCAGTTGGGTGGTGCTGGTCTAGGTTCTCATAAGGCATCTTCGGCTGCGGGGTGAGTCTGTATGTGTGAGTACACGTGAGTGTGTGCACGTCTGCCTGTGTTAGTGTGTACATATATCTGTGTGAGATAAAGATGTGAATGTGTCTGTATGTGTGTATGCACGTAGATGTATACGTGCATATGTGTGTATGTGCATGAATTTGTGTATGTAGGTTGTGTGTGCATGTGTGTACATATGAGTGTGTGTATGTGTGGAAGTGTGTGTGGTGTGGGTGTGCATGGGGCATGGCAGGGTTGCCTTGCAGAGAGCCACACTAGGCGAGCAGACGGAGCCTGAGATGTCTCGATCCCTTGGTGTCGTGGTGTCTGCCGTGGGCCAGGCCTGCTGTGCACAGTTTTCCCAAGTCCACAGGAAGCACCAGCCGGCCTCACAGGCTCAGAGGGACCAAGCGAGTCCAGACAGTCACACGCACAGAGCCAATGGGGACAGGAAGTTACGGAGTCCACCAGTGTCTCCGCAGCCCATGCCGTGCATTTGAGATCTCAGCTCCACCTCCCAGTGCTCTCGGAGGCCAGGGTGGGTGTTGAGTGGGGTGGGGGAGGGGATAGCAAAATGACTTTCCAGGTGGTTGTGGCCTTGGTGCTGCACCACAGCACGTGCAGCCACGCTCCACACATGCTCTGTCCCCAGTGACACCACCTCGGGGACCAGAGCTCACTCTTGGTCTCCAAAGCTGAAGAAATGAAGAAACAACAAAGTTATCCTTGGCTTTTTTTTCAACACGTGCAAACAAAAACTTGCATTGTTGTTGTTGCTTCAGTGCTGGGAGTGAACCAAGGGCTTTGCACACGCTGGGCACGCGCTCTGCCTTTAAGCTCCGTCCCAGCCCATTGTTTGCGTGTTAAAGGAGAAACCCGGCTTGTACATGGCTAGGATGCTGGCCCTCTTAGTAGTCCCATGACCCATGTTGTGGTGTCCCTGCACGTGCCCTGGGGCCGCCTGTCTGCCATGCTGGGAGGAGTAGGTGAAGCAGTGACTTCGTAAAACCCTGAGCCCCCTGAGCGGGGTGTGACGCGTCATTGCAAGCTCTTCTCACCATGCTTGGTGCTGCGCCTGTCTTCACGGCAGAGTCTAAAAGCCAGATGTGTGCTTATTGTCACTCTGTACGTCTGGCATCACTGTACCACTTAAAGTCACACCTAGCCTCGGCTGCAGACAGACTGCCACATCTCAGCACCCCGCTGCCCTGGTCCATTTTGACTGCTACAGTAAAACACTTTAGAGTGGGTAACTTGTAAGGAGAAATTGATTGCTTATAATTGTGGAGGCTGCAAAATCCAAGATCAAGGCACTGACCAATTTGGTGTCGGGGTGAACATCCTAGCTGCTACCCTGTGGCTGCAGCCTCCCAGGGGAAACCTACCCCAGCGTCTTTGAGTCCATTCAGAGGGGGAGCCTCATGGCTCATCACTTTCCAAGGCCCCACCCCCAATACCATCACACCAAGTATTAGATTCCAGTGTACAAATTTGGGGGACACCAACATTCAGACCATGGCACTTAATGAAACAAGAAGTTGAGCCCTCATCCTCAAAATGCTCCAGCTGGTGTCTGGTCAGCAGGCCCCTCTCCTCCAGCACTGCTTTCTGGGCCCAGGTCCTTTCCCTGCAGCTCGTCCCACTGCAGCCGTGGCTTCTGAGGGAAGGGGAAGGAGGACCATGACAGGGAGGTTTCAGAGCTTCCGCCTGCATTTCAGATCCTGCTCACACCCAACACAAGAGCTCTGGGAAACACAGCCTTGCTGAGCGCCAGGAGGGAAGGAAATGGTCCTAGAGAACAGGACCCGTGCGTGGCCACACCAGCTGCAGCCACGGCAGCGATATTGTGAGTGCTGGATGGATGAGTTCCGTGACCTTCTCTATCTAGGGCAGTGAGTGGTGACCATACCCGCTCACAGATTTGGGTCAGCAGAAGAGATGGGTACGTGACCTGGACACACCTGGACACCAAGGTCGGGTGGGCCTCTGAGTCCTCAAGTTAACAAGTTCCCAGGGAGCCTGGATGCCTGGGATACACGGGTGCCTGTGCTCATGAGGCTGGCAGCTCCTGGGAAAGTCACCATTTCTCCCTCACTGCTGAACTCTCAGGGTGTGGTCAAGGGCTTGCACATGTGTGAAAGGAAGGACTGAAGTCAGAGCATGCATGGCAGACTAATCAGGCACAAACCTTTCCCCCCATTCGTCAAATCTGCTCTCATGACTTGCTGTTCAAGTCTGTAACAGCGATGATTTGGTTTGCAGTAGGCCTGGTGAACTGAAATCTGTAGCGTTTCCTGATCAGCTGGAGGCTTGGACTGAGGGGAGCTGGCACCTCTGGGATTCACTGTGCCCACTGCTCATGTTGGGAGGACAAAGGCGGAAAGACCGGGAGCAACTCCCAGGAGCTCAGATGGGCCAGGCTTTGCGGCTTCCGCTCACTTGACTTTGGCTTGGCGTCCACAAGCTGACCTGCAGAAGAGCCAGCCAGCACGTTCTCGCTCTCTGAGGCTGTGAGGACCTTGGGAACAGCTGTTGGTCCCGAGAATGCTGCCTGGGGTGCAGTGCAGTTGAAGGAAGCATTCTAGAACTCAGTAGGTTCTATTCTGCTAGAACAGAATAGAACAGAACAGCATACTATGATCCAAAGACTAAAGTCAGCCTGTCACCTGCTTTGTAAATTTTATTTGTATTAGTACATGATTATATTCATCATGGAGTGTTGGTATACGTATATAATGCATTTTAATTCTTTTTATATCCCCCTTTCCTTCCTCCTTCCCTCTCCATTTCTCTCTCTCTCTTTTTTTTTTTTTTTTTTTTTTTTTTTTTTGAGACAGGATCTCACTATGTAATTCAGGCTGGCGTTGAACTCGCTATGTAGCCTAGGCTGGCTTCAAACTCACATCAGTCCTCCTGCCTCAGCCTCCCAAGTGCTGAGATTATAGGTATGTGCCACCATTTTCGGCTCCCCCTCCATCTCTTGATCCCCTGCCCATTTGTGAAAGATCTATCTCCCCATTTCCTATTATCTACCTTTTCTTTTCCTCTTTAATTTATTTATACTTTGGGTTTGTCATATTAGAGAAACCACTGAGATATTTAAGCTCATGTGTCTGATTTATTTCACTTAACATGATGGTCTCAAGGTGCATCCATTTTCCTACAAAAGACTCAAGTTTATCTTTTTAAGCACATTTTCTTTATCCACTCATCTGTTAATGGGCATATAGGCTGCTTCCAAGATTTAGCTATTATGAATTGTGCTGCTGTAAACATAGGTATGCATATATCACTGTAATATGATTTATTTAGCTCTTTCAGGAAGATACCTAGAAGGGGAATAGCTGGGTTGAATGTAGTTTCCAGTTTTATTTTTCTGAATAATCTCCATACTGATTTCCACAGTGGTTGTACTAGTTTATATTCCCACCAACAAGGTAAAAATGTTCCTTTTCCCTGGCAGCCTCACCAGCATTTATTATTATTTGATTTCTTGGTGATGGCCATTCTCTCTGGGGTAAGATGGAATCTCAGTGTTGTTTTAATTTGCATTTTTCTCATGGCTAGAGATGTTGAATATTTTTTCATGTATTTATTGGCCATTTGTACTTCTTCATTCCAGTTGGCTGTTTTTGACTGGGTCTTTTATTTTGGGGGGGAATTTTTGTTGAGTTCTTCATATATTCTAGATATTAGCCCTCTGTCTGAGAGTAGCTGGCAAAACCTTTTTGCTATTCTATCTCTTTGCTCTGTTGGTGGTTTACTTTGCTAGAAGCTTTTTAATTTGATACAATCCCATTTGTTGATTCTTTTCTAAAATATATAACCAACAACTTTTTATTATCACTCATGATTCTGTGAATGGAATGGGTGACCCTTCTGCTGATCTCCTTGGGGATCTGCTGGGCATTATAGTCAGGGATGGTGGTAGCTTGATGTCTGCGATGGCTTCCTCACAACTGTGGCATCTTGTACAGGTGGCTGGCGAGCATGGGGTGTTGGGGTAGTGTTGGGGTTTTCCACCTTGGGTCTCTTCCATGCAGTCTTTCCTGCAGCGTGGCTGATCTTAAATAGCAGCTTGGGGTGGCATAAACCTTCCTAGAGCACAGACCAGAACTGGCACTGCATCACTTCAGCCCCCTTCTGTGTATAAAAGCAGGCACAGGCCCAGCACACACTCCAGGGGAGGGGACTGATGCTGGCGTGGACACTGGGGGCCATGGCTCAGTAGCGGCCATCCCAGAACTGGCGATGATGAGATAGACAGACGCATTCTGAGTACAGAGTGATTCCGGGCTGCTGTATGTGACTTAAAGGAAAGCAACTCACACCTTGCAGTTCTGAAGACCAGAAGTTCAAGATCAAGGTGTCCGTGGGCTTGGTTCCTTCCTGGGGCTCAGAACAGCTCATTCTGGGCTCTTTCCTGTGGGGAACCACTCAGACTGCTTCAAAGCTCAGGGGCGTCTAAGGACACCTGAGGACGTGACCCTGCTTGTGTAGCGCAGGCGCACAGTGGATAGTTATGTTGATATGGCTAAAGTGACTCTATTTCTTCTTTTTTTTTTGTGGGTACCGGGGGTCGACCTCAGGACCTCGCGCGCCAGCAGGCGCCCGTGCCGCTGAGCGATATCACCAGCCCCTTTTTCGTATGTGGGTTCCGGGAGTCGAACTCGGGCCCTCGTGCTTGCCGGGCAGGCGCTTAAGCCGCTGAGCCATCTCACCGGCCCGACTCTATTTCTTTTTAGGCGCCAGTTTGTCTCCAGTTTGTTTCCGCTTAACTCATAGATAAACTCACTCCTCAGACTCCTTCCCAGTTAGCCATAAAACCATAAAAAGAGAAACAAATGGTTTTAGCACAGTCTGGTACCTGTTACCCCCATTCTGTATGTTAATTAACCTGATGTTTGAGAGGGACCTTGTGAAATTCCAAAGAAATGATGTGGAAAAGAATGTGGTCTCTATGGCAACCAAGAAATTTTGTAACGCCCCCCCAAATGTTTATTTAAGGAGCTGTAAAACAAAGACTCGCAGTCAGCAGATTGGACTTCTGCCGTCCACCGGCTGGCTTCTTTTAATAAAAGAACTCACTTATCTCTAGATTCTCGTTTTCCTGTGAGTGAATCTTATGATTTTGCCGTAACAATGTAACCATGACTTAGCACAGGTAAACATGCATACACTGGTTATGGTACTATGTAAGAATGTAAATATTAGATAACGACCTGTATAAGAATTACACATTAAAGATGCAGGTGGCTCTGGCTCTTGTGCTGTGCTCTGCTCCATGCTGCCCACTGTTCTGGGCATTCTTTAACCTTGGGATCTCACCTGTGAAAATCTCCCTTGGGCCCCCTGAGCGGGCTGACACTCCCCCTAAGCATGGTTGTATACTTAAAATGGTGGTGAAATATGCGTAACATAAAATTTACCATCTCAACCCCGTTTCAGTGGTGTCAAATAGACTCACACTGTCGTGAACTCAATCTTCAGAGCTGTGTTATTTTGAAAAACTGAAATTCTGTGTTCATTAAACAACCCTTCATTTCCCCTCCCCCAGCCCTGGGCAAACAGCCTTCTACTTTCTGGCCATGAATTTGATTATTCTAAATCATTTATGGAAGCAGAATCATATAGTTATCTGTCTGTGACTGGCTTGTCACCTGGCTTGATGTCCGCAAGACTCATTCGTGTTGCATCCTATGTCATCATTTCATTTCTTTTCAAGGGTGAATAATATTCCGTTACATGTGTATGGACATTTTCTTTATTTATTCACCTGTTGATAGGCCTGGGTGGCTTCCTCCTCTTAGCTACTGGGAACAACGCTGCTATGAACACAAATGTACACATATCTCCCTGAGATCGCTCTTGCAATTCTTTTAGGCACACAGCCAACACACCATTATGCTGTACAGTGATGGTTTGGTCCACAATGGACCACATATATGACAGTGGTCTTATAAGATTCTAATGGAGCTGAAAAATCGCTACTGCGTAGTATTTTTGCTTTTCGGTTGCCTCGTTTCCGTGTTTGCATAGATTAAGACACACAGACGCTTGCCAGTGGGTTATGGGTGCCTGCAGCGTTGAGCACAGATGTATGACGCAGGAGCAACGGCTGCACCGCAGTCCAGTGGAGAGGAGACCGCGCCACCTAGGGGTGAGAAAGTACACAACAACGAAATCACCTAGCAACGCATTCTTAAAGGGGTAGCTGTCATTAAGGGATGCATGGCTGTGTATTCAGAAGTGGGATTACTAGATCCTATGGTGGTTCTAATTTTAATTTTTTTTTTTTTT
Source organism: Erethizon dorsatum (assembly GCA_028451465.1). Classification (NCBI taxonomy): domain Eukaryota; kingdom Metazoa; phylum Chordata; class Mammalia; order Rodentia; family Erethizontidae; genus Erethizon; species Erethizon dorsatum. The sequence goes on along the minus strand of CM051828.1, from coordinate 124,929,915 downwards.
TTTTTGTGGGTACCGGGGGGACAACCTCAGGACCTCGCGCACCAACAGGCACCCGTGCCGCTGAGCGATATCACCGGCCCCTTTTTCGTATGTGGGTTCCGGGAGTCGAACTCGGGCCTTCGCGCTTGCAAGGCAGGCGCTTAAGCCGCTGAGCCGTCTCACCGGCCCTTTAATTTTAAAATAAGTGCCAAACTGTTTTCTACAGCAGCGGCACCACTGCGCATTCCCACAACAGTGCACAAGAGTTTCTATTTCTCCACATGCTGGTCAACACAGGTTGTTATTATTACTACTATTATTGTTATTATTGTGGTGCTGGTGTTAATCCCAGGGTCTTCACATTGAGTTACATCCTCAGCTATTTTTAAATTTAGTATTTTGAGACAAGGTCTTGCTAAGTCACTAACTTGCCCAGGTTGGGCTTGAACTGAGATCCTCCTGCCTCAGCTTCGAAGAGTGCTGGGATTACAGGCATGTGTCCTTATGCCTGGCTGTTTTTTCCTTTTTTGTTTTTGACAGTAATTATCCTAATAGATGTGAGTTAATATTTCACTGTGGCTTTGGTTTGTGCTTCCTTATTAGAGAAGTTGAGCATCTTTTTAAAAAGTAGTACTGTATATGATTGCAATACATAATAATTACATTCATTTTGTGGGAATTGCTACATATACGTATTGCATCTTTATCATTTTTACTTCTCCTTTTCATGTGTTCATTAGCCACTTATCTCTCTTTTTGGAAAATTGTTTCAAGTTGTTTGCCCATTTTAAAATCGGATTATTTGATTTTTGTTTTGTTCTTGTTGAGGTTTGGTTTTGTTGTTGTGGTGGTGGTGGTGGTGGTGATGCTGGGGGAGAGGTTTTTTGCATTCTTAAGTAATTCAATATTTCATGATTTGTGGTAATCATATAATGTCCACAAATAAAGTTTTATTGGCACAGAGCCCCGCTCATTTGTTTACATTGTACCTGTGCACTATAAGGCCAGAGTTGAGTAGCTGCAACAAAGCCTGGATACTCTGCAAAGTCTGAAGGTTTTCCTATCTCATCTTTTATGGAAAAAGATCTGTGAGTTCTAGGGACCCTGGCCTAGAACGAAGGAAGTGAAGGAGAGAGCCTGTGCTTCCTCTAAGGGGCAGCAGAGAGCCGGTCTGGAGCCCATTCCACTCTGGTCTGCAGCCCAGAATCCCCACCCTTGGCCGGAAGTGGAAATCGCACACTGTGTGAGGCTGAGGGGAGAGAGCAGAGCCCGCAGGCCTCTCTCCCTCCTGTCTGCCTTCCATCTCTTCTCCCAGTGGGGTCACACTGATATTTCTAGGACGTGAGTCTGCTCCTCTCCCTGCTTAACAACCCTCATGGGCTCTCCCTGCTCTCCTCAGAGACTTGACCAAGTCCAAGCTCCTTTAGGCCAACTCTCTCTGCCTTTATTTTATTTTATTCTGGTTTGGTTTGGTTTACTTTAGACAGGGTCTCACTGAGTTGCTAAGTCACTGAGGCTGGGCTCCAACTTGTGATCCTCCTGCCTTAGCCTTCCAGAGTGCCAGGATCACAGGGGAGCACCCCATGCTTGGCCAGCTCCACCTTTATTTCTTGGTCTTGGTCTTGCAGAGCAGCATCAGCCTCCTGCTGCAGCAATACAAACACCACACTCCCTTGCCTCATGGGGTTTGAGGCCCTTTGCTGGTGCCCTCTGGGGCCGCTCCCACTTTTAAGCCTCTCCTGCCCACTTTGTTCACCCAGGTAACCGCCCCCATCCTTCAGGGCTCAGCTTGGGTTCCACCTCCTGCACGAGGCCCTCCTTGCCTCCAACAGCCATGCCCAATACCGCTAGGCAGCCACCTCTGGCTCCTTTCATTGTCAGTTGGACCCTCCCCTGGTGCCTCAGATACTGCCCTGGGCCTCAAAGGCAGGACAGCTCCAGTTATCTCTGGGTCCCAACATCTATGGGAAGTCCCAGCACCCAGCAGGCACTCAGCAGATGTTTGCCATGAATGAATGAATGAACATGAAGCCTCATCAAACCAGCAAGAGCCCTTCAGGTCCAAAAGCTGCTTGGTGACGTCCAGGTGACCTTGTCCAGGTGTGGAAGGACTGGGGAAGAACAGACGCTGGACACCTTCATCTGCTCTGATGTGTGGCCCCTGCAGGTCTGTAGGCCTGAGTTCGCCCAGAAGTGCTCTTTTGCTGCTGGGAAGTCACCTGGCCAGGCTGGCAGCCCAGCCCCTCCCTTCTTTCTGCCACCTGTCCCCTGAGGTGGACTGGTTGCCATGGAGACCCCAATGGGCACCATTCACAGCGTGCCCTGGAGCTGAACAAGACGCTCCTGTTCTGTGACAGTCTGTGGATGGCCACACCCCTGAGCTAGGGGCCCCCTCCACCTTGTCTGCCTCCTCTGGCGGGGCTGGCTCAAAACTGCAGTGGGCATCAGATAACCCAGGTTTGAGGCTGAGCCCTGGGTGACTTTGGGGAATCCACTGCCTCCTCTGAGCCTCCGCAGCTTCATCTGTGAAGTGAGGATGACATTCACCTCTGTGACCTCCTGCAGTTGCTGGGCTGGGTGACTGCTGAGCAGGGACCCGCAATGTCGCAGCTTCTCCAGCTGTGCAGGTGGCTCCTGGGCAGGCCTCGCGGGACATGGCCACCCCAAGGGCAGAGCCACCGGAGGGCGGGGAGTCAGCCACACTTCTAGCACTGTGTCTTCCTGTCACCCACAGGGCGTGGGCCGTGGAGACTGTGAACTCATTTCAGAATTAGCTGGAGGAATTAATCGCTGTACAAACAGATTCCTCTTGTCAGATGCGATTTATAAATACCGTTTACACAAGGAAGTCAATTAAAACTTCCCGTTGACTCACTTAAACACCATCCCCAGCACGCAGGCATCACGTTTCATCAAAGTCCTGTGACTTAGAGCCAATGCCCTGAGAATTTCCCTTTCTTTTTGTTAAATTCAATCTGACTTTAACAGAAATCTTACTAATTGTCAAGCTCTTGCTGTGGACTCATACACCCTTAGGAATAAATGAAATGAAGTTCTTTATTGCTTCATTCATTCATTCATTCATTCAACAAATGGGTGCAAGGGGCTCCCTCACTCCAGGTTCGTGCTGAAGTCTCACCTTCTCCTTGAGCCACACCCTCACCCACCTCTTTCCTGACACAGCCTGGACCCCGTGCGGATTTTTCTCAGCCCTGTGCCCTTACATCTCTTTTTTCAAAGCTCCGATCACCTTCTAGCGTAAAACAATGTGCTTATTTAGTTTGGTCTGTTTTCTGTCTTCCAGGCTAGAAGTTCAGCCCCATGAGAACAGGGATCCTGACTGCTTTATTCACCTGTGTCACCAAATGCCTTGGACAGTGCCTAGCAAATGAGTGGTCAGTGAATATCGTTAATTAAATATGAATGACAAGCTCCAGGCTTGTCAGAAAAGGCTCAAGCAGTCAGAGCTACCAGCCTATGGGAGGGCTTATCATGTGTCCCCTATGGGCAAGCTCTGTGTCAATTAATCGTCAAGGTGGTCCTAGGTTCACACAGGAAATGGCGGCCGAGAGAGGGCTGGGCTTCAAGGAGAACTTCCTGGAGGAGGTGGTGTTCACCCCACTGTGAAGGCAGGCCTGGGATGAGGCTCAGGCACCGTCTCTGGCCATGGAGAAAAGATTGAGCTGCCCACCCAGAGTGGGACGCGCCCACCAGGGACTGTTGCAGAAGTCAAGGTGGTGGAAGGCAGACGGGGTCAGACGCCAGAAGAAACGCAGGTTCAAAGTTCAGACTTCTCTCCCAGTGTGCGAAACTATCACATCTGCTATTGAAAGATGTGTCATGCTCAGGAAAATCCTTAAAATAGCTGGAAATCAGCATTTCTCTGGTTCACATCCCCTCAAATGGGGTAGATCGAGATGTACTGAAAGAAAATAGAATTACCCTTTGAGTCTTACGGACCAAAGAGGTTATAAAAAGCCCATTCAGCTCAAAGTCCAGCTGTAGCCCAAGCATTAAAAAAACAGAAGAGACGTTCAACTCTGAGGAGGGCCCACATTTTCATCTATTAAAGCACATCTAAATCCTCTGAGGCAAGCAGCATGATGGCTGTTTTACATTCAGGAAGTTGAGGTGACAGGAGTTGAAGTTTCTTTTCCAAAGTCCCAGGCCAGTGGGGATTGAGGTAGACTCCCGAGTCCGCGCTTGCCTGCCTCACTGTCTCCTCTGTCCTTGAAGGAGTGCGTGCCAGAGCTGCGGAGACACTGAAATGAACCACATCCTCTCCTCCACATTTCTTTTTTCTTACAAATTTGGATGAGGCAGGAGTTTGAGCCCAGCTGGGGCAACTTAGCATCTTAGCAAAACCTTGCCCCAAAATAAAAAATAAAGGACCGGGGATGTAGCTCTGTGTGAAGGAGCTACATCAGGGGATCAGCTCAGTGCAGCAAATAAAAAAAAGAAGGGGCCGGGGATTTAGCTCAGTGGTACAGTGCCTGCCTGGCAAGCATGAGGTCCTGAATTCGATTCCTGGTACACACACACACACAAACACACACAAAGAGAAATTTTGAAAGGCTTTACAATGGTTTCACTTTTATTTATTTTTATTTGTATTTTCAGTTGACAAAATTATATACCTTTATGGTGTACAATGGGATGTTTTGCAATGTATATGCATTGTGGAATGGCTAAGTCAAGCTAATGAACATACTCATTACTTTATTTATTTTATTTATTTATTTTTATATGCGGGTACCAGGAGTCAAACTCAGGACCTCACGCTTGCCAGGCAGGCACTTATGCCGCTGAGTTATGTCACTGGCCCCATACTCATTACTTTATATACTTACCTTTAGCAATTTTCAAGATCATAGCATCTTGTTATTAACTGCAGTTAGCATTTTAAACACTTGAATAGATATCCTGAACTTACCTCCCTCCCTAATTGAAATTTGGTGTCCTTTGACCCATAACTCCTCGGTCCACTTCATCTTACTTTGAAAATTATTTGTATATAAGTAATTCATTATGGTTATCTATGATTTGTCAGCAGTTGTTGTCCATATGAGGGATTCTTGTAAGGAGAGAAAACTTGCCCTACAATTTTATTTTCAGTTGCAATGACATTTTTATGAATACTAAGTTGAATGATTAATGAAATCAATTTAATGTTATGGTTAATAGACAAACATTAATTTTGTACTCCTTTTTTCTAAGACTGGAGCTATGGATTTTTCAGGTCTCAAACAACTTCTCCTCCCTCTCCCTCTCCCTCTCCCTCTCCTTGTCCCTCTTCCTTTCTGCCCTCATTGCTGTTCTTCTATTTGGAGATGGTAATAGAGACAGGGTCTTGATAAGTTGCCCAGGCTGGGCTTGAACTTGTGATTCTACTATTTCAGTCTCTCAGAGTGCTGGGATTATAGGTGTGCATTACCAGGCCCATAATTGGCATCATGGCTGGAAAGTCTGGGAAGTTTTCTTCTATGAAAGTGTGGACTATTGCTCCTCTACCATTTATTTTATTTTATTTTTTTATAAAACTTTTTATAAAAGGTTAATATTTTAACCTTTATTTTTTTATTTTTTAGATAATTTATTGTTAAATGGAGAAGTCACAAAGCAAAATGGAATGGGACAGAGGTCAAAGATAAATTTAAAACATAGTTTTTGTCCAATACTCTTGGATTTCTTAAGGTTAGAAACAAGAAAAATGTCAAAGGGAAAGATATTCATTCAAATTAAGTCTTTGTAAAAGCCCATGATTTGAAAGTAAACAATTTTTCTCTGAAAATAGAAATCATCCTTATTACATGAAAGGCATAATTTAAGAGACCAAGAGGAGAAAAAAACCTTTTAAATTAACAAACTGTATCTCTCACGCATACATAGAATGTTTGTTTTGATCTGGAGTTTTCAAATTCACCACTTCCACCCTGTAAACTAAGGTGAATTAGCTATCACCTGACGACATCTGACCCTCACTGGAGCGTCCCATTTCATCTCCACATCTTCCATTTCTTCACCTTTCAGCCAAGCAGGTTTGGAGAAAAAGGATTAGTGAGTAACTTAACAGAATGAAACCTGATTTTCCATTTGCATGACACATTCACCATCATCCACTTCTACTTACTTTGCTGATACAGAGTTCAGGTTTTTTCATAAGCCCTCTAGGACAAAAATTCAAAATAAAACAAAACAAAACAACAACCCCCAAACTCCCAAGGACACCGCGAATGCTGCTGTGCTCTGAGAGCGCATTCTCCCTGCCGTGCTGCCCGCAGTGGTGTTGAGCTCGTCCAAGTGCTTCTCTCCACTGGGGCAGAGCAACGCCTCTAGAATTCTCCTAATGCAATTTAAAAATTACTTACCACTTAATGACAACGTTAGGAATTCAAATAGAAACACTGCTTTTAGTAATATACCCTGTGCAATTTGCTCTTCCCAGGCAGCCAGCACTTGTTGCTCTGTCCATGACCCGGGAGACGGGAGACGACAGGGTCCCAGGGCGTCCCCGTGGCTGGACGCCTGCTAAGATGCACCCTGGCACACCAGCTGCCTCCAAAGAGACCGTCCTGTCCATTAGGAACACATCATTGTTGTCTGTAGAGGACACCAGACAATGTGGCTCTCTCCAGGCCCCCAGGTACTACATGAGAGTGATTAGGATCGCACCTGCTTTCGTTGTAACAAAAGCCCCTGCTGTGGCTCCAGGGGACCCAGAGAGCTTTCAATTCTGATTTCAGGGCAGATGGAAGCCATCCATAGAAAGCTGGAGACAAAGCAGGAGGCTGGACTTAGGACCCTCCGTAACCCAGAACCACTTGACATAATTTGGATGTATTCAAAGGAAATATGTATGGTTTGTTCTTTGCAGTATTGGAAAAAAGTCCGTCTGCCACTTTCTTTACTCAAGCACCACAGAGATTGGCAGGAAGTCCTAAGAAGCAAGGGCTGGGACTAGGGACGGTGCAGCGTGGTGAGCAGGGAGCAGCCTGGTCCGCACCAGCCCAGCAGCAGCGTAGCTATTGCTGCTGCTGCCCATTCAGCTGCGCTCACACAGTTACCTCAGGAACATCTTCAGTTCACATCCAGCTGCACAATGGTCACTTCCATGTATACAGTGGCAGAAAAGAAATGTCCATCATTGCTGCAGTGGCCAAGTTGTGGTGGCTGAATTATGCCACCATTCCTTATTCTGAACTCAGCTTAACCTGGGGTGGTGGGGGCAAGAATCCTTGCTTTTGGACTGTTGGATTAGACCCAATTCTTCTACAATGTCAACATCACCAAAGTCCTAAAAACGAGTGCATCCAGACACTTAATCACGATGACTGCAGCACCAGAGCATCTACAGTCACCTCTTCCCGAAGGCAGTGGGTCTTAGGCGTGGCCGTCCAGAGTGGAAACCTCCCTGATAACAGCCCCAGAAAGTATTTTTCCGAAGCATTCTTTTAAAATGCCATTTCTTTCAAAAGAGCCCTCTGCTACATTCTGCCTCGTGAAAAAAATTGGGAAGTGTTTTGAAACCCCAAAATACCTGTCGAGAGAGTCCCACAGCCTGCAAAGATGTTAACCAGATGCCAAGTGTGCAAGGGCTGAGCCGGCCCATGCCTGGAGCCCACCTGCTGGGGACGAGAACGAAGCTGCTGCTCCCGAATGGACATCGGTCCCCCTGGCCATCTGAAGCAGGCAGCAACACAGGAAGCCCTTTTTCTTTTCCCCCAAAGGCATCTCGTATTGTGGTTTGGGGTTTTTTGATATCATGAAAAAGATCTAGAGAATTACAAGAGTTTTAGTTAACAGGAAATACAAATGGAAATAGAAATAAAAATGGAATGGAACTCCACTGTCCACAGATTAAACACATATGGTTGTCACAAGGTACTGAGTCAGCTCCACTCTTGTAGCAGTGAAGACTTCTGAGGCTGAAACTTCTTACAACCCACTTCCCTTCGCAGGGGCTTCTCCACCCCTTCATACACATGACCAGTGGGGGAGAGCTCACCTCTACCGCTCACCCCCTGATCCCATTTGTTGTCATGCTCTTTTTGCTCTAGTCGTCTTTTTATTTTCTCATCACATGGACACTTCGGGGAAACTCTGAAGCAACAAACCAGGAAATGGACTCCCTTTGAAGATAATTTGAAAGTTTAAAAACAAAACCAAGTATCTCAATAATTACTAGATGCAGTGATTTTTTTTTTTTTTTCTTCTTCCCCAAACTAGGGTCAGAGGTATCTCCAGGTTAGACTCCTCTAGGGCTGGAATGATGTGCGAGGCCTACAAGGGTGGTCTGGGGACCAGGGCAGAGAGCCAACAGCTGGTCCAACCCCAACCAGCCAAGCAAGTCAGCATTCATCCCAGAGGCAGTCGCTGCCCAGGAGCTCGGTGGCCTCATGCTCCATGCTGGACAGAAACCTCCTCAGCTTCTTGTGGCAGTTGTAATCCAGGGTGGCAGTGTAGACGGTCTTGGGGTACTTGGGGTAGACAGTGGTGCTGAGGAAGAGCGTGGGCTTGTGGCGGCGCCCAAAGCGCTCCTCAGCCCTGTAGTTGTGCCACGTGCAGTTAGGGGTGCACATGACCATCTGGCTGCAGGAGGCCGCTGCCAGGCCCAGGGGCAGCTGCACGTCATCGATGAAGTGGCGCTCGGAGTCGTACTTGACCGAGGACGTGCACCTTGCTTCCTTCGGTGGTAAGGGGTCAAACTCCACTCCTCCTCCAAAAGACAGGGGCAAAGCCTCGGTGAGCAGCCGGCAGCCAGGGTGTTGGCGAGAGACGCTGGGTTCGCCCGGGAGCGGAGCGCGTTCCCCACTGCCACCCCTGCTGCCCCCGGCCGCCGCGAGCCCCCAGTGGCTTGGGCTTGGGCTGGGGGGCAACCCCGCGTCTGGACTGTCCAGGACGCCGTCTGCCTTCTTCTTCGTGTCCACCAGCTTGGGGACATCCCGCAGGCTCAGCCAGCCCTCCAGGGCTGTGCGCTTAGCGAGGCCGGCGGAAGCCGAGCTCGGGTTTGCCCCCTCCGCTCCCCAACCTTTAATATTTTAAAGGTTAATATTGTCAAACAATTTTTCTGACACTTGAAAATTTACCTGGCCTTAGGTAAATTTAGGCCTGTTCTTATTTATCCCTAAGGGGTAAGACAGCAACCAAGAGCAAGCAAGGCACTGCAAATATGAGGACCCAGGCTTGGCTCTTGGAAACTTTCAGTTTAGAGCGCAAAACAGAAATGTCAAAGTAGAAATGACAACACAGTGTGAGAAAAACGCTCATAGGACGCATCTAGGATTTTGTGGGCACAGGAAAAGGAAGGGCAGCCACGGCAAAGGCGCCATGGAGGCGGAGGTGGCTGACTAGACCCGGAGGGTGACGGGTGACCTGAAAATGGCAGGGTGCGCAGGGCTCAGGAGCAGTCAGCACGAGAGTGGGATTTAGGAAAGACGTTGAGGACAGGTGAAAGGCTTGAAGGAACGTGTTTGAGAATCGAGGAGCCGTTCCTTGTGGCTGGAGCACAGAACAGGGGAGGAGGCAGGAAGCACGTGGCAGGATGCTCGCGTGACTGCCAATCTTCCTAACTAGGAGCCTGGCAGCTTCCTTGGCCTGCTAATTGGCATCATGGCTGGACAGTCTAGGAAGTTTTCTTCTATGGAAGTGTGAACTATTGCTTCTCTACCATTTATTTTGGTTTCTTCGTAAAACTTTTTACAAAAGGTTAATATTTTGTTCCTGCATTTCTTTAAAATTTTATTTGTTTATGAAAAACCCTCATGTGTAAGACCTAAAAACCCAGATGGAGGACTTGTTTTTAACTCTGCCTCATCTCTAGGTAACTCTAGTGGGGCCCTGTCTGCTGTGATCTTGTCTCTCCCTCATAGCTACTCATCCCTAAACACACTCATGCCATGGGTTGCTTCTTTACAGCTGGCAGGATGACCTAGAAATCTGTATTGTTTCCTCAGGCCACCGTAACGACACCAAGGCCGGGTAGCTTGGAACAGCAAAGATGTGTTCTCTCACAGTTTGGGGCCAGAAGCCTGGAATCAAGGTGTTGGCAGGGCCAGGTCCCCTCTGAAGGTTCTAGGAGAATCTTCTTCGCCTCTTTCAACCTCTGGTAGCTCTTGGCAATCCCTGATGCTCCCTGGCTGCAGCTTCATGTTCCCAATCTCGGCCTCCATCATCACGTGGCTTTCTCTCTCTGAGTCCCTGAGTTCCCTCTCCTTGTTGGAAAAGACATCAGTCTTTGGATTTAAAGCCCTTCCTAACACAGTAGGACCTCTATCTAACTAATCATATCTACAAAGATCCTATTTCCAAATAAGGTCACATCTCAGGGCTCTAGGTGAAGTAAATCTGGGGTCTGGGGGACCGAACATTCAACCCGCTATGGCCTCCTTAGTTTGATTTTCTGCTCGGCCAGCTCTGCTTTCAGTGCCTCAGGTGTGGATTTCCTTTTGGGGGTCACTTTCCAGTTTTCTTGCAGATTTTCGTAGCCTGTGCCATCCCTGTCCTCTCTGCCTGCTGCCCTGGAGTCTGAGTTGTCACCTGATCCTATTCCACATCTTCTGAGACACCCGACAGGTGATTCTTCACAGTTTCTTTCTGCCTAATGCAGACAATAATTGTCAGAGTAATCCTTCCCGCTGAGGCTTCTTCCTAACATTGCTTTTCTGGGTGGTGCAGGATTTTTCATAGGTCCCAGAGTGCCCACTCCCACCAACTCATTCTTCAAAGAGATTCCTCCTACCCAGCCCCTCCATTTGCCCAAAGCCTGCCATGTGGACCGCCTTTGATGGAACGCTAGGACAGCTGTGGCTGAAGGAAGGGAGATGTATCTAATGCCGACTTGATGTCCAGCATCAATGTCGATCCAGCCCTGCTGAGCTGGGTGAGGCCCTTCCCCTGTCCTCTCAGTTGTTCAGGGAGACCATTTGCATGCACTGCAGGGGCCCCATGCAGACCAGCCCAGTGGGATCATCCAGGGAGCTTTTCATAAATAGATGCCTGGGACTCGTCCCTACAGGTCTGAGCCGGGGAGTCCGGGGAGCGGCTTCAACAGCCTGCGAGTAACCACTCCTCGAGGGATTCTAATGCACAGCCAGGGTGGGAACCACTTTACCTTAATGTCACATTCAAGTTTGTTTCCCCCACAGGGCTATGAGCTCCAGAAGGGCAGCAAATACTTCCATAGCACTTTCCTCTGGACCAGACACTTCATGTTTATTTATTGCCCACATCCGCCCTATGAAGGTACTATAGGTAATATGATTATCCCCATTTTACAGCTGAGGAAACTGAGGCACAGGGAGGTCATGTAGTTGGTAAGGAGAGCAGCCAGGACCTGAATATGTAGTGTTAAATAACACACAGAGGTTGTGTTTAAATTGCTCACCATAAAGTCCCTGTTGCTAAGTGGCACATAGAAGGTGTTCAATAAATTATTAAATTATGTCCCTCCCTTCCTGCTAAGTGGCTGCGTTAACTGCTGCTAGCCCTCTGGAAATAAGGTTGACACTCAGAGCATCTTCACTTTAAAATGCTATTAACTTGAGCTGAGGAAGGATGGGGGGAATAGGAAAGGACGGTGTGGCCGGGGGGCAGGTGGAGGACACAAGAGGGCACTGAGAACCACACCCTTACAGAACCAGGAGGCACAAGAGCAGCAGCCAGTGGGTTGACAGAGATGGCATGTGAGGCACTGGCCAGTCTGGAGACCAGAAGAACCTATGGCTAAGTTCTGTGCACTTCCCTAGGCAGCCTGTGTGGCCAGCTGCCCAACCCCAATGGCCAGGGCTGGACAGAACGGGACAGAACAGGCTGTATGCCTGGGTGAGTGTCTTAAACTCCCCCAACTTGTAGTTTTCTCACCTGAAAAATAGGCCAAAGAATATCTTTGTTCCTATCTTACCTCATTGTCAGGCACTTTGGTTTTTTGTTTTTAAACAATGCCGAGAAAGTTTTATTTTCACTGGAGTCAGTAAAACTTCCTTGTAGGAGACCTTCCTTGTAGAGGAGCCAATTGTGGCAGACACAGGTGCTGAGTCTCCAGGGCTGCATGAGGGCAGGGGAAGTTGGGGAAGGGTTTCTCTGTGGCACAGGAAGTGAGTGGGAGGAAAAGGAAGAGAGGAAAGGGGTGGGGCTATTGAGAAGACAGCCAATACATTTGTTTTGTGTCACTTTTTAGTACCCACTCCCCATCAACAACATCACACCTCGGTATCTTCTGGAAATGCTCAAGACAGTGGGAGTTTTGTGGAAATTGGACTTGGGCACTGAGGGAGCAAGAAGGAATAGGGGAGAGGATGAGGAGGGAGAAGTCTGGGCCATCAGTCAGCTGGAATCCTCTGAAACTGTGGGAGGATGCTGGGGCTTCACTGTGATGGGGAATTGGGCTTTGGGTCAGATTTGCCAGGAGTTTGAGGGGCAAGCCCTGTCTCTGGGGAGGTATCTCGGTACCACTCTACCCTCAGGATGACAGTGTTCGACTCCGTGCTATGTGAAGTGTTCCTTACATGCAAGTTGAACTTCTATAACCACTGCAAGGGGGATCAAGTTGTTTGCAGTCTAAGGCAACTGGAATCACCCAGACTGTGGGACGTTGTGAAGACTTCTAGTGCTGAGAGCAGGGCCCAGGCAGAGGCAGGTCTTGGAGTTCCCCTGTTGACTCCAATATGCAGGCAAGCTTGAGAACCAGTAAACTAAGGCAGGACTGATGAACTTCTTCTGAAAGTAAATAGTTCAGGCGTTGTAACAGGAAAGCAGGCATGGGCTACATGGGAGTGCGTGTGTGTGACTGTGTCCAGTAAGGCTTCAGGTAGGCAGAGGGCCAGATTTGGCCCACCACGGTGGTTTTCTAACTCCTTGTCTGATACATGGTATAAAATAAGACACCAAGAATAAAGAGGAGCAGAGAGATTTTCACCGGGCAGACAGCACGATGGTTAAGAACTGGGTGCTGAGGACCTGACTGGATGTCCCAGCTGCTCATGGCCAGTGTGACAGGGGCAGCTCCTTGGCTTCTCTCTGCCTCCGTTTCCTTCTCAGTACAGTGGAGACAACAGAGAAGCATCCACTAGGCAGCGTTGGCAGTGGATTAATGAGGGGTAGTGACTATAGGACACGAGGCAGTGCTGGCTGGGCACATAGTAAACTTCTTCAAAGCATTGGTGATTTTCACTTTATTTTCTTTTTTTGGCGATTACTGTTGTTTTTTATAAAGCAAGAGGACCAGCTTGCTGTTAGCTGGCCCCTCCAGTACGTACTTTCTGACTGTACTTTCTGACTAGTCGCTGATGTGGTTTTAAGTGCTTGCAGCTAAAGCAACAAGGAGGATGCCTTCAGGGGAGATAACTTTTGTTTTCTGACAATTAAAGTTAATTTAATTACCGGGAGTAATTAGCATGTTAATCTAGGTCTCACGCTCTCCTCTTATTTTGAGCATCCACACGAAGAGTGAACTTTGCCAAGAAAAACTCAGAAAGGAAACAAAATCTCCAGAAAGTCTGGACAGTAGCAATGTCCTACTCCCCACTCCAACTCCCCAAACCCCTCTAGGGAAGTGGCCCCAGGGTGGGGCAGGTGCAGTGCTGGGCTTTCTAGAGTGTGCCTTGTATTTTATTTTTTTTAAGAAAAAATATAGTTTCATGGTTGAATCCAAGATCTTTTCACTGAGCTATATCCCATCTTTTTTTTTTTTTTGAGACAGGGTCTCAGTAAGTCACAAAGTTATCCAGGCTGGGCTCCAACTTGTGATCTTCCTGCCTCAACCTCCCAGAGAGTACAGTGTGTTTTTTAATATCTTGTCAAAATCACTCTGGGGAGCCAGGCATGGCGGCTATTCGGGAGGCTGAGGCAGGAGGATTGTAAGTTTGAGACCAACCCGGGCAACTTAGTAACTTGGTGCGACCTTGTCTCAAAATAAAAAATAAAAAGGGTTGGGGATGTAGCTCAGTGCTCTCTGGGTTCATTCCCCAGTCACAGGGAAAATGTCACTCGCGTGGGGCCCCTGCTTGGTTTTTATTATTATTACCGTTATTGTTCGCATGATTATGATATAAACAATGACCATGTTTCCCCACAGACGGTGAGCCCTGGGATGTAAGGCTGGGGCCAGGCATTGCTAGGCCCTATCACTGGGGAGCTATCTCGGTACCCCTCTACCTGGAGTGACAGCTCCTTTCATGAGCTCAGGTCAATCTAAACAATGTCACTAGCGGAGTGTCAGCAATATTTCACCTTCCCGCTGGTTGGTCATTGCTGGTGCTGTTTTTATCATTGTTCAGTATTTCCATGTCCTCCCTGGGCTTCAGGGATGGGGATCAGTACCTAGTGACACACAGCCTCACCAAGTCCCAGGGAAAGTGGCACGCTCTTGTCGCTTACCCCTCCCTTCCCATCTGTCCCATCCTGCAACTTTTTTGCTGCAGCCCAAGCCCTGTTCCTTTGCACAGGGGGTGGAACCCAGAGCCTCACGCCAGCTGGGCGAGCTCTCTGTTTCTGTCCTGAAGACAGAATCCGAGCACCTGTCCAATAGGAAGTGAGTGTCGCCCACGCTGTCCGCACCCTTTGGCAGGCAGGCACACCCTCCCTAACATGGCGCTGACAGTTTCTCAAGGGCAAGAGGGTCAGGCTGTCTTCCTCTTGAGGAGGTTGTCAGAGCAGAAAAGGAGGTGTATGGAAGGGGTGTGACCTCAGGAGCTGGGGTTTGCTCTCTGACCAGGGCACTTAACGAGTGAGTTGAGGGGATTTACCTGAGCAGCTTCCCCTTCTGCCATCCGTGCATGCTGGTTCCAGTGTCAGAGGCTGTGGCAGGAGGCAGCGAGCTCCTCCGTCTCAGGTGCCTGACATAGTGGCAGAGGAGTGGAGTATTTGTCTGGTTCGTGTTGCTATAATGAAATATCAGATGCAGGCTGACTTTATAAAGAACAGAGGTTTATTGAGCTCACAGTTTGGAGACTGAATGTCTAACAGCATTTCAGGCTTGAGTGAGGACAGCCCCACCCCACTGCGTCACATTATAGCAATGGCACCGGCAGGCGAGTAAAGGCAGAGCATGCAGTCACATTGACAACCTGGGGCCAGAGCACCGGGTGGGCCTGGCGCAGGATGCTAAGACCACTGTCTCTCTAGAATTACCTCAGTCCCTTGCCTGGGCAGTGACCGCAGGACTTCTCATACTCCCTGCTAAAGGTTCCACACCGCCCCCTAGTGCCACCACCGTGGGGACAACGCCTGCAACACATGAACTCTTGGGGAATAGACGACATCCAAGTCCTGGAACACTGCCCCTGTCTGACAGGCCGAGGAGGCTTGTGGACATGTATGTGGACGGGAGGGGTGGTATCTTATTCTGTTCTGGCTACTGTAACAAAATAGCATAGACTGGGTGTCTTATAAACAACAGAAAGTTTTTGCTCACAGTTCTGGGAGAATCCCAGAATCCAGGGCCTTCACATTGAACTACATCCCCAGCCCATCTTTATTTTTTATTTTGAGATAGAGTCTTACTAAATTGCCCAGACTGGTCTTTTTTTTTTTTTTTTTTTTTTTTTGTGTGTGGGTACCAGGGGTCAAACTCAGGACCTCGTGCACCAGAAGGTGCCCATGCAGCTGAGCGATATCACTGGCCCTTCCTTTGTATGTGGGTACTGGGAGTCGAACTCAGGACCTTGTGCTTGCCAGGCAGGCGCTTACGCTGCTGAGCCATCTCACTGGCCCCCAGACTGGTCTTGAACTTGTGATCCTCCTGCCTCTGGAGTGCTGGGATTACAGGTGTGCACCACCACACCTGGACAATGTGTATCAACTTCTGTTGCAGTAGGCGAGTTCTAGCTCATAGAGTGGGGTTTTCCCCCACATGTCATAGAAAAATGGCCCCATCTCACCTTCCACACCCCCCACCCCACTCCCAGTTCAGGCCACAGTGTGTCTGGTCTTAGCCTACCATTCCCGACGTCCTCCCGGTTGGTCTCTCTAGAGCTCCCCTTCCCATCTGATCTCCACATAGCCCCAGTGCCACCTGCAGCCTGTGTTCCGGGTGCTCACTCTGCCCTCCTTACACTTGCATCCCCTGTGTCACTGAGGGCAGACAGTTCTCCCCCTTCATATCTCTCTCTGTTTGCCCTCCTAGTCCTTTCCACTCAGCTCTCAGAATCTCTGCACTGACCCCATCACCTCCTCTGTGTCTTCACATTGTATTCATGTTGGAGAACATTTCAGAATTGTATAATTTAAAGTTGAAATAATTTCTGCTGTAGGTATCCTCCACATTTTGTTTTCCATTCATCCTTCCAGGGATACAGGGTCCTCCATATTTTAGCTATTGTGAATGATGCCACTGTGAATATACCCAGAAGTGGAATTGCTGGATCATATGGTAACTCTATTTTTAATTTCTTGAGGAACTGCCATACTGTTTTCCATAGCAGCTGCACCACTTAAAAAACATGTGATTCTCCTTTGGGTTCTAAGTAGTTCTGAGCTTGATTGGGTGTGATTGTTAATGGCGATATGTCAGCTGGATTTGAGTGAGAACCGCCTAGCAGATTTGCAAAGTCAGGGTGTGTCTGTGGTTGACTGACATGTAGGTCAGCAAACTGAGTTGGTCCCACCCCAGATGTGGGTGGCATCAACCAATAGGCTTGTAGCCTGGACAGAATAAAAAGGGAAAGAAGTAAGAGCTCCAGTCTTTGCCATTACATTTGGACGCTGGTCTTCAGTTTTTTTAGCTTTCCATCGCAGACTGTTCAGCCTTCTAACACAGACTCCACTGGCAATTCTGCAATGAGCTTCCAGGCGTTCAGTGGTTGACTCATCCTGGATTTTCCTCAGGCAAAAGGTAGAGAGAAGAAATTTCTGGGAGGAGGAGGTCTGAGGGGCAGAGAAATAAGGAAGAAGCTGGTTCTCCAAAAGCTGCAGAGAGCTCCTGGTGCTGCAGCTAGACCACGTGGTAAAGATAAGAGAGCACATGTGCTATAGGGTTCTGGGGGTGGGGACAAAGATAAGCTCTCTAGAAACCACAGTGTCCACCTCCAACGACTAAGCCATGCACAGGGCCACGTGTGCTGCAGAATATCTTAAACAACCGAAAGTGATCCCAACTCAATTATAATTAATTATAATCTGATTTACATTGTAGTTTTGACCTTCAAGTGGGATTTGGGGGTGAAAACCATGACAGTCCCTCGAAGATCCAAGTAAGGACAAAAATTCCCCTCTCTGACAGGAAGGAGGAGACTTGCCCCTGAGTGGAGTGAGTCGCCGTGCGAGTTCCGAGAGCTGCCCCCTCCCCATGAAGACTGCGTACAGACTCGGGTACCTGGTTCTTCAGGGCTGTGTGCGCTTTTCACTGGCTCGATGCCAGCCTTAGGAGTGTATCCTTGCTAATAAATCTATGCTTTCACTTCTACTTCTATGTGTCCTATTCAATTCTTTGTTTGGGACACCAAGAACATAGGACAGTCACAACCCCTGGCAACACTGACTCTCCATGTAAATGGCCATTGTGCCCTTCCGCCTTTGATCCCATAAGCCCACCTAGAAAATCCCTTTGTATAATTATACATATATTTTATATTGATTCTTTTCCTTAGAGAATCCTAATACGCTGGGCAGATGCAGGAGTGAGACCTGGGAATTGTTCTCGGATCCCAAAGCATCGCTTCGTCTGCGTTTTCCTCTTTCTGGGACTGTGGTCCAGAGGAGAGGAGAAGACACTCAGCTCCGAGCTGTGTCTTGCCCATCAGACTGTTCTTCCGGCATCCACGCAGCAGTAGGGACTGACTCCACCTTCAAGCTTCCAAGGTAAGCATCACCTCCCTCTCATTAGCTCACAGGGAAACACATTAATGACTTCTCCTAGTCAGTGCTGCCTCTGAAAAATGGCTAAAGCTTGCCTGGAGGAACAGTAAGAAAATTCTTTGATTGATTCCCGCTCTTCCTCCTCTCATTAAGGACAGTTTCTCTTTTGAGGCTGTGAGCACTGTCATGGGGATGAGGATACCCTGGTCCAACCCAGGCTTTGTTTAGCTTTCAGGGTGACCTGGGTAAGGTTCTGCCCTCTCTAAGACTCAGTTTCTCCATTCATAAAGTGAGAAGATTGCTGTACAGCAGGGATTCCTTAGATTCTTCCCTGCCAATATGCTTTTTGTTTTCTGCCCTTAGGGGCCATGTTTTTGAAAGATGTTGTCTGTCAAATCGAGCTTATTTAATAACATTGAATTTCTCATGTTTTATTGGAGACATCCATAACTTCCGAGCAGAACTTCTTGGGATCACAGTGTAAGCAAATCAAGTCGAAGTCATTTCACTCAAATGCTGGTGAAGCCTCATCTTGGTTGGAAGGGTGATGTTCCCTTTGCAATTTAAAAATATTGAAAATAGTTCTCAGATCCCCGTTACTATTCCTGGGGAACCCAGATTCAGTACTACTGGTACCTGAACCTTAAAACCAACTCTGCAATTCTGTGAAATGGAAAGACTGTTGTGGACTTTAGGGTCAGAAACTCAGTTTTTCATGTTACTTCAAGTCTACTAGTTAGTCTGGTGTGAACCTGGAGTGTGATAAAAATCTACTAATGTTTTGAAATGCCTCCATCCAAAAGGTAGAGTTCAACTCCTCCCTTCTTAAGTGTGGACCCTACTTGGGAACTCTACAAAGGGAATGGGAGGAAAATGCGGATGTTACACTTCTGATGCTAGGGCATTAGATTAATCACTTTCCTGCTGCTAGGACAAAATACCCAACACTGGCAACTTAAAGGAGGAGAGGTTTAATTGGGCTTACAGTTTCAAGGGATGCAGTCCATGCTAAGCTGGCTCTAAGACTGAAAAACATGGCTGAAAGACCTGGTAGAGGAAAGTTGCTCACTTCTTGGCAGGTAGGAAGCATAGAGCAAGAGGAAATAGAGGAGCCAGGGTGGGAGATAAACCCTCCAAAGTTTCATCATCACACCTCTTCCAACCAGTCCCCACCTCTTAACAGCTAGAAACTCATCAACGGGATCGATCTCCCCCACAATCCGATCACCTTTCCAAAGTCCCACCTCTGAACATATGAGACTTTTGGGAACATTCTAGATCTAAACCATAACAAGCATATTTGGGATGGCAGCTTCCCCTCCTATTTTCTCTGGGATCACTCGTTCTGGAGGAAGACAGCATCCATGTTGTAAGAACACTCAAGCAGCCTGTGGAGGAAGCCCTCACAGTGAGGAGCTGGTATCTCCCCCCTACAGCCACATGGGTGGACCATCTTGGAAGCTGTGTTATCTTGTCTATTGCTGCTGTAACAAATTAGCACACACTTAGCAGCCTCCAAGATCACAGATTCACCTTACAGTTCCACAGGTTAGAAGTACAGTGAGGGGCTCACTGGGCAAAAATCAGGGTGGGTGTTCCCTTCAGGAGTCTCTAGTGGAAATTCTGTTTCTTGGCCCTTTCCAGCTCCTAAAAGTTGCTCACATTTCCTTGGTTTGTGGCGTCCCCTCCATCTTCAGAACCACTAACATCACATTGTTCTGCCACTGCTTCTGTTGTCACCCCTCTTGTGTTTTGGGAAACCTCTTGAGAAATACTGAGCCAGAACTCCCCAGCTTAGCTGCTCCCTAATTCCTGACCACAAAAATTGTGAGATAATACATTTATTGTTTTAAGCCACCAAGTTCTAGAGTAATTAGTTATACAGTAATAGATTCCTACCATAGGCAGATTAATTAACCTATATCAGCCTCTCTTATTTATAAAACAGAGATAGTTCCTAATAATCTTACAGGACTGTTGTGATTATTAAGTCAATGCTCAAAAAATATCTGTCCATTAGCATACACTTCATAAATAAATGCTTTCTATTTTTTCTTTGTCTCTCTTCCTTTCTCATAGGACAGCCCCCAGTAGTGACAGAAACTAAGGGTTCATTAAGCCCTACCCACCAGTCTCCAAAAGTGTATTTGTCATGCAGATTCAGGGGCAGGATAGGTGTCCAAACCCAACTTCCATTGACATTGCCTCCCTGCTTCTCTTCTGCATGGTCACTCTGGTCAGAGATATGGAGATTAAAGGCCAGGGTTGGACTCCACATAAGACATTTGCCTTCCAAACAATGAGTGACGGTATCCCCTCCACTCTCGGAGGTGGGGACGGGGTGTGGGTGTGTTTTAATAGATGAGGGAGAGGTGGAGAAGAAACATCTGCTTTGGAACTTTGTTATGTCGCAGGTCAGACCAATGATTCACCAAACCCAACTTCTCCAGGGGATTAAGACAATTTTTTGTTGTTGTTGTTTTCTTTGAGATCTGACAATGTAAGATATTAACACATTACCAGGAATGGAAATATTTAGTGTATTGAATGCCAGTATGCAGAAAAGTTTCCTTCATCCCCCAAAAGTGGTTATAAATTTAGGAAAGACATCTCAGAAAGGGAATGACAGTGTGGGTGTAGATTTGTCTGCAGAGAAAAATAAATATGCCATCTTCAATATTTTTTAAAAATGTGGCCCTGCCAGCAGAAGTGATTCACTTGTGGAAAATTCATAATGTGCAGCTTGACACTGGGCCCATGAGAAGACAGAGTAGAACCTGAGAACAGAGGGCTGGGATGTGGAGGGACCTGGAGGCTTGCAAGATGCCAGAAGGATCCAGGATGGCTGAAAGATCCAAGATGGTGGACTCTGCGCACTGTAGGGAGGGCTCCAACATCAGCCATGGAGGGAAGGACAGGAAGCCAGACAACCATCTCATCACCCAGTGAGAGAAAGGGAAATGTATTTGATTCAGAGACTGCTGTGGTTTCAATGTCTGTTCCCCAGAATTTATGTGGTGGAGCTTAATCCTGAAGGGCGTATGTTAATGTATTTGAGTGGTGAGACCTTTGGGAGGTGACTGGGTCATGAGGGCTCTGCTCTCAAGAATGGATTAATCTGGTGCATGCCTATAATCCCAGTAGGGAGGCTGAGGCAGAAAGAGCTCAAGTTTGAGCCCAGCGTGGGCAGTTTAGCCACTTAGTGAGACCCCGTCTCAAAATTAAGAAATAAAAATAAAAGGGCAAATCTTGGAAACAAACCAAGTACCCATCGACTGGTGAGTGGATAAAGATGTGGTTTTTTATGCAGTGGAGTACTACTCTGCCATAGAGAAGGATACGCTCGGGCTGGGGATATAGCTCAGCGGCACAAGTGCCTGCCTGGCAAGCGCAAAGTCCTGAGTTTGATTCCCAGTACCAAAAAAAAAAAAAATTAAAAAATTAAAAAAAAAAACAAAGAAGAAGGATATGCTTGAGACATTTCTAGGAAAATGGATGCCCCTTGAGTCCATACTCTTAAGTGAAATAAATCAGACACACATGTGTGAATACCACATAGTTTCTCTGGTGTGAGAAACCAAAAGTGTAAATAAGACCAAAATGTATTTTGAAATAGGAGGAAAATGTTCAAATGGGGAGGGGAACAAAAGAGAGAAGAGGGGGAAAGGAAAGAAGGGAAAAGTGAAAAAAAAATGAGAAAAGAAGGAAAACATGGAAACAAAGCTTTGTAAATGGGGAGGGGAGAAGGGGTTGAAGGGAGGGTAGGGGAATGGGGGAAAAACAAGTTATATCATGTAAAGGTATAAATTCTGTATGATGAATGTGATCGTTATGTATATCTAAAATGTACCAATAAAATCTAATGTTAAAAACAACAAAAGGGCTGGGGAATGCAGCTCAGTGAGAAGTCTCTGGGCTCAGTCCCCAGGATTACACACACATGCGCACACACACACACACACACACGCACGCACGCACACACACATATGCACAGAATGGATGAATCCACTCGTAGATTAATGGATTGATGGGTAATCAAGGGAATTGCACTGTTCTAAAAATAAACCGTCACAGACACACATCTGGATGGGATAGCCCAGCACGAAGGCCCTGCAGAAGGTTGAGCCGAAGCTAGTGCCAGGCTCTCAGACTTCCCACCTCCAGAGCCAGGAGCCAGGCAAATCCAGGTTCTCTGTAAGTTACCCAGTCTGTGGTCTTCAGACCACACGAGCAAGGCCATGCCTAGAGTATGTCCCCCAGGCTGGAACCAGAAAGGCCGAGGCCGAGGAGAGAGGATGGGAGGGGAGGGCGTCGTGCTGGGCATGCGCTGTTTGGGACTTGCGGCGTACCTGCCCTTTCACTTACTGAGTGTCTCTGTGTCTCAGGCCCAGGTAGGCAAGGCGGCGGGTGAGCAAGACTGTGTACCCCCTGCCCAAAGATGTCCATTCCTAATGATATAGGGAGAATGCTAGCCGAGCTGTCAAATACCCCGAGTTCATGTCCCCCAAAGTCGAAGAGTGAATTCTAAGAAACGACGGAGGTTAAGAGTAGGAAAATTTATTGGAGAAAAGGAATGGAGAATAGGAATAGCTCCTGAGAGACAGCAGGGGTCCTGAGTGTGTTGCCATGAGCCCACCTCTCAAAGGAAGTTTTATAGAGCAAAATCATGAGGCTGGTACAACATGGGCCAAATTATGATCAACCAATAAGATTGCAAGTATAGTTGCATGGTAATATTGATCTAATGGCAGCAAGGGTACATGGGTGACATCATTAACCTTGGTTGATAATCTCTAGTTTTAGTCTTGTCTTTAGTCTTAGTAGACTTAGGCAAGTCTTAGTCTTGCCTTAGTCTTAGTCTTAGTGGGTGGGAGAGGACGGCCCACCCCAATGAGATAACGGGAAATCTCAGAAGGGTGATACTGATAATCCCAAGCCTCCATTCGCCCCTTAGGGAAGCATGTAAAAACAGCCACTGTGACTTTAATCTTCAGATGGCCTCCAGCCACGGTCCTGATGCTTTCTCATCTCCTGCCCTGACTCTCTCGAGGGCCCGGCCCCGTCTGACTGCCTGCTGCATTTCTCCCTAACTTAGCTGTCCATAAATACTAACTGCTGGAATCTGTGACAGTGTCACCTTACTCGGCAAAGGGGAACTAAGGTTATGAATGGAATTAAGGCTGCTAGTCAGGGGGGCTTCAAGTAAAAAAGATTAGCCTGGATTGTTTGGGGGCCCAGTGTAATCATAAGAATCCTTAAAAATGGAAGGGGGAGGCAGAGTTAGAGAAGATGGTCAGAAGCTAGGTCAGGATGCTGCAGCGAAACTCAGCCCTCAGCTGCTGACTCTGAAGACAGAGAAGGGGGCTGCAAGCCAAGCAATGTGGGGGCCGGAAAAGGCAGGAAGTGAACTCTCTCAGAGCCTTGGAAAGATGTGGCCATCCAGGCACCTGGGTTTTAGCCCTGTAAGGTCCGCATTGGTCTCTGAACCTGCACCATTGTAAGATAAAAATCTTGTGGAGGCTTTGGGAGGCACTTGGCAGGACTCATCGGCCTCCTGCACTCAGCTGGGCTGAGGTGGGAAGACCAGCAGCCACTGCAGGGGGTGGGGAGCAAGGAGGAGCTCCTGGACTTGGCAGTGGGATTGGAAGGGCAGAAGGGACAAGGGTCCTCCAGGGAGGGACACTGGGCATGTCCAGGTGTAGAGGCTAGAGGAGCGAGTTGGTTGTAGCCAGTCCTGCGGGGCTTTGGAGGACAGTGTGTAGGAGGGCTGGACATTAAGGCAGGGAACTGGTGGGTAAGTGGTACCCAAGATACAGCAAGAAGAGGGTCTTTGTGCCCCAGGGTCAGGGTGTGGTGGGAGGAAAGTGGGGTTTTATAGAGATCCCCAAGTATAGCTCAAGAAAGAAGAAGTGGGGTAGGAAGTGAGGGTGCTGGGGCTGCAGGTGCCTGATTCTGTTACTCAAACCTAGAGCCCAGGGGTCTTGGTCAAGATCCCTGGGCACAATGTGTCCCATTACATCTCCTCACAGTGTGTGTGTGCTTGTGCCTGGGTGTATGCACGTGTGCATGTTTGTGCATGTGTGTCTTTGTGTGTGGTGGGTGTGCTGATGAAGGAGTGTGGCATGGGGAGGAAAGCGAGGGAATGCCCTAGGCTGGGTGGGGCATCGCTGGCACAGGCTCCCGTCCCTCTTCCTTCTGGGTGGTAGTGAGGAAGGATTCACCTTGGTGTTGGCTGCAGTGGCCAGGAGGGGAGCTGGGGAGGATCCAGTAGGAGAATGGCTGGGGGCCACAGTAGGGGCTCATCATCCTCACCGGGAGGGGACACAAGACAGTCAGAGGGCTATGGCCACCCCTCTGCCCCATGACTTAGCCTGCCCTACCTCTTTACCCCATAAGTGCCCATGACCCTTATCCTCATAGGGGAGGCAGATTTGAAACTCAAGTCTCCCATCTTTTCACATCTGACTGCCTCTTTCTCTTTTGCAAAACCTGTTCTGTGATCAGCGTACTGCATGTGGGCAACAAGAGTCTGGTTCAGCAACGGCATGCCAGTCATCTTGTAAAACTTCAGCCAGACCTCATGCTCTGCTCAACAGCTCTCAGTCCCTGCTGGTCATGCTCAGAAAAGTCGGGGAGCTTTCTGTGATGGACTAACTCACCCTGCTCCATCCCCACCCCTCTTCCTCTCCTATGGCCCAGCTGTTTCTTGCACCAGCCTCCTGCTGTTCACTGGACAAGTCAAGCCACTCCTGCCTCAGGCCCTTTGTACATGCTGTTCCGTTTGCCTAGACTGCTTCCCCACCCCAGATTGTGCCCTCAGCGCCCTCAGATCTTTGCTCAAATGAAACTTCCTTGTGAGGTCTCATGGCAGCTTGGAAGCAGAGAGAGGGGAGGAACCAGGGAGAAAAATACATGCTTCCAGGTCGCACCACCTGTGACCCACCTCTAACCAGACCCACCTCCTTACAGCAAATCAGCTATGAGCTCATCAGTGGGCTAATCCACTGATGAGTACAGTGCCTCCATGATCCAGTCACCTTCCAAGTCTATGAGACTTTTGGGAGTCATTTTAGATCTAGACCATAATAGCAGCTCATATCCAAATTTCCCCAAATGAAGGACCAATAAGGTTTGACTCCACGTTTCTTTCCATTTGTACCCAGGGTCATTTTGTATCATATCATCACCATTCACCACCATTCATTAAATTACTAGGCTCTTGTCTTTTGTCATCGGTGTCTTCCATTACCTAATGCTCAGACAGAAATGGAGGTGAAGCAGGGAAACAGATGGTGGCTACAGCAGTGGAGGTCAACACTGGGTACCTTAGTAGCATGGAGAAGAGAATGCTAACCCAATCTCAGGTAGGCAAGGTCAGTTCCCCAGGGAAAAGGATAGTTGAGCTGGGTATTAAAGACATGTGTGGGAAAGGGGAAAAAAGAAAGAAGTGTGTGTGTGCGATCATTCCAGGCAAGAGGGGACAGTCAGAGTAAAGGCAATGAGTGGCACACATCATGGGGACACATAGAAAGACTGAAGCAATCAAATGTTGCTGGAGTGTGGTGAGAGAAACAGGAAATAGTGAGATGTGGGGCTCAAAGAGACAGATTTGAAGTGTCCTTAAATGTAGGGAAAGGAGATTGGATTCTATTCTCAGCATGACCAGGAGCTGGGAAATAGTTTTTTTTTTTTTTTTTTTTTTTTTTTTTTTTTGAGACAGGGTCTCACTATGTAGTTCAAATTGGCCTTGAACTCACTATGTAGCCCAGGCTAGCCTCAAACTCATGGTGATCCTCTTGCCTCAGCCTCCTGAGTGCTGAGATTACAGACATGCAGAACCTGCAGGACTAGGTAGTGGATGTAGCGGTGAGGAGTCAGGCTGACCCCAGGATTTTGATCTCCAGCCCTGGGACTGGGAAGAGGTCAGGTGAGAGGTTTGAAGGGCCCATCAGAAACTTGGCTGTGCAGTCGTCCTGAGATGCCCACTGGATGTCCCCAGGAGAGGTGGCGCAGGTGGTGGACATCAGAGTCTGTAGTGAGCAGGACGCCCAGGTTGGGGTAAATGCGTTGACAGCGTTTGAGGTCTGGTGCTTGATGAGATTCCCAAAGAAGCCACTGCAGCAGAGGAGAGCTGAGCTGGGTCCCTGGGGCACCCAGAGGCAGCAGCCCGCAGGGCGAGGGAGGAACCAGCAAAGGCGAGGGAGGAGCAGCTGGCGAGGGAGAGGACGGTCAGGACCGCGTGGGCCCCTGGTGCTGGAAGCATTTCGAAGACATTGTGATCACCTGGGTTGGGTGCTGCTGTTGTCCAGAAAATGAAGCCTGAACATGACTGTGGCTCTGGCACCACAGTGGCCACAGGGACACTGATGAAAGTCCTTTGAGAGGAGTGGCAGAGTGGCAGAGGGAATCGGAGGAGCACACAGTCACCCGCTCTGGTGTGGGGCGCTGCCTCATCACCCAAGCTTAGTGGCACAGTGATGGCTGACACTTTGTAATCTGTGAGGCATGGGGGTGGCAGGTTCTGCCATGCAGGGTCCCACGTGGCTGAGCTTGAGTAGCCAGGGCTGCCAGGGAGCTCTCTTGCTCTTCCTGAATCTCCGTTCTCTGTTCTCTGTTCTCTGCGTTCTCTGGCCTCTTCAGGTGTCCTGTTGGGGCCTCCTTGCATTGTGGTGGCTGTGGAGCCAGCAGACAACTTACGAGGGTGGACGCCAGAGAGCAGGGCTTCTCTAGGAGCTTAGTGGCCTGTGGCAGGACTCTGTGAATCACAGTGGGCCACAGACCCGCCCTTTCAAGGGCAGAGTGTCAGAGAATCAGCAGACACATCTGAGAACCTTTTCAACTCCTATACGGGAGTTTTGTAATAAAAAGGAACAAAGAAATGGGGAATGGCTGGAGAGAGGTGTGGAGTGGGAAATCAGTCCATGTTTATTGTATGTGTCACAGAGGTGCACATGACATGTGTGTCATGTATTACTGATGTATGCATGATTACCGTGGTTATCATGGGTGGGGCAAGCCCCGTACCTCAGGCAGAGTCCCGAGTCTTCTCACTTGCAAGCTGCAGGCCACAAGAGGATGTGGGGCTGGAAGTGTCCCTAGAAAACATCTAGTCCCACAGCTTTCCTAGAGGTGGGGAAACTGAGGCCCAAGTAGGTCATGACTTGCTCAGGAACACAGAGAAGGTGAGAGATGGAGGCGACTGGGAGGATGTGGCCCGCACACCAGGTGGCATGGTCTCAGGCACCACTTGGTATGAAGATGGGGCCTTGGGAGTGGCAGAGAGGTGGGTGCTGCAGTATTTAATCTCCTAATGGAATTGGGAGGATAAGAGTCCCCAGGCAAGCACTGTGGCTTTTGAATTTAAATACAAAAGAGAGAGGAGCCAAGAATTCTAGGGCATTTGAAGGATGAGCCCAGTGCCAAGCCAACTTTCAGAGTCTGCCAATTACAAAAGAACAAAAGAGAGGGAAGAGAAATGAGGGAGTCCATGCTGAGGCTAGACAGACATCGATTATCCTGGGACAGGCTTTGCTGGTGGCAGAGGGGGTCGGGGTGGGGTGGGGGGGCTCATGGGGGATGGGGACTTCAGGTTTGTTGGTCTGAAATCAGATGGAGAGAGCTGGGGATGGGTGTGTTTGTGTGTGTTTGTGTGTGTGTGTGTGTGTGTGTGTTTGTGTCTGAGTCCAACCCAGCTTCCTCCTGAGTAGCACAGACGAATAGCATTTGATGAGCCAGCCTGAGAGTCCAAAGCAGGAAGTCAGCTACCGGAAGCTGCGAACGAACGGGTGCAGAAAGGGAGAGAACAACTCTACAGTCCTCTGTCCCTGTTATCTGGCTCTGTGGTGGGGTTAGTCTCTTGGGAGCATCTCTGAAGCCTTTCAAAAGCCCAATTCTCAGGCCACATTAGGCTGCTGAGCTGTCACCTGGGAGATGCAGAAAGGAGGGACGTGAGGAGACAGGGACCGCTCACAGCTGCTGGTCACTGCATGTGTGCATCTCTGTGGTCACCTCATAACAGCCACGTACAGAGGGGCTCAATGTCCCCATCTGACAGATGAGGCCACAGGCCACACCTGCCCTGAATCACCTGGTCACAATGGTGGTGGCAGCTTTTGAAATCTTTCTCTAAAGATTTACCCATTTCTTGGGCTTTTGAAGTGTTTTTATAAACCACATGCTCTGGGAAAATCTTTACTTTTTTTTCTGCAGAGCTGGGAGACTTCTTGGTGGAAAGAAATGCTGATTTAAGTGATACTGTATTATTTGTAAAATGTAAAATTCACCTTGTGGATGAAAGATATGCTTTTTTGGGCAGATAAAACTCTTGACACTAATTAGCAAGGGGACCCCACAACTCTCCGGAACAATGTGCCCAGCCTTCCCACGTGGAGTTATGGGGTGATTCATCAAGCTCAGCATCCTGTCCCCCATGAGCCTTGCTGTGCTTTTGAGCTTTGCTGACTTTTGTTTGCATCTTTAGGGGTATGATGAAGCTGCCACGCTCCCGGTCCTCAGCTGAGGGCCACTCAAAGGCACAGTGCGCTGATGAAAAAGCAGATGAGCAGGTAGCCCCTGACTCTAGCAGAAATCCATTCTGGTGACCTGGCCCCCGAGGCTGTTCTGGTTTCCAGTGAGACTTGGCTGAAGTGGCGGCGGCCAGTTGGCCCAACGTGTAGAACAAGCCGACGCAACTTTAGGATAAGGCAGCATCCGGAATTAGGGCTGAGTGGCGTTTGAAGTGGAAGTGCATCCTCCAAGTTGGGAAAACCTCATTTCAGGGTGCTCTTCAGAGGAGCCGGCCCCACCACAGGGAAGCCGGGCCGGCTCGCTGGGGCTCAGAGAAACTCTGGACATGCGCTGTGCTCACGTGCCGACTTGTTCCCCGCCAGGGTCCCCGTCGCATGCAGGACAGGGCCTGGCATTCAGTTGGTGTCAAGTAAACACTTCTGGATCACTGAATGTGGCGGTCACTAGACGGACGCGCTGTTCTTCCCCTAAGCAGACAGGATCCCTGTCCCCGGGCATCTGTCCACAGGGAACGGTGGTGCTGATCATCCTCTCCTTACAGGGTGGGAGCGGGGCGCTGGGACCAATTTCTCCCCCCGGACTCCACAGAGGACAGGGGAGCCTAAGAGTTTGCTTGTATTTTCCTCTGACTTGAGTGTCTGTATTTTTTTCTGAAATAGTCCACGGTAATTTAGAGAAAGCAGGCCTTGCTCTTAGTTTTTGCATTTAGAACCGAAAAAAAAAAAAAAAAAAAAAAAAAAAAAGACTCTCAGTATGCGCTGGCACCCCACTGGCGTCTAAGCAATCCAGACAGACCTGATCCCTGCTGTCACTCCTGTCCTGAAGGGGCAGATGGCAGCACAAATGTGGAGGGAGAAAGTGACAAGGACTCTTGAAGGCATAGAGAATTGTAGAAGCCACGAGGAAGATGGAAGTGGGAATTCATTTTCTAAGCAGTGGAGTGGCTGCTCAGAGAGGAAAAGAATTACCCAGGAGAAATATATTATTTTTGTGAAAGTCAAATTCCTATTACAGGTGGAGCAGGCGTCTTTGTGGCAGATACAATGGATTGAACGTGAGCCTTCATTTCTAGAGCCCCTTCAGTGTACCGTGCATTCTTATGTCGGTGCAACGACTCTACAGGGTGACCTAGAGGACTCAGGTGTCACCTGCATTGTGCAGCTGAGTCTTGAGGTTCAGAGAGGCTGGGGCTGTCCTGAGGAGCCAGCGAGCAGCAGCAGAGCAGGAATGCGAACCTAATTGTTCTAGTTGATTGCACGTGTCAACTTGCCTGGGTTAAGTGGTGGCCAATGGCTGGTCAAACACCTTTTCTGGGTGTCTGTGAGGATGTTGGGACTGCATTTGAGTTGGACTGACAAAGATGGCCCGCCCTTCCCATCATGGGTGGGTGATGTCATCCAGTCTATTCAGAGCCCAGATAGAAGTAAAGGGCAAAGCAACAGCAAACGCCCTCTCTCCCTTCTTGAGCTGTGACATCTGTCGTTTCCTGCGCTTGGACACCAGAGCTCCTGGTTCTTTGGTCTTCAGGCGCTAGGACTTACACGGGATGCCCTCACCCTTCCCCAGTTGCCAGGCCTTTAGGCTCTGACTCAATTGCACCACCGGCATCTCCTGCTACATGTACTACTGGATCTGCTTCTCTGGAGAAGCCTGGCAAATGCACAGGTTGGGTGCCAGAGCTCCAGTTCTTTCTGCCAACCACCACGTGGTTTCTCAGGGACGACAAGGCCACCACTCCAGCCTGCGTCTGAAGACTCATGCAGGTTACACGAAGAGTTGGTGTTGATGAAGGGAAGTGATGGAGAAGCCTTTGGACCTCTGGCAGGGAGCAGGTAGCCTTGGGGTGGGGATAGACTGGAAGGTCCTCCAGGACAATGACCACATGGACGAGGGTGAAGGGCATGAAGCACTTTAGATAATTGCTGATAATAATGAGTAGCATTAGTAATATTCAAGCTGGTTTCCATTTCTGAGACGGAATATAACAGGCATCATCTGCCATCCTCACAACCATCGCAGGAAGTAGCTATCATTCCCAACACGCATGTGCCACTGAGACTCCTCGAGGCAACATGCCTTGTTCAGGACCCCACATTTAATAACCATCAGAGCCCAGATGCCACCAAGGAGCCCAGGAAAGCTGGCACATAGCAGGAGTCCCAGGATGACTGAGGATGTGTGGGGTTTGATGGTGTGACGGTGACCAGGAGGATCCCTTGCCATGGTGGAAAAGCAGCATGTTCTCTCTCCCCTGCATTCACCATCACTTCCAACCCAAAGACACACTCGACTGCAGAAGATCAACAAGGACCGAGGATCCCACAACGGTGCTCAGTTTCCTTCTCGCTCACAGCCCTGTTGACAGAACCAAAGGTCTCCAGAAGATCCAGCGTGGAATCGCAGACCGCTCAGAGCCCAGACGGTCTCTCCCCAGAGTGAGTCCCAGAAATGGCTCTGGAGAGGTGACCTGCAAGGGGGAATTCAGCAGGACTGGGGAGCTGGCTTTTGTAATGTGGGTGTCTGTTTGTAGTGTGGCAGCCCTGACATATGCACAGCACAAATGGATGCCTACATTTGTGTAAGGACACTCTATGGTGTCTGCACAATGACACAATCCCCTAAGAACTCGTTCTTTAGAATGTATCCCCATGGTTAAGTGATGCATGACTGAACTCACACACACAGGCACGCATGCACACACACACACACACACACACACACACACACACACACACACAGAAGCACATGCATTTGTTACAATTTGGATCTGAAATTTCCCCTCAAAGTCTCCTGTGTTTGGAAGGTAATTGGATCAGCGGTTGCAATAACTGACTTGCTATTGGGTAGTAGGGCTGGTTGGAAGTGGGTCACTGGGGGCATGGCCTGGAAGGGTTTATCTTCCTCCTTGGCTCCTCCCTTTGCTCTCTGCTTTCTGGTTGCCATGATGTGAGCAGCTCTCCTCTGCCAGGCCCTTCTACCATGCTGTTTCTCCCTTGAAACTGCCATCCAAGCTCTGAGATTTCTGAAACCATGAGCCAAAAGCCCCTCCTCCTTTATGCTGTGGGTGTCTGGTATGTGTCCCAGTGATGAGAAAGTGACTAAGAGAACAAGCATTGATATTTCTTAATGCTCTGTGAGCCAGGAAGGGAAGCACATTTTAGCAACTGCTATGGTTATTGCTGACTTTTTCTGGAAAAGCCGGGATGCAGAAATTTCCAATGCAGCTTGCCTCTTATTCTTGGTGTGGCCTAGGAAGACATAAAATCTCCTCTTTAGGTATAGTTACTCTTTAGATTTTTTTATTTTAAAAGAAGGACACGAAAATCACAGAGGTATAATATTGTCCAATCAACTCTGCTGACTCTTGGTCACTGAATGCCACGTACTGTGTTGGCCTGAATGGGAAAGTTAAGAATAAATGTGGCAAGGTCTGGTCCTGAAGGCCCTAGAGCAGGTGATGGCAGCTACAGCCCTTGGGCTAAATCCAGTCCATGGCTTGTTTTTTAAATAATCATTGGTTGGGTCACCCTAAGTGTCTGCTCCCCACCAGCTGGTTATGAACAAAAGATGTGACCAAGGTGGTCACTTTGCAGTCATGAAAGCAGCGCTTCTGAGAAGACGCAGGAGATGAACATTGACATGAGATGGCAGAGCTGAGCAGAGGGCCTCTGAGTCTTGGCTGCATGAGGAGAGCCTGGATCCCACTGGACCTGAAGCCCCACTCACTTTGGACTTCCAGCTATGAGAACGATCATTTTCCTTGTGCTTGTAGCTGTTTGGGCTGAGCTTCTTGTTGCTAAAGAAGAACTAAATGGATCCAGTGTACTTGAGGACCTGAATTATTTTGTAGTCTGAGGGGAGACAGCTGCAATAGAGCCTATGAAATAGCAGCCTGAAGGCCTGGCAAGAAGGAGTTGCCCCCCTGGGGGCATTTTTAGTGAAGTTCCTGATTTGTGTGGGTTTGTTTGTTTGTTTGAGACAGGGTCTTGCTATGTAGAGCAGGGCGGCTTTGAACTCTCTATGTAGCCCAGGCTGGCCTTGAACTCCCAGTGATCCTCTTGCCTCAGCCTCCTGAGTGCTGGGATTACAGGCTTATGCCACCACACCTGGCTCTGTGTGGGGATTTGAGACCCATCTGAGATTGACTGGGTGTTAAAGATGCAGGATGAGTCACATTTGTGTTGTTTCAATAAGTTAATATAAGCTGTCTTTCCTTTCTGTGGACTAAGTTAATGGACACCTACAGAGAAGTAGAAAAACCGTTTCTAGGCATGCAGGGTGTGGGTGACACTGGCGTTGGAATGTGGACCAGAAAATGCCTTCATGGGACAGATGGGCTGTCAGGCTTGTCTCATTGCTGTGATACCAGCACACTTAGTTTCTTGCCCAGCACTTATGGATCACCTCTCGTGGCATTTTACATGCCTGGCCTCTTGCGACTGTCCTGCGCTTGCTGCTGACGGGTTCCCACGTGCGAGGGGAGATGTGTGTGGCAGTGCAGGTGAAGCAGAGGTGCGGCTGCTGTCTGTGTCGTCCAGCCCCGCTGTCCTCCACTGCGCGGCTCTGGAGCCTCGCTCTGAAGTGACAAGAGTGACGTTGCAAGTCAGCAGAAGATGAAATACAGCCGTGGCCCTCAAGCTGCATCTGTGATTGCACTGGCCAAAGCGAGCCCTGGGGCTGCGGCTCATTGATGGCTGTGTGCACAGGCTGGGGACCTGCCCCAAAAGGACGGCAGTGGAGGACGGTGTCAGGGTCAGCGATGGGCCTTGATTAAAGGTGGAGTCGGGGACGGCTGCCTGCATTCTATTGTTAAGACTCCATGCTTGATGGGTAGGGACAGGTTCGTCTCCAGGCCAGCCCACTGGGGACAGCAGGCTCTTAAAGGGATTTCTCAGAGGCTAGAGGCCTGATGACCTAAGACACCATCAACCATTCTCAAACTTTTCCCACCGAGGAACCTCCTCAATCCTTCTTTCTCCTCTTTCCCGTGTCCCTGATTCAGAAACTGTGGTTGCGGCACACTTGTTAAGGAAAAGCATCCCTAGGCTTCGTTCTGGAGAGAGCCCGCTTGTACTCCCAGCATTCAGAGGACACGAAGAACACTCCACGCCCAGCAGCGAGTGAGCCGACAACCTAGTTAGAAACGGAACCAAGGACAGGAGCTGACCTCCAGCGAAGGGGGACACAGGTGGCAAATGAGCATGTGAAGACCCGGCTGGCATCAGCCACCCTTAAGTGCAGCCTGCTGCCAGCGTTCATTTCCTTTTCAGTGATGGAGAATTACTGTATTTTGGAAATGGAAACACCACTGCTAAAAGCAGAGTGCTATAAATAGAATGATATCTTTTGTTTCTGAAGACTATTGACCAGGGACTGGAGTGGTGTGAAAACCATAATAAAAGCGAGATATTTCGTAGCAAATGTCTGCGGTTAAGTTAGGACTGGAGTCCCTGAGTTATGGTGGGGTAACCGCTGCAGCTGCAAGCACCCCTGGCGAGTATTCAGAGGACCAACAGGAAATGGGTTAAAGCAGTGCAAATTAAAGCCAGGGTGAGATGCCACCGCCACTGTCAGAATGTAGAAAGTAGAGAGAAGCCACCAAACACCAGCAGGAGTGAGGAGAGACCAGATCACAGCTGCCCTGCTGCTTGGAACGTGAGATGGTGTGGTGCTTTGGAAAATAGGAAGTTTCTCATAAAACAAAAGTGGCCACAACCACACAAGCCAGAAATGGAAATTTACATTTACATGAAACCTGTATACAAGCTTTATTCATAGTAGAAATTGGAAGCAACTCAAATTCCCTTCAACAGCTAATGGTTAAACTGTGGTGTGTCCCTACCATGGAATATTATTTACCAAAGAAAAGGAATGAATGACTAATAGATAGAATAACTTGGATGAATCTCTAAAAGATTATATACTGTATTATCCCATTTCTATGACTATCTTGAAATAACAAAATTTTAGAAATGGCAACTAGATTAGTGCTTGCCAGAGGCGAGGTGGAGGGAAGGTGGCTCAGTGTACCAGGGTATACAGGGGGAAGGAGTCTCTCTTCTGTGTCGTGATTGTGGCGGTGACTACACAAATCTATGAGCGTGATAAAATTTCATAGAACTAAGTTCTGTCTCCCTGTCATATGCACACACACTCGCACACACACGCACACACACTGAGGTGTAAATGTAAAAGAGGAATTCACAGTGCGCCGCACTGACACCCATCATGACTTTCTGGTGGTGATGTGCCACAGTTCTACCATCGGGGGGACTGAGTGAGGGGTGTATGTGTCAATTTTTTCAGCTGTATCAAAACTACCACTACCTTTAAGTTAAAAAGCTTTTAAAAATAGGAGTAGGATTTTAGCTTTAGGGTTAATTTAACTAGTGTGTTGTTGTGACTCATTCACCCTTTGGTAAATCCAAACTGCCACGTCCAGACCAAAGAAGGCTCGTGAAAGATCCGTGATGGGTGGTGAGACAGTGGCTTGCTCAAGGTGGCCCAGCTTGGGGGCCAACCCCTCTCCCTGGTGGGCTGCAGGCTCTCGGTTCGAGGTGGGGCGCACAGAGCGATGCTTCTGCCCTCCCCCAAAGTGGCAGAGGCCCCTGGGTGTGGCCCTCCTGCCTCCAGTCCCCTTCCTGTGGGAGGTGTCTCCATCTGCTCCCTGAGCTCGGGCATTCTGGTCTCCTCTGGAACCATGTGTCCCCTCCATCTGCCAGAGACCCGGGCTGTGTTACCGCCCAGTGCTGAGAATGCAGCTAGAGGAGGCCCCTTTCTGGAAACTTCCACCAGGAGCACCCAGGGAGGCTGCCAGGCACCTCCTGAGCTGCTGCATCCTCCACACTCTGAGCTCTGAAGCCCGAGAGACTGAAATAGGCCCCGAGACTTCTCAGGGGAGCACAGAGCCAGAAACCTGGACCCCAGGGGTGATGGAGATGGGTGAGCAACCTCAAGAGAGAAGAAATGCAGGAGGGTGGACAAGACGGTGGGGCTGAGGGTGACACGCCAAGATGGAGTCACACAGATGGGCAGGACCTCAGCTTCACTTTCCTCAAGCTGGGGAACTTTTGGCTCTAACTCAATCTCCCTGTACCTCAGTTTCCTTTCTGTGCAGTGAGGATAATGAGGACATTATTGACTTGGAAGTGTTGTTCAAGATGCTTTGGTTTCTTTCCTCCTTTGCTTTAGTGAATGGCTGGAAGCAAAAGCATCTTCCCTGAAGAGAAACTTGATCACATCAGTCACTCTTCTAATTGATTATTTAACATCCCTGTTTCAGTACCACTAGGAAACGTTGCAAATTCCCCAGCAGGTATGGCGGGGGCTCCTTACCTGCTTCCTCGCTTCCGCGGGCCTCACCGCTGTCAAACCAGCCACACCCCTGCTCGCGGTGCCTTCTAGCCCCACGGTTGACTGCACTTTTTCTGCAAATACTCGGCCAGTGTTTCCTGGATGTGGGACCAACACACACAAAATAAACGAATGCCATTTATCGAGGAATCTAAGCTGTACCCCTAAACTTCACAACCCCTTGAGTCACAGCGATCTAACTGGATGGCATAACTGGGGGTCTGTGCTGGTGAAAGGGAACCTACATTGTTCTCCTTTCTTGAATCCTCAGTCTTTTAAAATAAATTTAATGACTTTTCTTTCTTCATTTTTTACTAGCGTATGTTTCCAATACTTAATAGTTATGTTTGTTTTGAAGAACTGGTACATACATATAACAGATCTTGACCATTTCACATCTTTACCCTACTCTCCCTTACCACCTCCCTCCCCCAATCCTTTTCTTCATCTTATACTTTCCTACCATCTCTCCTTTATTTTACTCATTTATGTATTTGTAGTTCAGGTTTCTCATATAAGAGAAACCATGCAATAGTTAACTTTCTGTGTCTGAATTATTTCACTTAGCATTAGGATGTCAAGTTCCATCTATTTTCCTACAACACACAATTTCATCCTTCTTTATGGCTGAATAATATTCCATTGTGTATATGCACTGCATTTTCTTTATCCATTTGTCTGTTGACAGGCATCTCAATCTTAATTCCTCTCTGGGCTAGCAGGAGGCAACCCTCATGTAATTCTCCTAAGAGGGTTATGCATGTAGGGGGTGTAACTTCTCTCCCCCTATGGATCTGAAAATAATGAAAAGAAACACAGACAATGTACCTCATCCAAGTATACAACTATTTTCCAGCTTAGGGTTTACAGTCTTTACTGTCTTCATGGTAAAGTGTTCTTCCTGTTACTGAAGCTTTAATTTCTCCTTATATCTTTTAGAAGTTGCCAATCTGTCCCAACAATCTGTTCCCGTGTTTCTCTCATACAGGCCACTTTCCTACAGTCTCCTGGCTCCGTCAGAGGAGGAGAATTCGAGGTCTCTGCCTTCTCTGTGACTTCAGGAGAGTGATCCCTTCCACACTTTGTCTGTAGCACTTTCATTTAGGACCATTTGAAAAAATCCAACTCTGTATTTATTCTCAGGGGGCAAGATATGTCCAAACCATTCATGAGTCACCTCTGAAATGGGCCATGGGTGACAGCAGTTTCAGAAGCCCCTGCTGGAATCACTCTGGTCTCCTTTGCCCTTCTCTGATCTTCTGTCCAGAGGGTGGGGCCCAGGGACAATACCTGCCCACCGCTTCTTGTTTCCGGCCTCACTTCCGGCACACTAGCCTGTGGCTGCAGCATGCTGCCCCTCCTCCCAACTGTTGCCTGGAGTTGCTGTGTTTGAGTAGTTGCAGAAACATGTCAGGAAAAAGAGGAGAGGGCTGGAGGAGACTGCGCCCGATCTCCTCAGAAGGTAGTCAGTCTCAGGGGAGAAATGGCACCTGATTTTTCTGTTGGGGAAGCATTAAGGTTAGGGTGCAAAATGTGTGCCCCCTGAAGCTCATTATTTTGGAAGCTTGGTTGCTGACGGGCTTGGGGGACATGACTGGACAATGAGGGGTCTAACTTCATCTGTGAGTGAGTCCACAGGTGGGATGATAATTTGATGGCATTATTGGAGGTGATGGAAACAGGAGGTGGACCCAGTTGGAGGAAGTACATCACTGGGGGGAAGACTTTGAAGGGTATATCATGTCCCCAGGCCCTTCCTTTCTGCTCCTTTTCCTTTCTCTCTCCTTCCTGTCTGCCATGAGGTGAGCAGCTTTCCTCCACCGCACCCTTCCACCATGATGTTCTGCTTCAACACAGGCCTAAAATCAAAGGAGCCACTGAAACCTCTGAAGACATGAGCCAAACTAAACCTTCCCTCAAGATGTTTTCCTCAGGCATTTTGTCAGAGTGACAGAAAGCTGACTAACACAGGAACATAGATCTAAGACTGGGAATTGAGGGGAGCCGTGGAGGTATAAGTGACTCCCTATTTTGTTTTTGGCCCTTGGGGCATAGGCTAGGCAGATCATTCTTCATGTGGCCCTCTTTGTCTTAAAATTAGTGGTGATACCAGCTTCTGAGAGGGATTATCTGTCAGCTTTAGTTTGGGATGGTACTTTGGATTTTCAACTTTTGCTGTTTCTCTAGAGACATTTCAGGAGGAACTTAGGGGTCCATTAGAACCCATTGGCGTTGGCACCAGTTGTCATTTTAAATCCAGACACTCCGGTTCTTTGAAAACAATTTAAAATATTAAATGTCAGTTAGCAAAATAGAAAATCATTAGAAAATAGAAAGAAGAAAAGTTAATAGTTCAATTGTTGGGTGACAATTGCTATTGACATTTCTTTCGTAGTACTTTACCCACTTACATTTACAGGTGGTTATGGGGAAGCACAGAGCTATACGTAATGATCCTGTGGCTTGAAATCCTACTTTTAAAGCTCATGTCATGTGCTTTCTGCACATTACTAAAATCTCTCTGTAAAGGACACCTGACACCTAATGTTTCACTGAGTAGCTTTACCATAATTTCCTCAACCATTCCATACTTTTTTGTGTAGGCTCTTTCCAATTTTACACTGTTACAAATGATGTTGTTATGTCTTTTTACATAAATCTTTGCACTTAAGTCATTTCCTTGGGATGGATTCCCAGAAGTGGAATTATGGGATCAAAAACTATGACGCTCACCGCCTTGTCACACAGGGTTCCAAGCTGCTTTCCAAAGGCGGCGTCCGGGGGCCCCCTTCCTTCCCCGTGGCGCCCCCTGCTGGTGCTGAGGCAGGTGGTGCTCAGTGACTGTACCAAAAATGGTGGCAGCTCCGCGGAACCACCAAAGCAGACCCAGGAGAGTCCTGTTTTCTGCCAGCCTCTAGAGAAATCCAGATGGCCTCTTTGGCCGTAGGCATCTATCTCCAAGGTTTGGGAAGGAAGCACGGGCAGCATTTCAAGTGCAGGTAGGGCTGGTGGAAGGCATCGTGGTGGACTTTCCAGAAGAGCAACAGCAAGTTCGCTCTTGAGTGCAGCGAGCAGAAAGATCTATTTCAGCTGGAATTGTGCACTCACCAACCATCCGGAGCCGCATCGTGTTTTAGTGGCGATCTGTAGAATACATGGAGTTTTACGTAAACGCCATGTGATGGCTTACGGGGCGACCTGGTTCTGGGCAGTGCTCCATGTGCGCGTCACGGCAGCCCGAGGGCTTCAGGGCTGGAAGCCTGGACAGGCCAGTGAGCTGTGCTGACGAGCATTGTATTAGCGACGGGGCTGCGGCCATAACACGGTACCACAGGCTGGGCGGCTTAGGTGACAGAGCTTTATTTCCTCACAGACCCGAAGGCTGAATATCCACAGCCAAGCACCAGGAGGGCTTGGTTCCCGGTGAGGGCTTGCTTCCTGGCTTGCGGACAGCTGCTTTCTCAGCATGTCCTTCCATGGCCTTCCCTCCGCGCCTGTGCATGGGGAGAGGAGAGAGAGAGAGAGGGAGAGAGAGAGAGAGGGAGAGAGAGAGGGAGAGAGAGGGAGAGAGAGGGAGGGAGAGAGAGAGAGCACTCTGGTGTCTCTCTTCCTCTGCTTATAAGGACACTAATCCTATCGGAGCGGGGTTCTACCTTAAGACTTCAACCTCAATTGTCTCTAAGTGCAGCCATACTGGAGGGTAGGGCTTCAGTATGTTACTACTGGGGGAAGCGCACACAAGAAACACTCCATCATTAGCAAGCATCCTGGTGTGGGGGCATCAGCTGGATGTAAGGAGAGAAGGATTAAGTAGGCGTTAGTAGTGCAGATGAGTCACAGATGAAGTCCCCAGACACCATTCGACTGTTTCATTCATTCATTCACTGAACAGATGCCAAACGCGTCTGCTTCTGATATTGCAAAAACAAAAGGTGCCATCTCTGTTCTCAAGGCCCCGGTGGACTGTTCACAGTGAGGCATGGCTATGGGCTTATGGGAAGGCAGAGGAGGGCATCAAGCCTGGTTTGGAGAAATTGGAGGGTGCAGGGAAGACTTTCTGGAGTATGGGTAAAGCTTATCTGACACAGGCAGCCCGCAAGCAGAGGCGGGGTATTCACAGCATGAGCACAGGTGTGAGAGGCGATCGGCACAGGTACACTGGAGGAACTGCCAGGTGCAATATGTGGACCCAGGTGTCCAACAGGAAGACTTGCATGCAGGCCATGCAGTCACTTGGTTGCCCAAATGAAATGGGTTTATTTTATCCTAAATACAATGGGAGGGCCGGTGAGATAGCTCAGCGGCATAAGCGCCTGCCTGGCAAGCGCGAGGTCCTGAGTTCAACCCCCGGTACCCACAAAAAATATAATAAATAAATAAATAAATACAATGGGAATCCATCAAAGAGTTTTATTTGGGAAGAGATAAAATTAAATTAGAGCTGCACAACATTGGGCTGGAAGGAGAGTGGAAAGTGAATTTGAGGCAGGGTGGACGCTGAGCAGACCAGCGTGGTGTTCCAAAGACAGCTGATGTGACCCCAGGGTAGAGGCAAGGGTGTTGGATGGGCAGACGTAGGGTGACCGGCTCGGGTGGGCACCATAACAGCTTTGCATCACACTGCGAGCTGCAGCAGGGTGGGAGCCACATCTGGTTTGTCCCCAGTGCCTGACCAACCTTGGGTCTCAGCGAGTGTTTTTTGGATGTTTACTGTCACCGTGCAGCCAGGGCTGTGGTCCTGGGGGGGAGATGGAGAGGTCAGGTGGAGAATGCTGCCGCAGTGCAGCCACCAGGTCCACAGCTCGTGGATGAGTGAGGAGCAAGAATGAGAATATCCCCATGGACGCTGGCCTGGATCCTGGCACTAACCCCAGGACAGTGGCCATCTTCTGTCTGCACCTGTATGTGTGGGTCACAGCCCCAAGCAGGCTGAAGCTTGGCCGGTGAGAAACGCTGGGAACAGAGATGGTGGTAGGGAGGTGCTCTCTCCTGTCCCACCCGAGATCCCTGGTGGAAAGGCTAGCGGGGCAGGCTTGGCTTATGTGGTTTTGAAGATCTGCCTGGGTGGCAAGGAGCTCCTTGTCCTGCAGAAGGGCACATGGAGCAGTCGGCGGGAGAAGGGTACTCAATCCGGAGGCGAGCATGCTGCGTGTAAGTCCAAGAGGCTGGAGCACCAGAACCCGTGGGGAACGTGGAGTCAGCTTCTCCGTTCTCCCCTGTGGTATGCTAGGGCCAGGGCGCACACCAGTAGCCAAGCAGAGGACCCTACCTAGCACTGGGCAGCAATAATTCCAACTCCTCCCCATGGCAAGGGAAGATACGCTTTCACCCACCAACCACTCTCCTGCCCTTGAGTTTGCCTGGCAGATTTTCCCAGGCTCAAAAATCACTTCCTCTGTGGGGCTTTGTTTGAATCCTACCAGGGCAGTTCCTTCTTCCATTTTGTGTGACTTCACAAGGTTGCTGTTTTCATAAAGAGTGATAGTCTATGACGTTTAGAGGGCACAGCAACAAAACTGTCAAGAGTTTGGCAGTGAACTTCCTCCTGTTCCATCTTGGCCCAGGGAATATGGTTCTGAGACTTGAAGGGGGTAGAAAGGAAAGACAGAAGGACACAAGACTGGCCCCGTCCAGTTCTAGGGGCCTGGGGCCTAGGAATGTGGATTTTATTGAAGATGCAAGGCTCAGCAGGAGTTGAAGAGACCAGTCCTGTGCTCTAAAAGGTGGACCAGGCAGCAGCCATGTGTGGAATGGACCTGAGCAAGAAGGTATATGTAGAAGAAAGTTCTAGAAGATCTTGTGATGGTCCTCATGACAGTCTGTGAGGGGATGAGCTTACTGAAGGAGCAGAAAGAGTGAAAGGAGGAAAATGTTTATTTAAAAAAGTAATTTATGGGGCCGGTGAGATGGCTCAGCGGCGTAAGCGCCTGCCTGGCAAGCGCGAGGGCCCGAGTTCGACTCCCGGATCCCACGTATGAAAAAGGGGCCGGTGACATCGCTCAGCGGCATGGGTGCCTGTTGGCACGCGAGGTCCTGAGGTCGACCCCCCGGTACCCACAAAAAAAAAAAAAAAAAGTAATTTATGGCCTCATCAAATAATCTGCACACTTTTTTTTTTTTTCTGGTCAGAGTTGAATAGCACCTGGCCTGATTTCTGTCCCCCACTCCTCCCTGAGGCAAAAGCTCTCAGGACAAAAGCAACTTCCATTCTCCCTTCTCTCTAAACCTCCCTTCCCTTTATTTTTGTTCTGGTAAATTTTGATTGTCTTGCCAGCATTCAACTGCTTCTGAGAAAAATTTAAAAGTATATTTTGTTTAGTAGATGTGTTTAGCTATTTAGTTTGTTCAGGAGAGTAGATTGGGATATATCTGGACTCCACCCTGGCATAATTTTCCCAATGTCAAACTAAATTTGGCCTGAGGGTGCCTCCATACCTGGGTCCTTCTGTAATGAACTGCAACCTAGCTTAGTATTTAAATTACCTGGAAGCCTAGCTAGTAGCATACTTGTGTGATAAACAGCTGACTCAGCCAATCACAGTGTAAGGGCAAGCAGAAGCACTGGATGACACCCAGGATTTGGAGGCAGATTTATTTACGTTGATCGGCACTGATTGGGATCATTCTCAGAATGTCAGGCCCTGATCTCTGGTGGTCTAGGGCTTATATGGGATAAGCAAACAGGAAGTAGGGAGGCAGAATGGCTTGTCAATTGGGGATTGGTTTATACAATGTGCATCATAGTGACCAGCTACGCATCACAGTGACCAGCTGTTTTTAAGAGACAGGAGCAACCGGAACTGGAACAGGAACTGTTACCTGGGCAACTAAGAAACTGAAGTATACAGGCTGGTGGGGGAGCATTTTCTGCTACAACATCAGCTAAGCATCTTTGAATCATAGGCAGCCAACGGCTTGCACCTTGTTCAAATCAACCAAAGGCGGAGATGTAAATAGGCTGTCTCTGTACCGCCCTTCTGTTTTCTGTGCCTCGTTTTCCTGTTCGGTCTATAAAATGCTGCGTAACCATGCTGTAGACCCAACTCTCTGAACTCGAGCTGGCTGTATGGGTTGCCTGATTCGCAAATCATTCTTTGTGGAATTAAACTCTTCTAACTTTAATTTGTGTTAAGTTTTTCTCTGTCTCTTTTTTTTTTTTTTTTGTGGGTACCAGGGGTCGACCTCAGGACCTCGTGTGCCAGCAGGCACCCGTGCCACTGAGCGATATCACTGGCCCTTTTTTCATATGTGGGTACCGGCAGTCGAACTCAGGACCTCGCGCTTGCCAGGCAGGCGCTTATGCTGCTGAGCCATCTCACCGGCCCCAAGTTTTTCTCTTTTTAACGCCAGATCTCCTGAAACGTGTTTCCCTTTACCTAGATGGCATTTGTAAGGAGAGTGACACATTGTGCCTCGTCTGTGGTTATGTGATCGCAGGTCCACGGGGCTGTTTTTCCGTTCTGATACACAAGTGGATTACATTCTGGGGAGAGTCCCCCCATTTCAGCGTTCCTGATCAATAAATATGTCTGTTCCTCAGAGTCTTCTTAAAACTAGCTGCAACACCTCTTCAGTTTCTCATTGATGACTTAAATATGGTCTTTAACCCATGTCCATTTTTTTTTTTTTTTTTTGTGGGTACCGGGGGATCGACCTCAGGACCTCGCGCGCCAGCAGGCGCCCGTGCCGCTGAGCGATATCACCGGCCCCTTTTTTCGTATGTGGGTTCCGGGAGTTGAACTCGGGCCCTTGCGCTTGCCGGGCAGGCGCTT
This sequence comes from Erethizon dorsatum, assembly GCA_028451465.1. Taxonomy (NCBI): domain Eukaryota; kingdom Metazoa; phylum Chordata; class Mammalia; order Rodentia; family Erethizontidae; genus Erethizon; species Erethizon dorsatum. The sequence goes on along the minus strand of CM051828.1, from coordinate 124,886,494 downwards.
AAGCCGCTGAGCCATCTCACCAGCCCCCCATGTCCATTTTTATAACTATATAGTCATGGTGTATATTTTTGAAAATTATCTCTAAAAACACATTTTTCTTTTTCTTATTCCCGTAATTTGTTAAAGTGCATTTCCAGTAGCCTCCTAAGAAAGGGCAGACACAAAGCACATTTTCTGGAGTTCTTGCTTATCTGAAAATGTTTTGATTTTGCTCTTGTCTTTGAGTTACTGGACACTGGGCTCTAGAATGGGCGATCTTTCCCCCAGAACTTTGATGGCCTTGCCCCCTCATCTGACACATGAGCTACTGTTAAGGATTTTGACAGCATTCTGAACTTCCAATTTTTTTTTTAACGTGATACATTTTTCTCACTGTAGTTATGTGCAAAGCTCTCAGAACGATGTTTGGAATTTATCAAATGCTGACTAAATCCTAGCTGCTATTTCGGTCTTTGCCTCTGATGTTCAGTGTCACAGTGCTGCGCTCTGGTGTGCCTGTTCACCGACGGTGCTGGGCAGTGAGAGGCCTTTCAACTTGGGCACACATGTGCTCGGCCCTGGGGAAATGTCTTCCGTGCTGATCTGCTGATTTTCAGCCCTGTCTTCAGGGCCTCTGTGGCCTGTGGCACCAGGGAGGGCGCTGTTCACGCCACGTACGGTGCAATGGCGCCCTCTGGAGGTTAGCCGAGTCCTGCCTGCTCTTCCATTTTCTCTTTCCTCATTTGAATCAGATTCAGCACTGGCCGGATCCTCCTTTAATCTTATCTCTTTCCTTTTATTTTCCATATTGTGTCTTTTCTTTTTTCTTTTTTTTTTTTTGTGGGTACCGGGGTGTCTTTTCAGTCACAAATTCCTCAACTCTAGGTTGAGGAATTTTTCATTCTGATGATGCTTTTGAAAAAAAAAATCTAAGTACTCTTTCTGTTCTCTTTTCTTAGCATCCTATTCTTGTTTGTGTGCGCTCCTGTTTTCTTTCTGATCTTTGAAGACTGTTTTTTTCTCCTTGTTTTACTTTTCTCTTCCTCCGCTGTGAGGAAGGGGACAGAGGTGTCCACAGTGCAGGATGGGGAGTTTCACTTACAGCCCCCATTTTCAGCTGGGAACCCGCCTTGCCTTCCCTTGTACCTGGTGTCCTCAAGGCCAGACAGGAGTGGCTTCTCCACAGGATCACCTGGCACCTCCTGAGACAGGTGGGAAGAGGGCTGTGCTTGGCTTGAGTGGGCAGGGAAAGGACTCAGGGGGTTCTAACTGGTTACCTTATGCTAACCCCATGCTTTCTGCGCCAGGCTTTCTTGGTGCCTGATGTGCCAGAATCTCTGTTCTCAGTGCCTGTCCCTGTCATCTCCACACACCGCCCCTCAGCCTTGGCACGCGACTTCTTCAGCCCTCCTAAGGCTGCTCCCCAACATGGTGGAGACTTTGATCCTCATTGGCCACCGCCTGAGCTTCTGCTCTCCCCATCCCTGAAATTGACAACTTTTAGTTTCTCCCCTTAGTATTGTTTCTGTGGGGTTTAGGGGACACAGAGGACACAGATGTGGGTAGCTCCCCTACCACGCTTAGCCAGAGCCTTCGCTTCTGTGGGGCATCAGGGACAGAGCTGAGAAGCCAAGTGGCTGCTCATGTGTGGGGCGGTGTGTGTGAGATGAGAAGGGACAGAGGGTGACAGGTGTCCCTAGGGAGGAGCTAAGATGGGGCCAGGGGAGGAAGCAGAGGAGGGGTGGGCAGAGGATGCCAGTGGCTCTTGCTTATTTTGGTGGTGGGTGGAAAGAGAAAGGTGAGGCGGGAGGTGAGAGGATTTGCTCCCAGTTTGGATGCAGGGAAAGAGAAAGTTGGTGTCATGGCTGTGCCTCAGCTTCTGGGGACATAGAGGAGCCTGGAGCAGGAGGGGCAGGCTCAGGAAAGGAGGAAAGAGTTCAGCTAGGCTCCTGTGAGTTCAGAGACAATATGCAGGGGCCTGGAGTGATGCTCCTGGCTGGGCACAATGAGAAGCAGCTGCACGCCTCTGTCCACCAGGCTGCAGGCGTTAGGACCCTTGGCAGAGGCGCTTTCTGGCTCTTCTGAATGGCCCCTGTGGTGCTCACACACACACATATGAACACACTCATTCACACCCACATCCTGCTGCTCAGACCCCTCCTTTCAGAGCACCCCAACTGCGACTTCATCGCCGTTACAATGCGCATCTCCTTCCGAGCAGTGTAATGGGATGTGGCACTTCTTGATAAAAATAGAACTCCTCCCTGTCTGCTCAAGCTGCCTGGTGGGCAGGCTCACAGCCTTGTTCTTTCTCAGCTTTCCACGTTATTAATTTTTAGTGCCAAAAGACAGTTCCACTGCTCTGGGCATCCAGGCTCTGCCCTGCTAGGTTGGAAGGCCTTTCTCATTGCCACGGAGCCCAGAGCAGACCTTTCCAGCCCTCGGCAGCTCCTCAGTCTGACCCCGCTGCCTCCAGCCAGTAGAGCTGCTCCTCACCCGTCAGATGAGGCTGGGGCCCTGGTCCAGAAGGGTCCATTCTGACAGCAACTTCAGCCGGCTGGCCCGGGACTCCTCTGGGCACCAGGACCTGCCTATTCTATATGGTGGCACCAGCTGGGCACAGAGTCACCCAGCGATCTGCTAGCACTGCTGCCTCTTTTTCTGGTCTTGGGCTTCTTTCTCACAACTACACAGAGGATGAGAAGAGTTTTTTTGGAGATAAAAAAGAGTCACCTTCCAGTCTGGAGCAGTGACGTGAGGAGTCTCAGCCCAGACTGGAGGCCTTAGGAAGGGCATCACCCCGGAGCCCCAGGGGATCCGGAGCGGCATGGTGCTAGACAATGGGTAAGGAAGAACCGGCCTGGCCGAGGCGAGCCTGTTGCTTGTCTCGACCTGTGTCACCAAAGAACCCAAACTCCCGAGGAGTGGGAGGGGGAGCACCGTGTCCCCTTTCTCTGCAAAAGGAGAACATTTCACTGGATGTAGGCAAGGCGGATTAGAGAACAGGATGCAGATTGCTGCCTCCAACTGGCCTCCTCCCATCTCCTGACGCTGTCCTGCCACCCTCCTCCCATCCCATGTGGGGCCCTGAGAATCCCATGAGCAGCTGGGAGGTCCTGTTCCTGCAGATGCTTTAGCACCAGCTGGCTGTCGCTTGCTGGTTGGGGAGCTGCCACCACATGGCTCTGCATTCTCCCAACAGCCTTCAGAGAGGAGCACAAAGAAGACAGCAGTCACTGGAGTCCCTCCAGCCAAAGGGAGCCATCGCACACATTCTGCAACGTTTGGTCTCTTTTCTCGCCATCCCCACTCCCTCCCTCCTTTCCACACACAGCAGAGTGCTTGCTACATCTCCTTTTTAAAATCTTTGTTTTTGTTTGTTTGTTGGCACATCCAAAGTATCTCCCTGCATCGTTGAAACTCACTATGACCTGGTTCTTAGTGCACGCATGTTGTCAACAGTCTGACAAGGAAGCGTGACAAGTCACTGAGGTCCACACCCAAAGGCCCACCTGCACCAGACTTGAGTTTCTTGCAGGCGGATGTGCAGGATTGCCATGGCTCCTCAGTGAGCCTGTGCCCTGGCTCCTTCGGGGATTCACTTTCTTTGCCTTGTGACCCTTTTCCAGTTGCTTGGCCAGCTGTACAGCATCCTTAGCTCTCTCCCAGCTTTCATCTTCACATCGTCTTTTCCTCTCTTGGCATTGGGTGTCTCTCTGCTTCCTTCCAGAAGGATACTTGTGACTCATTTTAGGCCCCCTTGGATAATCCAGGACCATCTCGTCATGCTCATGTCTGTAATTAATCACATCTGCAAAGTGCATGTTGTCACATGAGGAAACTCTACAAATTCTGGAGATAAGAACATGGACACAGTGGGCCACAACAGCCAGAGTTGCCCATCTGTCACCTCAAGGCTGGAGGTGTGGCCTCAGGCCTTTTTCCCTTCCCCTGTTTTCTGCTCACTGGAGTGGCTGTGTCCATGCTGAATGCCCCCTCAATTGCTGCTGCTTGAAACAAGGCCCCTGAAGTCACCTGTATCCCTCCCACTGTGGACCTCACACCAGGGTTTGTACCTTATGAATAGATGCCACAGTATTTGTTATCCAAGTAAATGAGTATAGGATTGATGCAAGTGACCGGTGCAGGAAATGAGTAAGACAGTAGTTACAGGTCCAGCATTTTAAGTCTAAATGCCAGCTGGACACTAGCCAGGGGCTGAGGGATTTGTGCAGGAGCCATTAGTATGAGTGAGAGGTGACACATGTGGTCACACTGTAAGACCAACTGCCCCATGTCAGGAGGCCAGCCAGCAGTGGGGCCTCTATCAGGAGCTCCACCAGCCCTGTGCCCACTTCCTGAACACAAAAGGGGACACCTAATTTCCCTTGCATACAACTTTTACCACTGCATACAACTTTTACCTATGCTAAGCTGGAAGTACTCAGATAAGAAAATCTGGAAAATGTATTTCTAGCTTTGCTAAGTGGACACAACACCAGACGAGGGCACAGCCTCTCTGGCGGGAGGCTGGGGTAGCTCCTGGGCTGGGCTATTCTTGCATCCTTTGTGCAGACACCCTTCTCAGAATGTCCCCAAGTCCAGCTTTCATGTGTCTAGTGGTCACGGCAGCTGGTTTTGAAAGCTGTCTGCCCATCTCTTCTTGGATAATTCGTATAGAAGCAAACTGGTATTCTACACTTGCTTAAAGTTTTTTTATTCTTATTTGCAAAAATAATTACTTATATGGAGAAAAGTGCCTTTAGTCATGTTCCTAATTTTACCCAATGTCTAGAAGCTTCTGTTTTCCAGGTTGAGTTGATTAGAACTGAATGTGGCAGTCATGGTGAGTTAATTATCACCAAGAATGGTGGGTGGGTTCAACCACCCGTGACAGGTATGGTTTTCCACCTAAACTGAACAAATATGTTTTCCTATGACAAACTTGCTAACAAATATGGTTTCCAATTATAAACAGCTGGTGTCCAGGTCCTTGGGACTATGACAGCAGACGATTCAATTATACCAGAATTTTTTAAAGAAATAAAGCAAAAAGCTCAACTCCAGGATGAAAAGACACTGAGTAAGTGTGTAGTAAGTTTAATTTTAGGCATGCCTGCTTTGCTTTTTCTATCCAATAAGATGTGAGGGCCAGCTTGAGAGCTCATCTCCAGCTACCTGTGCATTTGTCACTTATCCTTTCCAAGTTTCTAATGGCACCGCCCACTGCAGTCCACATCATTCCAGCCCAGAATGGATCCCAGCATAAGGGTGTCTGATAGTGTTTCTGCTCCGGTTTTCCATTCCCATGTGCTTGCGGGCTCCATCCGGCCAACCTCCAGCAAATGTTCCTTTGACCTCCCTTAATAAAGTCACATGACAAGAAAAACAACCACCATAAAAATAGTAAGAGAAAAGACATTTACCACCCTTGGAGCATCTGTTGTGTGCTTATCTTTCATGCTTTAGTGCTCAAGATCAGAATTAGTGTTATTTCCACTCTTACAGGTGGCAAAGTGAAGATCAGGTTGGTTTAGAACTCGCCCGTCATCAACTCAGCATTGAGGCATCAGAGCTGGGACTGCAGCAGAGCTGTGGCTGCAGATGAGGCAGAATTTAAAGAAAGGCCCTCACTAGACTCTTGGAAGTGCAGAGTGGGAAGGGGGTTCGTGAGCACTCCCTCGGCAGAACCCCAAACCAGAGCCCAGAGAGGGGAACGTCAAGCCCAAGGTCACACAGTCCCAGCCTCCCAGCAGCGGATGGCCTGGGTTTCCTGAGTGTGTGCTTTTCCTGTCCCCCGCACCATCTGCTCCTTCTCTTGGGAGGGTGGGAGCCTGGGCTGTCTTTGTATCTTGCAGTTGTTCTTCCACTGCCTTTGTGGACTTCATGGGACTCCTAAGTGGACAGCAGTTGGAGCCATGCCAGCACCTGGTTAGGTTGTGCCACTGGGTGCAGGTGACATGGGGCACATTAAAAGACACAGTGTAGGACCCGTGAAATGGCTCAGCAGTGTAAGCGCCTGCCTGGCAAGCATGAGGTCCTGAGTTCTACTCCAGGTACCTACATAAAAACAAACAAACAAACAAAAAAAACCCACAAAACCACAGTGTATCAAGAGTGTTTCACAGAAAATAAGTTGAGAAAGAATAAAAATGAGTCAGAATTTCTGCCCCACATTTAGGCTGCACATCCACAAGCTTTGGCCAATGTTGGGAGAATGCCAGCTTGGAAGGGGATGGAATGGGAGCCTCTTGGCATCTTGTCTGGTCTTGCAGAAACTGGGGAGTTGCAAGGACCAAGTGGCTGCCTTGCAATCAGACAGCAGTGACTTCAGTAGCAGCTAACAGAAAGCCTGGCCGATGTGTCTGAAATAAGAAGAACTTATTTTTATCCCTGAACAGCGGCTTTGGCACTGGTTCATCAGCTGCACTGGGCTGGCATCCTAGGTGGGTATCTGGGCTACACGTAAGCACAGAAGAAGGGGACAGGTGCAAAAATGGGGTCTCCACTATCCTATGATTGTTTCTCCTTTGAGTGTCAGCTTTGTCCTCAAACTAGCTCTGTCAAGGTAGCAAAATGACACCACATCCCCAGGTCACACACCTACCCCGCTGTTACCCTGTTGGTTCTGTTGATGCATCTTGCCTACATGCATTAAAAGTTGCTCTCAGGCTGCACTACTCTTTGTTTCCCAGACTCACCACTTTGCTAGTTCTTGGTTGTAGCAGTCAGCTAGCACTGCATAACAAGTGTCTCCAAAATGCAGTGGCCTGAAACAGCAGCCATTCATCACTGCTCGTAAGTCCTTGGGTGAGATTGATGGTTCTGCCAATCTGGGCCTAGCTTGGCCAACTTTGGCCAGGCTTGCTCATGGGCCTGTGACTGACTGGAAGTTGTCTGGTGCCAGCTGATCCACAGTAGTCTGGTTAGGGTGAGGCACTTCCATGTGCATCTCACATCCCCCTCAACAGGTTGGCTGGTGGAGTCCAGGCATTGCAAGGGTGGATGCAGTGAAACTTAGCTCTAGATTGAAAATCTGATTGGAAAAAAAAAGAATCCCTTATGTTTACCAGGAGTGTTAAATTGCCTATCTAGGCTTTTCAGCAGGTGTTTAACTTTGTCCTCACAACAACCATGTGAGAGAAAAGCATCCTTCCCCTCCCCCATTGCATGGAGGAGATGAAAGCCCCAGAGGTGAGGGCATTTGCCAAAGGTCATACAGTCACCAAGTGGCAGAGCCAGGATTTGATCTGGATATTATCTGATTCCAAATCCATCAAGAGGATGGAGCCCAGAGTAACCCAGAGCAACCCTGGGCAGAAGAGAAGAATAGACTGATAGGCAAAAGCCATAGAGCACCAGACCACAGGGAAGAGGTGAGTCAGGAGGACGGGGGAAGGAGAGATGACACGTGTACTAGTCAGATTTCTGTTGCTGAGACACAATACCTGACATTCACAGCTTAAAGAAGAAAAGGTTTAACGTGGCTCATGGATTCAGAGATTCAGCCATGGTTATCAAGAACAAAGGTGGAAGCATCATGGCAAAAGCGTGTGGTGGAGCAAAGCTGCTTAGTTCATGGTGACTGGGAAGCACAGCAGGGAGACAGCGCCAGAGAGCAAGGGGCCAGGGACCAGACATAGACCTCAAGGCCGTGCCTCCATGACTCACCCAGACACACCCAGAAATGTGCTCCACCGATTGCCTAGGTGGCTCCAAGCCAATCAAACTGACACAGTGAAGCTTAATTTACACACCAAAACTGCGTGTGGGTTAGTGCCAGTCCTGCCCAAAGGTGGTTATCTGGGGCTGGCAGAGTCAGCTCAGGTTCATGGGTGAACAGTGCCAGCAGGGTACCCGGAAAGAGGCTCCCACCGCACCTGTTCCTCTGATCATTACAGCTTGATGCATTGCTCACCTGGTGTGCGCCTGGAACTGAGCTATAGCTGTTTGTCCTTTGATGTCAGAGCAACTCTGAAAGGGAGCCATCACTAGGATCCCTGTTATACAGACAGGAAACTGAGCTGGACTGAGGCTCAGTAACCTAAGTCACTCGCCCAGGATCACAAAGTCAAGCCCTGAGCCTGCCTTTCCTTTGGGCACCACTCACTCCCTGGACCCGCAGGACGACTCACTGTATTGGATCAGTGCTCTGAGAATTCTCCAACAGGTTTCATCATCTGTCACCATTTTAATGCCTATGTCCTGGTAGGGGGTGACATGGCTGAGGTCCCACTGCCTCCTGCCTTGAGATGGGTGCTCTGTCATCTGTCTACCTCCTTCAGTTGTTCTCCTGACAAGTCACGGACACTTACAGTGTCCCCAGCTTTGTGTGCAAGGTCTAGGAAGGGGAACAGGAACTATGAACTTCTCAGGCACAGGATTTTCCACGAGGTGCCAGAGGTCCCAGCCCTGGCCAGCTTTGCCATGTGAAGCCACATCTCCTTGGACAGCTCATTTCCTTCACCTCTGGAGCCTCCTTTAACGTCTGAAAGATTAAGTGGGGGAACAGTGCTGCCTCTCCTGGGGCTGTCGTAGAGACAAAATAAGACAGTGGATGTAACCAGTTAGCTTGGGACCTGGTTTAGAAGAAGCAGCGGATGAATGGAAGCTCTGTGAGTGTGAATGGCTATCAGTCTCAGCAGCCACCTGCACTGTGGACCAGGCTGCCCGCTGACCAAGGCCCACCAAGCACTGGGTCAGTACGATGTTGGACAAGACAGCTGTTCTTCTCTGGTCTACAGAGGGAGACTGAGGCCTAGGCAAGGAGAAGGGCCCAAGGTCAGTCACATAGGTAGGGGCAGAGCCAGGAGCTGCTTGCCTTCAGACCCAGTGCTCTGCCATTGCACCGCCTTGAGCTGCAGCTCCGTCCTGCGGGCAGGTACACGGGGAACACATTAGCTTGCATGGACCCTGGTCTATGGAATTTTGTGTCCATTGCTGGCTCTGCAAAAGCACATTGACCAACGCTGTCACCAAGCCTTCTGCAGGCCAGGGACTGCTCTGCAGACTTTGCTTGTGGCCATGGGGTCTTCACAGCCCAGAATAGGAGCACTCTCATCATTTATTTACACACACATAAGCAAGACTCGGCAAGTGAGGAAAAAAGACCAAACCGCACCGCCATATGGCTGCAGGGCTAACGCCCGTCCCTGTCATGGGTCTGTCTAGTTTGGAGCCGACGATCTTGCCCATTAGCGCCCTAGGCCTGGTGCTTGGCAGAGACTCCCCGATTGCTGAGTGACTGAGAGGTCATTGATTTCTGATTTTACCCTAGACCTAGAGAAGAAGGGGCTTGTCTGAAGCCCACAGGGTGTTCAGGGCAGAAGAACCACTAAAGCCCAGGTCTTTGCACTGGTTCAGGACACTTGTTTACATATCACTGCCTCTTCACCATCTTTGAAAACAAATCTCAAGACGTGCTCTCCAGGCCTCATCTGGAAAATGGGCACAGAGGATAGAGAGACGTCTCTGGTTCATTCCAGCGTGAGCGAGCTGGGAAGTCACAGATTTGCTCCATCCACTCCTCTCCACGGTGCGTGTAGGGGTCAGTCAGAGCTGAGTAACACAGTCCCTGCTTCCTGGCCCCCTCCAGGTGGAGATGAGGACTCAATGGGGCTGGAAATGCCCAGGCTGACAAGTGGACTCATTTAGAAATCGACTCAGGGGATCCATGGAGGTGGAGAGAAAAGGAGTAAATGGAGTGAGAGTGTAGCAGAGGAACAAGGCTGGAAGAGGCCGCTGGAGGCTCGGGCCTGCCGCCCTGCCCTTCTGAGCAGCCTCGTTCCCGCTCCCGTGGTCTGGGGCTCGCTGCTTCTTGTCTAGCAGTCTGTTCTCTCTGCCGGCCACCAACCATCTGCCTTGGAGGTGAGTTAGTCTTGTGTTAACGAGCAGGTAACAAGCTAAGCACGAGTCGATGACTGTGGAGTTAGCTAATAAGATAGGGCTGTACGACTAAGTTTTAGTTGAAAATAACTACTAATCTGGTGTTTGCTGACCATCTGCCTTGAGTTGGTGTCCAGCAAGCAGGTTTTCACAGGGCTACATGCCGCAGAATCACGGGTGTTTTAAAAGCCCGCGTGTGTCGAGACCTCTGCAGGGTGGAGCCCCAAGAGCCTGCAGCGTTAGTGAGCGTCCTGGTCTTTCCTGGGCACAACTGTGAGGAATCCTAAGGTGCTGGCTGCTTACTGCAGGGTCAGAAGTTAGCCAAGGGTGTGGCTCATGGCCCTCAGGCTCAGCTGTGTGATCTCCTAAGTGCTTTAAAATCTCCAGATGACCTAGCCCTGCTCTAGTGATTCTGATTTGCTCAGTATGGGGTGCAACTTGGACACTGGGATTATAAAAACTTTCCAGTGATTTCAGTCAAGGTGCGGCCTAACTGAGAATATCCTGCTTGTTGCTCGAAGTGTAATCCATTAGTCTCCCTGAGAGAGGGTGGACGCGCAGGGTCCCAAGCCCCATCCTCGACCTGCGGAATGTGAGTCTGCGTTTTAAGAAGGTTCTCAGGTGGTTCCTAGGATGCTGCCATCTGGGAGACACTTGTTCTAGAAGACTGCAAGCGTTCAAGACCCCAAAGAATGCAGTCACGACAGAGATAACAAGCAGGAAGAGTATTCTGGGGAAAGGATCCCTTCCCGGGAGGCTTCTCCAGTCGTCCTGGCCGTGGCTTCAGTTTCCTCTACGTAAGTTCTCGCAAGCCTGAATGATCATGAACTCAGCAGACATAAGCTGCCTTTGTGATGTGAAATGAGCCATAAAGGGCTACGTACTTGTGGTTTTGTGGTGGTTGTTTAACAGGGGGAAAGCGAGTCCATAATCTGCATTTTTCACTGCTTTATTTTAGACCTAAACCTGAAGCTTTTGTCATCGAATGTTGTAGCTCCTGGCCCCGTTTCAAGCAAGGTTCTTCCTCCACCAGCATGGCCACATCTAGTCTTTGACCTTCAGGTAGGAAATGAGGTTAGGCCAGGTGAGCTTGCGGGACACTTCCTCAGGGTCCCTGTGCTGGCCCTGAGCCACCGTTTTGTTTCCAGAGCGGGGTAAAGTCATCCTTTCTCGTCCACTCTGGCATCTCGCCCCGTTGATAGATAGCAGACACACTGGGCCTAGCTGCTGAGGTCCATACTTTACCCCATTTACTGACATCCTGCAAGCATAACTGGCATATGCAAGGCCAGGGGGCTTGTCGGTCCAGCCCTCTTTCTGTGGCCTGCAAGATGATCCGCCACTTGCTCTCCTTTCTGACCATTCCCTTCCCCTGTCCATTAGTCATTGGATGCTGTGGAACAAACTACTGCAGTCTTAGAAGCTTAAAACAGCCCACTTCTATTGCCTCGTGGTTTCTGGAGGTCCTGGGTCTGGCCATGGCTTTGCAGTGTCCTCTACTTAAGGTCCCGCAATCATGGGTCAGAGTGCATGCCAGGGCTGCAGGGGCATCTGAGTGCTCGGCTGGTGAAGGATCTGCTCCCACGCTGCACGCTGTTGGCAGGATTCATGTCCTTGTGCTGTAGGACCGAGTGCCTCATTTCCCCTGGCCGCCTGCGTTTCCTGCCATGTGGGTCTCCCAGCAGGCCCCTAGTTTGCTCAAAGGCAGCAGAAGACTGATGGGCACTGTGACCACATGTAGTAGAATCACCTCCACGTGTACATCCCATACAGCATGTCACCTTCGGTTCTACCCAGATGTCCCCCAGGAACAACATGCGCTTATAGGTGGGGCTTTTGGAAGGTGATTGGATTACGGAGTTTATAGCTGACTTCCTGGCGGGGGAGTCTGGTCAGAAAATGTGGTCACTGGGGCTGTGGGCTGGAGGGGTTTATCTCCCTCCCTGGCTCCTTTCTCTCCTGGATGCCATGAGGTGAGCAGCTCTCCTCTGCCCTAGAAAACTGTCCTTCCACATTGTCATTCTGCCTTGGAGCTGGCCAATTATGGACTGAAACTTCTACAAACTGTGGGTCAAAATAAGCCTTTCCTTCTTTAAGTTGCGGGTGTTGGCTATTTTGTCCCAGTGATGAGGAAAGTGACTAAGGCACCTCTGTCCTGTATTCTGTGGTTTAGAAGCAAGTCATGTGTCACACCCACACCCAAGGGAGAAGACTATGCACGAGTGTGAACTCTAGGAGGCAGGGAGGGTTGGAAGCTGTTTTGGAAGCATCCAACCAGACCTTACAATTTGTATTTCGGCTACATTGAGCTCTGAGCTTCCCTTGGGTATTTATCAGCAGCACCCAATTTGTGCTGGTTTCTTCTAATGGTTTCCAGCCTGCATTGCAATTTTTATGTGTACTTGTCAGTCCTTCCTCCAACCACCCCTTACCAGTACCTAGAGTAAAATCTTCATAGGCCTGGTGCATTTAAATGTTCAATACACATTTGCTAAGGGGATGAAGGAAGGAAGGAAGAAAAGAAAAGTCAGTCCCGACTTGGAACCAGGACCCTCACTCCCACTTCTGGATCCTGGTCCCCTGCCTGGGGCTGGGTTGTGGTTTATCTCTCCTGGGAGCCACTGTGCCATCTCCATAACTGGGCCAGCGCTGTCTGACTTCCCTGACTTTGAAATCACTTTTTCCTGCAATTCTCAGGTGTGCTTTCCTGGAACTGCTTGCTGTTCTTCCCCGTTCCCTCCCCTGCCTTGTAACTCCGGGGCCCTGCCAAAGCTTAGAAGCTCATTATCGAACCAGGAGCTGCCTTACATTATCCCCGAGTCTATAGATGGAAAACAGGAGCTTCTACCTCAGCAGAGCACAGACACTGAAAAGGCTCCTTGAGATGCTGGCTGTCAAGGAGAGGAGCAGAGGTATTTCATCTGCATGAGTAATTGTTTCCTACGTGTCCAGGGAGACAGTGGATTTACATCCCACACACAGCCCACCGGGCACGAGCAGCTTCCATTGCAGTCTAGTCACGGACTTTTTTCTTTTCTCCCTCTCCTTCTTAGTGTTGGTCAGAACAGAAGATGGGAGGAGAGAGAATCTCTGAAAGGTCCAGAGAGGGAGAAATGGACTGAGGAAGGGGCAAGGGCAGAGGGGAGGCTGGGCCCCATGTCCTAGCTGGTCAGGAGGCTGGCAGAGCACACAAAAGGGAGGCAGAGTTCAGCTGTCCTCTCTCTTCCCTTCACACCCCCCTCATGCCACCATCCGGGCCCCTGACATCTATCCCTGCTCCAGCCCCTTTGGCACAGCTGTCCCCGCTAGTCTCATCCATCCTCACATCGCTCACCTGGACTCAGCAACAGCTCCAATGTGCTCTGCTCATCCACTCTCGGAGCCCAAAGCGCCTTCTCCGCACAGCGGCCAGGTTGATCTTGTTAACGAGGTGCTCCACGCTGGGTGGTGAGCTGGAAGGATGTGTCTCTCGATTTTTCTGCGAAGTCTGGCTTCAGACGGGAATGCTGGAGAAGCCGCACAATACCCAGTGATAATAACAGTGAAGGCACCTATCATACGCCGGCACTGTGCTAAGTACCCAGCATACACACTCATTCAATCCTCGCCACGACACACAGCCGGTAGAGTTCTCCTCATACAAGTGAGCTACTTGCTGAAGCCCACGTACCTAGTGGACAGCGGAGCTGGGATTTAAGCATGGGGCAATTCATCTCCAAAATCTGTATTTTTAGCCCACATACTATGTTGACCTTCAACGTGGAAATGTGGTGGTGGGTAGTTTTGCTTCTAAGGATGGGAGGGTCCTCATGATATATGTACAAGCAATGAGGTGGGAGAGATGGCTTAATTTTTGCTTCTGGGAAGGCCCGCATATCAGCTGGCATCCCTGGGACCTGAGCCCTGCAAGCAGCCATGTCCATGGCCTTGCCTATCGGGTCTTCTATTTAGTACATGTGTGCAGTGAGGTCCCCCCATCTCATCTCTACAACACCTCTGAGACAAAGGATGCAACAGAGCCTGAGTTTAAATAAGACGATGCCCTTAGTTGTGTGGAGCGGGGGCCCAGATGCCTTGCCTGGACTGTGTGAGTGGTTGGTCCTTGGCGGTGTACCTGAGAGGTGTGCCAAGTGCCTGGCACATACAGCCAGCTTGTGCACACCAGCATCCCTGCTATCAGTCAGTGGGTAGATACGTGCGGTGTCATGGGAGAGCTGGGACTTGGGCTCAGTCACACTGGAGTTCAGGTTCCAGCTCACCCGCTAATTAGTTCTGGGGTCTGGGCTAAGCGAGTCCTGGAACAGTAATAGTGTTTGTAAACCCCCGGCATCCTGGTCCTTCATCCTGCGCCCTAGGTGCATCCTGGTCCTTCATCTCGAAGATGAGGATGAGGGCGTAGCTCGATTCCCAAGGACAGCTTGTGACCCATGTTGGCCTCTCTCTCGTCACCCCAGCCTTTGGTCAGATGCTTGCTCTTTGCGAAGACCCAGTTTCTTCCGCATAGCAAGGCTGCCACCATGCTTCAGGGAGTGACCCACTTAAAGACAATTGCTTCCTTCTGGGTCATTCTGATGGATTAAATGCGGAACCATTTAAAACCACAGTGGAGGAAGCCAGAGGGGGAGGCTGTGGAGGGGAGGTGCAGGTGGAGGCCGTGTACATGCAGGGGAAGCTTTGTACCAAGGTCAGGAAAAGCTTCGGGCCACAAGGGTGGTTCCGTGGCCAATTGGATCGCGTGGCTCACCTCGGCAACTCCGCTAACCTACTACATAGTCTGTCACAGAACCAGCCTTCAAAAGAAGACGTGATAATTACAGAACCCTGGGGGACATCTACGGTGGACATCTACGGGAGACTTCCTCTCCCCTGACCGCCCAGACCTCTCTGTGTCACTGCAGACTGCCAGTACTCAGGGCCTTTGCTTTTGCTGTGAACACTTCTATTTCTGGGTATATGTTTTAAAAATGAGGATTTGGCAGGAAGCGAGTATCTGAGTGCATTACATTTCCAGTGCACCTCTGGGTTCATGTTGGACTTGATGAAGTGGTTGTGAACCAGGAAGCAATCTGACTAAAGGATATTTCATCCCAATAGGTATTTGCTGCGTCTTTCCAATGTTTCTGCCACTGGTTTGATGCTGGGACACAGAGAAGAATAAGATATGGCTTCTGTCCTCAGCAAGTAAATTACCATTGGCTGAGGACCTACCATGTGCCGAGGGTTTTACAAACATTATTACTGTTCCTACAACCATCTAATAAGGTAGAACCACCTTCCTGTTACAGGCAAGGAGTACAAATCTCAAAAGCTTAAGTTAAAAGCTTAAGATCACACACGAGTGTCAGAACTAAGCTCTGGGTTCAGGGATGTCTGGCAGCAAACCCATGCTTTCAAGTGCTCTGGGTCACCTCTTTGTCTGGGAGCCAGCGTCTCGTGGAGAGAGAGAAGCCTTGAAATACTATCTGGGCAGCACAAACCCACACGCTCTAAGTCAAGGAGGGGTGAGACTGATGCTTTAGTGGAAGTCTGAATAGAAGGGTGGGAGAGAGTTATTCTGCTGGAAGGGAGGGAAGAGCCCCTGCTGTGGGCTGGACACTGTGTGTGCCAGATTTCCTAGCCCAGTTGCAAATGAAATTACTGTGATTGTACTGGGAGACCCCACTCTCTCCATCTTCTGGGGGAGAGAGAAGGCAAGGCTGGGCTGGGTGAACTTAACACTGGGTCTTCTCCAGCAAAGCCCATCCGTGAAAGATGAATCCAGCTCTCCCCACCCAACCCATTCACATCAGGGCAGGGAAGCAGTCGAAAACACCTCTGTCTGACAGTAATGGAGACCATGATTTCCAAAGGCAGGAGTAGTCCTCTGCTAATGGAGACAGTGTTGTTCCCTCAAGTTGGCAAGGGGCTGTCTTATCCTGCGGGGGAAATGTCTGTCCTTGGGAGAGATGCCGACTTGCAGATCTGTTAATGAAAGAACTGGCAAGTTCACAGTTCTTGCCAGGGAGGAACCTTGGCTCACCCTTGGCCAATAGACTGGAGTGTATCAACCTAACTGTAACTGTTTCCCCAAACCAAACTTTCAAGGCTGAGCAGCACCTACCTGACTGAAGCCTGCAGCTGCTGTAGACCAAGGGCCATTTGGGACTCTGCCCGGGTGAGGGAGAGGGGCACAGGGAGGAAGCCTCCCCGGTGAGCGGGAAGAATCTATCCAAAGGCAGCCTTAAGAGCCGGATGCTTGTGAGTGGAAGGGGCGGCCCTGCAGGCAGGCAGGCATGCTAGGGCATGGAGGGACAGTCCACAGGGGAACCTCTGCTTATAAATACTTTAGTTACTAGGTATTTTTGCCTTATAAAACTCAAGGGAAAATTCCCCAGCCTCTAATGGTTGTCTCTTCTGCATCAAAATTTTCCTTCTGAAACCGATACAGCTTTCAGTAAGGAAACCTGTATACAGGTTTAGCCTGGTGTACATTTTGGGAAATGAATGGGCCAAGGGGTGAGGGGAGCAGGAACCTGGCTCCATTGCGCTGCCTACTCATGGAGTAGGGGCCTGGCCAATAAGGTAGATTGTGTCACTTGCCAATATTTGATACAGAGAGTGCAGGCTTCATGTTTGTTTTGCCACTATTACAGGTTTTTTAAATGTACGACATTTTAAAATTTGCATTTGCTTGATTACCTGTGAGGTTGAGTGTCTTTTCATATAGCAATTGGCCATTTGCATTTCCTTTTCTGTGGATTTATTCTGGCTCTTCCTTTTATTCCCAATGGGTTGTTCTTTTAAGTTACGTTTTAAGTTAAGTTTAAGTTTATCAAAGTTCTTTGTACATCCTGGAAACTAACACTTGGCTATATATTGTTAGTATTTTCTCTCACTCTAGTAACTATTTTTTTTTCTCACTTAACATATTGCCATAAGAAGTTACACTTTTGAACATCTCAAAATTAACCACTCTTTTCATTTGCTGTTGCTTTGGGCACCATGTTTAGGAAGGTGGTCCACATCCAAAGGCCATGTCCAACATTTTCCCGTAGTTGTTCTGAATATTTCCACATATTTATTTTCCAATGTTAGAACTCTTAAGCCATTTGTAATTTTACCTTGCGAAGGGTGGAGGAACTGATGCTCTAAGAAGGCCTACTTCAAAGCCATAGCCATGAGCAGTGAGGTAGCAACATAAAGATACACAAGCAGACTATTGGAACTGAAAAAGCCCAGAAATAGACCCGGATATATGTGGCCCCAGATTCAGGACAGTAGTATAATACAGTACAGCAGTGAGAGGATAGTCTTTTTTAATCATGAAATTAAGTCAACTGCATAACAGAGAAAAATGAGATAAAATAAAATCTTTAGAAGAAAATAGTACATCTTCAATGCCTTGGAATAGGGAACCCTCTACACTCCATTTCTTTAGTTCCGTGGCTGGGCTCTGTTTCTGTTATCATCCTGCCAATTCATTCCCACTGAAATAAGTAGAGCTGGAACTTGGATGTTCCTGTTTGTGTTATTATCTGCCCTTTATCCAGCCAGTCCTTTCCTGGTAGTTACGATTAAACTCCATGGCTAAGCTACTCCTTTTATTTCTTTCTTTTTGGAATTGGGGATTGAACTCAGGGCCTTTGCACTAAGCTAGAGCCCCAGCCCCCCCTTTTAAAAAATATTATTATGTTTATATTTGAGACAGGGTCTCACTAAATTGTTAAGTTGCCCAGGCTCAGATCAAACTTTTCATCCTCCTGCCTCAGCTTCATGGAGTGCTGGGATTACAGTCAGGAACTGTGATGCCCACTTTTTTAGGATTCGTTCACGCATTCATTATGTGTGCACTCCTACCACTCCTTTGGTCGGGCGCCATCTTGCTCCCCATTCTGCTTGGACTGGCACTTCCTGTCCTTACCTGGGCACCAGCACTTCCACCATGTTCTGATCCTCAATCACAGGAGCCCTCGTCCTTCGTGCTGGATGACTCATCATGTCCTGGCCTCTTAGCACACCCTGAGTTCCCGCTCCTCCACGTCTTAATTCATGCTGGTTCCTTAGAGACATAACTGTCCCTATTCCCTTGGTGCCAGGCTGCTTCTAAGCACTCGGCCTCCAGCTTCCTGTTTTTGTCTGCCTGCCACTTTGGCCCAATACCTAGGAGGAGCTGAGCAGTAGGTGCAGAGGGTTCAGTGACTTCCCTAGCTGCCCAACGTGGCAAAGGGCCTCCTTCATGGCCTCCAATCATCGCATAACCAGGTGGCCCTCCGCCATGACACCTGGGCTAGGGTTTGAAGGTCTCCCTCTTCTGGAGGAGAAAGTATAGTGGTACCTTGTTTGCAAACTTGAGTCTTTCCATGATTCTGGTTGGAAACCGAGTTGGATGAGAACCAAATCAAATTCAATGAACACTGAATGTTGACCTTATGGGGAAATTTGATTCAGTTCTTGTCCAGTTCAGTTTGTGACCAGAATTGTGGAGAGAATTGAGTTCGTGGACCAAGGTACCACTGTATTGGGTCAGATATGAGTACACTGCCAGGACCAAGCAAGGAGAGGGAGCCATCCTGGAGAGATGGATGTGCTCCTCTGTGACTCTGGTGACATCCACCATGTCACAGGTAGCAGAGACAGAAGACTTGGCCAGCAGACATAACCACACTTCAGACATGACACGGACAAAGGCCAGCTGGGCCAAAGGTCCAAACTTTTGTTCTGCACATGACCTGCTTCCTATGGCGATGTCTTAGCCACCACCCTGGGACCCCACTGCCAGTTTTGCAGCAGCCACCACGGATGTCCCTACTCCAGATTCTGCCCATTCCATGTGATGAGCCAAACTTGGCCAAGGTGGAAACACAATGTGATCATTAGAGCCAAGGACAGCCGATTCCTATCTTCCCTCTGCCACCCACCTTTCAGGTTCCGGAACCACTCCAGCCTCAGTTTCCTCATCTATGAAATAGGATGACAGTCTCTAGTTTAAATGGTAGCCCATGAGAACTGCCTGACATGGCATAGGTACTTCCTGTATACTTTCAGGTAGACTAGAAGACTCACACTTGCGGTTTCCCAAAGGAAAATGGTCACCTTGTGCACTCACAGGAAGTGCAGGATGCTTCTTCCTTATGTGTGAGCTTCTGCGGCCTCTTGGCAAGGTGGAGGTGATGAGCTGCCCAGCCAGGTGGGTACCTGGAGACCTCATGGCCAAGGACAGGGCCAGCAAGGAAGCTGCACACCCTCCCACGGCTGGTTTCGATCCTGATTTCTATGATCCTGATCTCAGGTGTTGCTGGGGGCTGACTTGTTTACTGAGGATGGGATGTTTGATTTGTTCAAGCTGTGCCTTGGCCATGCCCTTGGGGGGAACGCCTATCGAGCTCACAGTCCCTGCCTTGGTAGCCTCTCAGCTCCAAGAAAGGGCTCTGACTCGGAGTCGTGTTGGAGGAGTGGCCACAGGCTGGGGGGGACAAGGTGTGCCTGCCAGCTCAGGGGTTTCAGGACAAAGAGCCCTGTGGGGACGTGGGAGTGGAGCTTAGAGCAGGACTTGAGGAGCAGGGGGAGTTGGAGTTCCGGTCTTGGCTAGTCACCCTTGTCCTGGTGGGTGCAGGAGTGGCATGAATGTTCCCTCTGCCCCTGTGCTCCAGAAGATAAGCCCCTCCCCTCCCCCACCCAGGTGGCCCTTCACGGACCCCACCCCCCTTGATGAGCATCATTTGAAGAGGCTGTGTACCTGCAGGGCTTCACCCACGGCCTCCAGGCCAGCCCAGCCATGGCCTCCAAAGCTTGCGCCCACCACAGGAAGCTGCCCCAACGCCTGCAGATCCTCCGGCCTGGGGTCTACCAGGATGAGGAGGGGAAGACCTGGGTAATTGTGTTTCTGCAGCAACTTCAATACCAGAGTCCTCAGGACAGGGACCCCCAGCACAGCAGGGTGAGTCCTAGGGCACCAGGCTGCAGGAGGGCAGTGCACCGGCCCCATCCCGTTGGCCAGGATGTGGGCGTGGGGGTTGTTGTCAGCCATGCAGGAAAACAGCCTGGACTGGACCAGGAGCGGAGCCATGTAGGTGCCCATGCTGGCACCAGAAGCCCCCGCCTGGAGGGGCCACAGCACAAGCTAATCCACAGGAGAGGATGTGGTTTTGTGTGGTGAGGCCTGAGGCTGAGGTAGCTCAGGGCCATGTCTTGCCTTTTGCCTTCTGAGAAGGCTTTGCTCACGGCACAGCTGTTGAGGAGTTTCCCAGGTCGGAAAGGAGGCAGGATGGGTGTAAGCAAAGGCAGTGTGAGGTAGGGGCAGTGGGTGGGCCAGCAGCATGAAATGAGGTTGCTTTCACACTCTGACTCTGCAAAATGGGGGTCCTAAAGCTCTGGTGAGGGAGTCACAGATTCAGCTCACCTGACTGTGGGAACTTTTAACTGACAAGTTCTCACCGCTGAATGTGGATGCTGGAAGAGTTCAACAGTTCCCCAGGTGATAACAGTAGCTACTCAGTGGGAACCTGCCCTACATTAGTGTATTAGATTACAGACCACCTTTGAAGGATAAAATAAATACCTGAATGTAATATGGTAGACGCTTATTCAGGCATTAAAAATGCCATTTAAGCCATTATAAACAATTCACTGATATTTTAAACAGAACATATCCCCCAGCAACCTTCTAATAGTTTATTCTTGAAAATTTATGCAAGGGAATGTTGAAAGTCTTTTCAACATTCTATGCCCAACAAAATATCTGCCCAACAAAATGTGCAAAAAAGTCTAGGCCAGATATTTCCAGTTTAAAAAAAAGCCTAGAAAACTGTTTGATGGACAGGCATGAGAAATGGTGCCACTGCTATGGAAAACAGTATGGTGGTTCCTAAAAAACAATAGAGTTATGTATGATCCAGCAATTCCACTTCTGGGTGCAAACCCCCCAAAAATTAAAACAAGGCTTTGAGCAGGTTCTTGTACGGTCGCATTGAGGGCAAGGTTCTTCACAGTAGCCAGGAGGACAAGGCAACCTGAGTGTCCAGGGATGGGTCATGGGTGAGTACACCTGTGCACAATGGAGGAGTCCACCTTAAAAAGGAAGGGAATTTGGATCCGTGCTAGGACGAGCCTTGAGGAACTCAGCCTAAGTGAAATAAGCTGATCATAAAAGGATCCCACTTATATGATGTACTTTGTATAATCACCTTTATAGAGACAGAGCCTGAGAGGAGGGTGAATAGCGTTGTGTAACAACGGCTGTGGGTTTCCATTCTAGAGATGGAGAGTGGTGATGGTTGCATGTGTGGATGTGCTTAATGCCACAAATAGACTTAAAACAATGCAAATGGTGTAAAAGTATCCAATGGGAACAGAACGGAGTTTTCACGTAATTTAGCCATGAGTGGTGTATGGGGACCTAGAGAGTATTTTTCCCTATGTAAAACAATTTACTTCTTAAAAATAGATTAGTTTTTTTTTTTTTTTTTTTTTTTTTAATATGCGGGTACCGGGAGTTGAACTCAGGTCCTCGTGCTTGCCAGGCAGGCGCTTATGCCGCTGAGCTGTATCACTGGCCCTATATTAGTATTTTTACATACAGTCTCAGGGTGGGACTAAGTCCTCCAGGTCTTGATCTCATTGAAGGAGCAGCACATGGAAAGGGTCTGATGGTAAATATTTTCATTTGCAGGACTAAGGACTCTTACAGTTATCAACGCTGCCATTGTAATGCAAAAGCAGCCAGAGACAACACAAAGGAATGAGAATCAGCACTAGATGGCAGCCAGACTGGGCCCTTATTTGTAAAGACAGATGGCAAGCCAGGTTGAGCCCTTCCTTTGCTAACTCCAAAAGTCAGAATCTGAAGGGAAGGAGAGGTTTTGCCCTATAATGAAAGACATTTCTCCTTTCAAAAACAGCCCATGGAAAAGTTAGGATAACAATTATTTTACATGTATGGTTGATGAAGGGCTAATATCCTTAACTCATAAAAACTTTCCATCACAAAGAAAGAGGACAAATACTTGGGTAGGAAACTATTTCTGTTTCGTTATGTAACACTTAGAGCTTGGTTATGGTTTCATAGCGATTTTTCCTTTTAGCCTTATACTTTTCTGTATTGGCTGAATTTAATACTTGTGCTTACTAAAATATCTGAAGGTCATTGTCAAAACTGCAAAATATTTCTTTTTGGAAGAGCCATCACCCCTAGACCTGGAGTTTATGGACATCTTACTTTTAAAAAGATTTTTAAAATGATGGCCACCCCGAGATGGAGCCCTGAAGGAATAATTAGTGATGGGCACCAGCCCCAGGTGCTGACAGACTGGGGAGAGCAGTGGCATTGTGGGGAAGGGCGGGGGGCAGGTACAGGCCGAAGGGGAGGACTGTCCTAGATGCCCCTGGGTCCAGAAGCCCTGGGCGACAGTGCCAGGCTCCTGGTCTGGGATTCTGGAATCATGGACTTCTGGCCTCCCCTGCATGGGGCAGCCTGACAACATGGCCTGTGTGCAGTCCAGCTGGCGGCAGACCTGACCCTGATGTGCCTCTCCCCTCTAGTCCCTTCAGCCTTCAAACAGCCTCAAAATCTACTTGAGGCAGATGTCAGTGGGACCCTCGAAATCCCCATTCTCCAGCGACGAGCCCTGCCCCAAGCTGCCCGTCATGTGGCGGCTCGACCAGGGGATATGGTACCTAGCAGAGGATTTCTCGCGTTGGGAAATAGTGGAACACAGCCAGGCAAGTATGTGGTGGCTGCTGGTGAGAGTGGTGAGGGAAAAATAACGACTGCCCTGGCCCTCCCTCCCCGTTCTGCACCCTCCCTGCGGATTCTTGTCTCCCATTCTTCCAAAGGCCCACCTCCAGTGGAAGACCTGCAGGGGAATGTGTGTGTGTGAGTGTGCGCCTGTGTGTGCATGTGTGTGTACATGTGTACATGGGCACACTTGCAGAGTTGGATGGCAGGTGGAGGGTTGCCTTTCCTGGGCTACGGAATCTGGGGACCCAGGTTCCCATCTGCCTCTTGCCCTTACCTGCTGCCTCCAGCTGCCTGGAGGGGCTCTGATGGCTGCTTCCTGACACACACAGATCTTCAGCATGGAGCAGCTAATCCTAAAAACGCAGCTGGTGTGGAATGGCTGATGATGGGCAGCAGCTGACAGGGCCGGTATGTCAGGGCCCGTGCTGCTCAATGGGAAATCCGACAAGAGCCCAAAGAAAGACCCCCCTCCTCTTTATACAAAGACAGAGCTCGTCCCCTCCCCTCACGGCTGATCCCACCTCTCCTCCTTGGACGTGACTGTCTGCAGTGGGCAGTCCCCCAACGTAAGCATGGGAGCTCACTGAGTAACAGTCATCACTTCATCCTTGAAGGAATCCTGTGGGTGTACATGTTAATGATCCATTTTACAGATGAGAACACTGAGGCTCTGGGGTTGGAATGATTTCTGAGACCACAGAGCCTGGCAATAGCAGCAATCAAGCTCAGTTCCAGTGATCTTGGCTCCCCAGGTCTGACCATGTCACTAGGGTGCTGTGTGGCAGTGGCCTTTGAGGACCACCTCTGCTCTACAGAGGGCTTCCCCCAGTTTGAGCTGGTCAGGGTGGACCTGGCACATCAGAGGGGCTGGTGCTGGGATGGATGGGATGTGTACTTCCCTGTGGTTCACTGATGTCTCCCTTTCCTCTCCCAGGTCTTGCTTACCCCGCTGCCTCTTGCCCTGTACCCTTGGGCACCCTCAACAAAGACCTCTGCTCACCTGCTCTTTGCTTGCCCACCCGCTCTGCCCTCTCTGATCTCCCTCTTGCCTCAGTGGCAGTCCTTTTCTGTCTGCCCAGATCTATGCTCATGGGGCTGCCATGGTCCCTGTCTGTGCCCTGGGCTGTCTCCCCTGCTGGCTACAAGCTGTGGCCCTCATACCTACCTTCCAGATGTCACTTCCCAGGTCCCCTCCTCCCCATGCCCACCTCACCCTGTGCCCAGCCAGATCCCTGGGCCCCCCAGTGCAGCCCATGGCTGGAGAAGTGCCACCAGCCCCACTGTGCTTCAGGTGGTGAGTGGCTCAGCTTACTAGATGGCCACAGGGGAGCACGTCTGGATGGAAACCCAGTGCCCTGTGGACCTTGGTGCTGTTGGCACTGGCTGGAAGCAGATCCAGGGCTGGGCAATCATCCCTGCACCCAGCAGCCCATGTGCACACTGGGGTGGGTACAGGGAGGACCTGGCAGGCCTCTCCCACTTGCTTAGACCTTCAGCTTCCAGAAGTGATGCTGGCGCACCGAGGTGACCTCCCAGTCCTGATTCATTAAACTGTATCACTGCTTGTCAACCTGTGTGCGGAATTGGAGGATGTCTTTCCGTGGGGTCTGCATAGGAAGCAGCAGCTATTCCCCAGATATCATGGTAACATCTCAGCGATCACTCCACACTTTCAGTTCTGGGCGGGAATGGTGATTGGGCCGTTTCCGCAGCAGGGGACTCAGGGAAGGTACAGAGAAGGAGGCTGGGTGGGTGCTGGGTGGAGCTTTGCTGAGATAAGGTGCAGAAGATAAGATGGTCCCTGGAGAACCTTGAGCAAGGGGTAGTTTTCAACCAGAGGCAGTGCGACAGTGTGTCATTGCGGGAGATGCAGAAATGCAGGAAGGGGAGAAAGTGCCCCTGTGTGCTAGAGACAAGAAGACAGAAGGAGCAGAGTTCTTGGGTGAGCAGGATGGAGTCAAAGCCACGGTGCTGAGCAGCTCCTGTGGCTGAACCAGAAGGAAGAAGTCAGGGTGACAACGCAGTGGTGGAAGAAAAGGGATCCCCTCCCTCACACGACACACAGGAAGAACTCGCCAGTGGGTGGGAACCTTAACCTTGAAAATGAATCTGTGAAAGCATTTACAGAAAGGCCAGGGAAATACAGTCATGATCTTGGGTTAGGAAAAACCCCAAATAAGCCAGAGAAAGAAACAGTGTCAGACAATGAACTTTTCCAATGAAGCATTTTCTGTACAACAAGATATTTGAACTCCATATGAGCACTAGAATACAGAGCACACAGAGGACTCCTGGGCATCTCCAAGGAAAGAAAAATGGGCGAAGGCCAGGAACTCATCCTAGAGGAGAAATCCAAGCACACGGAGCAGGGAAGCACCGATGTCAGAATTCGGAAATTTTTATCCTTGACTTTGGTAGAAGTAGGCTTGATGGCGGTGACTCGTGGGAACATGAATTGTTATAGCTGCTTTGTGGGCTGGGAGACAGGTCAGAAGGATTTAGATTTACACTGTCGTCGAGGGCAGGCCGAGCCCTCTCCTCAGCACTGACCTGTAGATGGCTTTCACAAGCTCAGTGCCATGGGTGTTTGGGGGCGGATAATGCTTTGTTGAGGGGCTGTCCTGTGCAGTGTGGGATGTTGAACCGCATGCCTGGCCTCTACCCGTTGGATCTTTACCAAAGGGCCCCAGAGGGACAAAATCCCCCCAGCCGTGCACCACTGCCCTCAAGAAATACTTGCATATATGGACAAGCATTAAGAAGGGTCCCAAGAGTGCTAATCCTAGGAGTGGCTAAATGAAGGGAGGCCGAGATAGTGCAGCTGAATTGAGTCTGTAGCCAGGCATCACCCTTCCAGCGAGAAGCTTGTTAATCTAGTGTACTGGTCTCTTAGGAAACCCTGCTCCCTTAGCTGGTCTGCCTTCCACTAGTCAAGACAAGGGTGAGAGGAGAGGGCGGATCGTGCAGTGTGCATTCCGCCCATGGCTAACAGGGATCCACCACTGACCGAGCACGAGAGGCGGGAAACAAAGCTAGGGATGCAGGAGAAGGAAGCCTGGTTACCCTACCCTGGAGAGGGGTGCTGGGGAGCGGGGTCTGCTGAACAGCCAGGGGGCGAGCTTAGGAGCAAGTGTAACACTGAACGATGCACTTGCAGGCCGCTTGGGTGCCAGCAGGCTGGGTGTTGGTGCCAGCTATTTGCAGGAGATACCTGGCATGCCAGCCAACCAGCACCTGCATGCTGGGGGCCCATGGGAAGTTACAAGTCCCCAGGATAGGGGAGGATGCCATCAGTCCCTTAGTAAGCAGAGCCTGGTGCAGTCCCTCTCTGGGAATAAGCCCCGTCCCTGCACCCCGGTCAGGTTGGGACAGCACAGCCTCTTAGTTTCCTGAGTGACATCTGTCCTGCGGCATTGGGAGGGGTTTCCAGCTTTACACTGGGCCCCAGGGATGCACACATGGGCAGCTGGTGCCCTTCTGGGCACTGTTCTTCACTTGGTGGCTATCTGTGTACCCTCCTGTCCTCCCTACTGATGTCTGCAGTAGGGCAGTGTGTGTCCTGGGCCTGTGACTCTCAGGCCTGGGTGGCTTGGCCTTGCCTGGGCTCCCCCTGCTCATGCTGCCCTAAGTGTTTGCCGTAACCCCACTGGCTGCTGTCTGAGTGGTCTGACTCTAGCCTCATGGGATAAAACAGTGGCCCATTGAGGTACTTTTCAAAGCCCCTCACCATATTGTATTCTCGAGTTTCTATGCTACTGAGATATAAGAAATATACATTTGCCTTAAATTCCAGCACTCTGGGAGGCTGAGGCAGGAAGATTGCAAGTTCAAACCTAGCCTGAGCAACTTAGACTCTCAAAATAAAAATTTAAAAAGGGCTAGGGTGTAGCTCAGTGTGAAGGCCTCATACCACACACACCCTCATCATGGGGACTTGTTACTTCCCACGGCTCCTGTTAAGATTGGTGTCTGCAGTGGGCCGGTGCTGAGGGATGAACCCTAACCATCACGAACTCCTGGCAGATGGGTCAGAACTGAGCTCCATCCGAGGACATCCTAGTCAGTGTCCACTGAGAACTGCAGACTTGCTTGGCGTGAAAAGAATCTGCACATTTGGTGTCAAAAGTGTGGCGGGCACACAGAGGCTAGAATTGGGTTTTCCTTTCCAGTTCCCCGCAGTGCCCCCCTCTGCAGGTGCAGGGAGGGGAAAGCAAGCAGGCGGGGCACACTGGGCAGCCCCTGTTCTCAGCCCCCCCACAGCCTCATTCCCAGCAGCCCTGGGCAGGCCTGTGGCTGGCGCTCCTATTGCTCCGCCAGGCCTTGGAGCTTAAGAGCTGGAATCCAGAAGGGCTGTCTCAAGGCACCCCGACTGGCAAGGTGCAGCCCTGCTGCAGAATCCAGCCGCACACATCAGAAGCTAAAAATCTCCGCATAACCATGCAAGAAAGTGTTTCCTCCCTGCCAGGGAGTGATTCCAAGGCCACCTGGGACAAGGGTTTGGTCCTGGGGGCAAAGAGAAAAGCACATAAAAATGTTTAAAATCACTCCTACTGGCTACCTGGGACGGCCACAGAGCCATGCGGACGCTCGCCAGCTAGGGTCACCACATGGTCCCCTCCGCTTTTTGTGTCGCCTCTGAATGTTTATGTGTGTTCATGGCTTGGCCACGGATCTGTGGCCCAGCACGCTGACGTCTAGAACTAACAGCCTGTGACAGCTTCCTCTGGGCCTTGGGGGAAACATTTCTTAGCTCCACTGAACAGGAGCTGAAAGCCTGAACCCAGGGACGGTGATCACGGCTTCTCGTGGTGAACACAGGTGGCCTCGTTCAGAGAACATGGGGAAAGTGAAGCCTTGTCTAAGGCAGGATGGGCAGCCACAGGTGGTCTGAGCAGCACGTCGGAATCACCGGCCACAAGGGGGCACCCTGCACGGTTTCCTGGAAGGGTATTCCTATGACCCTGTGGCCAGAGGCAGGGTGACCTTCAGACCCTCCCCCACCTGTGACTTCAGGCCTGGCCGGTGAAGACAGGTGCTGCCGCGCACTCTGGACATCTGCGTCCCGGAGGAGTGGCCCTGGCCCTTCCCTGCCATGTTGCCCATGGACATCTTCCTCAGTGGGGACCATTAAGGACTTAGTGTGTCAAATGTCTTCTGTGTGGCAGCTTTGCTGGGTCACGTTGCTCATCAGTACGCCAGACTCTCCTCGAGCCTGGCAGCTTCCTGAGGGCCTAGGGCTGGGTTCCACAAACACTTACAGAATCTCCACTGTGTGCCAGGTCCCACGCCGAATTTTAGGGGAAGAGAAATTAGCAGGACATGGGGCTTGGCCCAGCACACAACCTGAGCATACATACACTGGGGACTGGGCACTGGGGCTGAAGGCAACTAGGCCCACCAGCGTGTGGCAAGAGAAGTGGGGGGGGGTGTCATGCAGCTGGAGGCATCCAGGGAGGCCTCCTCCAGGAAGCAGTCAGGAGAAAAGAGTCCTCATGTTGCAGAAATCTGATACAGAACCAGATGAAAAATGCTTTGCACTGAGGAGTTGGAAGGTAACTTTTATTATTCTAGTGGGACAGTGGAAACCAAGTCCAAATCACTAGCCTTGGCTCAGAGTGAAACAAAACCTTGTATACATTTTTGTAAGCAGGAAGTACAAAAGATAGCAGGTTATTACATGATTGGTTACATGAATTAAATACTATGTTGCCAGGCAGGCTTGTTCTAAGCAGGTTTACTTAAAAGGAATTGTTTATCATAAGGCAGGAACATTCTGGGAGGGAGGGGTTTGAGCAGAGCAGGTAAAGTTAAATGTGTTCTTGACTGGGCCCGTCTGTCCTAGGTATAAAGTCCTTGAAGCATGTTGGAAAAACTGGATATATATTTTTAGGCAGGAAAAACAGACATTACAGCTAGATGTGGTCAGGTTGACCTAGCAACTATCTGGGAGAAGCAGCTGGACACATACCGTCAAAGCTGACTGAATTTAGCAGTCTAAATATGTGGCAGGCAGCATGAGCATGGTCAGAGGCTACTAATTGATTTTTAATTTCTGCCATGAAATTTCTATAATTTTGCTATTCTTGTTAGGGTTGGGACGCCCGCCGCGTGAAGGAAGACTCCAAGAAGCGTTCTCTCATGCAAAGGGCAAGGGGTTTTATTATCCAAGCATGTGTGGGGCTCACTGAACACGCAGGAACAGTGGGCCCCGAGGTTTGTCTGTGCAGGGCTTATATGTCTATAGAACAAAGGGAGGAGGGGTCTTTGCAAGCGCGGTTACAGAAGCAGATAGCATTGGTTAGTTTAAACAGCTTTTTACATTCATTGGGAGAAGACACTCATACGGGAGTTTTTAGGCTGGCCGACCGAGCGGGGAGGATGTTTTCTAATATGGGCAGCAGGTGGTCTGGGACAGCACAATCTGCAATCCTTGCAAATTTCTTAGCCCAGGGTCAGTCGTTATCTTGCAGCCCAGTTCCCTGGTCTGTGGTCAGCTTTGTTTTGTTTTTATCTACTTTAGGTAGCTTTGTAACAGCTCAATTCCCAGAACATTGGGAGGAGGAGGACAGTATAGACTGTGCATTCCCAGAAGGGAAAATTTCTCTTACATTCCCCCCTTTTTGTTTTTGGGAATCTCTAATCTTAGAGATCGGAGTGTCCGTTTTTAGGATCATCTAGAAATGTATATTGTTGTCTGATGAGCATTAGTTTTACAAGTCAATCTGGTTATATATTTGAAGCTAGGAATAGGTATGGGTTTATTTCTTGAAATAATGTCTAAATAACCCAGTCCAGTTTATAGGAAGGAGAGTGAAAGCCAGATTTTTGGCTTTCAGGCCATTTATCACAGGTGGGGGCAGCAATATTAATAACATCAGTGACATTAACACATACGTGGTCAAGCAGAACATTTTTTAGCTTAATCTTTAGGGTGTTGGTTCCCCTTTCCACCGTTCACTTATCTGGTTCTGTGGGTGGAGAGACTGAGGTCGGCAGCACTTTGAAGTGGCTATGGTGGATCCGGGCGGTCTTTCCAGAAATCGCCTGAAGAGTACCTGGGTACTTGGCTCCACCACTTGAGCAGGTTCTGTGGTCGGTGGGTCAGGTGGTGGGTGTTTTTTTTGCGGAACACCCGATGGATGGAGGAGAGCACGGGCTGTAGAGCCTGAAGGGACTTAACGAGATCCTGATTAGTAAGATCTATAATCTCTAGTTTAGGTAACGGAGGGGTAGGTCAGCCAAACATGGCTTCAAAGGGGAAATTTCCGATATATAGGGAGTGTATCTGGCCCGGAGGAGAGCAAAGGGGAGGAGGGTACACAGGGTGATGGCGGTGACCAGAGTCATGTTGGTGTTTAGCTGCAGCAGCTTTTGCTGAAGTCTCTTGGTGCATCGAGGTCTGAAGGTCTCTGGGGCAGACGGTCGCACTTCTGCAAGCTCAGGTGTCCATATCTTGATTCGGGAGCATTGAATCCATGGAGCACAGCCTGTAACTTTAAGAGCAGTGGGAGTGGTTAGGATCACCTCGTTGGGTCCCTCCCATTTTGGTTGGAGAGGCTCCTCTTTTAGGCTGTAATCAGGACTTGGTCTCCTGGATTTGAAGGAGTGGACTGGCGTGGGCATGGGGATCAGATGTCTCCATAACAGTCTGTTGAAGTTTCTGAAGCATCTGGTGCAGCGCCTTTATTTGTTGGTGCAAGTTTAAAGTTCCCATCTCCTATAATCTATTCAAAACAGGTATCAGTGGGGGAGGCTCTCAAACATTATCTCAAATGGAGTTAGTCCACCTCAGTACAGTGTACACTGCAACTGCAAGAGGGCTGACGGGGAGCACAGTAACCCAGTTAGCCCCAGTCTCTTGGCACAACTTTGTCAGGGTGGTTTTTAAAGTACAGTTTTGTCTTTTTACTTGGCTTGAGCTTTGTGGCCAATATATAGTATGGAGTTTTTATTTTAGCCCCAGCACTGCTGTAAGGCCTTTGACCATTTTACCCACAAAAGCAGGTCCATTATCTGAACCTACCGTTATGGGGAGCCCATTCCATAGAATGATCAGCTCCATCAAAGCTTTTATCACCTCTCTCGATGTTTCAGTCTTAGTGGGGAGGCCTCCACCCATCCTGAATAGGTACAAATCAAAACTACTAAGTATCTCTTATTTCCGCTGGTGGGTTTAATTTTAGTAAAATCCACTATAACATCTCTAGATGGCACAGTTCCTTGTCTCCGGACACCTAGTCGTTGTGTTGCCGGGAGACAGGGTTGTTGTGGGATCAGTTAGTGCCCCTCTCAGTCACCGAAGCACATCAGGTCCATATCATAAACTGTCTCAGGAAGCAGAGCCTCTGTCTGGATGGTTCACTCTAAGGTGACAACCGTTGTTCTCACCCTCTAAACCCCATCGATTACCATGTTGCTGCCATCTGAAAAGAGGGTCAGGTCCGGGTCCTGAAGGGGCACATCCTGCAAGTCTGGTCGGGCTGAGTACACCATCTCAATGGCTTCGGCACAGTCATG
Source organism: Erethizon dorsatum (assembly GCA_028451465.1). Taxonomy (NCBI): domain Eukaryota; kingdom Metazoa; phylum Chordata; class Mammalia; order Rodentia; family Erethizontidae; genus Erethizon; species Erethizon dorsatum. The sequence continues at coordinate 124,855,398 of CM051828.1, read as the reverse complement.
TTCAGGTGGCTCCAGGGAAGTGGGCAAAAGAGAGGCAGGATTAATAACTTGCACAGTCTTGATAATTAACCTGGGGTCTTTTAGCAAGGTCCCTTGGTACTGGGCCAACCTGGTTCCTGAGAGCCATTTACCTCCAGGTCCTTTTAATAAAGTCTCTATTGCATGGGGCACAAACATACTTAGTTTTTGTCCCAAAGTCAATTTGTCAGCTTCTTTTACTAGAATGGCTGTGGTGGTAGTCGAACGCAGGCAGGAAGGCCATCCTGCTGCCACGGAGTCCAGTCTCTTAGCTAAATATGCCACAGGGCATTTCCAGGGTCCCAGTGTTTGTGTAAGAACACCCTGAGCAATGTCGTCCTTTTTATGGACAAACAGCTGGAAGGATTTCGTGATGTCAGGTAGTGTCAAGGCAGGGGCGTTTACCAGTCTGTCTTTCAAATCCTTAAAAGCAGCCTGTTGTTTAGGATTTTACTCTAACAGAGGGCTATTTCCTCCTTTTAAAGCCTCATAGAGGGGCTTCGCTATTGCTGCAAAATTAGGGACCCAAAGGCGACATTACCCAAAGGCGACAGTACCCAATGGTTCCCAGAAATTTCCTCAACTCCTTTCTGGTCATCGGCACTTGGAGGCCCTGAATGGCCTGAGTGCATAAGATTGGCAGAGAGCGTGTTTCATCCTTTAATATAAATCCTAGAAACTTAGCAGTCTGCACACAAATTTGAGCTTTTTAGTCAATTATCTTTATCTAGTACATAGGATGTTTTTATCTAATTTGTCTTTTAATAGGACATCACTGAAGAAATTTTATGACATTATCTGGACTGTTTAATATCTAGGCATCTCTAAGTACTGTGGCATATATAGCATATACATCACATAGGTCTTTTTGTTAAAAAATTATCATTTGACTGGTGACCTTATATTAGTATGAACCTCTTATCATAAATATCTGGAGCACAAGCAAAGGCAGGTGTCTGAATCTGAAAGAAAGAAAGAAAATGTTATCTCTGTAAACAATCCCAGTTTTTATATTTCAGAAGACCTGTACATCTGGAAGGTATGAATATACTTAATATACTATGAGATCAGCAACACTGAATTGTCATTGTCATATAAAAACTTTTGTTTTTTAATTTAGTTTTGTACCAGAACATCTTTAAATCAGAAAACCTCATTGTCCTGTTTTAGAAAATTTAACCTGTTGATGATGACCAATGTAAACATATCACAATAATACATTTTGTCTAACAATTTTTGATGACTTATGAAAACCAGATCACTTAACACATTATTTTGAACAACAAGAAACTCTCAAATTATAATACAACAATAAACAATAAACAAAACATGCATTACATTTATAAAACCAATTTTAACATCATTTTGGCCAGCTGGCAACTTTTGGTGGAAGCATACCAGACAAACGTTTCAAAAATCCAAAAATGTAAAAAGAAAATTCGTTGAGCTCAAATAAAACAGCTGTTTACAGGTTGGGCACACAGAAAAACAAAACATACAGACAAATTTAAAAAATCAGAGTGTACTCATATATATTGGCCAAATTAAATTATAGTAACTCTTATAATTTTAGAAGTTTGAAATTACAAATAGACTAGTCAGAATTATTTGTAGGTCAATAGCAGAGATCTCTCATAAGAATTTGGAAGAAACAAAAAATAAATTTCTTCATAAAAATACTGACAACTTTTATGTTTTCCTTCTATGTAGCTTCCAGCTCAGTCATCTTCATACCCTCTGTCATATATTCAAACCCTTCTTTTACTCTCTTAGCATTCTCTCTGTAAGAATATCATTTATATAAATTTTCTTGATATATCTTTGTCAAAACTTATTTTGACCCCTTGTTCCTGGGTTGTTACAATTATGCCCAGTTTCCCGCTAGCTGCAAATGCTGCAGCCATTTGTGATTTAAGAGCAGAGACCCTCTTTGTGTGCAGAGAAAGAGAAAAGCATGCTTCAGGATAAGGTTTTTGTCCCAGGTATTTTGACCCAGGGCATCCAGCTTGTGTTTCCCATTGTGGCTTACTCAGCTTACTTGATGTTTTGACAAAGCAGGCATTTATATTTCTCCTTTTAGATAGTAATTTTGATTAATCGTCACTCAGGAGTTTGTAGTGCACAAGAAATGTTTTATGTACATCAGTTTAAACTGAAAACCAAAAGTATAAGTGCCAATTAGTCAAAATTTGCAATTAGATTTCTCCTGTAAAACTTTCTTAGATGCTTGCAGGCAGCGCCAGGCTGGTGACGTCCAGGCTGGCCATTGGGGCAGCACTTGCACCACACACAACCAGTTTATATATGGAAACTAATTTGGGTGCTCAGGCTTTCCGGTGACAATATTTTATACTCCATTGATTATCTGGGGGTCAAGCGACCCTTTAGCTAATCATCCCACATTGAATGTGGGCCACTCAAGCTCACAGAAGTTTTGGAGCTTTACTTTTTATCTTAACTCTATAATCCACTTTGAACTTATCAAAATTGTTAAGCATACATTTTAAAAGAGTTGACTTACTACCAGCAGAACCCATTATGTCAATGACTTGGACAACACAGTAACCCACAATTACAATTTATCTAAGCAAGTCCTGTCCCCTCCACTTAATCTGAAATGCAAATAAAATTTTGAGACTAACAAATGGTCTCCTGCCAGCAGGTTGAATTTCTCTGGTAACAGTGACTTGGCAGCACAGGCGCAGGGGGGATAACAGATGTAACACAGGGGAGGAACACGCACACACACACAAAAACAGATAATCCTGGGAACAATAACCATATCGCTCCCGACCTCAAATTTAGAACAGATTCAGAGGATGACCTCTGATAGACGGCAAAACACCATATCCGGTGGCCTAGCTCTCACAGGTTTAAACAGAACAGACGCTAGCACAGAACAGATACCTGGATGAGCCTTGGGCAAATTGTCAAACCAGAAACCCAATTACAAGCGCGCTTATCTTGGTTGGGAGGCGGGAATTCAGTTGTCTTTGTCTCATAGCCTTGCATCTTGCCTTGCAGCTGATCTGGGGGGGCCAGCTGAAGATCAGCTTTTTGGCGCCTTGGCCCCCCAAGGGTTAGCTGCCAGGCAAGGAGGCATTGAGGTCCCCTCCTTATTGCCCATGGTGGGTGTTGTGGAACAGAAGAGGTTAGTGGCACCAAACAAACAAAGACAGACAAACACTAAGACCAAGATAGACAAATGCCGGCGTACACAACTTCCCCAGAAGAGGAAGTGAAAGAGTTACAACCGGGGAATCCCCCGCTGAACAGACCCTCAGGAGCCCAGGAGGTAGGCTCCAGGAGTAGAAACACGACCTGGGAATCCCCCGCTGAATAGGCCCTATGGACCTATAATCCCTGAGGCGTCCCCCGGGGAAGTGACTTGTGACCCAGAAGCCCAGAGGCAAGTCACTTGGACCAAGAGCTCATGCGTCTTGGTGCCAGTCACAACAAAAACTAGGTGACTGCAAAGTGAAAGTAAGACAAAGAGAGGCAAAGAGAGAGAGAGAAACGGCCGTACTTACCCCAAGAGGTGGCTGTTGAAGTCTTCCAACGCAGGGGGCAATCCCCGATCTCGCTGGGGCCTCCAAAATGTTAGGGTCGGCACGCCCGCCGCGTGAAGGAAGACTCCAAGAAGCGTTCTCTCATGCAAAGGGCAAGGGGTTTTATTATCCAAGCATGCGTGGGGCTCACTGAACACGCAGGAACAGTGGGCCCCGAGGTTTGTCTGTGCAGGGCTTATATGTCTATAGAACAAAGGGAGGAGGGGTCTCAGCAAGCGCGGTTACAGAAGCAGATAGCATTGGTTAGTTTAAACAGCTTTTTACATTCATTGGGAGAAGACACTCATACGGGAGTTTTTAGGCTGGCCGACCGAGCGGGGAGGATGTTTTCTAATATGGGCAGCAGGTGGTCTGGGACAGCACAATCTGCAATCCTTGCAAATTTCTTAGCCCAGGGTCAGTCGTTATCTTGCAGCCCAGTTCCCTGGTCTGTGGTCAGCTTTGTTTTGTTTTTATCTACTTTAGGTAGCTTTGTAACAGCTCAATTCCCAGAACATTGGGAGGAGGAGGACAGTATAGACTGTGCATTCCCAGAAGGGAAAATTTCTCTTACATTCTATAACTTTGCTATTATACTCACTGTCCTCCCCACAGCACCCTACCTAACATACTATAAACTGTAGTATGTTACTATACTATAAAGGAACTATACAATCTGCCCATGAGAAGGCAGGTGCACTGCTGCCTCTTGCTGCAGATGAGCATCCTGGGCCCCGGTAATGTGCCCTGGGCAGCAGGTGGGAGTACCTGAGCCAGAGCTGACCAGGAACCCAGGTCTCCTGACTCCTCATCCTGCTCTCCTGCCCCAGTCAGCCAGGCAGAGGTGGTGAAGATGGGGAGATGACCAGCTGTGACAGCAGCTAGGGAGAGAGAACAGGCAGAGCCTGCTGATGGGCAGGTCCTGGGGAGCATAGGAATGCTGAGGTCAAGTCGCCCTCGCAGAGTCCTGGTTTGCCTATCAGGGTCCTGAGTTGCAGACGTGCAAGGAGGCAGGGACCCAGGCTAGGTAAAGCCGGAAGTTGATTTGTGTTGAGTGTCAGGTGCATGGGGCTCATTGAAATGGAGAAGCCATGTATGCAGGTGTCTGGAGAAAGAGCTTGCGGCACTCATAGCTTGGAGGTCACCAGCAGAGCGGTGGTGGTGGCAGCCAGAGAAGAAAGGAGAATGGTCTAGCACAGAGATCTGTAAACTTTCTCTGTAGAGCCACATAATGATATTTGTGGCTTTGTGAACCACGTGGACTTTGTAGCAACTCAAGTCCACTGTGGTAGCACAAGAGCAGCCGGGGAGGATGTCAGTGAATGGGCGTGGCTGTGTGCCAATAAAACTTTACTCACAAAGATAGCAGCTCCCTGGGCATAGTTTACCAACCCCTGATCTAGAGAAAATACAAGGAACAAGAAAAGACGCCAAATGTTGGGCACGACAGGAAGAGACAGCAAAAGGAAATAAGAGGCAGTTAGAAAGATCCAAGATAGAGGGGGGCTAGTTGGAAGAGGGAGAAAAATGCTGAAGTCCTCAGATAATGAGATGAGCAGCTTAAAACAGACATCTACTTTTTAGATGGAAAATGGCTGAGGATCCAAGGTGCTACTTATGGCTGCCCAGGTACAACATGTGTGTAAATAACACTCTGTAAGAGGAGGACAGACAAGGAGAAGGGAAAAAGTCCAAACACTTAATGGAAGAAAAGCTGGATGAAATACAAAAGAGAAATGTCTATATTTGATAGGGTACATTGTGTCCCACGGGGAAAATATTACTGAACATAGCAGTGCTGAGACCTAGTTTGGTAAAAATTTGGGACTTCCAGATGAAGAAACAATACTCAGAGTCCCCAGACCTCCTCCATCTCCTACCCCCAAGTCAGGTAATTCACTGGGAAGAAACCCAAGACTAGCCTGATGTGTCAGTAAGATTAATCCATTGAGGAATTTAGCACCCCTATGATATAATCACCCTCCAAAAGCCCTACCTCTGCATAGATGAGGCTGTTGGGAGAACACTCTTGATCCAAACCATAACCCAAGTTCCAACATTTCCATGGGATGTGATGCAAAGCCAGAAGGAAGTGGGGCATCCTGGGAGGAAGTAGGCACAGTAATTTAGTATCCAGGGAAGCTGGATATTGGTATATTAATAATATAATGCATATAATTATATTAATATCCACACATAGGAGGGCAAGAGGCACATGCACACCTGTATCACTGAAAGAGGTAGATCCCTTCTTGAGAGTGATGTGACACTAAACTAGGAATGGAAAAGTCACGGTGAGACAGTGGATCAGCTTCGGTGACACATGGCCTGAGCGAGCTGGGGGGCAGAACATTTCCACTTTTCCTCTTGTTGTGCTGCCCTGGTGTACGTTTGCTTTGTAAAAATTCACTATGCTATCAGTTTAGAATTGCTGCACTTTTCTGTAGTTATGTGTTATTTCTAAAAGACTGGTAGAGAGTATTGAATCTGTGTAGAAGTAAATCACTATTTTGGGAATTCTACTTATAGTACAGAATATAACATTTTAAAACTATGAAAAAACTACAGACATTGGAAGGAGGAGAGAGAAGGTGAAAGAAGGTAGGTAGGTAGGTAGGTTTTCTCATGTGTCTGAATTACTTTCTCATTGCTGAGACATAATACCTGACTCCTACAACTTAAAGTAGAGGTTTATTTCGGGTCACAGTTTATAGAAGTTCCAATCCATCGTCATCTGGCTGGGTGGCGCAGCAGAGAGCACTGCTCCTGATGTGGCAGCAGGAAGCAGAGAGAGGGATCAAGGGAGGAGGAGGGACTTGGACCATTCTAGGCCACACCCCATAACCTAGCTCCTCCCACCAGGCTTCACCTCCCAACATCCCATTTAGCCATAAACTCACTGGTGCACTAATCCACTGCTGAGTATCACACACCCATGATTCAGTTACCACCTAAAAGCCCCACCTGTGAGTTAATGATATAAACCATAACCTCATGGAAAAGTGTTCAGAGAATGCTGCTGAAAGAGCAAGGAAGAGAGGTAGCACTATATTATCTAGGAGAAAGATAACTGCTACATAGGAGAAATGAGCCTCAAAACAAAACCAACCAAAACTGGTTGTGGAAGGTAAGAAAGGGAGGGAGAGAAAATACAGAGGTACTGTTTCCCTGCCCTTCATGCTGGATCCCTGAGAGAGGTAACCGAGCTATTTATTTTATTAAGTTAACAGAGCTATTTATTTTATTAAAGCTCTAGTGGCATAATACAGGCCTTCTGAATTATTATAAGGAAAATAACTATCTCAAAATACATTTGAACCTGTAAGAGAATTCAATGAGTTAAATACTTATAAATTTACTACACAATACCCCCAAATTTTCTTCTATGTAGATGACCCAGAACAACTAATAGAAGAACACAATTAAAATGTTCCTATGAAGCAAATTTTAAATTCTATTAAAGGAGAGTAAATGAGTCTGAAATGGAAAGACATGCGGCATTTTGGAATAGTCATAGGAACTGGGCAGTTTACCTCATCTGTAAAATGGGGATGATGATTATGATAGCTGCCTCATAGGGCTGTTGCCTTGGGACTGTGAAGCTTTCAGAAGCACATAGAGCTACAGAGGTGTGGTTAGATAGAGAGAAGACCTCACTGTTACAAAGACATAACGTTTCCCAAACTGATTTATAAATGTAACAGAAATACAATAAAACAAGATTTAAAGGGAGAGTTTTGTTATCTGGACAATTTGATTCTAAAATTAAAAGGAACATTTTCCATGTGAGAGAAGCCGGGGAGATCCTGAAAGGAAGACCTAGGATGGGGACATCTGAGGTGCACACTAACCTGGGGGTCAGAGCAGCAGGTGGGAGAGAGGACAGGAGAGAGGGCGACGAGGGTGGGAGACTGTGCCACCCAAGCACCCAGCCTTGGCATCAGGGTTATTGTTTGCTGATGGCATCGATAAGCTCAGTGTAAGAAGGGCTCTCTGACCTCCCCTTTTCTTCCCAAAAACAGGAGACAAAGCCCCCTGTGGAAGATGCCCTCCCTGTACCAGCGGGAAAGTAACACTCTTATCACCAGGGACAGGAACGAAGGCCAAGAGAAATCTGTACAAGGAAGCCCTCATCTTTTAGTCTATTCCATGGTTTGCTGTCTGGGTTCAAGCTTCCTGCCTTGCCATATTTCCACAATTTAGGACTCTTTGTCCAACTCTGAGTGTTCATCTGTATTTCTTTGGGTCTTCGTTTCCTTGTGAGGGCTCCTCTGTCACATAAAACTTATACTAAATACATGTGAATGCTTTTTTTCTATGTATTTTGTCAATTTAACCCTTGGGCCCAGTGGAAAACACTAAGAGGGTAGAGGTAAAATGTTGTGTCCCCATCCAGGTGACCTTCCAAATACTGGCGAAGGATATATTAGGCAAAAACCAGAGCTGTAACAACTGGCCAGCCATTGGGAAACACACCAGAGAGAAATTGGTTAGATTACTACTTCATTTCACATATGAAAATAAATTCCAGATGGATTAATGATTTAGACAAAGGAAATTACAAAATACTAGAAGAAAACATGAAAAATATTATAATTTTGCATTAGAGAATTCCCAGGAAAAACACAACCCAGAATACACAAAAGAAGAAGCAATTAATGTGACTATATGAAAAAATGAAAAATTTCTGCATAGCAGGAAAAAAAGCCAAAATAAAGCTACAAAACAACTTAACCACAATAAAAACACAAATAAGAATGTGAGGAGACATTGGCCAAGGGCTCCTTTCCCAAATGCAGTGTATGAATGTCCCCACCGCTCATTCCTTGTTCCCTCGCTGGGAGTCTGTGTCCCAGACACGCCTCTGCATGGAGGAGCCCTTGCGCCCCTTCTTCTGTAGTGTGTGCCAGGAAAAATGCCCAAATTTGGTTGAATCCAATTTACCTTATTTTCTAAACCTGACAGAAAAATATTTCAGACAAAACAATCATAAAAGAGAGGCTGCTGATTTTCACTTTGAATTCCTGATTGCAAATCTCAGAAGGCCAAGGACGGGCTCAGCCGTTCTCCTCAGATCTCTAGAGTGTCTGTTTTTACCAGGTCCAAGATGGGGATTTCCGTCCCCCATTCTCAAACCGTGCTGCTCTCTTCTACCACTCTGCGGAACTGCGGAAGGCCTGTCCCACACCAAAACCCTGTGCTTGTCTGCATGCATCTCCTTCCTCCAGGAAGGCTGAGTCCCCTTCTCTGTAGCACACAGTGACACCAATGGTGGTGACAATGAACCGGCGACGTTTTCACAGCACTGCTTTGGGCTGGGCGACACCCTGAGCCTTGGGTGGGTGGTTAGGTGTTGTCAGGTCTCTGGAGGAGGTTATTTCCACACTAAATGTTTGCGAGGGCTGCCATAACAGAAGGCCACTGACTCAACAGAATTGAGTAGCTACGACAGACACTACAGTGGCCCATAAAGCCAAAAATACTACCTGGTCTTTCATGGAAAAATTTTTGCCAACTTCTGACCTGGACCTCTTAGTTTGATTGGTTTCTCTGCACCCATTCTTGTCCCCTCTGATTCATTTTTCATGCAGAGCTGGAGGTGAGCCAGATCATACTACTTCCTGGCTTGCCCAGGCTCTCAGCATAAAATCCTGCCCTAAGCAGCAAGGCCCTGCCTTTCCCACCCCAGTTTACCCTCTAGGATGGGGGGGCTTGTCTGTCTGTCAGGTGCGAAGCCACCTTTCAGGGCTCAAATGGCCATCACAACTGTGCCATAGCACCCCAGCCTAGGCCTGAGTGTTGCCTTCTCTGATTCTAGAATCAGCCAACACCGACTTCTAAAACTAGAATGAGTGTCCAGTGATGGGAGTGGAGAAGGTGATTGTGTAAGAGAGATAAGGGCAGTGGAAAGCAGGGAGCACCAAGAGGTAGCTTGGTTGTTTCAAGGTTGCTTGACGTCTTCATCATGCTTATTTGGGGATTTGGCTTTGATCTCTCTTTCCTGATGTCTTGGATGGTCAAATAAACAACATAGTTGCAATCCAGTGATGAAAATATTAGCCTGAGTGACTCCATTTTAGTTCGGTCTACTGGGACTCAGGCTGGAGCTAAGTCCTAACCAATCGCCTCTAGGACATTTTGTTTCACTCTTCTTTGTAAGGCTCAGAGGAAATAACCTACATTAGTCACATAACTAATACAGTGTAATTATTTTTTAGCTCAGCTCTTTTTCTCCACCGCAAATGTGACAAGGTGCAGAACAGAGCTGGCGTGGCTCAGTCCCGAAGCTGGGGCTAAGATTCCAGCCTCACCACCTCAGCCTCCTGTTACTAGGCGGTGGGCAAATCACTTGGAGTGTTCTGGAATGGAAGGCGCTGTGCACATTTTGAAGAACACTGAAAACTGGGATTAATGAAAATGCAGGATGCAGTATTTACAAATCCGTCTTTAGGGGAGGGGTCATCTAGAAGTGTAAAGGGAAAAACGTGCATTTCACAAGTTTATGGTTTTCCTTATGTACTCAAAGGCCTTTGCTTCAGGTAGCTGCAAGGCTGACCATGCACTTTTATCTCAGGCTTAGCTTTTCCTGGTGTATAGGGGCAGCACCCAGATGAATCAATTCCTAGTAGGTAGCTTGAAGTGCCAGGGACCAGGGTGCTTGTCACCCTGTGAAAAGAGTCTCCCAGGAAAGCAGAAATGTTGAATACAGGCAGTTGTAAGTTGGACCAAAAATCGGCCTAATTATTTGTGATTATATGTCATGTTTGAAAAGGGAGACCCTCCAATGAGCCCATTGTTGGATTTTTTTTAAAAATAGAGCAAGTTGTATTGTTCTTACAACATGCTTGCTCTCTGTAACTGCAGACCAGCTGCCATTCTTTCCCTCCTGTTTAAATTATTCCAATAAAAAATAAAAGATCAGGCATGCCTTTGGTGTGTCTCTCAGTGTTTTCTATGGTCCTCTCTCTTACAAAGTAAAACAACCTCAGCAAAGGTTTTGAGTCTTCTCCCTTAAGAACACTGTGAATGATGCTTTCTACTAAAGTAGAAAATACCGTAAAGAAGGAATGTTTATTGAATCTACTGTGTACCAGGCAGTTTCCATCTGTTGGCTGATTTAGTATTCAAAGCCATATGATGAGAAAGGTTTAATGCAACTATGTCATTACAGGTGAGGAAACTGAGGCTCTGAGAAGTCAAACACTTTCCCTGAAGGTCCGAATGAACAGTCGGGCTGGGATTCCATTCAAGTGTGATTTGTTTTTTGCTCTGTGCATTACAGTGATTAAGTGACTAGGGGCACAGGCTGCAGTCAGTGCCTGTGTTTGAATCCACCTCCGCCCTGAGACAAGAGCCTGTGCTGATCTCTCTAATCCCTTTTTATCTATATGTAAAAGAGGTATTGTTACAATAAACTTCCCCAGGGGTAGGGGGTGGAATGCCTCTTTCTGAGGGAAGCAGTTTGCTCTCATTCCCGGGCCAGGCCCAGTCTCTCCTCCCAGACTTCTGCCCACTCCTGGAGCCCCCAGGACTTTCCTCAGCAGACCTCAACCCTATCTTGTTTCCAGAGAGTTCCAGGACAGCTCCTGTTCATACAAACTCTTTCCCTCTCCTTCCCTCTTTCTAAACTTGAGCACTCACTAGGCAGGTAAACTAGGAAGAAAGGAGGCAGCAGGAGAAAGAATACTGAACGTCCCCCCTAGTTGCCCATAGGAGAGACCAGATTTCTTTTTATTAAAGAAATCACATCCATGTGGCCTTGCATAAAGGAAAGGTAGCCCCGGGTTAGAGAGCCAAATTGCTCTGCATAATGGAGCAAGTGTGTTGGGGTGTCAAGGATGCACGTGTGAAGGGAGAAGGGAGTCTTCCAGGCAGACCAGAGACCAGAAACATGTAGGGGAAAGAACTCCTGGGGGCAGGGGTAGGGGTAGGGCTGTGCTGTAACGAGTCACTGGGCTTTTTCAAAACAAGTATCTGATCTCCCACTTTAAGCTGTAGTCTGAATGTGAACCCATAAACCTGCCCATATACTCAAATGACTTCCTAATGTGCCCCTTAAGTCTGTCAACTGCAGCCTCATGAAGAAGGAATGAGAGTGGTGCCCTGGATGGGGGGGGGATGCATGGAAAAACAGGATACACGGGAATGAAGTAAGAACAGCATCATCCATGATGCAAATTAGGTAAGCAGATGCTAAAGCTCAGGGTAAAAGATGGGAGAAATGTGAGACCCCACTGGAATCCGAGGAGCACTGTGGTGACACAGAGTGGGGTCAAACTAAATTAAACTGAGTCTAGAAGGATGGAGTGCTCCAGCTGACATGCAGATACACTGGGGACAGGGGTTTCCACGATAAACCAGATGGGACTACCGAGTTATGATCATAGTCTAGGATTCTTATATAAGATATGCTAAATATGTGCCATGTGCCCCTTCTGAAATAAAAATTTACTGTGTTACTCATGATTCTCAAGAGTCAGAGGACCAGTAGTAATGAGACCCTCGGATACCCAACTCAGTCCAGTGCAGCCAGTTGGGCGGTAAACGGATAGGGCATCTTGGTATCCTTGGTCAGTGGGTTGATGAGGCCAGTGTTGAAGGAGCTAACACCAGGTCAGAGCAGCACCAGCCAAGTTCCCTGGATTTTGGCCTTTTGGGGCCTCACATAATTGGCACCTTGGCCAATGAATCTGCTGTGTAAGTTCCATGTCACTGGACCAGTCTCCAAATTTGTTTCTAAGTTTGACAACTGAGAAAGGCAAAGAGCTCTCCCATATTATAGTATTTAGGAGAGCATTTTCTTGAAAAATTTCTCACTTAAATCTATAAATTGTGTTTGTCATGGAGGTTCAATTACTGACAAATTCACTGGACTGGTTAAGGTTAACTCACCTGGTACCTGTATAAGTCAATTTTCCTATTGCTAGACCTAATACCCACAATTTAAAGGAAGAGAGGTTTAATTTGGCTCATCGTTTCAGGAGACTCAGTTCATGGTTGGCAGGCTCCAAGGCAGGAACATCATGGTGGAAAGGTGTGCAGGGAGAAGCTGTTCAGTTCATGGTAGTTCATAAGTAGAGCAGGGGAACAGTGCCAGGGAGGAAGGGGAGAGGTATAAGACACATATCTTAAGGCCAGGCATCCACGATGCATCCAGACACACACAGAAGTGTGCTCTGCCAATCTCCTGGGTAGATCCCAAAGCCAATCAGGTTGACACTCTACCCTAACCACCACTGTACCCAAAGACAGGTTGGAGTCTTTTAAAATTGGCATTATCTCTTCAGGCATTTCACCTTTAGAGGTCAAGTAAAGTTGTTTTGTAAGCAAATACAATGATGATAACAAAGTAACTGTGAAACACAGTAAAATTTGGGGCCAAATGGTGATATTGGCCTTATTTTCCAACCTTCCCAAACCCCCTCATGAAATCTAGCAAAGCTACTAGAATACCAAAAGAAAAGTTGAATAAGGTAGAAAAAGGGAAATAAAAAGCCCAGTAGAAAAGATCAAAAGTATTTTTAAAAAGTACCAGATATAGAAGATCCAATGGATGCATAATATAATCCTCCAGCCCCCAAAAGGAATGCAAGACAGTGGAGTAGAAATGATTAAAGAAAACTCTCCTAAAAACAAAACAGGACTTGAGCCCGAGTACATGAAGGAACAAATGACCAAGAACAGTCAACTCGAAGGCAGAGTCTATTAAAATTATTAGATGAGGGCCGGTGAGATGGCTCAGCGGCATAAGTGCCTGCCTGGCAAGCGCGAGGTCCTGAGTTTGACTCCCGGTACCCACATATAAAAAAAGGGCCGGTGATATCACTCAGCGTCACGGGTGCCTGCTGGCATGCAAGGTCCTGAGGTTGACCCCCGGCACCCACAAAAAAAAAAAATTATTAAATGATACAAAATAGAAATCTCTTCAGCATAAGCAAAAATGACCAAGCAATTTATACGGGATTAAATCTTTTCAGGATATTTTTAAATCAAAACATAGTAAATGGAGTAACACAGAATAGATACCCAAGAAGGAAAATGTGAGCCAAGGATTTCAAATTTCAGCCAAAGTAATCTTCAAGTGCCAAGGTCACAAACTATGATGGAAATGACAGAAATCAAGGAACCTTGTTCCCATGTTCCCTTCCCAAGTAATTCACTAAACAAGTTTCAGACCATTAAAAATATTTGGGGAGTTTTTCATTAGGACTAAGAGTAAACAAAGGAAATGAGAATGCAACTATGTATACAGGTTGGGTTATCACTTATCTGAAATGCTTCAGGACCAGAAGAAGTCTGTAAATATTTTGGAATATTTACATATTGTACATACAGTTGAGATAACTTGAGGATGAGACCCAAGTCTATAAATGCAATTCATTTGTGTTTCATATGCATCTTACACATGTCACCTGAAGGTAATGTCAAATAGATTCAATGATTTTATGCATAAAAGAAAGTTGTACACAGAACCACTAATGTGACTAGGACCTCCCAAATAAGGTCAGGTACAGAATTTCTCACTTGTGCTATCATAGCAGTGTTCAAAGTATTTCAGATTTTGGAGTGTACTAGATTTCAGATTTTTAGATTAGAGATGTCCAACCTCTATTTGTTATATTCTCTGATAATGAAGATATAATTCAGCTATCAAAAATAGGAAAAGGGAGAGAACAGTCAGAAGGTAAGCCTGAAAGGTATTATTTAACACTTAAAGGCTATCACTTTTGATGGTTTAGAGGGAGAGGGGGAAGAAAATGTTACTAATTCCAATATTGTTCATAGAAGGGAACCAAAATATGTGCAGCTTCCAACAGGCTGGCTGACAGTGACAGGTGGTTATTTATACTTAACATTTATAAAAATTGAAGCCCCACTTCTCAATCACAAGAGCCACATCTCATGTCCTACGTAGCTACATGTAGCTTGTGGCTACCACACTGGGTAATGCAGATAGGGAGTATGTCCGCTGTAACATAAAGGCCTCAGACAGTGCTACAACTGTCTGAAGTGTTTGTACAAAATAAGTGAAGGTATTACCCTAGGTATTAGTATAACTGTGACCATGGAAACAAACGCAATGCCAAGGGAAAAAAAGAATTTAGAAAACAGGCAGCATAGAGGAATATTTTATACATATATAAAGAAAAACAATTCTAAGACCAAATAATTGAAAATGGCTTTAATTCACCAATTCAGAAAGTGCAGCAGAATCCCATAAACATGCATGTATATTCTTCCTCCCCCTCTATATGAATATATAAAACATATTTATAAAACATACCTAAAACAGAGAAATTCAGATGATGGGCAAAAATATGCCGGGCAAATGCTGATTAACAGAAGCAAACACACAGCTCCCGATCTTTACACAGGCCATGGTAGAAATCCTGTCAGGAAACCCTCAAAGACAAAGACTCAAAGCTGTAATTCACAAGGTGTGACCATCAATATTTACACAGCCCATACGACAACTTTACGAAGCCTAAAATACCAGAGATTAAAGGAGAAGACAGAACTATAGGAACTATACCACTCATAGGAGGTGTTCATGTAATTTTCCAGGCTGAGATAAATCAAATGGACAGAATTAATGATTGAGAACATGGAAAGCCTAAGCATATTAACACAGAACAGAAATCCTGCCTCTGCACCCAGCTGAGGTAAAAGCCTTCTGTACAAATGTGCGTGGAACATTCACAAAGGTTGAGCATGTCAGGCGACATAAAAGGTGTAACTAAATTAAAAAATGTAACATCCTGACTTCTGGGTAATAAAACTATAAATTAATAACAAAAGTTACAAAACAAAAAGGCCCTCTACTTCAAATTTTTTGGAGTGTTGCTGGGGATTGAACCCGGGGCCTTGTACTTGCTAACTACAGTCTGTACCATGGAGCTACATCTCCTATCTGAAAAATGTATGATACCTTCCTAAACTGGGCACAGTGGTGCAAGCCTATAATCCCAGTTACTTGGGAAGCTGAGGCAGGAGGATCATGAAGCGCTGAAGCTAGTTTGGGCAACATAGCAAGACCTTGTCAGAAAAGAAAGGGGAAGGAAAAGGAGGGTTTTCTTAAACATAGGTCTAGGGCAGTGGTGGTGAACCTATGGCACGTGTGCTGCAGTGGGCTGTTTATATCATTGAAAGCTCTAAAAGGTTCACCATCACTGGTCTAGGGCAAACTTTATAAGCCTAGAGGAAATAAGAAAAATGCAGACGTTTTGGGAAATAATGGTAATGAAACATGACATGGTAGAATCTGTGGCATATGAGAAACATAGTGAATATAAGAAAATTTACAGTCTCAAAAATCTATATGGAAATAAATCAGGCACACAAGCTTAAACGTCACATGGTTTCTCTTATGTGGAAACCCAAAGTATAAATAAAGAACAAAATAAAAGACAATGGGAAGTACGGAGATAAATCTTTCTCAAAGGGGAAGGGGATCCAGAGATGGAGGGAAGAGAAAGAAAAGAGATGAGAAAAGAATGAAGAGATGTGTCACGGGCAGGCACCAACTCCACACAAGGAATGCAAACACTGTGTGCCAACATGTACAAAAAGAGAGGAAGGGGATCAGGACATGGATGGGGGAGGGGAGGGAAAGAGGAAAGGGGGAGAAGGAATTAAGATGTGTTATGTACAAGTACCAATCCCCAAGGAATGTAAACATTATGTACTACAAATACGTGCTAATAAAAAAAGAAATTAACATCTATGATACCAAACTCCTGCCCTGCCCCCTGCTGTGCCCTCAGGTCTCCTTGTTCTTACTTGAGATTTTGCACATTCCAAGCCTGCTTCTTTCGCTACTGTATCCAGATCGCCCAACACAGTTCCTGGTGGCCAGCGAGTATTTGTAAACAGAATGTTGCAAGGGATACTCCTCTTCCTGGGCCCAGGGTCCTGATATCTACAAGGTCTCCCACGGTCCTCCTGCTCAGGCACGCTGTCAGGCTGTCCCCAAGAGGCACCTGTAGTCCTTGCTCCCGCAGACTGCAGTGCGACAGGCAAGGGAAGCATGTTACGCCCTGACATGCTTCTCATCTGTTCGCAACGCAAGGGAACATGGGGTGCTTCTCTTGTACGGTTCCCACAAGCAACTTTCTATGGACCCAGCCCTGCCCCTTCCGCCCTCAGTTCACCCTCTACGTGTCCCCCTCCCACGTCTCTGCGATGAAGTTGTGAACTGAAGTCACGCAGGAGTGGGCCCCAGGACTGCACTGGCTTTCTGGCTCCCTCTCTGGAAGGCGCCCCCTAGTCCTGCTGAGGTGCTGCTTGAAGGTGCAGAAGCGGGGGTCAGCAGGGGAAAGGGGGGGATGTGCCGTGCCCTGCACAAGTCATGGAAGTGAGAAAGAGCCTGGTCAGGGCACAAACTAGGGAGGGTCTCAGACAGGAGGATCTCCCGCTGGGACTGACCCCGGAACTTCTCAGGCAAGGACAGACCTGGTGCCCAGGCAGGGAGGGGGGCAGAGCCACTGGGCCCAGGGTTCGTGGAGGCAGGAGTGACGGGGTGGGACCGGACACAGGGGCGCAATTCCAGATGCTGCAAACAAAGCTGTTCTGAGCTCACTTACTCTAATGGTTTTTAAATCATACTTCCAGGAACACGGGGGTTTTGAGAGCTGGATTGCTATAAGAAAAAACCTTCAGTGCTATTTCCAAAGTGTCAGACATGCACGAAGTCCCTGGCATTCTTTCCCATGCAGTGTTCTGATGCAGTGACAGGGTGACTGCCTGTTCTTGCTCGCCACCAGGACATGGGTCAAAGACAGAAGTGGATTGGGCACAAGTTATACAAACTATTATACATTTAATCAGTCAACATTACAAACACATCCAACCTCACGAGGCCTGTGCGTGTGCAGGGGTACCTATCAAAGAGGGGAACCTGACCCCTCTCCCTCCTAAGATGGGTAACCTGAAGGCCCCCCACACTAGTTGCTTGCCTGGCATCTTGCAATGCCAGGTGCTGTGGGCCATGGACCAGCAGGCTCAAGCCTGAGCCTGTGGGGTAAATGAGGCTTTGCAGGCCAGGTGTGCACAGGCCCAGCACCTGGAGAGGCAGCTGATCCGGCCCAGATGCTCTGAGCTGAGGGGACATGGTCCCCGGGTATAAGTACAAGACACTAGAAGGAGAGAGAAACTGAAAACCATCTGGCAGCTGGGAAAACCAGAGGCACAGGTATGGCTGGGCACCGGAGGAAATGATAGGGATCAGGCTTTCTCGCTGGTGCTGCCTGCCAGGGCAGCAGCGGGGCTGAGGGCCAAGGGAGCCCAGAGGGCTGTGGACAGGTCCAGCAGCCTGGGTAGGGCGCATCTTCTGGCCGTGCATCTCCTCCCTGCCCAGCGACAGTAACCCACACACAGGATGAGTCAACAAGGTGAACACAGCACAGACGTCCCACTGCAGGCCAGGGCGAGCAGAGTCGGAACTACAAGACCTGGAAAGGGGTGAGAGAGGACTGGGTCAGAAGCAGAGGGAAGGACTGCCTGGGGGCTTGCTGGGGCCGGCCGGGGAGTTGGGGATTGATGCTAGCTCCCAGGGGCTGGGCCTCACTGCGCCCTGAATGGAGCCACCTGACATGGTGACTGAGCAATGTGCTTTTCTAACACTGAGCATTGTCAACCAAGGTACCAGCTGTGATCCATGGCACTGCAGCTGGGAGCACAGGGCTGCCCAGAAGGTTCTGGCTCTAGTGGTGGTAGCGGAGAGACAGGGCAGCCCCAGGAAGCCTGTCCAACTGGGGACCCACTGGAGCAGCAGTGCGGGAGGGGCTCTCCTTCCTCCCAGGAGGCTGATCAGGCTCGGGATTCCGGGATGGGCCCTGGGTGCTCACCACGTCAAGGACAGTCCTGGTTCGGCACCTTCTCCTGGTTCGGCACCTTCTCCAGGAGAATGTCCTCTGTGCCACAGAACTAAGGGCAGAAGGGGAAGGAGAGAAAGGGGTGATCAGATGAGAGCCCCAGGACCCCACTCCATCCTAGCCTGGGCACTCACTGGCAGGACCTGGGTATGGCACGGCTTCAGCCTGTCACTGCCATCACTGAGAGCTTCCTGCACCCCAAGGGCTTCTGTTGGGGTCCTCAGGGGACAACCAGCCCTTCAGTTCTAATTCCTGTCTGGTCCAGCCCTTTATAAACTTGCAGTTGTGAATCCCTCCACTATTTCAGCATTTGGTGCTGGGGTAAAGGAAAAACAGGCCCAGAGTGGACAGGGGCAGGGCCGCCCTAGACCACCTGCCCGTCCTTTCGAAGCCCTGCGCTTGCCTCGATGTGGTACACTAGGCGCCAGAAGGTGGAGTCGTCGGCTCGGTATATTCTTTCGGGGGGGTAGTGCTGCCACATCAGAGGCAGAGGGCATGAGCGGAGTTGGGTGGGGCTCAGGGGGTCCCCCAGGTGGACCGTTTGCTGCCGCAGGAGCACCTGCAGGTTATTCTCCGTCTGCAGAGGAAAGACAGGAGTACACGTTCAGGTCCCACTCCAGGCTCCTCCAAGCCCAGTGACTGGCCACGGTCCTTCCTGCTACCCTGCAGCCCCAGCCTGACCCGACAGATGCCACTGCAAGATGCAGGTGATCACTATGCCTGATGCTCGGCCCCATGGGCAGTGCCCGCTGATCTCAGGGACTCTGGCTGGGCCAGCACAAAGCTAGCCACCCAGATAAGGACACGAAGGTAATGTTTGTTCCTGCCAAGCTTCTGGTGTTGGTGTGAGCCATATGGCCCTTGCCTTGGTACCTGTTCAACTGGAATTGGGCTTTTAAAATTTTGTTCTATTTCTTCCTTTAGAAAAGATATCCCTGGATCCCAGATTCTGGTGACATTCTTCACCCTCCCTACCCCCTACCATTGTTTATCTCCTGTACTACAGCAACTACCTCCTGACTTGTTGCCTTGCTGGTCTTGAGTCCTACAGCCAGGTCTCTTGCAAAGCAGCCAAGCTGAGCAGCTGAAGATCACAGCTCCTCCATGCTTCCCATCATGGGCAAAGTGATTCTGCACCTTTACCATGGCCCGCAGACATCCACAAAGGCCCACACAGCAGGCCCCATCTCCCTCCACTTTGTTCCAGCCACAAAGGCCTCCTGGCCACTTCTGGGACCGGCCACACTCATGCCTGCTCCCACCAATTCCTCACACCACCATCCTGCCTGCCTGGAACCTCGTCCCCAGATCTTCGCAGCTCGCAGCCCTCTGTGCTCAAGTGTGCGTCCATTAAAGACAAACAGGACATGCGACCAAATGGAGACCCAACACAGTTTTACCAATAACTGAAAATGAGTTTCATTTAAAAATTCAAGGAGGGCCGGTGAGATGGCTCAGCGGCATAAGCGCCTGCCTTGCAAGCGCGAGGGCCCGAGTTCGACTCCCGGATCCCACATACGAAAAAGGGGCCGGTGATATCGCTCAGCGGCACGGGCGCCTGTTGGCGCGCGAGGTCCTGAGGTCGTCCCCCCGGTACCCACAAAAAAAAAAAAAAAAAAAAAAAAAAAAAATTCAAGGAAAAAGATTCAGCAAAATCCAACTCTATGATATCCACAAGAGGCAGGCCCCAAAGAAAGATTCAGAAAGATTACACAGAAAATAATAGCCAACAGTGCTCACTGTCGCCTCCGACACTTGTTTTTCCTACACAATTTAACCACCAGCGTTATTCCCTTGTCTGTCTCCCCCAGCTGTGTCAACTTTGCAACACAATCCCTGCAAACCCACACACCCACGTTCATTCAATGATCCTAAGGGGGTCCTCACGCTTATTCAGTGAGTATGAATTCAGTGCTAACATTTGTTCAATGAGTATTTTTCCAAGGTGAAAATAGTTTCGTAAAAATTCCTGCCAATGAAATAAATTAGTTTAAAAACAAACGAAACCACCAGATCACCCTGAAAATCACTATTCTTGCTGTTATATCGTCTTCTAGATCTTTAACCACTTTGTTTGAATTATTCATCTTTTTCTTGTTAACTAAATCCCTACGTATCAAAAACAGTTTCTTTCAATTATGAGAGGCAAATCCGGCCCCAAACTTTGCAAGTGGGTTATTTTTCAAACGACACTTACAATACCATGAAAAACTGTCAGATTCATGGTTTTGGTGAGAAGATATTTTTCAGTTGGAGATTTAAAATGAGATCTCCCCCAAAATTTAAAAACTTCACCAAAAAAGAAGTAAACACTTAAATTGATTTTTTAAAAGTATACATGTATATTTAAAAAACTGAAATGGCAATAAAAATGCAAATTTTGGTTGCTGTTAGGAACCTGAAACTGCAAGCCCTGGCTGACCACTGGGGCAGTTTATTTTTTAAGCTTCAGGGTCTTCATCCGCAAAGTGAAGACAAAGTCAACACTCAGAGTGTCTGTTCGCTATTATGTTTCATAAATATTCTACTAGTATATATTTTAATTTTGCTTTTCCACCTTTCCTTGGTTTATATGTGGAGAGTTTCACTACTTTTTGCTTCAATTGCTTTGAGTAAACCCAAGCTCTGATTGAAAATACTTACATAAAGAAAATACGTATGTTTTACAGTACTAGGGATTGAATCTAGGGCCTCGTGCATGCTGGGCAAGGGCTCTACCACTGAACTACACGCCAGCTCGCGTTCTTTTTCTTTCGCTCTTTAAATTTTGAGGCAGGCTTTCGCTAATTTGCCCAGAGAAGCCTCAGACTTGTGATCTTCCTGCCTCAGTCCACCGAGTGTCTGCATTCCGGCCATGTTTTGAGTTACATATTTTTTCTTTCTTGAGTTATATTTTTTAAAAAGTAACAACTAAAGATCTATCCTCGTCCTCAGCCGCACACACTCCACACCAGCTTTGCTCCTAGCGTGTTACTTGTTAGGTTTGTTCCGGAGCATAAGGGAGGCATGAACACCCCTCGCCGTAGGCCTTGGTTCTCAATCTAGTAAGGGTGCTTTGTAAATTAGAGGTTTCTGGGCCAGTTTACGGAGATTCTGGTAATTAGCCCATGCACCAATCACTAACTTTAAAGATATTCCCGTTGCACGGATTAGAACCCGGAAGCCCAGAAAGTCCCATTTCACGGAAGCTCATGGCCACACACTCCCACCAGGGTCCCCGACTCGGCCTATGCCCCTCCTGGTCTGCCCACCCTCCTTCCTGGCCTGGGGACAATGCAGCCAGCAGAGCCCAGCTCAAGGCAGCTTCAGAGGGTGCTGGGGCTCCCCAGCCCCTGCACCCCGCAGGGCAGGAGGGCTCCTGCGGCCCCAGGGTGGGCTGTACCTTGAGGATTATCGGCAGCCAGGTGCGCTGCTGCTCATCCATGAACGTGGCCTTGTCCCATATCCACAGGCGGCTGGGGTCCTCGGTTATGTGCTTTATCTGCCTGTTGAAGAACAAGGACTCGGCCATGGCGCCTCAGCAGTGCAAGAACAAAAGCGTAACCTCGGAGGCCGCTCGCTGGCCCCCGGGATGCTCCGCAGCAGCTTTATAGCTGAGGACACGCGGGCGCCCTCCGGCGTCAGGGCGAGAGGGGGGCGGGGCGCAGGGCGGAGCAAGAGGCTGCTGGGCGGGGCGCATGTGCGAGCCCGAGGCAGGTGGAAGGGGAGAGGGGCGGGGCGCAAGGTGGGGGCGGGGCCGTGAGGCCAGAACCGCTCCCTGGAAGCCTGGTGGGACCCAGGATGGAGCGCCCCACCAGGCCCACGGCCTCTGCCAGCCTTCCCTTCTTTGCAGTCTCTGCTGCCTGCTGGAGAGGTCCTCAGGTCTCCGCCCTTTTCTCTTGTGAGAGAAGCTGCAGCCGTCTGCTTCTCTTGGACTCTGCTGTCCAAGCCAGCCGCTGTGTGTAGCTGCTCAAGCCACACCCTGAACTCAGGCTTCATGGTGGACGCTAGGCAATCCAGAGCCAGGGCCCTTTCTCATGTTCAGGGATCAGAAGAGACCCGCAGGAGTCTGTGGTTCCCAGCTCCCTGTAATCACCTTCAGCCTGGGGTGCTGGGGTGGCAGAATCAGTTTTCTTGGGAGAGTGTAACCCTTGAAGCTCCCCTCCCTCTCCCACACGCAGAACACGCATTTTCCATGGCTTTGATGATATTGTGGTCATCTAATAGCCATTGCGAAACATGGTGTGGAAGAAACATGAATTTTCCCGTTATTCTTTGAATTCATTAGTGGACACATCGTTTGAGATGAATGTGTAAAAAACCCTTCCCTCCAGCCCAAGATCAATGGATCTGAAAAGTCCCTAGGTTCCATGATCAAACCATCTCTTTGTAAATTACAATAAAGAAAGCAATTGCACTTTATTTTGCTGTAACACATGCCCATTAAGATGATTTGGAAAGTGAAGTGTCGTGACAAACACGAAAACCAACTCCAGGCTTGTCCCAACAGCACTGCTGGCAGCAGTCGAATACCTCACCTAGCTACTCTCGGACAAGGCACTAAGAAAACAGTCTGTGATCTATGAAACCTCACATAAGTGAAAACGACCTGATCCACCTGGCAAGTGGGCTTCTGCTCTGCCCATCTAGACAGCACGATGCCCGAGCGGATGCGGAAGTGGTCTCCTATCAGACAGGTGAGGTTGGATAAACCAGGAACTCAAATGGAAGACAAAGCCAAGTGCCTCGTGGGGTGGGCCAGGGGCTGTGAGCCCAGCAAACCTCTCTTCCAGCGTGGTCCTTAGTAGTGCTCTTTTTAATATTCAAACTTGCAGCTTTCAGGATGATTTTCCTATGGATGGCTCCTTGATTCCAGACCCAGATAACCACATAATAAGATGAAAGCCTTGGGAATAAGCTTTGTTGGAGAAAGTCTCAGCCACGTCCAGAGCTTTGAGTTCAGAACAATGCCATTGGCATGGTTTTGTGTGGCAAGGGAAGGGGTCCCCAAGAGCCAGTGTGGCCACTGAACTAGCTAGGTGGATGACCCCAGGATCAAGGCTGTAACTGGCCCCAGGACCGAGGATGTAAATGAATTTGTCTATTTCATTTGCATTCACTCTGTTTTTCTAAGGGGCAACAAAGAAAGAAAGAATGGAACAAGAACCAGATTCCTTTGCCTGGATACATTTCTGAATGTTCTGAGAATATGGTTCCCTTTTCCCTCACTTTGAAAAAAAATTCTTTAATTTTGCACAAGGGCTTCTTAATATTGAACAAGAGTATCCATCATTATTGTGTGATATTTAGAAATTTGTTTGAGAAGAGTTTCCAAAAAATGAAAATGAAATCAGATGACTGAGGCATTCAAAGGCGACTTCTGAAACAATAGCTATAGTGTGGTCTTAGACAGGGGAGTCTCCCAGCCTGTTATCAACCCCATCTTAGGGCTCCAGTGCCAGTCAGCCCAGCTTTAGAATTTTCTGTTCCTTTCTGAGTTTTTCCTTTATCAGTCTGCAGGCCCCCTGGGGATACACAAGTGGCTGTTCCCAAAACAATTATTTTGACAGAATTCCTTAATTGATGCTTTCATGACCCACCTTAGGACTAGTTTTGACTTTACCACTGTCACCTGTGAACTTGGCCAATCCTTGCCAACTCGGCCTCAAGTGCCCCACTTTTGTAACAAATAGGCTGAGCGAGGTGCACTGTAAGCTCATTTCTCATGAAATCCGTCTCTGAGCCTCCAATAAAGTTGCCCAGTGGGAGGAGGGAACAGTTAACAAAAGATAAGAAAACTCATAACACTAGTTCTTGAAAGTCTATGGTTTTGAGCACATATTTGAGCACTCAATCTCAAGGACCTCGGTGGAATTCACTCTTCAGGAGTGAGGAAGCCATCCTTCTTGTCTGGGTCCCAGAAAGGGAGTTAAGAGTGAGTCATGACTGCCAGGGTAATCCGCTGGGACTCCACGCATCACCTGGAGCTCATGAGGACTGCGGAATCCGAGCCCTCTCCTGGCCTCCTGAGTCAGGATGTTCACTGCACAAGACCCTAGGTGATTTGCGAGATGAGATTTGATCTATGGGGGAGGATGCCTATGTCTCCAGGAAACAGGAATAATATATGTGTTTTTGTTTCACTTAATTCTAGGCTCTCTTATTCTCTGTCAAAATGAATTCTAACATACAAAGTGTTTTCATCTTAATAGGAAATCCTGGACATCAAGTTCATCCTAACTATTGCTAATGATTGCAGTAAGCTGTAAAGAGATGACGCAGGAGCTATGCAGGTGTCCTGGCCAATGGGCCCTTTACTAACTGGCCCTAATCCACTGACATTCGCCTGGGAAGCTCTAATAAAATACCTGGGCCTATGTCCCACTCCAGACCGAGTATATCAGAATCTCTGAGATTGAAGGTTGAGTATTATACTTTTGAAAAAGGACTAACTTCTTGGGTGATTGTGTCATACAGTGAGTCATGAGTACCATTGTGGTAAAATCTGAGGTACAGATTTATGAAACTAAATAACCACGAAAATGTCAAAGCTATTCTTTCGACCATTAATTTTCATTGTAAACTTCACCCTGATCCCATATTTTACTTCTTTCCCTTTGCTGTACGTTAAAGTTGCTGCTTCCAACCTTTGGTGGACAGGGAACCAGAACACTAAGTTTACTAGAACTGTAAGGGTCTGAGATCTCACAAAAGCCCTGATATGCAGGCCCGATGCTAGTGCTTGGAGCGGGTTTTGTGGTTATTCCTAGGTCTGGACCATATTTCAGATAATTAAAAATGTTGATCAAGTGAGTTCAGGGTAAAGAGATGTTACTACTACCTTTACTCATAAGGGGCGAACTTGTATCTTGTCTAGATTAATGGAGAATTGGGGACAAGGATATTCCAAGTAGAACTCAGGGACTGACCCCAGTTTTGCCATTGCTTAGCTACCATCTTTCCTTTAATTTAACAGAGTTTTAAGTTTTAAATGTTTCTCTTACTTTAAGATGTACACAGGGCCTTGTTAGAATGCAGATTCTAATTTCAGTAGGTTTGGGGCAGGCTTCAAGATTCTGCATTTTTAAACTGTTTCTCGGTGAGGTAAATTCTAGTGGCTTACAAGACACCTCCTGGTAACAAAGCCCTATATCAGTGGTGGCAAACCTATGGCACACGTTATTCGTTTTTCTTTTAAGACAAAAGATGTTAACGTATGAGTTTTTTTTTTTTTTTTTGTGGGTACCGGGGGGTCGACCTCAGGACCTCGCGCGCCAGCAGGCGCCCGTGCCACTGAGCGATATCACCAGCCCCTTTTTCGTATGTGGGTTCCGGGAGTCGAACTCGGGCCCTCGTGCTTGCCAGGCAGGTGCTTAAGCCACTGAGCCATTTCACCGGCCCCAACGTATGAGTTTTTAAAAAACTAAAACCTCAGTATTCAGGTTTAATTGCAATGTTGGCACTTCATGTGAGGTGGGTTTTGGCTTGCCATTTGGGCACTTGTCTCTAAAAGGTTCACCATCACTGCCCTATTCTGATCTCATCCTACCCTGATCCATGCACAAAATACAAATGCAAAAGCAAAACACAACCCATAAGCATCAAAATATACACAATAGTACACAATAGTTGAGCCTTACCAGCTAGTGAGAAGCATGTAGTAGGATTGCAATGGGCAGTTCAAAGAGAAATGTGGCTCCCCACATTTGCCCAGAGGCAAATTTGCTTAATATGTATCAGAAACATTTCTGGGACGACTCCACACTTTGCATGGTATTTTAGAGGTATTGGTGGAGTGTATCAAAATGGTTTTTCTTGTTCTCCTCAGTTCTGGAATTTAACTTAGTGCCATCAATTTCCCCTCGGAAAAATATTTCATATACTGTATCTATTTATTTTACTCCCTCCTAAAAGACTGGCTGGCAATCTTCCTGCTTCTAACATACACAGACTGAGATAAATATGTTGACTATGTACTGCTTTTAGTTTTCACGCTGAAATGTCAATGGTACCATTTGCAAAATATCTCTGGACCTAGCTTTTCAATTTTAAGGATGTTTTATGTAGAATTCTAGTCAATTAATATGGTCTGGAATTTATTTTTATATCTGAGATATAGAAAAATATATATACGCACATTAAGAATCTAGTTGTATCTTTTTTCCAATTTTTTAGCCAGTCTCCCAAACACTACTGAATAATGTATCCTTCTATGCAAGATTTCTTATACCACTGCTATTAAATACTGTTTCTATGTAGAAATGGGTCTGTTTCTGGATTTATTCTGTCCCTTTTGTCTGTTACTATGGTAAAATTGCACTTCTAAAGAAATCATTATGAATATGAAATAGTTGATGGAATAGGTCCTATGTCTTTGTTCTTTTTCAAAATTGTTTTAGCTGTTCATGGAATTTTGCATCTCTATATTTCTTCTTAATGCTTTTTGGGATTTTTATTGGCCTTTCATTGAATTTACACATCAGGCAAAACCTATTCTTTAATGGAATTTTAAATTATCTTCCACAACAATGTTGCATACTTTGGTATTATTTCTACTTATTTTATAGTTTTGTTGTTTTCGTGAGTGGTATTTTTTAATGCTACTTTCTGGCATAAAGGAATGTGTCTTAGTCACTTCCCTCTTCACTGAGACAAAATACTCAACACCCACAATTTAAGGAGGAGAGATTTACTTCGGTTCACAATTTGTAGAGGTGTCAGTTTATAGTCAGCTGGCGCCAAGGCGGGGCAGCCTGGCACAGCAGCACAGTGGGGGAGCTGCTAAAGGCATGACTATGGGAAAGAAAGAGACTAAAGAGAAGAGAGAAGCACTTCCAGGCCACACCCACAGAAGAGTGACCTATTTCTTCCTGCCAGATCCTACCTCCTAACATCAAGTCAGCTATAAACTCATCAATGGATGAATCCAATCATGATATCATGTGCCCCAAAGCCCCGCCTCTGAGACAAGACACTTTGGGGACATCGCGATATGAACCGTAACAGAATGCTATGACCTCTGCTCTTGATCTTGCACTTATCATCTCTGCTAAACTCACGTGTTAGTTTTAATGGTTAGCTTATTTGCAAATGAGGCTTTTTTTCCTCTCTTCTTTTCTAATCATCTCTATCTCTGTATTTGTCTCTTTCTGTCTGTCTTTCAGTCTCTAGCTCTGTCTTTCTGCCTCTCTGACTTTTGGTGTTTGTTAGATACAACAAATAACCAGAGTTAGTGGTGGACATATCTGTTTCTGTTTGTAGAAAGAATGCTTCTAAAGTTTAGCCAGTTGTGTGCGGTTGGCTGTGTTTTGGCACATATGCTTTGCCAGGTTTAAGCATGTCCTACTGTTCCTAGTTTTTGTGCATTCTCCATTTCTTTATAATGCAGTCTTGGTAGATTGTACCTTTATACATTTCTTCTAGGTCATCTAAATCTTCAGCATATAATTACTTGTCAGTATTAGTCCCTTAGGATCCTTTGTATTTCTGTGGTATCAGTTATAATATTTCCTCTTTCATTTCTGGTTCTATTTGAATCAACTTTCCTTTTTCTTAGTCCAACTAAAGGACGATACATTTTATCTTTTCCAAAAATCAACTTTTAGTGTCTTTAATCTTTTCTATTTTTTTTTAATTTGTAATTTTTATCGTTGGTGGTACTGGGGATTGAACCTAGGGAGCAAAGAGCTGTATCCCATCTAATCTTTTCTGTTGCTTGTCTAGTCTTTATTTCATTTATTTCTGTTCTAATATTTATTATTTTTTTCCTTCTACTAACTTTGGGCTTAATTTTTTTTCTAGTTCTGTAAGGTACAACATTAGGTTCTTTTGAGATGCTTCTTTTTTGTGTAGGAGATTACTCTTATAAACTTCCCTTTTAGAATTGCTTTTGCTGTAACGCATACATTTTGGTGTGTTGTGTTACTATTTTCATTTGTTTAAAAATATTTAAAAATTCCTCTTCATCCCATCAGTTATCTATGAGTATGTTGTTTAATTTTCATGTATTTGCAAATTTCTAAAATTCCTATTATTGATTTTTAGTTTCATACCATTGTGGTTAGAAAAGACGATTGATGTGAGTTCAATTTTTATAAAGTTGTTTAGACTTGTTCTGTGCCTAGTGTATGATCCACTTCAGAAAACATTCTGGGTGGGTGCATTCGGCAAGAATGTACATTGTGATTCTGTTGGACGGAATGGTCCGTGTGTATCCATTAGGTCCACTTGGTCTTAACAGGTAGTTCCAGCCCAAATCAGTTTCTTTACTGATTTTTTAAAATCTGGATGATCTGTCTATTGAAACTGAAGCATTAACATCCTCCACTAATGTATTATAGTCTCTTTCTTCAGGTCTATTAATAGTGGGTTTATATATTTAGGTGCTCTGATGTTGGATGCATATTTATTTATAATTATTTTTATCTTCTTGATGAATTATCCCCTTAATTATTATGTAATGACTGTAGTCATCTATTTTCAGTTGCTGTAACAAAATACCTAAGGATGGGTTCTTTATAAAGAGAAAGGGTAAGTCAAGCTCACAATTCTGGAGATTCAGAAGCATGCCAACAGCACCTGCTTGGCTGTGGCGAGGACTGATTGGCTACTTTAGAACATGATGGCTCCACCATGGTGGGAGTACGTGCAAGAGGGAGAGATCCCACAGAGGGACAGGAAGTCAGGGGGACTCAGGGGCCAAGCTTGCTCTTTTTAGAATAACCTGCTCCTGCAGGAACAAACCAGCATCTGCATGAACTGCATCAGTCCTTTCTGATGGTGGCACCTCCAGTGACATAATCACCTTCCATGAGGCTCCCCCTCTTAAAGGGCTCTCCACCTCAAACTACCACACTGGCCACTATACTTCTAGCACATAAGCGTTTGGGAGGAGACATACTCAGGTCTTATCCAAACTATAGCAGTGAACTTTTTTTGTATCTTTTATACAGTTTTGGACTTAAAGTCCGCTTTATCTGATATGAGGATACTTTTACTCTCTTTTGCTTCTCATTTGCATGGAATATATTTTTCTACCCCATAGTTTTTAATCTGTGTGTGTCTTTAAAGGTAAAGTGAGTTTCTTTTAGGCAGCATACAGTAGGGTCTTATTTATTTTTAAAAATCCATTCAGGCACTCTATGTTTTCAGATTGGAGAATTAATCCATTTACATCCAAGGTATTAGTTGTTAGGTAGGACTTACTATTGTCATTTTGATCATTGTTTCCTAGTGGTTTAATAGATCCTTTGTTCTTTTCTTTCTCTCTTGCTGTTTTTTTTTTTTTGTGTGTGTGTGTGTGTGTGTGATTAAATGATATACTCTACTAGAAAGTTTTGATAACTTACATTTTACTTTTTGTTTATTTACTTCAGAGTTTTGCTTTGTGGTTACTTTGAGGCTTACATAAATTTCTTGTAATTATAATAGATTATTTAAACTGATAGCAACCTAATTTTGATTGCATAGAACAACTCTACACTTTTGCTTCCCCATCCCCTTTTTGTGCTTTTTGATGTCACAATTTGCATCTCTTTACATTGTGTATATTTTTTGTTATTATCACTTTTAATACTTTTGTCTTTTAACTTTCATACTAAAGATATATGATTTATATACCACCCACTAGGGAATTTGAGAATTCTTAATTTGACTGTGTATGTACTTTTTTTATCAGTGAACTTTTTTATATTTTACTTTTATATATTTTCATGTTCATAATTAGCATCCTTTTCTTTAAGATTAAAGAACTACCTTTAGCATTTTTATGTCTAATGGATTGAACTCCCTGAGCTTTTCTTTGTTTGGGAATGTTTTTATCATTTCATGAGGAGCAACTTTGTTAGGTAAAGTACTCCTGGTTGGTAGTTTCTTTTTTTCACTTTCAGTGCTTTGAATATGTCATCCCATTCACTTGTCTTCTATGTTGTTTGCTGCAAAATGTGCTGCTAGATTTATTAGAATGCCTTTATGCGTATATGTTTCTTTTCTTTTACATCTTTTAGGATCCTCTCTTCAGTTTGATGATAATATATCTTGGTGTAGTCTTTTTTTTTTTTTTTTGTGGGCACCAAGGGTCGACCTCAGGACCTTGTGTGACAGCAGGCGCCCGTGCTGCTGAGTGATATCACTGGCCCTTTTTTCGTATGTGGGATCCAGGCGTTGAACTTGGGCCCTTGCGCTTGCCAGGCAGGTGCATATGCCGCTGAGCCATCTCACTGGCCCTATCTTGGTTTAGTCTTGTTTGCATAGACTCTGATTGGTAAAATTTGACTTTCCTGTTTCTGGATATGTATCTTTCCCCAGATTTTGGACATTTTCAGCTGTTACTTTTTTTATATGAGCTTTCTTTTTCTTTGTCTCTCTTCTCCTTTATGAACTCCCACAATTCAAACTTGCTGTCTTGATATGTCTCATAAATCCCATAATTTTTATTCATTTCTTGGTTTACTTTTTTACTTTTTTCTCTTTTCTCTGACTATATATTTTCAATTAACCTATTGTTGAGTTCATATATT
Organism: Erethizon dorsatum; assembly: GCA_028451465.1. Taxonomy (NCBI): domain Eukaryota; kingdom Metazoa; phylum Chordata; class Mammalia; order Rodentia; family Erethizontidae; genus Erethizon; species Erethizon dorsatum. The sequence goes on along the minus strand of CM051828.1, from coordinate 124,824,462 downwards.
CTTTCTTCTTGGTCAAATCTGCTGCTGATGTTCTCTATTGCATTTTTATTTCATTGTATTCTTCAGCTCCAGAATTTCTTTTTTTAAATGATTTCAATTTCTTAAGTTTTTCCTTATGTTCATTGACTCTCATTTTTCTTGAAGTTCACTGAGGTTCCTTAAGATGATTATTATTCATTCTTTGTCAGTTTGTATCTCACCATCTCTTTGGGGTCAGCTGTTGGGAAATTATCATGCTAACTTGGTGGTAATGTGTCTCCTTGGTTTTGCATTTGTCTTCCTTCCTTACATTGATGTCTGTGCATTTGGTGCAGCACTCAACTCTTCCAGACTTCATGGACCAGTTTCACTGTGGAAAGACCTTCTCCTTTGGGAAGGAAGGTGCAAGAGGCTATGTAGAATGCAGTGGTTCTGCTGTCAGTGAGGGCACAGCTGGGTGGTTTCTGTGTATCCCTGTCAGCCAAGGTTGATATTGCAATGATGCATGGATCCTTAGCAGCCAGTACTTGGATTTCTGCAGTGGTGGCAAATGTTGTTGGGTTTGTAATGGTGATAGTTGCTAAAGTCCTCCAAATCTCTTTTTTTCTACCAAAGAAGCTGAGGGTGAGGAGATCCCTCTTGTTAGTGGGTCCAGTCTTTGGGTCCACTTGTGCTGGCAGTGGCATCATTATCTTATGAGTGGCATCTGAGTAGTGTCCATGGGACTGAGACCCCAAAGCAGGGCATGTGTGGAGAGAATATGGTTCAAGGGTCTGGGACCTTGATGGCTCTGATACCCTTGGTGCAGGCATCCTGGCTGCTGCATTAGTAGCTTTGTGCAAGGTGTGAGGGCTTGTGGAACAGCCAAGAATGGGAGCACAGGTGTGGTCAGAGTTACACTGCCCCAGGGTCAGGATGGGTCCTCATTCTCTATGTCAACTGAGCAGATTTCCAGAGTGTGGGCACATGCAGAAAGGGACTTGGAGTGTAAGCTAGCTTGCTATGACATTGGCTTCAATGTTGTTGGGGACATAGATAAGTGCAGCATGGCCACAGAGCAGGGTGTGTGGGCACTCATGGGGCAGCCACAGCTCAGTTATTGGAGGCACATCCAAGAGGAGAGGTGGTGCTTCTGGTCCTGAAGTGGCACAACAGAGGCTGCTTCTTGGGTAGGGTGTTCATCTTCTCTAGGGCTTCCTGATAATAATGGACATTGGGTTCCTCTGGCTAAAGATGTGATGTTCTCTGAGGAACAGGTCATGGGCGAACACAGAGGTTCCCCCCAGGTGGCCGATACCAATGGCTTCCACTGTTCTTGTTCCTACAAAGCTCCTACATCTCAGGTAGCCTGATCTCACAAGTGGCCCTGTCTGTGTGGATAATCTGTGTTCTTTTGTTGCACAGTGTGGCTGCAGATTCACTAATGAGCCCGTGAGCCCTCCCAGGGCATTTTGGCTTGTGGATTTCTGTCTATATTTGTTTGTGAAGTTTTTGGGGTGGCAGTGGTGGGGAAGGTTATTCTCTCCTGTTTCACCATGTTCTTATATATAATTCTCCTTCTGGATTGACTTCTTGCTGAAGCGATTCTTCTAAGGACACTTTTTAAAAGTCCTTCATATGGTAAACTTTCTAAAGATGTGATATCCAACATGTCCAATGATGTAATGTCCAGCCCTGTTTGCAAGTGGCTGTTGAATCCTGGAAATGTGATTATTTGTTTCATAAATTTCACAGGGACATAAAAGAAACATCTACCTCTGATTTGAGAGGGCACCAACAGTCCAAAGAATGACTTGGACAAATCCAGCTTGGTGCATAAAGGAATTTATTACATTTATCTGGTTACACAGTAGTGGAAGTCGCCCAGCCCCCCTTGCTGAATTACTGGTTTTATAGGGCATTAATTAAAACAGCTAAATCAGGATCAAAAGCAAGAAGATCCCTTGGGCAGAGTTGTGGTACTCTATTCCCGTCCCATCCTTATGAGGAACCCCATCTGTCTCAGTAAGCACTGTCCAGCCTCAGCAGTGGGTGATCTTGCCTTGCTGCTGCCTGGCACAAGGCCGCAGAACCTGCTGACAGTGGCCTGCCACACAGCTAAACCAGGCTCACTACAAGATGGAGTTACTTTGGCTAGGGTTGGGAGGACAATTCTCCCTATGTTAACTTATACTGAGATGTGCTGTGCCTATAAAATGCACACTATACAGTATTTTAAAGACTTAATGCATATAGACACGCACAATATATAGTATTAGTCTTACCTCCAAATATGCCAATTTCTCTTATTATACTTATACATTTTTCTTTTAATCTTTGTCAACAAAAATGTCATGCAGGCTGATGGCTTCTCAGCAGTGTCAGGGAGGCTCTCTACCAGCAGAGACATGGGCTTAGTACATTACATTGCATTGCATTGCATTGCATTGCATTGCATTGCATTGCAATGCATTACACTACATTACATTACATTACATTACATTACATTACATTACATTACGTTACATTACATTACAATCTGAAAATTGCACAGAGAGCTTTTCAAGGACTACTGAATACTGGGAACTCTTCTGGACAATGGAGGCTGGCCTCTGAGTATGCTCTCGGTGAGGGTGATGTCACCGTAACTCCCCATCAAAAAGGATATTATTTTTACATTTAATAAAGCACTTGGGATCAGGATAATTATAGAGAATTTGAGCGGAGGTAGGATGCAGGGATGCTACACACAGCTGTGCCTGCCGGGGGCACACTGGGACCTGGGCACATAGCCTGAGAGCCTGGAGGGCAGTGAAGACCAGGGCAGTATGTGTCTGGGTGGGCAGGGCCACCAGGTGGTGCAGTGCATTGCTGAAGAGGTACTCGCTCTATGTGAATTACCCAAGCACGGAGTGGAGCTGGGGATGCATAACCAAGATTCCACTAGATTTGTAAACACAGGTTTTAAGTACATTATGAAGGGGTACAACTGCAGAGTGGGAATCATGGAAGATTCACTAAGATGCGAAGCAGAACAAAAATAGCAACACCGTTTATTTGCATCACTGGGAAATGAGGGCAATCCAAGTCAGAGATAGCAACCTGAAGTTCAGAGCTGGGCATCAGGGTCTTGATGCAAAATTGTATTGCATTCGAGGGAACCGGATGCACAAATCTGTTTGTCTGACTTTTTTTCCTGGGGAGAGGATCTAAGACTCTACAAGTTCAGAGCTAGCGATCACATGATTCATTTTCTCGATAACTAAAGTTTGTCCTCTGCTTCATGACAACTTAAACATATTTTGCGGGAGAAAAATATCTCCCTCCATCTGTCTTTGAGTTCATAAACAGGGTAGGCTCTGTATAAATAAAACTTCTTTTACCGGCTCTATTAGGCAAAGTAAATGCGCCATGTTGTAATTTGGAAACGTTCACAAGGAGTCTAAATACACCTTGGATTGGACTTGTCATTGCTTAATTGTCAAAGACCAAGCTTCGTCCACTGTTCTAGTTTTTATTTCTATTTTCTTCAGAGGCATTTACTTGCTTTTTCCCTCTGTGTTTTAGTTACTCTCTCATTGTTGGGACAAAATACCTGACACCCACAAGTTAAAGGAGGACAGGTTTATTTTGGCTCAGAGTTTATAGAGGTTTCAGTCTATAGTCAGCTGGTTCCAAGGCAGGGTGGCATGGCAGAGGAAGCTTGCTTATGGCATGGCAGGAAGCAGAAAGGGGTCAAAGGAGGAGAAAGTATATAAACTCTTCCAGGCCCCGCCCACAGTGACCCACCTCTTCCCACCAGGCTTCACCTCCCAATGTCACACCCAGCCACAAACTCATCAGTAGATTCATCTGATGAGTGTCACATTTAGCTATGAAGTCGTCAGTAAGCTAATCCAATGGTGAGCATCACACCCCCATGATCCAATCACCTCTTACGAGTTCATGGGTGGGGAGCATTTAAATATAAACACTTCACGTTAGCCACGATGTTCTATTGTGCCTGTATATTTCTGTTCTCCTAATCTGTTCCCTAATTTTACATGACATTATCTGAGTGAAGAACTATAAATGGCAAAGCCTGGATGATGAGAATATTTTCATTTCCTAGTTTGTATTTATGTCAGAAATTTGAGGGCCGGTGAGATGGCTCAGCGGCCTAAGCGCCTGCCTTGCAAGCGCGAGGGCCTGAGTTCGACTCCCGGAACCCACATACAAAAAAAGGGGCTGGTGATATCGCTCAGTGGCATGGGTGCCTGCTGGCGCGTGAAGTCCTGAGATGGACCCGCGGTACCCACAAAAAAATAAATAAAAAAAAAAAAAAGAAATTTGACCACTAGATTTGTTTGGGCATTGCTAGAGTTAAAACTGAGCAAAATGTGGCAATAACCTTTGAAGATCAGAATATATTTCCAGAAAATAAAGCCGAAGAGTTGCTGTTTGGTCCTCATTCTAATTTACACCCCTCTACCGCTGGCTTTATCTTTTCTCAGGCCTCTGAGTGCTGCCAGAGACGGTCACGGCATCTTTCTGATTTTATACATTCATCATGTCTAATCCCAGCTCAGCCCACTCAGCAGTCCTGCCGATGTAGTTTATTACTCACATTGAAGGCCTCAGGCTTTGTTTTGTAACTCTCCACTGGAATGTAAGCTCTGTAAGGGCAGAGAAGTTGCCTTTGTCTTGCTTCCTCATATCTTGAGCAGCCAGGAGAGAGGCGGGCACTGAGGAGGCATTCAGGAACACTGCGCAAACGAACAGCTGTCCAGAAAGATCTTGTATTGGGAAATGGGCCAAGCGTATCGGGCCACCCAGAGCTGGGAATGGAAGTGGGCAAAGGGCGTCACCAACTCCACCCCAATTTGCCCTTTAATAGCTTTAGTAGATTGGATTTCTGCAAATTAAGAGCTTCTCTTCATCCAAAAAAAAGTAAAATCCCACAGAGTGGGAAAAGATATTTGCAACCCATAGAACTGACAAAGGGTTCATACACAGAATGTATAACGAATTCTAACAAATTAGTAGAACAATAGGCAGAAGACTTGAGCAGACACTGCACGAAAGAGGAAATCCAGTGGGAAATTAAAACATGAGGAGGTGCTGAGTGCCATTATTGATCAGGAAATATAAATTAGGTCACAGTGGAATTCCACCCAGGAGAATGGCGAAAATGGAAAATAGATCCCAGTCCTTTAGATCCCAGTCCTTTTTCCTACTTCTGTTTCCTTAAGAATTTCTTCTCTACTCTGATGTCATAAAGATATTCTGTTACATGAGTGTTGTATTTGAATTAGAAATGTTAAAAATATTTTTTTACATTTTTATGTCTTTCAAATCCATAAAATTCTTTTTTTCCCATGAGTTTCCCTAATCCTATTGATTAAATAACACATTGTTTACCAGCGACTCTATCACACCTATTTAATTATATGTCAAGTTATTACATGTGTGGATGTATTTCTGGACTATCTGTAATGTTCCGGTTTTCTAAATGTTCCACTTTTCTGTTTGTCTATTTCTACATGCTTAGCACGGTCAAATGTATTGTGCAAGCCACATGACTCTGCCTCTTCACACACGCCATCTTCTACCTGGACGCCCTTTCTCCTTTCCTTCCCTTATTAGTTCTTTAAAACTCATCAAAACCTCCGCACAGGCTGGGTGAGCTGGACCACCTGAGCCCCATGACACCTGTGCTGGCCGCGATCACGATAATCCTACTGGACCGTGACTTGATGTCCTGCTGTCCTCCCACAGCTCTGTGGGTCCTTTGAAGCCAGGACTGTGTCTCACTCACCTCTGTATTTCTCGGATGTCATCAAAATTTAAATTGCTCTTCAAAAGAAAAATAACGGACAGGCCACAGACTGGGAGAAAATACATCTGACAAAAGACTTAGATCCAAAATACATAAAGGACTCTTACAGTAGAATAGAATACAAACAGCCCACTTTTTAAAAATGAGCAAAATATTTGAATAGATATTGCACAAAATAAGATATATAGTAATCACCTAATCAACTTCACTCATAGGAAAATGAAAATTACAGCTATACTTCTCTATACCATTTGTGGGCATTTGCTTAAGAGAAATGAACATAAATGTTCGGATGAAGAATTTGTATGCAAATGTTCATAGCAGTGTCCTCGTAATAGGTGACAGCATTGATTGTGAAAAGCCAGCATGCTGTGTATTCACAATGCTTGCCCTTTGCTATGTTTGTTACACTTCAATTAAAAGGTTTTTATTGTTGATACTAAATGACCAGTAAGCATTACAGAACAGAGAGGAGGTATATGGAGTGCTGACCATGAAGAACCGCACACACAGACAAGTGTGCAGTGGGAGACTGCGGGCAGCAGCGGTCTGTGTGTCCTGGGGTGGTCCCGGTGGTCTTCCTGGATGATGTAACACTTGGATAACTTCCGCAAGCAGCCAGGGTTTGGATGAGAGAGAACGGGTCCTTTGGCTCTAGATTTAAAAAATCACTTTTGAGAAATGGGGCAATGAGTAATAGGAGGTTCTTTCCACCCAGAGAAGTCTTTCTGATCAGCATAGTATAGTTCTTGGAGGAAGAGACTGGAAAGGAATTTCAGTGAAGTGTCATGAGTGTGGGCAGAAGGGCCTTCCTGTATTACTCTAGTCAAGTTACTTCATTTTTTCTGAGAGCTGAATGTGATGGTTGGCAGCAAAATGTTATTTATTATTTTTTTTAAGAAAAAGAGCCCCAGATGGGTTTTACTAGTCTCTGAATAAGCATTGTATTAAATTTAGGATTAACCATACACAAGCCTTTTCTGGACTTTCTCCCATCCAAGCGCCTGTGGGTGACAGCAATAAATACATAAACAGCAGACTTCAGGCTTCCTGTCCCCAGGTTGGAGCTGCTGTTGATCAGCACAAAGGCTGAGGGCATCGGTGCTGGGATGATTCACAGAGTGGCCCGCAGTGTGCCTGTGCTTGTTATGCAGCTTGTTAATTTAATTCCCTTTGGTTGCTCCATGCTCTGTCTAGAGATGAAGCAGCGCTTTCATTTGAGGACACGAAGCCAGCTCACAGTAGGTTCTAGGGTTCTCCGATGCCAAAAAATGCTTGGTTTGTCAGACTCTGTGAGGTTGCTCCCTCCCACTGAAATCCTGGAGGTGCACTGTCAGGAGCTGCAGGAATCCCAGGAAATGAGATGAAGGTGAACTTAAAACTGCCAAGTCTTCTACTTCTTTGGATTTTACCATCTCTTCTTCATTTCGCTCTGTCTTCCTCTATCAGCCTGAAATTGGGCTAAACTAGGCTGACTTATTTCCCTGCTTGTAGACTCTTCTTATCACTCCTGATAACACAGTGTCTTATTTTTCTCTTGTTGCTGAGACAAAATATCTGACACCCAAATTAAGGAAGGAAAGGTTTATTTAGCTCACAGTTTGTGGAGGGTTCAGTCCATAGTCAGCTGGCTCCAAGGCAGGGTGGCATGGCACAGGGGCAATAGTTCAAGGCAGCAAAAGACAGCAAAAGCAACAAGAGCAAACAAGAGGGGGGAGAGCAAGCCTCTTTCCTCCCTTACATTGTAAGCAGGCTACCACCCCCTAGGGCGGGTGTAGCACTTACACCATCTCCCTGCCCTCCTCTTGCACAGGATGAGGGTGTTTACAAAGTGAGGGCCCTGGCCCCCCTGCCGAGTCACTTAGTCTTCTAAACTTCTCAGGTGGACACAATGTATCAACCACTATAGATGGTGAGATTTTCTCAACTGTGGATGTGAGCAGGTCACTGTTAAATCTCAGACTCCAGAGTGAGCTGTGTTAGATTTTCTGAGATCTGGCTTAAGAAGTATTGGAAACAGGGAGACCATCAAGATGGCTGCCATCCACCAAGAAGATGTTGACTTCTGCAAAGACAGAGACAGCTGAGATGATGAGAAATGAGCTGTTGGAAAAGCTATTAAGGAAGTAGAATCAATAGGAAGTAAGGAAATACTGACAGGAAATAAAGTTAAATCAGCAGGAAATAAAGTAAAATCAACAGGAAGTAAGGTAAAATCAAGCAACAGGAAGACACTCACCCGATTGGATGAATGGGGGTGGTGGCCAAAGAGGGTGAGGAAGAGTAGAGAATCTTTTCTCCAGATTCTTTCCTGGAAACTGTGACGATGGTGCTGCCTTTCACTGTAAAGGGGAGCACAGGAAGCAGAGCGGGTTTCATTCACCTGAGCTCCCCAATGATAGAACCTTTGAGAAAGTCTTACAGTGGGCTTTTTTTACATTTTTTACATTTTTTTACATTTTGAAGATGCAATAAAGACCTGGGGAAATAAAATGGGAAGGAGCAAGGAGATCTTATTAAACTGGCCTCCACCCTAAGTGACTGGTTACTCAATCTCAAGGGCCTCTGAGTCACTTTATGAAATACACTTAAGCACTTTCCCTTGGTGAAGGAGGTGGGGAACATTGGCTCCTATAAGCATGGGTGAAGAGCTGCCCATACTGTGTTAAATTCATGTGCTTCTGATTGTGCAGGTCTGAGTGCCCAGGAATGTGACATTGCAAGGGAAGACCTGGGATAAGAGACACATAGCATCACCTAAGATAGGACCATGTCAAATGGCACTTGTGTAAAGCCAATGGAAGCTTGGGGAAACAGCCTTGCACCAGCACTGGATGAGGTAGGTAAGACTGAAGACAATAGCACTGTATTCCATCTTAGGTGTGCAAGAGGTATCAAATATCCAGTTTACAGAGGAGCATGTTAAACAGAAAAGACATGGTTGCTGCCCTGGAGGAGCCTACAATCTCATGGGAGGACAAATAAATTGCACAAGGTGTTTTAGTTACTTTCTCATTGTTGGGACAAAATACCCAATACCCACAAGTTAAAGGAGGAGAGGTTTGTTTTAGCTCACAGTTTGTAGAGGTTTCAGTCCATAGCCAGCTAGGCAGGGTGACATCAGAGGGGCATGGCAGAAGAGAAACAGTCCAAAGCATGGCAGGCAGGAGGCAGTGAGCATCGAACCGCCCTTTCCCTTTTATTCCATTCAGGCTACAAGCCTATTGGTTGATGCCACCCACACCCAAGGTGGGGCTTCCCATTATCCACACCCAGAACTGTGCTAAACCAATTGGTGGACTGATTTAGTTACCACACACCCTTCATCCATATTCACACACCCTGGATCCAGCCATAGGTGAAGAGCCCCACTTATGAGTGCATGAGGCTTTGGGGGGACATGTAGATACAAGCCATAACACAAGGTGGTGAGTGTTCTAGTGCTACTGCTAATTGTTGGGAGTATGCATTTAGTCTGTGCCAGGCCTTCCTGTGAATTATTCAAGTCACCAAAGTCCTGTTTTCCTCATATCATATATGAGGAAATGGTGACACATTGTCAAAAGCTGTAAGTCAATAAGTGGTATAGACAGGATGCAAAACTTTTGAATCCTTTGGAATTATCAACTGAAGTAGATGTTGGGTCTGATGGGTGGGGAGGGACAGGTTACCCCAGGGGGTTTGTAATGAAAGCCTCGGGTGTGTATGCAGTATCATTTGTGCAAAGGTGTTTCCAACATGGTTTAATCCATGTTGATAATACAAAGCAAAAGTGATCATTACCTTTTTGACTTTGGTCTTTGAAGAAGAAAGAGAAGCACTGAAAGGTGGCACATCTTCCTAGTCACCCAGAGGATTGGCAGCCAGTCCTCGCACCACATCGGGCAGCTGATGGCTAGTGTCACGTGCTTCCTCCCCTGGCTATCGCTGTGAAGCCTGGGGGGCCACGAGCCCATCACTATTCCAGCACGACCTCAAGTGAGTCAGGTGCTGCTAAATAGATTGAATTTTACCTGCAGAAACTTCGTATTGTCTCCCCAGTGTAAGAAACTGAAAGATAAGATTCAAACTGTACAAAAGATGTTGTACAAGGGGAAGAAACTGCTCAAAAGGAAAGAACAACTGGGATGGGAGAAAGGAGAAAGAAGGAAGGGAAAAGAAAAAAAATATATGATAGCTAAGATAATTATACTGCTAATTTCTATTAGTTCGTTGAAACCATTCATTGAAAAGAACGGTTTGTGATTATATTGTTTGATCAACTTTTCATGCCTGTATCTTGTAATCTGAGCAACTAATTTGAAGATAACAGTATGCAATATATTAACCATTGTTAATCCCCTATTAGTTTGTTTTGAAATTCCATATCATTGTTTTTATTGTTTTTTCTCTTTAAAAAAAAAGACAAAACAAAACAAAACAAAACAAAATAAACCATGATATAATGCAAAAAAAAAAAAAAAAAGAAGTAATTTCCTCCCTCTGCAAAAATTTACTTTAGACTCCAGATTAAAAAAAGAGAGGGCCAGTGAAATAGCTCAGTGGCATATGTGCCTGCCTGGCAAGCGCAAGGTCCTGAGTTTGACTCCTGCTACCCATATTAAAAAAAAAAAAGAGAAAAATAATTCCTTACAGCAGAAAGCAAATGTCACTTATAAAAATGCTTACGGTAGAGCCCATCTTGTTTCTTTCTTTCTTTCTTTCTTTCTTTCTTTCTTTCTTTCTTTGGTGCCAGGAATCCAACTCAGGACCTTGTGCTGAGGCACAAGGCAGCAGGCAGCAGGCAGGCGCCATGCTGCTGAGCTATATCCCTGGCCCTCCACCCTCTTTCTGACCATGGAGGGAAATGTTTGTTTTCGTTTATGCCGCATCTCCTGAGTGTTTCTCCCTGCAAGACATCCAAGGAGTTCATGGACAGCCATGGGTCCCCAAGCTTGTGATAGCAGGCATACTCCGAAGAGAAGGTATTAGATTCCTGTTATGATTTAGATCTAAAAGCTCCCCCATTTCATGAATGTTAAATCTCATGTTCATAGGTGGGGCTTTTGGAAGGTGATTCGGTCATGGGGGTGCTGTACTCATCACTGGATTAACCCAGGGGTGAGTTCAGTAACTGAATACGCTGTTAGGAGGGGGAGCCTGTTTGGGTGTGGGTCACTGGAGGTGTGACCAGTAAAACCTTGGATTTCAAGTAACTTGTTCTGTGAGTGTTCCGCAAGACGAGAAAACATGTCTAATAAATTTTAACTTGATAAATGAACAATGTCTTGCACAAGTATTATGTGACGCTGAATGTCACATGATCACAACTGAGCCAATGGTTCTCTCTCTTTCTCTCTCTCTCTCTCTGTTTTGCTGTGGGATTGCGGGTAAACATCTCCCAACAGCAAGAGGTTATGGAGGAGATCTCATCTGCAAAGGAGGAGAAAAAGGCAGAGGAATCCCTCACTTCAAATGAGATTAGGGAGATGTGTAAGACGTGGGAAACTGCAAAATTCTGTAGAAAACACCACCCAAACAAAGCGGTAGCATTGCAAGCAATGAATCTGTTTGACAATAATGCAATGTCACATTTCTGCAAAATCCTCAAAAGGAAGCAAAAGCAAGTGTCATTGGATAGGTTCCTTATTAAAGTTGCACAAAAAGAAAAGGGTTTCATTGAACCAATAGCAGTGATTCCGTTAATGATAGTGAAAGTCGTCCTACACAATAAACCTCCTCTGTCTTGTTTCCCTCACAATAGCCACAAAGATTTCCAAAGGTAAGTGCGGGTTAATATATTTTTCTTTATATTTTATATTTTCTTTATTATTTTGTATTCTATTACAGTATTGTAATCATTTTTATAAGAATCCTTTTGAATTGCGGAATGACTCATCTAAGTTTCCATTATTTTTATGGGGAGATTTGCTTTGATACGCAAGTGCTTTGAATTAAAAGCATGTTTTCGGAATGAATTATGCTCAAAAACCAGGGTTTTACTGTACTCTTGTCATTGACTCCTCCCCTCGCTCCCTGCTTCTTGGGTGTCCTGAGATGAGCAGTGTTCCTTCTCGGTGCCTTTTCACCATGCTGTTTCTGCCTTGAAGCCAAATGACCATAGCTGAACCCTCTGAAACCGTGAGCCAAATAAAACTGTCCTCCTTCAAGTTGTGGGTGTTGGGTGTTTCATCCCAGGAACAGGAAAGTGACTAATACAGAGATGTTTGCCTCAAGAAGGTGGAGTTTCCTAATGAATGAGAGCCTGCATTCTTATCCTCCCTAGAGCAGGTGGGCCAGCCCTGAGTAGGAAATAGACAAGCCCAAGTCATTATCAAGAAAGCCTGGGTAGACAGTGTTGTGGAGGGGAGGCCACTACCCAGGCCTCCAAGAACCTGGGCTGGAATTTCATGTTTTCTACTCAGAAAGGTTACTGGACCCTGGAGGCCTCACTTCCCAGCTCTGGGTCCCAGTCATCTTGCCAGTTTAATGGTTAAGGCTGTGGACTGTGGACCAGCTCTGTGTGGGTCTGAATCCTAGACCAGCTGTGTGACCTTGGACAAATCACTTACACTTTTATTGCTGAGTTTCCTAGCCTGTAAATAGGAGGTGATACACACCTAGGAAGATCAGATGAGTAACTGTGGGCCACGTGCTAGGAGGCACTTGGCATGTGGAAGCACCAAGTGATGCCCACTGTGTGATCAAATTTGGAAGTGATCACCCAGCCTTGTCCTGGGGCTATTCTGGGATCCAATGGATGCTTTATCAACTGTAAGGCAGGCAGGGCTGTTATTGTCAGACCCTGCTTGGAACCCTTTCCTCTCCAAAACCTGTCCTCCACGGAAGCTCTAGAACCAGTCTTGGAAGACATACACACACTGGACTCTGGGATCTTGGCTCACCTCTGGCTCCCCACTCATCACCACCCACCCTTCTCCTTGGTCTCCCCTCTGCCCGGGCCAGATGTCCAGAATCCATGTTGAAGAACTCCCCATCCCGTCTCTCACCACCAAGCTCACCACCCTCCTTTGACCAAAATGCACAGTGTGATCCTGTCTTTGCCCGACATCGCTCATCTAACACTGGAGTCCTCTGATGCTTTTCTTTGGTCCTTAACTCAGTGGGAAGAGACCTTTGAGAGCATAGAGCACCATTCTTCTTTGTATTTGGTGAGTGGCCAGGACCAGTGCCATATCCGGCAGAGATGGTCAAGGAGTAACAACATGATAGCGTGTGTGTCTGCGTGTGTGTGTGTGGCCATGAAATCCTCTCAGCAAACCTATGAAGTAGGTGCTATCGACGTCCCTTTTTTGTAGAGGAGGGAACTGAGTTTGCAAGGGCTAAATAACTTGCTTAAAATCTCACAGCTAAGCAGGAGAACAGGGCTTCAAACCCAGGCAATCTATCAGCAGAATTGTGCTTCTTATCCCTAGCATGTGAGGCCCCTGTGGACCAACTGGCATCCTCCTGGACATTGGATTAGAGTTGGATTAAACTGGACGAGTTGCCCTGCTGCAGCTCATCAAGCAGGGTATTTGCTGTGCTAATCTGCTACCTCCACACCACTCCCTGAGTTATTTTTCAGGCAATTTGATCTCAAAGGATACTGTAATCTCAACGTGACTCCAAAGGGCATTACTGATATTGCCACCCTTTGCAATTGGAAATGACACATGTGACTTCCAAGATTATTTTTCTTGGAAAAGTGGATGCATTTGCTGTGACTTAACTCAGCAGTTGGTTCAGTTGACTTCTAGTGTGACATCAGGGCTTCAGACTGTGGCCAAGATCCCCTGGCAACCACACTCAGCTCTGGAGGAGACAGTATGAAGTATTTGTCCTAGTTCCTGAGGAGAGAGGCTGGAGGCATGTTTCGGAAGAACTCAGAGTGCATTCACCTGGACTCTCTAGGTACTTAAGGGTGAAGCCTTTGAATGGCAACTATCACTTCCTAGCTGATGACCTTGGGCAATTTGAATCCTTCCTGGGGCCTCAGCTTCCTCATGTATAACTTGAAATGATTCTTAAGTTCTTTTTTGTTTTGAATGTCTCTAAGCCCTATTTTTGTCTTCTGTAAAGACCTTCTGTTGACTCTTGGATCTTTAAGGCTGTGTCTCCTGGTTCATTTCAGAGCAGGTGGGGCAGCTGACTGACTCCAGTGTAATGTGCATTGCTACAGGTAGGAGCCAAGGTAGTACCTTTTGCTGTACCGGCAAAAATAGCATTGCAGGCTTAAATTTTTTTTTTTTAAAGAGCATAGAAAATAAGAATTACTCTGTTAGGATGTTTACTTTGCCTCCCTGATTAAATCTAGGGGAAAATCCTTGCTCAAAATATGCCAACAAAATGTATCTCTAAAATTAATCTTGATAGCTGAATAAGCATTTGATGAGCAATGTCTTTCTTCTTATAATTCTCTGACTTAGATAATTCTTAATTAATTTTTCATTTAATCAACAAACACTATGCTTTTAGGCACTAGTCTAATGCTGGGTATTTGGAAATAATAATAATCACGATGCCTAATGTTAAGGACCAGGACCTAAGATAAGTGTTCTTTATGTATCATCTTATTTAATCCAAACCCTATGAAATAGGTGCTGTTATCATTCCCATTCTATAGGTTGAGGAACAGGCTGATCATGATAACTCATTTAATAATATTACGAGTATTAAATGGCAGGGTCTAGGTTCAAATCCAGTTAGTATTTGCAGTCTGATAGGGGAACTCCTTATCCTTTCTCTGAAATGAAGCAGTAGGTATTTTCAGGCGCTCATACAGTGCATCTGAAAGCATCTTTAGAAACTCTTTTAGTTTAAGGTTGAAGGGCAGGTACATTGTCAGACAAGTCTTCCAGCTCCCCTCCTCGGCGCATGCCACCTCTAACACGCTCTATTGAGACAATCTTCAGTGATCACCACTGGTGCAATGAGAGATGGATAGGTCGGTGCAGCAAACCCTCCCAGGTGCTGTGATAAATGTCTTTATGAGGTTGAGTGGGGACGTGAAGGAGAATCAGCTCCACTGAGACGAGGGCCTGGGCACACAAGTTACGCTACTTAGTATAGCTAATCCTAGCTGCTATAGCAAAGAAATCCCCAAATTTCAGTAGCTTAACACAACACAAGTCAACCCCCCACTCCAAAGGGAGTGTGATGGTTAATTTTCTGTGTCAACTTATTGGAGCTGAATCATTCCCCAGATAGGTGGTAAACATTATTCCTGGGTGGGTCTGTGAGATGTTTCCAGAAATGTTAGCGTTTGAAAAAACAGACTGAGCAAAGAAAATCACCTCACCAGAGGAGCGGGCATCCTCCAATCTGCCAAGAGCCCAAATTGAACAAAGAGGTAGAGGAAGGGAAAGTTGGCTCTCTCTGATTGAGCTGGGGCATTCACCTTCTGCTCTTGGACATCGGCACTGTAGTTGTCGGGTCTTCAGACTCGGATCAAGGCTGGCACCGTTAGCTTCCCAGTTTTGGGTCTTGCCATTTGGACTGCAACTTCTACTGTCAACCCCCTGATTCACTGGCCTTTGTCCTGGGAATGAATTACACTTTTAGTTTTCCGGGTTCTCCAGCTTGCGGACATAAAATTGTGAAACTTCTCAGCTTCTATGATCCATTCCCCATCCATCCATCCATCATCCAGTTGATTCTGTGTTTCTGGGGAATGCTGGTATTCTTGTTGGAGATGGTTGTCCCCAAGGTCATCCATGTACCGATGTCTCTTCCATATTGTGGCTGTGTAACCCCATAGAGTCTCGGAGTCCTTTGCTAAGTCCTTTGTGTCTGGGTAGGAAACAGGGAAAGGATAACGGCCAACCACGGGATGCTCTCATGGGCTAGGCCCGGAGTGGATTGCATCTCTTCTGGCTCATAGTCTGAATGCAGAGATTCAGGCTTCAGAGTGGGACAGGAAATAAAGACGAGCTGTGTGTGCAAGAGGAAAGGAGCAGGTGGGCAGGACAGTTGATCAGTCTCTGCCACTGACCTCTACACCAAATCCATCCAGCTCTCCTGCAATTGCTTCTCTGCAGATGTGATGTGGGAGATTGAGGCTGGGGCACACTGAACAACCACCTGGACAGAATGTAGCAAAGGTCATAAAAACCTAAGGCTAACAGATTAAGTGAGATGTTTCCCAAAGAGAGATGTGTGCAAAGCATGGGACCCAATATGATTTCAGATTTCTGACTCTGAGCACTATACTCAGAACCAATCAGAAAGTGACATTTTCAATCCTTCATTTGAATCTGGTGCTGTTTGCAGGGCCAATCAGAAGATGCTATTCTCAATCCTTCATTTACATGTGGATGCAACCAATCAAAACACACTGTTTCTGATCCTTCATTTACATCTGGCTGAGGCCAAGTGAAATTATGATAAGACGAATGTCCTGATGCCTTATTTGCATGAATACCCAGGTATTTTGGATACTGAAGACCCTTCTGCTTTATCCTCAGGCAGTCCGAGCCCTTATACCAGCCCTGTAAATTATACCTCTTTTCTGACTTCAACAGGTATATGCTCTTTCTGCCTTTTCTGTGTGTCTTGTCCGATTCTTTGTTGGGGATGTCAAGGATCTGGAAAGCAGCCCCTGAGACTCACCATCTCCTATCAGATGGTGTCGTTCCCATCCACGCGTGTCCTGCTGAGATGGATTGCAATTCCACACTGGAGCATCGGGTCTTGGGCATAAAAGGTGCTCAGCACTTTTCTGTTGACTCACTGGCGAGTGCACAGATGACGGCTGGAGCTCCTCTTGCTCTTATATAATTTTGAGCAAGCATCATGATTTGCAGATGTGATGCTTAGTTGTGTATGTGAAGAATTCTATTTTGGAAAAGGAATTTTAAAAAAGCCCTTTGATAGTGAAGGACCTTTATTCTTTGGAAACCTACCCGTCCTGATAAAGGAAAACTCAGCACTGTCCTGTATGGAATGGCAGGGCAATGAATTAAACCAACCTGTGTGTGATGTCAGCATGAGGCTCATAAACCCTCAGCTAAAATACACGGCTAAACATCACTGTTCTATTCAGAAGAGAACAGCGTTGACTTGTTCACGTTAACTCCTGTTACCGGCTTCAGGGTGGTAACTGTGACTGGACAGGGACCCTGCCTTTAAAGGAAGACAGGAATCAGGCAGCTGCAAATATTTAAGGTGGCCCTGAACTGTTATCTAAGCCGGGGCTCCGGAGGTCTAGCAGTACTGACTTTTGGGGCTGGTTCTTTCTTTGTCGTGGGGAGTTGTCCTGTGCATCATTGGCTGTTTAGTGGCATCCCTAGCCTCTTCCTACCAGATGCCAGTAGCAACCTGAGATCTGTGCAGACATTGCCAAATGCCCCTGGGGAGCAAAATCACTCTGAGTTGAGAACTACCCGTCTAGAAAGTCCTGGATGAGCAGTGTAGACGTGAAGGCCACCTTCCCTGCTCTGTATGGAGCAGCACGGATCACCAGGCACTATTCTTTCTGACAAGGCATCGGCACGCTTCTCAGTTGTGCTTAAGGAAATGTGACTGTGAACTCTATCCGAGCTGTCATCGTCCCTCACCCCCACTCCCAGGCAGAGGCTCAGGCTGGAGGGATGGGGTGAGCCATTCCGGTTGTCAAAGGTTCCGGCAAGGTTGATGTAACCCATCACACCAGCCGGCATCCAGAACAGTGTGTGTCCGCACAGAATCTCAAAGGGGTTCTCCTCAGTGGGCCTTGGCTGGTAGAGGATTTGTCAGAGAGAGAACTCAGCGGTAGGGGGTAGAAAACCATCGCTCCTTCTGGTGTCAAAGCGTCTCTGGGATTCTCCGTACCTACTGCCCTAACTCAGAAGAGAGCGTTGCTCAGTGTGACCCTCAGACTTCCACAACTAAAGCTTGCAAAGGGATTTATGAGTCCGACTCCATGTCTAGTGTGTCCTTGTAGGTTTCAATTCAGTGGCAGCCTTGAGTGAGAAACATGGGCCCCATTTTACTGATGTGGAAACTGAGGTTAAGGTTGAATCACTTTCCCAAGGACTCAGATCTCAAGTCCTTCATGCCATGAACCCATTGAGTCCCAGCAATCTAAGCATTCTTTCCACTCTTGCAGGCTGCTTCTTAAAATTCAGAGTTAAACTGGGGATTTGGGGCTGTGAGATCCCCACAGTCCTTTGCCGTGGTGAGCCGAGGAGGCTGCCGGGTTTCACAGCACATGTCTATCTCTCTTCCTCCCGTAGGCAGGACTCTCTGGGTGGGGGGGACCCCTGGGGGCTCTGTTCTTCTGTACGTGGTGAGGGTGACACAAGGAGCTGTCCTCATAGTAGTGTCTAGCAACTGTCTGTGCCTGCTCCCCGTAAGCCATGATCACCCCTGCGTGCTTTGTCCCCCTGCTTTTCCACGCAGCTGGTTGTGTTCTCTATAAAATGCAGATGGCTCTCTCACAGGGGAGTAGGTCTTGTTTTTGTTTTTCAGATATGTAATTAAAATCTGCGAAGAGTTCACTAATTCTGGAGAGAAGATAAGCCGTCAGGATGATGCAGCTCCTCTGTGTTTGTCACCTCGGCCACCTTTGAGAACGTAGTCCTTTAAGGGAGGTTCTTTGTTTTCTCAGAGTAGTTAGTATTTATTGTTGAGCCACTTTTTTTTTTTTTGTGGGTACCGGGGGGTCGACCTCAGGACCTCGCGCGCCAGCAGGCGCCTGTGCCGCTGAGCGATATCACCGGCCCTTTTTCGTATGTGGGTTCCGGGAGTCGAACTCAGGCCCTCACGCTTGCCAGGCAGGCGCTTAACACCGCTGAGCCATCTCACCGGCCCAAGTTGAGCCACTTTTAATGAGACGAGCAATTAGAATTCAGTAAGCAAAACAAAGTAAAGAGAGGGCGTGGCCACATCTTTCAAATGGTCCCAGAGGTGCAGGGACATTGAGACAGTGGAGCACACAGCTGGTCAGCAGGGGGGGTCTGGGACAGAGTGCCCATCAGCTGGAGTTTTGGGCTGTGGGTGGGCATGCACTCTTTCAATATTATAATGAGGGGACGCTTTCTGGGGGAACCTGACAAGTCCATCCTTCTCCATTAAACTCACATATTCATGGGTGTTTTTGGTGTGTGAGGTCCTCTCACTTAATTACTGCAAATTTTATGCCTTGTATATTATTATACTTGTTGATAGACAGAGAAATTGAGGCTTCTATAAGATAAAGACCTTATGCATAAACAAAGCAGTGGTTTACTCACATAGTTGTATGGAAACCCAGGCCTGCCCCTTCCACAGCACCGTGCCATGTCTCAACCTTCATCACAATGAGCTGGGACAACCAGAAATGGGTTCCAGAGGACAGTCAGAGAACAAAAGTGATGTCGTGCTGGGAGACAGGTGGCTGATGCACTCAGTGGAGACACAGCTTCATGACATCCTGCATTTAGCTGTGGATGGTCCAAGGTTAGGTAAACAGAGACCAATCAGAAAGGTGGGAAATAGGAGGAAACAGAAAGTGAGATGAGAAGGAAGCTGATGGTTGGAAAGAAGAAGAAATCATCATGGGATGGACAACAGAGTAAAATAGTGGGCATTCAGAATGCATGCAGAGAAGGAGAAATAGAAGGCAACTGTTGGTCCAAGCATCTTCTACCTAGAATAATGGAAGGGATTTCAGAGAAAACAAGGAATGGGAGACTATATGGGTCCCTATTTCCTTTCTGTTGCTAGGCTCCATTATATTTCATGATGAGCCATGTGGAGGATGTCAGAGGTATCCAACATATTGAGAAGATTGTCATGGCCAACCTTTTTGATGGATCAAAATGAATGAGGCCTAAGTGATGTTTCATGCAAAGAAGTCACTTTCTACCTCCATCATGTTTTCTATCTTGGCCCATAAAATAAGATCCTCTGTCCTTTTAGGAATGTCCAAAAGATGCTTTCTCCTTTAGTCTTTCTCTATCAATTCACTGCTCCTGGAGTGAGGAGCCAGGGATTGGAGGACTGGGGAAAGGGACTGAACTTGGTGTCATGGCCCTTCTGAGCCCTCTGCACTGGAACATCCAGGCTAAGAGCTGTGCTGTCCTTCCTGCTCTGTCTCCAAAAGGTAAGCAAATGGAGGTGGGGCCCAAGCCAGTCTTGGTGACTTCCCTGACCCTTTCTTGGCCCCTCTATGATTGGCTGGGTGCAAATCTGTCCTGAGTCTCCTTTAGCTGCTTGGGTAACTGTCTTCTCTGCAGACCTGACTCCCACACTGTGTCTATTTCATGATTTCTTGACTTCCTTGAGGAAGTGCCAGCCATGCTATGATGTGGAGAGTTATTAGGAAGTAATCAGGTGAAGATGGATCGGAAGAACAGTCCAACAGAAGGCTTGGCATGAGCAATAGCAAGGAGGTGAGGGATAGGATGCTGAGGGTAGGCTGCTATTTCCACAGTACGGGAGGTGAGGCAGGATTGCTGGAAGTCAGATTGGAGTGGTCGGTTTGGTGTTAGTCAGTGTTGTGTCACTAGAACAAAGACCTGAGATAATCAACTTAT
This sequence comes from Erethizon dorsatum, assembly GCA_028451465.1. NCBI lineage: Eukaryota > Metazoa > Chordata > Mammalia > Rodentia > Erethizontidae > Erethizon > Erethizon dorsatum. The sequence continues at coordinate 124,804,209 of CM051828.1, read as the reverse complement.
AAACAGGAAAGTTGGCTCACAGTTATGGAGGGTCTAGTCCATGACCAGTTGGCCACTTTGCTTTTGGATGTGTGGTTAGACAACACGTCATGGTGGGGTGTGTGTGGCAGAGTAAAACCCCTCCCCTGACCAGGGAGCAAAGAGAGAGGAAAATGAATTGGTGGAATCCCAATGTCCCCTTCCAAGGCACATCCCCAGTGACCTGAAAACCTCCCACTTGGCCCCACCTCCCCATGTTGTCACACTAGAGACCAAGCCTTTCACATGTGGACCTAAAATCCAAACTATAGCAACATCATGAGGTCCTTACCTGATGGCTCTGGAGCTGACTTTATTATGTAAACTGATTAATTCTGAGATATATTTATTAGAAAACTAATCTTTTTTTTTTTTTTTGTGGGTACCGGGGGGTCGACCTCAGGACCTCGCGCGCCAACAGGCACCCGTGCTGCTGAGCGATATCACCGGCCCTTTTTTTGTATGTGGGTTCCGGGAGTCGAACTCGGGTCCTCGCGCTTGCAAGGCAGGCGCTTACGCCACTGAGCCATCTCACCAGCCCTAGAAAACTAATCTTAAGGAAAGCGCCTTTGGAAAAAGTACTGAAGCCAAGCATGTTTGGGCAATGTCTTAGAAATTTCCCCAAACAGTAGCCCATTTGGGATGGAGAAGTCCTGCAATGAAGAAATTATTCGGTGTATTGAATTGGCAATAATTTTCAACAATCTGAAATGCCAGTACTTATAAACTTCCTTGGTAAACATTGCTTATGTGCAACATAGGATCTTTAAAAGTTGTTGTTGGCTTTTTGTTTTTGCTTTTTGATTGTGCATTGAAGCCAGGGCCTTTGCACTAAGCTACATCTCCATCTATTTTTTTTTTTTTTTTAATTTTGAGACAGGGTCTGGCTAAGTTGCTAAATTGCCCAGGCTGGGCTCAAATTTGCGATCCTCCTCCCTCAGCCTCCCAGAGTGTTAGGATTGAGAAGTTTTAAAGAGGAGAGTGATCCTGTAGGACTTCTCTTCAACAGTGCAAAGGGTGTGAGGGAAACAAGGCTGAAGCTAGTGAGAGAGGGTCATAGGAATTCTGGAGAGATATTAAAGATGCATCAAACAATGGGAAGTACTGAGGAAAAATGGTTTCAGAGATTATTTAAGAGGTAAAATAATCAGAATCTGGGGACATGAAAGATAAGAGAAGGTAGAGTAAAGGATAATTCCAAGTTTAACCAGGTAGGCAGTTATGCCAGAAAGAGAGAGAGAGAGAGAGAGAGAGAGTTTGATGAGACAGTGGTGAGGGACCAGGTATGCAGATAGAGTTCCTTAAAATCTGGTGCATAGAAGATTTTTGGGTTAGTGATACAGTCTTTGGAGTTGTCAGTATGCAGCTGGTAATTTGAACAATACTAACCAAGAGTGCCAGGCAAGGGTATCTATAAAATCAAGAGTCTTGGGGTAAGAATAGAGTAAGAAGGATTAACATTGAAGGGGTAGAAAAAGGAGGAGGAGGCACCCATGAAGAATCTTGGGAAAGAATAAAAGTGGGATGAGATGATCTGTGAAAATCAGAGATGTAGGGGAAAATCCAGCGATCAGCAGAGTAGTCTAAAAGTCAGGTGTGGTGAGTCAAGGCATGGAAGACACATGTCATCGTTGGTTCCTGAAAGCTCCCTGCTGGCCTTCTGCAGCAGTTCCAGAAAGGTGGTGGGGATGAGGCCGGTTTTAATGGGCTAAGAAGTGAATGGAAGTCAGTGGAGGGTGGTTAGGAGCCCCTTTGACAAGTTGGGAAGCGAAAAATAAGAGAGAGAGTGGACAAGGGAGACGAATCTGTGCAAGAAGCCAGCTGAGGACAGGAAGCTAAAGACACAGTAAAGAGAGGGGACAATTTATGGAGCAGAAAGAGTAATGAAGGAATTAGAAAGACAGCTGAAAAAGGACAAGTAAATAGCTTTGACAATAGTAGAGGGGACAGTTGAGGAAAAGTTGTGAATTTTTTGTAGACTCTATCAAATACGGCTACCTAATTTTTCTCCTGCTCAGTGATCTGGCATAGAGAAGAGACTAAGGCAGGATTTTCTGCTGAGGAGTTTTCTCAGTGGGTGCAGCGCAGGGACAGAGATGAAAGGGACTTAAGGATGTTGGTGAAAGGGTGGCCCAGACAGTCCATTGAGGAGTAAAAGTTGGACTGGAGAATTGGGATGGGGGATCCCAAAGACTGGAAGAAAAGGAAGAGGGTAGTGGGGAAGGATGGTGCTGAGGTCTCTCGGGGTTGAAGGCTTGAGAAGGTCGGGAGGCTGGAGCAGAGTGGAGAGCACGGCAAGCTATGACTTCGGCAAGGGGAGGAAACCCAGGAGGGGCCCTGCGGTGGGCGTTGGCAGCCGGGTGAAGCAGAGGCTGTGCTGCTGCTGGCTGGGCTGCAGTGGGGGTGGCGAGGCTGCTGATCTCCAAGGCCTCTGCTGCATCTGCAATGTCAAGTGCTGGAAGGTGCTGGCCAAGAAGCCCAGGCACTCGGTGCATGCATCCGCCTCCCGGCTGCACATCGCACCTGGGCGCCTTTACAGTCACCTCAGGCCCAGCTGGACAGAAACAGAGTCCCTCGTGTCCCCCAAGCCTGCTTTGCTACCTGTGCTCCCTCTCCCACTGGGCGGCCTGCCGACTGCTCAGTCACTCATGTCAGGAACCTCCCACTCCAGGTCTTTTCATTTCCTTCTCTGGTGTATTTCACACCCCAGTGCTCTCCCCGTGTCTCATCACTATTAGCTCACAGACCTTTGCAGCCTCTCTGTGTTTGTACTGTGAAGGGCTCCTCCCTCCTCTACAATTCCCTTAACTTGTGACTCAGAGAATGCCGGCCTTCTGCTCAATAACGGAAGTCCAAACCCTTATCCAAGCCTTCAAGGCCCTTTAGTATCTGTCTCTAAGCTCAATTCCAGGTTCATGTTCTCTGTCTTTATTCTACTCATGCATCCCCAAGTTCCAGCCAAAGGAATCTACCTCCTGTTCATGGCACTTGAGTGTTGTGCTTTTATTTTCTTTCCTCAGGCTGTTTCCTTGGCCTAGAATGCCCTCCGCCTCCCCCAAGATGCCCTTTAAAATCCATCTCCATCTCTAGGAGCAGCTCAAATGTCAGCTCTTCCATCCAGCTGATTCCCTTCACCTCCCTTTCTGCAGTCGAAAGCAATATGCTCCTTCTGTGAATTCTTGCAGGACTTTGGTTAAACTTCTTACAACTGCAGCATTGTGTCTGGGCTCCGGGCAAGGCCCTGAATACCTGACCCTCCCTGTTATGCCATGAGCAATGGACAGGAAAAGCCAAGGCTTGATTTTTCCCATGTTATTCCCCCTAAGGTACCTGGGCGTAATAGAGACTTTGGAGTTTGTTGGATGCAAATGGAGTTTATGGAGCAAATGAGAGTCCAGCTTCCACTACTTGGAAGCTGTGTGACTTGGGAAACCACTCTGAGCTTCGGTTTCCTCATTCCTAAGACAGGGATAATGGTGCTGATCTCCCAAACTCACTATGAGAATTAAATAAGGCAGCAAAGACAAAGAGCGAGCATTTGCCTGGCCTGTGGTAGATGTTAAATAAATACTTCCCATTCCTCCCAATCATACTTTTGAATATCTGGAAAGAGAAATGGGATGCAGTGAATCCCATGTCCCTCATGACCCTCTTTCCAAGAAGGCCTATTCCCTGAGCAGGGGAAAGCAGCAAGGGATAGCACCAAAGGGGTTTTCTCCTCTTCCTATGATTTTACTTTCAAGATTTTCTTTAATAAATATCTTTTATTTTTCAAATTGGGAAGCATTTTTATGAGAAAGTGTCTGCATATAAACACATGCATATAAATAAATATTCAGGTGTATAACACACATTTACATTCATGTTGAGAAGAGCTGTTTTTCACTGACCCCCTCACCCCCACCGGGAAACTTTCTGGGCTTGCTCTTGAGAGTCTCCATCTGAAGACTGCTGGAAAGTGATCATCTCTCTGAACAGTCCCACAGACCTCAGATCCCCAGCAGAAATCCCTCTCTCCCTCCATTTCCCCATTCAATTTCCTTTCATTTGTCTCTAGGGCAATTCCTGCAGTGAAAAGTTTTAGTTGTTTTTCCCCACCAGGGTTGGAAAGGGCACATCAAGCATGTTTAATAATTTGCCTTTTCTGTTGGTGTGGGTGATAGAGGAGATGCATTAAGGTAGGGTTTCCTCCTCAGATGATGTTGCACAGACAACCTGCTCTCCTTGAGGTGAAGGGAGCCAGAGACCCCGAGAAAAGCAAAGGTCGCCCCAAATTCCTAGAGGTTGGGAGGTGCTGGATAAGGCAGGGACAGTGGAAAGAACATGCAGAGCCAGCCCAACTGTGTTTGGGCTTGGTTTTGCTATGTCCTTGCTTTGTGACATTGGGAAGATGCCTTATTTTGACTCTCCCCACCCTCAGCTTCATCCTGGGGCCTCAGAAGATCAACTTAAGGTCATTAAAGAATCTGTGCATAAAGTACGGGCTGAATAGATAAAACCCCCTTTTGCACCTGTGATTCTTCATGGGTCTGGACAATGTGCCCTTTCTGAGGGTGCTGACATCCACCTAACATCCATGTGACATTGGTTTCTACATAAATGCCAACTAGGCATGTCCAGTTAACACGGAAACGTCTGCTCCTGTTCTCCAGAGACGGTAGTCTGGTGGGGCTTGGGAAAAGGCGGGGTGATCTCTTAAATCTTCAAGTCCAGAAGGATTGGCTGGCAGAGCAGGGGCTGAGGGAATGCATTCTGAAGGCTGCGCAAGACTCCAGGAAGCAGCAGGAGCACCCTGTACCCAGGACCTGGAACCTGAGTGCTGACCCCCTTCTTTGACAGATGAAGACATGGAGGCACAGGCCACAGAGGCATCGCATTCAAAGACACAGCTGCTGGCTGACACTGGGAATTCAATAGCCATATTTTGGATGAACAAGTGAACAAGTGACAGAAGTCTGACTTGCCCACTGGTCTGTAGAAGGCTTCTGGTCCTCCCCACCCTGCCACCATCTCTCCCTCCCACTTGCTCAAGTCACTGCCCCAAGGGGTGGTCCTCACTCCTGCAGGCCCTGGTTTGCCCACCTTTGTGGACTCCCATGGCACATAGAATCCTTAGCATGGAAGTAGGATGCTGCAAAGCCTGGCTTGAGCTCACCTGTCCGACTTTACCTCTAGTTAAAAGTCTTTCCTGGAAGCTTCCTCCCAATCACTTAGGCTCTGGGTCACTGTAATCTTTCCTCTTACAATTCTTGTCATTTTCTACCTCTACACCTTTGTTTACCTTAGTCTTTTCCTCACCCTTCCTCTTATTTGGTAAGCACTTCCTCAGCATCTCCTGCTTTTGAAGTTTTAGTTAAACATAACCTTCTTTGGAAGAAATCGTGCCCTGTGGTCCCAAAGCACTGCCTGTCCCCCTGGAGTTGGCCCTTCCCAGCCAGTTATGCAGGGATGCCAGTTGTGTCTGTTACTGAGTCACTAGTGAGTTCCCCAAGGGTAGGAGGATGAGACTATTTGCCTCTGGGACTGCAACTCCTAGCCCAGGGCACGGCATGGAGGAGGTATTCAGTAGGCCACTGATAAGTGAATGAATGAATTAATGAATAAATGAATGAATGAATGAATGGATGGATGGATGGATGGATGAGCATAGCTCCTGTTCATTTCCAACAGCTTGGGGTAAATTGGGTGTCAGGTGGGTGGTTGACTAGGGGCACTGATAAAATATGGGGTGCTGAGATGCTCAGGATGAAGGCTGAGAAGGAGGCTGGGCTCTGACAGGAGGATTGGTGGAGGATTGTGAGAGCCACAGTGGTAGACATTGTGCCTGCAAACATGCCGTGGATGCCTGTGATGTGCCTAAACTTGCACTGGGTTCATCTGGCCCTCAATAACCTTACCAAGCAGGTTCCATGATCACCCTAATTTATTGTTATTCTTATTTTGCAGACAAAGAATCCAAGCCTAAATTAGGTGAAATAATTTACCACAGACACTTAGTGAGTGGTGAGGCTGGGAGTCCAACAGTTCTGTTTGGCGCTAGGGCCTGTGCTCTTGGCCACCTCATTCCATACACGTGACACCCAGCAAAGCGATCCCTTTGCCAGCCACAGAATCTTGCTCAGGGTTGGTCCCAGAGCCAAGACTCTAAAGTGGACCGTGATCTGTGAGACGCTAAGTGAACAGATGTCACATAAATAGCTTGGATTGCTGCATGCACACGTGCACAGTATATGGTTAATAATGACCTGGTATCAATGTTTTGGCCATGGTTCATTTGTATAGAAATGGCCACAGGATATCAAGCTCTTCCTAACCATCAGCTCATTTGATACTCACACCTGCCCCATGATGCTAGTGTCATTATTCTCCAAGTTTTACAGATGTGGCTCAGAAAGATGAAGCAGCAAGGTACCTGTTAGTCACACTCTAGTTAAGTGGTAGGACTGAGAAGTCAGTGCATGTCCGTTTCCTCATCTTACAAGTGCTGGGGTTCTGAGGGTAGCTCAGTAATGATAATGCCCTTCCCTGTGCAAAAGAGGCAGATGGAGCATCAGCATATCACAGAGGCTAGGGTGGAGGCCATGTCTTACATCCTTGAGTAAGTGGGCTTACTAAAATTAAAGCCCAGAGTTGGACTTGTCCTAACTACCTCAACATCTGAGAAAATGACAGAAGCAGAAAGTCCACACTCAGCTTCCTCCACTCCACTCCTGAAACAGGTCGCAAGAGCCTCATGTGAGACACAGGTGCCCTCCCTGTGTCCTGAGAAAAGAGAGACAACCCCAAAGACACAGGGTCACAGAAAAGAATCTGGAGGGACTTGAAACGTTCTCCCATTTATTACCATTCAATCAGACCCCCTTTTCCAGTTATATGATGTGTAATCAAAATACATGTGAATGTTTAAATTTAAAACATGTATTATAGTAAAAGACACTTTGTCATGAATCCCCTTCAAAATAAGATATTTCCCCTCATTTTGAATACACTTATCCCATCATTCTTGTTGCTTTCTGAAGCAATTCTGGAAGTCTTCCTTCAAGAGTGTTCTAATGAGGTGTGATAAAAAATACACTCAATGCTGCTGCCCTGTGCCATCCAACAGAAAAAACATGGCGCCGTTTCCTTGTCCACCTTATTCACTGGATCTTACACTGTGCAACTTCTGTTTCTCCCCCAAAGTCAAAATGACTTTGAATTGATTCAGGACATTGAGGCAGCCATGACAGCACAACTAAGGACAGTGACTAAAGAGGACTTCCACAACTGCCTCAGAAAATGGCCATCAGGTAGGAGAGAAGAAACAAAGAAGGTAGGAAGGAGACAAGGAAAAGTCATAACTTACAAATTGTATTTTAAAGGCTGTGACATCAGGACACAAAGTCACCCAAGTTTATCTAGATCTGAGTGATCTAGGTTTGTTTATGCTGTTTTTCTTCTAGGCCCATCACCTCCCAGATTCCTTAAAAGACACTACAAGCCCATACATTAGCTTACTTGATAAAAAAAAAGGGCAGAAGACTGATCTTAAAATGAAGGATTAGATTGAGAGAGTTCAAAAAATATTTTTAGACCACAACATCTTAGATCACCCCTCTTAAAAAAAAAAAAAAAAGGGAAAGACTGGGTTCTGCCTTTCTTCCTTAAAATGGGCCATTTACTTTCTGTGGGTGAGTTGTCCTTGTTCCTCCCAGCAAATCAAGACCAAGACAGAACCTCCTAGAGATTCACAAATGCCACAGATTTCCTCCAAAAATACATAAATATACCCAGCTCCAAACTAGAAGGCCTCTTCTCCTTTCTTCTCCTCTTCTCTCCTCTCCCTTTGCCCCTCCTCCTCTCCCCTCCCCCTTCCCTCCCCTTCTTCTCTTCTCTCCCCTCGCCCCTCCTCCCCCATATATATTTCTTTGAGTATATACTTTTAAAATTCTACCTAATAAATCCCTTTATGCCTCTTACTGCCACATCGTGAAAATTCTCGTGGTGATGAAAATTTTCCGTGATGAAAATCAGCACACCTATGACTTGTACCATGGGTGGGGTGAGTCAAGGTTCCCCATCTTTGCTTTCGGGACCTCTTTGGGCCCTGTCTGGTGACCGCAAGAATGACAGGATAAGTGTGTTTGAAGAGAGAGGGAGTATTTTGAGGGGGATTGATGGCAGTGTCTTTTACTGTAATAAATTTTATAATTTAGACATTGATCATGGCTTTCAATCATACCTCTTCTCTGCAACTCTCCACTCTTCTGATTTATGAAACAAGCGCTCTCATTTCTATGTGACTTAATTTTCCTTTTGAAGGCTTCTGGGCCACATAAAACTTACATAGAATGAATGCCTGTGCTTTTGGCTTGCTGACTTCTCTTTTGTTACAGGGGCCTCCATCATGAACCTTAGTGATGGGGAAAGAAAAGATTATTTTCCTCCTCTGCTATACCTGGAAATACACTAGTTTATATTTAACTAATAATAATTGTTTAAAAAACACCAAAGCCTTCCTAGGCATTTATGGCTTTAAAAAAAAAAATCAGCTTTATTTAAGTGTAATTTACATACGATAAAATTGACCACATTTACGTTGTGAGTTTGACAACTGTATGCAGTCATGTGTTCATGAATAATAATTATTGGTTTGACAAATATCAAATTCCTCATATCGCTGTCTGTCTTGTAGGAAGCATCTCAGAATTGTTCTGTCTCCTCTAGGACTTCCTCCAAGTAATGGTTTCATGCAGCATCATACTCTTGATTAAAGAAAGGACTGGCTGGAAATTTTCCTTGCTATCAAGGAAAATTGTACGTTTCAACTGGAGCCGTGTAGGAGGGAAGCGCGTCCCACTGCCAAGGCAAGTCCCTCTCAGAGGGAGGAAAAACATTCACTTGATAGCAAAAATTATTAACTCAAATTCCTGAAGTAGCTGGAAACACAGGCGTGCAGCTTGATGCTACCCACCGTCCAGAGGTGTCTCCGGATGGCTCCCAGGCCGCGTCTCAGCTCGCATTTACATAACGCTTTACAGTTAGTGCTTTCCCAACCGTCTCACAGTTTAGAAAGTGCTATTGCACCCATTAACTTATTTAATCTCTTCCTGGTTGCTGGAAGCTAAACAGGCCCTCAGATGAATTTCCTCAGAGTTCGATGATAAAAAGACTCCTCTCTGCGCACCTGCCTCTCCCTCGCCAGGCGTGGGGCTCTGTTCTCAGGGATGCAGATGGTTCCACTGCCGTGGGGCTGGAAATTCCTTGGTGACTATTAATCATGCTGTGGTTTCTGTCCCCACCCCACGCTGGGTGGCAGATGAATGGGGGGTGGGGGATGTTACAACAGTAATTTGGAACTCTGGGCTCCGCAGCCAAGTCCCTGCTGCTCTGCTGGCGCTTAGGGGAATATGAAGAATTGATGGAGAAGAGGAACCCAGAGTGTGTCCCAAGAAAAGGTCTGCTTTGTTTTTCTAAAACCTAATTGTGAGGGTGGGGTAAAGTCCTTAGGTGAGTAAAGTGGAAGGCTACTCCCCTCTACATCTCTGGGGATCTTCTTTGCAGGTCTAGGCCATGCCTAGAGATGGAGTGGAGGATGAATTATGTGGATCCCCATGGCAACTGCCTTGTGAAACCAGATGAAACCAGTTGCAGTACCATGCTTTATCAAGGCCACCTGGGGAAATGACTTAGAAACCAGAGGACCTGAATCCTGGTGCCAACTGTAGTGTCAACCTGCTGTTTGTGCTTGAACAAACTTCTTGCCTTCTCTTTTCTTTAATTATATCATTTATAGAGGGAAGCAAGTTGATGATTTAGGGATGTCTCCTAGAACTGACATTTGAGGACTCCAAGGAAGGGCACCTAAGGGGTGAATATATAAGAGAGTGGCCTATTATGGCTTCTATCTAGATGTCCCTCCAAAGCCTCGTGTGCTCATAAGTGGGGCTTTGGATGTGACTGGGTCTTGAGCATGTGATTTTGGATCATGTGCGCCTCCCATCTGCTGATTGGTCTAATGTAGTTCTGGGTGTGGATGATGGACTTACTGAAGAGGGAGGACCTATCCTGGGTGTGGGTCAGACCAACCAATAGGTTGGTAGCCTGGATGGAATAAAAAGGGAAAGGAGAAGGAGGACTCACTGTTTCCTGCTTGGCCTGCCACTGACTGTTTCTTCTCTGCCATGCCATCCTGCCTTGGAGCTAGCCAACTTGAACTGAAACCTCTACAAACTGTCAGCTAAAATAAACCTTTCCTCCTTTAACTTGTGGGTGTTGTTATTTTGTCCCAGCAATGAGAAAGTAACTAAGACACAACCACACATAGTTTGAGAGATGGTCTGACGGGGAGGGAGTCTGAGTTTGTGCTCTGTGACACAGAAATCTCAGCAAAGCAGCACCAATGGCTCCTCTCCTCTCCATGCCTCTGTTCATGGCTTACACACTCTCCATCTCCTTGTGCTTGCTCCCCTAATTTAAATGCCAATGGGTTCCCCCAGTTTGTTACATGTCAGTATTTGTGGAGAAGATTTCACAGCAGGCAGATGTGGAATCAAATATTGGCCCCAACGCTTGCTTGGCAAAGAGCCTTTCTTTTTAGATCTATGCCTGCTAGGAGGGCTAAGGCTGCCAGTGCCACTGGGCTGCAAGGAAGATAGGATGAGGTGGAACAGGGAGACAGCTAATGGGTAGCAGCCCCTTAATGAATGACAGCTGCTACTAAATAACAATGGCATGTTCATAGTCAGAATTCTGCTCCTCAGGGGCTGCCTAGGACAGCAGCAGCAGAAATGTGGTTTAACTGTGTCCCCTGGAAGCCCTTCCTCCTTGACTTCCTGCCAAGAACAGGATTGGGGCAGGAAGCCCGGAGCCGGGCTCCAAACCCACACTTACCAGCTGGAGACAGAAAGCCCCTGAGCCGCATTCCTAGTGTCTGTTCACTCATTCACTCAGTGAGTAGGTGTTCAGTATTGACTGTGCGGGGTTCGATAAAGGGGGCACAGAACCCCTTCTCCTGCCAGGAGGATTGACATGTGGTTCTGGGGAGCCGATGGTGGGATTTCAGGAGCTTCCTGAGCATGGATGATTGTTACTATTTGGAAAGTCATGCCTACCAGGATGCACAGGCCAGTGTATTAGGCAACTTTCCATTGGTGGGGGAAAATATCTAACACCCAAAATTTCAAGGAAGAAAGCTTTATTTTAGCTCACGGTTTCAGTTCATGGTTGGCTAGCTCCAAGGCAGAAACATCATGGCAGAGAAAAGCTGTTCATCCCACAGCAGCCAGAATCAGAGAGCAGGAAGAGGGCCAGAGAGAAGAGTGGACCGGGGACAGATCTGTCCTCCAAAGGCACAGCCTCAGGGACCCACCTTTACAACTGGGCCGGCATCCTCAGAGCACTTTCAGCTATGAACTCATCCATGGGTTAATCCACTGATGAGCATAGCATGCATCCCTTTGATCCAATCACCTTCCAAAGCTCCACCTCTGAACACATGAAACTTTGGGGGGACATTTTTGATCCAAAGCATATGGCTGGGTATGTTGAATGGTGAATGAGGCAGGAAAGGCAGAGAGACTGCTGGCGGGCGGTGTATGGGTGAAAGACCCGCTTCAAGGCACCACAGGGAGGTGAGGCTGGGAGGAGTTAGGTGGCACCAGGTGCAGCCAGTGTGAACCCCTGCATCCCAGGCACGAGGCTTCCCAGAAAGGATGCGAGCTGGGAGGGAGGGATGGGCACAGCCCCACTGCAGCTGTGGGGGACAGCATGCACAGAGGGGTGCAGCAGGAGCCCCGGTGGCTTGGAGAAGTGGTAGGGCCCAAGTTCCTCGGGACATCTTATCACTGTAACAGGCAAAATCTTCCACATTCCCATGGCTGTCACTGTGAGGTGCCCTTTTATTGCAGTGGCAGTGTCCAGCAATTTGAGAGAAGAGGCTGTTTGAAGCGGATGCAATGCACGCTTCTTGTTCCTCATTCAAGTTTGTCTTATGCCATGGAGTCTTGGTCACTAAGACACCAGAGCTCATGAAATTGCTGATCTCAACAGTTTTAAGAAAATAAACAATGGATAACATTCACAATCATTTTCTAAGTCTTAACCATTGTTCTAAGCATTTCTTGTGTACTATGCTATTATCACACCCGTCTTATAGATGAGGAAACTGTGGTATAGAGAGATTGAGTTGCCTACAATCACACTGCTGGCAGTGTCCCAGGTAGGATTTAAATCCAGGCACCCACTTCCAGAGGCTACTAGGTTAACAAAAATACAAAATAGATGTGCTGCCACATGAGCTTACAAACTAGTGGTGAAAAGAGATGGAAAAATCAATGAACTGATGAAATAAATCAATGCCAGTTGTAAAGAAGACAGCTGTCGAGACAGGAGATGGTCTGAGGCTCCTTTCGGAGAGCACAGGCTGAGGAGGGGAGTCTTGGGAAAGACATGACGAAAGATAAGAACAGGGGTAGAGGACAGTGAGGAGCTGGCATGTGGGCAGAGCTGACTTCAGGCTGTCCAGGATTGTGGTGGGTACAGAGGGTGAGGGGTGTGGAGGCATGGAGTGGGCATCTTGGGAGTGGTTCTGAGACCCTGGGGCCTCAGGGTTGCAGCCAGCAGCTGATTAGAAGCCACAGACTAGAAGAGAGGAGTCACAGAGTTGGCCCAGCTGCTGGTGGTAACAGAGCCAGGCTGACGCCAGGAGGAAAACGCTGATGAACCCGATAAAGCACAGAGCATAATACTTGTTCCTGGAGAAATGCTGATTGTAGGGCAAGGAATGAAGAGGCAAGCCTGGAGCGTCTTTCAGCACTAGAAAATCTGGATGTGCTCAAAAGAAAACCCACAGCAATGCAGGTAAAGCAAAGGGACACAGAAGCCAATGAGCGGGCCCAATGCCAGAGCAGCAACAAAGTGAGCTGCAGAGTAAATAAAGTGGTGTTGGGTCGGAACCCAACTGATAAAAGATTACTACCGGCGAGTCCATATGGACACAAATGCACAGCTGGATAAATATGTCATTAAGTAGGATAGAATGGAGAAATCCCATCTGCAGAAGAATTCCAAATAATTTATGTAGATCCTCTGCTCCTAAGATGAAACAGGACTCTCCACTCCTTAAGTGTGGGCAGCACACAGTGACCTCCTTCTACAGAGGACAGTGTGGAAAGGGGGCAGGGAGAATGACTGACTTTACAGAGGAGAAACCTAAAGAGCACTACCCCTGCCAGGGGATCAAGGCCAGCGTCAACACTGACCAGTCACGATGACAAACGCAGCTCCCTCAAGTGATGCGATGCTCTCCATGGTCTTCCTCCCCCATCCCCCATCCCAGTCCCATTATGAGACATCAGACAAGTAAGGAACTTTCTACAAAACTCCTGGCCAGTCTTCCTCGAAACTGCCAAGCTCATCCAAAACAAGGAAAGTCTGAGAAACCATCACAGGTAAGAGGGGACTTGGGAGACAAAGACAACTAAGTGTAACCTGGAACCCTGGATGGGATATTGGGACTGAAAAAGAGCATTGGGTTACAACTAAGGGAGTCTGAACAAACTCTGAGCTTCAGTACATAAGAAGTGAACACTCTTGGTTTACTAGTTGTGAGATGCACTCTACTGCTAATGAAAAATGCTGGTAATAGGTGTCTTAGTTACTTTCCTTACCACTGAGACACAATACCTTCTTGCACAATTTAAAGGAGGAGAGGTTTATTTTGGCTCACGTTTCAGGCCATGGTCAGCTGGCTACAAGGCAGGAAGGCATGGTGGAGGAAAAGCTGCTCACCTCATGGCGGTCAGGAAGCAGAGAGAGAAAAGAGAGGAGCCAGGGATGGGGGGTTGGATAAACCCCTTTAGGCCACACTCCCAGAGACCCAGCCCCGCTTCCTAATGGTACGCTTAGCTATAAACATGTAAGTAGACTAATCCACCAATGAGTATCACACCCCCATAACCCAATCGCTCCCCAATAGCTCCATCTATTTTTTTTTATGTGGGTACCGGGAGTCAAACTCAGGATCTCGCGCTTGCCCACAGGCACTTGTGCCGCTGAGCTATCTCACCGGCCCTCCATCTATGTTTGTATGAGGCTTTCGGGGAACATATAGATAGACACCATAACAACAGGGGAAGCTAGTTATGGGGTGTATGGGAACTCCTACAATAACTACTTTTTTCCTGTAAGTAGAAAACTATTCTAAAAAGTTTATTTTAAAAATTTGGCTGACTGGGTTCATTTAGTGAAGAAACAAATAGCTCTGCATACTTTCTTGGAATCTATGAATTTCTCTGTTTTCTAAAGTAATAGCTATTCATTATAAAATTTCTAGTTTGAAAAGACATTATTTTTAGCTACTAATTTCAGAGGGCAAGGATGAATGTAATGTTTTGAGAAAGATACTGAAGACCTCTTTAGCTCACACAATGGTTAAAAGGTCATTGACAGAGATGATGAGGGTGTCTCAGTTAGTTCCCGCAGTTATAACCAAATACCTTAGGCTAGATAATGTATAAAGGACAGAAATTTACTTCTCACAGTTCTGGAGGCTGGAAGTCCAGGATCAAGGCACTACCAGATTTCGTGTCTGCTGAAGGCTCTCTCTCTCCTTGTAAGATGCTGTGTGCTTTGGTTTGGATGAGAGTCCTCTGAAGGTCAGGCTTGGTCCCGAGGGTGGCAGGATTGGAGGAAGTGAAACCTTTGGAAGGTGGGTCTACTGGGATGTCCTTTCGTTCTCGAAGGCCTGTCCTCAATGTGATTCTGGGACCCCATCTATCTTCTCTCTTGCTCCCTGGCTCACAATGTGAGTATTTACTTCAACACCCACTCCTGCCACCACGGGCTGCCCTCACCGGAGATTCCTTTTCCAAAATCAGTAGGGCTAACCAGTCTTGTACTTGAACCTTCATAATCATCAGCCAAAATAAATCTCTCTTTGCGTATGAAGTAGACTGGGCCTAGTAAGTAGTTATAGTGATGCAAAGGTAACACGATGCCTCTGGATGTATGGCAGAAGGGGTAAAAAGGGGCCAGCTAGTGTCCTTGAGCTAGCATGGGGAGTTCCTTTCATCCTTACAATCCACCAATCCCATTCAGGAGGTGATGGCTAATCGTGTCAACTTGATAGGCTTGAGAGATGCCTAGATTAGTAAAACATATTTCTGGATGGGTCCTGGGAATGTGATCTTGGGGTCTATATCTGATCCCTGGCCCCTCCCTTGGATGAAGTTTTCCAGCTTTCTGCCCTGGCTGCCATGAGGTGAACAGCTTTCCTCTGCCACACCCTTCCACCATGATGTTTCTGCCTCAGAGCCAACTGACCATGGACTGAATCCTCTGAAACTGTGAGACAAACTTCTCCTTTAAGTTGTATCTCTTAGGTATCTTGTCCCTTGACAGAAAAGCTAACACATGAGGGAAGAGCTCTCATAACCTACTCATTTCCCAAAGGCCCCACGTCTTAATGCCATTACACTGGGGGTTACATTTCAAAGTGGACTTTGGAGCGCACAAGTATTCAAACCATGGCAGTTGGCTACAGCATTGAAACCTAGGCTTGCAGCAGATAAACCTGGGCTTAAAGCTCATCTAGTAGGTGAGAAGCTACTTCTCCATCATCAAGATGGGAATAAAGTCCCTACCTTGTGTTTAACACTTCTGTGAGGATTAGATGTGATGCAGAAACTGGAAAGCTCCTGCTTTCTGCTGTGTGCTTCACAAATGACAGTTCCCAGGGAAGTCACAGGCAAGCCACTCCTGTCCCTGGATCTGACTAGAGTTGTCTGGGCCACTAAAACCTTCATGAATGCATGCACCAACCACCTGCAGATCTTAGTCAAAAGCAGGGTCAGAAGCCAGGTGTGGTGGTGCATGCTTATAATCCCAGTACTTTAGGAGGCTGAGGCAGGAGGACTGCAAATTTGAGCCCAGCCTGGGTAACTTAGCAACTTAGTGAGACCCTGTCTCAAAATAATTAAAAAAAGAAAAAGGGCAGGGGATGTAGCTCAGTGTGAAGGCCCTGGGTTCAATCTGCAGCACCACCAAAAAAAAAAAAAAAAGCAGGGTCAGAGTACTCCATTTGGAACTGGGGTGGACTTGATGCCATCTCTCATAAATGCCCAGGTAACCTAGACAGGTGCGCATGATGAGATAGTAGGTCCAGGTGTGGAGCTGGCCTGACCAAACCATGAGGTGCCCCGGGCATGTGACTTTTCCTCCCACCTGTGAAAGAAAGAAAAAGTGAAGAACAAAGACAAGAACAATTCCCTTTCCAAAGCGCAGGGTCTGCTTCCCGAGGCGACGCACGGGCCCTGTATGGTCTGGCTGCCACAGCTGCACGCGCTGGGCCCCTCCGTGGGTTCTGGGGAGCTGGCCCCCTCCGTCCCCTCCTGCTTCAGGTCTGCAAGAATCATAGTGTGGACCACTAACAGCTCAAAGGAAAACAGAGAAACAGAAAATGCACCCCCCCAGTTTTACAGATAAAACTAAATGGAACAAATCACATTATTTCCATCTGAATTCCTTTCCTCGTGGCTTATTTTGACACACGGGAAATAAATTGCCATCTACCCCTCAAACCAGCTGATTCAGTGGAGACAGCCATCTGTTACAGGCTAAAAATCCTAATTAAGCAATATATGAATCAGAACAAAATTAGTCACCAAGTCATTATAGCCCCATGACTGTCGGAAGGATGGGGATCCCGGCCGCGTGGAGCCGTCCTCTTCCAAGCTCGAGGCTGGGGAGCGGCCCAGGCCTCCCTGGGAGGCTGCACTCCAAGCAGGAAGAGTCAGGTCCTGGGTGTCCATTGAAGTAAACAACCTGCTTCCAGGGGAGGCGTGGCGTCTGGGTCACGGATGCCTCTGTTGCCTGTCTGATATGTCACAGTGTGTCACATGCATTCTCACTCTGGGCATCATGGGCCCCGGCCACTTGTCTCCAGGGGCAACCCTGACAGTCAGAGCCACCGGCCCGCTGAGTGCCCGAAAGACCTCAGCTGGAAGGGAGCCAAGCCCAGAATCCAGGTCATCAGTCTCCAAACGCTGCCAGGGCGGCTGCCTCCTCCCCGGGCCAACATCCCCAAGGCGTTAATGTTAGCACAAATTATCGAGGGCCTCCACTCTAATCAGCAGAGGCTCCAGGCGCTGTGAGGTCAGAGGTCCCTGCCGCGTTTGGATGTTGCAGGGAAGATGCTAATGCCCGGAACAGCTGCTGCTGTTGGCCGGAACACTGCAGCTGGTCAGAGGAGTGGCTGGCTGGGACACTGCCCAGTTCTCACTGCTGGATCAGAGGAGCTAGCAGCTCTAGGTCTTGCATGTAGTAGGTGCTCAATAAGTGATTTCAAAATAGGTGAAAGAATCATGAACGTCCTTGATAAGAGCCTGTGCACCTCTGAGCCTAACCTTAGAACTCTAGAGAAGCAGCTACGCCTCTTGCCTGTAGACAGATCTGGATGAGTTGTTTACCAAAATCCAAAGACAATGAATCCCCTCCCCCAGCACACCTCCAAAGGAGCGGAAAGCGTTTCTTTGCCCTCTGCCAGCCGTAGGCCCGTTCTGGTGCAGCAGCTTTGCTAGCCGTGTGAAAAGCAGCTCCTCTCTGTTTCAGCTTACACTCTCTCTGTTGCTACAGAGGCAGAGGTGCATTTCTTCTTGACGTCTCCTGCTAATTGTGCCCCTTTTTCTTTTGGAAATCACGTCTTTTACTCCTTTAGCTGCAACAAACAAACAAACAAACCCAAAACACCAAAAAACCAAAACAAAAAACCTCAATGTTTTTCTGATCAGTCTGTATGAATTCTTTATAGTATAAAGATATCGTCTCTTTGCTCCAAGTTTTTGTTTTATGTTTTGTGACAAGGTCTTGCTGTGTTGCCTGGGCTGGCCTAAAAACTCCTGGACTCCAATGACTCTCCTGTCGCAGCCTCCTGAAGGCTGGGATTACAGGTGTAGACAACCACGCCCGGAGGCAAACCCTTTTCCTATTAATTCCTCCCTTCCCCAACCCACCTGCAGGAATAGAAACTTGAAGTTTGCTGCTGTCTCTGTCCACTGTTTCACCACTGGGCTTTTTTCTTTCTTTCTTTTTGTGGGTACCGGGGGTCGAACTCAGGACCTCATGTGCCAGCAGGCACCCGTGCCGCTGAGCGATATCACCGGCCCTTTTTTCGTATGTGGGTTTCGGGAGTCGAACTCAGGACCTCGCGCTTGCCAGGCAGGCGCTTACACCGCTGAGCCATCTCACCGGCCCCTGGGCTTTTTTCTATTACTGTTACACTTAACAAGTCTTTTCTTCCCCAGATATTTGGTAAGTATTCATTTCTAGTTCTTACAGCTTTGCACTGATTTTTATATTATCTCCATAATCCATCTGGGATATGTTGTGGGTGTGGAGTAAGGCGCTCCCCTTTTGGCTCTGTGACTCTTCTCCACGTGACCAGAAAGAGCCGCCCAAATGCAGGTTAAAACAGCCCAGCTGGGCCTCCTTGTGGGTCAGAGTGGGTCCTGGGGCTCCTTCAGGAATGTTTAGTGTCTGACATTAGATCCCAGGAAAGGAAGGCCTCCCAGCACATGCGGAAGAAGAAACAAGGAGTGAACTATGCTGTGTGATAAAATATACAGTGAATATTTAAGTTAAAATTTTTCTTACAGTAAAAGACATGTTGCCATTAATCCCCTCAAAATCCTCCCCATCACTTCCATCACACTTATCCCATTGTACTTGCCACTTTCTGAAGCAATTCTGGAAGTCCTCTTTCATGAGTGTCTTTAGTTGCACTGCTATAGCTGCCTAAGCATGCTGAATCAATTCAATACATTTCCCTTTCATGATCATTTTGACGCTGGGGAAGAGCCAGAAGTTGTATGGTGCCAGACCCAGTGAATAAGGTGGACAAAGATACACCATGGTATTTTCACAAGCCTTTCCATCGATGGCGGTGGGCAGCAGCATTCACCATACTTCCGATCACGCCTTGTAAAAACACTCACGGAGGATGACTTCCAGAACTGCTTCAGAAAGTAGCAAGAATGATGGGGTGAGTGTGTTCAATTGAGGGGGAGGGTTTTAAGGGAGTTGTCCTAGTTACTTTCTCATTGCTGGGACAAAATATCCACAAGTTAAAGGGGAGGACATGTTTATTTTAGCTCACAGTTTGTAGAGGTTTCAGTCTATAGTCAGCTGGTTCCAAGACAGGGTGGCATGGCAGATGAGAAAAATTCGTGGTGTGGCAGACAGGAAGCAGCAAGACTTCCTTCTTCCTTTTTTTATTCCTCCCAGGCTATAAGCCTATTGGTTGGTGCCAACCACACCCAGGGTGGATCTTCTCTCTTCAGTAAATCTATCCAGCCACACCCAGAACTATGCTAAACCAATCAGTGGACTAATCCAGTATCACACACCCATGACCCAGTCACTCCCAAAAGCCCCACCTATGAGCGCATGAGACTTTGGGGGGACATCCAGATATAAGCCATAACAGGGATTAATGGCAATGTGTCTGTTATGGCCATGTCTAGATGTCCCCCCAAAGCCTCATGAGGTCACAGGTGGGGCTTTTCAGAGGTGGCAGAGTCTAGAGTGTGTGACGCTGGGATTAAGCATGTGTGATTACTAAATTAGTCTACTGATTAGTTTGGCAGTTGTGGGAGTGGATAATGGAAGGCCTTCCCTGGGTGTGCGTGCTACCCGCCCTAAGGGTGTGCAGCCTGGACAGAATATCAGGGACACAAGTGGACTGCCGCGGTCGCTTGTCCTTTGCTGCTTACTTCCTTGCTACTTTGCTATTTCAGTACTTCACGCTGCTTTGCTGCCTTCTACCTGCCGTGAACTGCTTCTCCTCTGCGATGCCACCCTGCCTTGGAGCCAGCCGACTATGAACTGAAACCTCTACAAACTGTGACTCAATAAACCCCTTTTCCTTTAACTTTGGGTGTTGAGTACTTTCTCTCAGCAATGAGAAAAGTAACGAAGACAGTCTTTTGTTTTGTTTTTTTTTTTTTTGGTGGGTACCGGGGGGACGACCTCAGGACCTCACGCGCCAACAGGCACCCGTGCCGCTGAGCGATATCACCGGCCCCTTTTTCGTATGTGGGTTCCGGGAGTCGAACTCGGGCCTTCGCGCCTGCAAGGCAGGCGCTTAAGCCGCTGAGCCGTCTCACCGGCCCACGAAGACAGTCTTTTACAGTAATACTTTTTTTCAGTGTACACATTCACTGTATAATTTGATTACATCTTAAACATTGTATTTAGGCCCTTTCTACTGACCACTGAGGGTTGGATCCAGAGTCATCTGCCCTGGGCAGCCTTTCCTGTTACCCAGCAGCAGCCCAGTGTTGTCACCCTGCTTTGGGCTCCACAGCCCTGTCCTTCCCACCATAGAATAAGCTACACGGGTGCTGCTGAGTATCAGCTGGGCTGATTCTGCCTGCGCCTTCGTGCGAGAGACGCTGACGTCCCCTTTCCCTGCTGCTGTGTCTGCAGCCCGCCTGGCACAGCCCCAGGTCTCAGAAGTCCTCGGAAAGTGCGTGTTTAGTGAGTGAACAGTCACAAGTAAGTGGCACCTGTAAAGTTCCATACCAGGCACCTGTGACACTGGGCATCTCGACACGGTGTCATGAGTGCTCGCAAGGACTATGAGGGCACTGGTGACCATCTCTTCATCCACCCACCAGGAAACCAAGGCTGGGGGGAGCAGCTGGCTACTGCTTCTTGGGTCTCCAGGTTCTGATGCTGCCGCACGCCTTACCTGATGAGGGCCTCATTCAGGTGAACACAGTGAGGCCCTGGAGTGGTCCCTGGCCTCACCTTGTCCACATGCTCTTTGCCAGATTCACGTTGCACATGGAAATGGGATGCTTTCAGGATCCCAAGACATGCATCCCTCTCCTGCTGGGCTTCTAGGAGAGCAGGCCCAGTGTCCTGCCTGGGGTTGGTTCTCTGAAATAACGATCGATCTGAGCCAATTTGAACCATGATTTTAACACTGGCAGGCATGTCTTGAGATCTCCATTTCTCCAAATCACCCTCCTTTTACTGTCTTAGCTCTATTAATTCTGCCATCCTTGAACACAGATGAGGCCCAAGGCTGTTGATAAAGGTCCCTGCAGCACTGTTTAAATCACTGGATTCTCATCTGTGTGCATGAAAGAAAAAGAAATCACTGACCTTGATGATTCCGTGTCCTCTGTTGTGATGGTTAATCTTGTGTGTCGACTTGACTGGGCCACAGGGTGCCTAGCCATTGGGTCCAACACGACTCTGGGTGTGCCGGGGATGGTGTTTCTGAGTAAGAGTGGCACTTGAATCAGTAGGCTGAGTCAGGCAGATGGCCCCCTGTGATGGAGCCTGGCTTCTTTCAATCATTGCAGACCTGAGTAGAGCAAAAGGTCTGAGTCAGAGAGAATTCCTGCTGCCCGGCACTGGGCTGGGACATTGGTCTTTCTCAGCCTTCAGACTTTAACTGAGTTACGAGCTCTTCCTGGGTCTTAGCCTGCTAGTCTTCAGCCTAGGACGACACCATCGGCTCTCTCAGTTTTTCAGCTTTGGACCACTGCAGATCTTGGGACTTCTCAGCCTCCTTAATTTCATGAGTCAAATCCTTTTAACACACACACACACACACACACACACACACACACACACACACACACACACACACAGTCCCTAATCCATAAGGAAATGCTGTCTTTCCAGTAGCCAGATGTGCTTCCCAGTAAAGGTCCACACGCTCTGCTCAGTGCTGCTGTTTACACAGTGCTCCCACGGACACACGGTTTAACTCTCCCCCCTCCCGCCAGTAGTAAAAACTCGGAAAGGGGGAAGTGGTTCCTTCCATTTACAGATGGGGAAGTCCAGGCTCAGAAAACCTGCGTGATTTGCCCCTAGCAGGCCCTTGCTCTTCTCGGTGCTCTCTCGGCGCTGTGAGCTGCGTGGTCGGTGCTGTGGTCTGGATCTGGACGTCCCCCCAGAGCCTCACGCACTCAGAGGTGGGGCTTTTGGAAGGTGCTTGGGTCACAGGGCCACTGTAGGCATCAGCAGATTAATCTATGCATGAACTAAATGTGCTGTTAGGAGGTGGGGCCTGCTCAGAAGAGGCGGGCACTGTGGGCGTGGCCTGGAAGGGTGCATCTCCCTCCTTGGCTCCTCCCTTCTCTGGCTGCTTCCTGGCTACCAGGCAGTGAGCCGCTTTCCTCCGCCACGGCCCCATCCAGCATGCTGTTTCTGAGTGTGAGTGAGCCAGCCAGGCACTGACCTCTGAACTGTGAGCCAAAATAAACCGCTCCTCCTTCAAGTGCTGGGTGTTGGGTTTTGTGCCTCAGAGATGCGATAGTGAGATGAGATAGTGAGAAGACAGTCGGTCTTATGCATGGTAGGGGCTCTGGGGAGCAGAGGCAAAGCAAGGATCCTGATTAGAGAGCTGCCCCAAGACCTGGGACTTAGATGTGCGGTTTATCCAAGGTAACAGTTCGGTGGGACAGGAAGTAGCAGGTGGTGGCCAGAGGAGGTAGCCTGGTTTCAGGGGCTCCAGGGTTCTGGGCCGCAACATGGCTCAGGATGTGGCTGAGCTGGGCTGTGAGCTAGAAACAAATTAGGTCATTTGGGGTGTAGCAAGAGAGCGCAGCAGGAGGGAGAAAGAAACAGGGAGTGGTGAGTGTGTGCGGGCTTCAAGGCATTCCCATTCTGCTATGGACTGCATGTTTGTGTTGCCCCAAAATTCATAGTTTGAAATCCTAACCCCCAGTGTGTCTATTTGGACATGGATCCTCTAAGGAAGTAATTAAGGTTAAATGAGATCAGAGGGGTGGGGCCCAGATGCAATAGGATTAGTGCCTTTATAAGAAGAGACACTAGCCAGCTGGTTCTCTCTGTCTTTGCCTCTTCATCTCTGACTCTTTCTACTCCCTCCCTGCCTGCACACAGAGAAAAGGCCATGTGAGGACGCCAGAAGAAGCCTAGTGTCTGCAAGCCAGGAAGGGATCCTCCTCAGAAAACAGCCCTGCTGGCCATGAGCTCTCAGACTTCCAGCCTCTAGGACTACAAGGAAATGCATTTCTGTCATCCGTCTGTGATGTTTTGTTACAGCAGCCCTAGCTGACTAATATACTTTCCTAATTTCAGACAAACACACAGGCATGGGCTGACTTGGCATGTGGCCTACTGCTTTGCAAACTTTTAGAGTCAAAGTCATGCATAGTGCCAAGTTCAGGTGCCAGGGTCTCTGTGAACAGGACGAGGAACGGAGGGGAGGGCGTGCTCCACAAAAGCCACAGCAGCGCTATTTCTGGAGGCAGCCAAAGCCACTGCCTCCTAGGAAAGTCAAGGCTGACTCTGGAAAAGAATCCGCCCCAGTCATCCTGTGTGCAGACACTTTGTTGGATAGAGCTGTCCCAGCAGGACACCCATCAAGCAGGGTGAGTGACACATTCCCTTCTTGATTAGCTCCTGCAGCCACTTCCGGTCCAGAGCTGATGACAGACACAGACACCAGCTCCTTGACATCACAGCAGAAGCCCTGAGGAAGAGTGTGACCGGCAGGCCGGGGATGTCCTGGTATTTTTAGACTCTGGCTTGCTGAGAACCTTTCTTCTCTGCGCTGGCGTGTTTCTGATAACCTCTGCTCATGCTGAAGGACTGAAGTCTGACTCTGTCAGTAGGAGACAGGGTTTTGAGTTTAGAAAGACCTTAGAGGCCATCTTTTTCCACCTTCAGACATTTCAGGTGAGAAAATGGAAGCCCAGGGAAGTCTCAGGATGCCAGCCTCATCCCTAGCCCCACCAGCATTCTGCACAGTCAACAGAGTGTTCTTGCAAAATGTAAATCTGACTCTGTCACACTCCTGCTTAAAACCCTTCAAAAGCCCCTTCTTGCCATCGGAACAGAGCAGGTCCTCCTCTCTTGGCCCACGAGGCCCTTCATACCCTTGTCCCTGCATGAGGGCTTTCACTGTGACTGCACGGAGGACAGGCACCCCCAGGACTCCTGTTGGCTCCACCCCTCCTGTCCACCTGTTGCCCTTGCAGATGCTGCTCGAGGGCCACCTCTGCCCAGGAGTGTCCAGTGTTGGAAATGTCTGTTGCGTGTCCACCTCCCCCATCTAGCATAAGCCCCTCAGTATACATACTTAAAAGCTTTAAAAGAGAAATGGCATTATCTTAATGTACCTCAGAGAAGAGCACCCTCTGTTGGTCAAGCCTGGAATTGCACAGGACCAAGGTTTGTTCCCACATTTGGTTTGAGACAGAGCAGTTTTATTTCCTTCAGTCATCCATTCATGCACCCGCGCATCCTGTCACTCATCCATCGGATAGACAGCCACTGATGAGTCCCATATTCCCAGTACTCTGCTAAGGGTGGAGATGAATAGCAAGCAGGAAAGATTGAGGCCTCCTGGGATGACGCTGACAGTTTGGAAAGCAAAACAAAAATAACCTAGCATAGGAGCATGGAGTGCTCTTTCCAGTGGGAACTCAGGATGCCAAAGAGCACGTGGCTAGAGACCTCACCTCAGCTGTGTGGGCAGTGGGGCCAGAGAGGAAGGACTTGATGTCTGTCCACTTTACCTAACTTTCACCAAGTGGCTGCTACAGCCAGACGTTGTAATGGTTCTGGAGAGACAGAAGGAGCAGCTCAGAGTCTAGTGGGGGAGGAAGGGCAGGAGTCCTGGCAGCAATTAGAACAGCAGCAACAGCAAAACGATAATGGTCAGGCATTTTGCAGCTAACTCACCATAGTGCTACACTGTAGATGCAGAGCCACAGGAGGTGGACATTACCATTCTTTCTTAAATGTAAGGGAGTTGAATCTCGTGGTTGATCCTCATGCCATGCTCCTTCCACTACATGATGCTATCTCTCCAACCTGATTAAACTCAAAATAGAAGTAATGTCTGGTACACGATGTTCACCAAAACTCTGTGCTCTGGGATGCCTAGGACTTTTTTACACATGACAAACTCAAGACTTGGGGAGGCCACTGGCCTTATGTCAGATCCCACAGTCACAAAGAGAGCGCTAGTGTATAGTGAGTGGTGAGGACAACAGTGCTGCCACTAAATACCTGCCACTCAGATGGGCGTGGTAGCACATATTTGTAATCCTACCACTCTGGGAGGCTGAGGCAGGAGGATCATGAGTTTGAGCTCAGCATAGGCAACTTAGTGATTCAGTGAGAATCTGTCTCAAAATAAGAAATAAAAAAAGAGCTGGGCTGGGGATGAAGCTAGTGCAAAGGCCCTAGTTCGATTCCCAGTAACACACACACACACACACACACGCACACAGAAGTAAAAGGAGGACGAGTAAGACAAGAATACCTGCCATTCACCAGGTGAGTGGTCTTAGAGCCAGTGATATTTTTTGTGCCTCAGTTTCTTTATCACCTACCTCATGAGATTGTCTTCAGAGTCAAGATAATATGCTATTAAAGACTTGCACATTAAGCATTTCATATGCTGTTATTATGATTACTAGCTCTTAGGGGGAACATTTTTTTCCCACTCCTTTTGTTTCCATGTGGAGTGAACACTCTTGATGTGCCCCCATATATCCTTCCCCTTAATCTTCCCCAAAGAAAGAAACAACACTTACCTGACTGGTGAGCCCAGGAGAAGGCACTGAGCATACTGGGCTTAGCCCCTTCTGGATTCTCTTTGAAACCCAGATTCTGGGCAGGTGTGGATGTCTAACTCAGAGGTAAAATTTTAGAGATACCACAGAACTAAGCCACTTGCCCCAACTTCACTTTTCTCAGCCAAGGTTTTGACCTGCCCCTACCTGATGCCTATGTCTTTTCCCTGCAGTCCATTCTGAAGTTGGGTGGGAAAGAGAAACTAGAACATTAGCCACAGTAAGATCCAGGCCCCTTTCTGCCATTTCTCCCTCTGTATTTGCTGCCCGTGAGGGCTTGAGGTTGTTGGGATTGGGAGCCTGGACAGGCTGCAGAGGTCACAGCCCAAGGCCATCATTCCTCAGATGGTGGGAACTGGGACTGGGAGGGGCTGTGATCACAGGAAGAAGGCTGGACTCAGTCCTCAGATCCTGCCCTCCTGGAGGGCCCTTTCTCCTGTAGGTGCCACCACCCTCCAGCAGCCTGGGGGTGCTACAGGCTTTCCTAGCTTCAACTGGAAGTTGGCTTGCTTGGGAGTCAGGCACACAGAGAAAGAACGAGGTCCTAATAGTGAGAGGGTGCTGTTTGAGAGTGAGTAAGGTGGGAGAAGGCAAGGGTCTGGGTTCTCAGGGGCCCAGCCCCTCGAGCCCAGCCCCTGGTGTGCAGGTCAGCCTGTCTGCTGTGCAAAAGGCAGGCAAGGGCTTCATTGCTATTCTACCTGTGTTCCTCTCAATCCCTCACAATGGAGTCCCCTTATAGAAGCTGAAATGGATCTCTGGCTGATCTAAGCCTCCCAACCCACACCTTCCAAGCACCTGATGCCACTGCCAAGGAGTATGGGGGTGGCATGGCACGTCTCCTGACAGCAAAGCCACCTGAGGCCAAGTCTACCTGCCCTCTGGCTGCACACCTGGGCTCTGTGCTCCTCCCACCGCACAAAAGGCGTGGACATAATCAGGGCTTGGCACTTCTGCTTTGCTAATGCTGGCCTCTGACCACAGTGCCTTACCTCCTCCTTAGCTTGAAGAACTTATATTTACTCATCAAGGCTCAATGCAAATGTCACCTTTCCTATGAAAACATTTGTAGCCTTCCTTTTTTTTTTTTTTGGTGGTTCTGTAGCATGCCTCGAAGATCACAGTTTTCATATTATTGAAAACTCCAAGCTTCTTGGCTATATCTGGCTGTAAATGTTTGTCTGGGCAACAAGTTGGTTTTGGAGAACTTGAGCTTGAACATCTCCAGGAAGGGGCTGCAGTTTGCCACAGGGCCCACCGCTGCCCTGCTGCAGTACATTCTGCTGCCTCGTGCATTTTGATTTCTTGCCCTGCTCCTTAAGGCATTTGAGTCTGCAACCCCTGTCGGAGGGTCTCCCTCCAGCAAACAGTGAGTTAAAGGGGAACTTTCCAAGATATTTCCCTGAATATTAGGGAAATAGAGCCAATAAGAGAGAAATAGAACCAATACGAATATATTCCTATATGAAGGGGGTCACACAGTTATGGAGGCTCTCGGGTCTCAAGATCCGTAATTGACAAACAGGAGAGCCAGGAGAACAGAGAGCATAGTTGTAGTCTGAGAGTGAAGGCCTGAGAAAAAGGCGAGCTCATGAGTCTAAAATGCAGTAGGCTCTAGACCCAGGAAGAACTGAAGGCGGGAAAAGGCCGATGTCCCAGTTTGGAGACTATCGGGCAAGAAGAATTCCCTCTTACTCACAGGAGTGTCGGCGTTTTGTTCTAATGTCACCAACTAATGTCCCTCCAAACAGGGAGAATAATCTACTATACTCAGTCCACCAGTTCAAATGCTAGTTTCATCAGAGAGCCCCTCACAGGTACAACCAGAATAACGTTCGGCCAGATGTTGGGGCACCCCACAGCCCAGACTAGTTGACATTAAACATCACATCCCATCTCCTGGTTATTAATTAAGCATGCATCCAAGCACTGTTGTGAAGGGATTTTGCAGATGTAGTTGAGGTGAGGGGCCTTTGCATAGGGATCCTATCATAGATTATCTTTGTGTGCTCACACTTAATCCCATGAGCCCCTAAAAGGAGAGAGGCTTCTCTAGTTGGAGACAGAGAGGTGAAGCAGAAGGGGAGGTCGGACAGAGTCCAAGGACGAGAATGATCTGGCTCATCATGCTGATTCTGAGACACAGGGGCCAAATGCCAGGCTCAGGGAGAGGCTTCTGGGGACAGCAAGGACACAGGGACCTCAGTCCTACAAGTGCAAAGGAACTAAATTAGGTTTATAACCTGAAGGAGCACAGAAGCAAATTCTTCCCCAGAGCTCCGGGTGAGGAATTCAGCCCTCCCAAAGCTGGATTTTAGCCTAGTGTCAGACTTCTGATCAACAGAAACTGTGAGATAAATTCATCTTAAAGTCACCACATTTGTGGCAATTTGTTATCACACCAAAGACAAATGGATGTCCACCTTCTTCATGTTCACACTCCCATCCTACATGGTGCCTGGCACACAGTAGGCTCTTGCCACACATTTGTCAACCAGCAAAGCCCTTGTGACAAAACCTAGCCTTGCTTACCTCGGAGGGAAGAGGTTCGATGCTATTTCCATCTCCACGTGAGAGCCTCCAGAGAGGAGAAGCTGACTGACATCCAATCAGCTGACAGGCAGCCCAATTTAAATCGCTTGTCAGGAAAGCTTGGTGAATCATTGCTCCTGCATGAGATGACACCTCAGTGTGTGTGCTCCATAATGTGTGGAAAGAGGCTCCAGTTTAAGGAGAAAAGGAAACTGAATTATCTTCCGAAGGCTTCCTTTTCTTTTCCTGATGATGATGAATGGCTGCAGCACAGAGATGGCAGAGGAAACACGCTCCGCAGGTGGTTGTGGCAGAGTTCTGCTGCCCTACGGTTTGAGTAGTATGGCAGGATGACTGCGGTCATCGAGGCACCAGGTGGAGCTGTTGTAGGACGCACAGCAAGAGGCCTGGGCTGGCCCAGAGCATCCTGGTTGCAGGGGTGAAAAACTTGACGTCTGCTTCCCTTTTTGTTGCAGAACCTCTGAGCCCCAGTTCCCTTTTCCAGTGAAACTCCCCCCACCCCCTTTTCTTCCAGCTCTGGGGTCTGACAATATTACCTACACCAAACACTTCTTAGGAGGCCCCTGGGAGGCTCAGTCTGCTAATACGAGCCATCATGTTATCCCATTCATACATTGTTTTAGCCATCAAAGCACATGAACTTGTATCTTAGAATTTTTAAACCTTAATAAAATTTTCAAAACAATTAAGACTACAAAAAGTGCAATAGATATTTTTCTATAACCTCCAAAACCTAAGTAACTGGAAAAGGCTCTAGAGACCAACCAGCCCAGAGACCTCTAACACAAACACTAAAAGCTGAGACACTTTCATTCGCTTATCACCCAACAGCATCCCCACAGGCACCAGGTAAAAACTCCCAGGAGCTCCACAGACCACATTCTGAAAATCACTGGTTTGGCTTCTTTTGAAAACAAACACACTGAGGACCAGGGAGGGCCAAGTTGTTTCTACAAGGCAGCAGCGCAGTCAGGACCTGGATCCCACATACTTCACCCCTAAACCAATGCCCGGGGTGGGCCCAACTTCCTGCCAACCAAGCACTGGAGAGGAGGGGGCTGGGCAGGAAAGCAGCTCCGCTTTCTCTCTGCTCTCCTTGTTGCTCACAGGCAGAAAGAGATAAATGAAAATGTGGATTAGGCCCGTTATCCCTCGGCATATGTCGGTGTTAATAAGTGTGTTCTTTGTAGATTCATTAATCCACTGTTAGGAACTGAAAATGAGCATTTCAGATGCTTAATGTGATATCCTGGAGGCTCTGAGAACCAAGTCCCCCCAGATAGAGTGTTCTTTAATCTTTCTAAATGGTCCATAATGGACCCTCCGGGTCTGAATAAGGAATGCAGTCTGTTATGAGTTATGGACAAGATCTTCTAAAAAGGCCGCTTTAAAAAAATATCCCAAATGGTATAACTAAAGCTTATTATCTTTATTCCATGGTGATGTTTTGAAATATAACTTTAAATGGTTCCCCCCTTAAAAATTTTCTTTTTTAAACAAAAACCAAGAGGGGTTTTTCACAAAATTAATTAACCAGATTTTCATGTATATTTTAGCAAAGCGATTTAAATTGTCTGTGAAGGCTTATAATTAGATCTTATATACTGTTGGCATTGTATTGAACCTGAAAGATTACCTGGTATTCACAAGAGAAAATTGAGACCCTGAGAAGGTAAGTAACATTTCCAAGGTCATACTGTAAGTTTGGGAATAACTGAGACAAAATCCAACTCTATATACTGCAGACCAATGTACCATTTGTGAACCTACACTTCAGAACGGGCCCAGGGCAATTCAGAGTTCACCGTGGTAAAATTACAGCCTCTTAAATAGTAATCAGGAACAGGAAATTTTTTATTTATAAGCAGCAAGTAGGGGAGTGGTAAAGTGCTCAGATTTTCTAATCGGACTCTAAACTGGGGCAGGTTACCTACCTCTACATCTGACCTTTCTCATTTGTACAACGGGAATGGTAACTTTGCCAACATGGTGGGACTATTGTAAGGAGTAAGTGGTACAAGAAAGGTAAAGAATAGTTAGTCATCGTTACTGTTAATATTAACTTGTCAATTTTTACATGAATGCCTTCAGAGAAACTTCCTTCTCTTGGTTCCAGTTCATGGCGAATTACTGTGTCTAAAGTAATCAAGTGCTGCATCTTGTAAGATCTGAGAAAAGCATACATTCTCTTACCACCCAGGATCAACACCTTCTCGGTGAATTATTCTCTGTGTTTGAGACTGAGAGTTAAAAGCTATTTCCAAAGGCGCAGAAGTTGACCAATTCCCTTCAACAAACATTTACCGAACATCCTGTGTGTCCCATCAGACTGTGTGAAATTCAGACAGAAGCAGACCGGGTTCCTGCCCCGAGGGGCCCCCAAACAGTGATGAATATAGAATCTCTCAGTGTCTCCGGTACAGGCATTAAGGCGAGTAGTCCAAAGAAGAGGAAATAGAGCCACGTGAGAGGATATCATGGAGCGAGAGTTATTCCCATGGTGACACATGGAAACATCTTTGAAAGTAGGATTTGATTCAACTGTTAAAGGGACGATATGTCTCCAGAAAGTGTTACATAGGCATCTTTTAAGATTTCCCCCAGCCACCCTACCTTCTAGTGCACTGAGCCTTGTGTAATCTCCCCCTTGGGACTTGCTTCTAATGAACAGAATACCAAAATTTGGCAAATGTCCTTTCTTTAACAAACTTAGACAAGATACTGACTTCTGTTTCACCCTTTCACTGGTGCTTTTGATGAAACATCTGGCCACATTGGAAGAGGTCTGTAGCTAAACTGTGGGGGGCCTTCAGTACCCAAGCTATATTGGAAGACAACGGGGAGCCATAGGGAGTTTTGAAGCAGGGGAGTCCCTTGACTCGAGTTGCCCTACTGAAGATTGATCTGATGCTGTGTGCAGGACACATCGAAGAAGCAGAAATCTGAGAGAGATACAGAATCTGGGAGCGGTATTGAAGGCCTAAACTCTGACCAAAGAAACAAAGCCCAGAACACTGTAACAGAATTCTCATCTGAGTTAAAAGTCCTCCAAACATTTTTCCAGTTTTGTGAGGTAGAATCTCTATCAGGTATTTATTTGACCTCCACCCCATTTCCCCTCCATGCACTGATGAGCTCATATTCGATCAGAAAATAATCACAGGCTTGACTTTGTGGGAATGAAAGGAAACATACCCCAGAAGGGGAGAGGAGGGGCTAGGCCTGAGCATTTTCTCAGCTTCTTGGAGATCAATTTATAAACCTCACTGAGACTGCCACATTTTTCTTGCTGTGCCTTCTTTACCTTCCAACAACCTTGTTCCCAACTTAAGGGCCCAGGATGCTTCGGGTCCTTGGAGGAGAATCGAAGGGTGTTCAAAGCTATTCCAATATTTTAAAAAACACATAGATATCCTTTCAGTTACTCACTATAAAACAGCACAGTTAGCCAAGATGCCAAATGTCTTTGGTTTGATCTAGAAGCATAAACAATGTGCTGTGGTGATTCTGGATGGCCAATTAGAATTCCTGGCTGGAACCATACACTTTTAGTCAATAAAAATAGAGAAATGGATTAATTAACACTACACAACAGGAGAGGAAATGGAAAGCCAGAGAAGAGCGATGGTTCTTCCAAGTCACACAGCTGTGGGTGACAGAGGCTGGGGTAGGACCCAGGAGTTCTTTTTCCAGGACCATACTTTCAACCTTCTCCAGGATTACAGGGGACAAAACCATTGCTATAGGCAAGTTTCCATTATTTTAATATAATTTTTATTATTAACATTATTTTTTCATTAGCATTATTTTTAAAAATAATGATTTCATCATGACTAATGAGAAGGTTCTTGAATAGCAATATTTCTTTCATCTGAACAAGAGTCAATATGGTTTTTAGGGCCGGTGAGATGGCTCAGCGGCGTACGCACCTGCCTGGCAAGCACGAGGGCCCGAGTTCGACTCCCAGAACCCACACGAAAAAAGAGCTGGTGATATCACTCAGCAGCACGGGTGTCTGCTGGTGTGCGAGGTCCTGAGGTCGACCCCTGGTACCCACAAAAAAAATATGGTTTTTAATTGTGATATCATTATTTACAATAAGAGGTATTCATTGTGATGCTCATCCCTGGTTTCTGATACAGCGCTCTTTAAAAGCCTTATACTTTCCTGAACAATAGGGGTTGCTAGGGCAGTCTTTTGTTCTGATACTTGGTTTTCGTGTGTGTGGTTCCTGACCAGAGCTCTTGACACCTTGGGATTCCATGGGTGATAGAAGCATCTTTTGCCATAATGAGGCAACAGTTGGTGGGCTCCTGGGTGGGGCTGATCATCAAAAAGAACAGAGCATCTGTGTAAAGCTGTCCCCACAGTGATCCTCCAGAAGAGAGGGAGGAGCTAAATGTTAAGTCCACCGTTGATCTACATGATAAGGCTGCTATAAAAACCCATGAGCTTCAGGGTTTGCAGAGATGCTAGGTTGTTGAAGGTAGTGCATTCCAAGAGGGCACAGAAACTGCGCTTCTTCCCCCATACCTTGCCTGAGTCACCTCTTTCATCTAGCGGTTCCTAAGCCATAATGAATGGGTAAACATACATGAAGTATTTCCCAGAGATCTGTGCATAACTCTGGCATTGATCAAGCCTGAGGAGGGGGCTGTGGGAACCCCCAACTGGGGATGGTTTTGTGGGACTAGGCCCTAAACTTGTAGGGTTTGACTCCAACTCCAGGTAGAGAGCATCATAGTTGAATTGAATGATATGACACTCAGCTGTTATCAAAGAATTGGTCAGTGTGGGGAAAAGCCTACACATTTTGGAGACCAGAATTGTTGCTTATTGTATGCAGGAAGAGGGCCTTTGAAGAGACCAGTGACGAATAAAAGAGGCTCCATCGAAGCAGTTGACTTAGCTGGGCACCTCACAGACAATCACAACCGACATCTCTGGTACACAAAATGATAAAACAAGAGAAATACCACTTGGAAAAGATCCGAGGGTTTGAAATCAGAAGGCCTGTGTTTGGGCTTCATTCGGCCAATACCTAGGTGTACGACCAGCAGTGAACACTGAGCCCCCTCAAGCCTGTTTCCAAATGTGAAAACTTGCATTAAAGTAATCCCTTTCACGATTGCACCAGAGTGAGGATGTTTATGTCAATACTATGTGCTAAGTAACGCTCTGAAGTTGCAAAATAACTATTGATGCTGAATTAAAGAACATAGTTCACCAACCTTTCTCCACAAACCTGCACACAGGGACTCATCTTCCCCCGGAGCCCAAATAAGAAGCATGGACTTGTTCTCCACTGCTTTCTCTCATCTGCCAAAACAAGCTTCACCATTCCTCCATCTCATTTCCCTCGTATCTGTCTTTTATGAAGAATGCCTGTTCTCCTGCTTGGGGTGGGTGCCATCATCTCCAGCCTTGGCCTTTGCAGTGAGCTGTCTTCTAATCCAGCATCCCAAGCTTTAGGGATGTGTACATCACCTGGAATCCTAATAAAGTGAGTGTTGTCAATTAAATACCTCAGGATGTGTCCTGAGATGATCCCTTTCCAGCAAGGAGGGCCAACACTGCTGATCTCTGGACCACACATCCAGCAGAAAGGCTCCCATCAGTGTCCCTGAGTCCAGTCTTGCACCTTCCCCACAACCCACCCATTCTCCGCCATTTCCAAGGGTGATCTTTCTAGTGCATAAATACGACCATGTTGCCTCCATGTTAAAAACCTTCAACGAGCAGGCAGATCTAACATGAGGGTTCTTAGCTCTGGCTGCAGATTTCTGACACCTAAAAAGCTTTAAACAATGACCAGGTTGCAGCTCAGACCAATTAAATAAAAGTCTCCAGAGGTGCAGCCTGGCAAAAGTAATTTCAGTGATTGGCCACAAGGGTTGTCCCAGTAAAGAAACAAAACTCCCCTCATAAGTTAGCCCTCACTATAAGCTCAGGTAGTTTCTTATTCCCAGGTGAGGACACCGCACCCATGGATTGAGTGCCTCACCCCAGGTCCAGCCTGTGAGTGGTCCTGAGACCTGGGAGCCATCTTGCTGCAACACACCTGGTGGAGGAGCAGTGCGAGCCTGGTGCGCAGGACTCCCCCGCCTCCTGTTCAATCATTCCAGGGACACATTTGCAATTGTTTTCAGCATCTCTTCTCTTTATTCCCCAAACTCCCATGGCCTTTGATGAATTCTGGAGGAGGAAATTGTTTGGCATTTTCAACCAAGTGCTCTGATACTTGAGCACGGTGGCAAATGGGGAGTGACAGCACCTTATCAGTCACCACATCCTGGCTGCTGTCACAGCTCCCTCCTCTCTGCCAGCAGCACTCACCCCCACTCCTCAGCTCCCTGACTCACAGAGCACTGAGAGATGCTTCCACAAGGAGAGTCAATGTCTTAAAATGTCAGATGCACCAGTTGCCACTGTCAGCTT
Organism: Erethizon dorsatum; assembly: GCA_028451465.1. Taxonomy (NCBI): domain Eukaryota; kingdom Metazoa; phylum Chordata; class Mammalia; order Rodentia; family Erethizontidae; genus Erethizon; species Erethizon dorsatum. Next base: position 124,769,596 of record CM051828.1, on the reverse strand, counting down.
TTACGGCTCATGATATTTATCAGAAGGAAACAATTAAGTCCCCCAGAATCTGGGATCTCCCTTGGAGCTCAGGTGGAGGGTCATAAAATTGCCCACGAGTGAGGTGTCCTGTTTGAGGGTGGGATGCAACCCAGCATCTCCTCCATGGGAGGGGGCCGGGCACCTCCCAGACATGACTCTGTTTTAATGCTGACTGCAAGGCCGGGAGCTCTGTTCTGAGTCCTCACTTGATGACAACGGTGAGGCTGAATGTGATTTGCCCGAGGTTACACCAATGGGAAAGGCAGGGCCAGAATTAGCTTGCAGTTGGGTGCTGAACCTGTGGTCTTTTCAACGTTAGGCAGCTTCCAGCACCCACCGTGGTGCCCGGCAGAAAAGGCACTCAGTGAACACTTGTTGAATGAAGGATGAATGTCTTGTGCCATGCCGCCCTGAAAGACAGGCTCTGTCTGTGATCAGCACTTTGGACGGGCAATGGCACCTCGCCTTACCTTCCTTTTTCTTTTTTATTCAATATATTTTCATTAGTGCATATTAATTTCATAAAAGATTGGGTTTCAATATAATATTTTCATACTTGCGCATGACACATATGACCACTATTACCTCCCTTATAAACATTTCCCCTTCCTCTTCTTTTGTCTAATAAGAATCTCCCTTCTAATTTCATGCCAACTATTTTCTTTTGGATTCCACTTATTAGGAGAAACATGTGACACTCGTCTTTGTAAACCTATCTTATTTCGCCTAATATGATAATCTTAAGTTCCATCCATTTTCCTGCAAATGGGATAATTTTGTTCTTTATGGCCGAATAGCGTGTATATATATATATATATTTAATATATATATAGTGATATATATGATATACATCACATTTTCATATACATCATATTTTCATATATATGATATATATATCTCACATTTTCTTTATCCATTCATCCATTGATAGGCACCTAGGCTACTTCTATATCTTGGCTTCTGTGAATTGTGCTGTAATACACACTCAACATTACTTTTTCAGAGATAAAATACCAGTTCTTTACAACTGGTGTTGGAATGGCAGGTGGTGACAGTAGCCTCAGGTGGGTTGAATTCCTGAAGGTGATTTCAGGTTAAACAGTAATAGTCAGGTCCCAGGGGACAGAGGTCCAGGTCCTCTCATTTCTGAAGCTCCCTCCCTTACTCTGGGCCTCCCGGCCCCTCAGCTGTGGAATGGGAATTAGAGAAGACATGGACTTGGGTTTTCCCTGGGCCTAGGATGCTTACTGAGCCACAAGTAGGAAGGTGGGTCACCAGACAGATAAATAGCACCTTCTTATATGAGAAACCCCAAATACAAATAATTGAAAGAGCAAAATAAAAGAGAGATGGTAGGGGGCCGGTGAGACGGCTCAGCGGCTTAAGCGCCTGCCTTGCAAGCGCGAAGGCCCGAGTTTGACTCCCAGAACCCACATACGAAAAAGGGGCCGGTGATATCGCTCAGCGGCACGGGTGCCTGTTGGCGCGTGAGGTCCTGAGGTCGTCCCCCCGGTACCCACAAAAAAAAAAAAAAAAAAAGAGAGAGATGGTAGGAAACAGGGAGGTAGAAATTTGGAGATGGGAAGGGGATCAGGAGAAAGCGGGGAAGGGACCAAAAATAATCAAGATATGAAATATATGTCACAATTTCCCAAAATGAATGTAAATACTATGTACACAAACACAGACTAATAAAATATTAAAAAAAGAAAGGTGGGCCAAGTTTTTCTCCCAGGGCTCTAGCCTCTCTCCTCAGAGCACTTTGCATGGCCTGGATGCAGAGCAAAGGAGCAGGTCTGGCTTCTGGCTTCCGGCTTCCGGCTTCCGGCTTCCGGCTTCCAGCTCCTTCTGAGGCCCTTGGGCAGCATCTGCTTCCTGTCCCAGTGCCCTGCACTTCCCCATGGCCCAGCTCTCCTTTGCTGTGCTCTGGCCTGGCACTCAAGGCCCTGTGTGTCCAGCCCCTTCTTCTCAGCACCACCTCTTCCTCCTGCCCTGCGCGGAGTAGCCAGTAGAACCTCCTGCCTGCCTGTCTCTGTGCCCCTGCCCAGGCTGTGCCTGCAGCCTGGATGTGTTTTCCCCACTCCGCCTACTGAGACAGCCTTGCCAAGATCCTGGCTCTACCCAGCTCCCCAGACGGTCCTCATTCCTGAGGCCCATTGTCTACTCACTCAGTACTTTCCTCACCCACTCGCCCCTGGAGGGTGAGCACTTGCCGTGCCCCAGGGCTGTGCCATACACTTTCATTGCCATCTCATCTAATCCTTTTGACCACCCCGTGAGCCAGTATCATTTTCACCTGGATTTCACCAATGAGCAAACTGCAGCACAGCAACCAAAGTCACCCAGCTAATACGTGGCAGAATGTGCACTGGCATCACACAGTCTGACCCCAGGTCCCAGGGGAGCTTTCTGTCTAGCGTCTCTCTTCTGCCAGATCCTGGGCTGCTCAGCACAGGGCTGTCTTAGTCCTGCAGTCAGAATTCATTCAATAAACACCCACTGGAAACCAGCCTGTGTTGGTCCCTGTGAGGGACAGGGCAATCTTATGGGGGAAGTGTAGCCCCCACTCTTTCGGCCCTCCTGGCTCAGGGCTTGGTGTCACAAAGGATGCTTCGAGAGTCCCTGGTGAGAGGTGTGGCAGGTAACACTAGGTGAGGGGCAGAGTCCAAAGCCAGGATCTGAGGACAGAGCCTTCCATGGCTGCCCTGGAAACAGGAGGCTGGTGGGGACAGATGGGTGCTCAGCCATGTGGTGGGTTGCGTGGAGGGAGACGCTCACTGTAGCACGGGGAAAGCCAGCCAGTTGAGAATGCAGGGAGACGAGCCTCACCACTGCAGATTGGCCCAAGGCTCTCCCCATGCCTTGATTCAGACTGCAAATTCCGCCTGCCACAGAAACAAGGCCAAGATGGTATGCCTGGGTTGTCTGAGCCAGCCACCTGTCACCTTCACTTAGGGGCCAGCCTTTGTCACAGAAGAAAGCCTTAAAAGCAAATGATTTGGAGAGGTGGACACAGTGCCAGGTTCCTTCCTCAGGCTTGATTTCATTTGTGCAGCAAAGAGAGGAGTTACTGTCTGGCTCCTGCACATTGCAGGTCGATTTCCTCTCAAGGCTTCAGGTGAGGAATCCAGCAATTCCCACCACTCCCTGCCCTAGTTAAGCAGAAAGCCTGCAGTTTGGTTTAGTGTGACACCCATTTGCTCATCTTATTAAGTCTTAGGTGTGGCACTGGGCACTGGGCCACACAAAGAAACAGAGAAAAAGGGCCAGGGCCCTAGAGAAGGAGTCAGACTGTGTGTAGTTTGCTTTGTCCCCAGGCAGGCAAAGACACTTGCTGTCACTGCTGAACAGGCAGAGTGCTGCGATGACCCCAACGAGGAGGGAGGAGGGATGGGTCCTGCTGTGTCAACGGAAGGCTTTGCAGAGAAGACGAGATCTGAGCTGGGTTGGGAAAGAGCAGGGTTTCAACAGGGGGAGAAGGGAGGAATAAGCTCATTTCAGACAGTGTGGACTTGATTCTTAAGAAATGAGTCAAATGTACCTTGGTCTGATGGTGGCCTTCAGGAAGCAAATGACATATGGCCCTCAAGTCTTCCCTCTTCCTGGATTTCCTGTCCCAGGAAATGTCACTGCCTCTCACCCTCCTGCTTACCCAAGTCCCCTTCACCTCTCTACATTCAACAAATCTTCAGGCCTATCCAGTCTAATGAACAACTCTCAAATTTTCTGCATCTCTCCATTGACAGCACCAACAACTCAGGGTGCCAGTAATTCTTGACTAGGCCTCTCAGGCAGAAGTGTTTTTGCTTTCTCTGGATTCTGAAAACACTTTGACCTTGTTTTTATGACTCTATCCCATTGCATTTAGTAGTTTTTGTGCCCTTTAATCCCAAACTCAGTCTCTGGCACATCACAGGCACTCAGTGTATATCTGTTGAACTACTTGTGGTGCCTTTTTATTTACATCAGCCCACACAGTGCTGGCTTTCGGGACAGCTGAGCCAGCTAAAAGTTAGGGCTTGGTGTTCAGTGGCTTTGTCCAACTGACCTGATTTCCGAAGGGGATAGACTTATCCGCCTCCATCGAGCATTCCCATGTCTGTTAAGGTTGGGCGGCAGCATTCTGGAAAGGGCCAGCAGAAGACAAAATCATTAAGCATCCCAGTTGCAGGTGTTTCCATCCATTTTCTGCTGCTACCACAGAGAACCTGAGACTGAGTAATTCATGGCTCGTAGTTCTGGAGCCTCTGAAGTCCAAGAGCATGGTGCTGACATCTGGCAAGGGCCTCGGTGCTACGGCATTTTGTGGTGGAAGGTAGAAAGCAAGGAAGAGGGAGAGCAAGAGAAGAGGGTGGGGATGACTCATTCTTATTACAAGCCACTCTCGAGCTGACCGATAACTAACCCGCTCCTGTGATTACAATGTCAGTCTATTCAGGAGGGAAGAGCCTGCTGGACCTAATCACCTTGTATCAGGTGACCTAATCACCTCCAACAATGTTGTATCGGGGACTAAGTTTCCAGTACACGAACTTTGGGGGACACCATAGCAACAAGTAATAGGGAAGAAGTGAAGATGGTGGCAGTCGAGGGGTGTGGCAGGTATCTTGCCATCCCATGAAATAGGAACACGTGATCTGCGACCATGGAAATTCTGGTCACGTCCTAGAGACCCTGTTATGTTGCAAAGCTGAGAAAGAACCCACTAGGCCTGCCAGCTTCCAGGGTCTTTGGAATGGCAGTCAGCAGAGAAGTCTCCAAAGAACATTTAGTTGGGAGTCAAGACACCCAGGCAAGGACTCCAGCTCTGCTGAGACCTGGCTGTGTCGTCACAGTCACATCTACGGCAAAGCACCCGCTCCAGCCCAGACCATGCTCTGACGCTCATTAAGGAACTCTTCAATATGTGGACCACCCTTGCTTGGGAGACCTGCTCTCTGTGGCTCCCATGCCCAGGCAACAGCCAACGAGAGCAGAAGTGATGGTCAGGCTGGGTATGGCTGAGGAAGGAGCCGAGCAGACGGTGCAGCCTGCCATTCTTGCACAACCACTGGCATTCTCCTCGCAGGTCAGCCACGTCCTGTATCAGGCACAGAGCTGCCTTGGCCTGCCCCCCCATCTTCTCCACCATGACCATCAAGGCCTGCTTGCCCCCTCCCTATCCGGCCTCCCTTCAAGTAGATTCCACTGCTGTTTGGGGGCCAGTGGCCTCGAACTCTTGGTGGAATCCGTTAGGCACGCTTGAAGCAGTGGAAATTCTCACCTGCATAAGGAGCTTGTGGCCCTGCTGCCTCCCCTCCTCTGAGTGCTGCGCCAGTCCGTAGTGCTGAGGGGGCGCTGCTGCCCGTGAGGTGAGCAGTCCCCTGTGGAGGTCAGATCCTGGAACGGAACCAGGCCTGCCCAGCCTGGCAATGTCTCTGCATCAGTCCCCTGGGCTGCGCAATCCCGTTCCTATCTCAGTGAGTGAGTAGACTCTTAGGAGCAAGAGTGACTTCTGTTTTCTGACACTCGGCATTTACTTAAATTCTCTTGGCAGGATTTTCTGGGTGGACTCTCAGGCCTGATTCTCAGGTGGTCCACAGACCCAAGAAAGGATAGTGGGTTCTGGGAAGGGGTGATGAAGAGAAGGCAGATGACGGTGCTTGGCAGATAGAAAGTCCTGGACACTGAGGAGTTAGCTTAGGGGACAGCAGGATGTCAGCCTGGCCGTGGGGACTTATGACAACACCTTTGACCTTGAGCTTAGTTGTGGGTGGCTCTTCAAGCACATGAAGGGGCAGGGAGAGATCAGAGGTTGAGGAACCCCTGGATGCTAGTGTCAGGGGAGAGCTAGTGGTCCAGGATTCTTGACTCCCCAAATCCTTGCAGAGAACAAACCCTCAGGGCAGGCTTGATGCTGTTTCTGCTGCAACAAAGGGTAAACAGAGTCAAGTAGAAGGACATTCAAAATAAGCACCCAGGACAGGCCTGAAGACCTGAAGGCTGTCAGGGTCAGTGCACCAGCTTCCGCCTCGCCAGTGTTACCTGCATCTGCCTCTTCTTCTGGACTTCCTGCTAGCCAACCCCATCACCGCCATGTGCCCTTTGCAACAGCTCCGTCCCTGGGCTCCTGCCTGCAGTATCTGCTGCTTCAGTTCGTTTCCAACAGCTGGATCGTTCTGTGGCATGCATCTCAATCTGTCTGGACTTTTGCCTGAAAACCTTCAAAGGTGTCTCCTCACGGCCTCTGCCCAAAACAGCTTCCCAAAAGGTGTTCCAAAGCACACTATTCCTGCAGGATATTAATGGAGTTCCTTGAGGGATAGGCTAGGTACCCAAATTGCACTGGGAATGCTGGGCAAAGCAACACCAGGTGTGCCTGTACACAGCCGGACTGCGCAGCACCTGTAGAGGGCAGTCTGATGGTAAAACTCCCAGAAAGAGTCACGGTGGGCCACTGCTCCCAAGCTCACTTAGGAAACTTTCTTCTGTATTCTGTGAAAGTGAGATTCCATGGAACTCAGCATGGGAAAAGGCAGTTTAAGGCATGAAGTCCAAATTCCTCAGGCTAGCATTCAAGGTAACCTGTGGCTGGGTCCAGGATCATGAAAAATTGAGTTCCTTGGATCACCATGGGTTGTTCCCAGCCACTCTTCATTAAGAATGAATGGACTCTGGGCCGGTGAGATGGCTCAGCGGCGTAAGCGCCTGCCTGGCAAGCGCGAGGGCCCTAGTTCAACTCCCGGAACCCACATACGAAAAAAGGGCCGGTGATATCCTCAGTGGCATGGGCGCCTGCTGGCGCGCGAGGTCCTGAGGTCAACCCCTGGTACCCACAAAAAAAAAAAAAAAAGAGTGAATGGACTTCAACTGGTGAATGGATAAAGAAGATATGTTTTTTTTTTAATACAGTGGAGTACTATTCTGCCATAAAGAAGGATAAGCTCAAGATATTTCTAGTAAATTATGCACCTTGGGACCATAATCTTGAGTGAAATAAATCAGACACACATGTGTAAATACTGCATTGTTTCTCCCATGTGAGAAACCAAAAGTGTAAATAAGGATCAAAATGTATAGTAGGTATCAGAAATAGGAAGAAAATGTTCAATTGGGAAGGAGAACAGGGCAGGGGGAGGAAAGAAGGGAAAAGTAAAAAAAAAAAAAAGAGAAAAGAAGGAAAACATGGAAACAAAGCTTTTATAAATGGGGAGGGGAGGAGGGGTTGAAGGGAGGGTAGGGGAATGGGGAAAAATCAAGTTATATCATGTAATGGTACAAATTCTCTATGATGAATGTGATCATTATATACACCTGAAATGTACTAATAAAATCTGATTGGGAAAAAAAAGAGTGAATGGATTTAACTAAAGCACTTGAGATCTTGGGTACTGTTGGGATGATGCTGTAGGTAACGTGTGGTGGGAGGTGGCTGCAGGGAGCTTAGGAAGACTAGAGACCTTGTACTTCAAAATAAGACCCCTCAGAAAGAAAATTTCTGGTTGGGCAGCTTCATGGTAGATGGTTGCCACGGATACAGCACTAACATCTATTCTACCTCTCTGAGAAATGACGGTGATAAAGTCACAGAGCATGGTAGCAGGAACGAGCTGTGCAGGTCACATAGTTGAGTGGTCTTGTGACAGTCACCCGGAGGGGCTTGTGAGACATACAGCACTCTCACGCCCCATGCACACAAACACTGAAGATCCTGATACAGTGGATTTGCACTCAGGAATCTAAATTTAGCACAAGCTCCCCAGATACTTTAAATGCATGTGACCCTTAGACCATAATTTTATAGTGATCCAATATATATTGGATAATAGGGATCACCTTTTGTTTTGTAAGGCTGATGAAACTGAGGCCCACTGAGTCCACGGGGCTGAGCCTTGGCTTAAGATCCCTTCTGACTCCCCAGCCAGGACCCTCTCCACTTCACAGTGACCAGCGAGCTTGAGGTCCTCCATGGAAGAGACAAGTTTTGGAGAGACAGGCAGCAAGTCACATGCTTTGAGGAGTTGACCTGGATGTTAAATGAGAAACACAAGAAGCAAATACCAAGGCTCTTAGAGTGATGGTAGCCATAATGATTTTAATAGCTTGGTTAGCACAAAATGAAGTATCCAGTGTAAGAGAATTATGCTTAAACCTCCCATGGAGAAAGGATGGTGACAATAAGCCTCCAGGGAGGTCCAACCATGCTCTGGAAAATCCTCACCTCAGACACTGAAGTATCAGCTGGTATAATTACAAGTATTTTTAAGCATTAGTGCCTTAGGTCAGGTGTGGAGCCTGAGATAGAGACTCAAGGATATATATTGCATGGAGAGATACAGGGTAGAGGCAAAGAGGACAAAGCAGAGCTCAGAGCTAAGCAAGGATGTGGCCTCTGCTGATGTGTAGCTTTTTGTGATCCCACAGGAAGCTGATGGCCTTGCCTGGCACCACAGAGTGGGACCAGCGTGAGGGAAGGGCTGGACTGTACACACACACATATCAACCTGTCGTTGGCTGCAGCTTGCCCCCTCCTGAGGAGTTGAGTGGGGTGCAGCCTTCCTGATGAGGTACTTCCGGTAGCTGGTGGAATCCTCTAGAGGAGAGCTGCTGTGAGCTGTTCCATCCAACACACAGGACAGGCAGAGGAGGTGCACTGGAGCAGTGGAGGGGGTCCGGAGTGGCACACACAGCACCTGCTACAACCCAGGGGTAAAATGAGATCCTAAGAAAACAAATGACTTGTCAAAGGCCACATAACCCAGTCCTGGAGTTTGGCATTCTATTTTCTTTCTTTTCCAAGAGTGTCCTATTTTCAGTATGTCCCATATTTCCCATCTGCAGATCCTCAAAGCTGGAGGGCATTCCCTGGTGGAATCTATCTTTTGTCCTTGGTCAGTAGAGCCAACAACTGTTGAACTTCAGGCCATGATGCAAGACATCTTTTTAAAACTGGTGCCATATTGATTTTTTTCAGGAACTTGTCATTGCCGCAGCTATCTTCTGCATTGTAATGAATTGCTCTGCCTTCATGCTTGTGCCTGGGGGTGACTTTACAGTGAAAGAGGCTATTTTGAAAACCAAACAGACAGCAATATCCTCTCCAGTATGTTTCCCTACTGGATAAAAAGTCATTCTTGCATGAATATGAATATTGAAATCATTGAATTTAGAACTGAAAAGGAAACCTAAGAGAGAGAGAGAGAGAGAGAGAGAGAGAGAGAGAGAGAGAGAGAGAGGAGACAACACTGTCAGTGCCCATGATAAGGCAACATACGTTTTTCTTTACTCACTGTTTCCTTTGGCAGTTTCAACTGCAAACCAGTGGGTGTAAAGTGATTAATTACACCTCCTATGTTGTTCTAATCAGACACACAACAGATTAGGCAATGGAATAACATCTCAGGATTTCCTGTGATGTTACTTACAGCTTAACAGAGTTTCTGATCAGTGTGAGAGCATCAAAGCCACCCTTTGAGTTGATATCATTCCATCCTAAAAGCAAAGCTTAACATCTTAATGAATGTGTGTGCCTTGATGATACAGAAATGTGGAATTCCCAGGAGAAGGCGTGAAATATGGAAACAGCTCTTAGATTTCAATTTTAACCTTCAAATTCGCCTGAGAGTCTGGGAATGCCTGTTGGCATCCTGTAAATATTTCCAGACTGCAGATGGGAAAACTGAGACCTGGAGTGGGCCCTTGATTTTCCCAAAGCCGCATAGTGAAAAGGACAAGGACCGGAAGCTCAAGATTAGACGTCTCCCCAGGACTCTGATACTGCACATCAAAGGGCACAGCACATAAGGTAATGCATGAAAATGTGCATTGCAAGCTGTAAATTCTCTACACATGTACGAGATGGGCTTTCTTGAGTGCATCCTTTCGAAAGATTGTTCTGACAAGCAGCAGGACGTGAGAAGTCAGCAGGAACATGGAAAAACTCAGGACTTCCAGTTTTTAATGAGAAGAACCAGGACATTTTTCTATGGCTTTTCTTGAAGGTGATCCTGACAGCACTGACGGATGATCTTTCCCCATTTTAATAGCAGTCTGGTGGTGATATCATAGCAAATAAATAAAAGTGACATGTAGAGTGCAACTGCAGACTTTAAACTCTAACTAAGCACCATATATTTTGTTTTCAGAAGATGTGACACCCGGCAGATTGACCTGCATTTCTGAGTCATATATATAGGACAAAAGCTTTCTTGGCAGCAACATGAATTAGTTCATGATCTTCAAGACCCATGTGATAAACCAGAAAGGAAAGCCAGCCACCAGTGAAGAACACATAATATTATATGCACTTATATGAAATGTTCAGGCCAGCCAAATGTATGACACAGAAAATAGACTAGTGGTTGCCTAAGGCTGAGATGAGGGCTGGAGGGAAAATAAGAAGTGACAGTAAATGGATATGAAATTTGTATTTGAGTGATTATCTTACTTCCTCATTGCAGGGACTCAACACCCAACACCAGCAAAGTAAAGGAAGAGAGTTTTAATGTGGCTTGTGGTGTTTAGAGGTTTCAGTCCATACTCAGCTGGCTTTAAGGCAGAGCTGGCACGGTGGAAGGGTTTGCCTCAGAGGAAGGCTGCTCACATCATGGTGGCCAAGAAGCAGAGCACAAAGGGAGGATCTGGGAAGGGAAATATGTAGATCCTTCTAAGCCATGGCCTTAATTCCCCTGCTCTTTCAACCAAACTCCACCTCCTAGAGCAAGTCAGCTACAAGCCCCCATATTCTGATCACCTTCTAAAAGCCCCACCTACAAGTGAATGAGGTTCTTGGGGGACATCCAGATATAAACAATAACAATGATGAAAATGTTTTAAAATTTATTGTAGTGATAGTTGCACAATTCTGTGTATATATTAAGAACAATATGCATTTATATGGTGTATGAATTATATCTTAATAAAACTTAGAAAAATAAGAGGAGAAAGCCTCAGCCCTTGTGGTAATCAGCTTGGGCTGCATAACAGCATGCCATAGACACAGCAGAAATTTACTCCTCACAGTTCTGGAGACCAGAAAATATAAGAGCAAGACCAAGGTGCTGGGCAGATCAGTTCCTGGTAGTTCCAGCTCGCTTCCTGGCCTGCACTCGGGCTCCTTTTCACTGTGCCCTCACACACCCTTTCCTCTGTGCTTTTGTGGGATTTCTTTTTATAAGGGCACTAATCCCATATGACCAGGTCCCACACTCATCACCTCACCTGACCCTATTTACCTCCAGAGGGTCCATCTCCAAATCCCATCATATTGGTGATGTGGCATACAAAAAAGTGGAACATTGATTGCTGGCAAAAAGAGACATAAAGTGGGGTTTGGATTTGTTTCTGCCCCAGGAAGAGATAGTCTGATAGAGGAAGGCGAGGTAAGCCTGAAGATGGTACCTAATGGAGGCCTAAATCCCTAAGAACAAAAGATCCATAAAGAGCTGTGTTACAGGCTAGTGTCCCTCTAATCCCTAAATTCATATGTGACTGTCTTAGTTACTTTCTCATTGCTGGGACAAAATAACCAACACCCACAAGTTAAAGGAGGAAATGTTTCTTTTAGTTCACAATTTGTAGAGGTCTCAGTCCATATTTGTCTGGTTCCAAGGCAGGGTGGCACGGCAGAGAGTCATGGCAGAGGAGAAACAGGGCAGTTCCATGGCAGGGCAGGCAGGAAGCAATGAGGGAGAAGGAGCCTTCCACTCTCAAAGGGGTGACAAGTTAGGGCAGGTGGGGACATGCGAAGAGAGTCTCCTTTTGGGGCAGATACATTAGGGGAGAATGGGGGGGATAAATGGGTGGAAACAGTATCTGCTGAGTCCTGAACACTCTCCTAAGCTCTTCCTGTGTATCTTCTCAGCTTCTTCTCACAGTGGCGCTGTGCTAAACCTTACCTTGCAGAAGAGCAAACATGCTTAGAGAGGGGTCATCACAGGCCCCTAAGCAAACTGCTAGTGGCTAGGCTGGGCCATGAATCCAAATCTCCTCACCTCATTTTTGCACCCCACCACTGCAGTAATTTTGGGAAGGACAGATTGCCAGACCAGGTGGACCATCTGCCCAGCTCTGACAGACCACATTCCATCCACCCCACTGGCATAAACATGCATTGTTTACCCACCCAGAGGAGTCTAGATACCATCCTGGCCTCCCTGGGCTCCTAGATGCCACAAGATTAGCCCCCCAAGGATCAATGAGAGTGCTTTGGTTAAGGGGACCTCAGTGGACTCAGAAAGCTAGAGAGAGAGAGAGAGAGAGAGAGAGAGAGAGAGAGAGAGAGAGAGAGAGAGAGTGTGTGTGTGTGACACAAGAGCGCTCATCTTGCTCTCCAAACTCTAGCAAACGAGACCTTTCTGAGCATCACTGTTGAGTTGGGGGATAATTCTTTTCTTCCAGGACCCTTCCACGTGGAAGTGGACAGTAAACATCATGTGTCCTTCAGCCTGGAGCAGTTCACTTTGCCCCTCAGGTGCAGAATGCCTGGGGACAATGGCAATGGCTTCCATTCATTAAAGCCCCACTACATACCAGGTGCTCTGCACATATTACCTGGTGACTTCATGGAAGGATGAGATGATCCATTGCCAGCTGACAGAGCAGGAGCACGAGACCACTTGTTATGCGGGTAAGCATGCGGGGCGGTCGTCCCCAAGCCTGTGGAGCAGACAAATTGGGTGGCCATGCTGAGAGATGGGGTGACACTGTACATTCTGCACACCTGCTGGGGTGCAGAACATCTGGGCTTTCTGTGTCATCCCAGCCCTTGCCCACCTCTGGTAGTTTCTGCTTTTAAGGAAATTTCAAGCCATTGCCCTATAAACCCAGTGGTCCTTTTGCCACATTCTGAGAAGCAACTATCTATGAATTGAGCATGAAACCAAAACCTGTTCTCCTTGATTTTTCTCCTTTCTTTATTAGGGAATTTTCTGTTTCTTTACAGCAGAGTTGAGCAATTTGTCCTCCTCCGCTGGCAAGATTCTGTATGCACAAAGATCCCACTGGCCTGGCCCTCCAGAGAGCTCTTATTTTCTGAGCTAGTGGTTCGCAGGGATGGACTCAGGGAAATCGATAAACATGTAACCACGTGTATGAGGGTGCTGGCTCTCAAATTAGTTAGCTCATTTCCTGCTTGTGTGGACTGCAGTCCTCTTACGTCTTGCTGGACATAGCCTCTACCGGCTTCCTCCTGCCACTCGCCTGCCACTCAGCCAGAAAAGCTCAGCGAAGTGGGAGCACACAGAACAAGAAAAGGCCCTGAAGAAGCTGGGGTTAAGTGGGAGGGTGGCCTCGATGCTAGGGAAGAAGGAGAATAAGCCTAGGACCACGAAGGCTGGGGTGGGGAGAGGGGCCAGATCTATACAAGGTGCTGTCCTGAGTCTCTTAAACTGAATACCACAGGCGGGTCTATCTTCGGGCCACATCCTTCTGTCCTTGTCACTTCTCTGCTTAAAGCCCTTCGTGAGCACCTGGGAACTGACATAATAGAGATCTACACTCTCCTATGACATTGAATGCTCTCCAGTTCCAGTCCCTGTCTAGCCTTTCCCTGCCTTCCTTCCGCATGTCCTGCAGTTGCACCTTGACTGATGCTTGCAAAGACATCCTTTCATGTCTTCGAGCCTCAGCAATGCCGATCTCTTTGGCCGTGATGCTTTTCCAGACGTCACGTGATGTCTCTTTGCTCTTTAAGTGCCTTCTCATCTGGGTGTATCCTCTTGTCTCCCCCAGGTGAATACAGCCGCCCTTAGTCTTGGTTTTGTATGACCTATCACAAGCCCATCCTACTACCTGGCAGTCATCTGTCTCCTTCGCTGGACAGTGGGCTCCCTCAGGGCTGGGCCCATCCCTGAATGCTCTGCACCCTGCCCAAGGCTGAGTGTGTTCTCATCCCCCTGAAAATGCCAGTTGTGTGGATGAAAGTTTGAGCAGAGAGGCTCGATTTGCAGAGAGGCTGGCAGGATTCCAAATTTCTTCCAAAAACAATGTCAGAAAACTGGTAGCTAGTTGCTTTTTGGTACCCGGGGAGGCAGCTGAAGCACTTTGGGGGCATTTGAAGCAAGAGAGGCATCAGAGGGCTTTAGTGGGTCTGGAAGTGAAGGGACCTACATTTCCAGCAAGTGCAGCAGAAGAGACAGGGATTTTCTCCAGAAGGTCTGTCTTCTGAGCTGTTCACGCCTGGGCAATTCAGAAGGCAGCAGATAGCTCTGGGCTAAGCCAAGAGTTTATTCATTCTGCCAATTTCAAGCCAGCATTAATAATATAATGGCTAGGCTTAGTCTTTCTCATTTGTGGAAGCCTGGTGTGCTCTGCCCCCTGCGTATAGACATTCATTTACTTACTTATTCATTCATTCATTCATTCATTCATTCAATGCTTAGCCTATTAAGTGTCACCTCTAATATTCCTCTATGCTAGTACCTGGGAACTCAGAGATGGTCAGAGATGAACTCTTTGAGAGTCATGGAAAGCAGGTTGTCCATCTTTTACGGGGCATGGGATGGTGAACTTAGCATACAGGAGGTCTCCTTACCCAGTCAGGGGTTCAAAGAAGGCTCAGTCTTGAGGAATGGGGTTATGAGGTAACAGGCAAGTCAAACACTAGGGTGCAAGAAAGCACTCTGAATATTGTGGGAAGCCAGATTGTTCATTATTGATGGACATGATCCAGAGGGGCAGGGGCTGGACCTGCTAGGGTGGGTCCACTGGAAGGTTGACTGCTGCTATCTTAACTTTTGGATGATGGGAGATAGTGAAGAGTTTTAAGCAAGGAAGATAGGATATGATTTCCAGAGATCAACAGATTGCAAAAATCTGGAGAGTGGAATGAGACGGGAAGCATATGGAGAAAAGAAAGGAGTAGTTAATTCTAATCAGTAAAAGAGCTGGTCCATGTCTGGTGCTGACCTATAAGAAGACTCATTTCCTGCTGCCTCTCTGCAATGTTCAGGTCTTGCCCCTTTTCATGGGAAAATTTCAGGGTGAGCTGTGCTGCGTCCTTTAGTTACATGGCCTATGTCTTTTATGGAGCCCTAGCAGACCCTAATGGCTGTTACAGAGCTCTGCAAGGCTCTAATGGACTTTACAAAAACACAGAATGTTAAGGGGCCTTGGAGACCATCTGTTCTAAGTCCTGTGCTGATCACATCTGTCCTCGTCCCATTCATCCCAGCCTAATTAAGATGTGACTTGAAAAGGACTATGGCCAAAGATTTTATCCAACCACAGAACCCACTCTTCTAATCCTTCTTCCCCAGCTTTCATTTAGTGTCAAAAATTTTCTTTCATTCTTGAAGGATGGTTTTGCCAGATATAGAATTAATAGTTAACTTTTCTTTCCTTTCAGGACATTAAACATGCTGCCCCTCTGCCCTCTGGCCTCTCTAGTTTCTGATGAAAAGTCAGCTGTTAGTCTTATTCGGAATCCTTCGTATATAGTGAGTTAGCCTCCCCCACCCCACGTGTGTGTGAATTTGTCCATAGGATATTTCGGTGTGGACCTCTGATCTTATCTTGACTGGCATCCACTGAACTTCTGAGAATGTGCAGATTCTTACCTTTGATCGGGTTTTAGGAAGTTTTTAGCTACTATTTCCTCAAATATTTTTGTTCTCCATTGTCTTGCTCTTCTCCTTCTGGAATCCCTATGGTGCATATGTTGATATAATTGACAGTGCCTCATGGATCCCTCATTTTCTTCATCCTTCTTTCATCTCCTCAGATGGGATCATTTCAATTGTCTTATCTTTCAGTTCTCTGATCCTTTGTTTTTCCTGCTCAAATCTACTGCTAAGCTCTCCACTGAAATTTTCATTCCAGCTATTATACTTTTCAGCTCTTGAATTTGTTTGGTTCCTTTTATAATACATATTTCTTTACTGGTATTCTCATTTTATTCATATATCATTTTCCTACTTTACTTTAGTTCCTTGTTCATGGTTTTCTTAAACTCACTGAACATTTTAATACAATTTATTTAATATCTTTGGCTAGTAATTCTAATGTATGCTCCTCCTCAGAAATAGGAGATAGTTTCTGTAATCCCTCTCTCCCTTAACAGTCTATACTTTTCTTGTTTCTTGGACGTTTTTGAAATTTTTTGTTGAGAACTGAACATTCTAAGTATTACGATGTGGTTACTCTGGAGGTTGGATTCTCCCCCTTCTTGGGGGTTACTAATTTGTTTTTCTTCTTATTGAAGACTGGTGTCATCCCTTTGTGGCTTTCCCAAGTTATTTTTGCCAAGTGTTGTGTCTGGTCACTGACATTTCTGTTCTATTGTATTTGCAGTTGGCTAGTGATCTGACAAAGAATTCCTTAAATTTCTCAGTCAGTGAGGCCTGGAACTTACCCTTACTGGGAAGGAGACAGCGATGAGCCAGGGATAAAGCTGTGTAGCCTGGGTGCTGCCACATGTGGCATCAGAGAGAACAGTGTATTAGTCAGTGTTCTCAACAGAAATGGAAGAGAGAGAGAGAGAGAGAGAGAGAGAGAGAGAGAGAGAGAGAGAATCTATTATAAGAAAGTGGCTCACATGATTATGGAAGATGTCCTGACGAGTCACAAAGCCTGCAGTCAGTAATCAGCATGCTGGAGACCCAGAGATGTAGACGTAGAGTTCCAGTGCAAACACCAGCAGACAGAGATTTAGAAACAGCAGATGCTTGTTTGAGTCTAAAAGCAGTAAAGAAACAAACATCCCAGCTCAATCCAGCCAGGTGAGAGAAGATCATTACTCAGGCTTTTATTCTATTTAGCCTTCCACTGAGTAGGTGATGCCACCGCCACCCCCATGTGGGAGGGCCATCTGCACTACTCAGGATAGGATTCCAATGTTAATCTTACTGCATATACCTTCCCGGATACATCCCAAATGAGGTCTGATCCAGTGTCCAGGCACCCCATGGACCAGTAAGCCGACACACCAAATTAGCCATCCTGGAGACTCATTCCTCTGATTTCCTATGTGTTGATTCTCGTCACCCTGAAGAAGGATCAGATTTTTGATCAGAGAGTAGAGCAGGGAGGTCCACAGTGCAGGTATGGAGCTGAGCTCCCAGAATTTGGATTAATCACTTTCTTTCTGTGTGAACCTTTGTTTAACCTTTTAGGTCTACCTTCTGGCACCAGTAAATAGAGTTATTAATGAAACCACGCGGGGATGTTGTGAACGTCAGGTGAAAGTAACCTGGTAAAGCACTTAGATCAGTCGCTGGTGCCTAAAAAATGCTCCGGTATTGGGAGTCATTAGCATCCACGCTGCTGACCTTTGGCCTCTCCTCCACACTGTGGGCTAACTATGCAGAGAAAAGTGCCTGCAGTTTGGATCCAGACAGGCCAAAACCGGGGCCAACCCTTACCAGCTGCATGTCAAGCGCAAGTTGCCTACATTCCCTTTGCCTCATTTCCCATGAGTAGATAGAGATGAAGTGGCCCCAGTAGACTGCTTTGAAGATTAGAGAAAATGTCCATGCAATGTCCAGCCCTGGGCTTCCCAGCAGGTGCTTCTTTCCTACCCAAGGCAGAGGCCATGAGTCTTTCTTCAGCTTCCACACTGAGTGTCTTGCTCACCGTAAGGGTTCCCAGGGTCTTGACGACTGTAGTGACTTTGTCTGATGAGAAAACATGGCCCTGCTTCTGCCCAGAAACCCTAACTAGGGCTCAGGGCTCTGGGCATGGGCTTCACATCATACCCACACACCCTCCATGGGGTCCTAGGGGTGCCAGGACCCAGCCAGCTGATGGAGGGCAAGATGATGGGAAAGAGCAAGGCCATCGCCTAACCCCAGGGCAGTTAGTGGAGAGGCAGAATCAGTTGTACTTGCAAGCAATTCAGCAAAAATTGGCAGAACACTGCAAGCCCCTGAGCCTGATGCTTCCTGCCCCAGAGGAGAAACAGGGCCCTAGTGAAGGTGCCGTGTGTCTACACTACGCCGCAGCCCTCTCACCAATGTTCCTCCTTATGGCGGTCTAACTCTTCACT
Organism: Erethizon dorsatum; assembly: GCA_028451465.1. NCBI lineage: Eukaryota > Metazoa > Chordata > Mammalia > Rodentia > Erethizontidae > Erethizon > Erethizon dorsatum. The sequence goes on along the minus strand of CM051828.1, from coordinate 124,751,613 downwards.
ACAAAAACAGCACCTGTGTTTCCAATATCCTGAGAGGCAGGACAGGCAGGGACAATTACTCTCAGTATTCAGAGGAGGAAACAGAGGCTCAGAGAGGTATAGGATTTTCCCAAGGTCACACAGCCAGTAAGTAGCAGCTCTTCTCATGCTCAAGTTAGGGTTTTTTCTCATGAGACAAAACCAGAGTATTTTTCAGAGCATCCCTGGTGGCTGCTCAGGCAGAAAGCACAGCCCCACAGCTGTGTATCAGACTGGCAAGCATCCCCAAGTGGCTGGAGATGGAGGATCGCTTCAACAGCAAATTGAATCTAAGTCATTGTGACAGGAGCTGTGCCTCCGACTCCCGCGGCAGCGCAAGTGGTCAGGACGCACGCCTTGCCCTCCGAGTCATCCTTGCCCAGCACTCGTCAACAAGCACCCAAGTCTGCTTCTTTCCTCTTCTCTTTTCCTTTCTCCTTGCCTTTTCTGTATCTGCTCCTTGTCTTCCTTCTTGTTCCACAATCTCTTTTCTTGGACAGATTACAACATGGAGATCCATATTTTAGTGGCCTGGCATTGGGATAAAGTCACCAATATTCTTAAAACCACGCAAGCAAATTTTTTATTCCTTTTAAAGTCAGGGATTCTTAACCAACCAGGCAACATGGACAGTGATTGGCTCTGAAAATAGAAAAATATTTGAAGTTACATTGTTTTTTGTGATTATATTTCTCATATTAATTGGGGATGAAGGACATAGCATTCACCATATTTTCAAAGCAGTATAAACCCAGAAAAAGCCTTTATTAAAATCTTTTGACTGTTTTGTTTGAGACAGGGTCTTGCTATATAGTTCAGGCTAACCCTGAACTCACTATGTAGCCCAGGCTGACCTTGCACTAGTGGCACTCCTCTTGCCTCAGCCTCCCAAGTGCTGGGATTACAGGTGTGCGTCACCACACTCAGCTTCCTCACCACCGCAAAATGGCAACACTTGGCAATGAGGTAGCAGCACGCAGGAGGGCCAGAGCCAGGTAGTCTGATGTCTGCAAGACAGGACAGATGAAACGAGTTGTTTTAAAACTTATTTGGTTCTGGGCCGGTGAGATAGCTCAGCGGCATAAGCACCTGCTCAGCAAGTGTGAAGTCCTGAGTTCGACTTCTGGTACCCACATAAAGGAAAAAAAGGGCCGGTGATATTGTTCAGTGGCACAAGCGCCTGCTGGCAAGTGCGAGGTCCTGAGGTCAACTTCCGGTACCCAAATTAAAAAAAAAAAATTATTTGGTTCAAGATGAATGACTCTTTCCCATTATGCAGAAGTGACATTAAAGAAGCATCTATTATTGCATTTGGTTATTTTGGAGTGAGGAGGTGAATAATTTTATCCTTGCCTGAAAGCTGATTTTCCTCTCCCAGAAAGTACCCAGTCAAAAAGAGTGGGATAAACTAAAGCTCCCAAGAACTAAGCTGTCGAAAAGGGAGTACGTCTTGGACACCGTGAATTAGACCGGCACTTAGGACACAAATATCTATCCTTGGGTGCAGACTGTACCAGAGCATTTAGGGTCAGTCTGGAGTCCAGTGCGTGGGCTGAAAGCCTGTTGGAATCCTTTCCCCATTGTCACATCACAGTTCTGTCCACACAAAGAACCAAATTAAGAATGACAGTGGGCGATGCCAACATGGGGGCAGGGTGGGAAATAATCACCAGAAGCCATAAGGTTAGTGGGGAGAAATCAGGCTTTGAGGTCATCAGCACATGGGTTGAAATCTTGGCTGTAACTCCCTGGTTGTGTGACCCGGGCTCAGTTTCTTTGCTTTATAATATTCTCTCTTTCTGAGGCATAAAATGGGAAGAGAGACACCGCACTTACCAATTGCCGATGATGATTTGTATGAAAAGGAGCTTAGCCTGGGCTTCCACTTATCAGCTTCCTTCACCCCTCTCCCCAGGAAGACAAGTTTATCCCATGGCCTGGCTCCAGGCTATCTGGGCTTCTTAGAACAGAAATCTAAAATCAAAGGGAACAATCTGGGTACAAACAAAAGTCATTAAATAGCTCAAGCATTACACTCTATTTAGAATCTTATTGGTACCCATTTTGCACTTATGCCTAATGACTTGGTTATTTATTTTTCAGCCTCTGATTGAGTAGAAGCTGAATTAAAATTGCATTCATAAGGAGTAAAACTATTGTAATCTTATCGTATAAGATTACTAAGAACAGACACTGAAAAAATATAGAAACCTAAATCTTTGATAGAACCAGTGAGTCTGGTATATTAGTTTCCCAGGGCTGTTGTAACGAAAGGTCCTAAATAAAATACGTCAACCAACAGAAATTTATACTCACAGTTTCGGAGGCCAGAAGTTTGAGGCCCAGGTCAAGGACTGGCTCCTTCTGAGGCAGTGAGGGAGAATCCGTCCTGTGCTTCTCCTGGCTTCTTGTGTCTTGCTGCCGTCTTGTTCTTTAGCTTTTAGACACGTCACCCTGAACTCTGCTTTTACCTCCACCTGGACTCTCTGTGTGTGTCTCTGCGTGCTTATGCCTGTGAGTGTATGTGTCTGTGTATGCGTGTGTACCCCCAATCTCCCCTTTTGTATGGACACCCTTCATGTTGGGTTAGAACATCTTTCTGCTCTACTACGACCTCATCTTAACTCATTATATCTCTAAGGACCTTGTTTTTCCTAAATCAGGTTACAATCCGAGGTTCTGGGGTTTGGACTTCAGCATTTGAATTTGGGGGTACACAGTTCAACCCATAACAGGAAGAAATCTGGGGTTATTTACTTTAGAGGTAAGCAGTATCTACTTTGCAAAGAAACTCGATATTTAGCTCCCATACAAAGCTCAGAATGAAAACCCCTGGCTTGTGAATAAGAGCATTAATTTTGTTTGGCACTTTCAATATTTTAGGAAAATATCTATTAGAAGTGACCAGAGTGAGAGCAGCTTGGGGGCTCACAGCTCACAGATGTGGGATCGTGCTGCCAACTGCCTCTCTGGGGGATTCCTGACACAGGCAGATGAGCGCCAGTAGCAGTGCGAGATGAGCTTGGTGGGTGCAGCTTGAGTGTCAGTGGCGCCTGCGCCGTGAGCCTAAGACGTGAATCCCACAGGTTCTCTGCTGACCCAACTTGCAGGCATTGCTCAGGAAGCACGAGTGCTTCTGCCAAGCCAAGCTCCTCTGAGCTAACGATGCAGACGAGGCTCCTATTGGGTGCTCAGAGGAGGCTTCCACAGGTCACTGGCTGTGGGGAATCCCTCTGCTCTAGGGAGCACGTGGGTTGCTGGCTGTGACCTGTTTATGTTGCACAGCGTGGTGTTAGGCCCCTCACCTGACTGGACTTCTTATATACAGACCCGAGTGTGCAGGCTGAAGTAGCAGGCAGAGCCCTTGTGAAATTAGGAATCCCTACCCTTGGCTCTCTACCTTCCCGGCACAGTGAATCGGCAAGTACCTCACCTGCTTTATACACCAGTGTCTTAATCTGCGAAACAGTAATGACTGTCCCACAGGGAGATTATAAATATCCGACCGGACATCGGGAGTGGCATTACCTTGAACACACGCAGGTGTGAAATAGCTGTGCTGAGTGGTGTGGGCCCCACCCAGACTTTCAGAGACAGATGCAACCATGGCTCAGCTGCTGCAGGTGTAAACTGCTAAGGGCTCACACTGGTGTCCTTTTGTTGGGAACAACACTTGCTCATGTGAGGAGCTACTTTGCAGTGCCTGGCATGTGTGGCCAACTCCCCTCCCTCACTGATGCCAGTGTGACCACCCAGCCCTCTCCCCAGTCCCACCACTGCCAGGATGACCTCTGTAGGGCAGCTCAAGGTCAGGGCACCCCAGGACAGCAGCAAGCTAGAACCCTCCTGGACCAGATCTTTGCCCAGCCCTCCCCCTTGGACTTCTAACCCCTCATGCCTCTCCCCACTGAGGACGCTCCCTTCACACGCATCTCCCTGCCCAGTCCCGTCTCCAGGGACCTGGCCCAAACCAGGCGCTGCTTGGGAGTCCGGCTTGGCTTTCTTTCAGTGGAGACATCAGACCTGACTTGACTCCAAGGTCCTTACATAGGTTCTTTACTCTGCCCTGAATGCTCTTCTCCCAGATCATCAGCAGGCTGGCTCCTCTTGTCACTCAGATCCCAGCTGAAATGTCACCTGCGTAGAGAAGCCTGTCCTAACTATGTGATGGAAAGGGGCCGTTTAAATTACCAGCATGGTCCAGGCTTGCAGATTCTCGGCGCCTCTTGTGTGTTCTCTCTCCCTCTCCTCCCCTCTGCTAAGTGAGCTTTTCCCGTCTCTGTGACAGCACGTTCCCACTCCGGCTGAGTGGTCTCCGAGGACCCTTCCACTTGCCAACCGCTGGGGCCAAATAGGAAGCATTAGCATGCCAAACAAGAACAGCAGACAAATGACACCTGACATGCCCGGGGCTGCCTGACTGAGGGGCCCAGAGGACCCCTCTGGGTCTCTTTCCCCACCTGTGACCCAGAGATAGGCTGAGGTGACCTCTGGCTGTCACCCTGCCATCCTGGTGACATTTACTATCTGTCACTTTGGAACCTGGGGACACAATCTTCCTGCGGAATTGCTTGTGTCAATCCCTTGTTTTCTGAGCACTCTTTTTTTTTTTTTTTTTGTGGGTACCGGGGGGTCGACCTCAGGACCTCGCGCACCAGCAGGCGCCCATGCTGCTGAGCGATATCACCGGCCCCTTTTTCGTATGTGGGTTCCGGGAGTTGAACTCGGGCCCTCGCGCTTACCGGGCAGGCGCTTAAGCCGCTGAGCCATCTCACTGGCCCTCTGAGCACTCTTTAAAGCAGGTGCAGTCCGCTGACACAAGAGCTCAAAACGCCTTTGAGTCGTGCAGGAGAGTTCGCTACGCTGCTTTTCATTACCACTCACTCTCTGTCCCTTAAACTTCAGTCTTTCCAGTCACAGATGCCATAGAAAAAAGCCACTTCTCTCTGCCTTCCCCAGGCGCAGGGTCAAATGAGACCTGGGCCCTACACAGAGGCGCTCAGTGCACAGGTGACTGCAATTATAGTACATTGCATTCATTCATTCCTGCACTCATTCATTCATTCATTCAGTGAATGTTTACAGATGCCCACTCTCCAGGTTCTGAAGACCCAACCGTGAAAAAGCAACCCGGTGGCTACAACCTGCTGTCCTGAGGGAGCTGTTGTTCATGTGTGACCTGCTGTCACAGAGAAACTCAGGGTGCTTTCAGCTCTCTCCATCCAGACAGATCTTGAAAGCTTCTTCTGAAGAAAGAACACTTGGGCTGGGTTTTGAAGAATGAGTAGGAATTTCTCTGGGGGATAATGGGGCGTAAGGACTTGTCATGGCTCGGTTGGAAGGCCAGTGGCCTGAAGGCTCAGGGAGACCAGAGAGGTGAGCAGGACGGACTGTGAAGGCCTTGTGAATCATGCAAAATTGTTGTACTTTACCTTGAAAGCAATGGGGAGCCATGAGCGCCCTGGGGCACGACAGACATGATTCATGCTGTGTTTTAGCGTCCCGGCAGTGCGGCTAAGTGTATTAGTTCCTTCAGTAGCAGAACAAATCACCACCGACCAGGTGACTTTCTGACAACAGGTGTTTATTTTCTCAGAGTTCTGAAGGTTGGAGGTCTGAAATCCAGGAGTCTGCATTTGGTTCCTTCTGAGAGTCTGTTCCGTGCCTCTCTTCCCGCTCTGGGGACAATCGCAAAACTTGGCGTCCCTTGGCTTGTGGCTTGGCACTCCAGTCGCTGCTTCCAGCTCCACACTGCCTCTTCCCCTCTGTCCCTGTCTTTATGGAGCTTCCTCCTTTTCTTATAAGGACACCGTCAGATGGTTAGTGGCCCTCCTACCTCCTGCGTGACCTCACCTTAAGGGGTTACATCCATAACGACCCATTTCTAATAAGGGCACATTCTGCAGTACTGGGGGTTAGGGCTCCAACATGTCTTTGTGGGGACACAACTGCCCCCACCCTACAGGTTGTCTAAGGGTGCCCAGCCAGCAAGAGTGAGCGCATGCGCAGCAGAGGGGTGGGACACAGAGGCAGACAAGTCTGTGAACTGCACGGGTGTCAGCGGGGAAGGACTTTGGGGGGAATGCGAGCTGGGGTCTTTGCACAGCACTGTAGGGGGCTGAAAACCAACAATGGTCCATAGCAAAGAATGAGGGAGGTCGCCAAGGGCTAGGGGGATGAGATCCCTCCCTCTATAACAGCCTCCTCAGGGGCCCGTAACTCCACTCTCACAATGCAATGTGGCTCATCCTGCTAGCAACTAGGAGAGCCGCACCCCACTTTTATGCTCTACAATGTATGCAAGACCACACCCACTGGGCTACCCGAAACTGGGCAGCCATGCTCACGGGGAGGTGCCCAGCACAACCACGCCCACTAGCACTATTCTCAGAGGGCAGTCTGCACGCCTGGAATTGCCACTCCCAAAACTTGTGCAGATTGAGCCCAGAGCACAGCTTGGAGATTATTCCACTAGGAAAGAGGCAGCGCTGAGCCTTGGGTCCACCAGGGCTGCAGTGACCGCAATGCCAGGTGAGGTTCCCAGCCTGCTCGGCCTCCTGGGACAGTCACTTACTCTCCAGCCCATCAGCTCTTCTGTGAAAGGAGCTGGCGCTGCTCCTCTGGACCACTGGGACACTGCATAGCGAGGTGGGCAGCAGGGCAACTCCTTTATATTAGGGGGCTTGGTCTGGCCTGGTGCCTAAGGGAGACAGTCCCACAGCACCACCGCGACAGCGGAAGCGACCAGGTCAACCTCAGCCAGCAGCAAGGAGTGAACGTTTGGTCCGGGGGCCTTTACAGCCCAGTGCTTCTGTCCTGGGCAGCTGCTAGGGAGTGAATGAAATCTCAGACACCTGGTAGGGATAGCTGCACCCGGAGCGCACCTTGCCTTTCGATGCTTGTCCTTGCTATGATGGTGCGCAGCGCTAAGATCACCCCCACCACCACCCTCAAGGGTGCTGGCCCAGCCGTCTGAGGATCCAAGCTCAGCCCAGGGAAGCTGCAGCGTCCCCATTTCCTGTGCCCCACGCACCTGGCAGGGGGAAAGAGTGGGAAGAGCTGGCTGCAGAGGGCCAGCTTCCCTCCTCCATCTCCTTTAGCATTGCCAGAGCCTCCTTGGCAATGAAATTGCATCCTCAAGTGGTTCTATCACAAGGTGGCCTCTGGAGAGACAGGACGCTGCCTTAGGCCAAGTGCTTGTCTGACCGTGGAGGTTTGTCTGACCGTGGAGTTTGTTTACAGCAGAACATTCGGGTGCCCCAGGGCTCAGTAGGAAGCAACCTCTGCTGCAGCTCCCTTAGCCTGGGTCTGCATGGAGGCTTCTCTTGTGCTGTCACTCTGCTGTTTGGTTGGAGTTTCACAGAACAGGATTTTCTTTAGGAGCCTTTCCTGAGGGCATTTTCTGAAGATGAACACAGCTCATACTCAACCATTTGGGCCCCTACTTCCAACAATCCTAAGAGGAAAATGGGCAAAGTCGGGATCCCATTTTATAGGAGACAAAACTGAAGGGTTCACCCAGAAAGAATTTAGGTTCCAAAGCAGGTTTCTCTGGGGGAACATTTTCCCTGTCTCTGCCCTCAAGATCACAAAGCAGAGTGATCTAGGGTTTCCTCCCTGCTCCTTTGTGGTGGGCCCCCCAAGCCTCCGTTAAGGTCTTCTGAGCTGTGGGCTCGGTGCTCTGTGACTTCTGCACTCCCTCCTTCTTGTCCCCGGAACAACCCACAGCACTATCTAGAGCGTCTTATTTGGCCAGGATCAGAGGAAATTATTGTAGATTCTTTTCTCCTTCACTTACCTGACTCAAACTGGGAAAAATCTTTCCCTCCTTTGGGATTCTCTTGTTTATTCTTGTATTCATTCATTCAATATTGTCACAACTATTTAATGAGTACCTACTCAGTGCTAGGCTGTAAACAAAACACAGCAAGAGCCCTGTCTCACAGAGCTCATATTTGACCATTATGTGATGAGAATCTTCCTCAGTGGTTAAGAGTCTGGGCTGTGAAATCCAGCAGCCAGTGTTCGAATCCACACTCAGCCACTTATGATCTGGGTGAGCTACGGCCATGTTCCATGACCTCTCAGAGCCTCTGTTTCTCTCTGTAACCTGAGGACAACAACACTTTCCTGAGATCAAGTGAACGATGCATATAAACTATACCTGGAGTCACCAGCAGGTAACAAATGTTCAGTGAATATTCATCATCCTTATAATTGATGCTGCTGCTACTAGACATTAGTCACAAGAGTGTGTGGATCATCTCCGTCCATCTCAATGTACACGTGCACCATCTCCAATGCTAAGGGAATTTTCAATAGAAACACAGGTAAAATAATCGAAAACAGCTCTAACAAAGAAAAGAAGAAAAAGACAGACTAAACCAACCAACAAACTAACAACAAAAACAAAAATCTACGAGGGCAGAGAGAAAAATGACTGACAGGCTATTTCTGTAACTGATTACCAAGGCGTGCGCCTTCTACCACAGGAGTAAAAAGGTCAGGCAAAAAGCAAGACTTGAGAAAGAGGTCTTCAGAGGAAGCGAAGGCTGTTAAGTGGGTGATAAATGCCTTTGATTTTAGGGATTGGAGTGGGGAGAGTCCTACAGGACTGTTGATAAGAGGCCCCATATAACAGATGGGGTGACAGCATTGAAGCATTTGTACCCAGACACTGCAGGGCCGCTGTCATTGGTTGGGAGGCAGAGGGAACCTATTTAACTACCTGTCCCCCACACGAGGCCAGGTGAGGCTCAGTGTCGGTGTGGAATCCATAGTGTTGCATCGGGAAGGTTCCCCAAAGTGCAGTCACCATAGCGGGAGCCTGAGGCAGTGCTGGCACCCCTCTTGAGGCACACAGGTCCGGGGACACCCCAGGGCAGCAGCCTGGGCCTCACAGCCCACAGCATGTGCACTGTCAGGACCTGGCCCAGAATGCCCAGAGGGTCTCAGGCCTCACACTCACCGGTCCCTCAAATACTTGCCTTCGGTGTTGCCTCCAAACCTGGGGTGTGTTTGTTGGGATTACCATAACCAAGGCACACACTCAGAAGGTCTTAAAAAGAAGAATTCATTTTTTGACAAACTTGGAGGCTGGAAGTCTGAGACCAAAGCGTTAGCAGGATTGCTTTCTTCGGAGGCCTCTGTCCTTGGCTTTCCGATTGTCTCCTCCTTTCTGTGTCCTCACAGGATCTTCCCTCTGTGTGTGTCTATGTCCTAATCTCGTCTTCTTATAAGGATACAGTCCGGTTGGTTTAGGGCCCCTCTAATGAGCTCATTTTAACTTAGATACCACTTGCCAGGTCTAATCTCCAAATGCAGTCACGTTCTTAGTTACTGGAGGTGAAGAATTTTGGCAGGGTCAAAATTCAGCCCTTAACACAAGATTTGACACCAGTCAAAGAGAAGATATTCTTGGAGAATGAAAATAGTCACCATACTGCATAATTTTAAAAACTAGTCTTTTGAATATGTGACAAATGTACATGGACAAATTTGAAATATTACAAAAGAATATGGAGAGAACCATAATTTTCCTTCCTCCTTGAACCTAGTATCCATGACAAGCATGTTAACAGTGTTTTGTGTTTGAGTAGCCAGAGTTCACACACACACACACACACACACACACACACACATCATTGTGTCTTTTGCTTGCTTTTTTCCAATTAAAAATGTATTTTTGAAGGGACAACATTTCTGAGAAGACAATGACAAGCAGACTTGCTTTTCCTTATTTCTCCTGTTAAGTGCAACTCAAACGCTAGGCATTATATATAAGACAAACAGAAGACCCTGCAAAGTAGAGAGAAAGCCAACTGACCAGAAACCTCATGACCCAAGGAAGAATATGGTGGTGAATTTTTTGGTGATTTTTTTTCTGCCTCACGTATCTGAGAATTTGACTTAAGGAAGTTAGCGGTCTTGCAATACCAGTACTAAGACACACACACACACACACACACACACTGTTGCCCCTAGTCAAGGGACATAGGAAAAGACAGCAAACACTCCTCTTTAGCCAAACACTGCACAAAAATGTCCTGAATCTCTCAGACTCACTTATGCCAGTACAGGCTGAGTGAAGAGCCAAGATTTTCACCCTAATTATGTTAAACGAGACACTCCAATGCCCCATGGGTGCCAGAGGCGGTCAAGTAAGAAGTCTGGAACTTCATCTCTGCCATCCAATAAGGAGGCTCTCGTTCCTAATGTGTCGATAGAGACCTTATGGGGATCCCAAACTTCCACCCAGAATAAGGAAGATCCCCCCTCAAGTACACACGGAGACCAAATGTAGAATCAGGACCTTTACTATCAACAGTAATAAATGTCCCCAATTCCCCTTGTATAGCTTTCTCTCTTTCTGTCTCTCTGTCTCTCATACACACACAACTAAAACACTATGTTTACACAAGATCTATACTCTCACTATAAAATATAAAAAAGTCCCGCTTTCCAAAGAAAATCACTTGTCATACCATCAGCCAGAAAGATCACCAACTGAGAAAAGACTGAGATAACAGATGTAAGAATTATGACAAAGATTTTAAAGCATCATGATAAATACTTCAACCAGTAATGATGAACATGACTGAAACAAGTAGGAAGCCTCAAGAAAGAACTAGAAATGCTTAGTGAAAATAAAATATATAAAGAAGAATCAAACAAATTTAGAATTGATTAATACAGTAACCAAAACAAGTAGCTTAGTAGATGGGCTGAAAAGTAGAATGGAGGGGGACAGAAGAAAGAATCAATCAACAGGAAATAGAATACTAGGAATGACCTGATCTGAACAACATAGAAAACAGTAGGCTATAAAAATGTGAATGAGCCTCAGGGCCCAACAGAACTATAACAAAAGAGCTAACATCTATATCACTGAAGTCCCAGAGCGAAAGGAAAAAGAGAATGGGACTGAAAAAGTAGTAAAAAAAAAAAAAAAAAAAAAAGCTAAAAATTCCCCAAATTTGGCAAGACTCACAAGCCTACAAATTCAAAAGGCTGAGCAAATCTCAAACAGGATAAACTCAAAGAAACCCAAGCCAAGACACATCATAATTAAATTTCTAAAATTTAAAAACAAAGAAAAAAACCTTAAAAGCAGTCAGAGAAAAACACCATCTTATCTATAAGAGAAAAACAACCAGAATGACAGTGGATTTCTCATTAGAAACCATGGCAGTCGAAAGAGTATGACACAGTATTTTCACATGCTGAGAAAAAGGGACCCTCAGCCAGAATCCTAGATCCAGTGAAAATATCCTTCAGTAATAAAGGGGAAATAAGGATGTTTTTCAGGTGAAGAAAACTGAAAAAATTTGTCATCAGCAGACCTTCCCTAAATAATGGCCAAGGAAATTTCTCTAAATAGAAAGAAAACAATTAAAAAAGTAACATTAGAACATCTCGAAGAAAGAAAGAACACAGTGCTAATACGATTAAATGCACAAGGCTTTCTTCTCTTTGATTTTATAAATTATGTTTGGTATTTGAAGCAAAAATTATAGCATTGTTTGATGTGGTTCTATGATATGGAGGAGAAATAGCTAAGATAATTTTATTACAAATGGGGTAGAAGGAAGAGAACAAAGGGAAGTAAGGATTCTCTACTTCATTTAGACTCTTAAAATGATGGAGTAGACTGTGGCAAGTTATGTCCACGCTGCGATTTTGGATTTCAACAGACTCAGCCTCTCCCTACTCTATGCTCAACACTGGCGCTACCTTAAGACTGGCTCTTCTCGTGCCTATTAGATGGCTGCCAGCAGAGATTGGGGTCGCAGGCCGAGCAAGAGCATCAGCTCAGAGAACCTCACCCCAGACAAGCCCTGTGGCCTATGGCATTGCCCCTGAGTGCCATGTGTTGCTGATGGAGATAATTTCCAAGCTCTGGATCAGGGATGTGGTCACCTTACCCTGTGGGGACAGAGGGCTACTTGGATGAGACTGTGGTTGTAATAGGAAGAGAAAGGTAATGCTGAATGGAGGTCTAAAACTTTAACCAGCTATAACTACAAGCAACTTTAGTCAACCTCCCTACGTTTCAATTTCCTTACTCATAATGCAAAGATTAAATGGATCCTACAATCTCTTACAGGATTTTTTAAAAATAATGATACAAAGCAGATTGCCCTGGGCCTCAGATAGGTGGTCAGTTAATGAGTAGATATTTTCATTATTGAGAGTCCTGAAACACAACTCCCAGGGCAGTGACTGTACTGAGGCTCAGAGACATCGAGTAACTTTCCGCAGTGCACAGAGCTGGTAGAACACACCTGACACTGGATTCCTAGGTCCTTGCAAGGCTCCTGGTGCTCTCATTCATGCTGTCCAGCTCCCTCTCATTGCAAGAGTTCCAGGGGAGACTGTGAAACTCTCCAAAATGGGAGAGAGCTGGTGAAGGAGGCAGGGAGCTATGGAGTGCCATTGCCTGCTTTGGTCCCATGGAGAGTGCACCAAGGCAGAAGCCCCGAGCATGGCCTGTGAGAGCAGCTCTGAGCATCTCTGCCCCAGGAATCCCAGGCTGCCCACACCTGCTTACTCAGGCCGGCTTCCCATTCCTCCCAATGCTGCCCAAGGAAGAAAACCTCCACATAAGCATCTCCTGCCTTCATGATCTCCTTGGGAAGTGGCCCTCAGGGAGTGAACTCCAATAAACCACCTTCAGAAAGGAAAACATGAGCTGGCGGCTGTGGGAGGCCAGGCTGCACCTCCCAAGAACATGCTGACATGGGACTTGCTCCTGCAGCGAGAGTATCAAGCAACCATTTGGGGAGAGGAAACTGAGTTTGTCTAGTTACACATTCCCTTCTGAGAGCCTGCTGTCCAGTTTGGGCAGAGCTTGCAGTATCAGGGACTTGGCCCTTCCTTGGTGCCTGCAGCATATCCCAGGGCCCTCTGCAGTCTCAGCATTGATTTGCACCCACAAACAAGGAGATGTGCAGAGGTGGAGGAAGGACTGGGCCTCTACCTTAGCTCTGCTCTCCCCTAGCTATGCGTATGCAGGCAAGTGACCTCCGTGAGCCTCGGCTTCCTTAATTCTGCAACAGGAACATAATTCATCAAATGGTAGTTTTTTTTTTTTTTTGAAGGAAGTTCTATATTTGGCCTTATAACATACATGTGTGTTAGGGATAAGAAAATCCATGATCGATTCAGGTATTGAGTTTAACCTCATGGAGTCATATGGGAAAAACAGACACTATTCAAGTAGACACAAAGATGTATATTTTCTTGAACAATTATGCAGTGCTTGCAATGGGCCGGTTGCCTTCGCAAGAGCTTTAACTCAAATGATCCTCATAAAAATCACTGGAAGTATGTACTATTAAATCCTCCTTTCACAAATGGGAGATGAGACGCACATGAATATAGGTTAAGTAACTTGCCCAAAGTCATCTGTGTCCAACACATAATAAACCAGCTCCAACATTCAGTGACTTAAACCCCTTTATTGTTTCATGTGAGTTGTTGGCTGATTGTTGGCTCTGATTGAAGTTGGGCTCAGCTACGTGGTTCTGCTGTTCTCATTCATGTGCTGTGACCCACCAGGGAGGCTGGCTCTGCTCTGTGAGTTTTTCCTCTCTTCTGGGACCAGCAAGCCAGTCTGGACACAATAGTGATGGCAGAAATGCAGTAGGTTGTGAGCTGGTTCCCTGTCACTTTCTACTCAACTCTATTGACTAAATCAAATCAGGTGGGCACAGTCAGGGGCAGGAGTGAAGTCCTGTCCACAGAGGAGAGTGCCTTGCTTGGCAAGGGTGTGGAGGGAAGGGTGAGGAACCAGGCCATGGTGCAGCCCACCACATGACCTGTCTGGGGACTGCTGGGCCTGGCATGAACCTGCAGCCTTGATCCAGGTCCTGCACCCATGCAGCAAGTCAGGTTGCCTCCCATGAATGTGTACACAAGGGGCACAGGCTAGGAAGCACACTTAGCTGCCCTGAGCATGGAAGACAGTGTGACAGAGTCAGGACACTGAGGATGTGGTTTCTCTGGGGAAGTCACATTGGAGAGTAAAGGATGGGAGGTTCATGCAGAGGAAAGCGCTTTTGTGGCAAGGCTCTGAGGCACAGGAGATTCACTTCCTAACAGGGGAGGGGCTTTGCAATTTCCTTCTGAACACTTTTGCAGCTTCCTCTCTCACCACTGTGCCCTCTCCCCGAGACAGCCTGCTCTGCAGCTCTGTAGGACCCCTGAGCTTCCCAGAACCAAACCCGGGCCTCTGATTTCTGTTGGCCAATGCTTTTCTGCTGGAACCCCCCTCTCTCCCATAAGACGGCTGAAAGGATCCTCTGGCAGAATTCAGCCCTTGCAGCCATATGCCACCCCTCCAGCCTGCTGCATTCTGATGTGCTGCACACAGATGCATAGAGGCAGTGCGCTAAATACCTCAACGGATGACTACTGAGCACCTCGTCGGACCTCCACACAGACCCTGAGGCCCTAGAAAGCACCTCAGAATTCACCAGGTGAACACCAGGAAGAATGACAATCACAGGTACAGTGTGCTGAGCTCTTTCTGTGCAGGCAGCCATGATCGTCCTCTGCTGCTCCTGAGCCATGGGTTGAGGGATCCTCAGCTTTGCAGTCAGGGACTTCCTAGCTTCATGGTCATCTGGTTTTTGTAATTCCAACTGCAGTTTCATGGAAGCAAATAGCCAGGCAGGACCACCTTGTCACTAGGGAAGGGATGAGGTAGGAAAACCAAAGCCACATACTTTGGCTGTCACAGATGCATTGTCCATTGACCCCTACACCTCTTGAGTTGCCCTGAAGTGATTACTGAGCACTCATGTGTGAGGCAAGCTGTAGAGATGTGTGCAAAGGCTCTATCCCTGCCAAGGAGCTCACAGATCAACAGGGGGTCACGCAAGCATTTGTTCAGTCACTTGTCAAACAAACCTGGCACATCTCTGTGCCGAGGACTGTGCCAGCCGAGGCTGGGGAGACAGTAGTTAGAGCAGACTCTTACTTCTCACTAGAAGCAGAAAGATGGCAGAAGCACCTGCCACTGAAGCCCGAACCTCTCACTCAGCCCCTTCCCCTCCATGGTTCCTGCCAGGGTGTTCTGTGCACAGCACTGAATCCATGAGGCAAATACCAGCTTTGTGGCATGGGGTTTCTTGGCTAATCTGCTAGGTCCAAATGCAAACCCCTCATGAGCTGAAGAGAACAGGGCTTCCTTGCTCACAGCCAGGTTGCTGATGGAGAGATGGACCAATCCGGGGAGGCTTGACTTTCTGTCTCTGGGATAGAAGAGTAGGCGCTTTTATTCCAGGCAGACTGCATGGCCTTGGGCAAGCTACTTAATCTCCCTCAACCTCAGGTCTCTCACTTCCAAAAGAGAGATCCTGAACCTCACTGTGCGGCTGTGATGACAAAAACAGAAGAGATGCTCTGTGGGGCAGCTGCTCACCCTGGGCTTCCACAAACAGGGCTCAGCAATTCCTCTTACCTGCATCTTCTCCTGCAGTGAGTCTGAGCTGGGGCTCTGTCCTGCTGGGAGAGGAGGTGCTTCCAAGCTCCCCTGCATGCCCGCTCACCCTTCTTCCTCTCCCCCTCCTGCTCTCTGGGCTTCCAGCCATTCCCTCTCATCTTGTGAGGATGCAAGCTCCTGGCTGGGCCTCTCATCTTGTAAAGGTTGCATGAAAACCCTAAGACTCCCATTGGCTCCCTGGAGAGGGGACAACCACCAATCAGAGCAGTCACCACTCACCTGGCACGGGACATCACTTGCGTTCAGCGAAGGGGTTGAACTCTGCCTACAGCTTCATGGGAGCCTGGGATGGAAACAGAGCACGCAGGGGCTGCGGGCAGACAGACAGGGACAGAGGGGGCTGAAGGAGCTCTGTGACCTGCTGTTTGTGATACTGGGCACCTCATTAACGTTTCTGCGTCTCAGTGTCGCCATCTGGGAAATAGGGATGATCACTTCCATTTCCACTCTGCTGGGTGGACTTGCAGCTTTGACCACGTGCTTGCAAAATCCCTGATTTTATTTTGTTGAAGTCTTTTGGTGTCCAGCAGGACCCTCTGTCCCAAGAATGACTGCCCAGGCCCCTGAGGTTCGGAAAGGGGTGCGGTGCCTAAGTCTGAGTTCTTGGTCCAGCACTTGGCCCTGCAGCTGTTGGGTTGGGGGTGAAATGGGGAAATGGTAGCTCATCCTTTTCCTTCAGGCCCATGGTTCTTTACCCCACTCCTGGTGGTGCAGTTCTAACAGAATCCAACAGACCACAGAATTAAAAAAGAGTAGAAATTGATTTCTCCCAGTTTTAGAGCCTGGAAGCCCAAGATTAAGTAGCCAGTATCTGGTGAGGGCTGCTCTCTGCTTGCAGGATGGTGCCTTGGATGCTGTGTTGTCACATGGCAGAGGCAGAGGGCACAAGGGACAAACCCCAGGTGTCAAGCCCTTTGGTAATGGCACCTGATCCCATTCACTATGGTAGTCCTCATGACGCTGTCCCTTCCCAAAGGTCACACTTCCCAATGCTGTTGTGTTGGGGTTTAAGTTCCAACATGAATTTTTGGAGGTGACACCATCATTCAAATCACCCTCTACCTCCCCCAGGTCAGAAAGTCTCCCAGCCCTGCCCACCGGGGTCCCAGCCATGGCCCAAGTCTTGCATCTAGGTGGCCATCAGAATGCCTTCTCCTGCTCCCTGCCCCCAAGCACCCTTTCCCTCACGTACCTGCCACATTGCTGTTGTCTTTTCCCCACATCTCTCAACCATGTTTCCTGTGGGTTGATCAGCAAACATACATAAATCTGGATGTGATAGTTAAGCTTGATTGTGCCAACTTGACTGGCTTGGGAGCTGCCCAGGACATTGGTAGAGCACACTTCTGGGAGTGTCTTGGTGGGTCATGGAGGTGAGACCTTGGGTACTCTATATGGCCCCTTTCCTGTTATTCTCTGGTATTGCCCCCATGCTCTGCTTCCCAGCCACCATGAACTAAGCAGCTTTGTTTTGCCACACTTTTCCACCATAATGTTTCTGCCTTGGACCCAGCTTACCATGGACTGAATCTCCTGAAACCATGAGCCAAATTAAACCTCTTCTCCTTTAAATTGTTGATGTCAGGTATTGTGTCCAGTAACAAAACAAGCAAACTAATACCCTGAGGTCATTCAAATATCCCCATAACCCAGAATACGGGGAAGTTACTTCTCCTTTAATGCCATACTTCCTTAGCCTGACACCTTTGGGGTAAGACCACAGGAAGCTGGTCTCCAGCATCAGGGGATGGCAACTGTCCTGTCTATAAGCTGTCACCTCATTCTCCACTTGCTACTCTGAGTGTCTATCACCATCTTTTGCCAGCTTTGAGCTATTTTGGGGATCTGCACCTTCAATTTCCTGTTCAAATATGGACCAGATTTCCCTTCCACAGGGGTCGCAGTCTTAGAAGCTTCAGTTCATGGTCATTTGGCCCCTTTGCTCTGGGCCCGTAGTGAGGCAGAGCATCATGGCTAGAGCATTAAGGAGATAAGAAGCTGCTTACCTCATGGCAGCCAGAAAGCAAAGAGTAAGAAAGAGGAGGGGCTAAGCCCCAATATCCCTTTCCAGGACATAGCACTAATGACCTAACTTCCTTCCAGAAGCCCCCACCACCTATCCAATAGTGCCATAGGTGGGGGACTGAGGTTTCAATATATGGGCTTTAAGGGACATTTAGCTAAACTGTATTACTGTGTTTTGCCCCCACCCCCAATTCTCTGGTCTTCCTATTAGATCTCACCAAAGAAAGCATCTGTTCATGCCAGCACCTGGATTCACTGGGAGACCCTTGAAGTTCTGCGTGCAGAGTGTCTACATTAGGGAGTGCCCCTGGGGTCAGGTCCCATGGGAGGAAGGGAAGGAAGCAGGACCAGGCAGAGGAAGAAGCAAGACACCATGCAGGTGCAGAATGCGTGGCCCTGAGTGGGTGGCTCCCTGCAGCTGGGGCATCCTCCGGGGTGCTGACAGCAGCAGGCTGGGGTAGTGCATCTCCTGCCCACCACTGCTCACACCTTAATTATGTCTGCAGGGACCACCCGCCCTTGGCAGAGCCAGTCTTCAACATTCTTACACTGAACATGTAACTTCTCAGTGTGAAGTGATTGCACTGGGATTGTTCAGGGCTACTTCAAGAATATTAGGTAAAAAAAGCATCCTTATGTCTCTCTGCAGGAACACAATGTCTACGTGATATGGTACCTTCTGGAACAAAGCTGGAGTCAGTCCCAAAAACAGTCCAGTTTCATTTCCAAAGCCACCAAGATATGGGGATATACAATATGTGATATCCTGGGGGATATGTGATGTTTCTCTCCTCCATGGCACTGATTACACAAGCTAGGTGGAGGAGGGCTGTACACATGGGGCCCCTCCTGACCTGCACTCCTGTCTAGGCTCTTTGCTCTGGCAGGCTGCCCCTCATGGTGGCAGCTCCAGGCTTACACCCTACCCTTGCACCAGAAGATAGACACAGGGTCTCTTTGCCAGTAATTTGCATACCTGTTAAATTTCATTGCCTCTGATTGGTCTGGCCTGGTCATTTGCCCATCCATGGACCAATCACTGTAGCCAGAAGAGTATGCAATGTTCTGATTGACTGGCCAGGCATAGTGCTATGTCCATCCTTGGGGGACAGAGAATGGAGTCAGATCAAGCAAACTAATTCATAGATTACTAATGGAGAAAGGTAGTTTTCCAAGGAAAATTGGGATGCTGTCACAAAGAAGGAGGGAATAGACACCAAGCAGGCAGATAGCAGATGGACCCACTCAGTGGTTGAGACAGCCCTGATGAAGGTAGTTCAGTGGATCTAAGCGCTCCCCATTACCAGAGGGACTTGCTGGGGGCCCTTCAGGCCTTGCCTTAGGTCTGGTTTGTGATCTCCAAGGTATCAGTGCTCACCGTGGGCTTCTGTTCTATAAGCCCTAAACCCCAAATGACTGCTCAGGGTCTCTGCTGCGTCCGCTAGCTTTGAGTATGCTGTAGGTCAGTGACTCTGTGGACTTGGGTCATGTTGGGGTGCCGGCATTCACCCATAGCAGCAGGATCCCACGAACCTGTCCCACAGGATTTATGATTATAGAAACCCAATTGCACATTCAGGGACAAAACCTGAATCCACCTCCCTTCTGAGCCCTGGTCCCCTTCTCTGTAAGATTAAATGGATGCGTACTAAGCTCCACTGGCTCGGAGGGACAAGGAGTTAAACAGCTACGGGGTACCAGGGACGGCAGGTCTTTCCTTCACACGCAGTTTCATACATTTCCCGCAGTGCCCTGGGAGAAAGACATTTAGTCTCTCATTTTTCGGCTGAGGAAACTGAGACAGGGAACAGCTTAGGCAGCCTGCCGTGGCACAAAGCCCAAGCCTTGAAGTTGGTGTGTGTGACTCCAGGAAAAGGGAGCACAGGCCAGCACAGAGAGGGAAACGGGCCTCTTTGGCCTGTCTTCCTGCTACTCTCTCCAAACCTTCCCTTTCTCCTTAGAGAGAGCTGTAAGAAGGGTTGCAAAATTCAGGGACTCTTGCCTCCCTTCCCCTCAGACAAGTGCCTCAGTGACAATCACATTGTCGACTTTTTCACTTTCCTTGAGAACAGCCTTATCTTGTAAGTTCTCTCTAGCTCTCTCAGTCACAGTGACAATAATCTAGTTTGGGGCATTGACTGCTGAAAATCAGTCAGTGCCAGTGTTGGGAAAGGCCTCGAAAATCAGCTAATGCCTCTGGGGCTCTGCGTTCACCTCCCTGTTCCAGGCTGGGAACTGCCCAGGGGAGAGGGCCTTCATCAGCTCACATGGAATAGTGTTTGCTGACTGTTGACCAACTGAGCACAGGCCATGGTGGTTAGAAGCAACCTTGTCATCTAACTCACCGTCATGCAGTTGATCAGGGTGGGTAAGCGACCAGTGACCAGGACCAGGTCCACCCGGCTGGGCAGTGGCAATGCAGAGACAGCAGAACATCTGCAAAATTTCAGCATGCAGCACTATATTGAGATATTTAAGTCTGAATTATTCTTCACCCATTGTCCCCACATTCTGACACGAGAAAGCAAGACAAATGAGGATATCCAGCTCTAGACTCCTAACTCAGAGAAGCAAATGTCAACACTAAGAACTTCCTAGTCCCTCTTGCTGGTGTCATAGCAATGTTTCTGAATGGAACACTGGACAAGGGCCTGAAGGGCAGATGGGGAAGTCAGTTTTTCTTCCAGCCCCAACATCCCTCCCTGCCTTGGTAAATTGGTTTGTTTACGTCTTCTTCAAAGAGCCGTCCTGTGACTCCACCCTGCCACAGCTGATTGAAGCAAGCAGGGTCACGTGACTCAAAGATGCTCATTTGTGGGGAGGGCTGAATCTTGTCTGACTCTCACTAAAAGGAAGTGGGTCCCAGAAATCAGTGCATGGTGGCCATTCCTCGAGAGGATCTGGAGGGCGCCAGTAGGAGTTGGGGTCTCCTCTTGCTAAACTGGATGTCTGAGGAGCTGGAATCATGAGAGACGAAGAGGAGTGGTCTGTGGAGAGGAAAGGAATAGCAGAGTAGGAAGCCAAGTTGAAAGGCCAGGGGGCCCCAGAAAGAGAGGAAGTCAGAGGTCCTCCTGTGCTCAGACACTGGCTTATAGACAAAGAGGTGAGATGCCAACTGCACTCAAGGACTTTCCATTTCCTCAGGCTGGATGATGGGTTTCCATTAATCCATTGTCCCCTCAATCTTCACCAGCATTAGCTCCAACCAATGCTGGAGCTGTTTTGTCAAAAAAAAAAAAAAGTAAAATTACCTTTATTGTATTATTTATGTTCCTCTTGACCATTCCACAAGTGTATCACTGCATTGTTTTGGATAATTCATATCTTTGTATTCTGGAAAAATTTTAGACTTACAGAAATGTTGCAAAGATAGTTCAGAGTTCCTATATAGCCTATATCCAGTTTTCCTAATTATTCGCATGTCACATAAGTATGATGCATTTGTCACAACTAATGAACCAATATTGACATCTTAATATTAAATAAAGTTCATGTTTTTTAGTTTTCTCTTTTCTGTTCTGGTATCCCACCCAGGATGCCATGTCACATTTAATCCTCGTATCTTCAGAATTTCTCTTTTTTTTTTTTTTTTGTGGGTACTGGGGGGTCGACCTCAGGACCTCGCGCACCAGCAGGCACCCGTGCCACTGAGCGATATCACCGGCCCCTTTTTCGTATGTGGGTTCCGGGAGTCGAACTCGGGCCCTCGCG
The DNA here is from genome assembly GCA_028451465.1 of Erethizon dorsatum. Taxonomy (NCBI): domain Eukaryota; kingdom Metazoa; phylum Chordata; class Mammalia; order Rodentia; family Erethizontidae; genus Erethizon; species Erethizon dorsatum. Next base: position 124,730,351 of record CM051828.1, on the reverse strand, counting down.
CTTGTCAGGCAGGCGCTTAAGCTGCTGAGCCATCTCACCAGCCCCTTCAGAATTTCTCTTGACTATGAGTTCCTCAAACTTTTCTTGGTTTTTACGTCTTTGACAGTTTTGAGTACTGGTCAAGCATTTTGAAGAATGTCTTTCTGTCTGTATTTCTTATCAGACCAGGCCTATGGGTCATTGGGACCATCAAACCGTGTGAAAGGTATGTCTGTCACATGACGTACTGCTGTGGGTGCTAACCTAAGGTGACTCTTTTCCTCCTTCTGTGAACTGTCCTTTGGAGGGAAGTTACCATGTGCAGTCCATACGTAAGGAGTGGGGGTTATATGCCACCTCTTTGAAACGGTTTGGAGTGTTTCTGCATGTCAGGTATCCTCTTCCATTTACTTATTTGCAGAACCACATATCAGTATGGACCCATAGATATTTATTTTGTACTCTGAGTTATAACCCTAGTACAACAAAATTTATTTGGCTCAAATTCTTCTAGCTTTGGGAATCATGTGCCCTTTCAGTTGGCTCTTGTGTCTTTTTTATATGCTCAAATCACTGTGTATGTGCATATGTGTGTGTCTGTGTGTGTGTCTCTGTGTGCACATGGGTATGTGTTTGGTGTCTGCTTTCTAGAGCACCTCCTTACTTTTTGGCACTGTAAGATGCTCTAGGATCACCTTTTATATGGCCTCCCTTAGCCCTACAATCAACCCTTTCTCCAAGGAGCCTTGTTACTTTTCCTGGAGAAGGTATTCGAAACCAAGATCTAGATGCGATGTGTGCTCATTGTTACTGCAATATCTGTTGCTTCTAGACTATTTCAACTGACAGATGAAGGAAACACATTAATGTACGCTAAGGTTAGTATGTAAACTGCTATCAAGAAATACGTCCATCTATAACCTTACTGTATATCTATACTAAGTTGAATGCGAGTTCATGCTGATGTTTCCCACTACAGTCCACGGCAGTAGATTGTTTTCTAGTTTTCTCCCCGTGTTGGTCTCTAACCTCCCAACCCATAATGAGAAACCCGCCTCCACCACCTGTCTTCCAGTTGCTCACTTGCTGCATCTGGGACACCTGCATAGCAGTCCCAGAGTTAGTAACCCCTGCCCTTTGGGAAACAGCTTTATCAGCAAGAGTACCATGCTAGAGATTTTGTTTCTTACTCACTTGTTTTACAAGTATTAGTTGAGTACTTGTTCTTTTCTAGAGATGTGCTAGAAAATAAAGAATCCTGGTTGCTAACGTACCCAGGTCTCTGCCCAGTGGAACTCACATTATACTTGAGTGCCTAACTTGCTAAACGCATTCCTCCCCAGGGACATGGTAGTGGGTTAGAGAGAGCTGTTGGAAGTTTTTTCATGGTGGGACCAGTGGAGGCATTGCTGTGTTCAGTACACCGGTATGGTCTGAATGTGTCCTCCAAGAGTTCCTGTGCTGCAAGCTTGGTCCTAGTATAAAGAGATTAAGGATGCTGCCCTGGGAGGGATGGAGATAGATCTTGTGGGACTCTAGTTAGTTGTCCCCAGAGGATGGTTATAAAAGAGCAAGCCTGGCCACTGTCCTCCCTCTGGCAGAGAGGAAGAGGACGTAGAAGAGAGGCCTTTGGATTTCAGTTTCCATACATCAGGGCGGACTCACCGGCACTCTTTCTCATGAGGCCTAGCCTTTTGCTCTTTATTTATGCAGTTTTACCGAGTACCTTTTCCCCTCTTCACCAGTTTGGCTGGACAATCAGATGGCATTCAGGACTCTCGCTTTGAAAAAGGCAGTGTGCTAATGAAGTGTGTACTCTGCTGGGCCCTTTCCCACTCACTTCCGGTGTATCCTCTGTCTCAGCATTTGGCTAAAAGTACTTGACCTTTCTCCCCATGCTCCTGCTCCAGGGTGTCCATGGTGCTAAGGGCAAAAAAACCCTTTCAGAAAGCAATACACAGATTGACACGAGGAAAGCCCATCCAGGGGACCCTGCACTGGCTTGGCCAAGGTAGGGTGGGATCTACAAACACTGAGAACTCAGCGTCTCCCTTAAAGATTCCCCAAGAAAATACATCTGATTGACAGCTCTATTCTATGGGCTGAGACGGGGATTCTGACCTCCCTCCTCCATGAGCACCATGAAGGCCTCATCCCGTCTACGGTTGTGGCAGCTGTTCCCTGATCCCTGCGACTTTCCAAGCACTGCACTAGGGATCTTCACAATCTTTGTGCTGTGTGGAAAAATACAACCTTTTCCACTTCACAGATGAGTGAACCGAGTTTCTGAGCTGGTGAGTAGTACAGGAATTCAGTTCCAAATAGCCCTAACCAGAATTCCTTATCCTTAGGTGGCCTCTCTCTGAATGGAGATTTTTTTCTTTTTTAACATCTTTTTTTCCCCTTAGATTCAGTGAAGAGGACAGAGTGGGAAGAGAAGGATCTGGCTCAGGAAGACTGAACTCTTGTGTGCTGGCACTGAGGTAGGATAGAAGAAATAAAGATACATAAAAGGAGACAAAGAAAATTATCATCTTAAAATTATACTTTTAAGAAAACTGGAACTTCAGGACACAATCAAAGTTACCCACTGATATAATGCCTTTTTCACTTCCTGGAAACTCACTCCAAAAAAATGTTCAGTCTAAATGACAATAAACCTGTAAATCAGGCCTGTGTTTTTCTCCTGTAAATCAAACCTGTGTTTTCTTCCCACGGACTTCCATCCTCAAGGAAGCAGTCTCTACACTCCAAACACATGTGAAATGGCTCGCATTCTAGCCTCACCTGTCAAACGGGCCACCTGACAGACCCTAGGAGACACACCTCCGAAACAGATGGCCCCAGCCCCAGACCACACTGGGCCTCTCTCTCGAGGGCCTTCGCTCTAGTCTCTCTGCAGTGTACTTTTAAAATTCTGCCTAAAAAACCTTTCTATACCCCTCACTGATGTATCCCGCAATGCTTTTCTGTCACCTAAATCACTGAATCTACACCCTCTTCCGTGGTGGGTGGACCGAGGTCCCCATCTCCTCCTCGAGAGGCCTCCTCCAATCTCACCTGGTGACAACACCAGCATGGACTTACGGGGTGGCCCTGGGGGAATCATTTCATTTCTTCCTCTCTAACAATAAAGGGGTGGGCCGATGGCCTGTGACCTCCTCCACTCGTGGTCCTCCCATGGCTGACAGGATAGGGTTTTGGTGCCTTCATGGCCTTGGTCACCCCCATCCCCACTCCTCTCTGACTCATATTCTGAGGCTGGAGGGCCCTGGACACTGTGCCTTTGCACACCCATGCTTGTGTTAGGGGCCTTCCTGCTTTGCTGATGGGCAAGTTCTTCATCTACTGACCCTCGGCTCATGTTCCCTCCACCTGCAGCCTTCCTGACCCCACAAGGCAACTCTAAGAGAGATGCATCCAGAGAAATCCAGTTCACGGAGTGCTCTGTGTGCTCTCATTCTTTCTCTGTCTCCCTCTCTCTCTGTCTCCCTCTCTCTCTGTCTCCCCCTCTCTCTCCATCTCCCCCCCTCCCCCACTTTGAAATGTTGGGTCATTGTCTCTTCTCCACTTCTCTGGGACTCAGGGCAGGAAATGGGCTGCACCCACATCACCTCTGCATCGCCAATCTGAGGCACAGTCCCTGGCACATAGCGGGTTCTGCTGGGTGGTGACAGAATGGCAGCCCATCCACAGCAGATCTCACCCCTGGCATCCTAGGAGAAGACTCTTTCACTGTGCCCTTGGCAGGACAGAAAATGCTAAAATGAGAGATAATTGTACCTTCCCATCTATTTCTGTGTGTGTCACTAGCTTTCACTTCGGCACTCCCGCTCCCCATCAGCCAACAAGCTACCCTGCCAGCTTTGGTGTGTGGGGGGTCACAGCCAGGATGCCTTCAGAGAGGAAGTCTCAGTTAGCACACAGGGGAGCAGAGTGGGAGGAACTGACACCTTTGTGGCTGAGATGATTTTAGTGAGGAGATCAAATCACCCAGCAAGTCTCCCTGTCCCTAAACGTCCACCCGGTTGGGAAGCTGTGAAACCTAAGGACACACTGTTGGTTCAGTAAGGTGAGGGAATTCTGCATTAAATGGTCCCATGGTGCAGGAAAAGATCAAAGCCATTAACTGTCGTCGAGAAAGCCTTTGACTCATCCAATCATTCATGTGCGCATTTGTTTATTCATCTATTCACTCTTTGGAGTGTTGCTATCAACTGGGTACAAATCATTTTAACTGTATCCCTGGAAAACTATCACTGTGGTTTAGTTACCTAAGGCTTCAGATTCATACGAGAATAGCCAGTACTTATGTAGTGCTCACCATCCGTGTGACAGGCTCTGTAGGAAGAACTTCCTTGTGTATGTTACTATTTTAACCCTCATAACAAGCCCACCAGGTGGGTATCATTTTTATCACCTTTATTTTGCAAATGATCACACGGAGACATGGGGACATTTTTAACTTGCTCCGGACCACACACCTGGCAAGTGGTACGCAGGGATTAGACAGCACTTGCTCCCAACCACAGACCGGCTTCTTAGTGTGGAAGGGACCCCAAGGCTTGGCCGTGTCTCAGGGGACTGCACAGAATGGGAGGTGCATAAGATGGGGGGCACAACTCTTGGCTTCCCACCCAAAGTTGTGTCCCTGGCCAAGTGCGTCGTGTGGGAAAAGCACCGGCCCTTTGGACAACAAGGTAGTGTTGCTATCTTCTTTCATTAGCCTATCATATTTAAAAACAGAATTGAATTAGAATACAATTAATCAAACCAGAAAGGCTCTCCTACCTCTATGATTCTGCAAATTAGGTTTTCCCTTCAAAATTATTACCAGAACTTTCAGGGTGGCTGAGGTTTAATGGCTGAGTCAAATACTGTTGGGCAGGTTGTTCCAAGAGGACCTGCAGCTGGTTTTCTGAGGCTGTAAAAATGTCATCTATGACTCCAGCCCCTATTCAACCCTTACCAGGTGGCAGTGGGGAACAGAGGTCCTGAGATCATGTCCTTGGATGAGCCTGATGAAAATGCACAAGCTCTATTTTCACCGTGAGTCCGCAGGTCCATGCCCCCAGCTCCAGCTGGTGGCACCAGCGCTGGCTGGGACTTCAAGGGTGTTGGAGAGGGTCCTGCACTGCAGAAGCCAATGGGATTCCCTGCTGACACTAGATGAAGAGAAGAACAGCACACCATCCTTCTGAGCGGATGGAAGCAGCAAGGTAGCAGGAATTCAGGGATCAGTAGAGACCTTACACTTACTTCCCAGGGAGCTGCGGCTGCCTCTCATTAGCTGGTGTCCAGAGGGAGCTCTTGGTCACAGTGAGCCTCACTTTCCTTTTCTGTAAAATGGGGAAATCCCCACCTTTCAGATTTGTGGCAAGGAACAAAAACAAAGCACATCAAATGCCCAGCTTAGCATGTATTTTCTCAACAACGTGTGACTGTATTCATTTAGCTGAAGTAGAAGATTGTGAAGAGGAGTTGGAAAGCGGGACTGAAAACAAAGTTAGGGACAAATCATTTGTTCCCTCCATGCATATTTTTTAAGTACAAACCATGCCAGGTGCTATATATGCTGGGACAGGATTGTGGACGTGATGCACAATGTCTTTGCCTTTTTCCCCTTTTTATTTTCAAAACCTTTTTCATGGTAAGGAAATTCTCTTCTATTTCTGTTCAGCTAAGTTTTTTTTTTAAATCATAAAGTCTATTCATTTGATTGAATACCTTTCCTCGTCAACTGAGGTGAAAATATATTTTCTCTTTTAGCATGTAACTTTTAAGCCGATTTCTCGGATAACAGAATCTTGAGCTGAGGACGTTCACAATTTTGAGAGATTGTGCTATACTGTGCTTTAGAAAGGTTTGGCCGAGTCGGACCTCCCCAAAGGGTAGCTGAGCGTGCCGACTTTGGCCCTCGGGGTAACTAGCCTCATTCCCATGACAGAGGTGAAGCTTGGACGGTTGTCAGCTTCGCAGAGCTGCCTCTGGGAAGCCGGTGTCGAGATGGGATTTGACTAGCAGGAGAGGGATGGGGAACAGGGAGGGCTGAGAAGGAGTGAAGAGCTGGGAAGGAGAAGGGAGGGCTGCCTGGTAGTTCCAAGAAAATTTCAGCCAGGACAACCGGGGAGTCCTCAGGCCAAACTCAGAGGAGCCTCTGCTTCTGCAGGAAGGGTCTGCATCAGCAGCCCCGCCGGGTTCCTCGCTGAGCGGGAGCGGCCCCTGGGCAGCGCAGTCGTGGGGCGAATCCGGCAGTGAATTCAGAGCACAGCTGGGCCGCCTGTCAGTTATGCCCTGCCCTGCCGCCAGCGGGATGCCAAGCACCTGCCTGCCTGTCGTCAGGGCCATCATAGTGTGCTTTATTCTCACTAACTTGTTGGGAACATTGCAAATGTACCCCCAACTTATCACATTCCTTATGACCTAGCGGGAGACAGAGAAGAGTGTCATGAGGAAAATATATTTGAAAGATTTAGGCAGAGAAGTCTTTTCTAAATAGTTTTTAGCTCTTTCATTCCTTCCTTCCTTCCCTCTCCCCCTCCTCCTCCTCTTCTTCCTCCTCCTCCTTCTTTCACTCACTCTCTCTCTCTCTACTGGGAAGGGCTTTGATCCTCCCCTACAGTTTAAAAAATATTCACTCCTAAGTATGGAGTGCCTTATGTGGACTCAACTGAACTGGAACGCCAGTTTTCTGGAAATGCAAGGGCTGGAGGGACACCCCCAGTGACACCGGCACTCAGCCTGAGGAAACTTCAGGACTGGGGAGACGGCTTCTTCAACAAACCCATAGCAAGGACAAAGGGAAAAGAGTTGAAAGGGAGGACTTGTGGGCTAGAAGAGACTGGAAATCCATGTCAGACAGCCTCGGTAAATGGATTCCTGCCTGCCAAACAGTGAGACAAACAAGAAAGTTTGGAGACTGATTATTTTTCACAGTGATGAATCTTGGCTACAGTTAGAGAGAGACGTCTTTCTTTGTGTGTTGGTCCACACGCATACGTATTTCATGTGCAGTGACGTGAAGTCTGGGAGGTGCTTCAGAGTGACCCAGGTGGGGTGGGAACAGAGAAAGCAGGAAGGGCTGGGATGCCTGTTTCAAGTAGGGGATACACCCCAGGGGACTGGTGGCATTTTTCTCTTTATCCTTGTACATTTATTATTTTTTTTTTTTGAGATTTACTGTAACAAAAATTTGAAAACTGTAATCTATCAGATATACCCCTTGCACTCACATGCATGTATGCACACACACACAGTGGGGAACAAGTGGGGGATCTGGAATCAGAATTTGGGGGCTAGGGTGGCCTCTCTTCCTTTTCTAACTGGGCTTGATGGAGTTATCGAACCTCTTTATGACTTTGTCTCTAACCTGCAAAATATGGGAAGTATTATTTCCTCTGTTATAGCCCTACTAGGAGGATTAAATGAGGTAAAATACATAAAGCTCTTTATGAAGAATCTGGCACATAATAAACACTGCATAAATCTATTCTACAAATATTTATTGAGGGTCTCAGATGTGCCAGGAACTGTGCCCAACATGGACATTAACCAGTGCTTTATTACAAATACTATAATTGGAGTCAGTTATGATTCTATTTTCTATTTTCCCATATTTCCATCTGGAATTTATTCTCATATTTAAAAATTAAAAAAGATACAGGGAATTTTTTTCAGATGTTTTGTCAATTATCCCATGTAGTCATTCATTCAAAAGTTCTTTTCTCCTCCACTAATGTGAAATATTCTCTCACCATATTCTAAATTTCTATGTCTATTTCTGGACTCTTGGTGTTCTTTGACGCTCTTCTAGTCATATTTTGTCTAATTGCCTTTATAAATCTGTTTTTTTTTTTAAGATTGGGCAAGTTTAGGTGAAGACAATGTTAATTTTTAAAATGTTTAGCTTTTGTCTAACTAAGAAAGCATAGCATTTTTTATTTCCACTTTACCTGTAAAGGCCTTCGGTGCACTGGGTCCCCCCACAAAAGACAGAGCAGATAGTAGAGTGACCAGCTAAACTCAGGACTGTGGGACAGCAGGGATCTCAGTGTCAGGCTGGCCATGGGCAGGGAAGGACAGCCTGGCTTCTGTTGGTGACACCCATGTCAAGCCACAGTTAGATTTGCAGAATAATTAAATCAATCTAAGTAACACTCCCATCACCTCATGTACTTATCATTTGAATTTTGCTTTTTTAGCAATTTTGAGATATGCAATACATTGATATCGTGCTATGCAGTGGGTGTTCAAAGTTTATTCCTCCTATCTGGCTGAAACTTTGTACCCCACAATTGACATCACCCTACTCTACCCCTCCCTGCCCCCAATCTCTGGTGACCACCATCGGATCAGTGAATCACTGGACTCTTTTCACAAATGTTCAGAAAATGCCAGCTCTGATTTCTGCCGTGCTGGGGCAGAGGGTCTAATGTTGCTATGCATGCCCATGGCAGGCAAGTCTTAGCTCTTCTAATCAAACCTAAGAGTAGGTAAAGCTGGTGTCTATTGAGTGTCCATTATAAGCAAGGAATTTATATCTGTTGACTGTCTTTTTCCCTTCTGCCTCCTTTGGCCTGGCTCAACTTTTCTTGGTTGCAAAGAGGAGTAGGAGAGTAATTGAGGCAATAAACAGCCACGTGAATTCCCATAGGCCCCCAAGACTCTGCAGGCTGCTCCCCCATCCCGGGACCCATTGGCGTGATACAGTTGGGGGACAGGGGGAGGCAGTGTGGGTTTAGGCACACGTAGATTTGTTTCCTGTGTGTGGTTATCCCGGGCAGAATCAACAGGCCTTCCTGAGCTGCTCTCAGGCACACAGCCCAACTCCCTCTTGTGCTATACCAAACCCTTCGAAATATGACTTTCCTTCCATGTAGGGTTTCTTTTTCATCTTCTGTCAAGTGCTGGCCAAAGTCCACTCCGATCCTTTTCCCAAGGAGGACCTCCTGAGACCATGTGCGGCTGTCTCCATGACTGCTTTGTTTGCCTGAGGAGGTGCCCCTTGTGCAGGCCAGCTGGGGGGTGCCCCACACCCGAGTCTTCAGTTTGCCCTCCAGCCCTCTGATTGACATCTGCCTATCATCCCGGCCCCTGTTACTCATGGGGTCACAGGGAAGTGGGTGCTCTGCAGCCCTCCTCTCCTTCCTTGTCCTATCTTACTGACCACGACATCACCTGAGTTAAGTACAGTACTTTCTCTTCCTACTGACATAACACACAAAATGTTTCCCAGCATGCACACCACATAATTCTACAACATTTTAACTCAGTGCATTTCACAGATTTCCACCCAAACCTCCTGTACTTTTCTCTCCCAGTACAATGGGTTCCCTGCCTGCTCAGTGCTACCCAAAACACCTATGTGCGTTGTTTCATTGGACCCTCAGGACCACGAGTCGCTTCACAGGATACAGAGGGAAAACCCAAGGCTCAGACTAGTTAATTCGGTGACCAGGATTACACATGTGATAAACAGCAGAGCCAGGATTCAAGGGCAAAAATATGTGTCTCTGAAATTCTGCCTCTTGCACCCCAGGCCTCTACTCTACATCCCACAGCCCCGTCCCTCCCAGTGCAACTCCAGTGTCCTGGATGGTGCAGGAACTCAAGTTCAGTGTCGGGGATTTCTGGACTTGAGTTTCCAGGAACGTGGTTTGGGTTGTATTCCTTATATAGATATTATTCAGATCAGGTATTTTGAGTCTTCCGAAAAAACCCAGGGAAATTTGATCAAGGGAGCTTATCCTAAATATTACTATACAGATAAGTCCTTGAAATACTAAATAGAATCTCTTACTTGAAAATAGTCATTAGGAAAAATTCTGAATTATGAACACAAAGTCAGTAAATGGATCTTATTGGAAGTAGTAGGCAGATTTCCTCATTTTCCCCACATTTTTATTAGTGTATATTGGTTATACAGATTAATGGGGTTTATTTTGGCAGATTTGTACACGTACATAGCATACTTTAATCACTTCACCCCCTCCACCTCCTTCACCCCACCCTCTCCCCAGTTTCACATTTTGGGAGATTCAATGTATTTTGATCGTATTCACGCCCCTGTTTTACCCACCTTTATACTCCCTCTTCCTCCCCCTTTTTTCCTTCCTCTTGTCTAATAATGTTTCCCTTCTACTTTATTATCATCTTTTATAGATTCCACATATTAAGGAGAATATCTGAGTCTGGGTTATTTTGCTCCACACAATGATCTCCAGATCCACCCATTTTTCGGCAAGTGACAAAAATTTCATTCTTTTTAATGTTTAAGTAATATTCCATTTGGAATGGAAATGTACACTGATTTTCTTTTTATCATTCTTCCAGCAGCTCTGGCTAAATGGGACCTCGGCAGATGAATGGCAGATGGAATGCACCAATCTCTCACGATCGTGAGATACAGCCAAGTTTATGATTTTAAGAATATTCTTGGTATGAGTCAGAAATTTATCAGGCAACTAAGCGGAACACAGTAACGTGACAAGGAAGACCGTTGCCCTGTAATAGAGGACTGATGTCGCCTGGCAGTCCCCATTCTCCCCTGCTCCTTCCCCTAGTACAAAGCTTGGGAAAACTCACTGTGAAATGAATGCATGATTCCATTTGAGCCAGATGTGTGGCCAGGACATCAGAGGATGGGGCTATGACTCCATTTGTGACAAACTGCCTCCAGGGTGCTGGGCGAGTCGTCCCCTCTGGTCTGCTCCCTAGGGCTGCTGCAGCAAACGACCAAATGGGTTGAAACAGCAGGGATTTGTTCTCTCACAGAAGTCCAAGGCCAAGTGCTGGCAGGCTGGCTCCTCCCGATGGGTGTGAGGGAGAACCTGTCCCATGCCTCTCCTGCAGCACTGCGTTTGCTGGCCACCTTGGATTTCTTGGCTTCAGACACCTCCACTTGTGGGACAACAGGGATCTCAGTGTCAGGGGTGGCCATGGGCAGGAAGGGACAACCTGGCTTCTGTTGGTGGCTTCTCCCCCAGACCTGGGTCTCTGTGTCCAGAATTCCTTCTTCTTGTACAGATACTAGGCATTGAAGTAGGCCCTACCCTAATCCAATAGGATCTCATTTTAAGTTGATCATATCCACAAAGACCCTATTTCAAACAAGGTCACATTCACAGGTACTGAAATAGGACTTGGACACATCTTTTGGGGGCAGGAAATTCAATGTACAATGTTATTCTTGTTTAAAGGGTTCTGAGGTTGGAATGTGTCCCCCAAAGTTCTCATGCTGGAACTGAACACCATCAATGCAACAGGGTCGGGAGGGGTCCGGGGAGGTCACGAGGTTATGAGGCTCTGCCCTCAGGAGTGGGTGAATTCTGTGGCCATGGTGTGGGTTCATTACCAGGAGTGTGGCCTTGTTAGGAAAGTGACTTCAGCCCCCTTTGCTCCCTGTCTGCCCTTCTGGGACAATGGAGCAAAAGGCTCTTGCCTCATACCAGCACTTGGATCTGGGATACTCCAGCCGCTGAAACGTTGAGAAATAAATAGTTTCCTTTATAAATTTCACAGTTTGTGGCATTCTGTTAGAGCAGCACAAAACAGACTAAGACAGGGAGATTGGAAGAGGTTTTATTAGAACAGATGAGCTCTGTGCTGCCAAGTGGCCCAGCTGCCGTGTGCTTCTGTCATAGCTCCAGTTACAGCACAACATGCTCCGAGGCTGTCAGAGTCAGACAGAGATTTTGCAAGATGTGGACGTGGCCCTGCGGAGGTGTATAAAATCACAGTGAGGCACCTGTGTACCAAAGGGCAGCCTCATGCCAATTAGGGCTTGCTTTGGAGTTTGTTTAATAGAAAATGCCATATTTGTACTTAAAGTTAGAAGTGATATCCTAGTGGCTAGTTTGAAATATATATATGTGTGTGTGTATATAAAGTTCATCATTTTGGCTCAGGTGCTGGTGCTGACCTGATTGTATAAGAGCATTTTTAAATGGCATAAGATAAAGGTCAAATACCTCATAATTCTGGAGCTTCTGTCAAGCAGGGTTGGAAAAATTTGTACTTCCCAAGCATGGCTGTGCAGGCGCCGAATCTCTCCTACCTCCCTCCCCTGCTTCAGCCTCTTGACTCACAGTTGCTGATTGCCCAAGTGGCGGTAGCACTCTGCCTTGTTAGGTGGCCTTTCTGGATGTACCCACCTCTCTGTGATTCGTTCTTCCTATCGTTCCTTCGGCTAGACCTCTGTCCCCGCCCAATATGGTCCTTATTCACTGACCACCTCCCAGTCCCACCCCACCCATCTTTCAAGGCTGGACAAGTTCCAGTGCTGTTGTTTCGTGCTAAAGTTCTCCCAACCATGGTTGACAGCATAATCCTGATGTCACTGGCCAGGGGAGGTCATGTAACTATCAGACACATATTCTGGAGTCTCAGTTACACGGCAGACATGGGGATAAGAATAGCAGGGATCACAGAACCTGCTCCCACCTCCACCTTTGGTGAATGGAACTTGAGGTCCAACAAGACTGGATGAACTCCAGGACTACCTCAAAGAATCCTTCCACCTCTGTGTGCCACCAGCAGGCCACGAGAAAGTTATTTGTGGGAGTTGCATCCATATTTAATATAGAGTTTACAGTTTAGAGTTTAAGAAATTATATTTCTTAAATTATAAGATTGTGTCTTTGCAAATGTTAACAGTTCTGAAATCAAGCTGTGGCTGAAAATAGATCTTGAAAAGAACTCGTCGCCTGTGCAAATGTTGCCTCTGCCTGTCAGGTGTTGTCTCCTCGTTTGAGTTATTTGACTTGGCAGCACCACCTAGAGTTAAATTGAATCCCTAATTGTCACTTGCAATGTCTTCAAAGAGATTACATTCTGGGCAATTTTAAAACAAAAGCTGTTATAGGCAGAAGAGCCCGAGCACAGAGCTGCATTTGGTGAATTTACTAAGAGTGAAGTAAATATTTGTGGCCGGAGGGGTCCTGCCCTTTCTCATTGTCTGGAAAAGTAACAGACATCTGGGCAGGAAGGATGCTGACCCACAATATATGTGGCTGTCCTTGTCTTGTGAGACACGTATGAAAGGATGGCACAGGCCAGGCAATGCAGTGAGCTGGTGGCAAGAGAAATTGACCAAGCCCTTAGGACAGATCAGAGGCCTTGCGGGACGGGAGAGTTAATACAACTGGTCCTTGTGAATGATGGACAGCGTCTTGGGAGTCATGAGTCATAATCTAGCTGACTTCCAGGAGAAGCTTTCTCCTTCCAGCAATAGGAATTCAATTAAGGAAAGAGGAAAATGTTGATTTTAACCAAGTGGGAAGCAGACAGAGTGCCAGTGTTCTTGAATATGCCTTGAACTATGCTGCCATTCTTAAGGAACAACAGAGATAAGGTTGTGAACGGAAGCTGAGGAAGGCAGCACATCTCCACAGAGCTCAACGTCAGGGCCAGGGTCCAAGAGGTGCGGCACCCTTGTCAGAGGCCTGAACTTACACAAGACACAAATGTCACAGTCATCCAAGTTTTCTTTAATGTACATCTTATATAGCACTATTTTTCTTCCAAAAGAAAGCTAGTATTGAATCTGTAGATATTTTATAATAGTTGAAATTCCAGTAATCTCATTTCTGAAAAAGATAGGTTATGATTTCTATCTAAAATGACCCCCCAAAGTCTCATGTGTTTAGAGATGGGGCTTTTGGAAGGTGATGGGATCATAGTTGTGCTATACTCATCAATGGATTCATCTATTGATGAGCTCATGGCTGAATGTGCTGTCAGGAAACAGGGTTGGGTTGGAGATAGGTCATGTGAATGTGACCTGGAAGGGCTCCTCCCTTATCTCTCTGCTTCTTGGCTGCCATGGGTTGAGCGTCTCTCCTCCACCATGCTCTCCTACCATCCTGTTTCTGCCTTGTACTCAGCTGACTATACATGAACTAAACCACCCAAAACCATAAGGGGAAAGAAACTTCTACTTCTGTGTGCAGGTATTTTGTCCCAGCAACAAAATCATGAATATATATATATATATATATATATATATATATACACATATATCCAAAAAATTGAAATCAGGATTTCAAAGAGACTTCTGTTCTTCCATGTTCATTGCAGCACTATTCACAATAGTGAAGATACTGACAAAATCTGAATGTCCCCTGATGGATAAATGGATAAAGAAAATGTGGTCTAGACAGGTCATGGAATATTACTTAGCCTGAAGAAAGAAAGCTATACTATGGTTTGCAACAACATAGATGAACCAGGATGATAGTATGCTAAGAGTGATGAGCTAGTCAGTAACAGAGGGACAAACTGCTATGTGATCCCACCTATATGAGGTACTTGGAATAGTCAAATCCATAAGACAGAAAATAGAGTGGTAGTTTGTCTGGCCTGAAAAGAGGAGGCAATGGGTGATTGTTGACCAGTGAGTAGAAAGTTGCAGTCATACAAGATGAGTAAGTTCTAGAATCTGTTATAGAGGCTATAGTCAACAATACCATGTTATGCACTTAAAAGTTTTAAGAGGGTATAAAAGCAGGTAACAGGTAAAGGATATGAACAAAATATGCTGCACACACTGGGCGCCCCGAAATGTGAAACTAGAGGGGAAAGTGGAGCAAAGGGTTAACAGGAGGTGAAATTACTAAAGTTGTGTTATGTGCATGAACAAATTTGCCAAAAGGAAACCCATTTATCTGTATAACCAATAAAAAGGAATGAGCAAATGATAAAATATTTAAGAAGGTAGACCCCATATTAAGCATTCTTGCCATAAAAAAACAGTTGAGAGAGCAGGAGGATACCTTTGAAGGTGATGGATGTGTTTATTACCTTGACTGTAGTGAGGATATCACAGGTGAATTATAAGTCCAAATTCATCCAGTTTTGCACCTTACCTATGTGCAGTTTTTATGTATCAATATACCTCAGTACAGCTGTTAAGAACAAACAGAAATTGAATGTAGTGGAAATTATTGTTTGAATATACTCATAAACATCACCCCCCCTTGTTGGTGGCAGGTGTATTCTTGGCCCAGAGTGGCTGAGAATCCCTGGTCCTATTCAGACCTACTTCCTTTTATTTTTTTTTGGCTTTTGAGACAGGGTCTCACTAGGTAGTTCAGGCTGGCTGTGAACTTGCTATGTAGCCCGGGCTGGCCTCGAACTCACAGTGATCCTCCTGCCTCAGCCTCCCAAGTGCTGGGATTACAGGCGTGCAGCACCACTTCTTTATTAGTCTGGGTTTGCACTGTGTAGTGGTTCTTTCCAGTGTCCCATGCTACTACAGAGTCCATATCAGGTTTTTATTATTAGTGCTATGGCTCAGGGAATTTAATTTGGGTGATACAGTAGAAAACCCAATAGCTGTAACGTAAACAATATGAATTTATTTCTCCAATAGAAAGTAAGTTCAGAAGTAGAAGGTGGCTAGTTCAAAGCCAGTGACACTGTGATGTTCTTTGCCTTTTTATGTGGCTGCAAAAAAAGTACCATAGCTCCAGCCATCCCATCTGTGTACCAGGCAGGTGTAGGGAAGGAGAGAAAAGGCCCAAGAGAAAAATTTGCTTATTTTGAGGAGCTTTCCTAAAACTCATCCCCCAAACTTCTTACATCTTCTTGTCTAGAACTATAAGAAAGAAGCTGGGAAATGTATAGTTATTTTAAAGCTGGGTTCCATCTTCCACAAATTAAGTTTTTTAATTAAGAAAGTCAGAGATAGTGGATGTCAAAGGACAAACAGCAAGGCCATAGAGCCTTCCCATGGCACCCCAGAGAGCGTCTCCTTCTCTCTACCTGTATTTGCTCCAAGGACACATTTAGAAAGAGAGCTGTCCCCATCTGTAGCCAAGGGCTCTGCATGACCCCATTTCTAGTTGAGAACCTCACGGATGCATTCAGTGATAAATACCAGGTCAGTTTGTCTCCTCAACACGTAAACTTCTGCACAGCACGCTCGGTTGTGGTGGAGGAAAGCTCACATATCCCTGAGTCTGGCAGGAAAGCAACATCTAGAAGCTAAAAAAACTGTTCCTCTCTGCACAGCACCCAGAGATTGGAAAGTCCCCCCCAGATCACGTTATCAAGGCCTCCTGGCTGTGACATGCATAGTCTCCCTTTGGCGCTCTGTGCTGGCTGCTGTGGGATTGGACCAGTGTGTCCACCAGTCTGATGTGGGACCACTGAATCCTAAAATCTCTGCCTGAGTTTACCATCCTGTGGCCCCGGTGTGGGAATTCGCTCTTCCCTCTTCCCAACTCCTTGGTCTGATCATCTCTCAGGGTTTCTTTCTCTCTGCCTTTGGGATAATTCTGCAAGTCTCCACCCTCGTTGGGTTGGGAGGCCTTTGGAGAGCAATGGTCTTGATCCTCTTATCTTAGCATCCCTTCCCAGGGCAGCATGTGGGCCTTAGTAGTAGCTGGTTAAATAAAATAAACCCATGCTCACCCCTACAGCCAGGGTGAGCTGGCCTTGCTGAAGCCCAGGCTGTGACACAGAGGGGTTAGATAAACAAACGCTGGGGTGCACATGCTGATAGAGGAGAGTGGCTATCAGAGGCCCCACACACCAATGCTCACTACACTTGCGCAGTTAAAGCCTCATCTGAGATGCTACATTTGATTCCAATGGCCGCTGAAACAACCTGGTTACCGATCATCCTCTTTAAGTTCTAGAGGCCAGAAGGCCAACATCCCTTTGGCAGAGTTGTGCTCCCTCTGGAGGCTCCGGGGAAGCATCTGTCTGCTGCCCTTTTCTAGCTTCTGGAGGCCGCCTGCATCCCCTGACTTGGGGCCCCTTCCTCCACCTCCAAAACCAGCAATGAAGCACCTTCTAATTTCTCTCTCATTCTGTGGTCACATCACCTTGTCCCCTCTCCCCGTCTCTTCTGACACTTCTGCCTGCCCTTTTTAAAGAGCCCTATTCCTACACTGAGCCCATCCATAAAATCTAGGGTCGCCTCCCTCGTCAAGCTCCTTAATTCAATTGCACCAGCATTGTGATTGTTTTTGTGCTATGGTGTATCAGTTAGGGTTCTCTAGGGGAGTGGATTCAATAGGCAATATATGCATAATTATGCAAGGGGGGTTATCAGGTAGGCTTACAGGAGCAGAGGCAGCAGAGTCCACAGTGGCCGTCTATGGGATCAGAGGTGAAGAATGCACAACGGCTGTGTGCACACTGGAGAGCTGGAGGAGCCGGTAGCTGCTCAGCCTGAGAAGTTGGAAACTGCAGCAGTATAAGAGGGATCAAGGGTGCAGCACCAGGCTAAGGTCAAAGGCCTGGATGTTCCCTAGAGAGTCACCAGTATCAACTCGCATTGCAAAGCTAAAGAAACTGGAGACCAATGTCCAAAGGCAGTGGAAAAGCCTGGAGCTCTTCCAAAACTGGGACATTTCCTTCTTTTCCCTTTGATCTGGTCCAGGCTGCAAGCCTACAGTTGATGCCACCTGCTTCTTGGATTGGTCTTCTTCCCTCAGTTTGCCAGCCTCCGTACCAGCCTCCCACAGACACACCCGGATCTGTTTTACTAATCAGCTAGGTGTTTCTTAATCCATTCAGGTCGCCACATCATGATTAACAATTACATATGGCTTTCATGGGCTCTGGGATCAGGATCTGCATATCTTCGGAAGCCATTTTCCAGCTCCCACGGTGGCTCTCTTGCTGCCCTGGGGAACAGTAAGCGAATCTTTCTGACGCTTCCCAGGCCTTTATTCACACCTGCACATTTGTCACGATATCCACCACCTTTCATCATGAAAGCCTACCTGCATTTACAGGTCTGTCTCCCCCACTAGGCTGTGAGTACCTGAGTACCTGTACAAACATTGTTTATTTCCTGAAAGCATAGCAGCATGGCTGGCCTAAGCAGGTTCTCAATGAATGCATGAATGAGTCTCTTCATCCAAGCAAATGTAATTCAAGTTGATGGCACAGGACCTGAGGGAACCTGGAACCGAGGATGACTCAGAGTCAGCATGGGGTTAATGCAAAGACCCCGAGTCCCAGGCCCCCATCTGCAAGCCCCTTCTGCTGCTTTCACACTGCGAGCTGGCCAAGCACATCTTATTTCCTGAAACTCATTTTTAAAATCTCTCAGTACTAGCAGGCAACATTGTGGCTATAAATAGAAGCCATGGATTTTATGATCAGAGAAAATGAGTCCATCATATTAAAAAAACACACAAGCACTATTTATAGCCCAAGGATTTCCACAGCTGAGCATACTCACAGAGAACCCTGGCAATTTTCCTCCCAGCCATGCAGCAGTGAGGAGAAAGTATGTCATTCTAAATTGCACTGAGTTTTGAAAACCCACATTCTAAAGGGGGGGATCATGCAAAATGTATGAAACTGACAGGAGTCTGTTAGAAAAAGAATGGCATTGCTGGTTGTGGAGTAGCCCTGGATCCTGAGGGTGCAAACAGCGCAAAGACATTAGACATGAAACTCCAGACAGGCCAGAAAACCAGGGGCCTGTCGTGCCCCTCTGAAACAGGAAGAACAGCCAGCCTTTCTTGAGCACTTACTGCATGCCACACATTGTGCGAGGGGCTTGCATGCATTGTGTCCTTTCATCATCTCAACAGACATGATTCGCAGGTTCTGTGCTCACCCCACATTCCAGATAAGTAAACCAAGACACAGTGAGGTTGAATAATTTGCCCAAAGGTTGGACAAAACCTGGGACTTTGAAGGATCCAGCAGTCTTAAGCACTAAGCCAGACTGTCAGCATCATGGCTCCAGAGCCTCGATGAGGCTGGAGAAGGTGGGGTGGAGACTCCTGTGGTTCTCAAGACGTCCACCATCAAGCTCCATCTGACCCCAATGACATCTCTTCCTTCTCCTAACTTCTCTTCCTTCCTCTCCTCCCATTTAGCAATCTTCCAATTGAAGAAGGTGGTCATGTGCCTCACACACGGGGTGATGCTCACCACATTGCCAACCAGCAAGGGATGCCATGACCCATCAGGACAGCCGTTGACCACAGACAATCAGAACTGTCCTGCCAGGGGCCACTATGCTGTCTGGTTCTGCCCCAGTGAGGTGGTTCTTCTTTCTCCTAGCTGGATGCTCCTCCCACTCCTGTGGCCCAACCTGCCCCAAGTCCTCCTTGTACAGCTTCCTTGACACTAAAGCCCTTGTCTTCCTGGAGCAGCAAGCTAAGAAAATTGCCTGTGCTGTAATACTCTAAATATCCTTGGTACAAGCAGATGCTGCAGCTGTCAGCTCTCTGCGCTGAGAGGGAAGATGCAAGCAGTCACAGAGCAGAGGCCAGAAGAGTGGCAGCCCAGTCACCAGGCGTGGATGCGGAACAGACTGGGATCCAGCTCAAGAGAGGGGGCTTCTCTGGCCAGTGCTGGAGCCAGTGCAAGATCAGCTCTCCAAGGCTGAGCATCTATGTTTGTAGCATAATTCGGAGCAGAGTCATGACCATGGATGAGATTTATTGTCTCCCAAAGACTCAAGTTGGGTCATGTCACCTTTGTCCCCCTTCTCAAGCACCTTCCCCCAGTCCTGAGCTAAACATCTTACAGCCTTTCTTAAGGGCTTTCACTGGGTCCCAGGCCTGTCCTCATCTCTGGTGTCTCCTCTTACTGTTCCTACATGGGGGGCTTTTGCTCCAGCCATAGCAAGTCCCTTGCTGTGCCCCAGATCCACCTGCTCTTTTGTGGTTCTGCTCAAGCCTGGGGACTCCTTGGGAACAGGGACTGTGCCTTCCTATCTCCTTATCCTGCGGTCTGTAGGGATGCGCAACATTTGTTAACAGACTAAATGGATGAGGGCGTGGATGGATGAGGGTGTGCATGTGTGAATATTGACTACTTTTGGAATCCACCTGCTTCTTAAACATCCTTCCCTTCCATGTTGCCTCTTTTTAAAAACCTTTCCTGCACATTACCCCAGCCTGGTGTGATTGCATCGGCCTTCCGTGAGCCCAGGCATTGCAGCATAGCACGTATTTTACTTGTGTCTGCCCTGCCCAGCAGACTGCCCCATGCAAGACAGAGACCATGTTTTATTCAGGGGTTCATGCATAGTTCCTAGCTTTAATGGCGTTAAGCTTTAATGACTGAATGAACTGACTGGATAATGAATGAAAAAGTCAGGTGACACGCGGTGTCACATGGAGATATGTGAAAGACTAGGGTAAGATCCTTATGTTCCAGTTTCCAGTCCTCTGTTCTTTCCAACATTTCCCATTGTAGATAAGTAGTGAGAATTTCACTAGTTCTATAATGTTTTCAAAAACAGACATGCTCTCTCTACATTGCCCATGCTGGTCTTGAACTCCTGGGCTCAAGCAATCCTCCAGCCTCAGCCTCTTGAATAGCTGGTACTGCAGGAGTGCACCACTGTGCCAAGCTCAGTTTTAGGAGTTTATTTTAGATCTCTGGTGCCGCAAAACACAGCAAACAAGTAGGGCCCCCCCCCAACAAGAACCAAACGAGAAGTGTGTTTGCCTGAGATGCCAAACTCAATCACTGACCAGTGATCTCTTTTCTGGAAGAATATTACTTGGGCACTGTGAGTTTAACCTTGCATCTTGGATGATTGGTTCACAGAGCAGGCGATGATGTCCTGAGAGAGGAGCTGCTGACAGTGTGGAAGATAGGAACAGATATCGGAGCTAGGAGCAGCTCGGAATAGGAAGAAGAGTCCTGGACAGGAGGCTGGATTATATTTCCAACCTGTCACTAACTTCCTGGCCTCTCTGGGTTTCAGCTCACATTTCTACAAGATGAAGGAGCCAGAATATATTTTCTCTAAGCCATTTCCCAGTCCTCAAGTTCTAGCTATTTCTATCTGTGAAGCTCCTTTGGGATGACATGAGTGGCGCAGAGGTTAAAAACAAAGACAGAAATTTCCCAGTAATGTGGTGAGAAGTAGGGTCTCCCCCAAATGTTCTGTAATCAAAAGCAAATATAACGTAAATAATAAGAGACACTTACTAGATTGAATATAGAATTAATTCACCTATTCTATTCAAGGAGTTCAACATCTATAAAGAATATCCTAACCATAATCCATACCATTACCAACAAATCCCCTAAAAGACCTTTCTTTCTATAGAATGTGGTTTGTTCCTCTGCTGGAAACACTCTTCTACTTTCTTTTTTTGGGGGGTGGGGAGTATAGGGTCTTCTTCACTGTATCTTTAGGGCTGAGTCCCAAGTCTAGATAATAGAAGATGTGTAATAAACACAGGTTGAAGAAACAGAAGTGGAACTCACATTCCTAACCATCAGTTCCATCAGTGATGAAATTCAGTACAGTCTTTCCCAATTAGCTAAATACAAAATATATCTTTTAGTCCCTGCACTGGGATTCCATGCTTCCCATACCTTTGAAATGAAAGGAAAAATTGGATAATACTCTATTTTTTTTTTGAGTGTAGGATTTAAAATTTCTTAGTGCTTTCAAATTCGCTATTAACTAGTAATAAAAATCATGACCGGTACTTGTGTGGGATTTTGTGGTTTAGACAGCACTTTCACATCTGTGATCTCATACACTGTGAAGCAGCAGTTATTATCCCCATTTTTCATGTGGGGAAACCAAGGCTCAGAGAGCAGGAGTGACTGAAGTCTCATAGGGAGTCAGTGGCTCGGCTTGGGCGGAATCCGGGGGGCAAGGACTGCCCCTCAACACTGCAGGTCGAGGGCCTCCTATGTAGCCTTCTCTGATCCTCCCCATCTACTCTTGCTGTTGACAAAAACAAATAAGAAAGGTCTGTGGCTGCCTGGATTTATCTCAGTCTTGCTCTTCTTTTATTGTTTTCTTTGTTTTTGAAGAAGAAATATTTTGCTGAAACATTGAAAATGATTTTAAGTAAGGGAGGAAGGCAAGGAGAGAAGATGGAAGGGAAGGAGCAAGGGAAGCAAGGAAGAAAGATTACAAAGTATTTTTACATTAGATTTATTTAATTCTCATAGGAAGCCTCTGAGGCAAGCCTATAGTTCCCATTTCACAGACGAAAAAGACTTCGACAAATCTCTTTCCCAAGGCTGCACTGTAAATAAAAGGCAGAGTTAAGGAATCTCATGGCCTTCTTGAGATTCCATTTTGCAGAGCTGACGATAGAATGGAGAGGAGAAACAGCAGAAAATAGTAAAAGCCACACAAAAATGTGAGGTTGAAGCTGTCTTAGGTAACAACACTATGGGTCAGTAATTTCACTCTACTGAGTTACAGTGGAAAAAGCTAACGGTGGCTCTCAGCTCTGAAAAATGTAGCTCCACTAAAGAGCATTCAAAGCAGATGTTCCTACACTGAAATCCCCACATTAAAGTTTTAATTAAACGGTACATGACATAATAAATAACTACCAGTTTGCATACTCCTTTATAATGTTTTGTCTTCACTGTTGCCATTTTAATGATTTTCTCTGGGAGTTACACCAATTTCTAGTTAGCATCTTTTTGGAGTTTTAAACTTCTGATATTTCACTGAATATGAAAAAGAAAGAGAAGAGAAAGACATAACATCTAATTTGGTGGCAAATGCAAATTCAGCCCTTATATAACAGAACTGCTCAGTTTGAGTGACTTGGCTCAGAAAGGCATTTAAAGCAAGGAGACTTTGTCGAGCCTCTGGTGTTTGGCAGATGGAAGGGCTGACAGCAAGATGAATAGCAAAGCTTTTGACTTCAAGGAGTTCAACATCTGCTGGGGAAAGTGGACCCAACCATTGCCAATTTGAGTGTGAACCCCACTGAGCAAGTCTCTACCAGTCTTCTCTCAGCTTCTTATATCCATGTTCACATATTTTTGCCCTCTTTGCAGCTGCTTTGTGTGTACATGATAGAAAATGTGTATCTGCCAACTATACCTCTTAGTAATAAGTTTTACTGCAATACTACTATTGTTGCTAACAGAGACAATTGGCCTTTGTACCGTGCTTTAATGTTCACAAATCATTGTCCCACTTAATGTGCCTTAAAAGCACAACATCATGTAGGTTTAAACAGGCAATCGCCCTCAGCTGAAAATATTTATGTTCAAGTTTTTGCAGCTAGCAAATTTGAGAAATTATCTTTTTGAAGTATTGTAACACAAACCCCTTGCGGGCCACTTCTAGCTATGCCAAAATGCATGCTGACACCCTTCAAGTATTAAAAAGAGCAAGCCAAACATTTCAACTATTTTCACTATGTGAACCAAACCAGTGGGGAGTGCACATGACTCTGCAGAAACAAAGAACATTATTCAGCAAAAAAGACATGCTTTCTGCATAAGGCTATAAAATAATTTTTCCTAGAGCATATTTTTAGATCACTGAACTGCAAGAATGCTGATTTCTTCCTGAAACAAATTGATTATCAAGAATTACTGAACCCTTGTTAAAAAACAGCAACTAAACTAAATTCCTTGTCTGACAAGCATTAAGGAAAATTATATCCCTCACAGCTACAAGAGGGATATGTTATAACATTCTCATGTATATTGAGATTGCAAATCATATCAAAACTAACATTTCCATTCAGCTAAGTTTTGACTTGTACACCAGGTATTTTTATTTCAACTCTTATTACACGGACTCTGGAAAGCACTGGCCAAACAAGTCTGAAATGGAGAGAAACCAACACGCGTGGGCTGCTGTCCACGGTGCTGACTGACCCATCTTCCAACATTGGGGTCTGGCTGTGTCTCTTCCCCCTGGGAGGGCCAGACTGAGTCAGAATTAATAATTCTCTTTTAGCTCTGTCACTATATGACTAGCTGTGTGGCCAGGGACAAATTACTCACTTGTTCTTTCTCATTCTCGATTTCTTTAGAATATAAAATGAGTGAGTTGAAAAGAGGATTCTAAGCTCCAACATCTTATGATTTGATGACTTGAAATTGCCAAAGTAGTTGACTATGTGCCAGGATTCTCAATTTGGTTCAACAAAATATCCTTAAGGGTCATGTCTCATATCCATATACTACGCTTGGAACTAAAAGCACAATGGAAGGTGAGTTAGAAATTTGGGGGCTGAAATGAACACAAAGCACACCAGGTTGTGGGGAGAAAGGGTATAATGGTGGGCTAATGTATTGAGTCTTATAAACAAGATTCCAGTTGGGGCTCAGATACAACTGGAAAAGAACCCCTAATTCTCCAGGTCTTCTTTATTTTCTCTGCTTTCCTCCTTTTTTTCAAAATGACTTCTCCTAGCCAAGTGCATGGCACACAGAGTCTGAGATGGCCCCCAACTATCTCAACCTCCAACTACCCATAACCTTAAGTAATCTGCTCCCCTTGAATGTGAACAGGGCCTGTGACTTGCTCCTAACTAAAGGGATATGGCAAAGATGAAGGAAGATCACTTCTGATCTACCTTTCATAAAACTGTAATATATTTCTTGTTAATATATTTTCCCTTGCTGACCTGGGCAAAGCCAGTAGACATGCTAAAGAGGTGTATCTGTCAAGGAATTGGGGCCAGCTTTTCACACACAGGTAACTACTGAAAGCAGCCTTTTGCCATCAACAGTGAACAATGTACTAAGACCCTCAGTGCCGTGGACTACAATGGCCTAAATTCTTCTAATGACCATGTGCACTTGGAAGGGGTTCCTTTTCTTTTTGAGCCTTGAGATCAGTTGGGGACACCATCTGACACTGGCTCTTAGGGGAGGCAGGGAGGCAGAGGATCCTGTAAGACTGTGCTTACATTTATGACCTGAAGACACTGTGGGTTAACAAATGTTTTAAGCCACTAAATTTGTGCTAACTTTTTAAGTAGTAAATAAAGGACACCAGGGGGATGGGCGCTGAAAAGGTTGAATCCACATCTCAGGCTTTGGGACTTAGTGAAGGGTTCTGATTGGCCCAACTTGTGTCAGATGCTCACTTATTAGCCTCTGAGGCAGGCGGGTGGGACTCAGCAGAAGAAGGAGCCCCCATTCTGCCTAATGGAACTAGATAGAGCATTTCCCAAATTAAAGGAAAGTACAATTATGGGCAGACAAAACAGTCGCCACCCACTGCAAATGGTGAACAATGCAAACATGTTCCTTGCCTGTAGTTTAGAAGTAGATAGAGATAAGTTCATTGCCAATTAAAATACAGTCACTCGTGTGCTTCAATAAGGAAGCACAGGTCAAAGAGGGACCTTCGACATAGACTTGAGAATCAAGATGCAAAGACCAAGTAGGAGTAATCCAGATAAATAAGGAACAGTGAAGAATGTCTCAGACATAGAGGACATGATGTTGAAAAGCCCAGGAAATAGAGAAAGAATGAGATATCTGCTGGACTCCAAATCTTCATAATACAGTTGGATCAGAGCATGGGGAAGTGCCAGTAGAACTGAGATGTAACAGACCTTGTCTTAGTCAGCATTCTTAATGACAAATCACAGACTTCACTCTGTTAGCTCACAGGATTAAGACATGTGTGGCCAGAATCTATGGAGCCCTGACATATCCAGCAAAGCAGAATGCCAGAGTTGCCAGTGCTGATCACCCAGCACTAACAATCCCAGGCTGCATAGCAGAATCTACCCCCATAGGAATCAGATTTCTCAGCTAATGGCCAACTGAAGGCCACCTCCTGGGTCATGAGAGACCTGCTTCCTCACGTAACACTTCACCACCTAGTCTCCCAGGGAGTGTCTGATAGGAGGAACCCATGTCACATGCCTGCATCTTAACTGCAAGGGAGACTGGGAAATGTTGTTGATGCTGCTTTTCATTCCATCATGGGGATCTATGCTGATAAGCATAGAGAGGTTGTTTAAGAGCTATCAGGCATCCATGAGTGACAGTTGTCTTTAATAGAGCTCATGAGGCAGCCAAGGATTTTGCCTTTGTCTCAAAGGATGCCATTGAGGGGAATTAGGAAAAGGGATGGTATGGTTACTCTTATAGTTTAAGGAGCTCACTTGGTCTATAGCACTGAGGCTACATTGGTGGAGGAGGCCAGGTGAAAGCCTGTTAAGTATCAAAGTTAGGAAGCTGGAGTGCCTGAAATAAAGCTGGAGCAATGGGAATGGAAAGAAGGATACATCTGAGTGGCTCCTACAAGACACATAAAAAAGTACATCCTCATAAATAGATAGAAGTATTCAACAAATTTCCCTTCCCTTCCTGCCCTCCATCTTAGCAATTCTTGGAAATCCTCTTCTGTACAAAGGATCAAATTTGGATTTTTAAATGCATTTTCCCCCAAAACTACCACATTTGTGGGCAAAGTGGGGAACTTAATTATCATTCATTACATTGCTTCTTTGACAAGTAGCTCCCATCTCTCTATTGAACATGAAATCTTTCTTCAAATAAAATCTAACACAGCTAAGAGAATGCATGTTCCAGCAGGTGCAGAAGCTTTGGGTTCATAACTCTGTCTTTCATTTCTCCCCAAAATATGAGCCCTGAGAAAGTTTTGTGGACCTCTGGGGCTACATGGCACGTGGCTTGGGAAAATGTGCCCCTTGAAAGTGTGTTTATAGAGTCCACCAAACAGCTTCTACACACACACAAAAAAATGGTTTACAGAAGTATTTTACAGTTGCCATATCTGCTGCTATAAGCGCTAGGAGCAAATTTGGATTTACTAGAGAGGTCAACTGGGAAGGACAGGAGAAGGAAGGCTGGAGTTACCAGAGGAGATTTCCAGGAGGAAGAAGGTGTGGCCAGAGCTGAACCTCCAAGGATAAGCAGAATCTTCTGAGAAGAATGAACAACAGAGAAAAGGACTAGAGACTGGATGATGGCAGGGGCACCTGCTGGAACTGGGTGGGCAGGTGTGGTGGACAGACTCTGAGATGTCCCAATGACCCTTATCTCATGGTAATTAGATTTTTGTAAAATCTCTTTTTCTTGATTGTGGGCAGGATCTCTGACTTGCTTTTAACCAGTAAAACACAGCAAAGGTAATGGGCTGTCGCTTCAGAGGTAAGTTTACCTAAGCTTATGCCTCTGTCTTCAGCGCAGGCTCATTTTTTGCTTTCCCAACTTGTGCATTTGGGTGAGGCAAGCTGATGGAGGCACCCACGTGGCAAGGGCTTGAGGGTAGCATTTGCCCAGAAGTCAGCTAGGAAGTGTGGCACTAGGTCCAGCATCCCCCCAGGAACTAAACTGTGCCAACAGTGTCACGGACTGGAGACTTCCCTGCTGAGCCTTCAAGTAGGACCCCAGGCCTGGCTGATGTGCTGATTTCAGCCTTGGCAGAGACTTTGAGTAGAACCAGCTAAGTCGTGCTCCTATTCTGACCTGCAGTAACAGTGAGAAAATAAACTTGTGTTGTTCTAAGTCACTACATGTTGTGGTCATTTGTTACACAGCAACAGATAACTGATGCAGTGGCTCTGGGCTTGTTCTTAGTATCTCTGACCCTGGGCTTTCTTCTCTGTAGGTGAGGTAGCATGTGGACCACCTTTCAGGTTTGGTGGAGGAATTAATAAAATGGATGCAAAACGCCAGCATTCGGCAAGGCTAGTGACAGGTGTCCAATCCATGGTCACTACTACTGGGGTCACCAACAAAAGCAGCAATGTGTATAAAGGAGAATTAATCCCAAGCAGATTTTTACAAGCTGTGCATGGTTTGCCACTTAGTGGATGATTCAATATGGGTCCATGCACCGCTCCCAGAAATCTAACTCCAGAATAAGGGCAAGAAGTACACAAACTATATCTCAGGATGCTTAAACCCCAGTAGGCTCTGATGGCACAGGCTTCCTAATCACAACACACTAAAGAAATCCCTGGACCCAATCCTGTGGTTGGATTTGTGATACATATTAATTAGCTTATCTTATGTCCAGAGAGAGAAGGGCAGCACTGTGGTAGTTTTTAAGGCAGCATTTTCTTTCTTTTTTTTTTTTTTTCATTATCCAGATTTTATTTATTTATTTATTTATTTCTTAAAGACAACAAGTAAACATTCTCATGTATTAACAAACTCAAGCATTAGAGAATGTACAAATACCTTTTGGAGAAAAATATTACTCAGTATAAGATTAAGCCATGTAAAAGCTAGGTAAAAATAGAAGACTAAGGAATGGAATAGTCACAGTGAAATTGCATTTTCATACTAGGGAGACAATACGATGTTTACAGATGTGCATCCGGTTTATTTCACTTGTGAGTATTTTCTCGAGTTGCATCCATTTACCTATAAAAGTTTCCAGTTTATCTTTCTTTATGGCTGAGTAGTACTCCATTGTATAGAAATACCACATCTTTTTTATCCATTCCTCGGTTAAGGGACATTTGGGTTGTTTCCACGATCTACCTATTACAAATTGTGTTGCTATAAACATGGGTGCACATATATCACTGTGGTACGATGTTTTTAATTCTTCTGGGAAGATACCCAGAAGGGGAATAGCTGGATCAAATGGGACCTCCAATCCCAGTTTTTCAAGGAGTCTCCACACGGATTTCCACAGTGGTTGCACCAGTCTACACTCCCACCAACAGTGGAGAAGGGTTCCTTTTTCCCCACAGCCCCTCCAGCATTTGTTATTAGTTGACTTCTTGATAACAGCCATTCTTTCTGGGGTGAGATGGAATCTCAGTGTTGTTTTAATTTGCATCTCTCAGATGACTAGTGATGTTGAACATTTTTTCATATATTTATTTGCCATTTGTATTTCTTCATCTGAGAAGTGTGTATTCATCTCAGATGCCCATTTTTGGATTGGGTCTTTAAATTTGGGAGGTCTGATTTTTTTGAGTTCTTTGTATGTTCTCGATAGTAATCCTTTGTCTGAGGAACAGCTGGCAAACAGTTTTTCCCACGTTGTGGGTTGTCTCTTCACTCTGTTGGTGGTTTCTCTTGCTGTACAAAAGTTTTTTAATAACATGAGATCCCAGTTGTTGATTCTTTGTGATACTTCCTGTGCGATGGGGGTTTTATTCATAAAGTCTTTGCCTACACCAATGTCTTCAAGAGTTTTACCTATTCTATTTTCCAGGAGATTTAATGTTTCTGTTTTAATATTTAGTTCTTTTATCCATTTTGAATTTAGTTTAGTGCACGGTGAAAGATATGGGTCTAATTTTAATCTTTGGCATGTGTAGAGCCAATTTTTCCAGCACCATTTATTAAAGAGGCTATCTTTCTTCCAGTGAATGTGTTTGGCACCTTTGTCAAAGATAAGGTGGCTTAGTATGTCTGGAGTTGTTTCTGCATCTTCTATTCTATTCCAGTGATCTTCAGGTCTGTTTTTTTGCCAATACCACACAGTTTTTTATCACAGTAGCTTTATAGTATAATTTCAAATCAGGGATTGTGATGCCCCCTGCCTTGCTTTTGTTGCCCAGAATTGCCTTTGCTATTCTAGGCCTCTTCTGGTTCCAGATGAATTTTAGGATTGTTTTCTCTAATTCTGTGAGATATGTTGTTGGAATTTTGATCGGAATTGCATTAAATCTGTATAACAGTTTTGGAAGTATGGCCATTTTCACTATATTGGTTCTTCCGACCCAAGAGCAAGGGTTATCTTTCCATTTTCTGATATCCTCTTGAATCTCCTTTTTCAGAGTACTGTAGTTTTCAGTGTAGAGGTCTTTTATTTCCTTTGTGAGATTGATTCCTAGGTATTTCATTTTTTTAGATGTGATTGTGAAAGGTGTTGTTTCCCTAATTTCTCTCTCAGTGAGTTTGTTATTGGTGTACAGGAAGGCTATTGATTTTTGAGTATTGACTTTGTGTCCAGCTACACTACTGAATTTGCTTATTAAATCTAGCAATTTTTAGTGGAGTTTTTGGGGTCTTCTACGTAGAATATCATGTCATCTGCAAATAATGATAATTTAACTTCTTCCTTTCCAATCATAATTCCTTTTATTTCTTTCTCTTGTCTAATTGCTCTGGCTAAAGTTTCCAGGACTATGTTGAATAAGAGTGGGGACAGTGGACATCCTTGTCTTTTTCCTGATTTTAGAGAGAAGGCTTTCAGTTTTTGTCCATTTAGTATGATATTGGCTGTTGGTTTGTCATAGATAGCTTTTATCAGATTGAGATAAAGACCATCTATTCCAATTTTCTGTAGGGTTTTTATCATGAAAAGGTGCTGGACTTTGTCAAAAGCTTTTTCTGCATCTATTGAGATGATCATATGATTTTTGTCCTTGGTTCTGTTAATATGGTGTATTACATTTATTGATTTACGTATGTTGAACCATCCCTGCATCCCTGGGATGAATCCAACTTGGTCATGGTGTATAATCTTCTTGATGATTTGCTGCATTCTGTTTGCCAGTATCTTATTGAGGATTTTTGCATCTATGTTCATTAGGGAGATTGGTCTGTAGTTCTCTTTCTTAGTTGGGTCCCTCTCTGGTTTTGGTATCAGGGTAATGCTTGCTTCCAGGAATGAATTTGGGAGTATTGCTTCCCTTTCAATTTCATTAAAGAGTTTGAGAAGTAGTGGTGTTAGGTCTTCTCTAAATTTCTTGTAGAATTCGGCAGTGAATCCATTGGGGCCTGGGCTTTTCTTTGTTGGGAAATTTTTAATTACATCTTCGATTTCATTGATTGTTATTGGTTTATTTAGGATTTTTATATCTTCTTGGTTGAGCTTTGGTAATTCATATGTATCTAGGAATCTGTCCATTTCTTCTGCATTTTCCATCTTATTAGAATACAGGTTTTCAAAGTAGGTATAGACGATCTTCTGGATTTCTGCAGGGTCCATTGTGATATCACCCTTTTCATTCTTAATTGCGTGGATTTGAGTACTTTCTTTCCTTTTTTTAATAAGGTTGGATAAGCGTTTGTCGATTTTATTTAATCTTTCAAAGAACCAACTCTTTGATTCGTTGATTCTTTGTATTGTTTTTTTAGTCTCCAATACGTTAATTTCTGCTCTGATCTTTATAATTTCCTCTCTTGTACGAGCTTTTGGCTTAGCCTGCTCTTCTTTTTCTAGAAGTTTGAGGTTCACCATTAGGTTGTTTATTTGTGCTTGCTCTGTTTTCCTGATATAGGAATTTAATGCTATGAATTTCCCTCTTAGGACTGCTTTCATTGTATCCCATAAGTTCTGGTATGTTGTACTGTCGTTATCATTCAGTTGCAGAAACTGTCTAATTGCTTCTTTAATTTCATCTGTGACCCATTGGTTGTTCAGTAGGGTGCTATTTAATTTCCATGTGTTTAGCAAATTCTTGTGTTTTCTTTTGCCATTGATTTCCAATTTCATTGCACTATGGTCTGATAATATACATGGGATAATTTCAATTCCTTTGCATTTACTTAAGCAGGTTCTATGAGCTAGTATGTGGTCTATTTTGGAGAATGTCCCATGTGCAGCTGAGAAGAATGTGTATTCTGATGTTGTGGGGTGGAACATTCTGTAGACATCTACTAAGTCCATTTGTTCCAAAGTTTGGTTCAGTTGTAATATTTCATTATTGATTTTTTGTCTAGTTGATCTGTCTTTTTGTGACAGTGGAGTATTGAGATCTCCCAATACAATTGTATTATTGGTTATTTGATTTTTCATGTCCATTAATATTTGTTTTATATAGTTGGGTACACTGGTATTTGTTGCATATATATTTATGATTGTTATCTCTTCCTCTTGGATTGTTCCCTTTACAAGGATGTAGTGATCTTCTTTATCTCTATGAATCATTCTTGGCTTGAAATTCACTTTGTCTGCGAAAAGAATAGCTACCCCTGCTTTTTTCTGGGTTCCTGTTGCATAGAGTATTGTTTTCCATCCTTTGACTTTCAGTCTATGAATTTCTTTTTGAATTAAATGTGTTTCTTGTATACAGCATATTGTTGGATCTTGCTTCTTGATCCAATTCGCCAGTCTGTGCCTTTTGATTGGTGAATTGAGACCATTAACATTAATGGTTAAAACTGAAATGTATTGACTTATCCTTGTCATGTTATTTTCTTGTTGTTGGCTCTCCCTCTTTTAATTTTTGTTTTCCCTCCCTCTCTTTAATCATTTGCTCTGCCTGGTGGATTCCTTCTGTTGGGGTTTCTGAAGTTGTAGTCTTTATTATCCCTTTCTAGAATGTCCTTCAAAACATTTTGGAGTGCTGGTTTGGTGGTTATAAATTTTCTCAGATGTTCTTTGTCATAGAAGTATTTTACTTCTCCATCAGTTTTGAAGGATAGTTTTGTGGGGTACATCAATCTAGGTTGAAGATTATTTTCCTTTAGAACTTGAAATACATCATTCCAAGCTCTTCTTGACTTGAGGGTTTGTGCTGAAAAGTCCGCTGTGATTCTGATGGGCTTTCCTTTATAGGTGATTTGTCTCTTTTCTCTAACAGCTTTTAAGATTCTACTCTTATGTTGAATTTCTGGAATCTTGACTATGATATGCCTGGCTGAAGATTTTTTTTTGATCGTGGCTAATTGGAGTTCTATAAGCCTCACTTATCTGAATGTCAAATTCTTTTTCTCTACCAGGGAAATTTTCTGTGATAATGTCTGTGAACAGTGTTCTGATGTCATTTATGCTGTCTCCTGCTTTTTCATTGACTCCAATCAATCTTAAGTTATTCTTCTTTGCGTCATCTAGCAGCTGCTGGATTGATTTTTCATTGTCCCTTGCTGTTTTTAAGAATTCTTTCTTTTCATGATCACTAATTGCAAGCCTGTCTTCTATATCTGAGATCCTGTCCTCACATTGGCTTAATCTGCTACAAATACTTTCAGTGGAATTTTTGTTCTCCTGGATATCTGCTTGAATCTGCTTTATGGAGTCCATTTCTTTCCTATGCTGAGCATTCATGGCTTCCATCATTTTCTTAAGCTCGTCTATTTTTTTGTCTGTGTCTGCTCTAGCATCCTTAAGCATGGTCTTCATTGTGGACATTATCTCTGCAGTTATCTGAGAAATTATTTCTGATTTAAATTTTTCCAGAGCCTCATTCAACTGCTTTGTTGTTACCACTTCAGAGATGTCAGGTGGGTGGCTTTCGGTTTGTCCCACCTCACTGCCCCCTGGGTTTGCCTTTGGTGAACTGGATGTGTGGGGTTGCATCTTGTTTAAGTGTCATCTCATTTTCTTTCCTTTCTTTAGTTTTATTCCTGGGATGCTGTTTGTAAACTGCCTATGATAGGTTGCTTTATTGCTAGTATTTCAAACTCTTAGGAGATTCTTGGAATACCAGGAAGAAAAGCGCCAGTCAGTGTGTCCCTCTCGGCTGGTGCTTCTCTGAACTGCGGCGTCTCACGTTACACCGCCGAGGTTCCCACTGTAGCCGTGGATGGAGTGGCACCGCCCTGAGTTCTGAGCTCAGCTGCTGCCCCCCCAACAATGGCGCCCGGCTAGTGGCTCTCTTGTGCACCTGACGGCTGGGTGTCAGCACTCACTGCCAGTCAGTGTGTCCTTCACAGCCGCCGCTTCTCTGTTCCGCGGCATCTCGCGTTCCTCCGCAGAGGTCCCCGCTGGAGCCGTGGATGGAGTGGCGGCCACCCTGAGTTCTGAGCTCAGCTGCTGCCCCCCCAACGGCACCCGGCTAGTTGCTCTCTCGCGCGGGACGGCCGGGCGTCAGCACTCACCACCAGTCAGTGTGTCCTTCACGGCCGCTGCTTCTCTGCACCGCTGCTTCTCGCGTTCCTCCGTGGAGGCCCCCGGGGGCGACGGCAGTCACCGCGTGTCTGTAGATTTGAACCGCTTCAGTCGCATTGGGATTCCCGACACAGGAAATGGCGCCGGAGGCCACCTCCTTCTTCTTTGTTGGAGTTTCTCTCTTCACTTTCTCCGTGGGCCACAAACTGCACTTCAGATCTTTCCTGGGTCCATGGGAGCCGCTTCCCTCTTTCTTGTCCTCCTCCAGTCACTATATTCCAGTGTCCGGATGGTGACTTTTGGAGAGGTTCACTGTCTGCTTCTTATAGATCCGCCATCTTTTTCCGGAAGTCTGGAGGCAGCATTTTCATGTTAATGTAAAAATAAAAAAGTTGCATTTTCTGTATTATTCCTCCATAACTCCCAGTGCAAATTACAACCTCTGAATAATAGTTGCTCTCCACTTGTAAGGCTTAAAATGAACAGGATAAACATATTCTATACTGCTGTACCAGAAAAGCTTGGCTGATCCAACAGATTCGAAGTCTGTAGGACAGATTTTGCTGTATCTCTGGTTTCTTTCCTTCCTTCCTG
Organism: Erethizon dorsatum; assembly: GCA_028451465.1. Taxonomy (NCBI): domain Eukaryota; kingdom Metazoa; phylum Chordata; class Mammalia; order Rodentia; family Erethizontidae; genus Erethizon; species Erethizon dorsatum. The sequence goes on along the minus strand of CM051828.1, from coordinate 124,696,330 downwards.
TCTTTTTTTCTGTCTTCCCCTGAGGAGTATTAACTCAAAGTCATCACCAGAGACCCACTGTTGCCTGCTGCTTTCTGAACTATCATTTGCATCTCCTGTTTTGTAAATTCTCCAGGCATTTGATTAAGCACTAAGCATGTGCTTACGCACACACACGCAGATGCCCTCTATTTCTAAAATGCCACCCTCCATTTCAACGATTGAATGGGAAAATGATGGAGAACACATAAGTGCATTTTCATATCCACTGATTTCACTTTCATCTACCTTTTCCATTCTACTCAAGGCGGTAACAAGACTTTGCTTTTGAAATGTAAAGGCTGCTGTGAAATGCAGTTAATGTGTGATCCTTGAAAGGACTTAAGAAGACAGACGTGGGTTGGAAGCCAATAGAGTACCTTTCGGACTTGTGTTTCCAATGATCTCTGAAAACATAATGGATCCAAGGATGTTTTACTAAAGCTGCTGATGCTCCAACCTTAACTGTTTAGAAAAAAATTAGATAAGGGATGAAAGAACATGTTTTTCTTTGTCCCAAAGCCGGTATAGTGAAAAAGTGTTCTGAGTGGGTAGACTGAAAATACCTGCTGTTCAACATATCACCCATTTAGAAGGCATGGATGAAATCTTTTCAGCCACTATCTGTTTGTTAATCTGAAAGAGAAGAAATTGTTCCTTGAAAGTCCCATTTTTATGTTCCTTGATGTGGCAGAAGGCATTGCAGTTTACTAGCGATAGCCTCTGGCTGGTTGGACATTAATATGTTTTACTGATACTATTAAATGAATGGCTTCTTGCCATTTGGAATAGTCATCAAGTTGGATTTAGATTTTTTAAAGACTAAAAATAGCTTTGATGCTTTGGGATCTTTGTTTTTTCATCTGAAAAATGGGAATAATGATATGCATTTGTAGTGGCTTTGTAAATATGAGGCTGGTATAAATATATGAAAGTACCTACCATAGAATAGAGGCTTCATTAATGCTAGTGATGATGATGATGATGATGATGATGAAGAGACTACAACAGAGATACGTGTGTATCTTGATTATTATTATTGCATCAGATTGCTTTTCTCAATAAAATATAAAAACTGCTGGAATATTTTTCTAGATGGGCTATTAATACAGTCACCCTAGCAATTCAGCATTCTTATTTTATTGTATATTACCTTTCCATACGCATGCAAAGCCCCTCTCTCTTTATCAGTCCCTTAGAAGAATCTAGTACAAAGACATTGAAGTGGACTTGGCTTCGTGCAGAACTTCCAGGAGGACAGGCTGGCCTCTGGCTGATTTAATGGAATAAATACAAGTCTTAGCCCAGATCTCGATTGAAAAGTCAGAGCGGGGAGACTTTTGTCTTCCTTGTACACAGGAGCCCTTTCTTTACATGGGACTGAGGTGACAGTAGAAGGTTTGTGTCACAGCAGCAGATGGCATGGTTAACTGGGTATGTGTGGTGGAGATGGCAGGTTTGAGAAATGGTTTCAGCGGTGTGTTATCTCCTTATTATCATGACTTCTCTGTCACTGGAGAATATTTGTCAGCTTTTAGAGCAATTAACATTATGGATAATCAAGACTGAGAAAGAATAAGTGACTTTGACGACCTTCAAATTTTTACTGATTTTATGGAAACATCTATTTTATGAGCCAATATCCCTAGCTGAACTGAATTACTACACTAATATTAACCCTTAGAATATAGCAATGTGTACTTGACAGTACACAGAACAATTAATTCCACTATGTTTCCCAATTTTACCTTGGAAGCCCAAGCCCAGAATGCTGACACTGGATAATTATAAATAAAACAATTAGGACAAACATTTTATTTGTAATTAACTGGGGACAAGTCTATTAGTACTTTGTCCCTTACACTGTACATTTCATAACAAAAGAATAAAAACAAGAATCAATTCTCTTTTAAGAATTCAATAGTATCCGGGCTGTCGGTGTGGAAGATGGCAAAAAATTTTTTTAAATCTAAGGGTAGGGTTTGTGTGTCCTGTAGCCTGGTGGGGAGAACAGGGGAGAAAGAGACTATAGATGAGGCTCAGCTTTCAGATTAGACAAAAATTGGAATCGAAGAGAACAGTGCACCTGACTTGGGGTATCTCTGTGAAGGCACGGAACATTTGGAGCATTTTTCTTGATGTTTATTTTGTGTCTCGCCCAGCAGGAGTCCCTGGCATTCTTTGTGGTTTTTGAAAATTCTAAATAAATGCAGAGCAACACTAAGATATTTCCTAGCTGGAGAGCAAGTATAGCTTGATTCAAAGAGGTTTTGCACATGATTAAGTGCCAGAGAATGGATGCATCGGGACCTACATGATATCTGAGTGACTCTCAGGAGAAGAGCTCTTAGGGGCATCTGTCTCTTTGCTGGGGAATACTTGCAATGACAACCTGCAGCTAAACACTGTCACTGGGGAACAAAAGGTACAGCAAGAAAAACTGTAAAGTATAAAGATATAAAGGGAGTTTGTTGCTGCTGTCCTTTCACGTTGATGGGGGAAAGGAAGAAAATCTCAAAGCAATGATGGCTTTGGAATTCGCCATGTTGTAGATGGGATTGGGTCATTTAGGAACAGAGAAGCGGTTCTTTGTATAAAGACACCAAAAGCAGAATTTAATCAGTTTGGTCTTTGCTGGTGGTATTCATAGAGGGACATTCTCCTCTTCTGGCTGGGAAATCCTTTCATCTGCACCCTGGCTGTGGATTATTGTGTGAGAAAATTTTCTTTTGTTTCCATCATGTCATGGTGTTTTCAAGACAGTCTGAGATGAGGAACTTGAATCTGTCTGTATCCAATCTGGCTGAGCAAAAGAACTTTTTTTTCCCCCTTAAGAGACCATTTTTATTTTCTTTGTGACTCCATTTGGAAAGAAAGCAAATTTGTCTTAATAGCATCATGCAGTGTTGCTGCTTTGCTGGATAGATGTGCCCGGCTGCATACACTTCACTCTACTTTTGGATTCTACCAGATAGTCATTACATTCTGGTCAAGCTAGCTGGGGCCCAGGTGACAAGTTATTCAAGGGCAGCTGCTCTGCCCAACTCAGAGTCTGGCAGCCAGTTTGCTAAAAGATGTCCCTAGAGATCCCAACAGAAGTCCAAAGGAACTAATTCTGTTTATACCAGATTTAATCCCTTTCAAACACACAGTGTGAGCCACCTGGGTATAATGGAAGCCCATACATGACCCGCATAGTTATCCATCAATCAGGTCATACATGAGTGCCTCTTCCCCAGTTGGACAGACTTGGATGTGAAAAGATTTGCAACAGCTGTTCACCCTTGAGATTACCTGAATTTCTCCATCATCTATCTTGTCTCATTAAACAGGCGGAGACAGCCACTGCTCCCTTTGATGGGCATCAGATATGATGCTGGGAAACTATGGGCCTGAGATCTACTGAGGCTACTCTGTGGATGGATTACTTATAGCTATGATGATTGTGACTATTAGGCAGCAAAGAGATTTGAATAACTGTCTATAACTGCTGGACTCTTAAAATCTCAAAGGGGCCTTACAGATCTCTTCACTCTTTTTCAACATCGCTGCTTACCAAGCCTTAGATTTTGCTTACATACCACAGGCCAATGGAAACTCAGTACCTAACAAGGCATCCCACTGGTATTTGGATCTCTCTAAGTCAGGGGCGGGCAAATTATTTCTGTAAAGTGTTGGGTACTGAATACTTTAGGCTTAGTGGTCCATGCAGTTTCTGTAGCAAGTATTCATCTCTGCTCTTGTGGCATGCAGGCACCACAGACAATACACAAGTGAATGGGCGACCAACAGCCAATAAACCGTTGTTTATAAAAGTGGCCAGGGAGCCATTCTAAATGCTAAAGTATTCTTCTTTGTTCTGGGAAAAAAAAACAAAAAAAAAACCAACTGTGTCCCAGGTGGCCTGATTCAATGTTTTTTAGAACATGCATGAAAGCTAATCAAATTCTACTCTATAAGAAATCCCTTCAGTTAACCGAAGCTGAAGAGACCTCTTTTCCCCAGTTATGTCTTTTCTCGAGTTATCTTGGCTCTGCTCAGTTGTCCTAATTCCAAGTCCATCTCCACCTCCATGGTGTGGTCAACAGATGATTTTATTTTGATAACATCTCTGATGCGGGAGTTACAACAAAAGATTTCACACCGTAACACCTCCTTTCCTACAGAAATGTTTGAGTTTTCTTTGCTATATTTCACTTATCCTTTATGCCACCCCCCGCTCAGGCCCTGTTTCTGACCCAGTCTGTCGTTTTGGCATAAATGCAAATGGGTCAGACTGCTGCTCCTACCAGAGGCTGCAGGCTGTGTGGAGAGGCCCAGCCAGCTGCTCTCCCTGGCCCCCAACTGATGGGGGATTTCCTGGGAGGCCCTGCCCCTCCCTGAGCAGGCACCTTATTCCTTGGAAGCTGGAGATGCCAACAGAGCCAGGTGTGCTCAGGAAGGTGGATGTGCCTTGTGAATAATAAAAAGCCACATGAAATTATTAGGAACTATCAGTGCCAGACCACTGAGGAGGACACCTCAGTTTCAGGTCATGGGCTTGGCCAGATATCAGCTTTGAGGCCGAGGAGTTGTCTCATCCAAACTCCGTGAATGTGACGAAAGCCCTGAAATGGGAAGCAGAAGGTTATGAAACTCACAAGCCCTGTTTTATTTGTTTTCTTTTTTTTTTAAATGGAAAGTTGTTAACGAGTAGAGATACTAATTTTTAAAATTTAGCCTTTAATTGATACAGTAATTGTACATATTTATAGGATACAGTGTGAGTTTGAGGCATGTATTCATTGAGCGCTAACAGAGTATTTAGTACATGCATCATCTCTTCCATCACACTGCGGTGAGAACATTCAAAATCCTCTCTTAAGACTATCCTGAAATATTAGATACAATATTGTTAATGGTACCTGCTGACCAATCTCTCCCCATCTTTTGCTTTCCCCAGCCTCAGGTACCCACTATTCTACTCTCTGATTCTCTAAGGCCAACGTAATTAGATTCCCCATGTGAGCGAGACTATGAGGTATTGGTCTTTCTGTACCTAGCTTATGTGCCCTGGATGACAGAATTTTACTCTTTGTTTATGGACAAGTGGTATTCCATTGTGTATATGTACTGCATTTTCTTTATCTCTTCATAAGTTGTAACTTGGCCATTGTGAATACTCCTATGTAGTGAACATAGGAGTGAAGCTGCCTCTTCAACATACTGATTTAATTTCCTTTGTATGTATACCCAGTAATGGGACTACTGGATGATACAGTACTTCTATTTTTAACAGGCAAAAGACCTGAATAGACATTTCTCAAAAACAGACATACAAATGGCCAATAGGTATATGAAAATGCTCAACATCACTGATAATCAGAGAGATACAAATTAAAACTACAATCAGATACCATTTCCTACCTGTTAGAATGGCTATCACCAAAAAGACAAAACATAAAAAATGTTGGTGAGGATGTGGAGAAAGGGGAACTCTAGTACACCATCAATGGGAATGTAAACTAACACAGCCATGATAGAGAACAGTATGCAGGCTCCGGAAAACTGTTTAAATAGAAAATTATTTATTTAAAAAGGAAGGATTCTTTCAACTTCTTGTGGGTCATTTCTAAGGAATTTCTTCCTCTCGGATTCCACTAACCTCACTGCCATATCATATGCTTATCTCCTGAGCTACACATAGTTTTTCTTCTCTAAAAGGTACAACTATGCTTGACTTTTCTCCATGGGCTCAGTTTCTTAGCATTGGAAGTTTCCTATAACTTGTCTTTGCAACTGAAGTGTTGTTCCATATCTGGAACATTTTCCCTTCCTCAAACCATTTCCTTTCACTGGGCTGGCTCCTACTCATCTTTCAGAACCCATCTTAGAAATCTCCTCCTCCAGGAAACCTTCCTCAATTCCCTTGATCCAGGAAAGAAGCCCTTTTCTGTCCAACTACATGACTCGAATTTCTGACTCAGGACTAACCACATTATTGTGCTGACTAATATCTACATACTAATTTCATTTCTTTTGGACATATACCCAGTAGTGGGACTGCTGGATGATACAGAAGTTCTATTTTTAACAGAAAAATACCTGAATAGACATCTCTTAAAGGGAGACATACAAATGGCCAATAGGTATATAAAAATGTTCAACACCGCTAATGATTAGAGAGATGCAAATTAAAAGTACAATCAGATACAACCTCATACTTGTTAGAGTGGCTGTTACCAAAAAGACAAACCCTAATAAATGCCAGTGAGGATGCAGGGAAAGGGAAACTCTCATACACTGTCAGTGGGAATGTGAACAATGTCTCTTCCTTTCTAAGTGGAATAACTGGAGGCCAGCACATATAGCATGCCTACTGCTGAATGTCTGACGTCAACAGAGTGCTGAACATATAGTAAGTGCTTGATAAATATTTGTTAAATGAATGAATGCACTAGTGAATGAATGGACTGTGGAAACAAAAAGCTAGTATTTGCAAAACAATGAGAATGGTGTGCTGTTTATGGCTGTCATGCAAACAGTGCACTCAGTATACGTTATCAAGCTCTCACTCGTACACAGTGACTGGTGTAGTGTACTGTATGCCCCACCCTGTCCCTGCAATGTGCTGGGTCTGGCAAGGACCACGACCCCTGGTCTTCATGAGTGATGGGAGGTATCTGGGTCAAGCATAGCTACTGAGTCTTTGCATGGGTGGCTGCCTAGAGGCTGACCCTCTTTTCTAGCTATCTGCCTCACCCTCTCTCCCAGTGCTGCACCCCACAGGACAGGCTTAGCAGATGGCTTTGCTTGCTCCTTTAGGGAGGGAGGCAGCATCACCTAGCAGGGGTTGTGGGCTCCCCCAGACCCCTGCCTCCCTCAAGGTCTCAGGGGAAAGGCAGTCTCTCCATAGCTTTGGGACACTTCTTCCCCCTATCTTTCAGCCTCGGTAGGTCTTGCTCCATCTATCCCATCTCCTGCTTTCCAAACTTGGTTCTTTCTCAGCAGCTTGTTCACACAACTCCGGGAATATCCCCTACACATTCTTACTGATTAGCTTGTTCTTACTCTTGCTTTCTCCACCTACCCAACACCTACCCACTCTTAGAGCCCAACACAGATGACATCTCTGTGTAGCCAGCTGCAGTGCTGGCTGCAGACAGCTAGTGACTTTCCTCTATGGCTCCAAGAATAGTACATAATAACCTATATAAAATAGAAGATGCAAATTCAAAACAACATTGAGGTTCTAATGATAAAATTACAGCTGTCTTTTACCAAGAGCTTATTCTGTTCCAGGACCTACGCTGGTGACTCCACACACATACCTCACTGGTAATCCTAAACATCAGTGGTAGGGACTCTCTCTATTATTGTGCTCCTTTTTCCTTAGCCTGGCAGACAGTAAAGGATATTTGTTAGTGACCTGGGCTTTAGGATCAGCAAGACTGGGTTACAACTACCCAGTCCATCATTTGCTAGCTGTGTGATTTTAGGAAACTTAAACTTTTAAAACTTCCCTCAAGAAAAGATAATGGACATATCTTACAAGGCTTGATGAGGTTAAAGTGAACTCTCATAGATAAAGGTCCCAGTCCCTGAAGTACTTGGCAAGGATGCACCGAGCCCTCTACAAATGCCCCAGTTGATACTCGGAAGGTAGAGGACTTATCTAAGCCACCTCTGCATGCTTAGTGTCTAATACTGGGCCTCACTCGATGCGCACTTATCAAGAGCACGAGGAGGTGCTCCCCCATTGCACTGCAGCTGGACAAGCTCTGTGTGGCCCCAGAACGCATGGCTTCCTTAGTACTAGTTGCTTGTGCACTCTACGCTTCTGCTATTTGAGAAAAGACTGAGGAACAATGCAATGTAGGAGGAAGCCCTTCTATCCGACCCCAAACCCATCCTGGGTGAACATGTTAGCTGTTGCTAGGCACAAATCTCTGAAAACTGCCTGAAATGCTTATGCTGTCAACTCACTCTTTCCTACAGGTTGCTTTGTCTTCTGGAATAGGTGGACCCAGGTATGGCTGTGCATGGAAAACAAGCTCTGAGGCTGCATTCATTCTGAACACTGGACTCCCTGGCCAAATCGGATGTCAAATTGTACCTGTGTATAGGAAGTTAGTGCTAAAGAAAGGGCCAGCTGCCAAGTTGGCACCAACAAATAGTCCAGGAGTTACTGGGGATCAATTGCTTGCAGCCACCACCCATGAAAACTGGCCGGGAAACTCAGAGGTGTTGCTCTGAATTTTACTGGGGAATGTCGCCCACAGGCTAGGATGCAAAGTACTTTTCTCCAGAAAAAAAAAAAAAAAAAAAGACAAAAAAATGCTGCCTTTGGGCCTTGGTTTCTTAAGATGGTTTTTGTTTGGATGCATTTGTAGGGCTTTCGATGGGAATTACTGGCATCTCACAAATAGAAAATAAATGGAGGAAATGTCCTGCCTAAGGGTCAGTAACAACTATTCAGTCCCTGCCATCTCCCAAAGCTCCTCAGGGGGATGTGGGGCACTCAGGGATAGGTATGATTCTCATTCCATGCAAAGTCTATCTTCTGCCTGCAACTATCCACGTCCACACCAGAAAGGAAGAGAGAACAGCGGTCTGGGGAAGGGTGTGGCGGAGTGGTCCTGTGGGTGAGGTGCGAGGTAGTTTCTATTTTGTGGCAGGAATAAGAGTGAGGCAGCATTTCAGGAGGTGGGTGGCTCTTCTTAGAAGTGGTGCAGGAGTCCCTGGGCAGAGCTATTGAAGGGGGACAGGCATGGGTCCTGCAAATCTGCTAACCACTAGGTCTAGGTTTGGGCCCAGTTGTACTTCTGAGGTACCCTGTGGACTTGGGCAAGTTACCTCCCTTATGCATACAGAAAGAGGTCTCCGCAGGCTCTGAGGATGTCTCAGGGGCCCTGCCCCTCTTTCCTGGGTATCGGTGTGTACTCTGGAGAGATTCCAGAAGACAAGGAGAAAATGCACGTTCACACTCATGGAGTGCCTTAGTTACCAGCGCTTTGTTACCGGTATGAGCTTTGGGGACAAAGAATCCATTTACCAAAGATGTTAAGTAACTTAAAAACGTCCTACAATCTGCAAACAATCGCAGGGGCCTGGATATGAACCGCAGATTTGAGAGGCCTCAAATTCAGAAGCAGGTTATAGGGCCCCCAAGGTTGGCAGCTGGATGCGGGGCTGGGTTGCGGAGGCACCACCAGGTCAGGGGACCGGGGTAGTGATTTGAACACTATGCAGCTGTTCCCAGCCACACAGCCATCCTCCTGTACTCTGAAGGTAGGAGGAGCTCAGAGCAGGGAGCTAAGCAACCTGCGATTCCTTGATGAAAAGGCAGTGAGCACAAGAGCAAAATGGCCAGGAAGGAGGGATGGAGACCAGAGGAATGAGGAGGTGCCTCCTTCACCCACGTCCCCAGGTCCCCTGTACGCCACGTGGATGGAAGCGTGTCACACACCCACGCACCCACAGCCACATTCGCCACGCTCCCGCAGGGACAGGGCTCTTCTCCGCGCGCCTATGGGCGCTGAGTCTCCAGGGCCTCGTCACCACCACCTGCTGCTGCGCCTCAGTGCGGGGCACCAAGCATTGCTACGCCTCCATCCATCACCCCCCCCACCCCGGCCCATCGCGTGTCTCTCATTCTCCAGGCCAGGATGAGGCCGCGTCTGGTCCCGACCCCTCCCCAGATCTCCTCCCCAGAGCCGCACGCGAGGCAGAGGGAGGAGTTCCGGGCCTGGGCCGCCGGCCGACCCCTCCCCGCCCCGCCCCCCGCCCGGAGCTCCCTCTCCCTTCCTCGCCATCCCGCTCCTCCCCTCGGCTGCCGCAGCCCAGCTCCTCGCGCGTCAGCGTGGGCTCCCCGGAGCGAGTCGCTAGGTAACAGGGCTGGCTCCACAGACCCGGGGCCGGGGAAGCCCGCTCGCGTGGTCAGCAGCTGCGCCGTGGGGCGCAGTCCTCTGGACCCTCCCTCAGCCGGTTCTGCATACACCCGGCCGGCACGCACCCCTACCAGGATGCCTTAACGGTGCAGATCTCCGCCTCGAGGTGGCCCTCCCCACAGGGACCCCGACGCCGCCCGCGCCTTCTTCCTTCCCAGCGGGTGTGCGCCGCTCTGCGAGAGGCCAGGTGGGCGACTCGCGGCTGCGGTCGCCGTCGCCGCCGGTAAGCGGCGGTCCGGGGCCCTAGCCGGGGCGGGGAGAGATTGGGGCCGCGCGGGGCATTTCCGGCCACCGCGGCCGCTGGGCCGGCCATGTGCTAAAGTTTCTGGGGCTCGGCGCCCCACTGGGCGCGCAGCGCAGGGCGCAGAGGCGCGGTGGGTGGGGCGGCTGGGCTGCTGCCGTCCGCCCGCCCGCCCCCGGCCCCGGCCCCGGCGGGGCGCAGCTCTGAGCGCTCTCACGCTCTCGTTTTCTCCTTCTTTCCCTCCGCTCTGCTTCCCCGAGATTCTCCTACTGAGCCCCGGCGCGGGGCATGAGGAGCCTCTGGGTGTCGCCTGGAGACGAGCCGGCTGCGCGAACACCTCCCCAGCGGCTGACAGGGACATGAGCAGCGAGCTCGGGGTTCGGCGCCCGGCGGCCAGCCCCAGCCGGCGGCGGCCAGCGGGCCAGCGCTGCCCGGGAGAATGAGGCAGGAGCCGGCGGCAGCCTCCTCCTCCTCGCCTTCCTCTTGCTCCGGCGCCCCGGGCCCGGGCCGGGCTGTGGCTCTGCTGCGTGCCCCGCGCGCCCCTCGCCCGCCTCCGGATGCTCTTCTCGGTAAGCCAGGCCCTTCGCCTCGGAGCAAAGCCTCCTCGCAGGGATCGGAGGCCGCTTCTGAGCCCCCTCCCCGAGCCCCACCCAGAGTCTGGAGACCTTTGGGGGCTTCCCTTTAAATCCTTCTATTACTTTTACCCCCAAAGTCCACCTGGAGGCTGAATCGCCAAGGCGCCTTCCGGACTTGGTTCTTTCCGTCGCCATGGGGACTCAGATGAGGGCTTGACCCACCCACTGAAGGAAACCTGTTTGGTCCAGATAATGATATATGTATGCAACCTAGGTTCAGACGCATCAATCTGGGGGACAACTGATATTTAGGGCATGTCCGGGCTGTGCTGGGCAGTGTGCCTCAGTACCACTCCAGGAAGTAGGGCCCCCTTTCTCCATTGTTCAGGTGAGGAAACTGAGGTCCGGAGAGAATGAACGACTTAATCAAGGTCACAAGGCTAGAGAGTAGGAGATCAGAATTGGAAACCCAGGTACCCTTCTACTTCCCCACCAAGCTGATTCTTCTGTAAAAATCACACCTGTCCCATTTCTTCTACTAGCTGCTTCTGTCTCAGGAGTCGTTGTGCATGTGTGAAAATACTCGTTCCAATGACTGTCTATTTAGATGACATGGACTGCGGTAGAATGTCATGGGCTTTTTTGTCTGTCCCTTCACCCATTGCTGCTGACCCCCAATGTGTATAGTAAGTGCAAAACCACTTCCCTTAAAGTGAGAGGACGGTGTGTTTTCCTGGGTGTTTTTCCTTTGCACAGGCCTCTAGAAGGATGGAAAGGGCAGGCGTGGGTCCTCCCATGTGCCCCTTCTCCACGGTGGACCCAGAGTGTGCTCGGCCCTACAGCTGCATCCTAAACCTTTCCCGGGGGTGAGGGCCAGTCAAGACTACCTGTGCTGGTTGTGTAAGTCTTGGGGAATCATTATTTGACCAGAGCTGGGGCTGATCCCAGATGGCTACCAAGCAGGGGTCACCCCAATCTTGGCTTATATTCGTCATCTTTCTGTGTGAGCAGAACTTCAACTTCTCAGCCCAGGAGAAGAAGGAAGTGGTCTTAATACAGACAGGAGCCCATCTGCTTTTTCAGCCTTTCACTGTTGAAATGCATTCAGGTTAATCCTGAAGGGGGAAGCCACATGGAATCACTGGGTCGTGGTCTGAAGGCTTGTTTAATTGAGTCACAAAGTGTTGAACTCAGTTGTCCACACCACATGGACAATGATGGCGTTTGTGAAGGGAATAAGGAGTCTCGTAATAAGCAGGCTTGGTTTCCCTGTGTGTAATTGGAGAAGGGTTGGGCTGGGTAACTTCACAGATCCCTTCCAGCTAAATGACTCTGCGAGTGTGAGAACTAGTGGGTTGCATGCCTGAGCTAGAGTATGTGAACCGATCAGATACCGACACGAGGACTAAAAGCTCTGTACTGAATGGGTTGTTGATTTCCAAGAAGAGAACTTGGTTTTGAAGAAGCTGAAAAATTTAGATTCAGTCCAAAGGAGGTAAAGCCAGTGTCATAATCTAGTGGATTATTTATTAGGCTAAAGCATGGTGACTATAAAATGTCCAAGGTGCCAGGTTGGGATTATGGGATAGGTTAGGCATTTCAGTTGGAGAGATGGGGTTAGCCCTTAAGAGCTGATGAAATGCAGTGGATCAGCTAAATGCCCAGCAGGGTAGAAAGCAGCAAGCTAGTAAGCCTTGCCTGCTTCTCTCAAAAAGAGTCCATCACATTTGCATAGGTAAAACCTTCTCAGTTTAAACAGTTAGTGCAAGCAAACAAAGTAGTGGTTTAGTCTCCTAACTCTTGTTATATGCTGATTATATTACTGGTAGGTGGAGCCTGCCTAAGTGTGGATACTGAGAAGCTGCGACAAGAAAGGTGGGCCACATGGATATTTAGATCCTTCCTTTTGGTTGTTAATTACAGCTGAATGCATCAACTTGACCTATGGGCTGTTAATGGGGTTGTCATTGGTCTTTTTAAGATGTGGATTAATGAACCTTTTAAAGTGTTACTGAATCTCAAATGAAATGGGCATATGCCACCTTTTTCCCAGAAACAAAGCTCCCAGCAGTTTTAGTGGCTGTTTGAGATTCATAAAACCAGAGCCAAGCTTTGATTTTTGACAAGCTCATAGGGTCTGCAAAAGAAAATAATGCGTCTTGATCTCCCAGCGTTGTGTATTGTGTTCCTCATGATTAAGTAGTGAGGTTCAGAATAAAAATGAATGCAGAAAAACAACTTCATTAAGTTACTTTTGAAAACGATAACGTAATTACAAAATAGAGAATTTTAGATCATATATCAGACAGCTAATATCCGAAACTACGTTACACAATAAATGATTACTCCCATTCTTGATGCTTAGTTTTTAATTCATCCTTTTCCTCACTTTTTTTTCTTTTTTTTTGCTCTTTTTTCCCCCCAGCATGAAAATGTCCAGGCAAGAATAAATTCTTCCTTTTCAGTTTTGTTTTATGTTCAACCCACTTCTTTTCTAGAACGTCTTAAAGCTGGGCTCTTCCACATCGTACCTATAGTAGCCTCATATTAAAGTACCTTTGAAGTGCTTAGATTTCTTTGGGGATAGGAGGGTAAGTGTGTTGCAAATAAATAATAACAATGAGACATTTCCTTTGGGTGCTTGTCATTTCTAACTGAGGAGTGCTCTTTGGTCATGGCGATCTCGCTTGGTGTTGTGAAGTCTCTGTCCCAGTGCTGTGGTGTATGCGTCCTTAAGGATGTGTCAGAGGTGTAGAGGAAAAAAACAGAGGCCAGGAAACCTGGGGTTTATTCCTGCCTCTCTTGTTATTTAGCTTTGTGGCCAATTATTCACGTTGTCTGAACCTGAGTTTACATATATGCAGTGGGTGTATAGGTTTGCATGTGTCTACGTGTATGTACGTGTTTATAGCACCAGATAACCCCCTTCAACTCTAAGATTGAAGAATCCTCGGAATGTGGATGCAGCTGGTTATTAATAGCTCCAGCAGGCTCTGTGCTTTGAGGTTACATAACATTTCCAATTAGACATCCATATAAACAATAAAGAACTGGTCATTACAAAGATGCATTTTAGTACCCTACGTGGAGGCTCCATTCCCTGCATGTGTGATGATGGAACTTTTCTCTCAGTGGCAGTTACACTACTTCTCTGTCAGGGTTCCCTTGCGTGGTGGAGTTTCGCCACACATCTGAGCGCACTTTGAAGGAGCCGTAACCCTCTCTCAGATCCATGTGACAGGAGGCACAAGAACCATTATGTAATTGGGTCAATAGGGTAGCAAGGATGTGACATTTTATTTGTATAGCTTCGTAGTCCAGGGGACTTGGAAGTTTCACCTCAGTCTCAGGCTATTCCTGGAAGGTAAGGAGGGGACGTATGTAATCACTGTTTGCATTTGTTTTGAAAATGGAAAGTACTTTAATTAGAGCCTTGAACTGAAGCTGAAAAATGGCGAGGAGTTGGCGGATTTGGCTCCACAGTGGTATTTTGGCCAGCTTCTGTGTTCGAGCTTTCTTATAACACCTAGGTAGTGTGTTGCCTGAGGTCGGAAGAAAGCCACCACCAGTCTTTAAACATTCTGTCCCTGCCACTCTGCAAAGGAGACACTTTAACCCCGTGTCAGATGAGGAAGCAGGGCTGCGTGCTTCGTTAGGTGTCTTGCTCAGACTCACACAATTACCAAATGGCAGAACCCAGCAAGATTTTAAATGGGTTTAAATCACCCCCTGCTATACCTCATTTCCACCGTTACTGCAATGTTTCTCGTAACCAAATTGTTTCCTTCACCCCAAAGTTCTAAATAATGTCATGGCACTAAAGATAGCATACAGAAGATGTGATGTAGGGAACATGGTGGGGGTGATTTGGCTATTGATAGACCTATGAATTCAAGATAGCAGATGTCTTCTAAGTACCTCACATCAAATATAACTGTTTCCAAAGAAATTCAGAAGTAAGTATAACTTTAAAAGGGTTAGTGTTGGAATTTCTTTGGGGAAAGTTAAAATAACTCCTTCAGCTTCCACATGATCCTGGGGTTCCATGGAACATGGTTTTGGACTAACATTTGGGACGCTTTGGAAGGTGTCCCTCCCGAGAAGGGACACAGGATGAAAGTTACGTAACAGAGCCTTCGAAGGGCTGTTCTCCTCCTCCAGACTGGTGAGAACTCCCAAACAACAGGCCAGAGAAGGAACTGGGAGGGGCTTATGGAAGGTGTTAAAGGTTCACTGGCAGCTCTGGAAATTCCCAGGACTTGAGGAAATGAAGGACTTTTCAAGCTCCCGAATATAGGTGCTGTTAGATACTGAGGTGGCCTTGGAAGTTCACCCAGGCAGCAGGGCTGCTGCTGCTACAGAGCTGCCTGAGTATCAGCCCTACCCAGGACTGGGGACTCCTGGGTCCTACCTGTAATCTACAGTTGACAGAGAGTAAAGGGAGGTCACTTGGCTTTACGTGCTAGTAGTGATGCTAGACTGGATGTTTTCTCCAGTGGTTGGAAATACTCCCAGCTCCGATGCTGGCCGTGCTCATATCGGGCTGGTGATGTTTTAACAGACAGAACCCTCCCTGTGTCTCCCTTGGGTTACTGAGCTGTTCACACGCCCAAAGCCTCAGATTTCATGATAGGTGATTCATGAGAAAAAACAGAATGCGTTAGAAAACTCAATCGTGATTCATCTGTGATCTGTAAAGTACCAACAGCATCATAGCAGGCAGAATAGCTTTTTGATTTGGTAAATGAGGAATAACATTGTGTATTCCCAGTGAGACCTAGAAAGTCTGCATCTTTGGCCCTGGAACTTTGCAAGAAAAGGTGCCTGATAGCTTCTGCTTTGGGCCAGATTTCTAATACATGTGGTTATTAAAAATTGGAAAAGGCAGAATTTGCTATACAGAGGCACTCGAGAGGGGGAGATTAGAAGCCAGCCAAGTCCATGGCTCTGATCTGTGATTACTGCGAACAGCTATTTGGGACACGGTGAGTAGGAATGACTTAACATCCACTTCTAGCATCAAGCATCACAGAGTATGTTCAACCAAGCCATTTTAGATGTTTCCTTGCTATCTTCATGTGTGGCTCGAGGCAAGTGTGGGTGATGCTTTATGTGATTAAAGCCCAGCACCTTCTCAAGCCCCTCATGGTGGAATAAGAGAGGCATGCATTGGTGTTTGCTAGGTTTAATGCCTTGTGGATGAGCATTGTGCAAACCTGAATCACAAGGTCAGATGGTGTGTTTGTGAGGGTCGATGTGTTCCCAAGCTGATTCTGTTTCCTAACAATCATGATGAGCTGCTGTGTGCACCTCATTTAGCATCACGAAGCTAAAGAGCAAATAGGGAATGCCCAAGGCATTTTTCCATCAGCCCAGGTTTCTCAGCCTGTATCTGCTAATATAATCGGGGATCTGACCAACACCGCTTCATCCTGCCACAGAGAACATGTTCAAATTCAGATTGGCCTTGACGTGCCTCTTCCCCCGCCCCCTGCTCTAGGTTCCTTGACTCTTTAATGCAGAAAACGGATCATAATGACAATCATCATCTTTTCATGATTGGTATCGACAAGTCTGAGATTTTAAAATAAAGTGAATGTGCCAAGAGAACATCATAGGCAAGCTTAAAATGATTCATGCGCATATATGGTTCCTTTTAATTTGCTGAGAGGGCTTTATTGAATATTTCTAAAAAAATAAGCCCTGCTTTGCAATGTTAAAATCTAAAGGTAGAAACTGAAAGCCGGCATCCTGTGTTCTTCATCTGAAAAAGAGTGGAAAAATCCACCTGGCTCCTAAAAGGAACAGTTAAGACGGTTCCTCCATCACTTTTCCCCACAGGAACAACATTGCCTCCATCAAATTCCCTGTGGATGCAGCTTCTACACCAGGGCTTCTGGCCTTGGGCCTGCTTGAGGACATCCCTGTGGCATCCCTGTGGCTTTCTGTGCGTCTGGGCGGGCCTGGCACTGTCTGCTTCCCCAGGGCTGTGCCTCTCGGTCCTGTGTGGCTATGGGGACCACTCCCCATCGTTCTGCCTTCACACAGATGCCAGTTATCAACATTTCAGCAAAAACTTACAAAGCACCCACTCTGGGTTACATGGTGCTAGGCATTGAGGCTACTGTGGTAGACGCAGACAACTGCTGTGTGTCCTGCACTGCTACTGTCCCTGTAGGCCTGGGATATCCCTCTTGCCCTTTTTAAGGGGTCCATTTAAGATTTAGGACTTAGCTGTTGCAGTGGGACCTGGGGGCAGGTGGTAGGGGACCTGCTAGGTACCCCTGTCTTCTGTGTAGTCTCACCTGGGTGCTTAGGGACAACCCGTGCCCCATGCTGGCTCTCTGCTGGTTTCCATAACTGTCATGGTTTCTAAGCCCAGGCTGGGTCCCTCCCTGCATGGTGTTTTCCAAGTGAGTCAGGTGCCACCTCTTCGAAAGCTCCAGGTGCATACTAAAATGCAGATTCCTGGGCTTTGTTGCTGCCTTGTTGAATCGGCACCTCGGAGGGTGGGGACCTAGAGTCAGTTTAACGCACTCCCAGGCCCTTCTCAGGCACAATGAAATTCGAAAGGCTGGTTGTTACAGGAAGTTGATCTAATGCCAGGTCCTCCTCCACAGGACACCCTTCCACACTGGGGAACCCCCAACTTCCATCACCCCATGGTCTAAGCACTCAGCTCCTTCCTAACCACTCCTCCTGCTCCCCCTCTACCCTCTACAGTTGTTTTCCATCCTGCATTCCGAGTGGGCCTTTGAAAGGCTTACATCTCTTCTCAGCTCAGTGCTGCCTATGTCCTGAGAACAAGAGTCAGGGACCTCAGGAGGACCTGGGGGCCTGGCACCATCTGGCTGTCAGTCTCGTGTTTTCATTTCCTCTCTTGCCACCTGCCCCCGACTTCTCCCCTCGCACTGGGTCTGGTGCCAGCCCTGAATCCCACCCAGCTGCCAGGCCTTTGCTCTGAGAGCCTCAGGGCCTGAGTGTGAGAAGCAGGTGCAGGAGGGTGGGGTCTTTGCTGTTTTTTTTCTGACTGCTTTGAAAACCCATAGAGCCCAAATCTAACTTAAATCCACAGAGCAAACCTCAGCTTCCAGTCCACCATCGTGGTAAAAGTGGCCTTCAAAGCAGCTCCTTAATTCCTGGCATGATGGTACAGGGTGACTCATCGTTGGACTGTGGCTCTAGAAATCTCTTTCAGAGGGAGTTTCTAGAAATAGCCCAAACCCCTGGACTATTTTTTCATCTTCCTGTGACCCCAGTGGGCCTGCCATCCCCCCTTCTCTTCCGTTCCACACATATTCACAGGTCACCTGCTATGTCTAGGCACGGTGTGGGCCCAGGAGGTTTCAAATCTCACTCTTGCTTTCATGCAGATGAACAGTGAGGTCCGCACAGGGTCCCTGTGACCATTTTTTATCTTCTCCCAAGGAAAGGGTGCCTGGCCTGTTTCTCAGCAGCCACACTCAGAAGTGGTGACTATGGGTGACCATGTCAAAGAAGCTGAGCTCATGACTGGGAAGACGGGCATGGGGACGTGGGGATGGGTGTGTGGATAGCACGTGGGCTTAGCATTTGGTTCCCAGGAAGCCAGTCTGTCCAGCAAAACAACAGTCTGAAAAGGGCCACAAACACTTCTAAGCCTGCAGGGTGCTGCAGGTGCTTTCCTCAACTCTTAAGGAGGGAAGCATTTCCCCCTTTGCATCAGCCACATTGACTTTGGCTCTATGCAGAGTCCACGAGGCAGGGTGGTGGGGGGAAGAAGGCGAGATGGCCCCTGTCTTCAAGGGATCAGAGGCCTTCTGCGAAATCCTGTTTGTCTGTAGGTAATTAGTGATTGGCATGCTCCGGAGGGCAGCAGTGGGCAAGATGAGCTTGGATGGAGGGGATGGGAGCGTCTGCCCTGAGCCTTGAGAGACGAGTTGGGGTTTGTGAAGCAGAGATAAAGGGGCAAGTATTCTGGCCGGAGGGGAAGCATGAGCAAAATGCAGAGGCCTGATTGCTGACGAGGGGTTAGGTGACAAGGGTGTGTGTAGCATCCATAGAGGCTGTACAGATGGGTGGGGGCAGGCTGGGTTGGTCCTGTTTGCATAGGGTGGGTCTTGGAAGCCAGGTTAAGGAACATTCCCTGTCTTAGAGGTGACTAGGAGTTATGGGGGGTATTGAGTGAGGCTGTGGGCTCTAAGACCATAGCTGGGGACCCTGTTTCATGACCCCTTTGTAACCGGTGTATTATAGAGTAATGAAGATGTGGAAACTGTTCAAGAAGAAATATTGCCCAAGAATGAATGTGATTATCCGGGGTGCAGCCTCCAAGCATCGGTTCTCTGAGTGCACTGCCTTGGTTTGTCTGTGTCTGTGGGGGGCCCTGCTCCCCAGACCCCAGCTCTGTCAACCTTGTCAGGGCTGGGAGGGAAAATGAGATAGGTCCTGGCTCCAGTACTCGCTACCCAGCCATCGTGGATTCTGGCCAACAGGAAATAGAGCGGGCAGTGTCCCAGCCTGATTCACTGAGCCATGGATCTCCCTGCACCTCTGCAAATGCATTCAGCCTGCTCCTGGCCTAAAAACAATGCTCCCAGACCTACATCCACAGCTGAGAGAATCCAGGGCGTGCATTAGCCGGCCAGCTTCCCGCAGCAGCTGCCTTAATGGGCAGGAAAGAGGGTCAGTGCCACACCATGACCATGTGCTTTGAAATCAGCATGCTTGGCAGGGCGGTGACTTCTGCAGGGCTGGCTGGACAGGTGGGACAGGAGGAAGCATGTTCGAAGGTCTCGGGTGATTATGCCACCTCTGTCTTCCTCCTCTACCTCCTCGTTGCTTAAGGGAGAAGGAAAAAGCCTGTCCACGAGGCAGTGTGCAATTTCTTAGCTGTTTTCTGGGGAGAAAGAGCCTTCTTCAAGACAGGCTGACAGCCAAATCATGCCAAGGACAGAGCACCCTGGAAAGTTTGCCTCCTGGTGACGCACTGATGCCCTGAGGGTCTCCCCGCCAAGCTGTGCCGCTGCAGCCTCCCGTCCTTCCGTCTGGTTTACAGGTCCACAGTCCAAGGCTTGGAGAGGGCAAGCAGCTGGCCCAAGGTCACAGAGGGGCACTGTGGCTGAGGAGGCAGCAGTTCCGTTTGGAATCCATCGTGGTCCTTGAGGCTGGCCAGGGCCCTGTGCTGGCACCAGTCCACCTGGGAACGAGCAGTTGGTGCTCCTCCTGCCTCGCAGCCAGCAGGCAGGGAGGACATGGCTTTCTCCTCGTTCTTTTGCTTTTTCTCATGGAAAGGGCAGAGTCCGACTCTGTGGCCCTTTGCCTCTTGGTTTCTGAAGCTTGTGCTTAGTGCCAGCAGAGAAAGGAATTCGGTTATCAGGGCAGAACCAAGCAGTACCAGGACCTGCGCGTGCCTGGGAAGAGAAGAGTTTTCGTTCTCTCTTGGAGCAGGTCTTCCACCCTGGATCTCGGAGCCCCTTAGTGTGCACCCCCAGGGTAGCCCACACCCCCTTTCAGCATCACTACCAGGGCTGGTCTTAACTGTCTGTCCCTGGGTCCCCAGGACGTGGGATGAGGCTCACTTGGCACCTAGTAATTGCTCCCACCTATTAATGACCAAAGCAGGGGTGCGTGTGGAGAGGGTCACAGTCCGCAGTAAACCCCCTGAGCTGCAGTGACCTGGCTGTCCCTGCTGTTCTGCACCTTCTCAAGTAGGTTCTCCTGCTTGTGTAAGCTGCTGGTGACATTCTGCCAGCTGCCCCTTCAGGCTTTTATTGGGTGCATCTATAAGCAGGGTTCCTGCTCGTCAAATACATGCATCACGGCCCCACAGAACATGAAGGTGTTGTTTGCAAACTTGCCCAGGTTGTTACCCTCAAATCCATGGGCTGCGTACAACCTTGGGAGGCCCACGTGTTATTGCAGTTTGGACAGAAGTAATCTACCTGCTGACAAATTTCACACATTCCACCATCTTATTGACTACTTGTATTTTAGTGAAAGAAAAGAGAAAAGGTATAAGAACTGTCCTCATAAGGTGGGGACCCAAAACGATGATGGGCACTTCGCAGGCATTCGGGGTGAGATCATCGGTAAGATATTCAGGATGGTCTTGGCCTCTTTGGTTTTGCTGGGCAAGGACCTACTTCTATCTGCCGGATTTTCCTGCCCTTGGCCCAGTGATAACTGTGTGCCCAAAACGTCACCAGTGGAGTGGCTGCTCTTCGACAAGGGCTGTGCTCCTGTTATCTGAAACTGCTCTCAGAGGCAAACTGAGGAGCCTCGGACCAATCTGGATTCAAGTTCAAGTTCATCCTTTCAGTCACTGTTTGGTTCTTGAACTTTTTGCTTTTAGCCTTCCAAACCCTATTTTGTCTTCTGAAAAGTGGACATAAGAACAGCAATGAATGATAATTATAGCTTTTGTGTCCTGGGCTTACTGCGGATTGAGGACCTACTAAAAAGTGCTTTCCATGGACCGTTTCCCTGGCTTTGTACAACAGCTCAGTATAGTCGTTACTTTGGTCATCGTTCTATTTTACAGATGCAGAAACTAAGGCGTGGAGAATATTTATTACTGCACACAAAAACACCTCTAACTTGTGGCTTCCAAACTAGTAATTGCTCATTTCGCTCACGTAGGTGTTTTCCTGGGGGCTCAAGTGAGCTGGCAGCCAGGCTTGGCTGCGGATAGAGGCCTGTGTAAGATTTCCTCGCTTGAAGGTCTGGTGTCTGGGAGAAGATGTGGCACACAGCTGGGGTGGGGGCTGGGAGGCTGGCACAGCCGGGCCGTCTGCATCACCTCTGTGACTCTCCATGTGGCCGCCCAGTGTGGAGGCAGGCAGGATGGCCGGTAGCCACCCTTCACAGGCGTAGCTCCAGTGTATCGGTGCTGAGGGAGCAGGCCCGGGGATCTGCCTGTGTCACCTCTGGTGACTGCTCTGGCAGCCGGGCAGCGTTACAGCTGGCATATTGTTAGAAGTGCTTTACATAGGACAAGCCCATTTTGGAGGCAGGGCGATGAGACTCCATCTTTTGATGAAAGAAGCATCATGGCTTTTTCTTTTTCTTTTTTTTTTCTTGAGACAGGGTCTCAGTAAGTCACTCAGTTGCCCCAGGCTGGGCTTAAACCAGCAATCCTCCTGCCTCAGCCTCCCAGAATGCTGGGATTATAGACTAGTGCCACCAGGTTCAACTTGAGGCATGTTTCAAGCTTGAGGGTGGGTATGGTGGGTGTGCACATGGCAGCAGGTATACCTTGAGCTCTGTGAGCATCTGCACTTCTCCCTGCTGGCTTTTCTTTATTTTGAAGAAGGAAGCAAAGCTGGGGGTGGGCACGCATCGCCCCTCTGGTTTGGAGGCCTTGGAGGGGTGCCTGGTACAGCCCACACCTACTCACCCCTTCACCTCCCCTCCCCTTCCTTCCTTGCAGTCATGTTTACCTCTTCTGGGGACTGAGGTACTCTTGCCTCCATCAAAAAAAAAAAAAAAAAGAGAGAAAAGAAAATCATGCCTTGTGACACGTGAGTGGATACAAAGATGAATATAGTAATGTATATGAAAACATTTTGTTTTACTCCAAAGTTCATTTTTTTCCTTTTGATTTGAGTAGAAATTGAAACATTTTCATGGGCTCTGGGCACGGTGCCTGCTGCATCTAATTAGGAGAAGCGAGGCCTGTCTCCGCTCCCCTGCCTCCCTCTCCCTCCTCCCCTCCTTCTGCCGGGACCTCGTGCTCTCTTCCCGTCACTGTATCGCAGGGCCTGCGCCTCCTCCTGGACTGGGAGCCCCCACTTCTTCCATGTCCCCAGGGAAGCCCACGGCTGCCCCTGTGACTCTGTGCCTCCTCTCTCCCGCCCTTTGCTGCGGATGGAGCTCCCTGTGAGAGGGGACATCTCCCGTGTGAGACCACGGAGCTGTCATCCCCCACCTGGCTGCAGCTCATGTCTGAAAGCAGAGCTCTGGAAGGTCCTCTGCCATTTTCCTGAAAACCACAGAGTGTGAGCTCGGTGTGGAGAGACAGCCTCTCTCGGGACGGCTGCTCAAGGCCCCCCATCATCTAGGCACAGGGGGGCCCGAGAACCAGACGCCTCCAGCCTGGTTGTAATCGTCTGCCCATCCATCTAGGAAACACCATCTCGCCGAGCAGCTGCACTGTGCCAGCCCTGATGTTACGTGGTTCCCGAGGGCCACCTGATCTCTGTCCTCATGGGACTTGGAAGGGCAGAGAGACAAGAAAAGAAAACAGAAATTAATGAACTGTTATGGTTTGTCTCTGGGTGTCACGTGTGAGAGGCGAGGCTTGTGGAAGGTGATTGGATTATGGGGGTTCTACAGCGGGCTTGGTGTTGGGAGGCGGGGCCTGGCCGGAAAAGGCGGGTCCTGGGGGCGTGGCCTGGCAGGTGCCGTTCCCTCCTGGCCCCGCCCTTCCCTCGCAGCTTCCTGACTGCCCTGAGGGAAGCAGCTTTTACTCCGCAGTGCCCGTCTGCCCTGCAGTTTCTTCAGAACCAGCTGACCCTGGACTGAAACGTGAGCCACAGTATGCCTCTTCTCCTTTAAGTCGTGGGTGTTGGGTATTGCGTCTGAACGAAGTGACTAAGACACAAACAAATGGTTATAAACAACAGGAGATTTTTTTGATAAAGAATTGGTGTTTCATGGAAACCAAAGCCTGAAGGACTGTCGGCTGCACGGGGGAAAAATGGGACCTGGAGCATCATCCCAGGAAGACCAGAGGTCATTTCTGTCTGGAGCCAGGTCTCACCGCCTGACATCTGCTGCATTTGTCTGTCTGTCTCCCTCAACTTTGACTTTCTCTTCTTGCTCCTCTGAGCACACGGGCAAATAATGGTCACCTCCAAATGGTAGCCTTAACTTTTTGTCTTCATGACCTCATAGTTCACTCTGTGTCCCTGGGGATTTTGATTCGCAGGAGGGTCACGGAGAGGCCTGTAGTGCGAGGTGTCCTGGTCTACGCAGGGCAGGTGGGACCTGGGGTGGGGAGAGCTGCTTCTTGGGGCCACCATGGGGAGGGACTCCCCGGGAAGCCTGCAGAGTGGGGCCTCAGGGCTTTGCCTCAGGACTGATTCATGGGTCAGTGTGGCTGTTGCCCGCCTGTTGATGTGTAGAGATGAGGGAATTTGTTTAGTTGAGGAATTGGTGAAAAATTGCCAAATTTTCCTCTTTCCTCTCTTATCACCATCGTAGGATAGATTATTCATTTAATTATTTGGCAGAACTGGAAGACCCGTTTTAGTACATCCAGCAACTTCCCACGATGGATGTCATCATGCACTGCAAATATGTACTATGAGAAAATTTTTAAAAATTAAAAATATCCCCGATAAGAGTAAAATAAATGTTTCTTCCTCACTCATCATAAAGAATAAAACTAGGAAGACCTTAATACTCGAATTTGTTTAAAGTATTTTTAAGTAATTAACTAAAGATAATCAATCAAAGTTCACCATCCTTGTTTTTTTCCATTCTACCATAGCTGAGCCTTTGGTCCTGGTCCTGAACCGGGTCTCGTATTGAGGACTCAGCATTTGGAGCTCTGGAGGTCACTTAGTGATGATGCTAGGACACTAACCCCAACAAGAAGACGGGACCTGTGGCCAGAGCCAACCCAGGCTGGGCACAGGGAAGGGACATGTCCAGTCTGCAATGTAGAAAGAAAGCCCTTTGGCAGTGTGGAGGTTGAACTAACATTTGCAAATTAGATATCTGTGTTGGCAAATGCTTTTAAATAGAGCAAATGTTTGGCCAAATTTTCTCAGACTCTACTCAGATTGACTGATTCTGAAGACACACCCTGTGGAAGCACAGCCAGGGTCCTGCCTCCTGCGGGGCTCTAGTGCAGCCCTGTCCATTGCCTATCTCTGAGTCCCAAGATGCAGGCTGGGGTGGCGATGAGAATGACCTTGGCTTTGAGTGTTGATTCCTTTCTTGGAGAAAACCATTGCTTTTTAGAATCATTTCTGTTCTCTCTCTGAGAGAGTCCTGTGATTCATGTAATCTGTTTTGTTTGTAAAGCCCTTTCGTGGGTCGTGTCAAATTTAGCAACTCTAGAGTAGGTGGGCATGGTGCAGTGGCTCAAGATGACAAGTGAAGGGAAAGGCTTGGACTGCATGTGGAGTTGGCCCAGGGTCAGTCGGCTCCTTAGAGACAAGCAGGAATGTGACCCTGAGCCTTCTGCTACCAAGTTAACCCCTGACGAGGTCATATGAAGCTCACCCCCCTCTTATGCTCTCGCTGCATGAGCAGGTGGGAAAGTTTTCTGGCTGTGGCTCTGGAGTTTGTCATGTGTCCTTGCTATGTTGAGTTTCTTGGGACTGCACACACTGGGTGGCTTAAGACAGCAGAAATCTAGTGCCTTCCATTTGTGGAGGTGTTGGCAGGGCTGCCGGCTGCAGGCTGCAGGGCAGGAGAGTCTTTGGCCTCTCCTTAGCTTGTGGTGGTGGCCAACACTCCCTCAGTGTCCCTTGGCTTGCAGCCACACCACTCCAGTCCCTGCCCATGTCTTCATGTGATGTTATCCTTTCCCTAGTACAGACACCAGTCATTGGATTTAGGGTCCTTCTCAATCTACTGTGACCTCATTTTAACTCAATGACTTCTGCAAAGATGCTGCTTCCCAATAAGGTCATAGGTATCAGCAACTAGGACTTGAACATCTTCTGGGGGGACACAGTTCAAACTCTTCACAGACAGACTGCCCGGACAATGCCTGCAGCCAGTTCCATGAGTGGTCAGGGCTATCCTGCCCACGGGGATCTCACTGCCTCCTCTTAGGTGGGTTGAGCACACACCCACACTGGAGCCCTATGTCCTGTCCCTCTGCCAGGATGGGCACGCAGTCCACTGCTGCCAGCTTGGAGCATAGGGGGACAGGTTGTGCTGCTTGGGCATCTGTTTGGGATGCTGCCAGTGCCTGGGCACAGTGAGTGGGTGGCAGCTTGGGCACAGTGTGTGCACTGGGAAGCAGGGCCGCCTCCAGCTGCCTGTGTCCCTTTCCTCAGGGTTCCTGGCAGCACCTGGAACACTGTTGGTCAGGGGATCAGTCTGACCTCAGGGTGACCAAGGGGCTTCTGTGTCTGAGGAGGTGGCTGGAGCTTAAACATTGCAGCTGATGGGTTCATTCCTCCACCAGGTGACAAACATCTCTAGAGCAGGGCCACCTGGCTATGTCTGTTTCCCTCCAGCTCAGTTTCAGGCTTCAGTCACCTTGTGGGGGCTGCAGCTTGGGGACTCTGTGAGACTCCCCTACATGACTCGTCTCTCTCTGAATGTCCCACAGGGCTGCCGTGGTGTTCAGTGAGATGATGCATGTTAAAGCCATGCCTCCCGTCAGTGCCTGTGCTCATGTAACCTGGGCCATGCTTGGCTGGGGAGCAGGGTGGTTGAAGGTGGTACCTCCATCTGTCAGCCGCAGGGATGAGTGGCTGTGCAACCCCCGTGGGAGCTGCTGGGGTAGGGGGGTGGTGGTGGAGGATGTGAGCAGGGAGTTGGCCCCTTGGAAACTCATTGTTGATGCAAGGCATCGTGTTCTCCATCCATCCAGCTTACAGGGATACTGGCCCATGGGGAAGGGAGGTTTTCTCAGCAGAGGACACTGGAGAGAGGAAACAGGGATCCTAGAGCTTTGCGAGGGGTCTTCTCTGAAGGACTGGAGGAAACTGCTTTGCTGTGAAGGGGATGCTGGCAGGGGGCAGCTGGGGGCCTTGGGCAGGGGCACTGTGCACTGTTGTAAAGCCTGGGACAGTTAGGCTTGGAGCAGGGGCATTCGGGGTTTTAGCACACAGGAGCCTGGAGCAACCTGGCCGAAAATATTGACTGTAGAGCCCTTCACAGGAAGTTTGTTGCCGACTGGGATCCCGTGGTAGTGGCCTGGGGCCAGCTGAGAAGGACGGTCCTCAGCTAGCTTCTCACAACTCTGAAGGCTTGGATCTGTGCCTGTGATTTAGAAAGCCCCTCACCGATGCTACCTGTATGGTCAGGGTTTACCCCCAGGTCTGGGGCGTGGTTCGCCTGTGGGCACTTGTCCCACCTCTCTGGGCCAGTCGCATCATCTGCACATGGTCCGAGACTGAGCCTCGAAGAGCTGTGCACGTGGGGTTCCTGTGAGTGCCCGGCACTTAGACGGCCTGGCTCCGTGGTGTCACACCAGCACGATCCCTTTGCCCTGTTCCGGTGAACGGCTTCCTCTGACTGAAATTACTCTGCTCGAGGAAGTGGCAGATTTCCAGAAGCAGGAAGAGGGCCAGGAGGTGCTGGTGGGTCCAAGTTGTGCTGTGACACCCCGGCGGGATGTTGAGAGTGCTCGAGAGGAAAGAACACCCCTCCTAGGTGTAGGTCTCCCCTTGTCGGAAGAGGCCACACTGTCAGAAGTTCCCCCGCTCCAGGATAAAGCAGCACAGTGATAACGAGCTCTCGTGGAATGCGCGTTACCAGCCGCAGCTATGCAAGGGCTGGGGATCCTCAGTGAATCCAGCAAATCAGACCAAGCCATGCCCTGTTGGAGCCCAGCATTTTTAGGGCCCCCCTTCCAGCACCCTAGTCCAGGGCAGCCTGGCTGGCAGGAGGAGCCAGAAGGAGGGGGCCATGCTAAGATCAGGGCCCAGCCCGAGAGGAGCAGGGTGCAGGGTGGGGGTGGGGGCTGCTGGCAACAGCCTCATGTTTCAAACCGAGTTTTTTCCCCTTGGTATCAACAGTTCCCAGTAGACAGAGAAAGACTTGGAACCAGGCCCATGACCTTCTGCAGGTGCTGAGCTGTGGATCTATAGATATTAGGATAAAACAGTCCCTCAGGCTGTGTGGACAGAACAAGCTCCCCACAGCTGATCTGCTTCTGTGCACACTGCAGAGCTGTGGAGATCCTGAGCAGGGGGCCTGCCAGCCTCACCTGGCATTGGGTGGCATCAGGTGGTACATGGCCGAGTATAGATGTACGTGCAGGGGAGGGTGGCAGGTGGAACCTAAGGGTCCCTGGCCCCAGCAGGGGTTTCTCTCGGTGTCCATCAGTGAATGCATTGGGGCAGGTGCCCTTCGGTGGCACTCATCTCTCTGCTGCTGCTGGGGTGCTGCTGAGGGCACGGAACAGGCTCAGCTGGCCAGCTCCGAAGAGGGGTGAGAAATGCAATCCTTGAGGTGGGTGCAGGGAGCACAGACCCCGTTGTGAGAAGCAGTGGGGGAGGGGCCCTCTGAGCTGCTCGTGGAGGAGGAGTAGCGATGAGATGGTGAGAAAGGGCCACGCAGGCAGTAGGGCAGGTCTGGGTCTGAGCCTGGGCGGACAGAGCTGGACAAGGCCTGAGCAAGGCCAGGGGCAAGGCGGGAGACTGGGTCTGGGGGCAGGACACACATGTGCGGGGTGAGTGCAGGGACCCATCCGCTCAGTATCCACTGCTTATTCCCAGGAAAGCATGCCTCGGTGCGTGTGTGCATGCGTGAGTGTGTGCGTGTGTGTGTGTGTGCGGGGGTTAGAGGATGGAAAGTTGTAGAGTGAGGCAAGCCAAAATCCAGGCAGTGGGATGGTTCAGTCAACCTTGCCTTACAAGGTGGTTCCCAGCACATTATGCTGCCAGGTCCCCACGTCAGCCCCCTCGAGCATCATGTTTTACTGACCCTCATGCCTTTCCTACAAAGCGTGAATTTTACCAGTGAGCCGAGGCTCTCCCAAGGTGTCTTCAGGAGCTTACGCAGCCTGTGAGCTCCCTGCTGTAGCTCCCCGGCACCTTCCTCCCCTCCAGCACCCTGAGGCCCAGGCCTGCAGAATGTCCTTCGGGTCCGGATTCTCCTTCTGTGAGCCAAGGCACATGCTGCCGCCTCTCCCGGATGATCTCCTGCCTCTGCTTCTGCTTCTGCTTCCTTCGCTCAGCTGCCACCTCAGCTTCCCCCCTCCTGCTGACCTTGGCGCTCTCACCAGAGCCTGTTGCTCCTGTGTCTCTGGGCTCCTGTAGTGTCCTCCCCAAAGTGGCCTTTTCCTTGCGAAGTTCCTTGTGCACCTGCTACAACAGGCTGTTGAATACCCAGCACCTAGCATGGTACCTGGACTCAGGTGGGGCCAGGTAAAATATTTATTAAATGAATTATCAGAACATTGAGAAAGCCCACGGTTGAAGAGGTTAAGGAATGTTGCTGGGGTCACACTGCCAATGCCAGAGAAGGCCTTCCACCCAGTCTTCTCCCAATCGCCACACCTGCGTGGCTGTCACTGTACCACCAGCCTCTGCTGAGCAGTCCGTGGCCAGCAGCAGGAGTAACAAGGCCCAGAGCCTAGTCTTCTAGCAGGAGGGCACTGGAGTGAGTTAGGCAGCATGCCAGGGCTTAGTGCTCAGGCTCCATGGGGAAACTGAGGTAGAAGCCAGGAAGCAAAGGTTGAGCTGACCCAGCTAGGAAGGGATGTGGGCAGCATCTGCCCATTCCCGCAAGAGGCTTCCTCTGTGGCAACAAGGTCCTCTGCAGCCCTACCTCCAGGGATAGGACGAGGTACCCCCTATCCTGTTAGGGTCAGAATGAAGCTGGGACTTGCGTGAAGGGGCTGAGCTGGGGCAACCAGGACTGCTCCGCACCCTCCTGAACTCCAGGGGCCATGCTGAGCCTCACTGGGCAAACCAGAAGTTGAAAGCTTCTGCAGTGTCCGCCTTCCAGCCGTACAGCAGCAGCTTCAATCCCACTTGCAAGCTGTTTACATAAAGTGCCCAGAGTCCCCCAAAAGTGCTATATTTATTTTCTGCTTGTAAAACCTAGCACTTTGCTCTGTGGATGTCATGCAGCAGTAGAGTGTCCTACAATTTACAAACAGTGCAAAGGGTGGGGTCTCCTTCCAGACCTCCTCTGGGAAGCCTCCCGCCTCAGCCCTCCCCCCGCATTTCCATGGCTCTCAGTGGCTTCCCACACAAGCCACCTTGTGCTGCTTAGCTGTCCCTAGATAGAGTGTTGGAGCTATGACTGATGCGAGTTTCCTTTTAAAATATCTTTTGAGGGGGGCTTGCTATGTTATCCAGGCCGGCCTCAAACTCCTGGAATCAAGCAACCTTCCTGCCTCAGTCTCCCAAGTAGCTGGGACTACAGGCTGGGGCCACTATATTTGTCCCTTCAGATAGCTCTGCCTGGCATGCTTACTTAATACTAAGAATTATTCTTTAACTAACACATGCACATCGAAACAAATCAAATTGAGCATGTGCATACTAAAATTCCTGGTATCCCAGACACTCTCCTGGGGCCAATGAATTCAATCCTCACCACTGCCCTGCCTTATTCTGCACGAGCCAGGAGTGCATCCAGACAGTGGATGGATCTGCTTTTGACCCTAGTCATAGGCTACCAGCCTGCACTCCCAGCTCCTCCTCTACCTGGTTGTATCTCTGTTTGTGAAAGTGCTTCTGTGCGTCACTTTTAAACTTTCCGTGCAAGCCTTTCTCCATCATCCTTCCCCAGTGCTTCTGCTCCTCACTGTGTAAGATGAGGCTATCAAGGCCCCTATTGTTTTTCCTGCTGTCCCTCTCAGCTTCCGTGTCACTCACCTGCGTTAAGGTTCCCAGGAGACGTCTGAGTCCTTAACGTCTGCATCCTGTCTTGTACTCTATGATGGGCGTCGTGCAGAGCTTGGCTCTAACACTGAAAGCCAGCAGGTGACATCGATATCACTCTCCTATCATTTAAGTGTCGATGCCTCGTTAAACCATGCACTGGGACCCCGTCATTTTTGCAAGACCTCTCAGAACAGAATGACCCAGAGCACTGTCTGTGTGTGCTCCATCAAGTGACTTAGAATCATGTCGTATTTTAGTTTGCTTCTTCTGTGGATCGTGACTTTATTGTGCGGAGTTTTTTTCTATGATATCTAATTAATTGCCTTTCTTGTTTTCTTCTGACTTTGCCTTTTTCTCCCCACCTGTTCTGTTGAGCCCTGACTCACAGTCGTCATCCCGGAGAGCTCCCTACCTCCAGGGAAGCGCTCTGTCCATCTGCAGGGTCTCCTGCTTCTTCTCCACGTCTCCTGTCCACAGGTCACCCTGCGCATCCTTCCATTGCTTCCTGAGGAGCTGCTTATTGCTCCGCTGGCTTCCTAAGAAGAGATGTGGGGACATGAACTGTCCCAATGTGTCTGCACCATACGCGCACACAGACAGTAGATTTCCAGGTTTGGAATCATGCTCTTCAGAATTTCGAGAGCTTCCGAGCTTTCCCTGTGGTGATAGGATCTTTGATTATTGGTTTCTTGTAGATGATCTGTTCTCTATTCTTCTTTCCTGGATAGTGTTAGGAATTCTTCGTGTTTGGCATCTATATATCACCTGAGAATAGCCTTCAGGGTGGGTCTTTATTCATTTGTTGTTCTGGACACACAGTGGACCCCTTTAATTTGAAAACCTATGTCTTTCAGCTCCAAGAGATACTAATGTATTTGAGTTTTTTAAAAAATCTCCTTTTTGTCATTCTCCTTTTCTGAGTCTATTTGTCAGCTCTAAAACTTTCCAGAATGCATCTGTATTCTATGTACATTTTCTTCATTTCCTTGCCTTTATTGTAGATATTATTGACTTCACTTCCCAGTCTTTTTTTTCTTTTTAAAACAAGGTTGGCACTGATATTTTTAATTTCTGAGAGCCTTGTCTTGTTCTCGATCACTCCTTTTCCTAGGATCTATTTTTGTTTTATGACTACAAATTAATACTGAGCCCTGGAACATGAGTGTACTGTTTGCTCGCTGTAGCCTATGAATTACTGTACTTCTGTCCCCTCGGAGGTTGGTTTTTGTATTTATTTGGGTCTTTCTCTTCATGCTCCTCTTTGCCTCATGTGCCTGCTCATCCAAGGTTGGGGAATAGTCTAGCGGTGGTTGTAAGTTTCTTCGGCTGAGGGTACAGTTGGCCTCTGTAGCCAGGGCTTCAGTTAGCTGCAGATCTGGTGCTATGTGGTTAAGCCAACGATGCTTACATAAGTACTGACTTTTTTTTCCTGTCATTGTTCCCTAAACATTGTATAACAGTGATTTACATAGCATTTACTTCATATCAGGTATTATAAGTCATCTAGAGAGGACTGAAAGTACATGGGAGAATGGGCAAATATTATGCCATTTTATATAAGAGACTCGAGCCTGCATGGATTTTGGTGTCTGCAGTAGTCTTGCAACCAGTCCCCCACAGATATCAAGGGACATCTGTAAAGGGCTCAGAAACATTGGGTAATTGATCAAGGTCACAGAGGTGAAATGTGTAGCTGGTAATCAAACCTGGCCTTCTGATTTCCACTCTGCTTCTTTTCTCCCAAAAGTCTTGATTGACTTCAAAGAGATTTTAGGCCCAAGATTCGCCCAACTTTGCTGACTATGAAGGCCAGTATTTCCCACTAATAGGCCTTGTGGGAATGTATAGCGTCCCCGTCCGCCTGTTTTTGCGGCCCTGTGCTGCTGGGTATTGTTTTCTTCTCTTTAGTCCAGTGTCCTTTGTCAAAGGCAAGGCTTCAGAACCCACCTGGATATCCACCACTGAAAATTCAAGGTTCTCCCACTCAGAACAGGAGACCCTCACCACTCTGGGGTGACAGATGGGGATCCCAGGGTGCCTGCTGGCTCCCTGTGGGTTAGCAAATACCTGGAAGGATGCTTGGGACATGAGCTTGCTTAAAAGGACATCCCACCTGTACTGGGAGGAATTCAAGGGGAGTAGACTCCAGACGTCTGAATCCATGTAGGCTACTCTAACGAAATACCTTATAAACAACAGAAATTTATTTCTCACAATTCTGGAAACTGGAAAGTCTAAGATCAAGGTATTGTCAGCAGGTGGGGGGTGGGCCTTTTTCCTGGTTCATAGACATCATCTTCTAGCCATGGCAGAGGGCAGGATCTCTCTGAGGTTTTTTTTCAGAGCACTAGTCTCATTTGTGGGGGCTCCACCCTCATGACCTACTCACCTCTCAAAGACCCCATGACCTGATACCATCATATTGGGGGTTAAGATTCCAACATAGGGATTTTCAAGGGACACACACTTAGACCACAGCAGCATAAAAGTTAGGAAAGTGTGGCCTAAATGTTAACCATGGGCACTTTAGCTCATTTTACTCTCTTTTCTGCTACTGAAAACTTTCTCCTTTAGAATGTTCTGACTCACAGAGAGAAAACTATAAAATCATTCAAAGGAAGCTCCTCACAGTCCTTCAGTCTCGAAAGGCTCAGATCACATGGGATCCAAAACGGAGCCATTTCCTGGGGTTTTGTGTTTATTCCTCCTTTTCCTCCCCCGTTTGTTCTGCAAATGCATATGCAGTCTTCCTGCAAGCATAAAGCTGTGCTTAAGTACAAGGAGGGAGGAGGAGAATACAAAAGCAGTGCAGACCTGGCTCTGCTTCACGGGTCCCGAAGCTTAGAAAGAAATGATCACGTGAGCAGATAGGCTGGGGCAGGGGATGGCCACACTACCCAGAAGTGCCATTAGCTGCTGTGTGATTGCAGAGGAGGGAACACGGAACTGTGCTCCAAGGAGCTCAGGCAGACAGGGGAGGA
Organism: Erethizon dorsatum; assembly: GCA_028451465.1. Lineage (NCBI taxonomy): Eukaryota > Metazoa > Chordata > Mammalia > Rodentia > Erethizontidae > Erethizon > Erethizon dorsatum. The sequence continues at coordinate 124,663,072 of CM051828.1, read as the reverse complement.
GATGCCACTGTGGCCAGCTCCCAGCAGGAGCTGAACATTAGGTGATGGAGCCAGAAAGAGGGTAAGGCACAGCTGAGGACAGGGCCAGGGCCAGTGTGAGGTACGAGGCTGGTTCCTTGGCAGTGGGAGTCCAGAGCAACAGAGGGCTCCGTCGTTCAGAGCTGTGGGTTTTTCTGCTGATGAGGACACAGTACCCACCTCGTGCGCTGGTGGTGGTCTCAGCAGCGGGGTGGAGCAAGCCTTCATCCGGGACAGCTCTTAGAGTTTTACAACAAGTTGGCCAGTGACGCAGGCAGCCTCAGAGCAGGTAGTTTGGAGGGCAAATTGTGCCAGCTTTCAGAACATCATCAGTCCAACAGAGGATTAATATTCAGAATATATAATGAACTCAAATCGTATAACTTCAGGAGAATAAATAATCTGATGAGAAATGGGCAAATGAACTGAACAGACTGTTCTCAAAAGAAGAAATACAAAAGACCAATACTGATAGGAAAAAATGTTCTCCATGTTTAACCATCACAGAAAAGCAAATCAGAACTAATCTCACCCAAATCAAGAATACAAAAAAACAGTAAATGCTGGTGAGGGTGTGGGGGGAAGGGAACGCTGCTCTACTGCTGAAAATGAAACTAGTACAGTCACTATGGGAATTAGTCTGGATGTTCCTCAATAAACTAAAATAGGAAGACCTGGGCCGGTGAGATGGCTCAGCGGCGTAAGCGCCTGCCTTGCAAGCGTGAGGGCCCGAGTTCGACTCCCGGAACCCACATACGAAAAAGGGGCCGGTGATATCGCTCAGTGGCACGGGTGCCTGTTGGCGCGCGAGGTCCTGAGGTCGTCCCCCTGGTACCCACAAAAAAAAAAAAATAAAATAAAATAAAATAGGAAGACCTATGACCCAACTATACAACTCTACGGTATATACCTAAAAGAATTAAGCCAGCATCTTGTAGGGAGGCCTGCATACCCGTATCTATTGCAGTACAATTCACAGTAGCCAAGATATGGAATCAATCTAGATGCCCACCAACAGATGAATGGGTAAAGAAAATTCCCATATAGTCACAATGTAAAGAAGAGTGAAACTGTGTCATTTGCAGGAAAGTGGGTGGAACTGGAGATCATGTTAAGAGAAATAAGATGCAGAAAGATTGTTATCACATGATTTTCCTCACATGTGGAATCTAAGCAGAAAAAGATGCCCTTAAAGAAGAAGGAAGTAGAATCAAGACTATTAGATGAGAGGAAGGAGATCAGGAGAGAGGAGGCAAGGAGGATAAGAGATGGTAATGGGGGATAGAAATGATCAAACTGTGTTTCATGCATGTCTGAAAAGTGCCACAGTGAAACCCAATATTCTATAAAATTAATGTATGCCAATAAAAGTATATGTATTGGAAAAATACGGTCAGGATTAACAAATAGTGACTAGCAAAAAAGGAAAAGCAACATGCCCTCAGGGGTGAAACCTACCCCAAATCTTCATCATATGCCTGTCTCATTAGATCAGATAGCAGTAGTGATTATGACTTTATTTTATAGCAGAGAAACTGAGGCTTGGAAGCACTATGGTGGCAAACAGGTTTGTAGAAGGGAAGTCTTGTCTATTTATGTGTGATGAGACAAGACCAGGGCATTTGATCCGCAGTGCTTTTTCCTTTCTATTAATTTTTTTTGCCTTCTTTACCTATATTTTAAGCATCTGTTTTTCCTGCTTTTTGTTTCCAGTAATCATTTATTGATTCTCTCTTTTATTTTGTAACCTAATTTGGGATGGGTAGGAGGAGATGGTACAAGAAACAGCTCAAGAGGAGTGTGTTTAGCAGAGATAGGAGGAGGTGCTGTTTTCTGGCTTGGCGTGAGAACTCTTTCCAACCACTGGAGCTGACAGGAGTAGCTCCTGATAGATTGCTTTGGGAAGTGGCGATTCGTGCAGCCCTTGAAGTGCTCGAACAGAATTCTGGGTAACCATGGGGTAAAATTATTAAGGAAGAGATGGAGGGTTCAGTGTTTAATCAGATTGGACAAAGCATGCATTCAGATTCTCCTTGGATCCTTGGATCCTTCTATTTCTAAGCATTGGAGGTGGGGGACCCCTTGGACACCAGGTCCCCTATAGATGCTAGCAGTAGAGATGTCAAGAGGGAGAGTCGGGAAATGTAAATTATGCAAATCCAGGGTATAGGAGTTTATCCAATGAACTTGGGCTCATGACTATCATGGGTGAAGGACCCTGGCTCCTTGCAGTGCCATCGCCAACAAATCATTTAACTCCGAGGACCCACAACTTCATCTTCCAGAAAATAAGTGCTTATTCATTCAAAAACTACTGACGCATACCTGTAATTCAAGCTATATGGAAGGTAGAGGCAGGAGGATCACGAGTTTGAGTCTAGCCTGGGCAACTTATTGAGATGCTGTCTCAGAATAAATTAAAAGGGATGAGGATGTAGCTCAGCAATTCTGGGGTTCAGTCACCACTACTGGGAAGGAAAGAGTAGGAGATATTTGGATGGATAGGCAGGAATGGCATCATGTGTATTTTTTCAGTGATGATAGCTTACAGAAAAATCTTTTTCCCCCCTATTAGTTCTGGACAAGTATTGGATCAGAATTGTAAGCCTGACTTTCCTCTACACATCAGTAGCAATTTCTTCAAAAAGTTATCATCCTGAAGTTCAGGAGGAGGTTATTTCTCGCCTGGGCACAAAAATGATTGGAGGGATCCATATGCAAAGATGAGATTTTTGTATCTCAGGAGATGGTGAAACCCACCCAGCTGTCTGGTCGTGTCAGTAAAATCACATTAAAATGCAAATGCTCCTGAGTAAGTGAAATGTTGATGGTTACAGCCGCCAAAGGAAATATTCATGGAACACAGGCTGTTGATCCATAGTGTGCAGGGCTGAGCTGTTTGCTCAGCAAGACCTGAGTGTAGGAAGAAAGCCTCAATTATGGGAGTTGCTCTGTGCTGTGCCCTTAGCAAAACCCAGGTCTCCCCAGGGGCACTTAGAAATGGGGACTCTCAAGTGCTGGGTAATCGTGACATGGGGGAGCCCACTGCTTAATAGGACTGTCTGGCCACATCTCTTTCGATTCTGTTAGGGCCTCTTAGCATGGACCTTGGGGACAAAGAGCAGCAACAGCGGCTTCTGTCCTGCCCAGAGGAAGGGGTCTGCATTCCCTTGCACTCACTGCAGCTTCTTCTATTTCTGATCTGAACAGTGACTCCAAGTTGAATTTCCTTAAAAAGCATTATCTTTCCTTTGTGGTATTTTGGTGGGGGAAGGGAAAGGAGAACATACATTTTCTTTGTAAATATTATTGATTTGCAACTTGGAGCCATAAAGAGTGGCAAGGCAGAGAGAGGGAGAAAGCAGCAGCAGACCCTGTGGACGTATTCTCATCGCATCAGACAGCAGTTATCAGGTAGCGATTATTACTTTATTGTATAGCAGGGAAACTGAGGCTCGGAAGCACTATAGTAGAGTGTTTCAGAGAGTGGGCTTGATGCCAGACTGCCTGGGTCTGACTCCCATCTCTGCTGTGCCCAGCCTGCCGTGGGACCAGCTGTGAGACCGGCGAGATGGGGGCCCTCCTCCTAGCTGGCTCACTTCCCTCATTTGTAAAATATGATGGTAGCACAGCCCCCTGCTCAGATGTTTCAGGGATTACAATTGCTGGTGCATATGAAATGCTGAGAACTTTGCCTGGCCCCTAGGAGGTGCTCAGCAATGCAGGGAACTCTGATAACTGTGTTAGGTGCAACCAAGGTCACTCATCCAGGAGGATGTGAGTGAAAACAGTGTCACCGTAGCAGTGCGATTGTCCTCATAGGGAAAACTAGGCTCACACCCAGAGGCCCTGCAGGACCCTCTGAATCTGTGAGAACCAGAGCTGAGGCACAGAGATTCTGGAATGAACGCCCCTCCTGCCACTGCCCCTACACATATGCACCCACATGTACGTGCACACACATGCGTGCACGCATATAGGAACACATACATACCTATGCACACACAACACACTTCACACACAAATCACATATGCAGCAAGTTAGGTCTATCGTCTGCTCCCACAGCTCTTATTGGAGAGTGTGGAGAATTATTCTTCCCACTTTGCAGATGAGAAAATTGATATTCATAATCTTTGATGCTCCCTGAGAAGACTCCGTGTGCCTGTTTATTGGGTGTCACCATAGCTCTTGCTGCTGCTTGAAGAAGAAAAACCCTCTTTCTTTAAGGATTGCAAACAGAAGCCTCTTTTAGGCAGTGCCCCTGTTGTCCACTGCTGCATAACAGGCCGTCTAAAGTGCAGGGGATAGACACGGAAGGTCGCCAGCCTCTCCTGTGGCTCTGTGAGTTGACTGGACCAGGTTGGGCCGTTCTTGCTTGGGTTCTTGTGTGTGCTGCAGTCAGATGGTGGCTGGGCGGGCGCATGGAAGGCTCCTTCACAGTGTGCCTGGTGCCTGGGCCAGGCCGCCTGGCACGGTTGGGAGCTATTGGGCCTCTCTCTTTCTCCGTGCTCTTCTCTAGGTGGCTGGGTGGGGCTTCCTCCCAGCAGGAGTCTTAGGGAGCTGCACTTCTTACAGGGACAGAGTGGAGTTTTCCAAGGCAGTGGAAAGCTGTGGGGCCCAGGAACCCACATGGCTCCTGTCCCCACGATGCTGTATCTCACCCCAGAGCAGGAGGCAGAGAATCTCAGAGGACCTGTGGCCATGTGTAACCCCCACAGCCGGAAGGTGGATTTGCAGGCCCTGGGGATCTGACTGTGTTTGTCGGTCCACTCTGTCATGGTGGTTGGCTTAGGCCAGGACCAGCCCTTTTTGGGAGCTGGGTTGAGCCATTCTGGCAAACAGACTGAAGCCAGATGAGCAGTAGACAATTAGGGTATGGGGGCACCAGGCAGCAGGGGACATATCAGTTGGTGGGCAGAGCAGAGGGGCCAGGAGCAGAAGAGAGGTGGGCAAAAGCAGGACTCAGGGAGGCAGCCAGTTGACCCCTGGAGCTCAGGAGCAGAGCTGCCGCCACCAGGCAGGTTCCTGAGCAGGGTACTTGTCCCAGAGAGTGAGGGATTTTCACAAGCCAACATCCCAGGCCCATGGTCACCCAGGAGGTATCTGGGACAGGAGCTCAGCCAGAGGCTGGGGAAGCAGGCTATAGCTGTCCTGAAGACAGGATCCAGAGTGACCAGGACCCAGGGCCCTTGAGGCTCAGTCCCAGAGGCATGGTCGGGGCCTCCAGACCTTGGGTCCTAACTGCTTCTGAAAACAGGGCGGCAGGACCCACAGAGAGCAGTCAGGGAAGTGGAGGGGCTACTGAAGTTAGGATCCCCACAGGGCCTCAGGCTCCCTTTAGTTCTGGGGTTCCCCATAAGCAACGATTAACTCAGAGCCCGTAACCAAGGACCAACCCCTGCTACCAGGCATTGGAAGTCCTGGTTCAAATCCAGGACACCTTAGCATCAGTCCTACCCCTCGCTCCTGGAGAAGTTAACACTTAAGCACATCTGAAGTAAGGCCAGCAAAGGCCTTGGGGGCTTAGCATAAGTGCTTTCAAAATAATTGAAGGATGCATTTAAATATTACCTTTTTTTGGTGAGGGACTAATGTAGACTTAGAGAAAGGTGCAGAAATTTCTTGCCCAGCTTTCGCTCAGGTTATACAGCCTTAGAACATTAGCACACGCAGGAGGCTAACACCACACAGAACTATTAACTGAGCTGCAGCCCTTACTCACGTGTACCAGTCACTCCTCCAACACCTTTTCCATTCTAGGATCCTGTCCAGGGTCCCATATTGCTTAGTCTCCTTCACTCTGTGGCAGTTTCTCTGTCTTTCATGACCTTGACATTTCGGAAGAGTACTTACCAGTTTTTCCCAGTGTCCCTCCGTGGAGGTTTGTCTGATACCTCGTCAGGATTAGACCGAGGTTGGGCATTGGGGTCCGAATCCCCCAGAAGTGGTCATGTGTCTTGGTGCCTCACGTGAGAGTTTATGGTGTCGATGTCTCATCACTGGAGATGTTGACCTTAATCCCTTGGTTAGAGCATCCGCCAGCTTCTCCACTGCAAAGTGACTGTCTTTCCCTTGTTAATTATCTTGGAGGAGATATTTGAGACTGTGTGAATCCCATTTCTCCTCAAACTTTCACTCATTAATTTTGACAGCCATCAGTGGATCTTGTCTCCAATAATTACTATTGTACTATTTGCCCAATGGTGATTTTCTATTTTTCCTTCTTTTCTTCTGCATTTATTAAGTGGGATTCTGTAAGTACCTATAATTGGATTTCTGTAAGAACTGACCATTCTCCTCCATTTATTTATTTACGGGATTACTTATATCAGTAAAGACTCTTGCATATGTATTTTATTCTGAGTTTCAATGTAACTCTGTGGTTTGCCTTCTTGTTCACATGGTTCCAGCTTTGGCCACCTGGAGCTCTTCAGGTTTTCTCTGATCTTTTCCACCAGCCCTTCCCCACCTTTGCCTGAGCAGTTCCTTACTTTCTGCATCTTGGGGTATTCAATGCTCATCTTGTATTTTCTTTTCCTCAACCCTGGGATCAACCACTTTGCCAAGGAATGCCAGTTCCTTGCATAGAGAGCAGCCTATAGAAGTGAACATGAGGTGCCAGGTATGCACACAGCTTCCCAGCTGTTGTTGCTCCTGGGCCTCTCAGGGGTCAGAGCCAGGAGTCACAGTCACTGGGTCACAGCGTTTTGATCAATGATCAGCTGCATGTGCAGTGGACAGCAGTCACACAAGATTAAGTCACCTTCTGAGGTTGTAGCTGTCATAGTTTGTTCTATGATGCTGGCCCAGGGGCAGTGTCTAATGCTGTATTTCTCAGACTTGTCCTTGTCATTAAGCAGCAGCCAGCTGTGCATAGATACACATAAACACGGACATGCATGCTCGCCTGTGTTCCTGTACCCACCTTTCTAGACACACATTAAAAACCGTGCATTGATCCTGGTATCTCTGACTCCAGTCAGCAGCCCAGGCCTGTTCCTTTTCCTTTTCTGCATCTTCCTTCTCTGAGGGTGAGACCACCCACACACACTTGAATAAAACATATTTATTCAATTCTAGAATATACTAAGTTCAGATTTGCTGACAGTACCCTGCGAGAGATGCGTGGACTAAGTAGACCACAGTGCTTGTGCACAGATGTTTGGCCTTCAGCCTGATGCTGTCCAGCCCAGATGTGATTTTCCACAGTCACCTTAGGGTGGCCCTTTCCTTCCCCAGCCGCCTCAGTGTGGCCATGCTATTCATGGGAAAGAGTTTGGTCTACTTACTCATATCTGTGTTCTGCTTTGCATTTGACTCACAGCTTGGTTGATTTTCACTGGTTTGTGTGGGGGTGGGAAGGTATCTGAAAGGTGTGTGAAGCACTGATGTATTTCCAGAAGTCGAGTCTGCACCACAGGAGAGGCTCAGAGAAGTGCCACTCTGTCTTGCCCCTTCTACACCAGTCCATCCCCATTTTTCTTTCCCCCATATATATATATACATATATATATATGTATATATATATGTATCCCCTTTTCTTGTTTTGTTTTGTTTTGTTTTGTTTTGCAGTGTCAGGGATTGAACCAGGGCCTCACACATTTGTTAAGGTTTAGATCTAGGATCCCCCCCCACATACAAAGTCTCGCGTGTTCAGAGGCGGCGTCTTTGAAAGGTGATGGGCTCATGGGGGCGCTGTACTCCTCAGCGGATGAACACACTGATGGGTTCATAGCCCAATGTTCTGTTAGGAGGTGGGCCTGATTGGAGGGGGTGGGTCACTGGGGGTGTGCTCTGGAGGGTGTGGCTCCCCCTCTAGCTCCTCCCTTCTTTCTGTCTGCTTCCTGGCCACTGTGGTTTGAACAGCTGTCCTTCACCACCCCTTTCCACCATGCCGTTTCTGCCTTGGCGTCAACCAACCAGGACTGAATCCTCTAAAAACCAAAATAAACCTCTCCTTTAAGTTGCGGGTGTCAGGTATTTTGTCCCAGTGCTAAGAAACTTGACTCATACAGACATACTAGGCAAGTGCTGTGCTACTGAGCCACATCCACAGCCCCGACCCCTTTCTTCCATAAAGTGTAGCATACTATAAACACTCTTCCACACTTCGGTTTCCTAAGGTAACAGTGTGTCCTGGAAATCTCTCCCCGTCCCTTCAGAGGGCTCTTGCCCTCCTTGGCTACAGCTGCATGTTCCTCCTGGAGCTGGCCACCACAGTCTGTTTCTCCGCCCTCCGTACCTGGGCATCCAGGTCGTTTCCCATGACTTTGCCTTCGCAAATGCTGCCACGGTGAGCAAGTTGCATGTGTGATTTTGTTTCCCTGGAAGTTATCTTTAGGACAGAGTCTAGGGACTGGGGCTGTCACGTTGGAAGGTAGTTTGCATGCGGTTTTGTGAGGCATTAGTAACTTTCCCTCCAGGGAGTTTTGCTTCCAGTTGTTGGAAACTATTTATTTCTTGTTGACAGTCAACTGTGGGCACCAGGGGCAGGGTGGGGACATTGCTGCTCTGATGCAGGATCGTTTCTGGGTCCACAGGGCAGTGGCCTATCAGCCCAAGCATTTTCTTTCACTGTGCCCTTAGGATTATAGTTGGGCAGATGCTGGTCTTCCCTTGACGGCCTGTCTCATTAGGTCCTTGACAACCCCAAGAAGAAGCTGGGGTTACTCTGATCTTGGCTCCACCATATTGGTAAGGAAACTATAGGGCGGTGAAGTTAAGAGACTTTCCCAGTGTCACATACTTAATTGGAATCACAACAGAGTCACAAACTCAATTTTTCATATTATGGGCTTTTCCCTCCTCTTCCTTTCTGTTACACTGTTGGATCCAAAAGAGACTTTGACCAGGTTGGAGTCCATCATGAGCCCATGAGTCTCCAATGAGAGCCAAGAAGGGGGTTGATGTGGTTAAGATGGCACAGCTCACAGGGACCATGCTGGAACCCAAGGCCCTGTGTATTTCCCCTGCTTCCTGCTGGTCCTGGGGTAAGGGGGTGGAGTCTGCTTATTGGCAAGTGGGGTCCATGGCCCAGTGGAAGTAGCAAGTGGGGCTGGCATGCTGGGGGCAGGGAGGGCTGTACCACAGGCTGGGCCTCATTTCCGCTGCTTAGTTTGTGCATCCTTGCCTTGGAGCTACCTGATGACTCGAGTTCCTCAGGGAAGTCTCGTCTAATATAATTAATTTTTCCCACAACTGAAAAATCTCCTCTCTTTGAGCAAAGGAAATCCTGATTAATTTACCCTTAAGTGTTAGTACCGGGAGCTGTTTTTCTCTTTATATCAGTGTTTAAACTTTTCTTACTCAATGCACAGTAAGTGAATCCTCCTTTTCATCAGACTTCAAAGTAAGAAAGAGAAAACACAGGTCCCTGGGGGCCCTGTGCATTGCCATCTGGATCAGTGTTCTTTAGGTTCACATGGACAGGCTGAGCCTGGGAGCCTGCCCAGCTCTTTCCCCAGGAGGAAGCATGGCAGCAAGGTGGGTCCTTTCTGCCCCCCTGTCCAGTGCTTTCAGGTGTTGATCTGTAGACAAAGAGAGGAGGGAGACACCAGAGTTTGCTGGAGCAGAAGGGACAATCTCTTTGACTAGGCCTTGGGGCTAAGCACTCCTTGCTGTCCCCACCAGGAGCATACACATCGTACGTATACACACACACTAACCAGGCCATCCTGCCCTCTCTGGCTTACGCCTGCTTGCTGATTGAGGAAGGAGGGCACACTCATTGGACCCTCCTCTCTGATTATGTCTTTATAGTGATGTCCAGTGGGGTGGTCTTTGCTAGACTGTCTGCATCACCCAATTCAGTTGCTTCCCATGCATTTCCCTACCTGACCTGGAATCTGGCTTATCCATCCATCCATCCATCCATCCATCCATCCATCCATCCATCCTTCCATCCAGTCACCCATTCATCAGTCCACCCATCTGTCCCCCCACTCATCTGACCATCCATCCATCCATTAATTCATTCACCCACCCAGACACTGAGCACAGTGGCTACTCCAGACCAGGCTCAAGGGTGGGAGGGCATGGATATGAATCATACCCATGCCTGTCCCTCCTAAAATGCTCATGGACTAGCGGGGAAGGACCCAGATAAAGAGATGATTGCAGACTAGGACAGAAGATGCTCAGAGGCAGTCTGAAGAAGGGGTGTTTGGAGATGCTGTCAGAGGATCAGCCTCAGAGGATGCATAGCAGTTATGTAACCCAGGAAGAGTGTGCCAGCAAGTGCACTGAGGAGCAGCAGCCAGGATGGGAACATGGCATTCCAGACATTCAAGAGCAGGCAGATGGGCAATATCAGGGAGTAGCATTAGCTATTGGGCTCAAACCCTAGCTCATTTTGTGGTGAGTTCTTTGCTTTAGCCGTTGCTGTATACCTGGTACTTAAAAACGGTGCCTGGCATGCTGTGGGTGTTCAGTAATTACTTTGAATCCTAATTCCTTGTTTCTGCAATGGGAATAGCACTTATTGTTGTCTGTGTTACTGCTGCTACATCCCACTTCTCTAGAGTAGGGCATGGTATATAATAGATGCTAAACAAGTATTTGTTGGATAGATGGATGGGTGAATAGATGGAAAGATGATCAGACAGTGCTGGGCCTGTGCTCTGTTCTTACTAATTAGTAGCAGCGATGTTACCATGTGTAACTGCAGAGTGGCCACAACATAAGAGGCACCCAGTGCAAAGCTAGGTCCAGCAACATCTCTGTAATTAGAGTCAGCATTTAAGTAACACTAATAATTGTGAATCTTTGCCGAGTAGACTAAATACTTTACAAGTGTTTTCTTTCTTTGGAGGCTCTTTGGAACTCCTGGGAATAAATTCCAATCACCAGAGATGACCTGGCTGACACCTCCCTTGAGCAGCTGTGCAATGACACCCAGGCCACTCTGCGGCCACCTAGCTGGGCACAGACCCATGTAGAGGAGTCTGTGCTATGGAAAGCTCTTGCCCAGTCCCTTTGCTGAAGACCCTGCCCCATGGCACAGGGAGCCTGTCACTTGGACAGATGCTCCTAGCTCATTTCCTGGAAGCCTGGAAGGCAGCATGTGAGATCCCACTGCACAGCGCTGGCAGAGCTGGAGGCCGCCCTGTCCAAATGGCTCATCCTGGAGAGCAAGTTAGCAACTTTTACTTACTATGGCTTAATTTTAGGAGCTAACTGAGTTTTTTTTTTTTTTTTTTTTTTTTTTTTTTTGTGGGTACCGGGGGTCAACCTCAGGACCTCGCGCGCCAGCAGGCGCCCGTGCCGCTGAGCCATCTCACCGGCCCTGCTAATTGAGTTTTAAAAATTTATTTTGAACTATCTCGTGTACAAGAGTATAAATAGTGCTTATGTATTGTTGAGGAAGTAAATATGAAGTGAACTTCTATGTATCCACTGCATCTGCTGAATAAATTCCAAAATGACTTCACATAACTTGCAGGGCCCCAGTTCTGATCCCTGCTTCTCTCCCATCCCCAGATCCTACCAAGACCACCTCACTATGCTGCTCCATGGCCCAGACTTGCTGCAACATCCCGCAGGTCCACTTTTCCTTTGCACCTCCCCATCTCCTACCCAGGCGCCCTCCTTCTCCACCACTGGCTGTGCTAGTCTGACTCTCCTCCTCTGTCTTAGCTGAGACTGCCCGTGCTCCAGGGACCACTCCCCGCATGCCCTCTCAGGTGGTCAGACCCCTGCGGTCCTGCGGTGCCCAGGGGCCAAAGGCCTTGTCTCCCGCTCACATACGCACGTTGCTCAGTGTAGGATTTAGCTTATTGTAATGCTCAGAGAATATTTGTTGGAAGCCTGGGCTCAGGTGCTGGAGGACCTGCAGGGTTTGTGGTGACCACTGAGGTCTTCTCTTAGGAGAGAAGTTGCTGCTTTCCCAGCACCCTGCCGTGCTCCAGTAGATCAGTCAGCCACCTACTCTAAATCTCCAGGGGAAGCTTGTCCTTGTAAACAGGATCAGAATGAACCTTCCTTATCCCAAAATATGAAAATATTCTCAAGATAGAGAAATACTTGGAATTACGATGGGCCTGAGCTGCTGTGGTTGCAGATAGTCAACAAGGAATGGGAAGAATTGGATGAAGTGGTTCCTGTCCTCCTTTCTTCAGTGTGTGGTACCTTTTAACACATTGGCACCAAAGATTTAGTTCTGAGATAGGCATTATTTTGAAAAACAAGTTTCTACCGGAATTAAATGACACCAAAGCCAGCTCCCTCCCATTCAGGCTGAACAGCTCTGCTATGCGAAGAAAGCAGCTTTATCATTTGTCATATTCACACACAGCACGACCCCTTTCTGGCTGCAGCAGAGAGCAGATGACACAAAGGTCTCTTCTGGTGCACCAGCATTGAACAGCCTGTTGTCACGTGGGTGGTGAGTTTCTTCCAGCATCGTAGGAAACAGGAACACTCTGACTCCTCATAGTTTTATTTACTTACATATTGATTGCTTTGAATGTGATAAAAGTAAAATAACATCATTAACCATGTTGCAGAAAAATTTCTGAATTTTCCCCCAGGCATTTTTTCCCTACACAAGCAAGGATTTAAAATTACTACTTGAAACCATAAGTGGACTTGAATTTTAATATCCTGTGTTTTTCCCCTTATCACAGCGTAGGTGTCTTCCTTTTTGCCGTGTGGTCTTTGTCTTCATCATTTTTAAGTGCTGGAGCCCTAACCCTGTGATTTGTTCACTCCCCAGCTTACTGTTGGCTGTTGGGTGGCTTCACAAAGGATGACCTCTGATTCTTCAGTGGCTCTGAGAAGGAATAAAGAGGAGAGTCCACAATTGAGTTGAGGGCTTGGAGAGTGCCAGGGCTGGTGGGGCTCCCAAACTTGTCACATCTCTTGTTACATGGTCACCAGCCTTGTGGACCTGTAAGTCCTAGCTTGGGCTTGGAGTTCTTGGTGTCCTTGGAGAAAAGATGGAGAAATGTGGGCAGGAGGAGAAGCCACACAATATCAGAATGGTGGCATCCAAAGAACGGCAATTAGTGAGCCAGTATTAACCTGGAAACGGAGTCAAAAATTGGGAAAAGAGTCACTTAGCCAGGAATATGGAAGGTGGGTGCATCCAGTTTGTGGATTAGTTGAAGCTGGAAGGAAAGTGGCTGCAGAAGAAGATAGAATCATTAGGCAGGGATCTCTACAGAGCGTGACTGTGAGCAGCAGTCAGCCCTTGGAAGTGTAATGTCAGTACGCAGTCCTGTCCTTGGGCTCAAGACTCACGCTTCCCACTAACAGGACGGGGCAGCGTGATTGCCACATCATGAATCCATGGTGTGGTGTGGCAAGGCAAAAGCAGATGTGGCTCTCGGCAGTATTAATGGATGTCCTGCATCCAGCAAATGGGGAGAGAGAATCCTGCTCCGTTTGGACTGGAAAGTATTTTCTGGAGTAACATTTTCTTTATGCATGCTGTGTTTTAGGAACAGTTCCAGTAGGTGCAAACTATAGTGAGGATATTTTGTTTTAAAGCAAAGAAGAACTTTCCTGACTCAGCTGTCAGCAGATGGAATAAACTTTCTGAAAGATGGCAAATTGCAGAATGATAGGAAGTATTCAAGAGACCCTAGCAGCACTTAATGGAGTTCTAGGGAGATCACAAACATCAAATGAGTCAAAACAATCTTGAATGTCCCTCCTGTAGGAGTAAAAGTTCTTCAGTTGCATGTAACAGATACTGATGACAAATGGGTTCTGGGTGCTTTAAGCAAAAGCACTATTTTTATAGCAGAAATAGGGGTACTTCATGGAATAGAAGAAAGTGGTGAACTAAGCTTTATGAAGGGAAAAGAGCCTGGCTCCAGGTGGCAGCTGCCAGCAGAATCGCATCTGGGCACAGGGGCTAGGATGACTCAGCATTTACAAACTGCCCCAGCTTATGTCACCATACCAAGACTGAGTTCCACAGAGGCCCCTGATGAGCTTAGCCAGACCAGGGCCATTCCCTTGGTCTTCATTGACAGCATCTACTGGGAAAAATAATTTTCCAGAGGAAAATCAGGATGCTATTACCAAAAGGAGGGCACGGGCGCTGCCTGGGCCAGTGAGCAGTGTCCTTGGTGCCAGTGCCTGTTGCCGAGCAGCTGTGACTCTGGACGCCACACAGAACCTGCAGCCTCCGCACCCAGCTGCCCCCAGCCCTGCATCCCCTTGCACTCATGCATATTCCTGTTTTTTTAAAAGTTGTTTCTACTAATTATTTGTTTTCATTATTAGTATTGCTTTATTGTTAATTAACCAGTTATTTATTGATAATCATTATTTATTCATTAATTGATTTCTTAATTATTAAATAGATAAATTAATTATTAAATAGATAAGAGGAGCATAATTGTAAAACATAAGGTGCAAAGAATAAGCTGCCACATTCCCACTATCAGCTTAAGAAATTTTACCCTGAGCATCCCCCTACCCCATCCACTTGGTGGGAAGCACTACCCTGGCTTTGGGTTTATTATTCTTTTGCTTATGTTTTTTTTTTTGTGTGTGTGTGTGGGGGACCGGGGTTCGACCTCGGGACCATGCGCACCAGCAGGCGCCTGTGCCGCTGAGCAATATCACCGGCCCTTTTTTTGTATGTGGGTACTGGGAGTTGAACTCAGGACCTCGCGCTTGCCAGGCAGGCACTTATGCCGCTGAGCCATCTCACTGGCCCCTCTCTTGTTTATCTTTGAGGTCTTATTAGGTGTTTACCTCCACGCAGTGGATTCTTAGGTTTTCCATGTAAGTGGAATCCTCCTTTCTGTAGTCTGCAGTATGCTTTCCACTCCACATCACACTGGTCATTCACCCACGGGATGGCCTGTCCCAGCATTTCTTTCATTCTTGCTGCTGTGAATGACTCCTGTGTAGAACGATGCAGTATAGATTCAGAACTTGGATGGCCATCTGCACAGCGTCTGGTCTTTTGCTAATACTGACATTGCTGTCCATAAATCTTCTTGTCCCTATATGGGAGGGTATTCAGGTGTGTACCTGCGGATCGGTGGGAGGGCCAGTGTAGGACCGTGCTCAGATTTTTTTTTTTTTTTTGGTGGGTACCAGGGGTTGAACTCAGGACCTCGCGCTTGCCAGGCAGGTGCTTATGCCGCTGAGCCATCTCACCAGCCCTATGCTCAGCTTTACAAGACAATCGCATCCAGTTTTCCTAAGTATAGCACCAGCTGGTCTTCCTGTTGCTTTACAGCCTTTGACAGTGTTTGGCAGTTCTGTTGCATTTTTTCAGTTCTTGCCAATCTGATGGTTGCTTGCTGGTAGCTCATTGTATTTTGATTTCCATTTCTTTGGTGACTGAGGGTTAGCTTCTTTACGGCTATTTATTCTCTCGACATGTGTCTGGACATACGTTTGCCCTGTTTTCTGCTGGCTGTTTAGTATATATTGTACAGACATATAGTATATATCTCTATGTAATATTCAGATAAAAGAGGTGACTGTGTAGACACATATATATGATATATCTATCAGTTTGTGGCTTAATGTTTTACTTTTTATGGTATTGTCGACAAAGAGATATTAAGCTTAATGTCATTGAATTTATTACTAGTTTCCCTTATCGTATGAGCTTTTATGTCTTAAGATATTCTTCTCTACCTAAACATTCAAAATATATTCACTTTGATTGTCTTACAAAAGTTTTCAAGTTATCTCTTTCTGCAGTTATATATAAACCATCTGGGATTGATGAGACACTGATTTGATTTCACTTATTTATGATGAGATACTCAATTACTCCAGTACTATTTATCAATGACCCACATTGCCCTGTTAATCAGCAGTGCTGTGTAGCTCTGTTTCCCTTTCTTTGGCCTATGTGTCTAAGGCTTGTAAAAGAATTGTTGTCTTCTAAGACAAGCCCTTCTACCTTATTCTTTAGTGAATATCTTGGCTTTGGTTATCCTTTCACACTTTGAAATGCATTTTAGAAACTGCTCACTAAATATAACCAAAAATCTTTTAGAAATTTTGACTGGAACTTTAATAAATCTAAGAATCAATGAATCACTTTAAGAACTGAAGCTTTTAGAATATTGAGTCTTGCATTCCATGAAGATGGTATATCTTCCCTTTTATGTAGGTCTAGTTCTATGTCTTCCAGTGAAGTTTTATAATATACCTCATAAAGATTTTACATATTTTTGTTAGATTTATTTCTAGGCATTTTATATTTTGGATATTATTGCAAACGCTATCTTTTAAAAATTAACATCTTTATTGAGAGATAATTCACAGACCAAAAAATTCACCCTCTTAAAGGGTACAACTTGATTATTTTGGTATATTCAACCCTCACCAAGAAAGCTAAGCTTAGAACATTTTCATCATCCCCCAAAAACACCTTTCCTGTTTGCGGTTACTACCCAGTCACCTCTGCACTCAGCCCCTGGCAGGAAGGGATGAGTGAATGAGAGAATAAATAAATGAATTTATGTGCTTGTAGCAAGATTTATGTCAGACATTGCCTAGCTCTGGTTCTTGCTTTTTGTTTAATTTTGTTTTCATTTCCTTCTCTCTCTCTTTTACTGCCCTGGTTTCCAGACTGATCTCCCAGCCTCTGTGTCTCTTCCATCACTGTGTGCCTTCTGCACGCAGGCCAACAGCTGTGTCCAAAAAGACAGTGTTCTAAATGTGTCCTCCCATGATGCCCTTAACCAATCCCCTGGGACTCCAGCCACACTCCTGATGTGGTTTCTATGGGGAAATCAGGCTGATGACCAGAGGAA
This sequence comes from Erethizon dorsatum, assembly GCA_028451465.1. NCBI lineage: Eukaryota > Metazoa > Chordata > Mammalia > Rodentia > Erethizontidae > Erethizon > Erethizon dorsatum. The sequence goes on along the minus strand of CM051828.1, from coordinate 124,646,314 downwards.
CTTGGAAATGAGTTTCTGGAGTCCCTGTCTCCTATGGGTTGGAGAAGGCCTCTTCCAGTATGCTGTGAAGTCCTCAGAATGTAAACACAGCCGATCTCATTATCCCCTCCACTTCCTCCTGAGTCAGAGCTATCTTGGGTTAACGCAGGAAAGAGCTAAATTAAGCCTTGAAACCAAGCAGCCTCCGTGACAGGCACTTTGTTGTGCTTGAGTGACTGCAATGATGGGTCTCTGGTTATAAGCACAGCACTAATCACATCTCTTAAGACCGACCTTGGCCGTCTATTCCTAGCCCTGCAGACACCAGATCTGTTTTCTCTTCGGGGCAGCTGCTCCATGCTAGCGCTGTGCTTGGGGGCAGGGACTCAAAAGACAGGACTTACAGTCTGTCTAAGAAGACAGCCAAGAAAGAAAGAGACATCAGGGGAGAGATGACTGGTGTCTGGGAAGACCTCTGTCCAGAGCAAAAGAGGGAATGGTTTTCTAAGATCCTCACACCTTCTTTTGGCTTTCTGAAAAGTAAGACAAACTGGGGAGGGGGTCAATCCAGCACTTACCGAACTGACACCAGTACATTGAAAAGCTGTTTGTCAGTATCCCCAAATGCTAAGTCAAATGCATGTACACCTTATGCCTTGGTCCTTCCTCTCCGGGGATCTGTTGCCAATAAGAAGCCGTACAAATATATATTTTTCATCAAAAGAAAGAGCTGTTGGACTTTAGTTAAAATATCCATGCTGCAGCACTTAAGGGGAAGTGCCACGGTGTCTGCAGTTTACTTTGAAATGCACCGCAAAAGTTGCATAGGCAAGGGATGGGTAGATGTGTGGTAAAGGTGGGACAGCCCAGCAGTGTCTCAGTGGCAAAGTTTAGATGCCAAGTGTAGGGATGCTCACTGTACAGTTCCTTCAACTTGGCAGTATGTTGAAAGTTTTCATGTACAATGTTGGGGAAATGCATATATATGTTCACCAGAAAACCCATACAAGAACACTCACAGCAGCATTATTCATAATAGCTCCAAACTTGAAGCTTCCAAAATGCCTATCACAGTAGGATGGGTCAGTATAGTGTGGCTGTGTTGTTGTGGAATCCTTTTTGTAAATGGGAGTAAAATACCCAGAGCTGCACACAACCTGGGTAGATTTCAAAAAATAACGTTGATGGAAAAAGTCAGATGTGTAAGAGAACACACTGTCTGACTCTATTTATATAAAATTTAAAACCAGGTGAAACTAACCTGTGATGGTAGAAGTCATGTAGTGGTTTTCAGGAGCAGATGAAGGGACAGTGACCAGATGGGACACCACAGGACGCCACTGGGTATGGCAGGTTCTGATTCTTGATCTCAGTACTAGTTAAACAGATGTATCAAGCTGTACACTTAAACTTTGCACACCTCTCTCTGTGTTCATTATACATTTTAAAATTACATGAGGGGAAGGAAAAAAAAGAAAAGCAAACAGAAGCGTTTCCTAGCTGAGCTCTGGGAATAGGAAAACACTCAAAGCCTGTCTAGCAAACCAAACGTGAAGGAACCAAAGCTTCGCTGGAGGACACGCATGCATTCACTTCTGCACACATTCCTGCTGCATTCGCTCCTCCACCCCTCCACACAGACGTCTCCCCATGGACACTGTGTTCTAAATCCTTAGCTGATCAATGAGGCAAGGCCAGCTCTTTCAGGGGTTCATGCCCATGGCGAGAGGAGTGTGCAGGCATCGCTCTTCAGCCACACTCTCCCTCCCTGGGTTCTTGCTGGTGATCCTCCCTGGGAGATATTCCCTGAGATGTCACTGACCCCCACATTAGTCAGGGCTCTCCAGTGAAACAGAAGCAATAGGAGGCTCTACGTGTGTATGTGTGTGTGTGTGTGTGTGTGTGTAAACAGATTTATTATGAGGAACTGACTCATGATTTTGGAGACCAGCATGTCCTAAAATGTGCATGCTGCATTAGCCAACAGGAGGCCCAGGGGACCCAGTGGTGCAATTCCTTCCAGTTCCAAGACCTGCAGGCTAAGACCTAGAGTAAGCTGATTAAAATTTGAGAGTTTCAGACCAAAGCAGGAAAAAACTGGTGTGTATTTGTTACCTTTCTGTTACTGGAACAAAATTCCTGATATACAGCTTAAAGGAGAGAAAGTTTATTTTGGCTAATGGTTTCAGAGGTTTCAGTCCATGGTTACCTTGATCCAAGGGAGAAAGGGCATAGCAGAGGAGAGCTGCTCACCTCATGGCCGTGCAGGAAGCACAGAGATAGAAAATAGCCAGAGAAGAAATGTACCCTCCAAAGACATGCCCCGAGTGACCTCTTTCCTCCAACCAGGCCCACCTCCTACAGCACATTCAGGTGTGAACTCATCAAAGGATCAGGTTAGCACCCACAATTTAATCACCTTCCAAAAGCCCCACCTTTGAACACATGACCCATTTGGGGACATCTTAAATCCAAACTACAAAACAGTGTCCCAGCTTGAAGGCAGTCAGGCTGTGGGGAAACCTTTTACTTTCAGGAATATCTACCTTTTGCTGCTTTCATACCTTCCACTGACTGAGTGAGGCCCACACACATAGAGGAAGGCCATCTGCATTCCTCAGTCTACCAATTCAAATGCTAATGTCCTCCAGAAATACCTTCACAGAAACACCAGGATAATGTTTCAACCCTTATCTGGGCAGCCCATGGCCCAGTCCAGTTGACACATAATATTAACCATCACAGCCCCAAACTATAAAGAGCCTTCTGACTGCAGAGCTGCAGCTCTCTAAGAGAGGAAATGTCCCCATCCCCTCCCAGAAGGTACTTACACATTGGTTCTTTTTACACATAGTATGGATTAGAAATTGGCAGGGAAGAAACTTTCAGCTTCCCACCATGCCCTGGATGGCCATGCTAATTAAAAAATAATTTTGGTTATTGTAAAATATACCATACATGCAAAAATTAATCTAAATAGATGCCTACAGTTTAAATAATGAAAAATAAACAGCTGAGTGCCCAGCACCCAGTTTAGCAGAGGGACAATGACCAGTGTCTTGGAAGGCTATTGGCCCCTTCCCAAAGCATCCCACTGTGCTCTTGCCTGGGGGAAGCCATGCTTCTGGTTTCTGTGCAAATCATTTCTCTGCTTTTTATAAAAATCAAAAGTGCACACCTCTAAAACAGTATCCTGTGTGGTTTTGCCAATTCTGAACCTTTAGGAGCCAAATCACAGTGCATGTACCCTGCTGCGATGTGCTATCATGGGCAGCCCCAGTCTTCCATCTTGTCGTGCCTGGCCCATTATAGGCTCCGCCTCCCGTGAGCATCTGCTTGCCCCCTAAGGCACACAGGGCCAGCATCCGGGGCTCTGCTATGGCACGTGAAGCAGGGAGGAGTGTTTCTGTCCTGGTGTCCAGCTGTGCTGAAGTAGGGCTTCCTATTAGGTGTGCACCAGTGAAAGCAGGTGCCCAGATGTAGGGTGTGTGTCACTCCTCCAGGGAATGCCAAGGAGCTTTCCAGGATGATGGCACAGTCTCTATTCCTGGTAGAGGCCATGAGGGTCTCCCATGGTGCTGCCTCCCTCGCACTGCACGTGGATGTCTTGCGGCCTCTCCTGGTTCCTAGTTCCTGGGTCCCGTCCACCCTGACCATTCTGCAGCTTCAGAGCAGGTGGGGCTGTGGTTCCCCCACAGCCTGCCTCACCACACTGATGGCACACTTCTTGGGTGTGATCCAGTATGTGAAGTGTGTGACTTTCTCTCCACCCTGGCTGAGCTCGGGAGTTTTCACTTGACTGCTGGGCAGTGGTCTTGGTTTCTGCTTCCACAAATCCACAAATCCACAAAGTGCACTGTGCCCAGATTGGACATCTGGGCTCACATCCTCATGCCCACATTAGGACCTTCATCCCTGAAATTGATAAGCCACGTTCTCCTTCTTCCCAGAGCAATGTACCCCAAGAGTGGGTCAGTGGATGTGTGCTTTGTCACCCCCACCTGTGGTCCAGTCCTGCAGCATGAAATCACCACCCCCAGCAATTCTGCCTGGCTGTAGAGAGGGTGCTGGAAAATTATAATCTTTTGTGCTGCCTCTTCCCACTTGCAGGTTAGCCTGGTGAGGAAGATAAAGACATTTGCAACCAAGATGGTAATCACCAGTGGAAATGATGAAGACAGAGGAGGCCAAGAAAAAGAGAGCAAAGAGGAGAGTGTCCTGGCAATGCTGGGGATCATTGGGACCATCCTAAACCTAATCGTTATCATCTTCGTCTACATATACACCACACTGTGAACGGCCCAGCGTGTCCTCAGAGGCTCGGGAGGACCATGAGATGGGAGTCCTATGTGTCCTCAGATCAGTGACTAGACGCTGGGAGAACCAGCAGGCTCGATCTACACACACCGCTGCATCCATGCACCTTTGAACTCCATAAAAGGTCACAAAACAAACCGGTCCTGCTGCTAGGAGCAGACACTAAAGCACAATGAATCCAACGAAACTCCTTCATGCCACGAGGAACTCAGCGGCTTTGGTGGGAGCTCCGGAAGAGTGCTCGGAAGTTCAGCCCTTGGTAATAGCGGCAAGTGGATGGGGTGCAGAAACTCATCAGCCCAGGTCGCTGACAACATCTTGTGTTCTCCGTGTTTGAGAAGATGCCCAGGGTGGACACAGCTCGGGAGGGTGTCTCCCGGGACGGACACGCGTTCCTTCTTCACCGGATGAGCGGTCCTTCGACAGACATCCATCCATCGCAGTGTCTAACTGTTTGATACTGGGGAGATAACTTATTTTTCTTTTTCATTGGCTTGATGTGTGTATCTGTTCATATCAAGGTTTATAAATATATATTTTTAATAAATGTGCTCTATTTTTTAGCATGAACCAAATATTTGGAGAGCCGCTTCCAAATCCATAGTGCTTTCCTTGGTTTCAACTGCTTTTTCCCCCTCTTCTCAATGCAGAAGTTCTTTTGTGTAGCGTTATAGTCCTCTCATCTCATCCAAAATCTTTTGCTTTTGTGCTCTTATGTTCTTTCACCCCTCCTCTCCTCTCCTCTCTTCTCCTCTCCTCTTCTCTCCTTCTGTCTCTCTCTCTATCCGCTCCCTCTCTCTCTCTGGTCTGGAGGATATTTTTGTGTAATACCAGCCATGGTCTTGGTTGGCGCATGTTTTAAGATTGTTTGTTGAGCGGCTTTTTGTTGTTATATCAGAGATATAAAACAATCGTGGGCATGCAGACCTTAGATGCACTCTATCTTTACTAAGAACTATGCATGAACAAGGGCTGAGTGGTAGATCAGCTGTAAAAAACTTTCAAAAGGACAACCGTTGAGGAAGAAGAGTGGCGGGCTTTGCAGATCAAGTCCTGGACGAATATTTCATTCCTGTAGCCATTCATTTCTCAGATTTTGATTTCATTGACCTTGAGGGATGGGAAGAACAGGAGGAGACTCAGCCTTAGGTGCATAATTCCTTCTTTAGCAGGATGCCTGGGTCCTCTTTGCAGGTCTGTGGGGTGTGAATGACACAGAGCCCATAGCGGTTCAGGCCTTGAGGACCCCCTGTGATGGGCGACTTGTCAGGGCCCTGGCAGGGGATTCACTGATCACCCTAAGTGATTGCTCTGCTTTTAAAGCTCCAGGTTTCCCCCCACATGAAGCTGCTTCCTCCCTGGCAGGGGCGATTGAGTAAACACAGATTTGTCCTGAAACAGCCCTTATCTGGCTGCAGAGGCCTTAACAGAGGTCGGTATTCTGTCTGCCAGTGGGCAGTAAAAAGGGACTTGGATTCACACTACTGTGAGGAAGTCTCTCCCTTCTCCCTGAAATTCCACCATTAGAGAGCCATTTCTTGGGCTCTGCTAAGGGACCAGGCTCTTTTATAAAGCAAATGCCCCCAAGCACCTGTCTCTGACACTGATTCAGCAGATATCTTCTCTTTCCCCTCAGACAGAAGGAAACTGAGGTGGATTTAGCGCATACTGTGTGCCAGGCACTTTATATGCAAGGCACGAATCCTTAGTAACCCTGAGAAAGAGAGTCTCCTGGTGCCATAGAAGGAAGGAGGGCTCAGAGAGGTCAGGAAGCTTCCCAAGGCCACACAGCTCCTTGTGGAGTCAGGACTCCACCCTGACCTGATTCCTCAGCCCAGCGAGGGCCTCGATGCTACAGAGGAAGAGAGGAAGCAGAGGGGAGGATGTGGGAGGGAACAGGGCTGGAACATGGGAGCAGCTCTGCACGCCTGCCTCCCCTTCCCCATAGCAGTAACCAGCCCTAGGGACAGAATGTCACACAGGTGAGGACACAGGACAGAGGAGGCTGTTGGCAATCCGCTGGGATGTCGGGGAGGGAGCCCTGCACTGGGCTGTGTGGTTCCTGAAAGTCTGTATGAAATTCTGAACCTTGAACAGAGTCAACAATAAAGGTGCAATGGAAAACAAACAAACAAACAAAAAACTACTGGTGTCTTTCTTCTTCTTCCTTTGCCCATACTTATTTTTATTTTATTTTTTAAAAAAGAATGTGATTCTATTAAGCAGAATTCTTTTTGGTTTGGAGTGTAGATGCCCTGGTGATTCTATGAGTATAAACTTTTGGAATTGATTGAAGGGAAAAGCTGCCTTTCCAACCCTCCGGGTAGCTCCCCAGTGGTCCTCCCAGGGGTCCTTCTCCACAGCCTGGAATGCAGCGCAGCTGCCCAGCTGCTGGCCCAGACACGGAGGACCCACCGTTGCCACAGCCCCAGTGCATGTGTGATTGTGGGTCTTGTGTAGTACAGAACATGAACACCCACTGAGCAAGATCACAGCCCCCCTGGGCCTGAAGCTGTGGTGCGGGGACCTGGGAGGGAGGGGCTCTCCATGGGCCCCTCTCCCCAGCATCTCATGGGATTGCCCAGCCTCAACGGCAGTAGCAGCGCTTAGCCTGACTCCTGGGCTGTGTGCCTCACCAGCACCTTGCCAACCTCCAGTGGGACAGACAGCGATGGGAAATGTGTGTACTTTCCCTCTTTGAACAAGACAAGGAAACAGCAGATTGACTTTCCTGAGACCCCAGCAGAACAAAGTCTGCCCCAGGCTCCAAGCTGCTGGCACCTCACATGTCCCAGTCTGTGGGGGGGTGAGCTGTGGAGCCTGCTGGCTCATTGGGTGATAACTCATGGCTTCCCTCAGCCCCGTCACTTTTGCTCAACATCCAGCTGGCCCAGGGAATGTGGCCAAGTGGATACCTCTTGCTTGTGCCCCAGGATAGCTGCTCAGAAAGCCTGGGCCCTGTCACTGGAGAACCAGACCACTGTCGCAGCATGCATAGGGGTTGGGAGCTGCAAGACGCTCACACTTTGGCCCAAAATTGCCTGGTCCCAAATCCCATCTTCGCCTCTTATGAGCCTCCAGTCTTATGAAGATTGAAGGTAACTGACAGTCCAGGGAGTGACAGTCCCGCGGCGACGTGAGGGCAGGGGGCAACTCTTGCCTCTGTGTTTCTCTCCACGGCCTCAGTGGTTGGCCCCAGAATTCCATCCCCAGGTATTCTGTCTCGTCTTACTGCTGCAGCAAGTGCAGCCCAGAAAGCCGAGTGGACTTAGCCACAGCAAAGCACTGTGAAGTCACAGAGCAATGTGTGACTCCTGGGCTCCAGGTGCCCCTGCCTTCTCCTTTGCAGCCAAAAAGTGGTATTTAACTTCCAGATGAAGGGGCCAAGGTTCAATGGGGGTGGGGTGGGGGGAGGCTGTCTCAAGCACAGTCAAGTCCGCTGTAAGGGACCTGGATCCTGTGAAGCGGGGTGGGGGGGGCTTGGTGTCCCACTGCTGCTACAGGATGGGGTGTGGGAAGGCAAAAAGACTCTTTTGTAAGATGTTTTTGTTCTTTTAAGAAATAAGAGAACTGAGACCCAACTGAACCAAGTCTCCAAGTCACATAGCTCAAGTGTCAAGGTTATAGAGATTTTTTTTTTTTAAAAGGAAAAATGACAAGCTCAGGTAAGTAGGGGCCTGGGCTACAAGGCCTTTTCCTATTGTCCCCGGGTCCTGGGATTTGAGAGCAAAGGGCTTCCTGGGAGTCCCAAGTCATGCACTTGCCTTGTCTTCTGGGAGGTGCTGCCCAAGGCCAAGAGTACAGTTTGGGGGGCACCTCCTGGCCTTGCTCCCTGAGATGAGAGGCCTTCAGCCAGCATGGTGCTCTGGTCTGCAGAGAGTGCAGAGAGCCACCCTTGTATGCCACCACAAATGGGGACACTGGCATAGCAATTCAGTCCAGCTCTCCCACCTTTTGTAAGTCAGATGTGCATGGTCACAGTTGAAAAAGAACTGCAATTAAAAAACAAGCAAACAAACAAAAAACTCTATACAGTTTTTTTAAAAGTAAGATAACCTTCAAATCTCACCACCCAGATGCAGCCACTGTTGATATTTAGGGTATAAATTATAGACCAAGGGGCCTGTGTATCTGTTTGGGGAGAACGTTTTCCTTGATATTTTAAAATCCCACTGCCTTTTGATGGGCATACACTTCAGTTCCCTGTCCCTGTGTCCCTTGTCCTCTCAGAGTGTACAATGCCCACGTTTCTGTCTCTCATTGGACCTAAGTATTCTAGGTGGCATCCTTGAATGGACATTCAGACATTCCTCATAAACAGAGAATTGAAGATTATAATTCATACACATGGCCTCATGCTCTCCACCTTGCTCACAGATATATTGTCATTAGCAATTATGAAAACATGCTTATGTGTCAGTGAATCTGTCTTGGCAAGCCAAGCAATGGCTGTTTGGGGTTCTGTTTAGATGTACCAGCATGGATTTCCCTGGTTGTTTACTGTTGGACTTTAAGGTCCTGGTCATTTGCTATGAAACCTTCAGCCTTGCTCCTGAAAGCATCCCAAGCATGGCCTCTAGCTCCCTGAGGACTCCTTAGAGCTGTCCCAGGTGGTGCCCTTTATAGCAGGCTTCAAGGACAGACAGCTCCCTGTTTCCCAAACTCAACTGATGGGTTGGGATCACCCAGATACACATGAACCACATCCATCACCAGGCCTTTATTCTGGGTCGCTGGTGAGTAGTTCTGGAACAGAACTTGCTGGGGTCTCTTTGACATGTCTCTCAAATGATCAGGCAAATTCATCAGTCCAGATGGAGCCCAGGACACCCACTGGGCCAGGAGCTGTTTCCAAGAGCCCAGCACTCAGGTGGTTGCACTGGTCTTGGACAAATCACTCCATCTCTTTTTGCCTGGGTTTGCTCATCTGTAAAAAGGTGACACCATCTAGGGCACAGGCCATTGTGGAAGTGAAATGAGACAATGCAAATAAAGCCCCCACAGACTACCTGGGAGAAAGCATGCTGGGGTCCTTGTCTACGTCACAGGTTGGCACGATCACAGGACATATTCCAGTTTGGTACTAGTTGTGTAGTCTCTCCCCACCCTATTCTCTTCCTTCCCTCTCTCCCACCCTCCTCACTGTCTCCTTCACACTTCCATCCCTTGACCTTTTCTTTTTCTGTCTCTTCTCCCACCCCCCATTCCCCTCCTTCTTCCCTCCAAACACCAGGGCCTCAGTTCACCTTCGCTTCCTTTGAATATCCACTTGCTGCACTCAGCTTAGGGCTCCCCGTCCTTCAGCCACCTGAGGCAGAACATCAGGAAACCCACCCGTCCCCCTGCTTCGTTGTTCTCCATTGACCAGCTAAGCTCGTTCCTAAAGGCTATTTCAGGAGCACATTATGACTACCACATGCCACACGTTGGGAAGAGAAGTGTCCACGGGCCAAATTCCTAATTCCTCTTCTGAGAGAGCTCCCCTAAAAGAACGAGTGGCCTCCACTCCCTAAAGGCAGGACCCCATGGTGACACAACACCTTCAGATAGAGCCCCTGGGGCTGGAAGTTCCTCTGATGCCATAGTACAGGGATTCCTCCCTCTCATGGGAAGCAGATGGGATGAGCAGACTGGTAATATTTTCTGTTGTTCATAAATACATGACACAAAACTGCACATACTTTCCCCAGAAGATGGGCTACATGTTGCCAGGAGAAACTAGATTGCATAATATCTGTAAATTTTCTCCTGAAAAACTGCTCAGAGGAATACTTCATTGCTTTTTCACTTCTACTAGAGAATAATGAGGAAGCTTCCACAGTGAGATCAGAGTGAAGCATGGGCGACTCTGGGAGAAGACCTTTTATTTTATTACAAGTCAGCACACTTTGCTATCTGGGGCAGGAGCTCTCCAGGTGTGCAGAGACAGCTTCAAAGCCCGAGCATTCACCTCTGTCATCTGTCCCAAATGACCAAGCAGCCACTCTAAGTCTTGTTCAGGGCTGGTGAGATGGCTCAGTGGCATAAGCGCCTGCCTGCCAAGTGCGAGGGCCCGAGTTCGACTCCCGGAACCCACATACGAAAAAAGGGCCGGTGATATCGCTCAGTGGCACAGGCGCCTGCTGGCACGCGAGGTCCTGAGGTCGACCCCTGGTACCCACAAAAAAAAAAAAAAAAAAAAATTAAGTCTTGTTCAGAGGATGGAAATATCTACCTCTTAGCCCCTGGCAAGAAGTAGTGGAGTAAGGGTAAGGTCTTAAGCATTGTAGTCAATAAAAAATAAAAGGACAGTGTTTTTGCTTTAGTCTCTGCGACTAAAGAAATCAAAGTGAGAACCAGCACAAAGAGGGTAGTCAAACCTAATTCTGGCAAGATCCAAAGATTGGCCTTTTATCTCCCTGATCCCTGAACCATCATCTTTCTCTACACCAGGAAGGGGAAATTCCTACTGTGAAAAGCCAAAGGCACAAGATTTATCCATCGATGCAGACCACACATCAAAGTTGCTGAGGCGTCTACAGTCACTTAATCTCAGGGACCTACAGCCAGGAGAGACTAGCTTCAGGCTCTTGCTCACCAGCATGCATGTCCTATAGTAACCTACTGTGGTAGGTTTCCTGGTGTTCTACTAGAGTCCACCGTGGTTGGCTTGCCCAACCCCTTGGTTGGGTCCCAAGGAGGCTCGTAGCCACAGTGCAGTTGTCCACTTCCTGGTTGTCGTCACTCACCATCCTAGCCATCTAAGCCCACCGTCCCAGCCTTGGAAGTCATTAACTGATCATGCTCAGACCATTCTTTCATTGATAACTTTGTTCCTAGCTCTAAAGAGTCTACATTAGTGCTTTGAGTTCTAAGGGCTCTTTCATACAACTCTGGGATCTGAAGTTCTGAGGTAGCCCCAGTATTAAACACTCGTGTGAACTCAGCTTCAGGAGGTATTCTGGCTTGATGTTGGCTTGGCTGCCCAAGGTCTTACCCATCACCCTCTCCTCCATAAAAAGCACTGGATAATTCCATTGTCTGTGAGTGTTTGAACAACTTATGTGCACAGAAAGCCCATTTTTCACTCCTCATCAAGGACACTCCCCTTTTTTTTGGGCACCAGGAAGTCACTCAGAAATGGAGGTGAGATTTGGGACCAGAAAACCTGCATTCAAGATCCCATTCTACCCATTAAAGGGTCATTGACCTTGGGCTAAATCCTGTGTTTCTAACCTTCCTTTTCTTATCCTGAGTTTAATAATTTTGGTATCTAGCATCATGTGCATTACATTATTTGTAATATTATTTGGGGGGAACTAAGGATGATATAGTTCTATTTACTCTTTTTTTTTTCTTTATGTGGGTACCAGGAACCAAACTCAGGACCTTGCACTTGCTAGGCAGGCACTTATGCCACTGAGCTATATCACCAGCCCAGTTCTATTTACTCTTTTTTTTTTTTTTTTTTTTGTGGGTACCAGGGGGTCGACCTCAGGACCTCGCGCGCCAGCAGGCGCCCGTGCTGCTGAGCGATATCACCGGCCCCTTTTTCGTATGTGGGATCCGGGAGTCGAACTCGGGCCCTTGCGCTTGCCGGGCAGGTGCTTAAGCCGCTGAGCCATCTCACCGGCCCCTAGTTCTATTTACTCTTAATCACATAATTAAAGAGATAGAATACACACACACACACACACACACGTATATATGTATATATGTATAGACACATGTTTAATTGTTCTGCTAATGAGTAATAGCAGTGTCACTGGGAAGCTGGGTCCTAACACTGTGAGGAACTGGACACTCCTCAGTTCTTGAATCTTCGACAAAAGACTCCAGACAAGGCGCACAGACAACCGTACGGATTATGGGCACAGTTTATTGCAAAGCAACAGATTTTCAGAGTGAGCAAGAGCATGACAGTGGGCAAGTGCCAAGATGGCAGTTGCACAAAATTAAGGCTCAGGCTACATTTATATGATTAAATGGGTCTTCAAGAAATATTGTTTCCCTTCTCTGAGGTCTTTGTACTTTTATGAGGAAAATGGGCTGTTTTGACCAACTTCAGAGAGAATACGGTTCTTGTTTGCTCCTTTGGTTGCAGTGTTTTCCTTTAGTTTGTTTGGAGACATCGAGATTTTTTTTCCAAACCCTCACCCGTGGCCTGGACTGTCTTTTATTAGCACACTCAGAGAAGGTTACATTCTATTGGGCCAGAACTTGAAACCATAAAGTTGTTTGGATTTTATCTGTAGCTAATGATTAAGAAATGAAAGTAAAATGTAAAAAAAAAGCAAGTCTCCCTTTCATGTGGTTCCCTCCTATAGTCCCCAGCCATCTATCTCCAAGCCTGCTAATGCCTAACTTCCTGCCTAATGGTACGGATATTCATATTGAATAATGTTTCACAATACTTTGACTGTCAGTATCAAGTGTAACTTCACCTGCAGTGGTGGTCTAGGTCTAATGGAAAAACTAAATATCAGGAAGTTAAAAGTAGCTGCACAATAAAACATGAACACAGTGAGCTCTTCATCTGAGATTTGGGCTCCGTCTTCTACCCACAGAGAAAACAAACAAAGAAATAGTTATTAGGGAGGCAAAGGTGTGTGTGTGTATGTGTGTGTGTGTTGTGAATAATATGGCAGTATGGGAAATTTCCAAAGTCCTCTGTATAGGTACTAAGGTCTATCCCCCAAATGCAAGGTTGACTTAAGAGTTGAAAACTCAAGCATTGTAGTTTATCATATGAGCAGAATAAAGGAGGAAAAGTATATGACCATCAAAGTAAATGGAAAAAATGCATTTTACAGAATCAAATACTCATTCATAATTTTAAAAATTATATTACCAAACCAGTAAATGTGCTAATGGATATCTAGAAAAAAAACAATAGCTAAAATTATACTTAATGGTAAAAACAACCCTACATGCTTTTCCCCCCAAAATGAGCAAAATACCAATGCAAAAAAGATGAAGAAAGAAAGAATGACTTTAAAAAATATCTACAAGACCTGGGTATGAAAGCCATAGTTTTTCGTTAAGAAACATTCTAAAAGCCCTAAACCAATGGATAATAGTCCCTATTCATGGATTACAAGATTCAATATTGTTAAGATTTCCGTTTTCCCTAACTTTGACCTATGCCTTTGTCTGTTACTTTTTCTCATTGCTGAGACAAAATACCTAACATCTGAAGTTAAAGGATAAAAGTTTTACTTCAGCTCACCGTTTATAGAGCTTTCAGTCCATAGTTGGCTGGCTCCAAAGTGGGTGGCATGGCAGAGGGGCATCGCAGAGGAGAAACAGTTCATGGAGGGCAGGCTGAAGACAGCAAAGCAGCAAGCAGAAGCAGCAGCAGTGAAGCAGTGAGGTAGCCAAGAAGCAGCAGAAGCAAGCAATGGCAGCAGCCCTTTCTTTTTTTTTTTTTTTTTTTTTTGTCTGTTTTTTGAGACAGGGTCTCATTATGTAATTCAGGCTGGCCACTATGGAGCCTAGGCTGGCCTCAAACTCACAGCAATCCTCCTGCATCAGCCTCTTGAGTGCTGGGATTACAGGCGTGTGCCACCATGCCCAGCTCTTTTTGTCCCTTATATTCCATCCAGGCTATCCACCCTTAAGGCAGGTAGCACTCACACCCATGGGGGACACCCTTAATCCCAGCATCACTTCTTTAATACCAGCATCACACACCCTAGATTCAGGCACTTCTGAAAAGCCTCACCTATGACTGCATGAGGATTTGAGGGGACATCCACCATAAGCCATAACATTCTGCCCCTGGCCCCAAAAGACTTATATGCATCTCTTTATGCAAAAGGCATTTAGTCCATCTCTAAGAGTTGCCAAAGTCCTAACAGTTTCAGCATTGCTGAAAAGTCTAAGTTCAAAGTCTCCTCTGAGATTTAAGGCAAATTCTTAGCTGCAAACCCCTGTACAAATGAAAAGAAAGTTAAACACTTCCAACATACAATGGCACAAGATAAACACTACCATTCCGAAAGGTACAAATAGAGGGATAGAAAGGAATGGGTACAAAGCAAGTCCTAAATCCAGCAGGGCAAACATTTAAGACCTGTAGTTCCATGTCCAGCATCTGAGGAATTCTGTGGCAAGATGTGAACCCCAAAGGGGTTGGGTGGCTCCACCCCTATGACACTACATGTGGTTGCAGCTCTCAAGGATTCTGTCTTGGGCTGGGTTTGCTCACTCCTTGCAGCTTTCCTCAGACAACCCATGTTCCTGGCTTCTTCAACCTTCTGGGGTCTCTGCTGCATCTCTGGCTTCACACTCACAGCTTCACAAACTGCCTTCTCAGGGGCACACTGCCTGGCCTTCCAAGCCTTCTTCTGAAATCTGGGTGGAAGTCTTCCTGATGCCACAACTCTTGCATTCTGCATGCACCTAAAACCAGCACCATGTGGATGACACTAGGGTCTGCCACCAGCTGGAGCAGTTGCCAGGCTTCCTTCTCTCTTGGCTGTAGGGGTCAAGTGCCTAGATTGCTGAGCACCATGAACCCAATCCTGAGGAACAAATTCTCTAGGCTGCCACTGTTCTGGAACCTGGTGTGCTGGGGCACTCTTCTGAAAACAAAGTCTTTCACCTTTGCAAGTCTCAAGCTGCAAAGGCTGGAGTCCTGCTGGTTCTTTTGGTGTCTTCAGGCCATCTTTTCTACTGTCCTGTTTCTTTTCTGCAATTGAATTTTCCTCTGCTCCATTTTTGTGGGCCATAACTTTACTGGAGATTCCTTTCTGGCCAAACTCAAAATGTCTTAAATTATTCTGCTGGGCTCTTGCTCTTGATTCTTAACATAGGGGTCTAAAAGCCCCCAACAGTAGCCATGCCACCACTTCAACATTAGACTGTCTTGAAATTTCTTCTGCAAGATTAATTAGTCTGCTGACCTTAACCTCAGTCTCAGGGAAAGTCTCTGGACACCAGCAAAATGCAGACAAACTTTCTGCCAAAGCATAACACACACGGTCTGGAGTCCAACAGCCAATGCAGTCATTCTTCCCAACAGAAACCTCCCGAGCCTGGTCTTTACTGGCAGCATGTCTGTCAGCATTCTGGTCTTCTGAACTCTGACCAGAATCTCCTGTCAAGTACAGTTTAAGGCATTTCAGGGCTGCTTCTCCAGCCAGCATCTCCAAACCTTTCAAAGCTCTTCCTGCGAGGCAATTCCAAAGGCTTCTAATCCACATGGCCAGGTAATGTCACAGCAATGATCCCACTCCTGGTACCAAAATCTTTCTTAGTTACTTTCTTGTTGCTAACACAAAATACCCAACACCCAAAGTTAAAGGAGGAAAGATTTATTTTGGCTCTCAGTTTGTAGAGGTTTCAGTCCATAGTCAGCTGGCTCCAAGATGGGATGGCATGGCAGAAGGACATCACAGAGGAAAAACAGTTCATGGGAGGCAGAAGGCAGCAAAACAGCAAAGTAGCAAGCAGCAGCAGAAGCAGCAGCAAGCAGCCAAGCAGAAGAATCAGCCTAGAATCAGCCACCTCTGAAAAGCCCCACCTATGAGCACATGAAGCTTTGGGGGGCATCTAGATACAAGCCATAATGGCATTCAGTAAATTTTCTATCAAATCTCAGCTGCCCTTTTGAGCTGAAACTGACAAGTTGATTGAGAAATGCACACAGAAATTCAAAGTACGTATGATAGCCAAGCAATTTTTAAAAAGAATAAACTTTGAAGACTTCCACTGCTAAATTTCAAGACTCACTTTGAAGTTACAGTGAACAAGATGTTGTGGTCTTAGTGTACAAAGAGACAAAGAGAATCATAGAATGAAGAATAGACAATACAGAAATAAACTCATTCCTAATGAGAAATTGCTTTTGACAAAGGTACTAATCTGCTTCATGGAGAAAGGAAAGTCTTCAATAAGCAATGCTCAAATAATTGAGAATCTCCTTTGAGAAAAACAATTGAACCTCAATGACTTACACTATATACAAAATTAGTTTGAGATGGGCCAAAGACCAAGATCAAAGATAAATCTATAAAACTGCTATAAGAAAACACAAGGAATATCCACCCAAACTTGGAATAAGAAAAGATTTCCTACATAGAACACAAAAATTCCTCATTTTAGAACAATATGTTGATAAATTGCACATCATTAAATTTAGAATTTTTACTCATTAAAAGACAACAGTAGATGAATACTCAAGACATGGACCGGAAGAAAATATTCATTCTACATTTATCTGATAGAAGACTTGTAATCAGAATATATAAAGATCTAATATATCTCAGTAACAGAAAGATAGACAAGTCAATTTTTCAAATGAGCAAAAGACTTGGAAAAACATTTCACAAAGGAAGACATACAAATGATCAATAATCAGAAGAAAGCATCATTTATCATCGGGGGAATGCCAGCTACATACCCACATCTTGACTAAAGCTTTTCCATCTTATTTGTGTCTTGTAAGGCTCCACAAAACTTTTCTTAGGTCTTTAAGGTATTACCTATAGTGCAAGACTCGAACAGTTTTATAATGCAGTATGTGAGTCTTCTTATTATGCCCAGTCTACTTAAAAGAAAAATACTAGTTGTCACGTGTATTTAAAACCAACCAACTATGAGACACTAGAAGATTAAGAGAATCAGAAATTTTCCAGACAAGCTTCTTTCTTGTATAGTCAAACGTATTTCTCCTGCATTAACCACATACTCCTGGTGCTGGGATCTATGGATAATGTTCACATTGAGACCAATCTCTGGCTTTGCCCTTGAGTCAGGAAGTCAGGTGAGTCAGTTAAATGAGTGACAATTTTTCTGGGAACTTTTCCTGCTAGAAAGAGCTTAACTATATATGAAGGTGACTCTGAATGACATAAATATATTTCAAAAAACTCAAAATAAATAAACATGCTCCCATCTCAATCTCTTTTTAGCCAGTTAGAAAAAAATGTTCATAGACATTACCGTGTCACCTGATACAAAGGAATGTGGGATAGAGGGGAAATCAGACTGGAAAAAGATAGCAGTATTAACCAACAATGGCTAAAATATTTTACTTTCACAACCTCACGACCCTGTACATACGTTGCCAGAGCTCTGCCTGGTGCCTGATGAAGGCCTGTTCAGCAAGAATGCTTGTTAGTTCACGGTGAATTGGCTACTGAATCTCTTAGTGGACAGCCAGGTCTTATTAGCAAAAACAGGACTCTCTTCTGCATGGTGCTCTTCTCCTGCCTGATGGATTCTGGCAGGATCTACCATCTTCCAGATCCCATGTCCCCATCCCCCCCATTTTTGATTAGCTCATGGGTGAGTGAATCAGAATAACCTCCCACAGAACCAGAGTTGAATAGCCCAGGTTAATCACCTGATCCAGCTGACTCTTAGAACTGAAGATTAGTAAGAGCCTCAACCTCTAGAATGGCAAAGCTGTGAGATGCCTGCAGGCATCGTCATCACAGCTAGAATTAACTGAATGCGTAAGAGGATTTGCAACACCTTATGAAGCAGGTTTTGATATTATTCACCTTTTAGAGGTGGGGAACACTGAGGCTCAGAGAAGTCAACACACCTGCTAGAAGAACAGAGCTAATGAGTAGAAGAACCTCTGTTTTAAGACAGGAAGATCCCCTAAGCTTCACTGATAGTCTACATTGCATCATGTGCTTCCTGTCTGAGAGGGGAAGCTGGTCTGAGAGAGTGAAGCCTGTACTCCATAGGACACAGAGAGGAGCAGGAGTCCCCAAGGACTAGATGCTACATGCATCACTTCCCTTCCTGGGCTCTGGTCCTGGGAACTTAAAAAGAGTTTGCATTATATTATTTGCAATCATAATCCCAACCTAAGACATTCACATAGAATCTCTTCTCACATTCCCCCAGGGTATGTGTACAATAGGATGGGGAGAGAGAAAAGACATGAACCTCAGTATTCTGAGACCCTGAGGACTCCAACTCTACACATCTGACTAGAAAGCGCTGCTTTTCATTTTCCTTGATAGCCTGCAGACTTACATCAGCATCCAAGCCTGTCATATCTGGAGTGCATGAATCCATGGATTAAAGGCCAATTATAGCCAGGGACACCTTCGGCATTCCTAGCCACTCCTTGCATTTACAGCCGGGGAAATAGACTCAGGCTGAGAAAGTGACCAGCCCAAAAGACCGACAGATGACCTCACTAATGACCCAGGAGGAAGGTGGCAGGCACAAAGCCCTAACGTGTAGGCTGCTGGCCAGTTACCTCTGTAGAGGACGTGGTTGCCAGCTAGGAGAAAGACCATGTAACCCATTTTCCTGATGTCACTTGGAAGTGTGGGACTCTTGCCTACCAATAATATGATACATTTGGGTTTTTTTTGTTGTTGTTAACAGTTGGACACTAGATTTTATGCTCTGGGAACCCTTGCCCAAGTGGAGAGTTTACGTTGGCTTTGTAAGCCTGGCATGCAGGTTGTCATATATATAAGGAAACAGATTTGCTCCAAGGCCCAGATCTGTGCAGACTCCTCCAAATGTCCATGTATGGGCTATAATTCCACATTTTTGGCACAGTCTACCCCACAGCACTGTGTAACTTGTCAGACAACAGTCAGGATGGAGCTGGGTATTCGGTGCACTGAAGGGAGGTCTGGGACAAAGCCAGCTGTGCTGAGTTCAAGGGCAGGAGGAAGGATCCATGATTTATCAAAACACCACGTGGCACAGGGATGAAGAGCAAGGCCCCAGAGTTCAACTCTCCAGGTTCAAATCCTATCTACTTCTTACTAACGAGAAGCTCCTCCAGAGTTATTTGACTTCACTGTGATTTAATTGTGTTCCTTGTGAAATGAGAGTGTTAACAACAGAGCCCACTACACAGGCACGCTGTGAGAAGTAAATGAGTTTGCCCACATGGGAACAAGAACAGTGGTTTGCTCTTCGGGTCGGGGTCACCACGGCCCTGTGCAACACCCTGCTGTGTAATACATTCTTCAGACCTCGTGAGGAGCCTTTGAAGTCTTATTGCAGAGAAATTGGAGAGCTGGGGATGGGGTCCCCCTGCTCTGGACCTCATAAATGTCTCAAATCTCCACCACATACTCTGGTCCTTTTCAAGCTGCCACACTCTCTTTCTGACTTTCCCCTAAAAGCTACACAAGAAATACAGTGGGAGATGTCACAGCTTTGGCCAAAGCCACCAGACAGAAAAGATGCTGCGCCTCACAGTGGGAGTTGGGACGGCCTCTTGCTCACATTGCCCATGCACAGGTGAAGCATGGAGTGTGGGGCGGGTCTGCAGAGTGTTTCTTTGGAAAGGACCCAGATGAGAGTGAACCCGACTCACAAGGAATGTCAATCTTCATTTCCAAAGAGGGGCTCTGCTTGATGGCTCAGTGAAACAGGGTGTCCCCCAGGTTGGAAGCAGGTAATGCAGAGGACCCGACGACAAGTTGTTGAGCTGAGTGACAGATGGTGCAAGCCAAAGGAAGTGGCTGTGTTGGGGATGACACTCTCAGTTTGTCAAGACACAGGGCCTGTGTTCCTTCTGAGCTGCCTGAATGACCCTGAAATGAGAGAGCAGCCACATGAAACCATGCCCCGTCCTGCCAGAGATGAGCACCTGGAGCCTTGTGGTGTTGACCACCACCGGGGTGCCCAGGGGCAGCCAGGAGGGGCACGCATTCCAGTCCAAGGGATGGGAGGTCAGAGGTCTAGGAGGGTGGGATAGAGTCTGAAAAAACAGTGCCTTATGGGAGGAAGAATCAGCTGTAGAATCTTCCAGGCTTCTCCTTGGACTTCCAACCAAAGCACAGAGCCCAAGTAGGAGTTGGGAGAGGCTGAGGATATTCATGGCCTGTTGGAGTCATGTGATCCATGAGGGGTGAAGCAGGACTCTCTCAGGAGGGGGTGCTCCCTTCTGTCTCCTCCCCAAGGAGCTCCAGCATAGTCCTCCCAGGCTGAGAGTTGGTTTAGGTGAGTGGGAGCTGAGGGGCAGGGGGCCTGAGGTCACTTCCTGTCTCTCCTCCTTTCCTCTCCTTTTCCACATTGTTTGAGCTCTGTGCACCTCAGACAGCATGGAGTCAGCTGATCACAGAGCTGGCTGGGTACGGGAGGATTAGTTTTGAAGGTCTGGGCAAGTTTAAGGGAAACATAACAGAAGGGTGCAGTGTCCCAGGGTTAGTAATGGTGCCAAGCTGTTACTCCCTAACCGGAAGGGCCACGGGAGGGAACAGCATCCCAAACTCAGATACAATCACTGTAAGAGAAAGTTGCTGGACAGGCACTGTAAGGACTCAGCCAATCCCCAGAAATATGGCAAGGAGGGAGCCAAGGGCATAGATCAACACCCCGGCTCTCCTCCCACTCCCATGCCCTGCTGGGGCGTCCCTTCAGATGGACCACCCGGAAGCCAGAGGGCAGAGACACCTGCCGATGGTACATGCAGGTAAGCGAGCGAGATGAGTGCACAGTGGATCCTGGGGATCAATGAAGATTCCAGCACATACAATTTCTTGGGATCCAGCTGCCACCTCCAATCTCATTTTGTTCATCTGTGACGATGGGGAAGCCATAGCCATGGTGAGAATTTGTAGAGCCCACCTGTGGCGCCATGGTGCTCCCTATCTCCGGACCTTTGCAAATGCCCCTCCTTCACTAAAAGCTCATCTCCCTCTCCTCTTCCACTTGCACTCCCATCATTAATCCTTATTGAAAGCATTGTTTTGTGTCTCCCATAAAGCAAAAATTCTACCCATGACTAATGGCCCATCACCGTTTGGAGGATGCTCTGAGGTGGGGCAATGAGTCACTAAGAATGGATAAAATTTGGGCAAGTTAACACCTTGGAGTCCTGTGATTAGAGCTTAAATGCCATATCCTCTGAGAAGCCTTTTCATCCCCCAAGTCTTTGAGGTGGGGAGAGGGGCTTGTGTGCTGTCCCCGCTCCCTGTGCTAATGTAGTGCTTAGGCTTCGAAGTCAGAACAGGCCTGGGATTAAATTTGCCTCTGCCTTTTCTTAATTCTGTGGCCTTGGCCAAGTTGTTTTACCTCTCTGTGCCTCAGTTTACTCTCTGGGATATGCAGAGGAGTAATGCAGTCCCCTAAGGATGCTGAGGCAAAGCCTGTTGGGTATTACGAATGGTAGGTGAATAGATGCTAGCCAGATTAATGATCTCTCGTCTCTCCCAGGAGAGAAGCCAGTGACTGTGTTTGTCTCTCCACTGTTCCATCACAGTGCCTTGAGCAGTGCCTGGCACGTAATAGACACTCAGTGGATGATCATACTGAGAGCAATGGTGCCCTGACTGCCACGCTGTGTGTTTTCAGGAGCCTGGGCCCACTTGGTCCTCACATCATGCGATAGCTGCTGCTATTACCTGCATTTAACAGAGAGAGAAGCAGAGGTGCAGAGAGGATAAGGAACTCACCAAAAGTCATACTGCCAAGTCTTGGTGGAACTGGCATGTGAGCCTGGGCCATTTGAGCCTAGAGCCAGAGTCATCACCAGACCTGGCCGCCCTGCCCTGTCTCACTGCACCCCAGCCTGCCCTTGACAACCACCTCCCATCATGTTGATTTTTCTGTTTCAAAGCCATCAGTGATTTAAAAACCTTTGGCCTGGTATAGCGAGCCCTTCCTGGCCCTCGTCGTGGCCCAGGAAGTTTATATTTGTAATCCCATGGAAAAGTTTTTGGAATTCTAGTGAGTTAATTTTAATCTACCACTTCCAGTGCAACCCACAGTGAGAATAAAGACACTGAGGCATGTTTAGAGTTGTGGGGAGCCAATGGGGTCCTAAGTCCACCCAGGGTGGTGGTTACTGGAACAAAGGCCTCAACCCAGGGCCATACCCGGGTTTTATTAATTCTCAACGAGGGGAGTGGCTCGGGATGAGTGACTATGAGAATGGCGGGAAGTCCCTGAGTACTGTGAGCTGGGCTAGGTAGGTGGCCTGAAATCATCTTTGCAATATGCAGAGGGAAGGATATGCAGAAGGAGTAATCTGCATAACACAATTCAAGGCAGTATCTAATGTTTTGGGGTGGTTACTTCAGGTCTGATGTGTAATCTTTTATGCACAGCTCTCCCTCCTGCCCGGCTCACATATGTTTTGGGAGCTACAGGGGTGGGGAAACACTGACCTGTCGCCTTGCTTCAAAGACTACACATCAGCACCTCAGCTGGACTGATTTGCATTGCTTAAAGCCAATTGAAGGGATAAGGAAAAGTCCTAGCCAGCTCTGTACATATCGGTACATGGAAATAGGGCCAGGTCTAGCAGAAATGGAGGCAATTGTTCTTCTTTCAAGGAGAGCCATCCAGATGGTCCCCCACAGCCTGGCACTCAAGGTCCTCTGTGATGGCCCCAGCCCCTCTTCTTGACTCTTGTTCCTCCCCAGATCCCCTTTTATCTCTGTATCCTGGGGGTGGGGTGGGGAGACAGTAACCCACTGACCTTGGCTTATCAGAACTTAAGGGTTCACCCTGGTCTCTGTTCAGCTGTAAGATCCCTGTAGCCACACCTACCCCTGCCCCCCTCACATGCCCACGGTGCCCAGCATGGTCCCTGCCACATAGTAGGTGCTTAGTAAATGTCGAACCCGATTGATTCAAAACCATGCCTGACAGAAATCTGTTGCAACTGCCAGGCATCTATTGATTTCCTTTTCTGCTCATAATTAGCCTTTTTTGGAAGGAGGAGAGGCAGGAACACCCAGCGGCACATGTCCAAAGCCATCCGGGATCCTCTGCTAAGGGCTCATGCAAAGATGTAACGTTAGGATGCTGCAAACAGGCTCCTCCCCTGCTGATTTAGAGAGTCTCTTGTTCAAAGCATCTGGGAGAGAGTAATCAAATGTGCAGTGTGCTAAATCTTAGCACTGCAAAGCTTCTATGGGAAATAATTTGGGAAACCCCTCTTTCTCTGGAGAGAAGCTAGTTCTGTCTGCTCCACTGTTAGATGTTACAGTGTCTTACTGTGTCAGTCATGAAAAATGGCAAAGGGACAGGGAGCTTGTACTAGGTCATCACCAGGGATCTTGGCATTCCTGGTTCCAAGAGAAGATAATTCAAAGTCCGGTGGGAAGCAAAGTAGCAATTTTGAGCCCCGAAACCCTCCGCAGAGGATAACATTGATAATCACAGGCACTGATCACCCCTCGCTCTGCGCCAGGCACCGTGCTAAGTGTTTTTGCTCATTGTCTCGTGATAGTCAACATGTGAAGAAGGCAATTTCATCATCCCCAGTTCAGAGAAGGAAGAAAGGGCAATGAGATTATGCAACCTGCCCAAGGTCATAGAACTTATAAATGACACAGCTAGAATTCCTACTTTGCTCTCTGGTCAGGGTAAGGAATGGTATCTGCAGCAACACAGGGGACACGAATTCTTGTAGGCTGAACACAGTACATTTTATTTCCTACCCACATCATAGTTCATACTTGGTGCTCTCGGCAAGAGGTCCTCCACACAGTCACTCCAGGTCCCAGACATCTTCTTGCTTGTGGCTTTGGATTCCTCTTCGACCTCATGGCTTCCTCCATCCAGTGGTAGAAAGTGCACTGGGGAGGACTTTGTACACCAGCCCCAGAAGAGGCTTAAGTATGGTGGTGTGCTGGTCATGGTTAACAACCAGCTCTCCCGAGGGGAGACAAACCTGATCTGTAGCATTTGCCACCCTGGGTGTAAATGGCTAATCGTGCTCAATTTCAGGCTAATGACAGCTTCATGACCAGCTCGCAACATTCCTGAACATTTAACAATCAGCCTTCGGAGCCAGTGTGAGCAGGCTCTGCTGCCTCACTGCCTCATGTCACCCACATGAGCTACAGTGTAGCCACACAGTCCCCCTCCCCCCCCGCCAGCACCAAATGAGGCTGGGGCAGTCAAGTGGAGGTGTGACCGGAAGGAGAAAGAAGAGGTTCTGGTGATTACACAGCAGCCTCTCCATATCTGGAAGGGTAGACTGGCTCTGGTGCCTAATATGTTAGCTTCTCTGCTTCAGGACAAAGCCAATTCAGCTGCCCTGCTGGAGCTGAGAGTTCATTCACCCGAGCTGCCCTGGGCATCCAGAACAGTGGCCCAGCTCCACTGTCCCCTGGGCGCAAAAGAGAGATGCCAACAGAAGGCAAAGAAGCAGATCAGGAAGGGAGAAGCAAGGCCCTCTCCCATGGCCATGTCCACCCTCGGAAGGAAGAGGGAGGGGAGTCACGTTCGCACACTGACTTCTCCCCTCAGTGTCACCAGCAGAAGATACAGCCTAGTGGCGTTATGGAAACCAAACAATTAAAGCAGTTAAGGAACAAGGATGGGGAATGGAAAAGGGAAGCAGCAGGGCTCAACTCCACTGAGGAGAACCTACCAGCAAAGGACAGCAGGCTGGGGTTTGAGTCCACCAGTTCTTATCTCTCATTGGCTATGGAGCTCTTAACTCCTCACACTTCCAGGCTCCCTGGCATGTGGACTGAATGAGCTCTCACAGATTCATTGAAAGGCACGGAAGTGGGGAGCCAAGGTAAACACCTGAGGTAGGGTGTGGTCAACATGCATGGGAAACCCCTTCCCCCAAACTTCAGGAAATGACATGGGGCATCCAGAACAACTGCTGCAAGTAACTTCCATTAAAGATCATTTGTCATTTCAAGTATGACCCCTCTGGCACTTCTGGAGGAGCGAGGGAGGATAAAATCTGCAATAAGCACTTGCCAATGCCAGGAGTATCAGAAGTTTGGCTAACAGGGTACAGAATGTGGGTGGATGTTCTCATCAGAGCTCATGGGAAACTCTTTGCCCAGAACATCACCATCTCTTTGCGCCCGTTCACTCTTCCAACAGGTGCCATGGAACCCTACTCTGTGCCAGGCCCTCCAAAGGCACTGAGTAAGGTAGATGCCAGTGGGGTTTTCTGGTACTGAGGCCAAGTAAAGAATTTTAGAGGTAGAAAGTAATGAAAGATAAAGGGAGGAAGTAGGAGTGTCAGAAAGAGCGTCAGCACACCGGGCAGCCCTGACAAAGTCATCTGGGAGTCCCTGAGCAAGTTGCCCATTGAAAGAGTCTATAATACTTTGGATAAGTTTCCCCTACAAGCCCATCTATCAAAGGCTTTGTCCCCAGCCTGTGATGCTATTTGGAGGTGGTGGAAACTTCAGAAGGTGGAGCCTAATGGAAAGACGTTAGGACACTGGGTTGTGTGCCTGAAGGAAATGCTGGAACCCTGGTGCCTCCTCTCTGTCTCTTTGTCTCTGTCTCTATCTCCATCTCTCTCTCTCTCTCTCTCTCTCTCTCTCTCTTTCTTCCTGGCTGCCATGAGGCAAATAGGCCTCCTCACCATGCATTTCCACCATGATGTACTATGCCACCACAGGCCCAAGCAACAGGCTCAAGCAACCATGGACTGAAACCTCTGAAACTGTGAGCCAAAATAAACCTTTCCTCTTTGTAAATTGATCATTTAGGTACTTTGTCACAGTTATAGAAAGCTAACACAAAGTCCCATGTTGGACAGGAGTGGTGAGGCCTGTGTATCCACACTGTGCTCATTTTGGCTGGGAAGAGCATGATCTAGACACCAAAGGTGCTGCACTTGGATGCTGTTATGGAGCTGCACTTGTAGCTGAGTGGGGAGTTCTATTTTGAAGGGAGAGGTGGTTTCCCTCCATGGCTACCACAGAGAGCCCTGGCCACCATCCTTCAGCCCTGGTTCATGCCCTGTTTCACAGAGACAGATGTGAGATTCCTGTGAGAGCAAGGACTATGCTTTTCTCCTTTACCATCTCCCACACTACTTAATTCTGTGCTAAGCAGGCACCCTTGAATGTGTTACACATTCCCTTGTGTGAATGCGTGTTCATTCACTTAACACATGTTTACTGAGAATATAGCCTTGTTAGGTAATGTGCTGGCCGCTGGGATTGGAAACAGAGATTACACAGATGTTAAATCTGCCCTCAAAGTGCTCACAGTGCACAATGGCAGGGAAGACATTTAAATCATAGTAATAAGAGGTAAAGAGGGAGATGCAATTACAATGGCGGTGGTGATGATGGTGATGGTGATGGTGATGGTGATGGTGATGGTGGGGGGGTGAGGGTGGTGATGATAGTGATGATGATGATGGTGGTGGTAATGGTGGTGATGATGGTGGTGGTGATGGTGGTGGTGTGTGATTCATAAAGGGTCTTAAAACTATTCTTAAGAGTCAGGGGAGGAAAAGATTACCTTTAGTTCCAGCTACTATGGAACTGATTCTTGATGATCAAGTTGTGAGGATGGGACAAAGGGCACCCTCAGATGAGAGGAAGAACACAAGTAAAGATGCAAAAGTGGGGCAGGCAAAATTACACAGAAAACAGAGAAATCCAGTTCTCTAGAGCATTGGATGGAATGAAGAAAGCAGTGCAAAGTAAGCAAAGCCGGAGCCATGTGTAGCAAGCATTGGGCATTATCTTCCTGAGCCTACGATCCACTCAGTTGGAAGTGGACCCACTGATGGAGCTTCAGAAATTCAGTGACTGGATCTGAGCTGGCTGCAGTGCATAAGACAGACTGAAGTCATAGAAACTAAGCCCAGGGCGGTGAGCCAGATAGAGATGAAGGTGCTGGGGTTGTGTGCATGTACCAGAGCAATGAGAATGGAAAACTTCAAGGAACGTGTGAGAAGCACACAGCACATGGCAGCATGCTGGTAATCTCTGGAGAGTGCTCTGCCCAACATCTGAACATCAATAACATGCAAAGCCCTGCACTAGATGTCACTGATTTTAGGTAAAACCAACCTACAAATGTGAGTTGCTGCCCATGTAAAAGAGGTTACGGGGAGCTAGCTAGCCCCTTCCACCATATGAGGACACAACAACTCCTCACCTGTGAGAAATAGGCCCTCACTAGACACTGAACTTGGCAGTGACTTGACCTTGGACTTCCTAGCCTCCAGAGCTTGAGAAGTAAGTATTAGTTGCTTGCGACACCTAGCCTATGATAATTTTTGGTTTGTTTTAGCAGCCTGACCTAAGGCACAAGTGCCCATATCTCTTTCATCGCTTTTTACCACTTTCAGATGCTCAAAATTCTGGCTGGTGTCTCCTGCATAGAACATTCCCAGCAGTTTCCATGGAACCCTCAGTGAGCTCTCCTCTGAGACAAGAGGATCCGTGAACTCCACTTATTCATTCATCTAACACATGTGAACCAGAACTATGATGCACCGGATATCGTGCCAGCATAGAGGCTCCGGAGATAACTGTGCCACGGTTTCTTGCCATCAGAAGAGATTAATTCAGTCTCACTGGAAAAACAGACATGGAATTGTCATTATCCAAGATGCTTCCCTCTGCCTGGGATAAGACAGGAAATCGTGAGAGCCTTCCTGGAAGAGATGGTACTTGAAAAGTGGGTAGGAATTGGTCATGAAAGGGATGAAAGGGACGAAGGTGGAAGATGTCCTAGGTAGAGGAACCATCAAATTGGAAAGGTAATGAAGGAAGAGAGAACAAAGCCGCCTCCAGCTCCACCACAAACCTATTCCATGTTCCAGAACACATACTCTTATCCCTTCCTACCACTCTCCGGTAACTGAGTTTTCTCCAAACCTGAGGTTTTCAGGTTTTTAATTTCATAATTCTCTCACAGTTTGGGCTTTTAAATTCCAGGCTTACATGATTCCTCCCAGAGTTCACATTTTTTATCTATGTGAGCTGCCCTCAATTAGTTGGATGCCACCAATGTTCATAAAAGTGCCATCATCTTGACAGTCAGCTCCACTTCTAATTCATGAGCTATGGCATGGGTCCTTAGCTACTCGCTAAAATATTTAGCTGCCAAAGGTGAAGCAGAGCTGCCAAGAGTAGGCTGCAGGCCTGGGCTCAGAATGGCTCCATTCTGCTCCAAGGCACTCTTAAAACCAGCTCTTTTGTTAGAAATCAAATATTAATATAAAGGGTGAATAATTCATTGTGAATGCTTGAGAAGCTCAGAGGAAATCCCTGAGAGGAGATTTTCATGCACCAGTGATTCTATAGTTCTAGATCTTTCCACTAGTTCAAAGTGAGAGGTGCTGGTTCAGAGGAAGGGCTCTGAGGCCAGGCCACCTACATTTGAACCCAGCTCCACCACGTGTTCACTGGCTGAGTGTCTTCTCTGTGCCTCTTGAGATCCCTGCCCACCCTTCCCCACTCTGGTGTGTGCTCCACCAGACTGAGATCCACGGACTGCAGCAACAGGTACCCAGACCTCTGCCTTCTGGTGGGTTCAAGCGATGGGAAGCCATGCAGAGATTTGAGGAGTGGAGAAGAGGTGTGCTGAGAATTTCCTCCCGAAGCCCCCTCCCTCTTTGCTGGACCACTGTGGGCTCAGCCAATGGCCTCATCTCCTCTTGGGTGGCTTCTCTACATAGTTCTCTCTTGCTCTGGTGACCACCCCACTTCCACTCCTTCAGACTTCGTGGTAGCAATAGCTCTCAGAGTTACCAGCCCTAGGCTGCTCACTATTCCTTTCCCTAAAGCTTGTCCACACAGGATAGTAGGTTTAAACTTATCAAATTACCATTTTTGAAAATTAAAAATGATCAGAGGTTGGTGATCCCAATCTCAAATTTGATAAGTTGCTCTTTTTTTTTTTTTTTTTTTTAATGTGGGTACCGGGAGTCAAACTCAGAACCTTGCACTTGCCAGCAGGCGCTTGTACCACTGAGCGATATCACCGGCCCTTTTTTTTTTTCCTTTATGTGGGTACCAGGAGTCGAACTCAGGACCTCGCACTTGCCAGGCAGGCGCTTATGCTGCTGAGCCATATCACTGGCCCTGATAAGTTGTTCTTTTATCAAAACTTCCTCAATTATGTGTATGCTACCATTTCCTACTATAACCTCAATTGATACAGAAGGTAGGTGACTTTGAGCTGTGCCTCAGTTTCCTCATTTATGAAATGGAAATGATAATCATAGAATCCAGTTCAGAGAGTTGTTTTAAGGGTGAAATAATCTAATGCATAGAAGGGGGTAAAACAATACCTGGCAAATAATATGTCCTCAGTCAGGGAATCAGTGTGGAAACCACAAACTGTCTTCCAAGCGAAACTTGAAGAATCATGACCCAATGTAGGAAGCAAGGAATTTGGAGCCAAAAGACCTGATTTAACACTGACTTTCCTACTCGCTATCTGTGTGAAGAGTAGATTATTTTACTGCTGATATTCAGTCTTGGGCAAAATGAGGATAATCATACCCACGTTCCACGGGGAGGATTAAATAAAATCTGTATGCAAAATGCATGGCACAGACAATTCCCTCCATAAATTGTAGTTTTACCTTTATACAACCAGACTCTCAATTTTGCTTCCAGTAACTACAAGCTTTCTTTCCATCTTGGTGGCCAAAGGGAGCTCTCCGTGGCACTGATCTATTTCCAGGCTGCTCGGAGTCTCCACCTCCGTCAAGAAGGTAAGTACTGGATGAAGTTATTTCCTCAAGAACACACCCCACCAGAGAATTTCCCCATTGCTCACTGAGTGTGTAGTACACCCAAACTACAAAAATGAAACTGGGGAAATATCGGTTACACAAAGACTCTTCTCAAAAACCCAACACTGGAATGGGAAGCATCATGGTGAAAATAATGACAGAAAAGAATATTAACAACACCCTCACAACAGTAGGAGTAATATTAAACAGCGGGAGGCCACATGCTATGGTGGCTAAGAATGTAGCTCCCAGAGGCAGACACTTGACTTTGAATCCTAGCTCTGTAGAACTTCAGTAAGTTACCGAAATTCTTGGGACTTCCTGATCCACAAACAGACTCAAGCTACCTCATGGTATTGTTGTGATTATTAAGTTGATCTTAGTTTAATGGTGTATAATCGGTAGTGATTACCTATCACTCTAAATTCCAGTCAAATATATATGAAAAGTATTTAGAGTGTCTGGCACATAGGAGACAATAAACACCACCTCATAGCGCAGTAGTAAGTACCTCTCAGCACAGTTGTTAAGCAGCGTCAGCTGAGGCATTGCACATACGTTATTGCTGAACATCCCAACAATAGATAGCAACTAATTACTAACGTAAGTTGCACTTCCTGTGCGGGGCACTGTGATACTCTACATATACCATCTTGATTAACATTATATAATAGCTTCTCTTTAATCTTCATTCCACAAATAAAGCCCAGGGAGAACAACTACCTGATTTTTAGCCCAAACCTGCCTGAATGTTTTGAATAAAGCCATCTCCAGCCAACAAAGATAAATGATTCTCAGTCCCTTCCTATCCCAGGAAGGTTTTGCTACAGGTTTAGAAGCCCCAGGCCTTCATCCCTACTGGACTTCTGATTTCTTCTTTCTGGAAACAGCCTCAGTCCTAAAAGGAAATAGGGGTGCAATACAAGATAGGCCCATCTCACACACTCCTGAGCCTCTAAGGAAGTGTTGTGAATCATTCACGTCTCTCCCATTTCTTCTAGAATCTCGCAGCTTCCACCTGGCATCCAATGCTCCCCATTCAAGCCTCCTTTTGGTTCCTAGAATCCTCCTGTCTTCCTGGCCATGCTTTTGGGCTCATGCTGCCACTCGCTTTCTGCGTCACATGCACTAAATAAACCATTTCCCATCTGCAGCCCCGTTTCTTCTTCTTTGTTTTGGTGATTATAACCATTGCCCTGATTCCCTCTGAAGTCAAGCCCCCGCCCGCAAAGACTTCCAATGTGTTTTGGCAAACTGTAAAGTTCTCTCCCCACTGACAAATCACTGTCCTTCTCTCCATAGCATAGAGGAGCAAGGGGCTATCAGACGGCCCATTTCGGCACATGCTGAGATCCCACAACAAGCAAAGACTTTTTTTTTCCTGTCTCAGATGCCACTTGCTACAAAACACATGGGCCCCTGGTTTGGTTTGCTCCAATCACAGGCTGTTGAGTTCATTTCCTTAGAAATAAGCTATTCTGTCAAGGGTGTGGAGTGCAAAATTTAGATTTCCAAATCAACCCACTGACAGGTTGGAAGAAAATGTAAATCCCTGTCTTTGAGAACGTAATGTTATGTATGCATATCATATGTGTAATCATTGCTGTAGTGATAAATATACAGCACGTGTAAATAATTTTTATGTGTGCAGCACACAAATGGCTGAGAGCACTGGATGCTGAGTTCCAACCCTGTCTTCACCATGCATTTAGCTTAGCCAGCAAGTCTCAGAATGCTGTGCCTGGCCTTGTTACCTTCCTTTCTAAATTGCCAACGACAAATGCCCACCTCACAGGCTGCTGTGAGAATTGAATGAGTTTATAAATGGAAAATACCCCGGACAGAGTTAGAAGCTCTGGTTACTGTCGTACGGTGTGTGCATGACGTTGGGCTAGGTTGTCGCTAGTATGGGCTTCATGATTTCTTTCCATATTATTCCCTCACTGTCAAATACCTTTCCTTTGCTTATCTTGGTTTAGGCATCACCTCCTCCAGGAAGCCTTCCTTTTCTTTCTCATGTGTCCGCACGTGAGATGAGGGACCCTGTGGACTCTGCAGCCCCTCATCCACATGGCACTGAGACTTGCTTGTTTTACATTATAGCATCTACTCTCTCCTGACAGCAGAGCCTTGGGACAGACAGGCCCTTGATGTCCCCAGGTCCTGCATAGGGCTGGGCACATAATGGATGCTTTTAATCTATTAGAGTTAAAACAAACTGAATTTATCTGAATTAGAATCACAACTGCCTTCAAATCCAAAGCAATTTGCCAGGTGAAGTCACATGCCTGGGGGAAAAAGAGCCACATAGAAAGAAAATTAGCACAATCTGACCCCCTCCCTTTCCAGAAGAGGCACTTAAGATTTCTCCCTTTAAAAAGAAATTAATTCCACCCAGAAATAAATGCCCGATGCACCTCCCAAGGAGACCATTAGCAAATCACCCACCAGCAGGGGTTTCTTCTGCGAGAGCTTGCGGACTCACCGCTGAAGACCCCTGCACAGCACGGCCCAGCCTGAGCGATGGCCGGCAATTATGGGTGGCTGAAGATTTCAGCAGCTCAGAAGGGCTTCTCAGCAGCTGCAGGAAGCCATTTCTCTTTCCTTTAAACTGTTTATTAAAATACAAAGCAAAACCCACTGAGGGAAAACAATTTTCTTCCTCTGCCTCCAATTAGCCAGCTATCTCCACACTGAAGATTTTCCTGCTTTAGCAAAATGTCCATATGCACTGTAGAGGTCCCCCTCCTCCAGGGGACCCTTGGGCTTCTGAAGTTGGAATCAACCATATTCCAATCCCAGCTCTCCACGAACAAACCATGAGACTGTGTGCGAATCACTTCTCAACCTTCTGGGCTTCAAGGTCAAGAAGAGCGAGCAGTGATAGCTGCCTGCATGGTGCAGGGGCTCACAGGAGTTGACGAGTGTGGCTGGCTCTCTGGTTGGCTCACCAGAGAGGGCACTGGAGGCAGCTGGGAAACATCTGCTGCTACCAAAAAGGCTTTAGCCCTTCTCTGTCAGAGGCCCACGCTGCCCAGGGTCCGGGTGGCCATGGGCAAAAAGAGGTATGATTTGCCCGGTGCCAGAGCATAAATCCTAAACAATGCATGTCACCATGGTAAACCTATTCCTCTTGCATGACCGACTTAAGAAAGGATGAGGGGCACATTCATTGACCAATGGGACATGCAGGGAAATCTTCTGGGTAGCTTCTGAACCAAGTATCACTGCTTCCAAACATGAAACCTCAAGAGTAAGAACGTAGATGTAGTACTTGTTTTATATTATTGAATGTTGGTGTCCAACTGTGATGGCTGGAAGTGCTGCAGCCTTCTCGTGACCAGGAGGGGTGTAGCCCAAGAACAGAAGCTACTTCACAAAGATGACAGAGCAGAAAGCTGAAAAGGACCTGGGGCCTCGGCGTGACATTATTGAGCTTCTAAGTTAACCATCCTGTTTCTGGATCCACTCTAATTTCTGGTATGCAAAATAATTATTGTCCTTTCTTGTTTAAGCTGCTTTTAATGGAGCCATCTGTTACATGCAGCTGAAACCAGTCTAATATGAAAGATGTGACTTGTGGCATATTTTGTTGCGGGCATATTTCGTCTACCTCTCTGCCTAGCTAGCCAGAAACCAGGAAGTCAATGCACACCTACTTCACATTTATAGCTCAAGGGCTTGAGGGCCTTCCATGTCATCTAAAGTATAATAATAATATTTTAAAAACATAAAAGAATGATTTTCTTCTCAAACCATTTACATCCAACGTACAAGTCCCAGCCATCATAAAGCGATAATGATATCTGTGGCCCTTGGACTTCTCTGTTGCAGATGACAGGGCCATTCTACCTGGTTTAAATGGAAAAGGACTTTATTAAAAGTCATCAGAAGCTTCCAGAATCCCTAAGAGGGCCGGAGAGCAGGGCCCAGAGGCTGCAAACAGTGCCCAGATCATCACCTACTCATTCACATCTCACTGCGACCCCAGAGCCTCTGGGCTCAGGTCTTGCTGATGCTGCACGGTGGATGCAGCTGCTGCATCCTCAGGCTCTGGGCCGGACTCCATCCCTGACAGGCTCTCCATCCTCACTGGGAGAGAGTCCCAGTGGGCTGGCTTCTTTCTGTTTCTCTCCTGCTAAGGCCTCGCACAGTGCTGTGGTGGCTGACTCCCTAGACTCAACACTCCCAGCTTCATGAACACCTGGGAGAAGACCCTGGGCTCTCCCTGGGGAGGACCAACTCAAAATGTAGGAATTTCATCTAAGAAGAAGTCTTAAACATATTGAATAATAGGACAAAAGTCCATCATGCCATCTACTCAGGGCTCTCTTTAGCTGCAAAACTCCTTTTGAACAAGCTGAAAGTTT
Source organism: Erethizon dorsatum (assembly GCA_028451465.1). Taxonomy (NCBI): domain Eukaryota; kingdom Metazoa; phylum Chordata; class Mammalia; order Rodentia; family Erethizontidae; genus Erethizon; species Erethizon dorsatum. The sequence continues at coordinate 124,612,249 of CM051828.1, read as the reverse complement.
TGGGTCCAGCGGAGGAGCCAACTTTGGGGTAGTCAGTGGTCAGGTCACCAAACTTAGACATCTGAAGATCGAAGATCATGTCTTGATTCCACTACTAACCAGCTGAGTCCATGTATCAGCCTGGCCAGGAATGGTAACCTGGCAAGCTCCCTTGAGACCCAAAAGAGCCAGCTTCCTGTGACTAGGACCGCAGACCTCAGACCTCTTGTCAGGGGCTCAGGGAAACCCGCTCCAGTCCTGCCTCGGCCACCAGCTGCTGGTGACCTTGGGAATGTCATGAACATTCCTGGGGCCTCAATCGCCATATGTTTTGAAAGGTGGCTGAGACCAACGGTTTCTAGGTGTCCTTCCTGCTTCATTCCTCATTCCTAAAGTGATATCACATCAGTTGTCTCTTCAGAATCCCTATTGCTTCTGTAGCAATCGTTTTTCATGTAGTTTTTTCCTTTAGCAGGAATCACACACACATACAAAAAAAGCAGCTTCCCCAAGAATGTGATGCTCAAGCTTTAGTAAACTTGCACCAAATATTTTTCAAATTAAGAGCGACCGAGGAGTGTTTTTGCAAACAGAGCACCACGTTAACACCTTCTAATAATACAACTCTCTCCCCGAAGGTGCGCCACCGACCTGTGGCAGCAGCTGCCCGCTGACTCATCTGCCCTCCAAAGACCACAGCGGGGCCATGAGTGGCAGTGCCTGCTGGCTGCGCACTGTCCTCCCTTCCCTCCACCGTGTCAGGGACGCTCTGTATGGGTCCCAGGAGAAGGGGGCCTCCTTACCTCTCACCCCGGGGAGCCCATCAGCTCCTCTGGAGAGCCCGGTCCCACTCTTTCGAAGAGCAGCTCCTCCATTCCACCTTCAGGAGAACAGCGGCTTCGAGACCTCACCGTGTCTGCCCAGCAGCTGGTACCAGGGTGTCAGCACTCACGTCTCTTTGACCAGGGACAAGCTTCCATCTGCCCTTCTGGGCTTCAGTTTCCCCATGCTGCAAAAATGGGTATTTAAGAAAAAAACACTTGCCTCAAAGAATGAGCAGGTAAATATGCACAGAAGCCTCCAGCCCACCGCCAGGCACTTAGTAGGTGCTCAGCAAATGTAATTGTCCCCCTCCTTTCAGTGCCGTCTTGTTACCTGTGTGCCCTCTCTTTCCGGGGTGCCCCAGGCGAGTGCTCACCCCTCATAAGCGGCCCTCCCTTCAGACCTCACTCTTGAATCCTGTAAGGTTCCTTCCAGAACTGACATGCCAGGAACCCTGGTCTCCCTCATACCAGTCTCGTACTCTAACCCCGGCCCTGGGACCCTTGCCTTGTCTGTCCCCAGGCAGTGGTCTAGGCAGACAGTTCAAGCCACTGACTGAATTAAGGCAGACTGAATGATATAAATAGCGAACTGTGGTAACTTTCAGTGATGTGGTGTGGGGGGGCTGTGGGGCCCCATTGACAGGATTCATGGGGCCTGTGATTACACACACACACACACACACACACACACACACAGGATTGGGAGCTTCCAGAGCTGGAAGGAAGTTCTGTGCCCCTATTAGTTCCGTGATCCAGAGCTGGGCTCATCATGACCAAGGTCCTGTGTTCTCCAGCACATGAGTTAGCAGCCCTTCTGGGCACAGCGTGGCCAACTGACTGCTGGGCGCGGTGAAGGCCATGGCCTGGCCCTGCTTGCTGAGAGGCTCTGGAAACCACTTCCTTTCAGCTTCCCTTTCTTCTCACGACAGTGTGGTGTTTGTTGGATGTGACCCATGCTTCAGCCACTTCGAGCAGGTCCTACAACGACACGGCACTCAGTCATCGCTACAGTCTTCCAAGGTTCCGCGACTGCTCCGTTCCTGGGAAGAGAAAATGAGGCACAGCCCCAAGGCTGCACAAAAGCTGAGCAGGAACTAAAGCCTGGGCATTAGCCACCCCACTGTCCCTTGCCCTCCCCACCTGCCACAGGGAACCAGGTGAACTCCAAGAAGAGAGAATGCTCGGTTCACTTCAGCCACCGGAAGCACAAGTCAGAGGACCCCACCCTGAAAGTGTTGTTTGGGAAGGAAGGTGAATAATCTTCATGCTTCCCACCCATTTAAGCAGGTTTCACCATGGCTGTCTGGTAGAGAGAGCTCAATGCAATGCCTTGCAGCCAGACAGACTCCAGGCATCAATCTCAACTCTCACAGTGCTGCCCTTGGGCACAGGTACTTGTTCTGTGTGAGACTCAGTTTTCCTATCTGTAAAATGGGGACCTATGTGGACAGCAGCCATTGTGAGGAAAAAAGTCACCATGTCTGCAAAGGACTGAGCAGGGAGCCCCCCATGCAGAGGCTGCCTGGTAGCAATGGCTGAAACATACTTCTGCCCTCCAGTCACAAAACAGGATCAGCCAGGCTGCTTAAAAAGAGATGGGCTTAAAAAGGAAAAAAAAAAAAAGAAAAAGAAAAAGATGGGCTTAGATGGGTGTAGTAGTGCACACCTGTGATCCAGCACCCCCAAAGACTGAGGCAAGGAGGATCACAAGTTCAAGGACAGCCTGGGCAACTTACCAAGACCCTGTCTCAAAAAATAAAAAAGGGCGGAGGACATAGCTCAGTGCAAAGGCCCAGGGTTCAACCCCCAGTAATGAAAACAGAAGGATGGATTTCCTTATAGTTTTAAGGGTGAGTTCTGCCCCCAAGTCTCTCCCTGTTGAGCCCTCTTTCCTACTTCATCTCCCTCCTCTCTCTGCCTTGCAGAAAGAAAGCCAGTCTAAAAAAAGAAGGGAAAAAATGCCACCATTGGCATCTTCTCTGTCCCTTTTCTACCAGCTGCCATTTCCATGGTAACCCAAAGCCATTTGCTTTCCTCCTTCTGCTGGGCCTCCTCCCCTGCACGTTGTATGTGCAGCTGGTCTTTCCCAGACCCCAGAAAGCCACATTTAGTGTTTCTCTGTTTATCTCTAAATTTCCCACCCAGCTCTGCAACCTCCCAGCTTTCTGCTTCTCATACACAAGAAGCAGAAAGGATCATTCCAAACAACTGTCCACAGCGGTATTCATACACCCCTCAGATGTCTGTGGAAGACTTACTTTGTGCCAGCATTGTGACAAAGAGAAATCTGTCCATGCTGAATGGATGAAGAGGACCCATCCTTTCACAGATAGGGAAACTGAGGCCCAGAGAGGAAAGGTGACTGCACAGCTGGCAGCAGAGCATGTTTCAGAACCCTATGTCCTGATGTCCAGGTGGGTGCTGTGATTACCTTCACCATTCTCCAGCCCAAGCTTCCATCTGCAAGAAATATCACACCTTGGAGCCCTAAGACTGGGCAGAACCAGCCTGTTTCCCCCAAACTCCCTGGCTCCAGCTGAGGCTGGTGGAGTTAGGGCCCAGCCCTGCTTAGGGATGTCTTTCTGGCATGCTAATGCAGGGCCCCTCCACTGTGCAAACTTCCAGGTGTGCGGGAACCTCCCCGTCCCCCCACCTGCCTCCTTACCAGGTGCAGCTGGAGCCAGCACAGCTGCAGGCAGCTCTGCCCCACTTACCTGCCAGCAATATCTGTGAGCTGACGTCGCCTGGGCTGGTCGCCGCTCCTCCCCCACCCTGGCACTCTCTGCTTATTAAAATGCACCTGCCATCCTCCTCTCCTGCACCATGAAAAGGTTTGCTCAGCAGCCCAGACTCCACCTGCTCAGGAAAGGGAGGGAATGAGGGAGGGGGTTCACATTTTGTAAAAATTAATGTGCAACAAAACATCAGCTCTGGTGCCCTTTAAGGCAACAGCTTTGAGAGGCAAATGAATATTCAAGAGCTCTGATCACTCAGCTGAAAATCCTTCCTAGTGAGCACCTATTACTAATGGTGCACCCTTAGGGTGAAGTGTGGGGCAAATCCTGTATAGGTACAGGGTGCATCAACTCTGTCATCATCATCGTCATCATCGTCATCATCATCTACTCAGTTCTCACACTGTGCCAGGCACTTGACTGGACGCACTAAATCTAGTTTTACTTATACATGTTTGAGGCATCCCCGCTCTTTCCTTGTCTCATTTCCCTACTCCTCAAGAGCAACCACTTTCAATTCTTCAGGCCGACCTTTTTCAGACTCACCTTCATATACACAATGCATTTGTAGCACCTACTTGTGGGATTTGTTGATTGACTTCCCGCTGTGGAAATGAAGTCTCTCTCACCAGCTCCTGTGCCCATCCTGTACATATGTCCCACCTTCCTTCTTCCAACAGGATTATGGGGTCATCTTATTTCAATCAGTAGGGGCTTTGCATGGTTGTCTATGTGAATGCTACACCGAGACAAGCCTGAGTGTGTTTGTTTTTCCTTGGGGTCGGGGCGACAGAAACGCACCACTCAGATGTCATGTGGTGGGAGAGTAATTGGATGGTGGCCTCTGCAGCTGCCCCTCTGGGCCTATCTTTGTGCTCACTCTAAGGTCCCATTCCTACAGCCAGTGACTCAGCCCAGGCTCATTCCTGCAAGACATGGCACACCTGCAATGGCATCTTCAGCTGGAAAACCCCGTCATCAGCTGCTCTTTTCTGAGAACCTCACTACAGTGCAGGCTCTTCGTGTGTTGCTTCCTTCTTTCCCCCACTCGCCCACGGAGCTCAGCCCTGCTCTGGGGCCTGCACATTCTGCCATTTCCTCCTGCCTCTCCCTGTTGGGTTTCAAACTAGTTCTTTTCACAGTGAGTTCCTCTTTTTTTTTTTTTTTTAAGGCATCCTTCTCCATGGGGGAAGATATTAATTGTTAAGGAGAGTAAGGATCATTTAGTAGAAGTTTACTTCCCTCTGCATAGCTTGTTTTCTTTCTGTCTGTTTGGTAGTTTTAATAGTGAATACATTCCCCAAATTTTTGGGCTGAATGGTAGTATTTATAAGTAGTCACTAAAAAGCTAACGGCAAGGCTGTGGGAGGTGGCTGCAGGGAGCTGGTTATGTTGGGTGGTCTGGCTGGGACGTTTCCCCGGGAAATCCCAGCTCTTAGCGTCTCTAATTCTACTCTTTTCACTGCTAAAATTTTGCACACCTGGCCCTTTCTCAGATGCCAATGGAGCAAGCTAATCAGCCCAGTCAGCTTTGACAGAGCCATACCCAGCCCAGCTCCAAGCAGATCCTGTTCACAATAAAGATATTGTTTTTGGTAATAATCGTGTAAGGGTTGGCATTAAGCATTTCTTCAAAGATTTCCAATTTAGCTTTTAGAACAAACTATTAATAGTTAAACAAATACATTTTCAGTTTAAATATATCATGCAAATTCAGTGGAATATTTCATGAAAGAACTAAAATCTGCACTTACCTAACCAAAGTACTGTGCTCAGTTCACACTGTAGTTTACTGAGTTCAACTTTAAGCATTGATAAAATTTCCAGGTGCCATTAGAATGGAAAGGGCAAAATAAATAATTCTGCATTTTCGTCCTCACAAACCCTGCATTCTCCTTGTGGATTCAGAGTCCCTGTTACAGATGCAAGACCATGTGATGCTGAGGGACAGGGACACTTGTTCCACCCAAAGGGTCTGGGACACAGCCAAGTGCCAGCAGCTTACTCTGGGACGGATGTGCCCTGCTCAGCTCGGATGCATGAGGGCTCTTCGGTGAAAATGCTTATGGAAGGATGAGGGGTAAAAATGTGCTGTTTTGAAACATACATCTGTGTTGCTGATATTCCACAGAAACCACACAGCTGGTTAGAACACAGAGCAAGAGAAAACATTTTTCAGAAAAATACTCGCTGACATTGTTTACAGTCATCAGTGCATGATGAGAATCAAAAGCGGATTGGCTACTTTTATTATGGTAAAATGTGTACAAAATTAAAATATGCCATTTTATCCATATGGTGGCATTAAATCCATTTCCTTTGTTATGCAACCATCACCACCACCCATCTCCAAAATGTCTTCTCTTCCCACATGAAATGCTGCACTCCTTGAAATAATATTTCCCAACTCCCCCTCCATGTACTCCAGTAGCTGCTTCTCTACCTGATGTCCCTGTGAATTTGACTGCCCTGTATATGTGGAATCATACAATATTTGTTACTTTGAAACTGGCCTGTTTCACTTAGCACATGGCTTTCTTGTTTTAACATGTATCAGAATTCCATCCCTTTTAAAGGCTGAATAATATTCCACTGCATGTGTAACCCACAGTTTACTTACTTGTGGATACTCGGGTTATTTCCACTTTCTGCAAGTAGTGAATAGTGCTACTGTGGATGTGGGTATATGAATATACTTTTGAATTATTTATTTCAGTTTTTTAAATACATATACACAGAAGCAAAACTGCTGGATCATGTGGCAATTCTACGTTTAATTCTTCAGGAACCATGTCACTCTTCTCCACAGCGGTTGCACTATTTTACACTCCCAAGGCAGTGCACAAGGGTTCAGATTGCTTCACATCTTTGCCAACATTTGTTATTTCATCTTTTTTTAAAATCGTAGCCATCTGAATGGATGCGAAGCAGCAGAATAACTTTTAGTCAGTTCTACTGTTTCTGTGAAATTCTTTACAGACAATGCGCAGCTGTTACCCACACCCCAGGAAGTCCCCTGCTGCTTCCCTTGATGCCTTGTACACCCTTGCATTGGCACTTGTCAACCCTGCCTGTGCTGCAGCACTGCACCTGGGCACCCCAAGTTCAGAGCCTCTCTCCTCGGCCTGTCTAGAGAAGGAGCTTCCCATCTCCTGCTGGACTGGAAAAGGGGCATTCCCAGTGGCAGGAAGTGACAGAAGGAAGCCAGAAGTCTAAGTACATCTTGACCTTTCAACCAATCCTCCCATTTCCAACTGCAAATCAGTACACTCTCTCTCTCTCTCTTTCTCTCTCTCTCTCTCTCTCTCTCTCTCTCTCTCTCTCTCTCTCTTCTGAAAGGCTGGGCTGCCCCTTCCAGAGCCTTTGGGGAGTTCTGTAATGTCTACCCATTGTGTCTCAGACCCATTTTGGCATAGGCTTTAGTGCTTCCACCAGTCACTGGCCTATACATAGATCCCATGTCTGTTGCTGTCTCACCCCCTTCTCTCTTTGGTCTTGAGGATCTAAGTCTTCTTAGAAACCTACTTACTGTCAATTTGATGGGATTTCAGGAGGGAGCTGGTCTCAACGTGTGTTCAATCTATCTTGTATAAGCCTCTAGTAATAAATATGCAATATTTAACTTAAATTTTACTATTAAAATGAGGGTGTGAGCTGGATAGAGGTGAAGGAGTATTTGGAGCTTTGGGTAGGGTCCCCAAAGCAAAGTGTATCAATAAAAGCTCCCCTGCCATGGTAACATATGAACTAAAATGGGAAGGAAGGGTAAGAGCTTGATTCATTTCTCATCTGTTCTGCACAGAGAAGAGAGGCATAAAGTTGTGATTCATTTATTGTCTGCTCACCCAAAGTGATATTGAGTAGCTCCCCCACCCCATGCCAGATGCCACATCCATGGTGTGAGACTCCAGCCCATCAAGCCACTCCAGGGCTCTTTCTACTGCTGTTGGCTCTCAGAATCACCCTACCCTGCTTCCAAATGCTCATAAATCTCCCAGACTCACCCAGCTGTCCAAAGTTCCTGTGTGTAACAAAAGCACCTCAACCTGACCTTTGTAAAATCAGTGGACAATTCCTCTCTCCTCCAGGCATGAAGGCTACATAAAGGTCACTTAAATGATGCTCTGATGAAATAATAAGATCATGCAAGATTCATCGTCGATGACAACCCTACATGGGACAGATAATCCTGCAGGAGGCAATAGAACTGACCTGAGTCTTTGCCCACAGAGAAGAGATTCAGAATTCAGAGGATGACCTTGAACAAAACTTCAGCCTGCTCCTGGACTAAGCAATAGGTACACATAATTTATTGGAAATGAAGTTCAGTGACTGACAGGTTGGCAGTGATTAATTATCTTAATATTTGCTCTGGGTCCTGAGGATGTGTAGAATGATTAAAGAGGGGTTTTGGAAGCAGTGACTTGTTTGCACTTGGTCCCCTAATTGTTTGCTAAATGAGTCACCATAATTACATGTAACATCTCAATGCTCCCCCAAGTAAGACTTGCACAGCATGGGAATAAAAAGGAAATTCCCAAAGCATCAACACAGTGGGAAGTGGGGGTACCCTGAGACATTCCAGAAGGCGTCACAGATGTGGCCTGTCAACCCAAGGCTCTGATCTTGCATACTGCCCTGATTTGTAGACTAACATGGGAAGCAGCTCACATGAGCCTTGGAGCAGTGTTGTTTCACAGCAAAATGTCAATAGAGTGGTTCAGATGCAGGCATGTGACCTTCAGGTAAGGCAGTGTATTAGCCTTGGTGCCACCAGGAGACCTTGGTGCTAGACCTGGCACTGGCACACTGAGTGCGGGGCAAAAGACCTGAGGAACAGAGAGTTAGACTGAGTCACGATGGGTCTCCCTGGGCCAGGCACCCTCATTCATCCCTCAAGCCTTACAGCCACTGGACTCCAGGCTTCCTTGCCCAAAGAGGAGAAGGAAGTCCTGGACATGGCCTCCTCCTGTGACAGGAGAGGAAAGCCACAACCTCACATCATCCAACCTCCACTACTGGCTCATCTCAGCCACTGCTTGGCTAAGAGGGTGTCAGTTGAGTGGGGAGATGAGTAAAGGGGGCATCCAAGACAGGTCTTAGGCGGCCCGATTTCCCAGAAACCTCTCTCCTGATTTCAGAGTGACTTTACCAGTCAGCACCACGGACAGCAGCGACCACTTCTGCTTCCTGGGGACAAAACTCAGAAAGACTCAGATACTGGATCTGGGAGTGACTGAGAGGTCATGAAGCCCAGTCGGCCCCTTTATAGAGGAGGACTCTGAGGGCCAGAGATCAGAGGGGATTTTCCAGGATCAAGCCAAGTTCAGGAGCTCACGACAAGCAGGGTCTTGCTGTCTGTGCTGTGTGTTGCCCCTCCTGGACTCCAGGTTCCTCGAGGCAGGGGCTCAACCTAACTCACCTATGTCACCAGAACCTAGCACAGGCCAGGCATAGAGGGGGCACCCGGTTCACCCCATTTAAATATCGCTGTTAAGCCAGGTCTTCCCAGGTGCACCCTATGGGCCAAGGCCAAGGAGAACCTCAGCTGTGATCAGGAAGTCCGTGCAGCTTAGAGCTGGCACTACCATGTCTCATGGGCAAAACTTTGTGATATTGCAGCTTTTCCCAGCTATGTAAATTGTCTCCTCAATAAGACTGGGAATTATTAGTTCATATTCCCTGAATAATTAATAACGCCTAGCATGAATAGTTGTAGGGTGTCCACACAAAATACTGCCTTGACTTGAGAGAGACAGAGACAGAGAGAGAGACAGAGACTTAGAGAAATTTAAAAAGAGAGGGAGAAGAACATGATATATCACTGAGTCACTACTCTTGTTCAGTGGCCCCCAAAGCCAAAGATCATCCCTTTGAGCAGGTAGGGCTCCCTGGCCAGAGTTAAGACTGTTCATCATTTACTCTGATTAGAAGGAAAAAGTAAACTTATGACTCACTGTTGGTTTAAAATCAGCTCCCCCTTCCCCAAACCCAAAGCCAGGACAAGAATTGATTCTATTAATCTTCTCCTGGGGTATGCTCTGGGCAACACATTTGCATCCACTCATTAGTCACTGGCTGTCACCTCCCCAGAGTGTAGGTGCTGCTGCCAAGTAAAGTCTCAAAACAGGAAGCTGAGTCGTGGACCAGCCCCAGGCCTCTGCTGCAGGTGCTACTTGTTGGAAAAGTGTGAGCGATGGCAAATGCAAAGACAGTAAAGTCAAGAGAAGTAGGCCTCCTCCCACCTGTTGGAGAAATCCCCAGCAGACAGCCCGAATAAGGATCTGGGGGCTCCAAAGAGGAAGTGCAGTCATGCAACTCTACTGATCTGCTCACATGTGGTTACTATGTTGACCACCATGGCTCTGCTTCACCCACCAAATCAAGTCGGAATGGCAGAGCATCAAGTTCAGGGTCATCCTGTGACTTCGGACTTGTGGTTACCCCATCCTAATCCATATCCATAGCTCTAAGTCCACCGGAGTGCTCAGTTAGGCACATGTAATGCAATCTTTTCTGACCTCTGTACAAAGTTATCTCTGCTCTTCCCTCCTAAAAATGCCTGTCCACTGGATTGTGCCTGCCTCCCCCCAGCTCCCCAGTCAGCTGGGGACTCCAAGCTAAGCCAGCCATCCCGTCAGTGCCCCAGAAGTGGACCCTGTGTGTCCCTCCTCCTGCCCCTGCACAAGAGTGATTTACTTACTGCCTCCCTTAAGTTGGGGATTCTTGGGGAAAGAGAGCCTGTGGTGTGGACACAGGCTGATGGACCCACATCCTTGCCATTCCCCATGCCCCCCACCATGTGACAAGTGAAATTTGATCAGCTGACTCCAGGTACAAGGCTAGGTACATGTTAGTCCAAGCTACTGTAGTAACCTCTTCCACCAGTAGTCACGAATCCAGGGTTAGCCCAGGAGATGGTTTTTGCTCGGGGCAACAGGATCAGAGAGCTGGTCCAATTAGAAGGAAGTCAAAGGCTGTACCAGAAGAGTAGGTGAGGAAGATCTTTCTCTGCCCTGGTCATGAGGGAGGAAGGATATTGGTCCCATGGCCCTTGGCCATGAGGGGAGCCAGCCTCAGTGTATGTACAACCTGTGCCTGCTGGAAGGTTGAGATAGGAGACTGCATCCTCCATGACATTAGGGAGCCTCTGGTCCTCGGCCACCCTCTGAGTTTCTACTTCCACTTCCACTCTCAATGCATTTCCAGTACGGGCGAGTGTGGACTGTGTTATCTGCCATTCACTGTTGGAACCCTGAACTGATATACTCAGCCTCAGTCATCTTCGTCCCAGTGCTAGAACCCTGCAGGAGACTTGAGATGCTTCAAACTGAGAGTGTCAGCTTTGGGATGCTCAGTTTCTGATTAAGAAATGAATGCATGAAGAAGAGGAGATAAGTGGACTGAATGAAAGGAGAACATCAAACACCAGGTTGGGTTGGATGTAGGGCAGGAATAACAATTACCTTACGCAGACTCCGGGGCAGCCAGCACTTCCCTGGGTCCCCTGGCTCCTCTCCACCTTCCATCCTGCCTGGTGGCACAGATGCTTAGGCGGGCATTACTGGATACACTGTGTATTCTATATTCAAGGTACTTGTCAGGAAATGCTTTAAAGGTGTATGTTAATATTCACCCATGTAATATTATTTTATATCCTTCTTTGTCCATCAGTATCACATAAAAATGTAAAACTCCTTTATCTTAATACAACTACGAGTCATATCTCTCCATGGCCTCTGCTGATCATTATCAATGTATCAACCCCGGTTTTTTATCTTTGTAATTGATCTATATTTCTGCTTTCTGTGTTATTTCACTTAACTGTTTCATTGACAGGTAGCAAAGCATGAAAGGATCTTATCTGTATAGTCATCACATTTACCATTTTAAATGTCTGCACTTTCTCTTCTGGTAATGGTGGGCAATTTTAGGCAGGCATGGGGCGCCTCTGGTTCTTCACTGGTTGGCCACTGGAAAGTCCAGCTGCACACACTGCTAGAGCAGCTCCTGCTTTAAGATGCCAACTGCCTATTAGGTCCCAAATCTACACTGCTCAGCACCAATTAACCCTGAGCTGGAATTCCCAGGACTGTGCTCGTCTGTGTTCAGAGTGGCCATGTGCTGTCATCCTACATGTGACTTCTATCTCTTCAGCTGGGACCAGAGGAAGGAGCAGTTTTCAAAGAAGTGGACCCTGGGGGATGGAAAATCACCTTCCACTCCCCTCCACTCCCACATTTTTATTGCATGTCAGTAAATTACTGTGTGCATTTGAAATATGCATTCCAAAGCAGGATTCCCTTCCCAGGCGGGCCTCCTGAATTTGGGCCCAGCCCTGCCACCCATCGCTGTCTGACTTTGGGTCTTGGAAGTGAGCTCCTTGTCATGATGTATTCAAGCCAATAAACAAGGACTGGCTATGCTCAGCTGATAGTAACTGAGCATTTACTATCCGCCAAGTACAGCGGGAGCATGTGGCATGTGTCAATGTGGTGAGTCTCCAAGATGAAACTGAGGCACAAAAAGATGAATAGCTAGTTCTGGATTAGATAGCTAGTGTTCTGTATTCAGAGAAGTGCAAGCTGACTTGAGCTCTTGCCACGCATCAGGTTAGCAGTGAAAGTCCTGCGTGAAGGCAGGCATGGGGGTGAACGAGTGAAGACAGCCCCAGGCAGGGCGCTGTGCACTGTTTGGAATCCCCACTACGTAGAGCTGTGCCCTGGTGGTGTCAAACAGCTGGGCTGACATTCAGTGTCCCAGCGATTCCACCCTCTCCTTCAGCCCCCATAGAGGGAAACTATGGCCACTGAAGGAGACAAATTAAAAAATGTTCTTTACACTGCTTTGCACAGTAGCAAAAGGCTGCGTAACCTAGGCCTCCATCTCTGGGCGAGTGGAGAGGAAAGCATACTGTATACATGGGCAAAGCTGTCACCTGGAAACATGACACGTGGGATGTTTAGTCCCAGATTATATAACTTCTTTGAGGGGCGTGAGCAATGAGTGTCTGGAAGGAGGTACCATCTGTGAGAGCGGATGTGTAGGGAGGAAGCGGACAAGAGGTTCAGGAAGTGAATGGAAACTTGGCTCCCGGGCGTCTGAGAACCAAGCTGGGAGGTGCAGCAAGCAGCTTCGGACACCACAGCATCCTTGCCGCCCCCGGGGACCGAGTCCGATGGCCCTGCCACAAGAGGAGAAGGGCCACTCCATTGGCTCCTCCTCCCTCGGGGCATTTTTAAGTGCCCTGTCCTCATGTCGGGGCTCCCAGAAGGTGACCTCCGTGTCTTTGACCAAGCCCACCCGGGAAAACGCTTCATACATGTTATTGCCTCAAGTCTCCAGACCCTATGAGCAAGACACATGGGACAGAGAAGGGAGTCGGGTACCGCCAGTTCCCGCACTTCCTGAGGCTCCCTTTTTATCCTTATTAGGAGCGATAGCACATGAAGAGGAGCGATCCATGATGCTCAGGGATTTAGGACATGTATGTGTGTGTATATATATGTATGTATGTTACACATGTAGACATGTATTTATTTACTCGCAGTACTGGGAGTTAAATCCAGGGTCTTTGCACTGAGTTACATCCTCCATCCCCTTTTTAAATTTTTTTTTGTATTTTGAGGCAAAGTCTCACTAAGTCACTAAATTGCCTGGACTAGGCTCAAAATTGCAGTCCTCCTGCCTCAGCCTCCCAGAGCGCTGGTATCACAGGTGTGTACCACCATTCCCGAGAAGGACTGGTGTTTATTAAGCATCTACTGTGCACCAGGCAGGTGTCAATATTTTCTGCACATTATCTCATTTCACTCTCTCATCAACCCTAGAATTAGAGACGTTTACCCCCAGCTGTAAATGAGAAAGCAGCCATAGTGACTCAGACAGACTAACCGCTCCCCAAATCCAACAGCTAGAAGCGCAGAGAGGAGAATGAAGTCTAATTCTCCCTATTCGAGGGTCATGAGCTTTGTGCAGGTCGAACATGGATACTTAAGCTTTTTCTTGAAAACAAAAAGGAAAAAAGAAGCCCTCTGTGCCGGAGTGCCGGTTATTTTCTAAGATTCTGCAGCATTCGCCTCTCCCTGCCGTGACGCTCCTCGGAATGAATTCACCATTGCTGGCAGGGGCGGAATTCAATTTTCCTCCTCTAGAATCCTCCAGAACTAAGACTAGGCCGGGCAGTCTGGGTGTTAATAACGCTCCTCTGAGCCGCGCCGGCCTGGGGAGGTGTCACTCAGCTGACGACTGGAGGGGACCATGAGGACGCGAGCGAGGACTGCAGCCACGTGGGCAGGCAGGAGGGATCCCCGGGCTTGCTCGCTTTTGGGTGTGAGGACACACGTGTGTGCACCAGATACATCGTACCACACAAACGCACCACACACCACATAAACACACCACACATATATGTACCACATAAATACACCACACCACACATCCATCGCATAAGCACACCACATACCATATAAAATACCCCCACACCACACATGCCACACACACACACGCCAAATAAACACATGCCACACACCACACACATACACATCACATAAAGATACCACGCAGGGCACACACACATACACACCATTTAAACACACACCACACTGCATGAACTATATGTATACAAACACTACACAAACATATCATACACATATGCATACATTACATACCACAACCACACATAACACAAATACCATATGCACATCATCATGCACGCCACACATACACATCCCATAAAAACAGTATACTACACCACACATGCTGCACAAACATCACACAAAACACACATACCACACACAATATACCTGCACATGTATCACTTGCACGTACACACATATACACTACACACGTAAATACACACATGCACATAGATCCCACATGCACATGCACCTCACAAACTATAACACATATGCACACATGTACTTCTCTAAGGGACAGCACACATACAGAAACACCACACAAAAACACTACATGTGCATATGTACACACCGGACACAGCACAAGTACATCACACATGTGTGTATATGCCACACACTCAAGACACATATGAACACTGTAACTGGCATACCACACACAGCACACAGATCACAGTACACACCACCCATAAGCCCACCACACATGCATACACCACATACATACATACTTACACATACACTGCAACACACAATGTACGCATAAACACACATCACACACAATACCCACATATACCCACCACACACAAAACACACATATGCACACGCTTCACTTACAACACTCATAAATGTCACATACTGAAGATACACATATACCATGTACACTTGCATGTATACACACAACATACATAAACACACACACCAGAAACATGCACACCCAATTCACACATATAGGCATGCACACATATAAACACTGCACATGTATTGTGTGCACATATATGCATACACACCTATAAACATGCACACATACACACATGCACACATCACACATACACAAATAAACACACATACACAACACTTAAGTGCACATTGCTCCACATACACCACGCCTACACACCATACCACACCACGCACATACACACATACACACACAGTACGACACAGAAACAGGCGCGTGGTGCAGGTTAGTGCCTTCCTCAGCTTGAACGTAAGCCAGGCTCCCACGAGGCAACTCAGCACGGGAGCGAAGAATCCTAAGTTCCCAGCTCACACCCTCTGTATTAAAACAAAATGAAACTTCAAAGTCTTTTTCGACTCCTGATTTTTTTTGTTGCACAAGCAGCTTTATGCCCGCAAGGAAGATGGGGAGAAAGACAGCGTTCTGCACTCCAGCCCCACACTTCGTTCTCACTCTGTCTGTCCCTCTGCTTCCCTTTCACAGAAGAAGCCGAAGTCCTGCAAAGCTCTGGGTCCCTTTTGTGGGCTAAGCATTATTTTCAGAGTTACTGTTTCCAGCCAAAGTTTATTCCACCCAGTGGAGAACACCTCATTTACTTCGTGCGTGACTGTTCCTCCTGCTGCATCTGTTTAGCTCCGTCCAAGGTTTGCCACCGTCAATGACAGTACAGAGCACATTTGGGGAGGGGGGTTCTGCCCTCCGGGGAGGGTTTTGTGAGGCTCAGTGGATCGATAGGGGCAGGTGCTGGGAGGGGTTAGGCTGAAGCTGTGTTTTAGAAACTTCATTTTTGTGGAACTCTTGGATAACCAGAGAAGGGGGGGCGACTCAAAGAAAAGTGGGAGGCCAAGCGGTTGGCTAGGCTGAGGCTCAGCACCCCCAATCCATGCCAGTCAGAGCCTTGCTTTTGTCTCTCAGATGTTGGATTTCTGCAGACAATTTTGTTTCAATGTAGTTTGAAACTCAGAGGTCAGAAATATCCCTAAGAACATTCCTATCCAGCTCCCATTCGCTCATCAATGCGTATTTTCATTCACTGATGAGTATTTTCATTCATCTAATCACTCCTTCAGCATTTTCAGAAGATCCATCATGTACAAGCCTAGACACAAAAGGTAAGAATGTGAACAGCGAGTCCCTGCTTTATAGGGGCACAATGTTACTAGTGGGAGGGAGAGAGGTGCTCTAATAATGCTAATGTGGATAAGAGCTTCACATTTGTTGAGCTTTTCCTGGTCATCAGCACTTTATCTCCCTTGATTTTCCCAAGAGAAAGAATACGCTGTGCCCATTTTACAGATGAAGAGAACATTGAGGCTCAGTAACAAGTCAAAGGTTCCAGAGCTGTGAAGGACCATGTTGGATTCAACCCAAAATCTTTTTGCCAGGCATCTGAACTCTCTACTACCACACATCCCTGAATTTCTTGAAGTGACTTGTTGAGACACATGACAACTACTACGTGGAACAAACCATAGACTAAGAGAATCCCAAAAGGAAAGCAGATGAGTCACAGAGGCCCAGAGAGGGCAAGTGCTTCCAGCAACATTCTCCAGTTAAGGGAAGAGGAAGCCGGGACTGGACCCCAGGAGCCTGGACTCTGGGTCCAGGGCACTGGCTGCATCAGCAAAGTCAAGGCTTGGCTTCTGCACCCTCAGGCAGGATTGGGGGAGCCATGGAGGTTCCTGAGATGTGATGGACCTGCCAGAGCAGGAGCAGCCACGGTGACAACGAGGAGAAATCTCCCTGACAAGGGACGACGAGGGAAGTGCAGGCGGTTAAGCCCGGCAGATCCTCCCAGGCTCTCTGTGAAACTGGGTCAGCCCCTGACGCTGAATGCCCTCTTTGCTTGGAGTTTTCTACCTGGAAATGCATTTCACACACCACAGATGTCATTACTGCCCCGCAGGGGATGGAGCCGTCTGAGAATGCACCCCAAAGTGAATGGCCAAAATTATGCAGAATCTCAAGGAAATGGGGATCAGGGACAACGTCTCACACTGTCCTCCTCCTTTCCGTGGAGCTGGCGTCTGAGGTGGAAACGTGGTGCAGGGAACACAGGTGCAGGAGCTGTGCTGGGGGTGGGGAGCTGTGTGTTACAGGAAAGCGCAGGAGGCAGCCAGGCTGCAGCCACAAGGGTCCCACTGCTGCGGAGCACTTGGGGACAGAAGGAGCCCCGAACCTGTTCCCAAACAGTGTGACCCTTCTCTTCATTGGCTCCTAGTCTCTCCTCAAAGGTCCAATGTGCCCACTAGACCAGGGGTGACAGGCAGGGTTCTGCAGAATAACCAACCTAGTAAGAGCTACTGTGTACCTTACACACCCACACACACAGCCCGAATGTACACAGTGCGATCAAGACAGTGTGTAAAATTTTTAAATGTATCGCAGTAAAAGACTAATTGCCATGAATCCCTGTCAAAGCACTGCTCCTCGCTGCATACACCCTTCCCTGTCATTCTTGGCACTTTCTGAAGCAATTCCGGAAGTCCTCTCTTGTGTCTTTGTGAGATGGGATAAAAAACACAGTGAATGCTGCTGCCAAGTGCCATCCTACAGAAAGGCAGGCGTGCCAGAAACATCATGGTGTGTCCTCATCCATATTCACACAGATCTGGCACTGTGTGACTTCTGGCTTTACCCCAAAGTCAAAATGACCAGGAAAGGTCAACATTTTGAACTGATTCAGGACATCGAGGAGGCCATGAAAACACAACTAGAGACGCTCACAAAAGAGGACGATGGCATAAGTGTGTTTATTAAAGTGAGGGGGGGTATTTTGAGAGGGATTAATGACACTGTGTTTTTTACTGTAATAAAATTTTTAATATTCACCATATTTTTCAATTCACCTCATATATACCTTAAAGATACAGACCTTGTCTATCCTTATAGCTATATTGAGATACAAACAACTCTATATGTACTTACATACATGGTCGCTCAGCAGGGGATTGGTGAGCACGACACCTGTGGTCACCAACATCTGCAGATGTTCCAGTCCCTCACGTACTATCTGTGCATAACCTACACACATCCTCCTGTATGTTTTGAATCAACGCTAGAGTACTTTGGCCCTGATACAATGTAAATGCTATGCAAATCGCTGTTCTACGGATATCACTTAGGGAATCATGACCAGGAAAAACCATCTGTACGTGTTCAGTACAGACATAGTTTTTCCCAAGTATTTTCCATCTGTGATGGAATCTTCAGAAGCAGAACCCATGGATGTGGAGGTGTAGATTGATTTTCAGGCACAGGCTCCCACTGTCATGAGAGCTGGTGAGTCTGAGATCTGTAAGGTGAGCCGGCAGACTGGAACCCAGGCAGGAGACGAAGCTGCAGTCCTGACGCAGAATTTCTCCTCTGAGAACTTCTGCTTCTTCTTCTTTTTTTTTTTTTTTTTGTGGGTACCGGGGGTTGAACTCAGGACCTCGCACTTGCCAGGCAGGCGCTTATGCCTCTGAGCTATCTCACCAGCCCAGAACTTCTGCTTTTATCCTTAGCCTTCCACTGACTGGAAGAGGCCAAGCCGTATTATGGACGGTATCCTCCTCAAAGTCTACTGGTTGCTGATGTTCACCACATCCACAAAATACGTCCCCAGTAACAAGCACCTACATTGTATTTGATTTGACAACTGAGTTCCGTAGCCCAGCCAAGCTGAGGCCCAGACTTAGCATCACTCCGGGATATCTGTAAGGTCCTTCCCAGCTGAGAAATGTCCAGGACATGTTGATCGTTTGTGCCCAGCACACACGGGAAGCACGGCAGAGCCCCAGATGGACCCACCAAGATGACATGTCCTTCCCTTTTCTGGGCCCAGATCATGCTCTGCAGCAGACGGCTGGTTCTGCACCCCAGCTCTGCCATGTACCAGTTCTTAGGCCTGAACCCCTTCTCCTCACCTGTCAACAAGGTGCCCACAATGCTGTAGAGGGTTAAAGGGAGTAGTATTGTGAGCTGCTTGCAAAGCAAAGCACATCAAAAGTGCTCAGGAAATCATGCCCAATGATTCACAGCTTTCAGATCCTCTCCTCTTGAACCCCCTTCTGTCAGGCTCACACTCCACCCCTGCCTGCAGCAGCAGTGCTCAGGGACACCTGACCTAACCCATCAGCAGCACTGCCCCAGTCCTGCCTCTGCTCTGGAAACATTCCTGCTGCTCTGGCAATGCGTTTCCTTCATGGGTCCCTTCCTCCTCCCTCCCCTCCTCCTCTTCCTCCTCCTGCTTCCTCTCTGCCCCCCTTCATGGGCTCTTTCTCATCACCCCTGCCCTGTGCCCCCTCTGCCTCTTACCTGGCAGTTTTTTCATGCTTCATATCCTGCTGTCTGGTCCTCTCCTCTTTGAATCCTAGGACAGGCAGTTTGACTTTCATTAATTGCGTTCTCCCCAGTGTCTGGAAGAGCGCCCAGCACACAGACATTGGTCTGCTGATAACTGATCGATGTGATTGTGGACAATGCTGACAGTGATGGTCTAATGAAGGGTGTGTGTGCCCACAGAGGACACAAATGTGCTGTGATCACATCTGAAACCCCATCCCATCTGCACCACTTAGTCCTTAACTCACCTGAGCCAGATCCACCCAAGAGAATTAGGTGACATCAGTCCAAGAACCAAAGGATGCTCATTCTGCCTCTGATGGGCCACAGCTATCAGGGGTCTGACGGGGACTCAGGCAAGAAACCAGCAGGAAAGATAGGCTTGCAAGCAGCTGGGGCCCTTGCTGTGAACCCTACGAAGGTGAGAGCTTCCCTGTCATCAAGTCGTCCATCCCACACTCCGTGTTAGAGCTGGGCACGTGTTGGTCCATCTGGGCCCCCAAGGAGCTTGCAGCCTGGCTTCACAATTTGATTTTATGCTCATACCTACTCCATATTCCTTGTTATCAGATGTTTGGGGTTCATATTCTTTTTCTGTAAATGAGTCTTGGGTTAATATCTACTGTAGTCCATTTTCTGTTGCTATAGCTGAATACCACAAAGTGGATAAAGAATAGAGGTTTATTTACTCATGGATTTGAGGCTGGGAAGTCCAATATCAAGTCAAGGTGCCAGAAGCTGGCAAAGGCCTTCCTGCAGCATAATGTAGCAGAGGGCATCACATGGTGAGACACAGCAAGCTGCTACCTCGGCTCTCTCCTTCTCTTATAAAACCACTAATGCCATCATGCAGGGCCCACCTTCATGACCTCATCTAACTCCAATTACCCTCCACAGGCCCCACTTCCAAGTACTATTAACATGAGTCTGAGGATTAAGTGTCCAACACATGAACTTTTGGGACACACATTTAGACCATAACAGTATCTTTGGGCATAAGAGCCTTTCCATTTTTGGATCATTAATTTCTTGGACTGTTGGACAGTTCGCTTTCCACCCTACAACATCCAGCCCTCTTCTCTCTTCTCTTCAGCATCACAGCAGAAGCAGATATCACATTTCCCAGAATCCTCCTCACGAGTCCTGTTTCACTTCTGCAAACAAGACATGTGGAAGTGAAAAGAGGAGATGCTGTTAGTGTTCGTGGGAATCAGGAGGTAGGTAGCTGGGATCACCGATACCAAATTACCTTTGCTTCTGGCTGCTCACTGAAGCTTTCTTGCTCCAGGGCTGCGAGCAGCTGGGATTCCTGGTTGTGCCTTCACAGCGACTCCCAAACATTCCTAATCCCCAAGATGGACACCATGGTGTCTCCCAGGTCCCCTCTTCAGGGAAGACACACACATCCTCTGGCTACTGATGGATCACAGCTGTATCCCTCGCTGAGCATTGCTTCCCTAGCAGAATATGGCCTCACCCAAGGTCACCCCTCTCCTAAGGGTATTCTGAAGTCAGTGGCTGGATACAAAAGCTCAGTTTGGGACAGCTCTGAAGGCCTGTCCTAGCTCCAGAGCTCCACTTAGGAGTAGCTGAGGTTTCACAGCAAACACTGCAAGACAGCTTCTCCCTCCGCCTAATCCTTCCTCTTCTCTCTACAGCTGTGTCCTCCAAAAACACTCCCAGTAAGCCTTCTTGAGTCTGTTTCCAGTAAGCTTCATCTAACACACTGATTTTTGCAGCCCACGCCCTTATGATCATTGAATAAGGCATATGATTCCAGCACTGGTTTGTTGTGGCAACTGTCACTAGTTATCTTCACTAAAACAGAAGCTGGGACTAGAAGTGGAATTCTCCCATAACTACAAACCTAAAATATGTGATGCTTTCTTTGTGGGTGACAGCCATTGAGGCCAAATATAACAGGGTGGAAATATGTCAGTTCATGTTGTCATTAAACAGCGACACATGGTGAAACTGTTGCTTACAGTTATTTGGGAAGCGGACCACGTGCCTCACGAATTGGCAGCTCGGGAGCAGCACTTGGGAAACATCAGTGGTGGTATCTGTTATTGGCTGTCTTGATAAGATATTATAAGAATTGATGAGCTCAGATCCAAAAAAGGGGAGAAGGGAGTCCAGAAATGTGAAGACTTGCAGGGATGAAAAAGCCAACTATTTCTAGATTTCAAACAGGAAGACAAAGGAGCAAAAGAGGCACGGGGGGGGGGGCGGTGAGATGGCTCAGCGTCATAAGCGCCTGCCTTGCAAGTGCGAGGGCCCGAGTTCAACTCCCGGATCCCACATACGAAAAAGGGGCCGGTGATATTGCTCAGCGGCACGGGTGCCTGTTGGCGCGCGAGGTCCTGAGGTCGACCCCCGGTACACACAAAAAAAAAAAGAGGCACTGGGCTTCAAAAGTCCAGCCAAACTTCCCCAAAAAGGTCAAGTTCCCAGGATAGATCAGAATAAGAGTATGGGGTTCCCTACCTACGGGGCCAGATAATGCCAGTGCAGCTTCCATTAAGTTGGGTGGAGCATAGGACAAAGTAGAAATGAAATAATGCAGACTAGGAACTAGTGTGAGAGCAAATTTGGGGTTTAGGTATTTACCTGATGCACAGACTTGGCTGGGAGCAAACAGATCAGAAAAGTACTAAGTATTAGGGTCAGACTACCAACGTGACCACAGTCAGACTGAACAAGCCCTTTGCTGTTTGAGTCACATTACATCCTCACACCAATCTTCTGGACCAGCATGTGGGCCAAAGAGCCAAGCAGACCCCAGGAAGGGCTTGTTTCTTAATGCCTGACTCATGAGCTACCAAAGAGGCTCAACAAAGGGAAGACTTCCCCATAGTATGGACGCAGGGCTCATGGATAACAATGAACAAGGGTGTGTCTCTGAGACGAGAGTCGGAGACTAGCATGAGCACCTAAGATAACACTTTTCACACTGTCTGCTCAGCGGGATTCCGCAGCCGCTATGGAGGTGTATCCTGTGCTGCCCGTCCTAACGGGGGTACTTATGGGAGTGATGTGAAAGCAGGTCCATGATTACATATGGGGATAAGGTGAGCAGGTGAATTTCTTTTTCAGTTGATCTTTGGACCAAGAAAAGCCACGTCCAAACTTGATGGAAAGACGGCTGAACACCACCTGTAGGTCAGAGTCTTACCTGGATGCAGTGACTGGGAGGGGTTTTAAAGGAGGGGTCGAACGGGCAGAAAGGAAAGGAGGGATGGCTAGTGGGGCGGAGGGCACGGTGGGCAGGGACAGTGCTGACGAGTACTTCTGACTTTCCAGTCTCCCTTCCAGTTGGGTTTGAGCTGTATGACTAGTTCTGGCCAACATTTGGGGGATGTGATATGTGTCCTTCTCTCTCGCAGAGGCAGTGTGCGCCAAATGACACAGGTCCCCTTGAGCATGTTAACATTCATATAAGAAAATAAAACAACCCTTTGTTGCATTAAATCGTAAACATTTCTAGGTTGGTTTCTGCAGCAGACCCTAACCTGTCCTAACTTCTACTACATATTACTCTGAG
The DNA here is from genome assembly GCA_028451465.1 of Erethizon dorsatum. Taxonomy (NCBI): domain Eukaryota; kingdom Metazoa; phylum Chordata; class Mammalia; order Rodentia; family Erethizontidae; genus Erethizon; species Erethizon dorsatum. Next base: position 124,589,471 of record CM051828.1, on the reverse strand, counting down.
TAGAAACAGCTATTGGATAACAAAGTAACACATTTAGGTATTTACAGTTTCCAAAATCTTAACAAAATTCTGGTGGTAATTATCCTGGACTTCTAGAACCTCTTTTGAACATGTCTGCAGCTTTGGTTAGTTTTTTTTTTTTTTTTTTTTTTCTGATTTTACTTCTGAGATGCAAGGTAAGCATTGGAGGACACATGATATTCCTTTTCTCTTTCTGACTCCAATCCCTCAGTTGGTTGTGTGTGCTATATATTTTTTTTCTTTTCTTCACTCCTCCTCTTCCTCACCTCTGCTTCCTCTCTCCTTTCTTTCTTCTCCTCCTTCTCCTTCTTCTTGGTCTACTTGACTGTACTATGATTTACTAAAATACTATGTATTTATAATATTTATATTATTTATAAATAAAATGAATGTATGTGTTTACTTATAAATATAATTTTAGAGGACAAACTCTACTGAGTCTCTTCAGCGTTCCCCACACCCACCTTGGGTTACACTCAGCTTGAGGTCCACTGGGGATCAGGTTATTTCATTCTTCCATGTTTTGCTGCACACTTCCTGTCTGGAATGCCCTCCCTGACATGCCTTCAGCCCTTCTCCCATGCCCCAGACTCACCTGATGCGTACCCTCCATTTGTCCAAACAGGACTCTCGTGCTCCTGGGTTGGACAGAGCACCTCCTCCTTGGTGAGGTGCTGAGACTGCTGTACCCCCGTCTCATCATGGGAAGGTCCCTTGACGTTCCTGCCTGGGATGTGTCAGTGTACCTGGGTTAAAGGGTGTCCAGATAGCTGGTCAAACATTATTTCCGGGTGAGTCTGTGAGAGTGTTTCTGAAATACATTCACATTTGAATCAGTAGACAAAGCAAAGAGATCCATTCTTACCAATGCAGTCAGGCACCATCCAATCTGAGAGCCTGAACAGAGAGAAAAAGCCAGAGGAAAGGCAAAGTCCCTCTCTTCTTCAGCTGGACATCTGTCTCCTACCGCCCTTAGACACTGGACCTCCTGGTTCTCAGGACTTCAGACTCCGGGACCTGTACCAGCAGCTCCCTGGTTCCAGGCTGTTGGACTCAGATTGAATTACACCACTGGCTTTCTGGGTCTCCAGCTTACAGAAGGCAGATCATGGCACTTCTTGGCCTACATAGTTAAGTGAGCCAATTGCCACAATAAATTCCCTGTTATATATCTCTATATATCATATAGGATCTGTTTCTCTGGAGAAAACTGTCTTCTCTTTCTTTCTCAAATGTGAGGTCTTGAAGCCAAGATCTGTGCCATTCCCCCTGCATCAATGAATCTCAGTTTGAGTTATTCACCAGTCTTCACTTGCATGACTTTGGCTTTGGGAGGAGAAGCTCTTGTGGCTTGAAGGTTCCTGGGATGCTGAGACCAGGGAAGTGAGAGTCTGTGATTCAGCTTCACCTCAGGGCTGGGTGAGCAACCTCCCTTGGCTGAGATAAGACTCCCTCCCCTTTCTAAGGATTTGGGTTTTGCTTTTGAACATTAGGAAGTCCAGGAAGAGGGTTGGAGAATGAAGTTTAGGAATTATAAAAGGAGGATTCCCTGGCCAGGTTCTCTTTTGAGAATTCCTCATGGATTAGCACAAGTCCAGGAGGACACAGCTCTGGTGGGATCAGACACTGGAATGTATTGGGCAAGTTAGACTTGTGCTCCAGTGTCCCTACTGTTCTTCCCAGATGTTCAGTGAGCCCTTCGGAAGTCCTTGTGGGCTCGGCACAAGGGATCCAAAGACAGGAGGCTGGTCCTATGCAAGCTTTGTTATTCAAGAATGAAGGTGTCCTCATGGAAACCACAATAATCAGAGGGGGATGCCCAGGATGAAGCAGTGGGTGCCAGCCAGACTGTAACTACTCTACACCTGCAGGTTTAAGCTTGGGTATTGGTATAGTTTGGATATGAAATCTCCCCCAAAAAGGCTCATGCACAGATGAAGGCTTGGTCCCTAGTGCAGCAATGTTCAGAGGTAGGGTTTTGAGAAGTGCCTGGATCATGAAGGCCCTGGTCTCATCAATGTATTAATCCACTGATGGGTTTATAATTGAATGGACTATTGGGAGGTGGTGAACACTGTAGGGGCCTACTTGGAGGAAGTAGGTCAGTGGAAGCATGTCCTGTTTTCTTCCCCCATGCCCCTTTGCCATGATGTTTCTGCCTTGCCACAAGCCCATAACAATTGAGCCAGCCAACCATGAACTGAAACCTCTGAAACCATAAGCCAAAATAAATCTTTCCTTCTCCAAGTTGATTTTCTTAGTTATTTTGTCACAGAAATAGAAAGCCAACTAACAGAGATATATACCAATAAGGAAACTAGTCCTCTAAGGTCCTTTCCAAGAAGGTTGTGAGAAGAGGTCTGGACACATGCCAAGTAATGGCTTCCTGGTGTGTGAAGGCTGCTGTACTTCTCCCTCATACCCCACAGACAGAGGAGGCATCTCAACAGGAATAGCACATACAACAACTACTGCTTATTGAATACCTATATAGTATTGGGTATTTCATAAACCATATGTCAAATCATCCCACAGCTCTTCATGGTCAAGTTCCCCATCTCTGTTTACAGTGAAGGAGTCTGAAATTCAGAAAGGTTAACTGACTAACCCATGGCCCACAGCAAATAGCAGTTAGGATTCAAAATACCCAGGTTTGTCAGATTCCAAAGCTACTACTGTCTGCATCCAGCTCAGCTTTGTACCTGCTGCTTTGTACCTTCCCAGCAGGAGTCAAGTCTGCACTATTCCAAGTTTCCTACCCACTCAGCCAACACTGACCCACTGTCTACATACACTAGACACTGTGCTAGCCATGGAGAGTCTGGGATGTCTTGGGCATGTATGACAAGTGGCAGGAAGACCAGCTTCACCACATGGCCAAGATTGTCTCAGCCAACGATGGGACAAAGGCCTAGATGATCAGTGGTCCCTTGTCATTTTAGCTTCCCACTTTCTCTGTTCTGCAACCTTCCCTGACCTATTCTCTGATACCAACATCCTCAAGATGCCCTGCAGGATTCTACACCATGCTCCAGAAAGGACCTTCCTCATCCTCACCAAAGCTGGCCAACCCATTGCCTGTTCTCCCAGACCTCAGCTGAGCATGCACTGTGTTCTTTCTTCTCAGGAGCTCTGTAGACAACGCATTCACCCATTCACCCCCCCAAACACTTAAGAAGTTCCTTCTTGGTGGTGGTCCTCCTGTGATAGACCCTGGCATATAATCACAAAAAAGATAGTGGTGCTGTCTTCCAGAACCACAGGCACAACAGGATGGACACACAAGGGCCCTGAATCATGGTGGATGATGTGGCAAGAGGCCGGACATGGAACAGCAGGACATAAAGGAAAGTAGCATCAACACTTTCTGAGGACAAAGGATTCAAGGCTCCAGGAAGGAGGTGATAGCTCAAATTACAGAGGAAGCACTAGCAGCTGATCTGGACCTCAGAAGGGATAGATTAGAATTGGTGTATGAAAAAGCATACAGGAGAAGGAAACAGCATGAGCAACAGAAAGGCTCATCCATCTGCCCTCTCCAGGTCCTAGGCAGTAGGGGATGGCCCAGTCTTAACTGTTAAAATAACTGAATGGAAGGCCTTCGACTTGGGTGGCTCCAACATCCTGGGTTCTCATAGGGTCAAACTGAAACCTAACTCAGAATTTTAAAAGAAACTGAATGGTGATCTCAGCCCATCACAGGCAGCCAACTGGGTAGGAGTTATATATTGTCTTGACCTTCCCACTAGAAGAATCCAGAAAAGGCAACCACTGAAACTTTAACCAACTGAACAATTGTTTTGCTCTATAAAAGTCCTTTCAGTGGAACCCTGCACCACTTGTATTCCAGACCTGATCCACTCATGAATCACTGATGCTCAAATAAATGCTTTTATTTATTTTAATGTGCCTTGCTTTATCTTTTAACATAGGTCATGGTGTGCCTGTGCGTATGCACGTATGCCTGTGTGTGTGTGTATGCGTGTGTGCGTGCATGTGTTTGTGGGCTGTTGGGGGAAATGTGTTGTTGTAGTCAGGGTGTGCAAGGGAAATAATTTAATACAGGACACATAATTTATAGGATTATTTTATAGTAGTCACCCAAGAGTCGAATACAAGAGTGCAGGAAATCTGTCCACACACTAGAGACCCAAAGAATCCAGCTGAGGGCCTGGATCCCACAGCAGTGTTCTGCATGAGTCCAGCTGAAGACCTAGAGCCCATGGCAATGCCCTCACGAGTCCAACTAGAGGCCTAGAGCCCACAACAATGTCTCATGCAAGTCTGTTTCACGGATCTGTGCTGGGAAGGCCCAAAGGTCAGTGGTGGAAGCTAGAAAGTCTGTGCCAGCGGGATGAAGGACCTGTGACAGCAGGCTGAGGGATCTGCACTGGAGCCAGGAAGTGACACTCAAAGTAAGGACCAGAGCTCCCCTGAAAAGTACCACAGCCATCCCCAGTGACAACGAGGTCCCAAGCTCCTCCAATGATGAGAAAAGCAGAGTTCATATCAGGAAAGCCAGCGTGACAAGCTTCTCCAGGAGAATCAACAGCATCACCTCTTTCTCTCCTGTTCTCCTTTTTATGTTGTTGGCAACAATCCTCAAGTGGGCCCTCCACACCCAGCACCATGCTGATTCAGTTTAGCTGGGTTTACAAGTTGAACACCAGTTGTCAATCCACCACAATACGTGCACAGGCAGATGCCTCAGCCGGGGTCCAGATTCTCCAGGGCCTGGAAGACACACTTGACTAGAGAGAGGCTGGACAGTATCGCCATGCACCAGAGTCCCCAGGGACTAACAGCTGCAGATCGCCAGGCCCTTCCTGCAGTGCTGCTTCGGTGAGGCTGGGCAGGCGACAGGATACTGTGCTTGATGAGCACCTGGGTGATCCCAGTGCAGGTGGTCCTAGGAGCCTACTTGCTGGGGGAGAGGCAGAGCCCATGGATGGCCCCTTGACCCAATCCCACCCTGGCTAACAGACTATAGCTAACTGCCCATCATCACACCGTCATCACACTGTCATCTTCTAAAACCACTATGCGAGGCCCTTGTGGAAATAAAGCTCAGCCTGTGCTGCACGTCACTCCCAGGGGAGGCTCTGCATGGGGAAGCACTTGCCTGCAGTTGCAGCCATCTGCCACTGACAGAGCTGGGATGAGCTCTTTCCTTGCTCTACACTGCCCCAGCCCTGGCCACAGCACCACCACATTGTCATCTAAGGTTCTCAGCTGATTGTTGAGACCAGGGCCAGTTAGCTGATGGAGCCTACTGTCCTTCCCGGGGGCATTTCACTGAACAAAGTGCTTGTAGGAGCCAGTGGAGTAAATCTGTAGCAATGACAATGCAGGTACTGGGACCTGAGAGTGTCGAGGGCAGGTGAGGTCCTCCCCCAAGCCTTAAATTTTAGAACAGGGTCCCTCAGTCATTGCTGAGAACATTGCGACAAGGGGTGTCAGGGAGAACTGTACATTCCACAGAGGGTCTCTCAGTGGAATAGTTTGTACTGTACAAAGCCATCCTGAGCGGCAGGAGTGGTCAGACCGAGTCTAGGAAGAGCTAATAAAAATATTCGGGTGCTTCTATTGGAGCCTGTGCAGCAACAGGAGCATCCCCTTTCCTTAAGATTATTTATTCCAGCTGCGGATACTCTGGGACGGAGTTCAATCATCTCTGCCCAGCTCTGGAGACACAGGTCTCCCTTCTGTCCACTGCACAAGGGGGACTCCCGTAGGCCCCAGCTTTTTTTTTTTTTTTTTTTTTTTTTTTGAGACGGGGTCAGGGCCTCACTAATTTGCTAAGTTGCCCACATTGGGCTTCCACTTGCGTCCCTCCTGCCTCAGCCTCCAAGAGTGCTGGGATTACAGGCAGCAGAGTTTGCCTTGTTCAGAGAAAGCAAACCATTTACATGGGGGGTGGGGTGGACATAGCCCATAAACAGAGGTCCTTTCATTGTGCGTGAGAGCCCTCTGCTGGCTACACATAAATTTTGCCAATCCTGCAGAAGGACTCTCCAAATTGGAACTTTCTCAGTTTAAAAGACTTCTGCTTGTGAAATCAAAGCACACACCTTTGAAATCCATGAAGAGAGTATCTTATTCGATAATGAGTGTTGGGGTCCACTATACGGGAGTGAGTTAATTAGAATCCTACTTCACACAGTATACAGATAAGAATTCCAGATGAACTGAAGAGTTATATACAAAAATATGGAATATAAAAGAACTAAGAGAAAAATAAATATGGATGCATTGCAATTTGATTTGTAGTGGAAAATGACTTAAAAACATGGACCTGAAATAAGGTTTCATGAAGGAAAATATGAGTAGACTTGACAAGGGAAAAAATGTTCATTTCTTCATGGCAGTCACCTTGGCCTGAAATAGGCACAGGATGGAGATTCGTGTGCAGGGTTCACTGGGATGAACTCTCAGCATGACACAGGGAGGAAGCCAAGTGCAGGACAAGCAGAGGGAGGGGCTGAAATGCACTGCGAGTGCAACAGGGCTGAGGAAGGCACCTTTCACTTCCCAGAGTCAAGGCCAAAGGCTTGGGCCATATGGCCCACTGGAAGTGAGGTGTAACTTTCTTTAATCAATGATAGCTCCCAGGAAGGGACTGCACTAATACCACCAGCAGCCAGCACCCCTGGAGACTGGGGAGGTGGGTGCCTCCTTCCTTTGGTGGAAACTGGATGGCTTACTACAGCATCCACTGCAACCATGTTCATCTGGACCCATTTTAACCTTCCCTTGACAACACTGACAAATGATAGTTTTCAGTCTCTGCCAATAACACAGGTAAAAAAAAAAAAAACCTGAAAATTGTTTTAAATTGTTAAAGCATCTTTGTTTATATGTTTGCTGATTCCCTCCTCTATCTTATAACTTATTAAATTCTTAGGTCATTTTCCCACTAACTTTGACTTCTCTTTAAAGTGGGAGTTTGCATAGCAACCAGCTATGGTTTGATCATGGTTTTCCCTACCCAACTAAAACTCAGTTTTGGAGTTTTTTTAAAGAGGGTAGAATCTCAATCTGACTGTGATGTATAAAGGTATAATCACCTCTGGGATGTGATTAAGATTAGATAAGGTCATCAGAGTGGTGTTTCCATGAGAAAATATTTGTGACAATGTATGTTAGTCACCTTTATGTTATTATGATGGAATACCTGAAAACTACTTAAAAGAGAAAAGATATATTTGGCTCATGGCTTCAGAGGTTTCAGTCCTTGGTCAAATGACTGTTGTGTCTGGGCCTGTGGTGAAGCTGAACATCATGGCGAAAGGGTGCAGTGAAACAAAGCTCCTCATGGAGGTCAGGAGAGTGAGCGTAAGGGCACAGGGACAGAATATACCCTTCAACAGCACACCTCGGTGACCCACCTCTTCCAACTAAGCCCCACCCCTTAGAGTTTCCACCACCTCCTACTAGCACTGCCAGCTGGGATTCAAGCCTCCAACACAGGCTGTTGAAGACATTCAACATCCAAACCATAATATTCTCCCTGTTGCTCCCAAAGGCTCACATCCATCTCATGGTGCAAAATGCACTCAGTCCCTCTCGAAGAGTCCTCATAATTTTGACATTTCCAGCACTACTCAAAAATCTAAGTCCCAAGTGTTCTCTGAGACTCAGGACAAAGGCTTAGTTGTGAGCCCTTATAAAAATAAAAATACGGTAAAGCCTTGGTTTGAAAGCATAATTCATCCTGGATGCATGCTTGTAATCCAAAGCACTTGTACATCAAAGTGAATTTCCCAATAAGAAATAATGAAAACTCAGATGGTTCATTCCACAACCCAAAGATATTCACAAAAACAATTATAATATTATAATATAAATAATAATAATAATATAAAATACAGAGAAAAATAAATAAATTAACTTGCACTTACCTTTGAAAACCTTCATGGTTGGTGTGAGGGAGCCAAGGAGAGGAGAGTTATTGTGTAGGACGACTTTCACTATCACTAATGGGATCACTGCTATTGGCTCAGTGGAATCTTTTTTCTTTTCATGTTACTTTAACATGGAACCTGACAAATGACACTTGCTTTTGCCTCCTTTTGAGGATTTCACAGAAATATAACATTACATTGTAGTTAAACAGATTCATTGCTTGCACTGCTACAGCATGATTGGGGGTGTTTTCTACAAAATTTTGCACTGTTTCCCACATTTTACACCTCTCCCTAAACTCACTTGAAGTGAGTGATTCCTCCACCTTTTCCCCCTCCTCGTCTGCAGACAGGATCTCCTCTATAACCTCTTGCCGTTAGGAGACGATCACCCAAAATGGGCAGGGGTGGGGGTGGGGACCATCGGCTCAGTTGTGATCATGTGACATGCGGCATCACATCCCACTATTGCAAGACATCGCTCATTTAGCAAGTTAAAATTTATTAGAAATGTTTGGTCATCTCACAGAACAAGTTACTCACAATCCAAGGTTTAACTTCCAACTTCAATGGCACAGCCTAAATGTTCTTGCTCCAAAGGGGAGGAACAGGGGCATAGAAAGGAAGGATGGTACCAATGCACGACTGAAATCCACAGGGCGAACATTAAATCCTGCAGCTCTGTGACTGGTGTCCAGGGTACATGGTGATGGGATGTGAGTTCCCAACGTCTCGGTGGCCTCTTTGCTATGGCCTTGTTATAGTCCACATGGCCTCTCGCTTGGCTGCAGCTTTCCTCAACAGTCATTCCACGTTTCTGACACCTCTAACTCTTGGGGGGGTCCCCACTACAGAATCTGCCTCACGGTCCCAGCTTCACACACTGGCTTCTTTTTTTTTTTTTTTTTTTTTTTTTTTTAATGTGGGTACTGGGTGTCTACCTCAGGATCTTGCGCTTGCCAGAAAGCGTTTGTGCCGCTGAGCAATATCACCAGCCCTTTTTTTTCCTTTATGTGGGTTCCAGGAGTTGAACTCAGGACCTCACGCTTACCAGGCAGGCACTTATGCCCCTGAGCCATCTCATTGGCCACACATTACCTTCTTGAGGGCTGCCTACAGGGACTTTGGCCCTGCCACATATTACCTGGCTTCTCAGGGCTTCTTTTGAAATCTGGGTAGAAGTCACCACTGTTAGAGACCAGGCTGTACAGGGTTAAGTTGCTGAACACAGGACCCTCTGGCTGTGTTGAAAAAAAGCATATGCATTGTGCTTTGAAGTCAAGATGACACCACAGCTGAGGCAGCCAAGGACATGGGCTGCTGACACTCCCTATTCCAGAGCAATAAAGCTGCCACCCTTAGAGATCAAACAGTTCTCTTAATTGGCAAAGTTTACTGCCTTTGTTCCAGCTTTATGGGCTTTGGGCTTTTGTACCCTCCTCTTCCTTCCCCCCCTAAATCTGTGGAATAAATACGGGCTGTCCAGAGAAGTTCTTTGTCTTTACTCCCAGAGAGTCTTTACTCCCAAGAGAGAGTTTTGACCTTCCTGGAGCCCCAAAACCATACCACTTGTCTCTCTTTAAGCTGTTCACCATATGCTTGTTTAGGAGGTTGTGGGCCTGATCAGTCCATGACACACCATGATCGCACAAGATTTTCATATCCTGGAACCTGCCGTGGGTGGGGTCTGGCCAATTCCTGAGACTTCTCAAGTCATCTTTCCTATTGTTCTGGTGCAATGCATTAGGCTTCTTTGTAATGGCACTAACCTCTTCCACAATCACACCTTTTTTTGGCCTCAGCTTTATATGTGTTCCTTTTCTGGACAAACTGTAAGTTTTTCAAATCCTTCCGGTATGCATTTCCCTCCCGATTTTCACTGTATATCTGGCTAAGGGCAACCAGCAACACCTATGTCAATGGCTGAAAGATGTGCTGCCCTGAAATTTCCTCTGCTATATAAACTAGTTTGTTACCTTTAAACTCAGCCTTTACAAAATCTCAGGGCATAGACAAAATTTAGACAAGTTCTCTGCCGAAATGCAACACAAACGGCCTCCAGTCCAGTTGCCAGCTGAATCCTCCTTCCCATCCGAGACCTCAAGAGGACAGTCCACATTTCTAGCAGCATTCTGGTCTTCTGAGCTCCTACCAGAATCACCCATTAGTCTGCACTTACAGTATTCTAGGGCTTCTCCAGCCTGCATTTCCAAATCTTTCCACAAACCAGTTCCAAAAGCTTCTTAACCACATGATCAGGTGTATTCACAGCAGCACCAACCCTAACACTTCTCAGTACCAATTTTCTGTGTTAGATTTTTGTCACTGTGACAAAATACCTGGGGGGAGCTTTAAAGATGGAACGATGTATTTGGTTCATGGCTTCCAAAGTTTCAGTCCTTAGTTGGCCGGCTCTGTTGTTTCTAGGCCTGGAAGTGTGTGGCCGAATAAAGCTGCTCACCTCATAGAGACCAGAAGGAGAGAGCAAGAGAGGAAGGGTCCAGGGACAAAATATACCCCTCAGTAGTAAAACCCAGTGACTCACCTCTTCCAACTCAGCCCACCTCAGAGTTTTCATCATCTCCCAATAGTACCATCAGACAGGAACCAAGCCTTTGGAGGACAGCAAATCCGCACCACAACCCAATGAAGAAGGAGAAAGACCAGAAGAGCTATAGACACAGGTGCATTCACTCCCGTGCCACGTGATGCCCCAACAACCTCAAGACTCTGCCGGCAAGAAAACCACGTCCAGATGTGGCCCCGCAGCCTTGGATCAGAACCATGAGCCAAAATAGCTTACCAATCTGTGACACTGTGTCATTGGCAACAGAAAATGGACAAATACGTGACCAATCCACAAAGATAATTTGGGAGTAAATTATAAGTTGGAATCTTGGTCTTCCATTCTCCTAAAGCCTTAAAGATAGTCTTAAGAAGTTAAAAACTTTCCACCATAATTTATTTCACCTTCCATTCCAATCAGTTATATTTCATTTTGAAATACATATTTCAATTTCTTCCTTTTTCCTAAAAGTGTGATGTTAACATCTTTGATGAATGCTGGCTGCCAATTGTGGACCTAATAGTCAAGTTCTTTTGAGAAAAATTTATCTTCTAGCAAAAAAAAATGAGCTCCACGCCTAGATGTCCAGACGTCCAGTTATGATCACTGAACTTTCTGTATCTGCAAAAGTTTACATGTGCAAGCCTCTAAATGTCACGTTTTAAAGATTAACTTCTAAGAAAAAGTCATCACACTGTCAAGACATGAGATTTTTCTTTATAGTAAACAGAAACTTTGAAGCATTTAGAGAAATGTTATTGTTAAGATAGATGTGGCAAAACTGGAACTTTGGGAGTGATCATTTTCTCAGTAAAAGACAATAGACAATTCAAGATGAAGGCAATGAAGCTTCCTGTTTAATTCAATTTCACAAGTTACTGATGAATACGTACCCTCTGGCTGGGTGGCTTTGTGTCCCTCTTCCTAGCCGGCATTCAAAGCCCTCACCTTCTTGCTCAGCCTGTTGTAGCCAACTCTCCAGCCACATCCGCCATGCCAAACAGGGGAGATGGTCCCAGAACAAGTCTCCCGCTCTGCTCCTTTGCATTAGCTGAGCAGGGTCCTTCTGTTTCACCTTTCTCTGCACAAGGGGCTGCTGCTGACAATCAGGTTTCTGTGTCAACTGTTGGCTTGCCCTCTGTCCCCAGCAATGGTGTCCCTGTCTTCTCCTACACCAGACACAAACTCCCTGCAGTTTTTGATAACTGTTCTCTCCCACCACCTACAAGGTGTGAGTTGTATCCTTCAAATTGTATGGAGCATGGCTGAAAGACATAACACAAGTCTGTGAATGCACGAATGGAAGATCTAGAGAGCACTTTATAGTTTACAAAATGTTTTCACAGGATAGGCCCCTGACCTCTGTAGAGGTTTACCAACCCGTGAGGGCAACTGAGACGTTGTGAGCATCTGACCTGAAATAAGATACTACAGGATCAGATTTTGGGGACCAAGAAATAAAAGAGATGAATTTCAACTGAAGGGAAAAATAAGTAATATTCACATTATCTGCCTAGGAATGAGAAGCGCCAGCAATAACACGAACACACCACACGGGGGCAGGAGAGGCTCACCATCATCAAGATGGACCGTTACTCTCAAGTTTGTGTCACCTCCTACACAGGGTGCAGACACAAGGAAATGCGTTAGTTTACGTGGACGAGCAAGTTAATCCTCCAGCGCAATTCACCTTGTACGAACTTCTTACCTGCTTCCACTCCTCCCTTCCTTTCTCCCCTATCCTCAGCCCCGCTGTGCTGTGACTTGTCCAAGGTCATGCACCTGGCCAGCAGCAAAGCAGGGATGTGAACTCATGTCAGATCCCAAAACCCACTGTTTCACTTATATCCTTCCCCTTTTCCTTTTCACACCTTCCAAATGACACTAATGCAAGAATACAGCCTCACTGCTAACAGACATTAGAGATAAACATGTCACTGTGACTCCCACCCAGCACCTCCAACATATCAAAGACTCAGGTCACCACAGTGTGTCCCTTCCCAGTCTGATCCAAGCAACTACAAATATACTGCTATTTATTCAAACCAAAAGAGATCACATAGAATTATTTCACTGCTGTGATATACTTAGTGACTTAAAACTTATCATAAAATGACATTTTGTTTGAAATTCAAAGAAGCATAGGATTTGTTGCAAAATAACCCACTAGGGTGGACGAACTAGGGTAGGAACAGATGAAACAAAAAGAACCCGTGCTTGACCATCCTGCTGTATCAGGATACGGTCTATTATACCACAATTTACCAGCATAAAAATTGTCTGGATATTCATAGACTTTCAGTTTCCACTTAGGAGATACAAAAATAGAAAGAGTATTGTTTTCACCTTTACAATAACAATAGCAAAAAAAAAAAATGTTTTTGAGCCCATGAAACAGCTAAGAACCCAGGACAATTGACCTGAGCTCTAAGAAAAGATAAGAGCCTCTGAGGAGAGACAGGAAGTGAGCAAAAACGTTCCCAGATCCCCGTAAGAAAAAGTCAGGTAATTGCCACAAGACAAATACAGACGGGCCAGAGGAGGCAGAATCACTGCGGGTCACAGACACAAAAGGATCTACACCTGCTAGGGAGCTGTGCTCCGGCGCATTCCCTTGGAGAGAAGGATCCAGAAGGGACGTAGAGGAGCCACTGCGAGAAAGGAGGAAGCACCACTCAGACCCCGTCCTCTGTGTCTCCTAAAGAACAAATGCCTTAAGCCACTGTGGTAGGGCACTTACCTGTCACTTTGGGACACTGGTAAAAACCATTCTAGCTGGGGGAGGAGATGGAAAATACCCTCCCCCTTCCCTTGTGGAAGATGCAGGATCGCTGTCCCTTGACCAAGATCTACGATGGCAGGCAGCATAGCTGAGGAGGCCCATCTCTGACACCAGGGACTCTGGCACTGCTGAGGCTCAAGAGACAAAGCTCTGCTCAGCCCCTCTCGGAAGTGGATGATTCCATGGGCACCGCACAGGGCCCAGCTCAGAAGGGTCCTGCATTTGGTTCCATCTTGTACTTTTTAAAAGTAATTTTTGAGCAGGGGGCCCTGCACTTTCATTTTTCAACTCCAAATTATGTAGCGCATCCTGCCAACAGGCTACGACAGCATGGACTAACAACAGGTAACAGCAGTCTTCAGCCGGGAGAGAGGCGGGGCCCTGAGAGAGGTCCCTCCCACCACTCTTCCCGCCAGCCAGGTAAGACAAAGGGAAAGCTGAAGCTGAGGGCAGAGCAGACGTTGATTTTTAAAACTCTGTAAAAGCAGCCTCGATGCTAAATATTACTTCATTGGGGAATTCTCCCCAACACTCAAGGAAGAAATTGTATCAGTTATATACATGCTCTTCCAAAAAACAGAACAGGAGCAAAAACTTTTCAATTCATTTCATGAGGTCAACATCACCCGGATACCAAATCCATCCAGCTCCCATTTCAAAGACATTGAAAGAAACTAGAGATGAATTTTACACACAGACAAAAACATAAAATTTGTCAGCAAAATACTAGCAAACTGTACTATATACAATGCATATGCATGCATATAGAGAGATTATACATTATCATTAAGTGGAGTTTACTGCAGGAAGTTTAGGTCATTTCAATATTCAAAAATCAATGAATGGGGCAGCTGAGATAGCTCAGCGGCATAAGCGCCTGCCTGGCAAGCACGAGGTCCTGAGTTTGACTCCCAGAACCCACATAAAGGAAAAAAAGGACCAGTGATATCGCTCAGCGGCACAAGCGCTTGCTGGCAAGCGCAAGGTCCTGAGGTTGACTCCGTGTATCCACAAAAAAAAAAAAAAAAAAAAAAAAATCAATCAATGTAATTAATCAAGAGTAGACTAAAAATGAAAAAAAAATTATCTGAATATATGCAGGAAAATTACTCAACAAAATTCAACATCCCTTCATGATAGGAAATGGAAACAGTACTTTCTTAACACAAGAAAAAGTATCTACAACAAATGAAAGTTGCAGTTAATATCAAATTTAATGATGGAAGAATGAATTCTTTCCCCTGCAGAGAAGGAACAAGGCCAGAATATCCCCTTTCCTCATTCTTATTCAATATGATACTGGATATCTCAGCTAGTTTAATAAAGTAAGAAAAAGAAAAAGCATAATAAGAAAAGTGCCAGTGTTTGAAGATAATATGAATTCCTATGTAGAAAATCCTAAAGAATCCTTTTCAAAGCTACCAGAAATAGTAATTTTTACAAGGTCACAGGATTAGGCCAATGCACAAAAAATAATCACATGTCTCTATACTACAAAAAAAAAAAATGGAACTTGGAATAAAAATAACAGCCCTTTTAAAGTAGCACCAAAAGTACAAAATAGGTAGAAATCTCACAAAATATGTGCAAGATTTATATGTTGACAATCACAAACTGTTACTGAAAACAATAAAATAAAACCTAAAGATACAGATCATGTTCATGAAATAGATGACTTAATATTATTAAGATGTTGATTCTCATCAAACTGATCTATAGATTTAGTGCAATTCTAATCAAAGTTCCAGCAGGATTTTTATTTTTTGTACAACTTAACAAGGTGATTCTAAAATATGCAAAATTAAAAACAAAACAAAAACAGGAGCTGGAGGTGTAGCTCAGTGGTAGAACACATGCTTACCATGTACAAAGACCTGGTTTCGGGCCGGTGAGATGGCTCAGCAGCATAAGCGCCTGCCTGGCAAGCACGAGGTTCTGAGTTCGACTCCCAGTACCCACATACAAAAAAAGGGCCAGTGATATCGCTCAGCGGCACGGGTGCCTGCTGGCACGTGAGGCCCTGAGTTCGACCCTCGGTACCCACACACACACAAAAAAAAGACCTGGTTTGATCCCCAACATAAAAAAAAGATAAAAATAACTAGAATGGCAAAACAAACTGAAAGAAAAAGAAGAAATTTGGAAGACTCACAATACCAGATTTTCAAACTTAGTATATAATGCTAATACAGTCTGCTATTAAAGAATTAAAGAAAAAAATAGAAATAGGGCTTTTTCAAATGGGAAGGGAATCAAGAGTTGGAGGAACCAGGGAAAGATGGGAGCAGAGGGGGACAAAAAAAAAAAAGGAATTATGATGTGTCATGTCCATGTACAAACTTCCCATGATAAACGTAATCAGTATGTACTGCAAACATGGATTAATAAAAAATACATTTATAAAAAAAGATCCACATATAGAGTGATGGAAGATGGAAGAGACTAGCACATCTATAATAGAACAATATCTATATGAACATTTGATTTTCTTATTAAAGCAAACAAATTATTATGGTTTATTGAAAGCACAGTATCTCGTGTGTGCTAAGTATCTGCTCTGTAAGATACATATACATAGATACATGAACTTAAGCATTAGCTAAGACATGGAAGACATGTTCAGTATGTAGCCCAGGCTGGCCTCAAGTTCACAAGGATGTTCTTGCCTCAGTCTCAACTTTGTTAAAAATCAAATGATGAACATATGTTTAAAATGATCATTTGATTTTTGACAAAGTTCTACAGGCAACTTAATGGAGAAATGAACTTGAACTTGAACAATTGGATATCCCTATGCAAACAAATGGACTTCAAACCCTAACTCATACAAAATACAGATAATTCAAAATAGATCACAGGCTTAAATGTAAAACTTGAAATCACAATTCTTCAAGAAAAAAATAGGAGAAACTCTTCATGATCTTAGGTTAGGCAAAGAGTTTTTAAATACAGCAAACATATGATCCATGAAAGAAGATATGACAAATAGGACCTCATCAAAGTAAAAACATCTATTCCTTGAAAGACACTGTCAAGAAATGAGAAGACTGGGAAAAAAATGTTTGTATATCACATGTCAGATAAAAGACTTCTGAAGGAAATAAGAGGAATAACAATAGGAAAGGAAGAAGTTAAATTATCATTATTCACAGATGACATGATAATTTACATAGAAGACTCCAAAAACTCCACCAGAAGACTTGCAGATTTAATAAGCAAATTCAGTAGCATAGCTGGATACAAAGCCAGCACTCAGAAATCTACAGCCTTCCTGTACATGAATAACAAACTCGTTGACAGAGAAATTAGGGAAACAACACCTTTCACAATAGCATCCAAAAAATGAAATACCTAGGAATCAACCTAATGAAGGAAGTAAATGACCTTTACATTGAAAAACTATAGTACTTGGGAAAAAGAGATTGAAGAGGATATCAGAAAATGGAAAGATATCCCTTGCTTTGGGGTAGGAAGAACCAATATAGTAAAAATGGTCATACTTCCAAAATTGTTGTATAGATTTAATGTAATTCTGAACAAAATTCCAACAGCATATCTCACAGAACTAGAGAAAACAATCCAAAATTCATTTGGAACCAGAAAAGACCTAGAATAACAAAGGCAATTCTGGGCAACAAAGGTAAGGCCGGGGACATCACGATCCCAGACTTCAAATTATACTACAAAGCTACTGTGATTAAAAACAACTCAGCATGGTACAGGCAAAAAAATAGACCCAAGAATCAATGGAAAGATTAGAAGATGCAGAAACAAATCCAAACATACTTAGTTACTTATCTTTGACAAAGATGCCAAACACATTCACTGGAAGAAAGATAGCCTCTTCAATAAATGGTGCTGGAAAAACTAGATTTCCACATGCTGAAGACTGAAATTAGACTTATATTTTTCACCATGCACTAAACTAAAATTGAAATGGACCAAAGATCTAACTATTAAAACAGAAACATTAAATCTGCTGGAAGATAGAATAGGAAGAACTCTTGAAGACACTGGTATCGGCAAAGACTTCAGGAACAAAACCCCAATCGCACAGGAAATATCACAAAGAATCAACAACTGGGATCTCATCTTATTAAAAAGACTTCTTTCTAACATGCAAAGAATGTTCAAAACTCAATAAATAAAACAACTTAAACATAGAAAAAAATTTAAACATCAGAGAAAATATACAAATGGCAAATAAACATATAAAAAACGCTCAACATCTTTATCATCTGAGAAATGACCATTTGGACCAACATGAGATAAAACTCCATACCCTTACAATGACTTTTTAGAAAAGCAAACCTGATAGTAAATAGCAAGCTCAGGCAAAGATAAGAAGCAAGGGGAACTGTCTTGCCTTGCTTTGGGGAACGGAAATGGTTCTGCTAGGTGACAGTTTGGTATTTTCTCACAAAGTTAAACATGTTCGTACTGTACAAGATAACAATCCCTCTCTAAGGTACTTATCCAAATAAAATTAAAATTACATTCACACAAAAACCGTATGTGAATGATATCACCAGGAATGCTGAACTCAGGGCCTTACATAATAAATTTTCACCCCACTTGCAAAAACAGAACACCTGGAGAGAAGATAAACAAGGAACTAGAAGACCTGGATGATAGTCTCCCATAACTATGTCTGTTACTGAGGAAAACAAACATCTGTGGAACTCTCCACCCAGCACAGCAAATGCTATCTTCTCAAGGGTATCTGGAACATTCTCCAGGACAGGTCACAAGCTAGGTTATAAAAGAAGTTCAAAAATTTAAAAGGATCAAAACCATACAAAGTTATTTCCTCTAATCACAATGGAATGAAATAAAAAGTCAATAAGTGGAGGAAATTTGGGAAATTCACAAATATCAGTATGTGGAAGTTAAATAATACATCCCTAAATAATTAGTGAATCAAAGAAGAAAATGACAAAGAGAATTAGGCAATATTTTGAGTTGAATGAAAATGAAAACATAACATACTAAAAATTTATAAAATACAGATAAAAAAGTGTAAAGAAGGAAATTTACAGCTCTAACATGCCCAATAAGAGAGAACCTCAGAACAATAACCTAGCCTTCCACCTCCAGAATCAAAACAACAGAGAAAGAAATAGTAAAGATCAGAATGGAAGTTAATGAAATAGAGAATACTTTCTTTCTTTTTTTTTTTCTTTTTTTTTCTGGTACCAGGAATCGAACTCAGGAGCTCGTGCTTGCCAGGCAGCACTGTGCCACTGAGCTACATCCCTAGCCTGAGAATATTTTCAAAAATTGAGGAAATTAGTAAAATTATATTTGTTCTTTAAAAAGATTAACAAAATCAGCAAACTTTTAACTAAATTGACCGAGAAAAAAGAAGATTCAAATTACTAAAATCAGAAATGAAGAGGAAACATTATTGCTGAAAAATAAGAGTTATAAAGGAATGCTATGAACAATTGTATGCCAAAAAATTAGCTAAGTCTTCATGACCTTAGATTAGGTAACAGTTTCTTAGATATGACAACAGAAGCACTAGCAACAAAAGAAAAAATAGATACATGAACTGCATCAAAATTAAGAATTTCTGTGCTACAAATGATACTAACAAGAAAGTTAAAACCCATGGAATGGAAGAAAAATTTGGAAGTCATGGATCTGATAAGGAATTTGTATCTGGAATACATAAAGAACACTTGCCATCCAACAATAAAATGTCAAGCACCCCAATTTAAAAATCAGCAAAGGATCTAGGTGTGGTGGCACACGTCTATAATCCCAACACTATGGGAGGCTGAGGTAGGGTAATCACAAATTGAAACCCAACCTGGGCAATTTAGCAAGACCCTGTCTCAAAATAAAACATAAAATGGGCAGGTGATGTAACTCAGTGAAAAGGCCCTGCATTTATTCCTCAGTGCTGGAAAAAAAAATAGCAAAAATTTTTAACAGACATTTCTCTGATTAAAATATGTAAAAGACAAATAAGTACACAAAAGATAATTAACATCATTAGCCTTTAATTAAATATCAGTCATGATGGGACAACATTTCATACCTGTTAGAATTGCCAGACTCAATAAAACAGATAATAACAACTGTTGATTAGGATGTGGAGAAACTAGAACCCTCATGTATTGGTGGAAATATAAAATAGTAAGCCATGTTGGAAAATAATATGACA
Organism: Erethizon dorsatum; assembly: GCA_028451465.1. Classification (NCBI taxonomy): domain Eukaryota; kingdom Metazoa; phylum Chordata; class Mammalia; order Rodentia; family Erethizontidae; genus Erethizon; species Erethizon dorsatum. Next base: position 124,570,026 of record CM051828.1, on the reverse strand, counting down.
GTTCCAAAATATAAACATTAAGTTATCATATGAGCAATTCTACTCAGATACTTGAAATCATACATCCATACATTAATTATGCATAAAGGTTTACAGCAAAAGTATTCGCAGTAGCTAAAAAGTGAAGACAACATAAATATTTATCAGCTGATGGATAGTTAAACAAAACGTGTATCTGTGCAGAGGAATACAAGTTGTGTATCCCTGGCCTGAAAATCGAAAATCGAAAATGTTCAAAAATCTGAAATTTTTGAGCACTGAGATGATACTACAAGTAGAAGATTCCATACCTGACCTAAAGCAGTCAAAATAGAGGCTGGAGATATAGGCTACAAACATCAATGAACTGTGAACACACCAAGAAGTCAGACAGGAAGGCCACATACTTTCTTGGACCATTTATCTGATACACCTTGACTGGAAAATCAATAAAGACAGAAAACAGATTGGTGGTGGCTCTGTGCTGAAAGGAGCAAGAAATCTGGAATAAGCGTTAATAGATGTGGGGTTTCTTATCAGTGCGATATGAACGTGCTAGAATTGGTGGTAATGTCTTCACAACCCCATGAAACATACTGTATTCAAAACTACAGAATCATATATCTTAAAAGGGTGAATTTTAAAGTAGTGGACTTATACCTCAATTTTAAGAAACTATGTATGAATGATTATAGTATCTTATTTGTACAGCAAGGGGGGATGGAGAACAGGGAGGGAGGAAGGAAAGAAAAAATCTTGAGTCGCTCAAGTGAGGAATGGATTAAAAAGAAAAGCCTGGTGCATTCATACAGGGGCTATGCCTCAGCAACAAAGGAAAAGAATGAACACACTGCATTTCTGTGGTAACACATTGTGAGGTTTCATCTCAGATGCATTCTGCTAAGTGAAAGCTGCCAGGGGCAAGAGGCTGTGCACTGTGCAGTTCCATTTCTATGCCCTTCTTGCAAAGACAAAATCACAGGGAGAGGCTATGTCTGCTGCTGCTTGTGGCGGTGGAGAGGGTGGATTACACAGGGATGTGGGGTCCTTTGGAGAATGGCAGAATTCTCTTAAATCCCGGTGAGGTGGATGTGGGACTTACACAACTGCTTATGTTTGTCAAAACGCAGAACTGGACACTTGAAAGAGCCAATTTTACTCTGTAGGTATCGTACCTTAATTTAAAAAAATACGTGCAAATTTTCTCTCATGTCTTGAGTTTGTAATGTCAGTACATAAGTATGGCTCATTTTCAGAGTGCTACTTAGATTCCACACTGGAGACAGACCCTAGTTTATTTCTCCATCTCTTAACCGATTCTATCGAGGTTGTTCTTTTTCTTTCTTTTCCTTTCCATTTCTTGCTAGTTCAGCACTGCTTCAGCAAACAGTCCTGTACCTGCCCTCTTACCTATGCCACATTTTCATTTCCCTAAGATAGCTATCTACAAACTGAACACCTGGGGCGAGTCTTACCCTAAATGTGGCTGAGCGTCGGAGAATCCTGCCCAGTGGCATCTCGGGACAACACTGCTTCATTTTCTAAGAGTTGGATACTTTTTGATTCGGAGACTTGTCTCTAGCACCACTGCCCCCTTTGCCAGATTGAATTAGCTGATATATAACCCTTCTCTGGCTCCTTTATCTTATTTTCCAGAAATCCTTCCTTTCATGAGGCAGCTGATAGATTTGATTCTGAAGTTACATAAGATTTCTTTGGAAGCCATAGCAATATTTTTTTAAACAATGCTGGATAACCTTAGCTACCATAGTCAACGGCTTTCTCTACCACGTACAGATGATTCATTCTCTCTGTGTGTGTGTGTGTGTGTGTGTGTGTGTGTGTGTGTGTGTCTAATTGAAAATCCAGGAGAGAGGGAAAGGAATGGTTATCCACTGTAATGTAACTACTTTACAAATATTTTGTGTACTCTTAGCCATGGATCTGGAAACTATGGTGCACCACTACATCCATAAAGGAAGAAACCATAGATAAGGTGTTCATTGTAGCATTCTCAGTGCCTAGCAGTTCCTGGCATGAAACAAATATGCAGGGAATATGAAATAAACAATCTTCCCACATCATTCAGTTTGAGCCAGCCAGTCTATCTGAGTGTTTTTACTCACAGTTGTTTAGAACTGGGCAGTCACAGGCTGCACCCTGACAACTCCCTCATCTCTCTCCAATGCGGGGTTCTCTTCCGAGCTCTAGAGCTGCATGAATGCCCATCAGACATCTCCCCTGGGATGGCCCATCTATACCACACCTGCCACAGGCATAGCCATTAAACAAAGAATAATAATAGCCTATTTATTGAATATGTCCTATGTGCAAGTACAGGGGCAAGCATTTTCCTGGAATCACCTCATTTAATGTCATGACAGCCTAGTGACACACTGTCTTTGTTCCCACTTTGCAAAATGAGGACATTCTGGGTTCCACATCCTTAAATGTTCCCACCCCAGCACCCAGGGTTGGGCATCCTGCCCTGTATCAAATCTCAGCCCACTGTGTACATAGAATACGGAAAATTCTACATGTCTTTGCACATCCCTCTTCAACAAGAGAAATTTCCTTTTACCTATGTGTCGGGTACAATAGATCCCCCACAAGAGATAAATGAACACTTTAAAAATCATATAAAAAAGCAAATCAAATCCAGGTCTGAGCTCAGCTTATAAAAATGCCCAAGAAGTCTGAAGCCCCGGTGGCCACTATCCCTGCCCACAGCAACTGTATGGGACAGAGCCCATGAATTCTCCACTCCAGGAACATGAAAAATTGGCCCTTTTCCCAGTTCAGGGTCACCCCATACCCTTCTTCAAAGATCATAAGTCAACAAGTCTTTTCTTTATCAGAAGATCCAGCTTAATCATAATCACAAATGTTATGAAATCTTCTGTGAGGTCATGAGCCTCCAAATTAGAACTGAAAGCCTGACTGCACATCCCACTGGGCTACGGAGAGGACGAAGATGTTTTCACTTTGACTGAAGAAGCCAGACATCAATTAATTTCTCAAACACTCATCCGTCACTTCTGTTTGATCTGCCAGGCTTCTTTGAACAAATTGTACCACAGCTAAAAGTAAAATGGTTGAAACAACTCAGGCCCGTGGTTTGGATATTACAGATGAGAGGCTGAAAGCCACCCCAAAGTCTCTATCAAAGAGGTGGGAGGAAAGGAGGCAGGTGGAGGTGATCCAACTCTGATGTTACCAACTTCAGGTTCAAAAGCCCAACAGTGGTTAGATCTTGTATAAGCATAAATCTCACTTTAAGAAAAAAAAAAGAAGAAAAGGTTTCTTGGAAATATTAGTGGTGCCCAAGCCAGGACCCAAAAAAGCACAATATAGGCTTATATATGTAATTGTGCCTGAAAAGTAAGTGCTCCAAAAAGATGGTGGAGCTCTACAGAGGACACTAAAAGCAACTTGAGTCAATGTGAATGGATTGCCAAAGGTCAAATCTAAGACAGTGTGAACATAAAAATACTGATACGTGCTGAACTGAATTGTGTCCCCTTCAAATCTTACATTGAAGCTCCAACCCACCATCATTGTCATCATCTTTAGACGTGGGGATTTAGGAGGCTTTAGATTTAGATGAAGTTATGAGGGTAGGGATGTCATGATGGGATTCGTGCCTTTACGTGAAAAGACACCAGAAAGCCCCCCCCACCTCTTCCATGTAATGGAAGATGCAGTAAGAAACTGGCAATGTGTAACACAAGGAAAGAGCCCTCACCAGAACCCAACCATGCTGGCATCTTGACCTTAGACTTCCAACCTCAAAAACTATGAGGCATAAATTTCTGATGTTTAAGCCACCAAGTCTATGGTATTTTCTTATGACAACCTGAGCTAAAGTCAATAGTAATTCAACTGTAATCTTTTGAATAAAATAAGGATCTAGAATACATGCAGATATGAGTGAACAAAGAAGCAAGTAGAGGAGAAGGGAAACCTCTTCCTTACAACAGAAGTAGAAAGAAAGGTGAAATTAGCGAATTGCCATTTTACAACCATCATAGAAACACCATACCAGGCAAGGATCAGTGCTGGGTGCTATCACGGAGGAGGAGCAAGGTACATTGTTGAAAGTATCTCCTCACTATTACATATTTATTCAGAATGGGGAATGGTAGCTCTGCAGTGGAGGAACTGTAGACATCACCTTAGCCAAGTGATTAATAATGGGATCAATAATCCTATCAATAATGGGATAAACCAACCACACTTGCTTCTGGGGCAACACAATCCCACTTGTGGGGTATCCTGGCAAAAGTACATGCCTTGCACCCAATAGTATGGGAGCATCAGACAAACCCAGCTAAGACACATTCTATACAACAAAAATGCCATCAAAATCAAAGAAACTAATGAGCCATTCCAGCCTAAAGGAGATCAGGGGGCAATGGTAATTAAATGCAATGCTTAACTCCAAAACTGCACCATGGATCAGAATAAAATGGCCTTAAAAGATATCATGGGACTATTGGTGATATTTGAATAATTTCTATACAATAGATATTAGTAGCATAATAATATTAAATAGTCTAATTTGATATTTATACCACAAGATAAAAATCCTTATTCTTCAAAATATGCAATAACTGTGGGTAGAGATGCAAGATATCTGTACCCCTAGTCTCAAGGGTTTAGAAAAAAAATGATAATTTGGATATGCATGTATAAAAAGAATTATAAATCAGGGCCGGTGAGATGGCTCAGTGACGTAAGCGCCTGCCTGGCAAGCACGAGGGCCTGAGTTCGACTCCTGGAACCCACATACGAAAAAGGGGCCGGTGATATCGCTCAGTGGCACAGGTGCCCGCTGGTGCGTGAGGTCCTGAGGTCGACCCCCCGGTGCCCACAAAAAAAAAAAAAAGAATTATAAATCAAATGCAGAAAAATGTTATTAATCAATGGATCTGGGTCAAGAGAACATGGGAGTTCTTTGTACTATTTGTGCAGCATTTTGATGTTTGAAATGATATCAAAATAAAGAGTAACCAAATAAAATCCAAAGATAATTATATTCAGCCATTCATACCCCATCTGTATGGGAAAAAAGCTAAATATAGTCGAACAGTGAAGATTTCCACACCTCAGTAACTAAGTAGGTCTGCATTTCTGTTGGGTTTCCAGAGCTATAGAAACCAAAGTTGGTGATGGTGGTTTGTCATGTCATTTTCAAGGAGAAAGAACATAGAGAAGCAAATCCTAACCAACATTCCCAGTTCTCCCTAATCCCAGTCACCCTCACCCCAAGAATCAATTTGAGTTCAAGATTCTTTGAGCTGCAAAGGGCAGAAATTCACTTTACAACAGCTTTGCAGAAGAGACTCATTTGTTTACTTAGCTGCCAGTTCCAGGGTCCAGAGTTTCAGGTACTCAGAGCTGTGTCACACATCTGCCCCATTTGCCTTCTGTTCAGAAGCCTTTGCTTTCAGGCAAAGCAAGATGCCTTGGGAGCAAGATGCCCAGCAGCTCCACAATTGCCTTCTACCAGCTTCATAAAAAGAGCTCTCTTTCTCTCTAGTAGCTCCAGCTAAAATAGCAACGGACCCTTCTTGGAAATAAATGTCCACTGCTGGGAGACTGTGACATGTAATCACTGATAGCCCAGGTTTGGGCAGGTCAGTAACCCTACAGTAGCTGAGAAATTGGGAGACAAAGAAGTTGTCAGGCTGGCCTCACCACTCTTGTGGCCATTGGGAAGGTCTGTTCCCAAGGGAAAGGGAGCTAAAACAGAAAAGGCCAGGAGGGATGTTAGGCAGGACAAACAGCAGATGTCAACCATGTCCTACCCTCTGCCTAACTTCACATGCCACGATCCTCTCAGGCCCTCCAGAGTCCCTGCAGCCAACACAGAGCGACAGAGTCACACACAATCAACACTGCCCCACCCCCAAACAGAGACAGCTAAGAGCTGTCCAGATGCAGATCCAAAGCCTTATCCAGGTAGATTTCATTAACTTCCATTAAATCGGAATGGTCCAGAAACAAATGGCTGAAAGGTAAATTAACTCCCTACCTAACACACTCTTATACAACAACAGAGAAGGGAAAACAGAACAAAGGTAACAAAATTCCCCTGGGAAAGGGGGAAACAGCATGGGACTGTCACTTCACATTGCATAACAGCAAGGGCTCCCTCCTGGCAATGTGAGCTCCTGCTCAGCCACTCGGCACTGCCCTGCTTCTGCCTCCAAGGAGACAGCTCCATCTGATTGTCATGAACGTCAGTCCTGTGCTTTGGCCTTCCATTACTGTGTCGAATACCTGAGATAATCAGCCTACAAAGAGAAAAGTTTCTTTTGGCTCACTGTTTTGGAGTTTCTGGTCCATGACCAAGTGGCCCCATCGCTGCTGGCCTGTGATGAGATAGCTCGTCATGGTGGAAATGCATGGCAGAGCCAAGCTGCTCACCTCCTGGACAGAAAGCGGGAGGAAAAGAGGAGAGACAAAGGGATGGACAGGAGTCCCATAGCCCCCTTCCAGGGCAAGCCCCCAATTATCTAAAATCTCCCATCTGGCCCCACCTCTTTAAAGTTTTCATCTCCTCCCAACTGCACCTTGGGACCAACATGGGTGGTGCTATGGGGCCATAACATGGGCCTTTGGATCCAGATCTAAACTGTAGCAATGCTTCAGAAACATGTCTTTGGCAACATGATTCCTATTGGTGTTGGTTCCAGGCTTCATGGCTGCCTCCAGGGCTCTGCACTCTGGCTTTTAGCTTCCCAACATTGAGATTTCTCTAGAAGTCCAATAACATAGAAACCTATTAAGATTCTGGTCTGTTTCAGGAAAACTCCTTGGGCTAGGATCTGAAGCCAGAGCTCTGCTTGTAGTAGCGTCCTTGCACACAGGCCATGCTTGGGAAATTCCTTAAGTGAGAACCTGGCCTCTCTGTTCTCTGTGCATCCAAAGTATCCCTCAACCCCCCAGTCTCTATTTTGGCTGGCAACCTAACAAACAAAGGGTAGAGAGATGAGCATGCATGTCTGCTGTATGTCCAGGCCAAATTCCAGTGATGCCTCTTTATATGGGACAGCTCTCACTTCATATATTCAGAACCGAAGGTGACATTTGAGAGGGATTCTGGGAAGTGAGATGTCACACATTTCCAAAATCCTTACCCGCCTTGTTTCTGTCCCCCAAATTAACTTGATTCAGGGATGGATCTGGCATTTCTAATTCTGCTTGAAGAAAGATGGCCTGACGCACAGCCAACTTGGATTATCAAAGCCTCCCTTAGGAAAGCCAGATGCTATTCTCTTGTCACTGGGATGGGCCAGCTCCCATTAAAGCTCATCTCTTTCTGGTAGGAATTTATTGAAGTCTATAAGAAGCAGTCTACAAGAAGCTCCACTGTTCTTTTTCCTGCCATGTCCCTTAAAGTCCAACACAGGTAGACACACAGCCCCATCGTAGGACAGGCAAACAGCTCACAGCCAGCTGACTCGCTCCTGTGTAACAGGGACCAGCAACTTCCCAGCTGCACATGGGGAAACTCTCCTTGCTCCACACCCTTCACCATTCAGCTGATTTTTCATTTCAGTTGTTGTCACTTGCAGTACTCCATTTCTGCTACCAATTTTAGTATCAAGTCAGATCTTCTGGTTGCAGAGACAGAACTCTAACTTACTTTCCCTGGTAATTGTAAAGTCCAGGAGTGGTTTGTCTTCAGGCTCCATGGGCTCTAGCTGCTCTAACAATGCCACTGGGGACTTTCTCGCTTTGTCTTTCAGCTCCATCTCCCTATAGGTTGGCTTTGGCTGGAAGAAGGCTCCTTGCAGCCCCCAATTCACATCTGCCATCTTGGCAACATTGCAGAAAGACAGACTCTCTTCCTAGTCAAAAAGCTCGGGTTAACTTATTCGGCCGCCTTGGGACTAAGTGTACACTGCTGAATCAAATCCCCACAGCGGTGGGGGACAGGATCAGCTTCAGCTCAGCCCACAGATGGGCAGCTGAGTATGGGGCAATGGGGGTGTTGTTACTGGAGGAGGGGGAAGGGACCTTCGTGGGCGCCGACAGCACACACTTTAAGTTTCCAGACTTAGCTAGCAGTTATCCATGAAAAGCACAAAGGAGGAGGAAATGAACAATTCTTGAACAACTGCTGTCTTCCATTTGCTTAGTTTTTCAATACCAATTTTTAAAAATATTACAAATAAAAATAGCTTATGCGCATAGCATGTATGACTTATGGGGCTCCCAATTATGAATCCATTTGACACTCACAACTTTACATGGTACTGTAATTGTAAAGGAAACCAAAGCACAGGAAATAGGCAAATTGTTCTAGATTGTATAGCATCTGTATTTTATTTCCTTGGGCTTTTGTAACAGAGTATCACCAACTGTGCAGCTTCCAACAGCAGAAATTTGATCTTCATACTTCTGGAAGCTTGAAGTCCAGAATCAAGGTGTCACGAGGACAGCCCTCCCCTTGAAACTCTGGGTAGGATCCTCTCCTGCCTCCTAGGTTTTGCTGGCCAGCAAACCTTGATGGTCAGATATATCGCTCCAGTCTGCCTTCCTCCTCACATATCTGTGTCTCAGCTCCTCTTTTTTTTTTTTTTTTTTTTGTGGGTACCGGGGGTCGACCGCAGGACCTCATGCACCAGCAGGCGCCCGTGCCGCTGAGCGATATCACCGGCCCCTTTTTCGTATGTGGGTTCTGGGAGTCGAACTTGGGCCTTCGTGCTTGCCGGGCAGGCGCTTAAGCTGCTGAGCCATCTCACTGACCCTCAGCTCCTCTTATAAGGACACCAATTCTATTGGATTAGGGCCCCCTGTAATGACCTTACTTTAACTCAATTCCATATGCAAGACTCTTATCTCTTATATTAGTGACTTTCCCATCCCTGGGACAAAATGCTTGGCACTGTAACTTAAAGGAAGAGAGCTTTATTTTGGCTCACAGTTTCAGTGGGTTCAGTCCATGGTTGACTGCCTCCACAGCAGAAGTGGCATGGTACAAGGGCGTGGTAGTAAAAAGCTGTTCCCCTCATGACAGCCACAAAACAGAGCATGAAGTGGGGAGCTTCAAAAAGAATATAGGCTTCCAGGCCACACCCCCAGTGACCCACCTCTCTCCAGACCCCACCTCCTAACAGCACATTCTGCTGCTAAACTCATACATGGATGAATCCACTGATGAGTATATGATGCACCTTCCAACCACATGAGACTTTGCAGGGGCAATTTAGATCTAAACCATAACAACCCTACTTGCAAGTAAGGTACATTTACAGGTACTGGGGATGTAGACTTAGAGGTATGTTCTTGGGGAATATGAAAGCATCCTAAAAAAGGCCGGGTTCTGGGTCCTTACATCCAGCCCAAAGTCTAGAAGCCAACCTAGGCTCCCTGTGGTGAGGGAGCTAGGAGTGTCCGCCAGGGACTTCACATGGTGGGAGACATACTCAGAGTAGTAGCAATCCATCCGCTCAGCCCTAGGTGGGCTCTGGATGAGAGGACTCTCTGCCAAGCTGTGAAGAGTGAGGAGGATGAAGCAAAGCAGGCCGGAGGGGAGAGGTTGCTCCTCCTCAGGGTGAGGAAGCAGAGCTTGTGAGATAAGTGCAATCAGCTCAAAGAGAAATCAAAGAGGGAAAAGCCAAAGAGAAAGCTAAGGGTCTGGTGGGGGCAGAACCAGGAGAGTTAGAAGAGCCATGCTGGGGAATGCAGATGTCAGGGCATCACGCCACATCCTCACATACCCTGACATCATGAGAAGCCAGTGGAGAGAATGCGAAGGGCTCAAATGGAGGTGCTGGTATTTTGGTGAAACCCTCACTGACCTGTGAGGTCAGAGGTATCAGCCCCACTTTACACTACACAGAGAGAAACTGAGGCTTCCAGGGTTTACATGGGCTAGGCAGAGGCAGAGCAGAATCTGGGCCAGGCTGTCACCTGAAGGTTCCCCAAGGACTCATCTTACGGGGGGGGGGGGGCTGAAGGATATGCGGCAGCAGCAGTGGAGAGATGCTAGGCCAGGGCCCGGGGTTCAGTCCTCCCCTCACACTCATTAGCTGTGCGATTTTGGGGAAGGTGCAGGGGTCCTCTGTGGAGTGAGCAAAAGGCAGGTGAAGGGGCGTGAGAAACTGACATGTTGGAAAACAGGAGCAGCATGGAGACCCTGTGACCACTGTCATTGTAACTGTCACATTGTTATTACTTTGAGGTAATGGGACACAGCTGCCCTGGACAGACAGAGCTGGAGGAAAAAGAATCCTCCAATTATCTTCCTGCATCACCACTGGCCATCCTCCCTGGCAGAGCTGCATGTTCCCCATCACTTCCTCCCAGTGCAATCAGTGCTTTAATTAAAGTGACTTCATCAGACTCTTCAGAGGTGCAGCCAACAAAGGCATCAAAAACAGCAATTACTTTCCACGGATGGAGCCTGGAAATCTGGAAGTTTCCTATGAAAGCAAGTGAGTGTGGGAGGCATTGGGGATTGAGAGGGGGACTGGGAAGAGAGAGCTGCTTTCTCTGTGTGAGAGACACTGGCAGACACCCAGCCTGGATTTCTGGGGGGATGTGGGACTTCTGAGGGTAAGCATGGCTGGATTTGCAGTGCCTCTTGGTTTGGTCAACTTGGGAAATGGGGGCCTCGTTTTGGTTAGAACTGCCCAAGCCTGGCCCCCTTGCTGCAGCCCTCTTCTGTCTTCCTCTTCTTCACGCACCTGCCCTGCACCTGCCACCCAGGGAGCCACTGCGCCTGCCCAGACCCTCCTGGCCTCCTGTTCCCACTCCTGTGTCCCAGCTGGCAGGCTGCACTGTGCTTGCCCCCAGCGGTCTTCGTGGAGATGGAATACAAGCCACAGACACCTCTTAACATGGTTTAGTGGCCTTATTTTTTTTAATGTAAAAAGACACAGATGAAATCAGTTTTAATAATAGATTTGACCTAGCCTAATATATGCAAAGGATTGTCACCTCAGCACGTAATAAATATTTAAAATCATTATGGCTTTACACCGTTAAGTCTCCAAAATCCAGTGTGTGTTTTATATGTACATCTCAGCTCAGAGCAGCTGTGTTTCTAGCGCTCAGGAGCCACCTGTGGCTGCCATACTGGACAGCACTGCTCTGCATGTCAGGCAATGGCCTGGTTTCCATTTACCAACTTGGTACATTGTGCTCTGTGGAACCATGGCCGAGGAGGGGGTATTCCCCATCCAGGGAGCCTGGCGTGGTGCCTGGCACTTGGTAGAGCTTAGTTTTGGAGTAATTAGTGATTGCAGAGGATCCCTCTGCCCTTACGCAAAGAAATAGTGCAAGGAGATGAGGTCTCTCTCTCTCTCTGGAAGTGGCAATGCCCAGGAATCCTGTTCCAAGTTCCCTTCTCTTTCCTGAGCTGCAGGAATCCTGCACCAAAAAGGAAAGAGAAGATCCAACGGGTCAGCTTCTGTCTGTCTGGCATTTACTCATTGCTAATGTCAGCCCTGGTGTGTGTGTGGTGGGGGCTGGCAGGTAAAACAGGCAAGGCTATCAGGGGACCCAGGGAGATACTTCATTTCCTGAATGCTCCTGGTTATTTTGTCCATTCATTTATTCAACCAAAAATGCTTATTAGCTCATTCATTTGCTCACTCATGGAACATTCCCAGGGTGCTCTATCTACACCAGGCATCTGTGGAGCGCTGGTGCATTCCGTGGTAAATGGGAAGCTGCTCCCCTCCTACTCTGCAGCCCTCTGATGTACCTGCTCTGGTGGAACACTTGGAAAACTAGAAGCCTAGGCGAATGAGTGGCCTCTGTGTAAAACAGATCCCTTCCTTTTCCCTGGATTCTAACCTTCCCTCTCCCCTTCCCTGGCCTCCAGTGGATGCTCAGAAGTCCATACTGAAGAGACGCGTGGGATACTTGTTGAATTAAAGACTAAATGGATGAACGAGTGAGTTAATTTTTCCTTGCTTTATAATTACTAGTGTTTTGGATTGGCCTGACTAAAATAGAGGTTCCTTAAGATTGGGGACTGTTAGCATAGAAGACATTTGGACTTTAGGATCATCTAGATCTGGATTCAGATCCTGTCACTGTGAATATCTGCAGAGAGCCCTGAGCAAGGTTAATCTCTCTGAGCCTCTTTATTGTGGTTTAGATGCAACCTATACGAGATAAGTGGGTGCTCAGTGAATACCTGTTCAATTGGATTGGACTGAATTGCAATTTCACAGCAGAGTCTTGGGAGCCCTGAGGAGGGAAGGCTTAATTTGGTTGGGAGAAGGGTGAGCTGGCACGCGAACCCCTGAGAGGAGGCACCATCGCTGAATCAGCTTGGTGAGGACTCTGCATCTTAATACAGATTCAGCAGCCTGGTCTCTTTTTCAAAAGCACTGGCAGAGACCCTGTTGTTAACGGCAGAAAAAAGCATTTCACTGAATGAGTCCGCAGAGGAGGCAGTGCTGGGCCCAGCCTCCAAGGCCAGCAGGAGTTCCTGTGTACTTAGCTGCCCCAATGGCCTCATTTTTTCCTGCCTGTTAGAAAAGGATGGGCCCTGGCCACATCCAACCCATGATGATGGGGCTTGAATAATTTATCAGGTCACTCAGCAAGGAGCTCATGAATGCTTAAACCCTTTAAGGGCTTCCCAGGGGGGACCAGCATCCACTCCCAGATCTCAGGGGCTCCCTGCCATCTTCATCTGGGTCCCAGATGGGGCTTGATGACAAGGTCATGGCCTCCTGCTGTGGCCTTCAGGCTTAGAGTTTTTTAAAGAACATCATGTTCCTTATCTCTGGGTCCTGTGCTCTGGGCACACATGAATTATGTATCCAGCACTTGGAAGAGCCACTGCGTCCCTGAACCCAAGGCCCATCCCTCACCCGGCCCCATGTCACACTGCTTGGGTGGACAGCAGCCAGGCAGCCTCTGGCCTCTGCCCTCTCAGCTCCCTGTGGCTAAGTCACCTGGCTGCTACTGGCTTTGGTATAATCCAGTCTCTTGCCAATCTCCCTGCTGACGGGTGGGAGCTGGAGAGGAGAGAGTATGGGTTAAGCAGCGAGCAGTACCTCGCACAGATCCAGGGTCCCTGTTACTCTGAACCCTTCCTCTCATGGACTATGTTACAAGTTTCAACACTTGGAGACAGACAGGTGAGTGAGTCCGCTCATTGTCCAGGGAGAGATGTGGCCTCATCCTCTCTGGATCACAAACCATAAATAAAGTGCTATGGTAGAGCTACTTGAGCTAAACTGAGCAGGGAGGACCTCCTGGCAGAGGTGGCTTTCAAAGAAAGATCCAGAAAAAGAGATTTCTGAGCAGAAGAGCAGCAAGACTAATTCCCAGGGAGAAACACGCTTCTCCAGGTGTGTTCCTGGGACAAAAAAAAGCCATGTGGCCGGAGCAATGACAAAGAGGGATGAGGGGGCTGAGAATGAGAGTGGGGGACAGAGAAGACTGAGGGATGACTCCCAGATCTAACACCCTACTGAGGGACTTAGCAAAAGCACCCCTTCCTCTACGCAGATGTAGCCCCTCACCTGGCCACAGGAGGGGGCATTGGGTAGATTGTAACACCCACTCACTTCCCCGCCAGGGACCCTTGTGCAGTGTGCAACCTGTAGAATCGTACTCGGATGACCTGGGTAGGATTATCTCTACTAGAGATGGAGCCAGGTGGAGACACAGCTCAGTGCTGGCGAGGTTAAGCAGATTCTATGAGTCTCTCGGGAGAGGCAGTTGGATGCGCCCCTCTGGAGCTCAGGACAGAGCTCTGCATGTCCTCAATGGGTCGTTTTACACGTCTGGGTGAGGTCACTCAAGCAGTAGAGGAAAGTGATCTCCCTAATGCCTGTATTTGCCAGGAAGGTGCTTGTCAGCAGTGAAGGTCCAGCAAGTGCCTGGAATCAAAATTTAAAGAGACAATCGCTGTCAGCGTCCTGCAAATGTGGGGTTGGAACCTAGGCATGAATGCCACCTTAAATGTTGCACCTGCTTAAATTTAGCCCTGGTCCTGGGTAATTCAAATGAGACAGGACAATTATTAAACAAACATGCTTGTTTAACTGGACATCCTTTTGGGAAAGAAAAAAGAACTTCAACCATTAATTCGCACCATCTATAAAAACAAAAATAGATCATAGCCCTAAGCATTAAAGCTATAACTATAAAACTTTTAAGAAAAAAAGGGGAAAACTTTCATGACCTTGAGGTAGGAAAAAAATCAATGCAATTTTACCAAAGATAAGAACTTCTCTTTGAAAAACACCACTACAAAATGAAGAAGAAAAGAAAAGAAGAGAAAAAGAAAGCTACAGACTAGAACTGGTTAGTGTTGGCAGGAATGTGGGGAGAGAGGGACCTGGACAGGTCTGAGAATGTAGATTGGTGCAGCTGCGATAGAACACAGTGTGGAGGCTCCTAAAGAAATTAAAACTGGAACTGCCACGTGGTCCAGCCATGGCTCCCTTGGGGATACCCCTAAAGGAAGCAAGATGAGATGGCCTCCTCTCCAAGCGAGATGAAATGGCCTCCTCTCCAGGGCCTCTGCACTCGCATGCTCACTGCAGCATCATCACCAGGCCAAGACGGGGAACAATGGACAGATGAATGGGTGGGGGAAATGTGGGGAGTGTCTTGCAATATTATTCAGCTGAAGAAGAAGGGGATCCCGCCATTTGCCCCACCATAGATAACACTATGGTAAGTGCAATAATTCAAAACTCACAAAGAAAAAAAAAAGATCTTTCTTATAAGGGAAATCTAAAAAATATACAAATAAAAAACTGGATGTCTAGAAACAGAAACACAACTGTGGTTACTTCGGGTGGAGAAAGCAAGGAGGGATGCAGTTCAAGGAGCACAAAGGTACGGTTATATAGGATGAGAAAGCCAGAGATCTAATGCACAGCCCGAGGACTATAGCCAATAATAGTGTATCATATACTGGAAATATGCTAAGAGAGGGGCAGTGAGATAGCTTAGTGGCATAAGTGCCTGCCTGGTAAGCGCAAGGTCCTGAGTTCAACTCCTGGTACCCACATAAAAAAAAAAAAAAGAAATATGCTAAGAGAGGGTCTCAGGTACTCATACCACAAAAAAAAAAAAAAAGGAAAGAGGAAGGAAGGAAGGAAGGAAGGTAGATAACCAAATGAGATAACATATTAGTTAGCTTGACCATAGTAATCATCTCATTATGTATATCAAGACAAATATATCAAAATACCATGTATACCTTAAATATATACAACAAAAGGTCAAAATTAACTAAACAAATACAATTTTGAAGTTTAAAAAAGACTGAAAATATTTGTGGTACCTATGTCATACACTGGGATTTCTATCTAAAATACATAAAGAACTCTTACAACTCAATAATAAAATGCCAAGCAATCCAACTTTTTCAAAAGTGGACAAGAGATCTGAACCGACCATTCACAAAAGAAAAAAGCAAATGGCCAATAAGCAGGAGTTGATGACCGATGTCATCAGTCACCAGAGAAATACAAATTTACATCAAAATACTGCTTTACACCCAAGAGAACAGATAAATTAGAAGCAATGAAAATAGCAAGAGTTGCTGAGAAAGTGAAGCCGCTGGAATTCTCATATACTGTTGGTGGGAATGTAAAATACATAGACAGTTTGTAAAACAGATGAGCAATTCCCAATAACCACACAACTAGGCAAACACCGTGTCTATACAAAGGTTTATACACAAATGTTCATGGCTTTTATTCGTAATTATCAAAGGCTTGGACACACGCATTTACAAGGGGAGAAACAAAACTGATACATCCAGGCCAGTGAGATGGCTCAGTGGCATAAGCGCCTGCCTGGCAAGCACGAGGTCCTGAGTTCAACTCCCAGAACCTACATAAAGGAGAAAAAGGGCCGGTGATATCGCTCAGCGGCACAAGTGCTTGCTGGCAAGCGCGAGGTCCTGAGGTCGACCCCCAGTACCCACATAAAAAAAAAAAAAGTGATACATTCATACATCAGAATGCTCCATAGTAAAAATGGAACTACTGATATGTACAACATGCGATGATTCTTCAAACCTTCAGGAATGATGAGCGATAAAAGAAGTCATATGGGAGTCGTTTTATATGATTCCATCTATGGAAAAACCTAGGAAAGAAAATTCAGCCTGCAACGCATGTGATAGAAAGCTGATCCTGTTGTCTGAGGCTGGAGGCAGGGACGGGGCTGGGGACTGCACAGGGACAAGAGGGAACTTTCGTGGGGATTAACATGTTCTGAATCTTGATTATCGTGCTGGTTGTGGGCCAAGAGTCACCAACCTGTATATGTAAAACAGGCTCATTAATGTAAATGAGACATCAATGGAGTGACTTTAAAAATACCTTAGGATTCATCTTTTGTTGGCAACCTTCTGAATCCTTTGGCCCTCTTATTAGTCTGAATGTGGAGTGTAAGGATGCTTTGTTCTTCAAAGACTTTGTGATCAACAAGTTCTGTTTACCACTAGGACATGGTGAACGTTAGAAATGAACTCAACATGGTGGGGCCACTTCTGCCCCTTCTTTAAAAGGTGAAAGATCAGGTCCTGGAGAAGGAAGGACTTGTCCAGGGACACATGGCTTGATGTAGATACTGACCAGACATGCAGTCAGCTCGCCTTCTCTCCAGTCCCTCTTTTCCTCCTGAGCTGGATCCTGAGAGGTCTGGGTCGCTACTGGGCGAGGCCAGACCAGAGGGCAGGGAGCTGCACTGCGCTGGGTCTGAGGCACCTTCTAGCTGTGACTTCCGGCCCGGGATGCAGCCCTTGGCATCCGTGAGGATCCTGAGCCCTGCTCACAGCTCATCCCTCTCCATCCTCATCACGGTCCTTCCTGCCTCCCTGGTCCTCAAGGGGAATCAGTGAAACCACAGACATCTGTACTTAACATGGTGTTGGAAGTTCCAGCCAGCACAGTAAAGCAAAGCAAGGAAATAAAAAGAATAAGATTAGAAAGGAAGAAATAAAGAGACCCTTATTTGCAGATGATATGATGGTCTACATAGAAAATCCCAAAAATTCTACAAAAAAAAAAATTCAAGGACTAATAAGTTCTAGGTCACAGGGTACAGGATAAAGGTACAAAATCAATGATTTGAATATAGACATCCCTCCAAAATTTATCTGCTGGAACTCAGACCCCAGGAGATAGAATTAAGAGGTGATAAGCAATAAGTCACGAATGAGATTAATGCCCTTATAAGAGAAACTTCACACGGTCTTCATCCCCTGCACCCTTCCTGCCCTTCTGCCATCACAGAACACAGAGTTTGTACCCCCCCCCAATGATGAGCAGCGAGATGTCATCTCGGAAGCAGAGAGTGGGCCCTTGCCAGACACTGAGTCTGCCAAGGACACCTTGACCTTGGATTTCCCAGCCTCCAGAACTGTCAGCAATACATTCCCATGATTAACAAATTGCCTAGTTCATGGTATTTTGTTATAGCAAAGGGAACAGATTAAAACAAATACCATTTACAATCACTGAGAAAGGAAAAAAGAAAGAAACAAAGGAATAAAGAAAGAAATACATAGGTATAAATTTAACAAAATTTTTCTAGTACTTATATGCTGAAAACTATATAACATTGATGGAAATAGAAGATCTACATAATTGGCCACACATACTGTGTTCATAGATTAGAAGAATCAACATTGTAAAGATGCGATCTCTCCCCAGTTTGATAAAGTTAACGTAATTATATGCACACACATATTCTAAGATTTATATGGGAAAGAAAAAGAGTAGGTTAAATAATTTTGAAAAAATAAGAAAATATAGGCAGAGTCTGTCTACCTGGTTTTAAGACTTATGTAGCTATAATAATTGGGACAGGGGCCAGGTATATAGCTCAGTGGCACAAGCACCTGCCTGGCAAGCAGAAGGTCCTGAGTTCGATTCCCAGTACCAAAATACTACTACTAATAATAATAATAATTGAGATGGTGTGGTATGTGGCAGAATGATAGACACTTAGGCCAATGGAACAAAATAGAGAACCTAGAAATAGACCAAGACAAATACACTCAACTGATTTTTTTTTTTTTTGTGGGTACCGGGGGGTCGACCTCAGGACCTCGTGCGCCAGCAGGCGCCCGTGCCGCTGAGCGATATCACCGGCCCCTTTTTCGTATGTGGGTTCCGGGAGTCGAACTCGGGCCCTTGCGCTTGCAAGGCAGGCGCTTACGCCGCTGAGCCATCTCACCGGCCCTCAACTGATTTTTGACAAAGATATAAAAGCAATTCGAGAGAGGAAAGATTCATTTAATAAATGGTGCTAGAACAAGTGGACATCCTCTACTGAATCTGTTTTGTTTTGTTTTGTTTTGTTTTGTTTTGTTTTGTTTTTGGTACTGGGATTGAACCCAGGGTCTTTGCTTCTAGCTGCATCCCCAGCTCTTTTTCACCTTTTATTTTGAGGTGAATTTGGACTTGTGATCCTCCTGCCTCAGCCTTCCAGAGTGCACCACCATGCTTGGCATAGTTCTCTACGGAATCTTACTGAATCTTGTATACAAATTAACTCAAAATTAACATTAAAATATAAACCTCTTAGAAGAAGAAATGGGGAAAGTCTTTAGAATATAGAGCTGGGCAAGGAGTTCTTAGATTTGACCCCACAAAGATACAATCATAGAAGAAAACCTGATAAACTGGACTGCCTCAAGACCTAAAGCATTTACCCCGTCAACGGCTCGGTTCAGAAGTTGAAAAGCTAAGCTACAGAGCAGGAGTGTGTGTTTGCAAACCATGTATCTGATGAAAAAGTAGTTTCTGATACACTAATAACTCTCGCAACTCAAGAGTAAACAAACAATCAGAAAACAGCAAAGGAGGTGAGCAGATATTGCACCAAGGAGGATATACAGATGGCAGATACACACTTGAAAAGGTGTTCAACAACTGTTGGGGAATGTAAAATGAAGCCCCAGCGTGATACCACGGCACATCCAAACATGACCAAGCCCATATTGTCTGGGTTCTCCAGGGAAACAGAGCCCAGGAAGAGGACAGTCAGGGTGATACGGAGGCCAAGAAGACCCTCGATCTGCCACCCACCAGCTGGGGGCGCAGGGAAGAGGTGGTTCAGTCCAAGTCCATGGGCCTGAGGTCCAGGAGGTCGATGTCCCAGCTCAAGGAGTGAGGCAGGGAAGCTGCTTTACCAAATCACCCACTCACACCTAATCTCATTGGGAAACACCCCCAGGGACATGGCCAGAAATAATGCTTAATTCCCGGCATCCACAGCCAGTCCAGCTGATGTGAAAAATTAACTATCACAACACCAGACGCTGGCAAGGATGAGTAGAAAACAATTGTGCTTTGCTCATGGGAACATAAAGTGGTACTACCACTGCGGAAAACAGTTCAGCAGTTTCTTCAAAAAATGAAAAATGTGGCCAGGTGCGATGGCCTATGCCTATAATTCCAGTTGCTTGAGAGGCTGAGGCAGGAGGATGGAAAATCTGAGATTAGCCTGAGCAACTCGGCAAAACTGTGTCTCAAAATAAAAATAAGAAAAAATAAAAGCCTGGGAATGTAGCGGTAGAGCACATTCCGAGCACATGCAAGGCCCTCGGTTCAATCCCTACCACAAAAAACAGAAAACAAAACAAACAAAAACCCCGAAAGATGCAACTACCCTGTAACCCAGCAACTGAATTCCCTAGCACTTATCCCAGAAAAATGAGGACTTGTTCCTGCAAAAACATATACACAAATATTCATAGCGGCTTTATTCGTAATAACCAAGCGTAGAAATGACACAGATGTCCTGTAACGGGTGTGTGGTCAGACAAACTGGTACATCCGCAAGACAGAATCCTACCCAGCAACAAAAGCAACAAACTATGGAAACAGCAGTTGCCTGATGAGTCTCCTGCGACCTGTGCTGACCCCCAAGGTTATGCACTGCAAGGTCCCATTTGTGTTACATTCTTGAAATGACAAAATCATGGTGGTTGCCAGGCACTAAAGGGTGGGTGGGGCTGGAGTGGAGTAGGGCTGGCCCTAAATGAGCAAGTAGAGGGGGCTCTGGTGACGGAAACGCTCATTGTGTTCATAGGGTCAATGTCTGTACCCTGGCGGTGACAGTGTGCCATAACTTGGCAAGACATCACCCCTGGGGAAAGCAGGGTAAAGTGTACCGAGCTCTCTGTGTTGTCTCTCACAACTGCACATGAACCCATGGTCACCTCCAGATTAAAATTTTCATTTTCGAGAGCCAAAACGGAATTACCTTAGCAAAAGATTTGCAAGCTCTGCATATAAAAATATTATCATTATTATTATTTTACATCTCAGGATTGTATTTATTCGTGCTGCTATTTTTTTTTAATTTTTATTTTTATTAGTACGTGTCGGCAGTACATAATGATTACTTTCCTCACCGTGGGGAGTTGGTGCATGTACATAACACACCTTAATCCTTTTTATGTCTCCTTCCTCTCCCCTCCCTCGGTCTCCTAAATAGGGATACGTCACGTGCTTCGAGAGAAATATTCATAATCTTCAAGACGGTAATTATCTCCCAGAAGAGTTGAGATAATGGGATCCAGTCCAGTCTATTTCAAGGAGCCAACGAGGTAATTCCAAAACATACCCAGAAGAGTAAAAGGTCAAGAGTAGCCAAGAAACTCCTAAAGAAGAACAGAGATGACCCCTGCCTGGCCGTATTCCAGTTAGTCTCAAAGTACAATAACTGAGTCAGAATAGCATTAGTGCTGGGACTGATGAACCAGCCGTGGACCAGAGCAACGCAGAAACAAACCCAGCCTTGCACAGAGCCGTGAGCAGCAGTGTCGCTCAGCCTGGGGAAAAGGCTCCTTCCATAAAGGATCACTTTTCCATAAAGGATTAAAGCAGGTAAACTATACAGAAATCAAGAGTAAGATGAACACTTAGGATAAAAGAGACCCTGAATAATAGCAGGGCAGGCAGGAGACGCTTTTGGAGTCAGTGCCACCAGAGTTTAAAGACTGCTGCTTATTCTTCTATTTGTTAAAATGCAGGGTGCTTTATCATTATTTAAATTGCACATACATTGTGTGTATGCCCTTTCAGGTATGCGAGACTTCAGCCTAAAGCACATAATGTTTTCAAAGCAGGCAAGGAGACACGGAAGGTCCTGCGCAGTGGCCCGGCAGTTGGGAGGGGTGGGGCAGTGGCAGCTATGATGCCGGGGAGAGGCACAGGCCTGGCTGAGGCCAGGGACAGACGACTGGTGTGGGGCTGGGGCTGGAAGGTTCCGATATCAGTGTGGAGAAGGAGCAAGTAAAGTAAGATGAGGGAGGAGGAGGGAGGAGGAGAGAGGAGTGGAATAAAGAAGGGGAAGGGAGGGGAGAGGAACGGAAGGAGGCAGAAGGAAGGGAAAGAAGGCTTCCTGAAAGCCAGCGGGGGGTCAGTAAGGTCCTGGCCAGTCCCCCAGCCCCACCAGGCCCTAGGCTGCTGAATGACCTTGAACACCTCCTCCATCTCTCCACTCAACAACTTCGGATCTATGACGAAATCCGGGAGTCCCTGGCTACCTCCCTCACAGGGTGTCCCAGGCTCAAGACAAGCACACCTAAGTCCTGGGAGAGGCACCCTCAGGAGGGTCCAGGTAGCACTCACTGAGACCCTTAAAGCACAGAGTGTGCCCGTGGAGACGGACAAAGCCTCCACCTGCCTCCCAGCCGGGGGCGTCTACACGTACACCTGCACACCTCTAGGCTCCTGGCATTTCAGCTGTGGCATCTGTGTGGCTTGGCTTGTAAGAGTACCAGGTGAGCAGGTGGTGCACTGCACAGTCCTACAAGATGCCACCCGCAGCCCTGCCGTGTTAGAGCTCACCGTGTCCTGCCCTACAGGACAGCACTTTCAATTCCTGGGTTCTGTAATCCTTATTTTGTAGACAAGAAAATCCAGCTTAAAGAGATACTGACTTGCCCAAGCCACAAGGCGAAACTAGACTTCAAACTTCGTTCTGCCCAGTTCCACAGCCAGGCGCACACTGGACACTGGGTGCAGAGCTGGCGCAGAAAGCTGGGTCCCTCTCCTCACCTAGATCCTGGTCCTCAGGATCCGGAGCAAAGCATGCCAGCCCCAGGAAAGCACTGCCCAGGGCCACTGGAGGGCCCTGCCCAGAGCGGGTCGCCAACACGGAGGCTCTTGGGCTGCAGGCTGGTTGTTGTGCCCGCCCCAGTCCTCAGTTTCCCCACGCGGCCCACGCAGACAGTGTATGGCGGCCGCGCCCTGCCCCGGGGGTGGGGTTGGGAGTGGTCACGTGGAGGGGCGCCTGGTCCCCGAGCCCCGCCCCGCCCCCGGCCCCGCCCCCTCTCCCTCTGCAGCCGTAGCCCAGCGACAGTCCGGGGCACCGTGCGGGCTCGCGACGCCGCCACGTCGGGGCTGGTGAGGTCTGCGCGGGGGTCCAGGGGAGCCTGCTCACTGCTAGACCTGCGCCCGGCCGGCGGTGTAGACAGCTGGACCAGCCCCAGCAGCAGCGAGGACTCGAGCGCGGGCGGCGGCCCGAGCAGCAGCGACACCATGGATCTCTCTTTTATGGCCGCGCAGGTAAGGGGGACGCCTTCCCCACGCGCCCTGGTCCCCGAGTTTGAGGAGGCTCGGGATCCCCGCCTCGCCCTCCCGGCCGGGTCTGCGCACTGGCGCCCGCCCGGGATCCTCGTCTTGGTCCTTTCTCCCGAGTCCGGCGGCCCCACCTGTGCGCGCGCCCGGGGCAGCGGGCTCAGCCCTCCCGGCTGGGGCGCGGGGCTCCCTGGAACCCCGTGTGCGCGGCCCCCAGGAGCAGAAGGCTTCGAGGAACCTGGGCAGCCGCAGGCGCCACTTCCTCCCCACCCCCACCCGCTGTCCCCTCCCGGACCCTGGAGCCACCCAGGCTGGCGAGGCGCAGCCGGGTGGGTGGGCCGCCCCGCCGTCCCATGCCCTGTCACTTGCTGGTGACCTCGAGCGCGCCCCGTCCCCTGTGAGTGAGGACCGTAGCCCCTGCTGCCTGAGGGAGGCAGTGGGAGCGGCTTTGTGACCT
Organism: Erethizon dorsatum; assembly: GCA_028451465.1. Classification (NCBI taxonomy): domain Eukaryota; kingdom Metazoa; phylum Chordata; class Mammalia; order Rodentia; family Erethizontidae; genus Erethizon; species Erethizon dorsatum. Next base: position 124,547,040 of record CM051828.1, on the reverse strand, counting down.
GCCGGGCATCGAAGCCCTGAGATCATTTTATCTATTTTTGCTTTGCGCCGGGTCTAATGGCCATCAGTCAGGGCCTTTATACAGGGGCTTTATACAGGCCCTGGGGCTTTATACAGGCCAGGGGCTTTATACAGGCCTCCGGTCCTTCCCTCCGCGCAAACAGGCTGCTGGGGCAGGGAAAACAGTTGCCCTCCCCCACCAGCTCAGCTCGACCCCGAGAGTCCTCCCGGGCTCCCAGCTCTGGTGGGTATTGCATTTCTGGCTTCAACTCTCTGGAGCCAGAACAAAGGCAGACCCCCTTCTGGAGCAGCATGTGGCCCCTGAGGAGACCCGACCACAGGCTGTCTCCGGGGAAGGGCCATGTCCTGGGGACAGTAAGCTCCATCTACCAGTCAGACCTTGCACCTCCTGTGGTTGTGGTAGTCGCTTTGGGGGCCAAGGGCGGGGAGGCCACCCAGGCCTCCTTCTGTCCCCTGGGTGTATGGCAGGAACCCCACCTGCTGCTCTTTTCTATCATTGGAAGGAAGTTTGAGGGGACACTGCTTTTCCCCAGCTTCACCTGTGGTAGGAGCCAGTTTAAAATGTATGGGCAAAATCCGGACTGTATGTGGATGGCAGGTCCCGGTGTGGAGGCGTCAGAGGACACGGAGTCCCCAGGTCCCCAGGTCAGCTCTGGGGAGTCCAGATCCCAGCTTCTGTCCGCCCCTTAATGAGTTTTCCAAATGCTAATTGCTCTTAGGAGTATTGCTTGTCATTTTTCTGCTTGATCTTCCATCTCCTGTTCCTGAACCCACCTTGTAAATATTGTGTAGAAAAACGGTCATCACTCTTGTAGATAGAGGTGGCTTTAGCTATGTGATAACTGAGGAGTTTTTCTGGGATTTATTTCTGGGGGGAGAGGAGCTTATCGGGTGTCTGTGGCTGCCTTCCCCTCTGGATACCCCCCTGGCGTTTCCATGGTTATGAGGTAAATTGATCATTGCTCCTGGAGCATCAACAGTTGCTATGGTGACTTGACAAAATAAACACAGGGCTTTTCAGCACCTATGGGTGAAACCTACAGAAAGACTTTCTTTATTATTATTATTATTGTTATTATTATTATTATTATTATTATTGTTATTATTTATTTACACTTCACATGCACTTGGCCAATTTCTTCCTGCCAACAGATGTTTGGCATTGATTGCATGCTCAGTACTGTGCTAGCCCCGGGGAGCAGAGACATGAAGCCTTATCAGTGGAAGCCCTGCTAAGGTTTGTTGAGCATCTACTTCATGCCAGATGCAGGCTACTTAGCACACTTTACTGCTGTAAACCCTCACCAGTCTGTTCTCCCCATTTTACACATTGGGATGTTAGACTTCAACAGGATTAAACAATTTACCTGAGGACACTGTTAGTAAGGAGAATGGGTATCAGCTCTAGGCCAGAGTATCTGGGTCTCTACTCAGCAAAGTTCTGGGTCTCCACCTTCCTGCTGGGGCAGCATGGTTCAAGATGACTCATTTCTTCCCCTCCACCTGGAAGTGGTCTTGATATAGGAGAAACGAAACTCCCAACCTGCTAGATGTCAGATGCGCCCAGTTCACATCCCCCGAAATCAAAGAATGAATTCTAAGGAACAACGGAGGTTAAGAGTAGGAAGACATAATGAGAAATAGCTCCTGGATTGCCAGGAGGGGTCCCTTGGGTGGCCACCAAGGCCCTTTGTCAGGTAATTTATACAGCAAAGTCACAATGTGGGTACAGTGTGGTTAAACTATGAACAACCTGTAAGATGACAAGTACAGCTGCTTAGCTAATATTAATCCAGTAGGGAAGCAGGTCTTGTAGCAAGGGTACATGGAAAGAACAAAAGCACGTTTTTGGGAAGGAATGGGTCTGGATGCTCTGGTCACCCACCTGGGTGATTGATGGCTATCGGGCCTTTCCGGACCAGGTGGGGCTAATTATAGTATAATTCCCAGTTACTGCTGATCCCTTAGGGAGGCATGTAGGCCTGGCCATTGCCTCTTTATCTTGAGGCCTGGTCTTCCTCAGATGCACCTCCAGACACAATTCTGACGTCTTTATTTTTTTTGCTGACTTCCTTGAGAGCCCAGTCCCTCTCTGACAGTATATTTATTTCTGTCTAACTTAGCTGCCTATAGTAGTTTCACCGTAGTGCCTCTCTCGAGGCTGCCACTGTGCGGTGCTAGGATGGCACTCTGGTGGGGGACTGTGCAGTGCTTGTCCTGAGCAAGTACTCACTCTCCGCTCAGGTGTGTGTGCAGTGATCACCAGGGCTGAGTGGCTGTCACTGTCCCCTCACACAGCCTCTTTTTCTGCAGTGGGGAGTTCGTAGAGAAACATCCGTGTGTCCCCCACTTCCTCAGTGTTGCTTGCCTGTCTTGTATCAAGCTCTTACCCGGGCACCAGGACAGGGACTCTGGGGCCCAGGGTTGAAAGGAATGCAGATCTGGTGCTTGCAGATGTTGGACAAATGATGGATCAGCAAGGGCGATGGATCAAGTGCTGGGCGGGCAACATGCCTGGCTCAAAGTGGGTCCCCCACAGATGGGTGGATGAGGACACAATGGGATGTGTGTCCAGGAAAAGAGGGAATGCGAGATGTCAAATGGGAATGCCTGTCATCCTGAGGACTCTGGGAGTGGGGCTGGAGATCGGTTAGGACTATGGGCAGATTTCCTTGGTGGCCCTGTGAGTAAGAGTGTTCTAGGAGGAGAGACAGGGAGGTAGGGAAGCCCAGGAGACCCTCAGAGTTCTCCAGAGAGCTACAGGGTAAGGGACACAGCAGGGCTGGGAGAGAGGGGCCGGAGCAGGGTATAGACGTTCACATTTGATGAGAAGTTCACCTTCAATCAGGAGGCGGTGGGAGCCATGGTGAGTTATGGAGCAGGGGAATGGAATATAGCTGAAGCAGTGCCTTGGAAAAAGCTCCGCCCCTATACAAGATGGGGGCTGCAGGAACGGGTGGGGTCAGGAATGCACATTTGTGGGTTTACTGATGAATTGAATGAAAGCAGGTCTGCGTGACTGCAAAGCCCAAGCTTCTTCTCCGTCACCGTGTTAAGTATGATTCCTGCTTGTGGCTTAAGACCCAGAGCACAAAGCCACTTTAGGAAGATTTGCGTCTCCTGTGCTGAACATTTAAAAGACAACCTTCACGATGTGCTGCAATGACATCAGTTATCCTCACATCTTTGTGCATAGCTGCCTTCCCTGGGTGTGAAGACTGAGTGCTCAGCCACTTTTCCCAGCACCCTGGAAACACCCCAGGCCCACCGGGACCCCCAAGAGGGCTGGGGAGAAGGCCCATCTGCTACTCCCAGCAGAATCCAGGTGGACTCTGGAGCGGGGCCTGTGCTCCTGTTGTTTGGTCCACACCGAGGCCGGGAGCTCCGACCCACAGAGCAGGGCTCACCCTTTTGTCTCTGCTGGATGAAACAGGTCCTTGGCTCTCTAGTCTGTGTTAGGTCACAAAAAATCACTTGACCACGGGAAGTCACCAAACACAACATTGATTCAGCAACTTAAAATACAAGTCTAGAAAATATAACCTCGGGACTTGCTCCAAAATTAAGGTCCCCACCCCCTCCCAGACCTCACCTGCCACGCATGCAGAATGTTGTGTTTGGAACATTTTTTTTTTTTTTTGTGGGTACCAGGGGGACGACCTCAGGACCTCGCGCGCCAACAGGCACCCGTGCCACTGAGCGATATCACCGGCCCCTTTTTTGTATGTGGGTTCCGGGAGTCGAACTCGGGCCCTCGCGCTTGCAAGGCAGGCGCTTACGCCGCTGAGCCATCTCACCGGCCCTGGAACATTTTTAAGCAATGCCTTAAAGTTGTTCCTTTTAGCTTCCAAGAGGTGCTGTGACAAATGACCACAAACCAGGGGGCTTAAGACAACAGAACTGTCTTTACTTATAGTTCTGGGAGCCAGAGGTCCACACTAAAGGTGCCAGCTTGCCAGGGGCTTTATACAGGCCCTGGGAATGACTGTGTTTCCTGCCTGTCTCCTGGCCGCAGGCTGTGGCCAGCAATCCTCGGCCCAAGATGTGTTGCTCCTGCTTCTCCCTCAAACATCACAGGGCCCTCTGCATCTGTGTCTTCTTCTGAGGACACCAGGCTTCCTGGCTTACGGCCTACCCGCATGACCTCATCTTGATGACATCTACAGAGACTCTGTTTCCAAGTAAGGTCACATTCAAAGGTACTGGGGTTAGGACGCCAATATACTTTTTGAGGGGACGCAATTCAATGCGTAACAGAATCTGAAGACCATAAAGGATAACGGCATCTTGTGTTCTTGGACACTGGTCTTAGAGATGCATTGAGCAGATCACTTCTCTAAACCTCAGTTTCATCATCTGCGAGATGGGAACAAAGTGCTGTTCATTTTGGTCATTCAGCAAATGTGCCCCTAGTTGGAGTGCTAGGGCCAGGAGGCTGTGACCTGGTTGCTGCTGGGAGCCCACAGGGACACCTCACCCAGTGCAGGAGGCGGGGGAGGCTTCCACAGGTTGCTCGAGCTAAATTTGATCCTGTGTAGCTGGGATGGTTTATCTAGATGTCCCCCTAAAGCCTCATGCGATCATGGGCGGGACTGTACATAGGCAGGATTATGGGGTTGTATAGTTGGCTTGCTGTTGAGAGGAGGGTTTGGTCAGAGGCCATGCCATGAGCAGCTCTCCTCATGCCATCCTACCTTGGAGCCAGCTGACCATGGACTGAAACCTCCACAAACCATAAGTCAAAATAAACCTTCCCAATTTCAGGTTGATGGTGTCGAGTACTTTGCCCCAGCATCCAGGAAAGTTACTAAGGCCGTAGCTCTCTGAGACACAGGAGCCGGGGCCCTGCAACAGTGTCCCCTGCCAGGTGGGGAGCAGAACAGAGGGGGCAGGTGCTGAGGGAGGGGAGCCCAGATCATCCAGGGGACCTGAGGGATGGAGAGGGCACGTGGGGGCTGTGGAGAGAGGGGCCTGGCTTGGAGGGGCCTCGGGCAGCCTGGGGCCCCCAGCTCCTCACTCAGGCACGCCGACACACAGGCTAGGGCTCTGGTGCTTCTTGGCTTTGGAGAAAGCCAAAGTTACACTTTCCGCTGTTAATTTATTTAATGTTGGCAATTAATTGGACATTTCTCACAAACCAAACATCCATGGCGTGTGGGCTGCTTTGGTTACTTACTGCTTGTCGTTCTGGTTACTTAGTGGCTTAAGGCAACCGTTTATTTGGCTCATCCGGGTAGCTCGGTGGTTTGTTTTTCTGCTCTAAATGTCAGCAGGGGCGCTGGGGCTGGAGCGTGAGCTTCTGGCAGGTGGCTCCTTCGCACACATGACAGGCACCTCCGGACAACCTGGCCGCTGTCGCCACTTGGCTCTTCATCCTGCGGTTTCTTCAGGTGGTCTCAGCTTCCTTCCAGCACTCCCCGGAGAACTGTGGCTTCTTAAAATGAGCCCAGGAGGGTCCCAGAATGTCACCAACACTAGCGTCTCTTGGTCAAGATAGTCCTGCGGGGGGAATCAGATTCCAACTCCTGTTGTGGGGATAGCACCTGTGTCCAGGAGGGAGGGAGGGAACAATGGTGGCCGTCACGGGAGACTGGCGCTGCATGGACCGAGAGGAGCAGGTGCGAGGGCTGGGTTCCTGCTGGGGCTGCGGAGGCCTTGTCTCCAGACTGGACAGGTGTGTGCAGAGCCTGGCGGAACCTTGCGTCCTGCCAAGGCCAGAGAGAAGTCGTTTATTACTAAGTAGGTGGGCTGTGATGGTAAGAGGCTGAGCCATATGGACTTGCTGATATCCGACCCCATCTGACCTTCAGAATGGCAGTGTCATTGGTTTGACCTCATGTTGGGGAGGTCTGGGAAGGCTTTCTGTGTTTGAGGAACTGGGGGTCCCCCACTTCACCCATTGGCCTGCCTCTGGGAGCCTTCCTTGGCCTTGCCAGGTGGGAGGGGACAGTCATCCCTGGGCCATCATGCGGACACTGGCCTGCCCTTCCAGGGGACACCACGTGGGTCTAAGGGTAGCTGAGACGCTGCCAGTCCCACTGTGCCTCACTCACAGGACCTTAGGAAACTCACAGTTAATTTGCATTTTAATTATTTTTCATGGAGAGGGAAAAACACCAGAAGATATCTGGTAGCACTGGAGAAGCAATTCTGTTCTCTGTTGAATGGGTCTTAGCTACACTCAGGGAGGGGCCTGTGGGATCTTTCAGGCAGATCTGCGAGAAACTAGCAGAAGCTTCTGGCCCCGCAGGAGCACACCGCTGCCCAGGAAAATAGAGTTCCAGGGAGCCCAGCAACCTGCGACTTAGACAGTGATTTCTTAAGACAAAAATTATCATTAGAATACAAATTGTCAAATGTTTTTAACCAAAGGGCCTGTCTTGTTTAAATTCCCATGGAAAAGATGTAAATATTTTATCCTTTTAATTAGATCTGCCTCATCAGAGAAGGTTGTAATGAGCAGTGAAGGAAGAGGTGAAAATCTGGAGAAATTTTTCTGGGCTGAGTTGCTAGCTCATGTTTTAAGACTCCAGATATCTGAGCTGAACCTGGAATCTCACCGAGCTCAGAGTACCGGGACATCTGGAGGTGGACGATGAGAGTTCACGCAGCGCCTGCTGTGTGTCTCCCAGCGTCTCCTACCCTGAGGTAACGGGGACCCATCTCTGTTCCTTCCCTTCCCATTCTGTCCCCTCGAGACATTCATACCTTCATCATAGCTGCCATTTATCAAATGCTCGTGAGGTACCAGGCAGGCCCTGTGCTGAACAATGCTTGGGATCCATCTCGCTTAATCCTTACAACAGCCGCGAGGATAGGCCCTTTAGAGATCCACTTTAGAAGCGAGGAAAGTGAGGCCTGGCGAGGCCAAGTCACTCCCCAAGGGCACACAGTCAGAATTCAAACACAGGCCTCTGCCACGATATCCTATTTTTTGACTTAGTTTTTATTTATAGATTTATAGATTTGAGATGTTTTTGGTTCAGAAAAATGGAAAGTACAGTGATTTCCCATGTACCCCCTGCCCCCGCCTACAGCCTGTCTCATCTTCCGCATCTTCCATCAGAGTGGTGCGTGTGCTATGATTGATGCCTCTGCACTGACAGGTCATTGTCACCCAAGGTCTACACTCACAGTACTGTCTGCTGCTGGCGTTGGGTGTGCTGTGGGCTTGGATAAATGTATAAGGACTGTATCCACTGTTATAGGATCATGTGGAGTATTTTCACAGCCTTAAAATCCCTCTGTGATCCACCTGTCGCTCTCCTTCCCCTTAATCCCCGATAAAGTATCCCATTCATCTTTTTACTGTCTTAATAGCTTTGCCGTTTCCATAGTAAATTGGAATTATGCAGTATGTAGCCTTTTCAGATCCGCTTGGTAATGTGCACGTAAGTGTCCGCCATGTCTTTTCCTGACGTGATAGCCTGTTCTTTTTAACAGTGAGTAATATTCCATTGTTTGGATATACCAGTTTACTTATCTGTTCACGTACTAAAGGGTATCTTGGTTGCTTCCAAGTTTTGGCATCTGTGAAAAAAGCTGCTATAAACACCTGGGTGGAGGGTTATGTGTGGACATGAGGTTTTTTTTGTGTGTGTGTGGGTACCAGGGGTCGAACTCAGGACCTCACGCGCCAGCAGGCACCCGTGCCACTGAGCGATATCACTGGCCCTTTTTTCGTATGTGGGTTCTGGGAGTCGAACTCGGGCCCTCGCGCTTGCCAGGCAGGCGCTTATGCCACTGAGCCATCTCACCGACCCTGGACATGAGTTTTAAAGAAGCTATTTTTAAAATCCAGTTTGACAGTCCCTGGCCTTTAATTAAAGTGCTTAAACTTTAAGTCATTTACATTTAATGTAATTTGATATGGTGTGGTTTAAGGATATGATTTATCATATTTTTTCTATTTTTCTCATCTGTTCTTTATTCTCCTTTTTGTCTTTTCTGCCTTCTGTTGGGTTGAGAAATTTTTATTTTTCCATGTTATTTCTGTCGGCTTATTAGACACAACACTTTGTTTTTTATTTTAGCGGTTGCTTTCACATTTTAGCTCGCAGCCCATTTGCAAGTGATGTTATATTCCTTGGTATGTAGTAGGAAATTTACAAGTGAATTTCCCTCTCAGTTTGTGCTACTGCTGTTACACATTTCCTTTTACATATGTTATAAACCTCACACTACATTGATACTAATTTCAAAGTTTTCTTTGAAATTATTTAAATAAAATAAAAGAGCCTACAGAAGTGCTGGTAATGAATTCTTTCAGCTTTTGTGTGTCTGTGAAAACATCATTTTTTCTTTGCTGTCGTTTTGGATTTTTACTGGGGCATAGAATTTTAAGTTAGCAGGTTGGTTAAAGATACTTTTTCACCTACTCCTTACTTATATTGCTTTGAGTGAGGAATTTGCTGCTATCCTTATTTTGTTCCTCTGAGCATAATGTTTCCTTTTTCCCCCTGCGCCTGCCTTTAAGGTTTTCTCCTATCATAATGTGGTTTGAACAATTTGATTACAATGTGGCTTTATGCAGTTATCTTCCTGTTTTTTATGCTTTGGTTCATAGATGCATTTGTGGGTTTTACTTTGCATCACATTTGTAAATTTTTCTGCTAGTACTTCTCTACATACTTTTTCCATTCCTTCTTTCTCTTCTCCTTTAGAGACTCTGTGTACATGTATTAGACTGCTAAAGTTCTCTCACAGTTCATTGATATTGTATTCATTTTATTTGATTTTTTTAGTCTTTTTGTGTTTTATTTGGGTAATTATTATCGAAATATCTTTCTGTTCACCAACATTTTATTTTGTGATATCTAAACTGCTAACAATCTCATCCAGTGTATTTCTGGTCTCATAAATTGTGGTTGTCATCTGTAGAAGCTTAATTTGTGTCTTTCAAAAAAAGTCTTCCATTCTCATCTTAGCACATGCAGTGTTTTCTTTAGCTTTTAAAAACACGTGCAATACAATTATAACCACTAGTTTAATGTCCTCGTCCACCAGTTCTAAGCCTGTGTCGGGTCGGAGTTGGTTTGGACTGACTGTCCTTTCTCCAAATGTGCTTCATTTTTTTTCTTGCTGCTTTGCATGACTGATAGTTCTTGACTGGATGCCAAGCGTCGTCGATTTTGACTTGTTGCAGGCTAGATACTTTTGTAGTCTTGTAAATATTCTTGAAGGTTGTCCTGGCATACAGTTCAGTTACTTGAGAACAGTCCGAGTCTTTCGGGGCTTGCTTTGAACATTTGTTAGGCAGACCAGAGCCATATTTAGTCTGAAAGGAATTATTCTCCACTGGTAAGGCGAAGCACACCCACACTGAACAGATTCCTCCCCGGTTGCCATGGCCACTTGGTTTCCTTCCAGGTGTCCCGTGACGGGACCTTTCAGGTGACATGAAGGAGACTGTCCATGACCCAGGTGTTGAGTGTGCATGCTGGCATTTGGAAGGGTGGCAGCTTCATGAGGGGGCTGGGTCACGTTAGGCCTCTGTCCCAAAATCTGGACCCTGGGAAGCTCATTCCCTACAAGGAAGAAACAAGGGACAGGGCAGGTGGCTCCAACCTGAGTCCTGCCCAGGGGTGCAACCTGCAGTTCAGCCAACCTGCCTGGCCCACGAGGCCACCCTGTCTGTCTCCTCAGCACAAAGCTCTGGATGATGATTAGAAATACATGAAGTCTTGGCTTCTGGCACCTGGGAGGGAGATCTGAAAGGTTTACTAATGCTCTCTTCCAGGTCCCCTGTGCCATTGATAGCGGCTCTGCCCATGTCGCCTGCCTCCTCGCTGACTTCCTCCATCTCTCCCATAGAGGCTCCACCTGGCCCCGCTGTGTCTCCAACAGCTAGATCAATCAGTCAGGCGGTGCGACCATGCAGAAGGGCGGTGTGGGAGAGTCAGGAAGCCAGCCTTTGCCACCTTTGTCATCCCTCACCAGCACTGTGGGTCATGCATGTCACACGGAGCATTATCCGTCAGCAGGCAGGTGATGGTCAGATGATGTAGATGAGGGGACACCTCCCCAGGGCCAGGCCGGTGCTGCCAACCACGCTGGCTGGGAAGTTCTGTCCTTGTGCCCATTTCAGAGATGAGATGGGGCCCAGAGAGCCCAAGGGTCAGGGCCACATCATCTAGCTGGGAAGGAGCTAAGCCACGGTCAAGGTGAGGTCTGAGCCCAGAGCCCAGGAACCAGCTGAGTGACATCTGGTAGACTGCAGAGTGCTGGGGTGGGCGTGCAGGGAGACCTGAGCCCTGAATGAGTGCTGCGTGCCAGCCCTCCCTGTCCCCCGTGTGGGCAGAGCCGAGCGTGGCTGAGCGAGCTGTTCCGAGGCCCGGACAGGCTGGCGTCAAAGCTGGGGAGGAAGGAGTCTGCCCCCGTCCTGGGCCGGGGGTCCCCATCACTTCCTTTCCTCCACTGCCCTGGCTCTATCCAGCTTCCACTAGAGCAGCCTCCTGGCTGAGGGTCCCAGAAAGCACCAGTTTTCAACCCACTGATGTCAGGGCTGCCACTGCCCAGCCTGGTGAATATTTAAGACATGAATAAAGGGAGGGCAGGGAATCAATAAAAGCAGGAGAAAAACTAGACCCAAAAGCTCATCTTGCATCAGGCTGCCGGACATCTCCTCGTTGGCTCTGGGTTCTAGCTTTCCCCAAGGCCACTGGGCCACCACCAAGCCACTCATCCCATCCCTCACACTCCAACTCCCCACCCCATCCCCTACGTGTCCGCTGTGTGCTGAACCTGTGCTTCCGGCTGTCCACTCAGCATTTGGTTTCCTTGCCTGGTCTGTCCCATCTTGTGACCCCGGATCAGTCATGGTGTGCTGATGAGGAAAGCAGCCCACAGGGGGCTGGACACTTGCTTGGTGTCTTGCAGCAGTCAAGCTGGGGGCTGGTTTTGGAAGAGAGAGTCCTCTCCACACCTCTGGCCTGCATTGCCATAATGGTGGCTCAAAGGGATGGTGACCAGCCACCTTGGTCTGCCCAGGTCTAGGGACTTTCACTGCTGAACTGGGAAGGTGCCAGGCAAAGAGGGCTAGTTGGTCAGAAGAGGCCTCTGGCTGCCTCAAGACAGAAATGCTCTCCCAGAGCTGCATGCACCTCCTGTATATTTCACTAGAGTTTTTGCTCTTTAAGTGAGTAAAGCTGGGCATGGTGGTTCAGCCCTGTAATCCCTGCTGTCTGGGAGGCTGAGGCAGGAGGACCACAAGTTCAAGCCCAGTCTGAACAATTTAGTGAGACCCTGTCTCTAAAAGAAAAGGCCGGGGGTATAGCTCAGAAGGAAGGTCCTGGGTTCCATCCCCAGCACCACAAAAATTTAAAAAGCACAACTGCACAGGACTGCACAAATGCCATAATTATTAATGTGTGTCAGTCGTCATCCTGTATCTTCCCTATGCAGCACCCCCCACGCCTTTTTTTTATTTTAACTAAATGTGGCCATTTTCCCCAACTATTTTCCCAAATGAACATTCTCTCTGGAATCTTCATTAGGTCACTCTGGTCTGTGAGTGCCCTGATAAAAACAGTTCTCTTTGGAAGTGGACTTGGTACTCTAAGAAAATCTGTCACCTCCTGGGATCTAGTGCTGATACCCTCATTAACATGGCCAGTGAGAGCCAACTCTTGCCTTGTGCAATGCTGAACCTTCTGCTTATTCTGATGGGGATTCGCTCTTTCCTGAATGCTGCTGCTGAGCCAAGGTCTCCCCTCTGGAATTTGTGTGGCTGGTATTTTTGGACCTTGACACAGATATGTCAAACACTGTGAAGGGTCTGAAATTTTGCCCTGCATTGTCAACAATGACAGCAAAAGACAGGAGACTCCAGGCCTAACTTCAGAGGGCTTCCTAACTCTCCACACGGCCTGCAGCTGGGCTCCTTATTCACATCGGCGTCCTAAATTTCTGTGCACGCAGTGGTATAACAGCCGGAAACTCTCAGGCATAGGGAAGCCCACTCTTTTAAAGGAGGCTGCCACAGACCTGCCCAGCCTTTGCTTTGTAGGAAAGAGACGACCTCTTTGTTAACCTTGTCAGAAAACAAATGTGCCCAGTGCCCCGTGGGGACTCTCTTCAAGGCTACTGACCACACAAACATTTTTGAAAAGAGAGTCCCAAAGAAAACTACTGATGCCTCTACTCAAAAGGGTTGCACGTGTAAGGGACCCAAGGAGAATTTTCTCCCAAACATTTATTTATATTTATCCTTTAAAAATGCAGCTGCAACAATCTAAGCTGACACCTCAGCCTGGCTGCTCCTGTGCTGTATGACCCTGGCCAAACTCCTTAACCTCTCTGGTCCTAGTGTCTACAGCTGAATCCTCGTCTTCCAGAAGTGCCGTTAGCCCTGTCCCTGTGCCTAGTGTAGAATGGACATGAAGGGAAGGCAGCAGGACCCAAGGCCACTGTGACTTGTACCCCAGCCTGCTGGCCACTTCCCTTCCATCCTCACCATCCTCCCTGACTTCTGGTCCCTGCCCTGTCAGATGGTGCAGAATCGCCATCCTGGCCCTCAGCCACTGGCCGATGGCGAGCACCTGGTGGCCAGGTCAAGAGGACTCAGCCCAGGCACATCCGCGTTCTGAGACCTGAGTGTTACCTTCAGAGCCTCTGTTTTCTAACCTGTCGCTAGAACCTGCCTCCTGGGATTTAAGGAAGAGTGACAGGAGATAGTAAACACGCAGTGTGTGGCATGTCCCTCCCTGTGGCACAGGCTTGGGAAAGCCATCATGGTGCCATTTCTGTGGCCACAGCCTCCTGGAGCACAGTGTGGGGCTTACAGCAGGCGCTGGCTGCTGCTCCCCAGAGGGGTCTGATTAGGGAGAGCAGAGCGCAGCGCACTGAAGGGGAGCCAGTTTGCCAGCCTCCTGCAGATGGCTCTGCGTGCTGGCAACCTCACAGCCATGCATGGGGCTCACTTGGCAGGGCAGCCTGAGCCTCCAGCATGGGGATGCTGTTCTGCCCTGGGTGCCCTTCTTGGGGTCAGAGGTGGGGGAGCTTGGAACTGGGCCTCCAAAAACCTGCTCTTTGGTCTTGCAATGCTGCACACGTGTCACCTTCAGGAGGTAAGGGTGACAACTATTCTCTCTCTGAGTCCCAGGTTGGGATTCAGCATAGCACGGTGGTAAGGGTTTGAAACTAGAGTCAGACAGACCCAAGTTTGAATCCTGACCTTGAGACCAGCAGGAAGGCCCAGCATATGATGTGTCCCCCTAAGGCCCTCTTTTCTCATGTGTGAAGTGGGGATGATGACTTTCTCACCTTGTGGAGTCATGAGGATGAGACAGGGCCAGGCACATGCAGAGCCGGGTTGGTACCTGGTGCCTGTTGCGATGCTTCATTCCTGCCTCTTTCTTGGTCGGTAAAACAAAGCTGGAGTGGAAGGACCACAGGCTTGGTTTCTGTGCACAGAGATGGGTGAACTCCTGGAATTGAGCCCAGAGCATCCTGATCCTAATTCTCTCCAGCCTCTTTCTGGCTTATGTGGCTGGGCAAGTCATGTGGCTTCTCCGCCCCTTACCTGCCAGTGTTGGTGGCTAATCACGCCCTTTCTGTGATGTTTGGCAAAAACACTGGTCACTGTGCCTGGCACAGGATCCGCTGGGTCCTCAGGATCCAGGATCCCAAGGCTGTCAGTTAGCAGGGGTGCTGGCCTCAAAGAACAGCCCCTCTTATCAGGGTCATGGCCAGTATGAAGGTGACTCAGACACTGGACGCTGGGTGAGACTCAAAGGGTACTTGGACAGGGTCAGTGAGAGAGGGATGCTGTGGTTTGCATGTGTGCATCCCTCCAAGGTTCACACTGAAACTTAGTCCCCAGTGCCACAGTGGTAAGAGCTGGGGCCTTTAGGAGATGATCAGGCCCTGAGGGCTGCAACCTCAGGAATGGGTCAGAGCCTTAGAGGTAGTGAAAATTTAAGAAGAGGAGCGCCCCAGGAAGGTCTTAGGTCCATAAGGCATGTGCTGGAAGGGTGGTGTGGGACACCAGTCTCTTCCCCTTTCTTCCCCTTCCTGGCCATGAGTGGCTTTGTTCTGCTGCCCATTCACCACCATGATGTACTCTCCTCTACCAGAGGCTTATAAGCTGACCATGGACTGGAACCTCCACAACCATGAGCCAGAATGAATCTTTCTAAGTTGATGATGTCAGATATTTATTACAGTGACAGAAAGCTAACACGACAATTAAGCCAGTGTACCAGATGAAGCAGTGGAGGCTGTAGAAGTGAAGGATACTGAGCTGTGGGCTTGGGCCATGGCCCACCTGCCAGGCTCCCTCTTCCCCCATGCTCTCTGCCTGGTTTGCTGGCTCTTTTGTCACCGTACCCACCCTGTCGGGGGATTCTTTCCTTGCTGGAGCTCTCCTGCCTCTCTGCCTGCACCCAAAGAATAGCTTACTGTTTTTTGCACATGCTGCTGACTCACAAACACAACTTTGGCTCCTGGAAATAACATGCTTTTTGTTCTACTGAAAGAAGGGTCCTTGGCAACACCACTTCTACCTCCCCTTTTCCGGACTCCCAGAGCACAGTGCCTTACAGTTAAACATCTGTGCCTATTGGCCAATTTAAAATCATGCACCTTCTCTGGCCTCCCAGGGAATTTTCTCCAACCTTCATGCTGGAGACCTCTTAAAAAGCTCTGATCCCTCATCCAGCTGGAGAATACTTTCCAAGCAAAGCAGGATGCATGGCAGCAACTTTCAGATAGCTTTGAAGTTAACAGGGAAATTTTCCCACACAGCCAGACACCCAGGCATGAGGTAGAGATTAACAAGCAGCGTAGGAAAATACTTCAGTGCTTCTATGGGCCCATGCCCTTCCAAGGAAAGTTTTAGGGATGAGATGCAGCAGTCACCTGGGCTCAGGCCCAAGTGACCCATGGAGCAGGACAGAGGTAAATTGGGAGTGAGAAGGACAGGTCTTTCTAGAATTCCACCTGATGCTTCCCAGCTGGAGGCCACAGGTTGCCCCAGGGGTTTCAGTGCCTGCCCTGTCCTGAATGAGTGTCCTGAGTAGGTCACAGCTTCTGAGTGTGCTTGTGTATCCGACATGGGACTCGGTATTACCTGCCCCTCTGGCTTCTCCGGAACCCCAGATGTGCTAACCTGCACAGACAGCTTTGCAAGCAGAGTGAGCTCCTATTATTTCCCTTCTACAGGTGAGGGTAGAAGTGATGTCACTTGCCCAAGTCACACAAGGAGCTGGCTTGTAGCCCAGTGCTCTCTCTGTCAGCCACTGCTCCACGCTTACCTGTCAGACCAACATAGCTTTTGGGAGCAGTCCCTACAGGGGACTCCAATGGGGTGGGGACTTTCTTGACATGGAAACACACATGTCCCCAATTTCTCACACACTGACGCAGCCGAGATGTGACTCCTCCCTGGCTGCACCACTGCAGGTGCCTCTGGGTGGGCGAAGGGGCCGCCCTCTGCCTCCTGATACATTTTCCTTTCCTTGCCTTGGCTACAGGGAGCTTTCTCCTGCTCCCCAATCCATGAGATAAAGCGCCACATCCTTGGGCCACCACTCTGGTCCCCCGAGCAGAGCCAGGTCTCCAGGCCCCAGGCCCCCAACTCACCTTTCCAGCCCCGCTTCAGCCAGGCTGAATACATGCAGCATATTTTGAATATTTGAGTCCAGACTCAGTGCTTTGTCCTCAGAATGTCCCCTGCCCTCCTCCCAGGCAGGCTCAGAGCCTCCTCTCCCATGAGGCTAAGATGCAACCCTTTCCTCTCTCGTGGCAGCCAGGAAGCAGAAGGAGCAAGAGAGCTTGTGCAGGTGCCCCTCCTCCTGCTTTGGTTCCATCCGTGTCCCCAGCCTGTGGGGTGGTGCTGCCCCATTCAGAGTGAACCCCCTCCCCTTCACTGTCCCACGCGACAGTCGTGTCTGGAAACCCCTCACAGACACACCCTGAAGTGTGCTTTCCTAAGTTCCTAGGCGTTTCTTGATCCAATCCAGTTGACAATCAGAATTAACCATCGCAATCAGTATACGGATGGCTCAGCTCCCGGTCCCCCACCTCGGTTGGAGAAGTCCGGTGCTATTACGAGCAGTCACAAGGAGTGTGTCTTGTCGCCGCTTATTTCAGCTCACACATTCACTAAGAAGCGACCTGTTTAAGAGTGTGACAGATAGCAAACGTGGCCACCAGGAGAGCCTCGTGCCACTGCGAGAGCTCCTGCGACGAATGTCTGGCTGCAGGAGTAGGTACATTCCCTGCAGGCTCAGTTAGGAGATATGCATTTGCAACTGACCGCATTTGCTTTTAAGTGGCACTCGTTAGCCACGGTGTAACCACTACTTACAGACGAAGCCTTTGGATGAGCAAGATCTAAAGAAATACACGCCTCAGCATAAACCCACAGCCCTCTCTTGAATCCTCAAGGAAACGATTATTTCAACACCTTGTCTTTTTTCTCGGTCATCACACTCTGCTCTAATTAGGTGTTAATCAAACTCCTGAGGCTCCAGGCTCGCTGTTGGAAGTCAGAGCCCTTGTAGGCTCGCCCATAGCTCCATTCGAGTGCCTGCTGTGTGCACTTGTCATCCCTGAACCTTCCTGCAGGCTGGCAGCTGGGATGTTGTCCCACAGGTCGGGTAAAGAAAGTGGGAAAGAGGAGAAGCAGTGCACCTGTGTCTGCACCCCAGCGGGTGACAGAGCCCAGGTCTGCACCCTGGCCTGGACCCCCAGCCCCGCTTCTTTCTATCTGAACCGTAAGAGGAGCACTGCAATTTCCAATGGCTCCCAGCTAATCAAGGAAGCAAGCACGCAGAAAAGACCCACAGATCTTTGTGTTTTCCTTGATTAACCTACTCTTCTGTTCTCCCCGCCTGGTGGAAAAGCTGAGGCAGAGATTCCAGCCACCCACATGTGTCTCTGCATTGATCGTTTCAAACACCAGCGCTGGCTTTTCCAGTGGGAAGGAAAAATGTTCCTCTTCTCAGGAAAATCTCACCGCCTTGCTCCCTGCAAGCTGCGGTGCTGCTCATGTCCTTGGGAAACCTCTTCTGAGCCGCATTCCCCTCAGACCCACAAGCATGGACCTGGGCCCTGTCCCACATCACCTCAAAATGAGGGTCAAAGTGCTGCCTTCTCCCCTGGACACTCAAACACCTCCTTTCATGAGGGGCCCTGCGCTTCTCTGCCTCTACACCCTAAATCCTCTGGGAGAAGAATATGAGCTCATTTCTAGGATAATGTTCTCCCCAGTAGGCAGGTACTGATGGAATGAGCAACATATGGGCTCGATGCTGTCCAGACAAGCCAGCGGGCGTTTATCGAGCACCTACTGTGTGCAAAACACAGAGGATCAAAGAGGCAGCACAGTCCTACACTGCTCAGAATCACATAGGGGTGGGGGTCAGTCCACACACACACACACACACACACACACACACGCACAAAGGAGGACCTTACCACCTAAAAAGACACATCTTTTCATCTGATGCTTGTGAAACATCTGGCAGGTGGACCGGGCAGGGAGAATAAAAAAGTGTAAGAAGTTATCCCTCTAAAAGCCCTCTCCACCCACCATGGAACAGGACAGTGCTCTCCTTTTGAGGAGTGACTGAAGTCCGTTCCCATCTGTGTTTGCCTTCACGGCAGGTCCCTTCTCCAGGCTAGGATTCCTGTCCGACTGCGCAGTCAGCCCAGATGGGCAGGTGGCACCGCAGCCTCCTTGCCGATCCCCAGCCTGGCTTATTCATAACACAACAGCTCTCTTCCCCCGGATCGCAGTAGAGGGCAGCTCTTTTCTGGCTTCCAACCCACATGGGTTTGCAGAAATAACAGCGAGGGAGGCCACAAGTGTCCCAGGTCAGCTCAGGTCAGCAAGGGACAGCCACCTCCGTGCTGTGGGCCGATGCTGCGGGTTCACCCAGGTGCAGCTGTTGTGGTTGGAGGAGGCACTGGAATGAAGGACGGTTCCGTAGCTCTGATGTGTACTCCCAGTGGAGAATTGGCTTTTTGTTTCATGTCATGATTATTCTTGAAAATGATTTTGCAGTAGAGGAAGGGAGGATAGAAAATAATACATAGGATCCCCACTTAGGGACGCGGATCCCCTGGGGATGTCTTTATCCCAGGGCATGTGTAGAATGACTCCATTTCCGGTTCCTTTCTTTTGTTCTCTCCACTCTTCCTCTGCCCTCCTCCCTCCTGCTCCTTCTCCTTGTCTTTTCCAAGCAGGGATCACATGCTGTGCTCCTTGTACCTCTGCCTTCCAGGCTGTCCCCCAGGCCTGAGGTGGATGCTCAGTAAAATGCTCTTTACTGCAGGTGGGAATGAGCACCTGACCTGTGCGGTCCCCCCCATCACCCTGAGGCCCTGAGACTCCATCCCTCTCAGGGAGAGCCATCTAAGATGGTCGGGGGTCACAGCTGCTTGGTTCCAGCGCTGCACGTGAGTCACTGCAGAGGTGCCCTGGACTTCCGTGGGGTAGAGCAGCTGCTAACTCGGGCAGCCTTTGCCAACTGTTCCCCAAGGGGAAACTTTAACCCGCCCCCCACTGTCTTGCGTTTGCTAAGCTGCTGATGCCCAGACAGATGGAGAGATCTCTCCTTACTGAGCCTATGGGAGACCCGGTCAACTCCAAACCCACAGGAGGCCACAGCCGTGGCCACTTGTTTGTGGTCAGGGCTGCCAGAGGGTGGAGCCATATGGTCTTCGTGCTTTCTCTTTGAGGTCCTCAGCCAGTCTCCTCTAAGACAATGTGCAGCTCTGGGATCCTTCTGGGCCCCAGGTTCTCCTGGCGGACCCTGAGCTGCACTGGGGGACAGGTCCTGGGGCCTGGACCACCACCATCGAGCATTTCTGACCTGCCAGGGCAAGCGTTCGCTCCCTCCTTGGTAATCAAAGATGATGCACTCTATCGAGACAGCATTTTCCCCTACTGCGTTGTGCTGAGTTACCATGGCAACAGTTTCAAAAGGAGTGCTTTTTCCTCTTAATTCTGTAATGCTCTCAGGTTTTCCAAAAATACTCTGATTTTCCCGGGTCCATCTGTGATCTAGGCCTGTTGGGCAGTCGGAGCTGTCGCCTGCATGCGTAGACTGCGTCCGATGGCTCCATTCATAGCAATCAATTTAGTAAACGTTTTTAATATACAGTGTTCTTGGCATCTACTTTATGTAAGCAGATATGCTAGGCACTGGGGTTCAAAGAGAAATTAGACTTAGCCTGTATCCTTAAAGAATCCGCAAACCCCTTAGAGAAGGGCGAGGAAAGGAAGAGGTTGGAGAGAAAGGAGACAGGAGGGTGGATACGATCAAAGTAGGAGAGATGCATGCGTTGAAATGTCACAAATTATTAATTTGTACAATTAATATGTATTAATAATTACAAGAAGGAAGAGTTCAAGTTTCCTAAGAAAGACAAGTACACAATGTACCAGCTAATTATAAAGTAACGTAACAACATAATGTAATGTAATCAATATAGTGTAATGCAATGTAATTGAATAATGAATATTTTGTCAGGGGAGGAATAAATTAGTGTGGGGCTCTGTGGGGCTATGAATTCAGTCTGGAAGTGGCAGACATGGAGTTTGGTTCCTAATCCGTTGCTTGCGGTCTGTGCAAGCTCAAGGAAGTGACTGTACCTCTCTGAGCCCAGTTCCCCACATCAGTTTCTCCCCAGCTGTGACTCAGTTTCCTCACCTGGAGGACAGGGATATTAGTACCCACCTTGGGTTGTTGATGACAGAACACCATGGTGCCCAAAGGTGCCCAGCACAAGCCTGGCCCAGAGCAGCTCTCAGTCTTACCTTCATTTTTATTACATCTGCCTTGTTTTTAATTGCAAGCTCTGGAGCATGGAGCCAGCCAGGTTTCAATGTTGTGCAGCGAGTGCTGCCATTAACTGCAGCCTCTGTGACAGGGAAACACAGGAAAAAGCCAATGGCTGTCCTGAGGGGACAGCTTCAGACCCGAGTTTGCCTGCATTTCCCCCAGCACCTTCTGAAGGTCCCAGGGAAGGAGTTTAACAGCAGGAACTGTGTGGCTTCCCCAGAATATCCTTTGCCCACAGACTGCCTCCTCCCCAAGAATGGAGCTGCCTTGGTGGGAGCGGCCCCTCCACCCTGCACTGCACCCCAGTTGCCCCCCAAGTTGGACAGGGAGCCTGCAACAGGGGGACCCTCTGGTTTTCCACAGTGGGGTGTCCCAGCTGTCTCCAGTGGGCATCCATGCTCCTCAGATGACCTGTAGGTGACCGGAGCCCTGCGGTCCACTTGGTAAATACGGGAGTGCCTGCCTGCGTGGCCCCAACCCCAGGACGCTGCCATTTCATGGGTCACTGGAGCTGACCTCAGCCCAGCCCTCTCTCTCTGGAGCTGGATCTTGTCACCTCCTCGCTCTTCTCCTGTATGCTGTGACCCCCTATCTCTCTTCCCCCCTCTTGTCTTGCCTGTGCAGATAAAACGTAGACATATGTGTGGGACTGCAAAGGCCTCAGGGACAAGCGGGCACCTAGGCATGTCGCCAGTAGACCCAGGTTCCGGTGGAGGAGGGAATGTGGTTTGCAAAGGTCTGTTCACCTTTGCACATGAATTCTTTCTTCATAGTCTCCACCCACACTCACGCGCGCACACACACACCCACCCCTTCCAGCTCAGCTTGGGCAAATCACTTACCCCTTTCTGAGGATAGTTTCTGCACCCACATTTGTCCAAGGCACTAGCAGAAGCCCTGCCTGTGTCGTGGGCATTTCCAGAGAGCCAGTCTTGTCCCCCGCACTTATTTATCGCAAAGTGCCAACACCATCATTAAACCTCAATACTGAGGTCTTAGTTTAGAAAAAAACCTCATACATTAACATCTTTTGTCTTAAAAACACAATAACGTGTGTGCCATAAGTTCACCACCATGCTAGTGTGTTCTGTTAACCTATATTTCTATCCTTTTACCAACACTAGAGTCATCATAACTCTATAATAAGTATTGAGACAAAATAGTGTGAGTTCACAAAATTTATTCTTCCTTTTCAAAATTGTTTTGGCTAAGCTATGGCCTAAGCTTTTGCATACACATGTTCAAATCTGCTTGGAAGCTTCTAAAAAAATACCTGCTAGGATTTTCATTGGGATTGCATTGAATCTACCCATCAGTTTAGGAAGAATCTGCATCATCATAATATTAGTCCTTATAGTTCATGACCATACCATTTCTCTCTGTTTATTTAGATCTTCTTTGCTTTATTTTATCAGTTTGTGTTGATGCATCACTCAGATCATGCACATATTTTGTTATATGTTTACTAAGTATTTTATTCTTTGGTGTAATTGTAAAGGGTAGTTTTAAATTTTGAGTTCCAAATGCTCACTGAGTGAATATAGAAATACAGCTAATGTTTTAAATATTGACTTTGTAGTCTGTGACTTTTAAACTCATTTATTATATGATATTTTTGTAAATTCCTTGGGCTTGTCTATGTATACAATAATACCTTCTATAATTAGAGATAGTTTTGTGTCTTTGTTGTACGTAAGAAAGCTGTGCTTTTCTTTTTTCCTTATTGCACTATTTAAGACTTCCAATATGATCTTGAATGGTGTAGTGAAATGACACATTCTTGAATATTCCCTTAATCTTACAGGGGAAACATTCACTCTCTTAGCATTAAGTACGATATCAGCTAGAGGTTGCTTTATTTGTAGATGTTTTTCACCAAATTTAGGAAGTTCCCTTCTACTTTTAGTTTACTATGAGTTTTTGTTATGAATGGATGTTTAGTTTTATCACATGCTTTTTCTGTGTCTACTGATACAGTTGTGTTGTTTCTTCTTAGCTTATGTGTGTGTGGTGTGAATTATGTTGTTGATTTTTGCTTTGTTTTCTTGTTAGTACACGTTTACAGTGCACAGTGTTTGCGGTCCTCATGTGGAGCTGGTACATGTATGTACCACATCTTCATTCCTTTTTCATTCCCTTTCCTTCCGCTCCCTCCCCCGCCCCCCTCCGTCTCTTGGTCCCCTTCCCCTTTGAGGAAGGTCTATTGCTGCATTTTCTGTTATCTTTTATTTTGCTCTTTATTTATAATTTGCAATTCTCATATAAGAGAAACCATACAATATTTAAGCTCAGGTGTGTGATTTATTTCATTTCAAGGTGCATCCATTTTCCTACAAATGATTCAAGTTTATCTTTCTTTATGGCAGAGTAGTACTCCACTGTGTATAAATACCACATTTGCTTTATCCATTCATCTGTTAATGGACATACAGGCTGCTTCCAAGATTTAACTGTTGTGAATTGTGCTGCTATAAACATGGGCATGCATGGATCACTGTAATATGATGTTTTTAACTTTTTTGGGAGGATACCTAGAAGGAGAATAGCTGCTTGATTTTTGAATGTTGATTTTGCTTTACACCATCCTTTTTATATATTGTTGGATTAAGTTTGCTCATATCCTGTTAATGACTCTTTGTCTTTGCTCAGTTGAAAAATTGATCCGCAGTTTTATTTTCTTGAAACATCTTTGACTTTGGTAGCTCAGTAATGCTGGCCTCGTTAAAGTGATTTAGCAGGTATTCTACAGAAAATGGATTGGAAAGTGTTCCTCCTCTTATTTTCTGGAAGAGAATGTGCAGATTTGGTATTATTCTTTCTTATGTTTTTGGTAGAATTTGTCATTGAAACCATTTCATTATTTCCTTTTGTAGAAGATTTTTATCCATGGGTTTAATTTTTATAGCTATAAAGACTCTTTCGTCTATCATTTCTTTTTGAGTAAATTCTGGTAGTGTGTGTTTTTCAAGGAATTGGTCCATTTCATTTACAGTGTGGAATTTGTGGATATTAGTTGTTTTTAATAATCCTAGTAATTCCTTATGATTCTCTTAGTGTTAGTAATGTCTGGGCTGGTGAGATGGCTCAGTGGCTTAAGCGCCTGCCCGGCAAGCGCGAGGGCCCGAGTTCGACTCCCGGAACCCATATACGAAAAAGGGGCCGGTGATATCGCTCAGCGACACGGGCGCGCAGGCGCCCGAGATCCTGAGGTCGACCCCCCGGTACCCACAAAAAAAAAAAAAAAAAAAGTAATGTCTGTAGTACTATCCCTTCTTCAATTCCTGATATTGGTAATTTGCATTTCCTCTCTTCCTGCTTCATCTGGCAAGAAGTTGATTGATGGATTTTACTGATCTTTTCGAATAACTAATTTGTGGATTCATTAATTTTCTCTGTTGCACCTGCTTTTTAATTTTATTGATTTTTTTCTCTCATCTTTATTATTTCCTTCCTTCTGCTTATTTGGTTTTGATTTAATCTCCATCTTCTTCCTCATTTCTTAAGGTAGAGCTTAGATTATTGAGTTGAGATCTTTCTTCTTTTCTAATATATTTGGTACAATAAAGTTTTCTCTAAACACTGCTTTCATTGCATCAAAAAATTTTTGATAACTGGTATTTTCACTTTTTCTTGGTTCAAAATATTTCCTACTTTCTCTTGAGACTTTCCCTTTGACTCTTGGATAGTTTAGAAGTATGTAGTTTAACTTCCAAGTTTTGGGAGATTTCCCCCATGACTTTCTGCTATGCCTTCTAGCTTAATTATATAATCGTAATTCTCTTAACCTTACTAAGGTTTGTTTCATGGCCCAGGCTGTGGTCTGTCTTGGTGAATGAGCTACGTGTGCTTGAGAAGAGGCTATTCTGCTGTGAAGTGTAAGAGTCAGGAGTGCCACCCAGCTCCTGCGGTTGCCCGCACATTCAAGCCTTCTATATCCACGCTCATTATTTCTTTCTACTACTAAGAGTGGAGAGCTGAAGTATGATACACTGGGATGTGAGATGCTGGGTGTTGTTGGCTAAAATATGTCCTCCAAAATTCCTATGCTGCCGGGAGAGGTGACATATGCCTGTAATGCCAGCACACCAGAGGCTGAGGCAGGAGGATTGTTTGAGGCCAGCCTGGGGTATATAATGAGTTCAGTGCCAGCCTGAACTGCATAGCAAGATCCTGTCTCAAAAAACAAACAAAACAAAGAAACAAGCAAACCAAAACTCAAATGTTGAAGTCTTAACCCCCAGTACCTCCTGATGTGACTGCAGATAGGGCTTTCAAGGGGTGATTATGTTAAAATGAGGCCTCCAGGGTGGGCCCTGATCCAGTATGACCAATGTCCTTATAAGAAGCGGAAATTTGGACACAGATGCACACACAGGGAAGAAGCTACGAAGAGACCAGGGAGAAGACGGCCATCTCCCAGCCAGGGGCAGATTCTCCCTCCCGACCCTCAGGGAGCAGGTTTGCTCCTGCGTTTGAGGGTCCCTGGCCACTGCGTTCTCACCGCCACAGCAGCACTGACTCCTGAGGCTGCCTGGGGGCTCCCCTCAAACTTCCAGCTCCCGGGAGTCCCTTTGCACCTCCCGTCTGGAAGGAGGGGTCTGTCCTGGAACTCCTGCCTTTGCGGGGTGATAAAGGTAGGGCCCAGTAGCCGACCCGCCAAGAACTCACCCTGGGATCCCTTGCCAGATTGCCCCTGCCCTCTGCTTCAATGAGACCAAGCCCACCCGCTCATTTCAACAAAGACACACACACACACACTCACGCACGTCCAGAGCATCCCCAGGCATAGCTTGACGGCAGACCCGGCTGGCTGGGCAGCCTCTGATTTTGACCATCTCTCCGTCTACTTCCTGGATGTCTTTGACCAAGTCCCTCCTCTGGCCAGGAGCCAGCTCTTGCTTAAATCTTCCCAACCTCCAGATGATGGGATCGAGACTGACCTCTTGTTTCCCAGTCGTGAGATTTTGCTGTTTGAAGCACTTTGAATTTAGAATCTATTTTACAAAGGAGGAAAAAAAAAAAAATAGAACCAAGACAAGACCCAGAAACCTGAGACAGATGGATTCGGAGCCGTGCTCGGCAGCCCGGCTCAGCATAAGCCGGAGGCGTGGGGCTCATCCGTTAGCGTGTGCAGACAGAGGAGTGTGCAATGAGTTGATCCCACGCAGAGCGCACACTGGAAGTGCCTGCTCCTGCCTCCCTCGCTTTCGGTTAAGCAGTAGGAGAAGAGACCCATGATAATACTCTCCGTGTTGCATGGCTGCAAGAACAACAGAAGAGAAGAATATTAGTAATTATTGAATGAATACGGGGTTCTGTTTTCTGTTATCATAATGAAAGAGCGGAGGCTGGGTACTTTATAAAGAGAAGAGGTTATTTAGATGGCAGTGTTGGAGTCAGAAGGTCCAAACAGCATGGTGCCAACTCCTTCAGGGGCCCCCTGACTATCCCATCTTGGCGGAGGGCACCATGGTGCAGCTCATGACGGAGACGAATCATGAGACAGAAAGCCAGAGGCTGAGGAGGGACAGCCTCGCTCTTTCCTAACAGTCCTCTCGCAGGAGCTCACTGGGGTCTCAGGAGAGCTATTTAGTCCCTTCCAAGAGCAGCGCCCCAGTAACCTTCCACTGGCTGCACCCCTTAAGGGCCCACCTCCTCTTAGCGTCGCCACCCTGAAGTGCGGACTTCTCGCACTTGCACCTTGGAGCACAGTATCCATCCAACCACGGCGGGACCGGCTTATCCATCCCTGGCATCACTCGAAAGAGGTCTGTGTTACCTCCACTGCTCATGGGAAGCAAGTTAGGCCAGGTGTGTGAATGACACTCCCCAGGCCCACCCCACACGGTGAAGCAAGATTCGCCCCAAGTCTTCCTTATGCCCAGCCCACCCTGGTCCCCCATATTCGGGGGCAGCAGAATCAATGCGGCATGAGCTGTACCCTCCAACCACTCCATGCCCACTGCAGCTGTGGGGCAGACGGGGGACTCGCACAGTGGGGACTGCCTCATTGCTGGGGACCTCTTGGATTGGGGTTTATGAAGTACAGCCTGGGGGGAGCCCTTCTGCTGATTTCACACCCATGGCTTTCCCTGTCACCTTTTTGTCTGTTAAGAAAGAGGCCAAGGGAGCTTGTGGGGAGCACAAGGCCATACCCCTGTCTTCACATGAGTCCTCTGCCTAGTGGGACATGGACGTCCATTGTGGCCGCCACCCCGAGTCCTTCCTGGAACAGGTCTGGCGGGGCTGGCAGAGTGATTCGTCACAGCTGCAACAGGAAACCTTACCGCAGAGGCACTGGATAAACACATGAGGGAGCAGAGAACACAGGAGCAGGAGCTGGGGACCCAGTGTGGGTCCCCGGGAGGGGGGCTCCGTCCTCCCCAGGGATGTGGGTGGACAAACTCTCACACTCGCCTCTGCCCCCGACAGGATGGCAGGGGCCTGGGCCCAGAGATCTCCACAGGAAGGAGGGTGGCTCAAGCCCCCATAGAGTCCAGGGGCCAGCAGGGAGGAAGCAGGGTGTCCAGTGCCTTCCTTCCGGGGATCAAGAGTGCAACTTCTGTGGTGAGGGCTGGACAGAGACACCCAGGAGGTGACCTGGAGAAAGGAGGTGCCCTCCTAGCAGCGGAATCCACCACAGTCAAGGAAAAATTGGGGCCATTTACCTGGCAACTGATATTTATTAGGCACCATCTTGCCAGACCTGGGCAAGGTGCAAGGAATTCCATAAAAACAAATAAATCTGCTCCCCTTCGTGGAGCCTCCAGGCAATGGAAGGGGCAGTGTTTGGGAACAAGCCCAGGCTGGAGTGGACAGGGCCTTTGGGCTGAGGGCTAGAGGATGCCAGGCTTAACTGTTGGCTGCAGCCTACAGGCCGCCACTCAGCCACAGTGCCCACAGCCTGGCCTCCCTCTCCCCACCCTCCCAGCAGGCTGGCGTGTGCCCCAATCACCGTACCCCATCTGACCCGCATCACCAACTCGGGGCCAAAACGAGGCTCCAGATCTCACTTATTTCAACTTTCAGCCCTATGTTACACACAGATTCCCCTTCTTTCTCCACCCCCCCCAACTCACAATGGCTTCACTTAGGATTCTTTGACTTTACCAGGGTATAAAAGTGATGTACAATTAGTAGCCGCTGTCCCTCAGATTTTGGATTTGGCTCCTTCTGGGCTAATGTGTAGGCCCTGTGAGCACGAGGCCAGCTGGGCGAGACTCCCCCGTGCACTGTACTGCTTGCTGGCCCTGAACTTTGTTAGGCTGGATGCAATCAGCGCACTGCCTGAGCTATTTTCAATTTAGATGGTGTTGCCAAGACATAGCCCCATCGTAAGTCCAGGAGCATCTGTAATGTGTTACACTCTTATTTATACCCGTCATTATATTTAACAATATACTGGAGCAATGGTAATTTAAGTGTATTCATATATATGTTACACCACACGTTAGAAGTACACATGCATCGATGTACAGAGTTCACCCCTGTAGCCAGCAGACCCCGTCTGCAGAGCCCGGCCTGTCCCAGGCTCCCCCTACTGGCTGCTTCCAGTCACTACACCCCAGTTTCCACCCTAGGGCAGAGCAGCGTTAGAAATAAAAATGCTAAAAATAAATAAATAAATATGCTGAGCTCCTTCTGAGGAGCCCATGGGAAGTTGCTCTTAGCTGAAGCAGGTGCTTTTTGACCCCGTAGTGGTCATTCTTTACAAAGAGACCCCCAGGACTCGGTTCTGAGAGTCAGGCACGGAGCCAGTTCAATTCGGTACCCTGGCACCTCAGGTACGGGTCTGACTCAGCGTCCTGGAGGACACAGGCAGAGCTGGAGGTGCCCAGGCAGACCCATTTGGCTTCCAGCCTTGACTCCAGCACAGCTTATCACTGTGACCTTGGCCTCTGCTTATCCATCTGTGAAATGGGAGTACAACAATCCCCTCCACTGGGTCAGTTGAGTGGCTAAGTGAGAGTATTTTAATATCTCCAGCTCAGTCCCTGACCGTAGCAGGGGTTGCATCCTGATAGTACAGTGATCAGTAAATGTGGGTCCAGGGAAGGCCTAACTGTTCCCTGTTCCTTCATTCAGGTCCTATTCTAGAGAAGCATTTATCGTGGAGCAAACAGATGCTGGGATGAACCCTGGAGATGAATGCATGTCCACCCTACATACACATTACTTTTTAAATTAGAAGAAGAATAAAGGCATTTACAGCCCATGCTGTCCTGGAAGGGCCTGGTGTGGGGGTGTGGGCTGTGGTCCCCACAAGTCACCACCAGCTGCAAATGAGTTCCTTAAACTTGTGCGTATGGAGTGGATTAAAATACCCACTACCAATTACACAAAAACAAAAGCAAAGCCCTGTGTAGCTGGCCCGTTGCGGTTTCATGTGGGTCACCTGGCCAGGCCAGTCCCCCCAGAGGCTCTGCTTCCTGCTGTGGCCCCAGATAATTCTCTCTGTCCTCCCTCGCAGCTGCCCATGATGGGAGGAGCATTCATGGACTCGCCCAATGAGGACTTCAGCACCGAGTACTCCCTGTTTAACTCTTCCACCAACGTCCACGCAGCCTCCAATGGCCAGGGCCAGCCTGAGGAGCCTCCTCGGTCCTCCAACGACGCTGTCTTGCTGTGGATTGCCATCATAGCGACACTGGGGAACATCGTGGTGGTTGGGGTGGTGTACGCCTTCACCTTCTGAGCGGACGGGGTCCCCAGCTGTTCCAGGATGGCCCCTCTGTGCTGAGCTGAGGCTTCCCTCATGGCCTGGTCTTGCTGTTGGCCTTTGGCTGCACCCAGGCTCTAGAACCAGGAATTCTGACCACTTGAGTAGCCTATCCATGGGCAGCAGCCATGCATCTGGAATTTCCCTGCCAGTCCTGATTTCAAATATTCCATGCCACAGTTGAGTGGATTCCGGCGATGTGGAAGCCTGGACCCTCAGCTTCTGGAGGCATGGCAGGACAAGGCCTCCAAAGAACTGGCTGGGAAGTCCTTGAAATGGTGGCCCCAGAACATGAGACCAGGAGGAACAGCCCGGTGGGGTTAAAATGTACATGGTTTGGTGATCGCTTGCTAGCAGTAAAAATCACTTGTGTGTCTTGGTTTTATGCAAATTCGTCAAAGTGGTGTGTGGGTGCAGGGGCAGAGCAGCCCTGAGAACTTTGGAGTTCCCAACTCAATCTTGGTTTCATGTCCCACCCCTTCTAATGTTAATGGCGATCTTGTAGGGCCGCGGAGCGTTCCTAGTCTGACTTAGAAATGACACTTTGTCACCTGGCTCCCTATGGGACTCAAGCACATCAGGAAATACGGTGGTGGGGTTACCAGTAGTGAGGTTTGTGGGTGGTTGCTAGTGGCTTTTTATCTAGGGATGGACGTGCTGATCTTTGTAAGAAGAGGAGAAGATGCCTTCGAAAGTGAGACCTGCCAGGCACTCAGCTCTTCGGCCACCCTTTCTTTGAGGAATCACAGAGTGAGTCTTCACGCCCAATTACTGCATGGGTGGGATGTGATTTGCCTGTGGTCCCAGGGCCGGTGAATGAAAGAGAACAGAAAGGCATCCCCTTCCTCTCCACCCTGGCTTGGCTCTGTCGTGGGCAGCTCCCCACCTTGGCAGGTGTGCGGCAGGAACATGTGTGTCCAGGGGCTCTTGAAGCCAGACGCAAGACAGGCAGGTCACTCAGCGCCTGTATTTCAAACGTGGCTCTGATGAGGCATGCATTGTCCTGCAGCTTTGAAGGTGCTTCTGCCTGTCCAGTTTCCTTAAATTCTTAAAAAATGGCAGCTGGGGGTCCTCGCAAACAAGGAAGCTGGAGCAGGGCAGCACTTGCTGCAGGAGCAGGGTTGGAACGGGCTGCTTTTCTTCTCTAGGAGAGGTCTTGGCCCAGTGCCTCTGTGGTCTCGGGACATGAGAGCTCTCGATGACAGCAAAGGGCGCCTTCCTTGTCCAGAGGCAGACACTGGGCTCTGGGAGCCACGAGCTAATAGGATTACCAGCCTGGCCTCCAGACAGTGCCACGGACGGCTGCCGGCTTTTATTGGCCACATCTGTCCCCCAGCCACACATCCATCCACAAATGCATCAGCTGCAGTGGAGGCTGAGTGCAGAGCCAGCCGACCTGGGCAGCCAGAGAGAAGGGAATCATGCGCCGGTGGGAGGCTAAACTGGCCTGGGCTGGGCCAGGAGCCGGGCGTTGCCCTGGCTTGAGGCTGTTTGCCCTGGTGCCTTTGTAGAGCCCTCCACATCCCACTGGGACTCCCCTGAGCTAGGACTTTCTTAGATGTCAGCCTGAGGGAACCCAAGGAGCTGGGGATGGGGGAGGCTTGAACTCTTCGGGGTTACTCCAGCACAGCGCCCTCTGGGCCCTCCTCCCAAGGGAGCCTGCAGCCCTGTAAAGCAGCAGGTAGCAGATTTCAGTCCCCATCCGTACCTCCTGTGCTTTCTTGATCTGCTTTTTGCCACCATCACAGATTTTTGTACCCTCCTGCTGCCCCCACTGGGCTCTGTTTCAGCTCTACGGCAAGGGAGAAACAGAGACCTGACCTCGAGCCTCAGTGTCGTGTCCAGGCACTGGGCTAGATTCACAGGCCCGCCCTCCATCCTGACGTTGCCCCAGTACACAGGCAGCCGCTAGGATCAGAGGAGGAAGTCAGTTTCCCAAGGTCGCCCAGCAGGAAGCAAGGAGCTGGGATTGGAACCCAGGCTCTGAAGCCATTGACACCATCCTGCCTTTTATGGCTGTGTGGCTCCGCCAGGGCCTGATCTCCAGAGGCTATTTCCCAAGGGGCTGCTTCATGGGACGGCCTGGGCCAGCCTGGCTCCCACGGGTCCCTGAAGTCCTCAGAACCGGGCGTGTCAGACCTCTTGCTGCTTCCCTCTGCCCAGACTCTACCACCGCATACGACCAGTCACGTAGGCCTCTCCGGGGCTGCAGTGAAGTTCCAAATGGCTGGATTTCTTGGAATGTACACAGAAGGAACCCTGGCTGAGACCAGCGAGCCCTGAAGACTGCACACATGGAAGTAGGCTCTTCACCAGCAGGACTTCCTGTCAGTCGTGGGTCCCACACGGCACAGGACTTTCTCTGAGCCCCAGGCTCTCTGGAGCAAGGGACTTGCATCCTCTTCTTTCAGACCCCAGCCAGGGCCCTGTCCTGCCTTTTCCCTGGGTGGGGTGGACCCCTACCCCCCTTTGGATTTGAAGGTCAGTGCTGAGGAAACAAGAAAGGGGTTTACCTCTCCAGGAGCTGGTTCTCAAAGGTATGCATTTGCTGGAAGGCTGGGAAGAAAATAAGACCCCCCCTCCCACTCCAGAGAGAGGCCTGGATCTCCACGCATAAGTCCCCAAGTCCCAGGGAGCGGGCAGGCAGGGCAGGCTAGCACCAGGCAGCTGTGACCATAGGCCGGCTTCCAGCCCTGTGTTAAGTAGTGGGCTGGGATATTCGCCAAACCATGTTAGCATTTATCAGGACCTGTCCCCAGAGCCAGAGACTGGGCCACATGTGTGTGTCATCAGTGTGGCCACCTGATCCCTTCCAGCAAAGGGTCCCCTCTTTCTGCAGGGGTGGGGCTCCCCTCATGATGAACAAGGCCGTCACTAACTACTGCTCCCCACGGCTACTTTGCATATCTTCCTTGTGTTGAGTGCTCTGTGCAAATCTCATGTGTTTCCCAAATCTCCCCCCGGGGGCAGGTATGAGGGTGCCAGAGGTGCACATTAATTCTCCTATTTTTCTGCCAAGAAAACTGAGGCCAGGTCCTCTGCCTGAGACCCCACAGGGAAGGAGACAGGATCCAGCCACAGGTTGGTGGGCACTGCCCTGCAGCTCCCTGTGCTCACAGTCTCTGAGATGAGCCCTCTGGGATGGGCTGCCTGGGATGGGGTTTCAAAGGTTAGGGCCCGGGTTTGGTCCTGAGAGCCTGCAGCCAGATTGCCAACATCAGGTGTAAGTGTGGAAAGGGGCAGGCAGCTGTGCACGTGTACTTAGTCTCAGACCTCAGAGCAGTACGGGCTTAGAGAGCACCTGATTGGAACCTTTAATGTTCAGGAAGAACAGCTGAGACCACCCAGAAAATCCATGGCAAGCCAGCCTTGAGATAGGATCATGTACTCTGCCAGCTACCACCAGGCCCTCTTGGCTGCATCTGGATGCAGATGTCCATTGATTGTCCCCAGAGCAAGTCCCAGGGGTGAGCTGCATTGCATGATGGGGAGGCCTAGGTTTCCATGCTCAGGGGCCAGGGAGGACAACAGGAAGCTGAATCATCCATATTCATCTCTCCCAACCTCTCCCATCCCAGTGTGTTCCTCAGGCCTTGCCCAAGGCCACTCAGTGAGAGAGACCGAGGACAGGGTAGGTGGACTGTGCACTGTGAACCCAGAGACAGGGAGCCCAGGATCTCCAAGTGGAAAGGAGGGCCTCTCCTAGAAACCCCGAAAAGCAGAATTACAACGGCCCCAACTATTCCCCGTGCGTGCTCTGGGATTAGAGTTTAAGCAATTACTATCTTTGGGGGAAGAGGACAAATCCACACAAAAAAGCATGGTGACTGAGGGAGGTGCAAGATGGTCCTGGGGTGAGGAAAAGCCACCATCAGAGGTGTGAGGGGATGGCCAGAAGGACACCAAGCCAGCAACGCACCTGGGGATGGAAATCCATGAGCATTGCTCAGAAATGTCACAGAAATGTTTTTTCAAGACAGAAAATAAAAGCAGAAGAGGACTTGGATACAGGCCCTGTAGAGGTGGATCGTGTTGGTCCCTGATGCTGTCTTGGGACCACGCTGGTGGCCTGGAACCTGCCCAGACCTCTGTGTCCCAGGCTGGATGAGGCACATCCTCTGCCTCTGGCCCTTCTCCAGGGTGACTCCTCCTGCCCAAGAGGAGGTTTGAGACCCATTTTGCCATGGAATAAATCCTGACAGAAATGCACATGTGTGCGGGGAATGTGTGTGCCTCAGCAACCGGGGGACTCAGGACCCTCATTCTACATGGAGCCCTGCTCCATGTGGCCAAGTAGCCTCTGGGTCCCCTGTGCCTATTTCCCCAGCAGTCTTTCTGCCAGTATCTTAGTGAGCCAGAGAATTGGCATTTATAGTTCACCGCATTCTCCTGAAATGGCAACCTCCATGGGTCTGACAGAGCTCTGTAAGCTGGCAGGAGGGGCACTTCAACCACTGACCTTGAGGAAACTGAGCCTCGAGGAGGCATGGGAGTGAGACCAGGCTGAGCTGAGGAGCGGAGGAGCAGGATCGTGAGCCCAGGGCTTCTAACTACAAAGGTTCTCATTCCAACCAGCCTGTGGTTCTCAACCGCTGGCACTTTTGTCTGCCAGGAGACGTTTGGCAATGTCTACAGACCATTTTGGCTGCCACGACTTGGAGGGGCACTAGCGACATCTGGTGGCTGGAGGCCAAGGTTGCTGCTTACCATCCTACAATGCACAGGCCAGTCCCCAAGAGAATGATTCAGCCCCAAAAAGCCAGTCGTGCCAAAGTCAGGGAACCCTACACTAGGTGGTACTGTCTCTGATTTCAAAATTATGGGTTTTCCCCAAAGCTTCACTCTTCCTCATCTGTGAGTCATCGAGTAAATCAGAGCCCTTCTGAGCAACAGCAGTGATCATGGTCGCTGGCCCAGGTTCACATAATTCCAGTAAAGAGCTAGAATCTGGAATTCCTCATGAGTTGGATTGGACTTTGGAAACCCACTTGACTCTGATTCCTCTCTCTGGGGCTTTCTGGAGGACCCCCAGCCAGAATGGAGAATGCTCCACAAACTGGATGGAACACTGAGGCTGAACTTGCCCCATGGCAGGGTGTCTCTGGGGGACCTCCAGGGACTGGTCCCCATCATCACCTCAAGGAGCACCACTGTAGGGGAGCTGGGGGCAGGAGCTCGGGAGACTGGATAACAGCCGTCGGACAAACCTGCATCTTCTCTTATTTCTGACCCTTTCCCACCTGCCCCACCCTATTCCCTAGCTGAAAGCATACTAAGTACTCTTTCTACTAGTTCAACTTTCACAGAATCCTTATTCTTGTAACTTGCCAACTGCATATACCAACTCTCCATGCTGAGAGAATCAGAAATGTTTCTATGTCTTACTAAGGTTTTCATAATTAACTTGTAAAAGTACGCACTTTCCTTGATATAAAGTATTTTAACTATTCTTGTAGGTCTTTGCTATTGCAGCACCTGGTTTGACCCTGTGACCACTGGCTTTTACTACAGTGAAAAGGCTCTTTCTTAATGTGGGACTTCAGTGTGCTCTTTAGACTAAAAATCTATAACCTCCAGGATGTAAAAATGTGGCAGTGAAATCTCTCTTTGTTAACATTATTGCTGTGGTTGTCATTTTCTATTATGATAATTAAAAAAAAAAAGAACGAAGGAAAGCTTCCATTCCTCCCTGTCTGGATCCCACCTTGCCTGATGTAAAGGGTGCTATCTGATCATTTGCTCCAGGTGACCTCTGTGCTAGCCATCCTGCCCCACCGAGGCAGGATGGGTCCCCTTCCTTGCCCATTCCCCTCACGAGGCCACTCCACAGTGACCCCTGCAGCAAGCTGCGGAGGCTCCTTGTGAGCACCCATCCGTCTTCCCGGCCACTTGAGTCCTGAGAGCCAAGTCCATCTCAGCTTCCTCCCCCCAGCACTTTGGTACAGTGCGTGGCTCATAGCAGCCCTCCAGCAGGTAATCAGAGAACGGATGGATGATTCCTGAATGACCAGCACGGTACATTTCAACAGTGCAAGAAACATCCAGTATGCACTTGTAGTTCTACCCATTCAGTCACTAATCACAGCAAACATTTACATAGCACTTGCTGGACATTTGGTGAAACTCTGAACTCTTTGTAGACATAGCAATTATTACTACTTGGGTACTATTATTATCTCCACTTGACGAATGAAGAAACTGAGGCACACAGAAGTTTCTGGCCCAGGCCAGGTAACTGGTGAGCAGGCCTGGAAACCTGGGCTCGGGTCTCACGCAGGCTCGTGTCTTTTTCTCTTGCCCTTGGAGTCCTGCAGCCAAATGAAGAGAGACCATGGCCTGGTCCTCCCAGCTGACCTCTGCCCCACAACAGGGAGGTGACCGAGAGGGAGGCTGGATAAGACAGAGGCAGTGCTCCTGCTGTCCATGCTGCATGGGTTCCTCGGCAGCAAGAAAAGACAAAGGGATCCCTGCAGACTACATGGAGAGGCACGGCTCGACTTCACACAGAATGTGAGGAAGTGAGTGCATAGCAGGGGAGGACAGGCTGGAGATTGGGTGGCCAGGCTGGAGCCTGAAGGACATGGTGAGTGAAGGGACAAAGCCAGGCAGAAGGGGCCTTGAATGTCAGGGTGGGCAGTGGGCAACTATCAGCTGTCCCTAAGGCAGGGCTGGTGTCAGAACAGAGAGAGTGCAAAGTCTGGAGCAGTGGGGATGGGAGTGACTTCCATGCTGGTTAAGGGGGCCCCACCCAGGCACCCACTGGGCGGTGCCCCTCCCTGTCACATGTCTTGCTGAGATGACCCAGGCGAGCGCACTGCCAGCAGACTGCTCTCCACAGGGAGGCACAGCATTTCGAAACAGTGGAAAAGACCATCGGCGAGAGTTCTGAAGAGAAGGAGGCATCTACAGCCCAGTTCCACTAAATTTGTCTCTTTAGAAGCTACAGATGGTCCAGCCCATACAGAAAGAACGCGTCCTCCCTCCCAGCCCCACCCTCCCCACTGGCGCGCATAGGAAATTTTTGGCTTTGCAGATTTGGTCTGTAAACACATCCGTGTGTCCCCATGCCCCAGCCATCCTGACCTTTGGTTATGCTGTGAGTTAGTTGGGTGCCCCCTCTCTGGGGGACGGGGCTGCCACCCCGTTAGCCAGGCACCCCTGGAGGACAAAGCAGCGCTCAGTCCAAGGTGGCACAATGTCGGACTTCCACACTGGTGAGGGAGTAAGTAAACAGAAGAGCTGGGAGGAAAACCGCCTCCCTTAGTGACTCCATCAGCAACCAGAGCTGCCTGCACCTGGGGGGTGGGGGGAAGAGGGATGGGACAGAGCCCCTAGTGATTCCGGCAAGGCTCCTTTGTTCTCATGGCTGCCCACTGCCCACTCCAAAACCTGCACTCCCAGGACTTCTCCATTTGGCCTCTAATTGGTCTGGGCCTCTGCAGCACGCTGGGCTGCCCGTGGCCAGGCTGCTGGGTCCAGTTCTGCAATCAACACAGAGGTCATTAAGTACCACAGCAAGGACACTCCAGGGAGGGTGCTGCCCACAGGGTTTGCAGCCATTCCCAGTCCAGTCTCCACCCTCTGGACAGGCTATCAACACCCACCCCGCCTAGCACCCCCAGGCTGGGCACCCCTGTTCTTTGTCTGGGGGAGGGAGTGAAGTGTGACAGTGAGAATGCTGATGTGGGGAGGAAGCCAGAGGAGCACCCCCTAACCAGCTGAGGGTATCACACACGGAGCGTGCCAGGGGAAACACAGTGAGCAGGGGCCAGAGGGTGAGGGCGAGCGATGTTGGAGAGGGTGGTCAAAGGGAGAGGTTGTGGCAGTGGCTCAGGCTAGGGTGACAGTTCAGAGAGCTAACTCGATGTGTCCCACCTCAAAGTGCATGGTGAAGAAGAGGATTTTGGACCCACTTCTTCCCTAATCGCCTTTGGAAGTAGCTCTCTTCATACATTTACTGGGCCTCCGCTCAGAGCTGGACAGACGAGTCCAGCCTGGTTCCTGTGCCCAGGACACCCGCAGGCCTGTCTCAGAGTCCTGCTGAGGGGTACATTGTGATCGTGGCTGGACTTTCAGGACCCAGTTCTCCCCTGAGATTTCTCCTCGGGAGGCAACTAGTTGCTAGCCAAGATCTCTATGTGGTGACTTGGGCTGGGGACAGCCACATTTGGCCATGGCCCAGGGGTGGTCTCCACCTCTCTGGGCCCTTCTAAGTGGCTTCTGTAGGTTTGGTGAGTTAGGCTTCACTGCTGGTTTTGGGGGCAGACGTGGGTTGGTCTTAGACTTCTCAGCATCTATCATCACTCCTTTTGGGATAGGACCCCTCTTCTTTTTAGGGGGGCTGTACCCCTCAGTCTGTGTACTTTGCCCAGGCTCCATGGCCTGAATGTCCCATGATGCATACAGAGTGGACACGTGGTTGTACCCCAGTCAGCTGAGACATTCCAGTCTCCCTGGACTGGGTCAGGGATGAC
Organism: Erethizon dorsatum; assembly: GCA_028451465.1. Taxonomy (NCBI): domain Eukaryota; kingdom Metazoa; phylum Chordata; class Mammalia; order Rodentia; family Erethizontidae; genus Erethizon; species Erethizon dorsatum. The sequence goes on along the minus strand of CM051828.1, from coordinate 124,510,034 downwards.
CACACAGCCTAGCTGGTTCAGGCCGACCTGGGTGGGAGCACCAGGAAGTGGTGCTTGTGTGGGAAACTCTGCTGCACCAAGAATCACAAAGATGAGACCCTTTGGTGGTGGCGCCATCTTGCCACTGCAAAAGAAGGAATATCTAAGAATGAAGCCCTAGAGGAAGCAGCATCCAGAGATGGAAAGAAAAGATTGGTTCCTGACATGTCTAACTGGACCCCTTGATCAAGCCACATCTGAAGGCCCACCCGAGGAGTCTCTGTGTGAGCTAATTAATCCCTGTTTATTTGAATCAGTTTGAGTTTGGTTTTGCTCCTTATGACAGGAAGTCTTCACTAATACTCCCTCAATGAGCTCTGACCTTTTAACCTGCCTGGGAAGGGGCCCATTTTAAGTTCAGGAGCTGCAAGCCCCATCCTGTTCGGTGCCACCACCCACCCTGGGCACCCTGGGCTCTCTTGCCCTGCTGCCATCTGGCTCTGATCCTGGTGTCCGCTGGCTCACCATGCCACTGGCAGATTGCACCTGGAGTCTGGCCACAGGTTCGGCTTCTCTAGTTTGACCCTGTGTCCCTTGCCTTCTTGTCTGCTAGCCCCTGCCAGCCCCAAGTACTGCCCACCACTGAGTCCCAGCACCTAGGACCAACCTTGGTACCAGCCTGGCCCTGGCCCCTAAAGCATTAGAATGTATCAGACAAACTCTCTCCTTATTTTTGTTCTATTCCAGTGGGATGGAGGTAGGAGAATGGGCAGCCCCAGCACAGCCCTGTCACTTTCGGATGCCAAACATAACCATTTTATGTACAGCACTTTGCAGTCTGCAAAAGTTCTTTCATGCAATGGACTGAAAACATGTGTCCCCCTAAATTCTACATTGGGATCCTAACCCCCGCTGTTATGACATCAGAGGCAGGGCCCTGAGGAGGTGAGTACGTCATGAGGGTGGAGCCCCCATGAATGATATAGTGCCCTGGTCAGAGGGCCCCAGAGAGCTCCCTCTCCCTCTTTCTGCTATATGAGGACACAAGAAGACAGCAGGTCCATGAAAGTCCTAGAAGATGCTGGTCCATGGTCTTGGATGTCCAGCCTCCAGAACTGTAGGAAATAAGTTACTGCTGTTTAAAAACCCCTAAGTCCCTGACACCTGGCTATAGCAGTTGAAGTGACAAAGACATTTCACACACATTTTCTCCTTTGATCCTGCAGTGAGCCCTGCTGCGCTCTGCCCTGCGGTGCTGTGCTCAGATTCCTTCAGAAGATGCATTGGTGGGCTTCACATTATTATAATGAAATACCTGAGGCAATTACCTTATACGGAGAAAAGGTTTACTTTGGCTCAAGGTTCTAGAGATTCCAGTCCAAGGCTGGACACCTCCTTACCTTTGGCCTCTGGCCAGGGCAGCACATGATGGTCAGAGCAAAAGGCAGTGCACACAGCTTACTCATAGCCAGGAAGCAGAAAGAGAACAAGGATGGCCTGGGCTTCATGGTCCCCCTTGGGGGCACCACTCAGTGACCCAAGGACCTCCTGCCAGGTTCCACCTCTCAAAGCACCTGGCTGACCAAGCCTTTAAACACATGAAATTTGGGGGCACACATCCAAACCACAGCAAGGGATGTGTGCATTTGGGGGTGCCTCGCCCCAGCTGCACTGCGCTTTTGCCTCCGTGGCTCGCTGCCCTGGATGCAGGAGCCGCAGAGCCCCGCCCACCCTGAGGTGGCTTAACTGCTGACACACTGGTGCCCAGGCAGTGAGCCCAGCTCTTTACCTCAATGGGGCATTGCCACTTCCACCCTGGGTCTCATGACAGGTCAGGCTGGAGCTGGCCCTGCAGGACTCTGCCTGGAGCTGCTCCCCGCCTCTGCTCCCTGCCCTTCTAGCCCTGCCCCCTAACACCCCCCAGTCTCCCCAGAAGTGCTTCCGTAGTAAATCGCTTACACAGAACCCTTGTCTTGGGTCTGCTTCTGGGAACACCTCTAAGGTGATCACCACAGCTGCCCGTAGATACAGTCATCTCCACGCTACAGAAGGGGAAGCTGAAGCTCAGAGAGGTTCATGAGCCATCCAACATCACACAGCCAGCAAATGATAGGATGGGCTTCAAACTTAGCTCTTCTGGACCCCATGACCCAAGCCATGTCACCCACTATTGATTGACTGATTGTCACCGCAGTCAGTCCTCAGAAGCTAGACTTCCAGAGCAGAGCCTGGGGCTGGGTGGTGTGTCCTTGGGACCCATAGTCAAGGGAACAGTGACGACAGCAGCCTCAGCCTGCATATCATCCTCCCTTCACCTTGACCTTTGAGAGCCAGTGGTGTGGGTCCTAGGATGCAGCCATCACCTGGTCATCCCAAAGAGCTGGAGCAGGAGATCCCAGCCTGCATGTTCAGCCTTGGACGCTGCTATGATGGTCCGTGTCAGAGGGATGCTTGTTATAAGGCTGCTCATAGAGGGCCTCTCACACCCACTGAAGGCTCCCCACCTCCTGTGGGCTGAGGGCAAGTTGGTCTGTGGGGAGGGGACAGGGTAGGCACATTGGTGGATGAATGTGAGAGTGAAAAGGCAGTGTGACCCATGACAGGTCAGCATGGGCACGTGATGGTGGCATCCCCAGGTGAGTCCTATGGGCAGCATCAGTGCCCCTGAATCCCTGCAGGCTGCTTGGAGCTCTGTCCGTCTCCCCCACACCTAGACCCAAGAAAGCATGGAGTCATGCATAGCTGGGGTTGCCTTCAGAGGGGCATTTGCCAAAGGCCACGACTTCCTGTCCCCCTTCCCATCCTTGTCCCCTTCTACCAGAAGACAGTATGTGCACCTGTCTGTCCCAGTGTTGATGTTCCAGTTTTGAATCCCTTGAAGCCCATTCAAACTTCTGCTGTGCCCAAGAAATCCTGGGCCATTAAATACCTCCCCCAAAATTGCCCTCAGAGCGTACTTACAGCAAGTCATCAGTTATGGGCTGTAGAAAAGCAGCCCAAGGGCGGAAAAACACAGGGAGCTGGGCCCAGCAGGGGGCGGTATGGTGTTAGGATCCAGCAGAGACGTGCTTGGACCCCTAAGCCCTTGGCTTTCAGGCCCATGGCTGCCACTGACCGCATAAAAACCGTTATGAGGCCCATGGCCTTGCCCAGCTGCTGCCACCGGCAGCCACAGGAAGGGTCCCAGAGAGGAAGTTAACCAACAAGTCCTAATAACTGCCCAGCAAACCTTCAGACAGGCCAGCTGCTGGACCCCAGGCCGACTCTGTCCTCAGACCTCTTCGGCTCTGGGCAGGGCTCTGTTTTGTTTTAATGAAGCTTTTTATTGAAATGTGACACAGGTACAGAAAAATGCCCACGGCTGCCACCCTGAGCAACTTATGCCCTCATGGTCACCGGATGGCTGGGGCCTTCACAGGAGGGGCTCTGCCCTGGGCCCCACTTTCAAAGGCTCTTTCCTGTCCTACAAGACAAAAGGGCTCCAGGGGCCCCAGACTTGTCCATCCAGCTCAGCTACTCCCCTCCAGGCCAGAACCCCGTGCCCTCCCTTGGGCCTGGGCAGATTTGCATTTTGTAGAGCTCATTGCCACAAGTGTCCCCACCCGTAGACCCCAGAGTGAGGTGATAGCTGTTGTGAGATGAAGAGAGGGGACATTGTGGGCGGGAAGAACATGGGGGCAGACCTCAGACAAGCGCGCATGCACACACACACACAGCCCTGGACATGGAAAGCCAAAGGCCCCGTGGGCAGCCCCGATCTCTGCCTGTTCCTAGCCCCACACTGCCCCATGCTGGGCCCAGCTCACTGTGTTTTTCAGTCTTCAGATGTAAAATGTCTCCAAAAATAATTAAATCTGTACTGAACAGGTAGAGTTCCCTTGTCATTATTCCCCCAACAATACAGCATAACAGCTATTCACATACCATTTTCACTGTATTAAGTACAGGGATTAAGTATAATCTAGAGGTGATTTAAAGTATATGGGAGGATGTGTGTAAGTTACATGCAAACACTGCATCACTTTATATGAGGGACTTGAGTTCCGAGGATTTTGTATCTGCGCACTCCTCTGCAGATACTAAGGGACAACTCTGTGTGTGTGTGTGAGAGAGAGGGAGAGAGAGACTGGAGTCCAAGACTGAAAGAGACTGAGAGATAGAGACTAAAAGAGAGAGAGATTCCTAAGGAATTAGTTCATGCAGTTGTAAGACCTTCCAAATCTAAAATTCAGGCCAAGAGGCTGGCGGGCTAGATATCCAGATATGAGTTGATGTTGCTGTCACGTCTGACCCAGGTGAGACCCCATCAGCAAACATGCTGTTTTCAGCAAACAACAGGAATCCACCAATGGGCAATGCTGTCCTCGTTACGCAGAGCAGAAGGCCATAAAGATGAGGAGACCAGGACAGGGCGGGCAATCTCCCCAGCAGCAAAGAGTCTGATGTTATCTACACACCTGCCCGAACCTTCGGACCTTTCCGTGAACTCCACTGTCATCCCACCCCTCCAAATTCCATCAGAGAACAGCTCCCTCCCTAAGCATTATATAACTCTGCCTCTCCTCTGGCCCAGGGGCTGATATCTTCCAGGATCTCAGCCTGTCCCCCCAGGGACAAAATAAAACTACCCTCATTACTCTACACAAAAGCCTCTTTGGTGATCTCTCACGTGCCATTTAACACAGTCACCATCTTACATCCAAATTCCCTTGATAGCATGTTAGAAACTGAGGAAAGACTTCCCTGCAGCACCCTTGAGAATTCCTTCCTCTCCTGCCAAAAGTCTACCTCCATCTCTGTTATTAAGGTCTCCAACTAGTTGGGTGAGGCCCACCTACGTTATGGAGGGTGATCTGTCCTAAAAGTCTACTGATCTAAGTGTCAGTCACACCTAAAAACACCTTCCCCAAGCTGGCACCTCAGAGGAACCGACACAGGGCCCCAGAAGCCATGTCAGATGTAACCCTCCTTCCAGGCCCTTGGGGGTATGTGTGTCCAGGTAAGAGGATGGGACACATTTTATGCCACAGTTCATGAGCTTGCTGACTCACATCTTTCAAGTGCCGTGTGTCCATTTGTACAGCTGGTCTGGGCCAGCGGGAGTTAAGGGTGACTACCTGTAACTCCAGATGGTTCTATAGCAGCAAGTCCATCTGACTTTACTCATCTGCCCTGGAAGGAAGTAGGTTTGTAGCTTTGGACTTAAAGAACATGGATTTGGAAGAAGTGGGGGGTGCATTATTAACCTACCTGTGCATATCAGTTGTGCCCTAGCTATGCGGGGACTTCTGCTAAGCCCTCCCCACCCCCAGTTTGTGTCGGGTCACGTGGCAGGGGAGTGACAGGGTTTACGATCACATTGCCCCAGAGCAAGACACAGGAACATCTTAGGGATTCAACGTGACAATGTTAGCAGCCAACCTCACACATGGGAGACAGTCACAGCCTCTAGCAGTTACTGCCTTTCTGGGAGCTCACTGTCAGTGTTGCAGCCCAGCCTCCCAGTAAAGCTCATTCTTTCCTGGTTTGAAGAGTTAGGCGGGGCTGTTCTGCCTTAAAGATTTTCAGGGAGCACCTATCTCCTTGACCAGTGTCCTGGAGGAGCTAAGAGAAGACAAAATGGCCTCAGAGAAGGACCAAGCCCAGCCTACTGTCTGTTGTTATAAATAAAGTTTTATTGGAAACACCCATGCTTGTTGTTGTAAATAAAGTTTTATTGGAAAAGAGCCATGCATATCCATTTACATATTGCCTGTAGATATTCAAACACTTCATGGCAGTTGAGAAGTGACCACAGAGACTGAGTGGCTGACAAAGACTAAAATGTTTCCTGTCTGGCCCTGAGTTTGCCACCCCACTGTAGAAGGCCCATGTGGGTGCTGCCCTTCCTGAAGACAGCTGTGGGACAGCCCCTCCTCCTGACCCTCCTCTATGTCACCTGAGGACCACCACCCTGGGGAGCTTAGGAGGATGAATATCCCAGAACAGGAGGGCAGCCCCACATCTGTCTGGCCCATCAACCCTCCTCTCCCTCATTAGCCCTGGCTTAAGAGGGACCACAGGATATAGCCTCCATAGCCACTATGGCTGCACTGATTGTCGCTACACAGGGGCACCCAGGGGACATGGGTGGCTGATATCCAACGCTCCCACTCCCCAGGCTATGTGTCCAACATGGGCTCCCTTTGCCCGGATCAAGGGGCACCCTCTCTTCATTCTCACGAAGGTGCCTGTGAACCATGTGGCTAGAGCAGTGGCCCGCCAGAACTCAACTGTGACTCCCCAGCCCTAACCTCGAGTGACAGAGATATGTGGCAATATGTGGCCCTCCAGCTTCAGTCTTTACATCTGTAACATGGAAACAAGAAGCCCCATGCCAGGCTGAATGAAAGTTTGCCATGATGTCCCCATCCTAATCCCTCCATCTTGTGAGTGTGCTGCCTGCCATGCAAATGTGATTTAGCTGAGGGTCTCGGGATGGCCCCATGGCATCACAAGGGTCCTCGTGAGAGGAAGGCAGGAGAGTCAGAGTGAAAGCGAGTGACATGATGACAGAAGCAGAGGTCAGCATGATGCAAGGCAGGGGCCGCAAGCCAAGGAGTGTGGGTGGCACCAGAAGCTGGAACAGAGATGGAGCAGCCCTGCCAACGCCTTGACTTTAGCCCAGTGATGCTACTCTGGCTTCTACCCCCAATCTGTAAGATGTCACTTACATGGCTTTAAGATGCTCAGTTGGCAGTGGTCCATTACAGCAGCACAGGGCCCCCAAACTCAAGCACTTTCCTGGGGACAACTGTGAGGGCTCAGGGGACGAGTCCCTGGGGACAGGGCAGAGCTCAGTCACTGTCCCACTGCAGTCTGTACAGGATTTGTGACCTCTGTCTCCCTGCTGGCCCCTGCTAGCCCCCAAGAAGCTCCTGGGGAGGGCTGGGGTGACAGTGGCCATGTGAGAGAGGGAAGGGGGAAGGAGGCCAAAGGGAGCCGTGTGGTAAGGATTACAGTGATTGCACCCCCGTCCCTTCCAGACATGCCAAGCTGGGGAGGGGCCGGGTGGCCCTGAGCCAGTGTTTACACAATTTGGTTTGCATCACTGCTGTCGAGTGAGGCGAGCCCGTGAAGGCAAAGTTAACCCCTGCTGGCCACCAGTGCTGCACCCCGGCAAGACCATCTCTTGCCATAATAAACCACACTGGGACAATCACCCCCTGCACACACTTGCCTCGGCTGGCCTGGCCCTCACCGCCTCCTGGGCCAACTCCTCTCTCCTCCGGGGGCTTCTCTGACGAGCAGCCCTGGAGTGACCAGCTCATCCCAGTCTGCCCAGAACTCCCCTGGTTTGTGTTGAAAGCCCCGTGTCCAGGGAAGCACCTCGGACTCCAGAAAGTCGGAGCCTCCCCAGCTGTCAATGTGGACAGTCCCCCTGTAAGATGTTCTTGTTTCCTGGGGTACTGCCCAGCCACAGGGTCCTCCCCACCCTGACCCCATGCCCAGGACTTGCTTGCTTCTGGTTTGTCACACCCAGGACTACCCAGGGGCCCTGACCACCCTGCTTTGTTGGGGTCCCTGCTGCTGTATCCCCTCTATTCTGCACCCCATCCTCTTCTCACTGTATCTTTGTCTGTCCCCCCACCTGACTGTCAGCTCCAGCAGGTCTGGGGCCCTTGTGCTGTATTTGGGGCCTTGAATCCTCAGCACCTGCCACTGGGCCTGATGTACAGCTGTTACCCGTAAGTGTGGGATGGGGGAGGAAGAAGGGAAGGGGAAAGGAGGACAGGAGAGAAAGCCCGGAAGCTATTCGTGTCCTTCTGCTTGGGCCATGCCGCACCCAGGCGGAGGACCTGCTGTGTTGCTCGAGTCTAGCTGGAGCACGGCAGCATTGGAGGTGCCCCTAACAGCTGAGGGAGCACAGAGGAGCCTCCTGGTGCTCTCGGGAGAGCAGCTCCTTTTTCTCAGGTTCCTCCAACACAACCTGTCCTCAAAACTGTGCTAAGACTTCACACCGGTCCCGACTGCATGAGGTGATAAGCCAGAGAGCCGTGCACTGGAGCCATGTCCCTCCCTCAAAGGTGAGCTGCTGCCGCTGCCCCTGCAGCCCAAGGTGCTACAGCCCACCCTTCCCCTCCCCCGGCTGCACAAGTGCATCACTCCTGTGTCCACGGCAATGACTGTGGCCTTCTTTCTCTTCCCGTTCTTCCTTGGGATGCGAAGGCTGTGTGGCCATGGGTGGGGGCTTGGAGACAGGATCCTCTCAGGGGCTCTAGGCAGGGCTACTGGGCTCAAACACAGGACAGATGTGGACAGCGGCATCATCATGGGGCCTGGACTGCAGCTGACTCAGGCACAGCTGCCTCACATGTTGCTAAATTGAACCTCTTCTTTATGCCATGGATGTCCAGTATTGTGTCCCACTGACAGGGAAGCCAAGGCAAATGGAGATGGGATTTTATTAATAAAGTAGGCGTTTTTGCATGAAGTGTTTCCAAGATACACAGCTGTCCTGGTTGCATCTGATCTTGGGACAGGCATGTCTCCCAGAAGGGGCTGCAGAAGGCCTGGCAAGGCAGTGGTGGGACCAGATCTGAGACCTAGAAAAGCAGCTCAGGCCATGGCAGAGAGGTGGATGGGGGGGGGATAAACAGAAGAGAGACAAGATGTCAGGTGGTCTGGCCAAGAACATTAAGGCCAAGAGGACAAAGAGACCTGTGGGGCCTGAGGGCTGCAGAGCCTGCTCGGTTCAAGTCCAGGCCTGGATACTAACTGGCGGCCTTGGGCCCCTTCTTTGGGCTGTCCAGTGCAGGTCCGGCAGGCCTCTTCTGTGCCCCCACAGTGCTCTGAGAACCCACCTGTCTCCTGGTGGCCCTCACTGAACACCGGCATTATTCTGCACTGGGACCTGGCAGCGTGGGAGAGATGCACCAGTTCTGGAGCCTGTATGGATTCCCCACTCTGCCTCTTGCACCCCATGAATCCAGACCAGTTATCTACACTGTCCCATGGTTAGTTTCTGATCCGTGAAGTGAGGAAAACACCCACTCCTAGTGCTGTCACGCAAACTAAGGTTGATTCTGCTGGCCAAGGCTTAGCAGGCAGTGAATGCCTGGCTCTGGCTCGTGTCTTCTCCCCTGACCGGATGCGGAGGTGGAGGAAGAGGACAAGACTCACACACTCTACCCCACATTTCCCAACCCCTTGGTTTTCTCCCAGGAACCTGGTGCCGGCCTCGGGAACCCTCTGGATCAACCACTCCGAGGACTGGTAAACATCTTCCTCTGTTTGGGTCCTGGTGGGTGCTGAGTCAAAGAAAGAGAAATTAATTTGGAAGCATGTACCTTGGAAATGGGTCTAATTGCAAGATATTTGACAAACCCCTTTTTCCAGCCTGGATACGGCCGTTCCCACAGGGTGCAATGCTTCTCACCTCCCAGCACATCTGCTTGGGCTTCTGTGGAATAAGCTTTACTGAGCACCTGCCATGTACAGACCCCAGCTCAACACTGAAGGGACAAGAGCGCCCTCTTTCGGTTGCTTGTTCAAAGCGCACTTCCTGATGCCAGCTATGTGCAGCGCACAGGACACCAAGCCTGAGGGCCTGGTTCCTGCCCCTGCAGACTATAGCGCCAGGTCCAGGCAGCAAGCAGGGAAGATGACTCCTGTCTCTCGCCCACTCTCCAGAGCCTTCCTTCATGCTGAGTGTTCACGATATTTTCATAGGTACGAAGAAGCCACAAGCAATCATGGAGGGATCCAGGCATCCCGGGATCGGAGAAGGAAGCAGATCCTGTGCAAAATCTCTGAACCTCAGACCACACATGTGATACCCAGAGGCTGATGTATCCATGCAGTCAAATTCCTTGAGTGCCAACTGTGTGCTAGGCAGGGTATCAGAGCTTGATGCACAAACTTAATATGGTTTTCTTACCATTTCTGGTGGTGCAGAGGCTGCAGTATGGCAAATCCACAGGGACACCATGGGCAGCAGTTCCTTATGTGATCACCAAGGAGCAGCTGGAGGCCCTTTACAGGAAACAGTCACTTTCCCCCGGAAGACCATCGTTATTACTTCATGAACTTTTCGGGGAAGCAATCCCCAGGCGGGGACGTCTGCGTGTGGAGGGGTCCCCGCTCCCATGCTCCCGAGCCTACTTGTCTCTTCAGCTGTGGACTAACCGGCCTCGAGCCAACTTAGCCTCCGTCTCTGTAACTGTCAGGGTGGTTTTTGGTTTGAATCACATGGATGTGAGTTTCCCTTTGCTGTTGAATGGCAAAGTTGAATGGCGCCCTCGATACCTGAGAAACGAGTGGTTGGCGGAGTAACTGTGGAATAGGTACCATGAATGATCCGCTGTTCAAGATTTTAAAGACAGGGCCAGTGAGATAGCTCAGCGGCACAAGCACCTGCCTGGCAGGCACGAGGTCCTGAGTTCAACTCCCGGTGCCCACATAAAAAAGGAAAAAAAGGGCCATTGATATCGCTTAGCAGCAGAAGCGCCTGCTGGCAAGCGTGAGGTCCTGGGTTCGACCCCAGGTACCCACATAAAAAAAAAAGATTTTAAAGACAGCAGGGGTATGGGGACATCAGTGTGGTCAGAGCTTGCCAGTGGTCCCAGTGGTGGCTCCACCGTGAACCTGTCATGATGCCCTACGAGGGCAGCTACTGACAAGTTGAGGCTACAAGCTGACACAGTGGCCACAGTGACTTTGGTGCCACACATCACCTCCTGCTACTCCCAGAAAAACTGCCAGGAGGACCAGAGCACAGAGGCAGGCTAGAGTCCTCCAGGATGGACTAGGCCCTGCTGAGGGGTTGGTAAAGAAGCAGCCTGCTCAGGGGCATTAGGAAGCCCTGGGCTTCTAGAGTGAGAATCTCTGCCCCTGCTTCCCCTCCTAGCCAGCGATAAATTGAGATGAGAATAGAGGCTTGGTGACAGCGGTGTGTCTCAGATGCCACCTGGTGTTTTCCCTGTTAAGGAATTGTCTTTGTCCTACTTTGTCTCACGATGCTCACAAGGTGGCGAAGGAGGTTGGAGGGCATTCCTGCAGAGTAACAGCTACTCGTGTGATTTTGGGGCATGTACTGGGACCTGTGGGCAGGGCCAGCACTGGTGAGGCTGAGTGAGGAGCCATTCCCACACCCCACAAATTTAAGGGGTATCTTTTTAATCAGGTGGTAGAAATCTAAACACACACACTCTTTTTAATGTAACATCTTTAAAATCCAAATTAATGCCCCAAATGACAACATATCAACACTTTAAATGATGTAGATAAATATTTAGCACCATGCCTGGGACCCAGCAAGCTCACATGTCGTCCTGCAGCAGCACGGAGCTGGCAACCGAGAGGACCCTGCACATGGTCCTGGTCTGCCCAGAACTTGGGGAGCCCAAGGAAGCTTGCTGCTAGAAAATTCGAAAAGGGAGCATTTGTTGGTGAGAATGACATCTTCTTTATCTCTTTTTTTTTGACTCAGGTTCTGGTCCAGGCCTACCATATAACAGGTGTGTACTCACTGTCTGCTGAAAGAAAGGATAGAAGAAAGAGGGATGGCAATTCACAGCTGCAAGTCAGGTAGAGTCACAGCCAGGGCACAGCAACCCCGAGGACCCCTGGCTTCTCCTCTTCTCTGCAGGGACCCCTTGCCCTGCCTGGGCTTAGCCTGAGTTGTTTAATAGGATTATTAGTATTAATTACAGAAGGCTGAAAATAAATATCCCTTACCCAAAATGTATGGCATTGGAAGTGTTTCAGATTTCAGGTTTTTTTTTATTTGGAATATTTGCATACACAAAATGAGATGTATGGAGAAAAGATCAAAATCAACACACAAAACTCATTTACGTTTCGTAACTTCCTTACACACATCACCTGTGGTAATTTACACAATACTTTCAGTCATGCGAGGTCAGCTGTGGAATTTTCTGCTTGAGGCACCATCTCAGCCCTCAGAAAGTCTCAGATTTTACAGCATTTGGGATTTTGTATTTTCAGGTTAGGAATGCTAAGATGGATACATAAAAGTAGAGAGAATAACACACCATATGCATCCATCATAATTATCAATAATCATCATTTTTGGCTAATCTTATTTCACTCATCCCACCTCTTCCCTTTTTTACCTTTCCTCTGAGTGTTTTGAAGCCATTTGCAGGTATCTTATCATTCTACCCATAAATATTTCAATTTGTATGTCCAACAGACAAGGCCCAGTTTGAAGCCCTGGGTTCAGTCCCCAGTATGGGGGAAAAAAAAAAAAAAAGCACTATAAAATAATTATCATGTGTAATGAGATTAAAAAGACTTCCTTAATCCAAAGTCCAAATTTCCCCAACTGTGTCAAAAGTGTTTTTAAAACGAGGATCCAAATATGGTGCAGGTACTGCTTTTGGTTGATATGTCTTTTTAAATCTCTTTCAATCTATAGCTGTCTCTTCTCTCTTTTTACTCCTAACAAAATCAGGCCATTTGTCCTGTAGGATTTCCTGCATTTTGGATGTGATTCAGCACATCCCCCTAATGTCCTTGGTGGGTCCCTCTACTCTTTGAATTTCCTGGAAATTAGGTCTAGAGGCTTGATTTGGACAACAACCTTCCTAAGTAGAACCTGCCACTTCCTCTGGCATCAGCAATAATGCCTTTGGTCCCTCCCTGTAAAGTCGCTCATTAACCTTTCCTCTGATGGCTTAGCATCCAGCAGTGCTTGTTCGGGAGAGGCTGAGAGGTTGGTTCCAGCTGACACGTAGAAGCCAGCACTGCTCTGGCTGTGTCCATGCTAGTCACCCAGGGCTCCCACCTCCCGTTCCTCTGAATACAGACGAACACACAGAGACCTCAGAGCCCCAGCAAAATGATACACATTTCTGTGCTGGAAACCCCACATCCAAGTCTTCAGCCTGTGTTGTTGTCCTAACCCCCAGACCAGAACATTCAGCAGCCTACATCCTAGCCACGAGCAAAACTCTCAAGCCTGAGCAGAGCTGAGGAGCCAGGAGCTGAAGGAGGTGGGAGGTGACCGTGGGGCTAGATTAGACAGTAAAGGGATCCGAGTCAGCCCAGGGAGGCCGCAGGATTCTAAGTGCTGCGCAGTAGGTTTCTGAAGGCCACCAGAGATTTTCAGAGTGCCATTTTGGGAAGCTTAATCATGCGACTGTTACCCTCCCTTATTAGGAGCGATTAAACTGCCTTAAAAATGTTCCGTTGTTGTATTTTAATCCTCAGTCCCGCCAACCAAGTAGAGATGACCACAATAAACATTCGTGGCATTCATTTGACTATAATCATTCCACAGCAGCACAAAAGGGCAATGCAGGCATGAATGCACATTGTTCCGGGCTGTGCAAACAAACCTCACTTAGTGCGGAGGCCTGGTCGGGGCTCAAGTCAGGGTGGGGATGTGGTACACAATTCACAGATGGGGCTGGGAAAAACCGGCCCAGTTTCCTGTGCTTATAGCCAAGACATCATTATAAGAACACACTGAACTCAGCCCAGGGGACCAGGTAGAAACAACAGAAAAGCTGCTACACAGACAGACACGAAGAGTGAGCAAAATAAATGCCAAAAAAAAAGAAGAAGAAGAAGAAGCGGAAGAAACCTCAAATGTGCTTTGAGTTTGTAGATGAAATCTCGGAACCGTGTGAAAAAATTAATACACTAAGAGTCAATACACTAAGTAACAAGAACTTTCACTCTGGATTTTTAAAAGCTTTATCAAACACTATATTGAATAAAACTATGAAATAAGTACGGTTGGGATGCTCAGAGAGTCAAAAAAAAAGGTGTTGCATTTGCTAAGAGAGAATTCAACAAAAATAGGCAGAAATTAAACAAGGTGGGTATGAAAAGGAAAAAAAAAAACAAAAGAAAAGAAATCTTAGCATCTGCTATACACAGCCAAACTTATATTCTCAAGGAACGTAGCAAAGTTTGTGAAAAAAAAGTTTACTAAACTTTCAGTAGAAATTAGTATAAAAAGAATGAAATATGAAAAAATAAAATGAACTCGACTTTGACTTTAAGTGGTGATATCGAAGAAAGGTTACTAGGAAGTACGTAATATAATGATACACAGAAAGAGCCATGAAGCTGTTCATAATTTTGATTTGGATTAATGAATTTCACACTGAAGAATTCATTCCATGGCAATAACCAAACAAAAATCAGGTTACATGTACAAACATATTCATCGCTACCCACAATGGCTAATTCCTAAAAACAGAAATCTGAAACAAGATGTTCATTATGAGAATAATTCAGTAAAATTCAGCACATCCAACAAGTGAAAGAATATAAACAATTACAGCTGCATAAAAGCACTTTTAAAGATTAATGACAAAAAGGTTAACATTAAAAAATGGATTTTGCTTTCTGGCCACAATGAAGTCACTGTGCCCAATTAATCTATCCACCCTAAACAACCATCAAACCAGACAAAACACATGAGGTGACTGCTTTCTGGCATTGGACAAGGAGCACGGCGAAAGTGCCAGCTCCAAGAAATTCACAGGATGTGCCTCATTATAACTCGACCCTCCATGAGGACAGTTTCCCGGCTGTGATGCCACAAGCTGGAGTCTGAGAAGAGCTCGTAATTCCCCTCATCTGGGGAGGCAAAGGCCAGACTTGAGGGAAGCAAAAATGACCTCATCTATGGGCCAGCACATCAGAGAGGAGGGAGCTGTGTAGAGGGGTGGGTGGGCACAGGTTTGGGGTCCTCACAAGTCCTTATGATGTTTCCAGGTCATGACTGAGGGCAGAATAAGCTACCTGAGGTCAGATGATTCCACCAACTTTCAAAGAACAAAGATTTTCCTGTGAAAATCTTAATGCTAACTAATTCGATAACTCACAAAACACAAATTGTCAAAACTGGTTTATGCAGCCATAGGTAATCTAAAGGGTTCAATGTCACAGAACTTAAAACAGTTATAAAAACCTTTTCACAGGGCCGGGGATATAGCTCAGCAGCACAGTGCCTACCTTGGCAAGCGTGAAGTCGTGAGTTCGATTCCCGGTACCAAAAAGAAAAAAACAAAAACAAAAAAACCCTTTCACAAAGAAAACTCCAGGCCCAAGTGGTTTCAGTGGTGAATCCTGCTAAATAGTTACAGAAATAAATAATATCAGTGCTGCATAAACTTTTCCAGAATTTAGAGGAAGGAGGAACATTTCTCAACTTGTTTCGTGAGTCTAACATCACCCGCAGCTCAAAATAAACATAGATGTTTCCAGAAAAGAAAAGTACAAACCAATACTGCTTGTGAATATAAGGCCACATGGCCTCAAAAAATTAATAGATCAATTCAATAAAATGTAAAGACCAGGTGGGCTTTACCCTAGAAAATCAAGTTTGATTTAATATTTAAAAATCAGGGAAGGCACTCTGATGAACAGTTTGGCAGTTTCACAAAAAGTTAAACATAGGACTATCATACAGCCCAGCAATTTTACTTCTATCAGTCCAACACAAATGAAAGCACATGTTTACAAAAAACTTATACGTGAACATTCATAACAGCATTATGCATAAAGCCAAAAGCTGCAAACAACCTAAACGTCCACCAGCTGGTAAACAGAAAAAGCATAGTATCCGACAGTGAGAAAGGAACAAACTACTGCCACATGCTACATCACGAAAATAGGATGCTAAGTGAAGGATGCAGACACAAGAGACATGTACTGTATGATTCCACTTATAGATAAAAAGTCCAGATAAGACCAAAAATTAGATTACTTGTTGCCTAAGAATATAGAGTAGGACAAGAATTAATTGAGATGGGCATGAAGGACCTTATTTCAGCAACAAAGATATTCTTTTTTTCTTTTTTATGTGGGTACTGGGGATCGAACTCAGGACCTTGCACTTGCCAGCAGGCGCTTGTGTTGCTGAGTGATATCTTCGGCCCTTTTTTCCTTTTTATGTGGGTACCAGGAGTCGAACTCAGGACCTCGTGCTTGCCAGCAGGCGCTTGTGCCACTGAGCTACCTCACCGGCCAAACAAAGATATTCTAAAACTAATTTATGGTGATGGTTGCACCACCCAGCAAATTAAGAAAAATCATCTAATTGTACACTTTAAAGGGGTCGGTCTTATGGTAAGTAAAATATACTTCAATAAAGTCATTTTTAGAGCTAGGTGTAATGGTGCATAACTGTAATCCCAGAATTCTGGAGTCTGAGGCAGGAAGATCAACAATTTGAGGCCATTTTGGACTATATAATGAGTTCAAGGCCACCCTGTACACATAGTAAGACCCTATCTCAACAACAGCAACAACAACAACAACAGAAGTTATTTTAGAAAATCGGTCAGTGTAACTGGCTACATTAATAGAATGGAGACCAAAAGATGGAGCACCTCAATAGATACATAACAAGCATTTGACAAATTTCAGCACCCTTTCGTGATTAAAAACCACTTATCAGAAACCTAAGAGTGAAAAACAAACAAAAAACTTCCTCAAATTAATAAAAGGCATTTATGAAAATTCTGCAACTAACATCATATATAATGATAAAAGGTTGAATGTGTCCTCCTAAAATCTGGAATAAGTCAAAGGTTTCCACTTTCCCCAATTCTACTCAATATTGTACTGGAGGTTTTAATGAGTACAAAAAGAAAAGCAAAAGAAATAAAAAGGATAAAGACTGAAAATATAGATGTAAAATTATCTCTAGTCACAGACGGTGTGATTGTCTATGTATAAAAGATTCTAAGGACTTGTAGAGTAAGTAAATTCAGAAATGCCACAGGATAAAAGGTCAACATCTGAAAATCAGTTGTATTTCTATATTCTAACATTGAATAATTAGAAAATAAAATTTAAAAACAATATTATTATAACAGCATTTAAAAATACTTAGGAACAAATGCAACAAAATTTATGCAAGACTTTATATATGGAAGGCTGCAAAACTTCACTGAAAAAAAGTTAAAGGTAGAAATGTATAAGAAGGTAGTATTGTGGGAAAGAAGATAGTATCATTAAGGTGTCTATTAACCCAAAACTATTCTACAGATTTGACTCAGCATCCCAAAAATGTCCCAACAGGGTATTTTAGAGAAACTGACAAGCTTGATCTAAATTTTATATTAATATGTCAATGACATGGGATAGACAACCCATTTTCTAAAATGAACAAAGTTGGAGGACTTGCATTCCCTGACATCAAGACATGCCCTAAAGCTATAGCTAATCATGACAGTGACATTGGCTTTCAGGATAAAAAGTAGCTCAGTGGCAGAGTGTTTGCCTAGCATGCAGAAGAATCTAGGTTGAACCCCAGCACCACAAAAAACCAGTAAACAAATAGATCAATGGGACATAATAAGTAAATGTAGTGTGTTGAATAGTAACTCCCCCCCCATGCTAAAATGCATCTCCTCCTAGAATCTCATGTCTTTATTTGGAAATAGGGTCTTAGCCAGTGTAATTACACTAGGAATCTCAGGATGAGAGCACCCTGAAATTAGGGTGTGCCCTAAATCCAGTGACTGGCTTTTACAGAAGAAGAATGGACACAAAGACATAGGGGAGAAGAACATGTAAAGACAGAGCAGATTGGGGTTCTGCAGCCACAAGCAAAGAAAGGCCTGGAGCTACTGGAAGCGAGCGACAGCAGGGAAGGATTTTCTAGAGCCTTCGGAGGGAGTACGGCCTTGCCAACAGATGGATTTGGGGCTCTAGACGTGTGAGAGCATGAGCTTTTGCTGTTGTAAGCTACCCTGTTTATAATAATTTGTTGCAACAACACCAGGGAACTAATTCCATAGAGAACCAGAAGATAACTAAATTCAGCCAATGAATATTCAGCTAAGATGCCAAGGACAATGAGGAAAGAAGAATCTTTTTGAGCAATGGAGTTGGAACAACTAGGTATCTAAATGGAAAACAAAATCCTTCCACCTCTATCCCACACCATACACAAAATTTATTTGAATAGGTCAATCATAGATCAAAAAGCCTAAACCAGAAAACTTCTAGGAGAAAACAACACTTACGGCCCGTAGGCAAAAATTTAAAACACAAAGCACTAACCATAAAAGAAAAGACTGCTGAATTGGGCTTCATACAAATCCCAAACTTCTGCTTTTCAGAAGTCACCATTAAGAAAGCAAGAAAGTAAGCATCACACAAGAAGAAAATGGCAGTTAGAGGTGTGCTCACAAAATACAGTGGATGTTTGAATTTTAAAAAATTATTATAGTGAAAGACACATTGCCATGAATCCACCTCACAATCCTCCCCCTCACTTTGAACACACTTATCCCATCATTCTTTCCACTTTCTGGAGCAGCTCTAGAAATCTTCTTTCCTGATTGTCTTTAGTTACACTGCCATGGTTACCTCGATACCCTGATTCAACTCAAAATGTTGACCTTTCATGGTCATTTTGACTTTGGGGAAGAGCCAGAAGTTACAGGGTGCCAGATCCAGTGCCAGTGAAGAAGGTGGAAAGGACACATTGTAATTATTATTATTATTATTATTATTATTATTATTATTATTAGAAACAGGGTCTTGCTGTGTTGTTCAGGCTGGCCTTGAACTTGTGGCAATTCTCCTGCCTCAGCCTCCCAAGTGCAGAGATTACAGGCATATACCACCATGCCCAGTGACACTGTAATGTTTTTATTTGACAGTAATTGCCATAAAGGTTTTGAATGGGTTCAGGACATCAAAGCAGCCACACAGCAAAGGACATTCACAAAAGAGAACATCCGGAACTACTTCAGAAAGTGGCAAGAACGATAGGAGAAGAGTATTCAAAGCAAGTGGGAGTGCAATTAATGGCAATGTGCCTTTTACTGTAATATTTTTATTTAAACATTCACTGTATTTTTTTATCACTCCTGGTATATATGTCTGACAAAGGATTCGTATCCAAAAAAGTGAAGAACTCCTGGAACTCACAATGAGAAGACTAACAACCCAATTTAAAATGGGAACAACAAAAGAACAGCAAATTCAGAGCAGATGATATATAAATGACCCATAAGTCCACAAAAACATTTTTGGCACAGTCATCTGAGAAACACAGATCGAAGCAATGAGACAAAACTTCATCCCCACTAGTGGGACTAAAATAGAAAAGACTGATTGAAAACTAGCATTTGCAGGGACAAAGACCCCGAGGAACACTCAAATATTAGCAGTAAGAATGTGACGTGGTATTGATGCTTGGAAAGCAGCGGGACAGTCCTTACAGAGTTAAATACATACAGTCAACCCACTTCTGCTCCACCTCTATGGATCCAACCAACTATGGATAGAAAATATTTGGGGAAAAAAGTTGCATCTATACTGAACACATATTGATTTTTGTTCTTGTGATTATGTCCTAAACAATACAACTACTTATATAGCATTTACCCTGTTTAGGTATTATTAGCATTTACCCTGTAATAGGTGATGGTCCCCTTTCTCCTAAAATGGCGCCTAACATGGCGCCTACAAAAAGGACAACAGCCTGTCCCACCCAAAGAGACTTCTTTCTGTGTTCTTGTCCAGTCCCCAAAATGAACTTCTTGCTTACTTTTCACACACATGCAAAATATTGTCCAATCCATGAGTCATATGACCCCCTCTGATGTGACGCTCCTGAGCTTACGTAAAACACTCTATATAAAGTCCTCTCTTGCGCTCCTTCTTCTGAGGGTCTGTTGCACTCTGCTGCAACTCTACCGCACCAGCAATAAAGGCTTCCCTCAATTTCTCTCCTCTGTCTTTATTCGTGCCAAACCTAACAATAGGTATTATTAGTACCCCAGGTATGATTTATGGAGGATTGTCCATGGGTTATATGCAAACACTATGCCATGTTATATAAAAGACTTGAGTATGCAAGGATTTTGGTATTGATTCAGGGCCCTAGAAATAATTCCTTCTAGATACTGAGGGTCTGACTACACTTACTATGTAACCCAGCCATTATACTTTCAGGTATCTATGCAAGAAAAATAAAAACACATCAAAAAATTATACACAAATGTTCCTACTAGGTTCATTCATAGAAAGCCAAAAACTAGAAGCAACCCAAAGGCACATCAGTGGGTGACTGGATAAACAAATTATAGTACAGCCATCCAATGGATTAGTGCTCAGCAGTCAAAAGGAAAGAAGCTCTGACACACACAACAACACAGTGAATCTCAAAAACATCTTGGAGGAAAGAAGCCAGGTGAGACAGGGCATATACCGAATGGTTGTACTTCTAGGAATTCCAAAAAAGTTACAATTACAGTGATAGAAATGAGATCAGTGTTAGTTGGGAACTGTTGATGCGTGGAATTGACTGAGAAGGGGTAAAGGGAAGCATTTAAGATGTGGAAGAGCTCCTGGCTTAATCAAGGTGCTGGTTACATGGTAAATTTATTTGTGAAAACTCATCATTGCATACTCTTATTGTATATAAATTATACCCAATAAAGTTGATTAAAAGTACATTTCATCACTGAGTTTTTTAGGGATCTGAAACTAAAGGACATTTTCCATACTGGCTGTCTTGGGTGTCATTTACATGGGTGAAGACAGCAAGGAGCGGCAGGAGGAAGAAGGACAGGCAGGCCTCAGCTGTGAGCTTGGAGGGTTTTGCCTGTCCTGCTGACAATTGGGCTTATCTGTTTAAAAAACAGTAGGATGATAAATATATTTTATGGATTTTTTGGAAACATTCCATGTATATACTATTGTTATACTTTTTCAGGGAAACATTTACCTTTTAATACAGGTTAAGGAAACTGAAGCTGACATGTTCCACCTAGGAAGTGTGAAATCTACAGCTACCCAGCCAAATCAGCACTCCATTCATATAGAAAGGTGGAGGATTGTTACCACTTTTGCAATCTACTGTAATCATTGTCACCATTTTATGTAAAAGAAAACTAAAGTTCAGAGAAGTTAAGTAATTTTTCTGAGGTCACACAGCCAATAAATGCATAGAGGTGGGGCTTTGTCTTGTCACTTTTCTTGTTGCTGAGACAAAATATCTGATGCCTAAAGTTAAGAGAGGAAAGCTTTATTTAGCTCACAGTTTTGAGAGGTTTCAGTCCTTAATGGGCTGGCTCCAAGGCAGGGTGGATGGCAGACAGGCATCACAGAGGAGAAACAGTCCATGGCAGGCAGAAGGTAGCAAAGCAACAAGGGACGACCCAGCTCTTTCTTCCCTTTTATCTTATCCAGGCTACTTAGGGCAGGTAGCACTCACACCCTTAATCCTAGTGCCCTTGATCCTAGCATTGCACCATGAATCAATCCCAGAGTTGCACACTAGATCCAGCCACCTCTGAAAAAGCCCCACCTATGACTGCATGAGGCTTTTGGGAGACATCTAGACACAAGCCATATAAGCTCTAATTCCAAACCAGTATCACAACAAAATAGGATTGTGATTTTAAGGAATTTCCAGTGTTTATGCCATTTAATCCAATATTCCCTCTACAAAGTTATAGAATCAACAGATCAGAGAATGGAGGAGCAGAAAATTTATGAGCAGCAGATGTTTCTGAAATAATTTTGGTAGTGATTCAGATAATTTCCTGATACCTCAACAGCAAAGAAATCCACTTCCTTTCAGCAGCATCAGAGGCTGAGATTATCCTTGGTAAATATTCCACTCGTCCCATATTTCCTCATCCTTCAGAAAAACAGAAGCATTAAAAGCTACAAGCAGACTCCTCAGCAAGTGCAGCTGGGGGTCCCAAGCCCATGTCTACAGAGGACCCACAGATTTGTGGTGGTGGAGAGTGAAGAGGGGAGAAGACTTCTGCATGGCCAGGCTGCCTATTCCTGTAGAATAACCCCAAGATTCAACAGGATGATACTGTGGAAAATTTCCCTATGTTCAGGAACGTTATCAGATCATTGTCGAAACAAGCCCATAGGAACTGAGTATGACAGAGGAGAAGTTGAGGTTAAGCACCAGAGGGAGCCTGCTGTGTCTGAGATCCCAGCAACAGGACGGAGAAACACGCTCACAGAGCGCTGTGGCCGGGCCAGGGGTGAGCCTGCTGAGCCAACGCGGGAAACAGGAAATTGGGGGCTGGAAATGTACACATATACATCCACAAAGGGAGGAAGTGACAAGGCTGAAGAGGCGTGGAAGCCCCTGCAGCCTACTTTGGTCTGTAAAGTTGGCGTCAGTGTAAGCACCCAGAGTGTTACTTTCTGCTGCATGTCCCAATTTGAGGCTGCACGCACTAGTTTGAAGGAATAGATTCTTCTTACCAAAGTAGACGGAGTGGCCCCCAAACTTTCCCTGTCACAGATCCAATACTGAGATTCTGATGCCTGAGTGGTCTGGGTGGCCTCACAGTCTATTCTAACAAGAGCACCAGGGGACTGTGGCACTGGGTGTGTTGATTACTTTTCTGTCGTTGCTGAGGCAAAATACCCGACACCCAAACTTAAGGAAGGAAAAGTTTATTTAGCTCACAGTTTGTAGAGGTTTCAGTCCATAATCTGCTGTCTCCAAGGCAGGGTGGCGTGGCAGAGGGGCAATAGTTCATGGCGGTGGAAGACAGACAGCAAAGCAACGAGAGCAAAAAGGGGAAAGCAAGACTCTTTTTCTCCATTATAGTGTATGCAGCCTACCTGCCCTCAGGTGGGTGTAGCACTCACTCCATCTCTGTGCCCTCCTCTTGCACAGGCTCAGGATGTTTACAAAGTGAGGACCCTGGCCCCCTGCTGAGTCACTTAGTTAAAGTTTTAAACTTCTCAAGTTGACACAACGAACAACATCCTAGAGTGGTAAGAGCATGTCCTCTACACTCTACCATGTAGAACTGCGAGTTACTTAGTTAAGCTTCTAGACTTCTCAAGTTGACACAATGTATCAACCATTACACTGGGACCAGCCTGGGATATAGTGGCATGCAGCTGCTCAGGGCCGGCTGGCTTTGTCTCAGCTGGATACTCATGGAAAATAGTTGGGAGCGGAAAATGAGTTATTCATAATCAAGAACAATGGGTCTCTTAGCATGCCTTTAATGGGTAGTATTTTCAAAGCTGTAGTTTGTTATGATTTGTATCTAGATGTCCCCCCAAAGCCTCATGCACTCATGGATGGGGTTTTGGGGAATCGATTGGATCATACGTGATATTCATCTGTGGATTAGTCCACTGATGAGTTGATAGCTTAATGTGATTGCGAGGTGAAGCCTGGTGGGAGGAGGTGGGTCCCTGGAGGTGTGGCCTGGAAGGGTCTGTCTCTCTCCCTCCTGCCTTGATGTCTCTGCTGCCTGCTGCCACACCATGAGCTGTTTCTCCTCTGCCACGCCACCCTGCCTTGGAGCCAGCCAACTGTGGGCTGAATCCTCCACAGACTATGAATCAAAATAAACTTTTCCTCCTTTAAGTTATAGGTGTTGGGCATTGTGTCGTAGTGATGAGAAATTAACTAAGACATAGTTACTATGGGGTACAGCCTCTGCCCCTGGTAGTGGAGATGGTTTTAGGGGGGTCCCTGTTCTGCCAGGTGCCTGCCCTTCAGGTCCTGCATTGAGGGACAATCTGGGGACTTCCGTGGGAGCAGCACATTAAGAATGAAGGCTTAGGATTTGTTTATATACCGCCTTATAAGGCAAAGTTTCAGCCTTCATTTCTTGGGACAGAGGCACCCTGTCAAATAGCTGCCTGAGACGTCTACTAGGCACCATGCAGAGATTCTGAGGTTACAGAAAAGGGTGGCATTTGAAATCCCAAACCCTGGATTTTCATGCAGGTCCCAGCATTTACCAAGCACATGGTGCTGGCCATGTAGGAGCCTCGTTTTGCTTGCCTCCAGGCAGTGAAGAAGGGTCCTTGTCTGCAAGGAGGAGTGAATGTCAGGTAGGCAGTAGAGCCTAGTGAGCTCATCAAACAAAGTCATAGTTCAAGTGCAGGTTCCTCTCCTCAATTACGACATTTGGAGATGCGTCCAGTGCTTCCATTTACACATGGTTGGGGATTTTTTTCTCTCCACATCCGTGAAGTGCTTTGAAAGTTCACTCTCAGGTCTACAAACCCTTATCTGCAACACCAGTGACCAAAGCCAGAACTCCAAAGGCTTCCTGTATGTGGTGGGATGGTTTAGCCTGCCCTGAGCTCATTTACAATAAACCCAGTCATGGACAAGAGGCTCTTCATGGTTTATATTTGTCATCTGCATAGGGCTTGCTCCAGAAATAGTAGCAAGTTTAATTCAGGGTGTCATAACATAGGATGTGTGCACACTATTTTCTTCCTAAAATCTGGAAAGCTCTGAATGCTGGAACAATCTGTCCCTGAGGCTTCTGAGAGGGGACCCAGGACCTGTCCTCTTCCTACTGAGTTGCAGAATTGTTAGCCTTGAATGAAGTCTGAGGAATCATTTGCATTCAGAACAGGACTTTCTCTGCTATGTCTCCCACGGGTTTTGATCTCCTAGTTGCTGCTTTCAGAGCCAGGGCCACATTACTTAAGTCTTGGAAACTCATCTCACCGGGGATCACTTCCCTTAAATGATGTCTGCTCTCTGCACCAAATCCGACTCCTTTGACCCTCCCTCAAGGGTCCCCATTTGGTCACCTGGAGCCCAGGGACTTTGGAAACCCCTTTGCAGCCAGGTTCCACTCTCAGGGTTGGCTGCATCATCATCATTTGCAGGGTCCAATGCAAAACGAAAATGTGGGGTCCCTGTTCTAGACAGAGAGAGAGAGAGAGAGAGAGAGAGAGAGAGGTCATTAAAGGCAACAAAAAATAAAATATATGAACAGCCTTGCCTAGCATGATGGCACACAGCTGTTACTCTAGCTACTTGAAGGCCGAGGCAGGAAGATCACAACTTCAAGCTTTGCCCGACAACTTAGCAATTTAGCAAGATCCTATCTCAAAATAAAAATTTTAAAAAGATCTGCGGGTAAACATATGTGTGTCCTGGTCTCTCCTTCTTCTTACAAAGCCACCAATATTCAATCACAGACCCATCCTGATGACTTTATCTAATCCCAATCACTTCCCAAAGGCCCCACCTCTAAACACTATGCTTAGATTAAGTTTCCTCCCTCTTAATACTTCACAGTGGGGATTAGATCTAATCTATGTACCACTCACCAGGGCCAAGATGGTGAAACATGAACCTGGCCCTCCAGGGCCTCACTGTCATGCTGCAAAGAAACATGACAAGGATCACTAGTGTCTTAGTTACTTTCTTGTCGCTGGGACAAAATACCCGACACCCACAAGTTAAAGGAGGAGCTCACAGTCTGTAAAGGGTACAGTTCATAGTCAGCTGGTTCCAAGGCAGGAAAGCATGGCAGAGGAGAAACAGTCCATGGCAGAGCAGACAGAAAACCACAAAGCCTGCCTTCCATCTTTCCCTTTATATTCCAAGGGAAATACACAAGCCTATTTGTTGGTGCCTCCCACACCCAGGATAGGTCTGTCCCCATTCAACCACCCCAGAACTATGTTTAAACCAATTAGTGAACTACTCCATTGCCACATGCCCTTAATCTCAGCATCGCACACCCATAATTCAGCCACCTCCCAAAAGCCCCACCTATGAGCACATGAGGCTTTGAGGAACATCTAGCTACAAGTCATAACAATTGGTGTCTAGGATTCAGCTCCCTGGAGAACTGCACTCAAGGTGGTCATTGAGCTGTGCTCTTGGGAGGTGATTCACCACTAACCATGGGAGGAAGACAAGCCTGAGGAGAGGGAAGGGGACCAGAGCCATGGTGCAATGGAGCCCTCAGAGGATGCTGCATGTAGATCTGGAGCATTGAGGGAACTTCAGTGGCCCCAAGTGAGGCAAATGAGCACAATATTCATAGCCTTAATCAGCCAGTCGCTGGCCATGGGAGCTCCCTGGAAGGGGCTATCACAAAGGTGGAATGGAAGATGGTACCCAGTGAAGGGTTCAGGGGAGGGTACTGGTCGGAGGAGGGGCCACAGTCCACAGATGGTTACTGTTGACAAAGGAAGGTAGCTTAGACTTGAATAGTGGTTGATATTTACATACGCTAATGAGTAAAACAAAAAGGATGTTGCAGCTAGGGGTATCGGGATGGGTGCATTGCCTGAAGAGGGGGCCTTGGTAAAGCACACTAACACCTCCATCAATTGGTTAGACCATATGACTTATCGTGCTGGGATACCTTGGGGAAAGAAAGAAAATATTACTAATAATCGTGGCAGTGTAGCAGGTTTCTGTGCTATTTTTCTCATTTCAGGGATGAGGAAACAGGTGCAGAAAGGCTAACACAGCCACTGTGAGCAAGCTGTTGTTACGTGGAAGGGCCAGGTTTCACCCTGCAGTCTGGTTCCAAAGATGCGTGTTCAAGACACTGCTGAGAAGAACTGGCAGCTCTGGGGATGGGTGGGTCATGAGATGCAAACCAGGGCTCAGCTGGGACCTCTGAGTTAGGCTTGAGCACCAGGAAAATGGTGGGACTCTTGCCTGGGTAGAATGTCAAAGTCAGGTGAGGGGAGGGAAAGGGTGTCTTACTCCTTTTTCCATTGCTATAACAGAGTACCTGAGACTGGGTTATTTACAAAGTAATGAGATTTGCTATGGTGTATGTGTTGTTACCTCTGAAAATCCATACTACAATCCAATCCCCAAGGTAAAGTATTGAGAGGAAAGAATCTTAATCCAACCATAGTGTTTAGAGGTGACTGGGATTAGATAAGGTCATCAGGATGGGGTCCACTGTTGAATACCAGTGGCTTTGTAAGAAGAAGGGAGTGATACCGTGACACATGTGACTCCCTGTCTCCCTCCATGTCATGCCCTGTGCTGCCTTGGGACTCAGCCAGCAAGACAGCAACCCCCACATGTGGCCAATGAGGTTGGACGAGAATTGTGAGCCAAAATAACCCTCTTTTATAGCTTACCTGTTTTGTGGTAATGTGTTATTAGCAAAGGAAAGTAGACCGATGCACAGTTTATTTTGGCTTGTGGTTCTGGAGGCCGAATGTCCCTGGTCAGACGACCATGTCTGCCAAGGGCTTTGCACTGCTTTAACGCAAAGCAAAAAGCAGAAGAGGAAGCAGGTGGGTATGGAAGAAGCCAAACACAAGGGCAGCCCTGCTTCATAACCACTCTCTCTAGGGGCGGCTGACTGAGTTCCCAGCAAGCAAGCAAGTACTAACTCACTTCCAAGGATTCACCCAGTCCCAAGAGAAAAGCATTAAGCTCTTGTAGTGACCTAATCACTTCCTAAAGGCCCCATCCTCTCAATACCATTATACTGGAAATTAAGGTTCCAACAGGTGGACCTGGGGAGGATGCATTCAAATCACAGTAGAGGGAGATGGGCACCTCAGGCCTCCAATGAGTGGCACTACTACCACTCTGCCAGCTCTGGCGCAATATATGAACACTGAAAGTTGGCCTTCTCCAATTACTCAGACGTATTATAGAATCATTCAGTATAACACAGTCTCCTATTAAAGTTATTCAATCTGTCTAAACCAGCGCTTTCTATTGATGCAATGCACACACCTGCACACCCCCCCACACACACTCCTTTGGGATGGGGCAGACAGCCACAGGACCTCAACAAGGTGGGTGTCTGGAGACACCAGAACTGACCCTAGGGAGATGTAAGCTCCCTCTTCTCACTGTGGCCTGCATCTGGCATAAGGGCTCTCTGAGAGCAAGGAGCCTCCAGCCAGAGGCTCATCGTGTAGCAACAGGAGAGGAGGCTCGGCATGCAGCCTCATGTTGAGAGCGTGAGTCACTGTGGTACACAGTGACCCTCCCTAGGGATGTTGCTGTTCATGTCCTTGCAATTTTGGTTGCATGCAGACCAGCAAACCCCAACTGACAGATCTTACACACTACGAGTCCATGCATTGATTTGCCTACCTCTGCTCTTCTGACAGTGGGATTTACTGATATGCAAATTGGGGAGCTCATAGAGCAAGAGCTGATGAAAGGCCAGAACTGGGGCTCAGAGTCACAAATGATGCACTTATCATCATTGGTAAAGGATCCTAGGAAGAGAAGCGAATCTGGAGAGGAAGACTAAAGATTCGCCTTTGACATGATGAGTCTGAGGTCTCAGCGATACATAAAGGGAACCGTAAGTTCATGGCATTCAACTCTCTAACTTTCTAGGCTGGGCTCTCAGAGAGAGGTCTGGGCCTCTGATGGAAATTTGGGGACCAGCACTGATTGATGATTATTATCCGCTATGTGGGAATTCATGGCGTGAAGGAAGCCTAGAATGGAACTGTGAGGCACTACGACATTTAAAGGTTGGAAACAAGAAAAGGATCTGGCAAAGAAGGCAGAAGAACAGATGTGGATGTGGGGGAGGGGACCTAGGTGCATAGACTTAGAGGATGCCAAGGAAGGAGTTTTAAGGAGGAATGGCCAGCAGTTAAAATGCTGAGAAGAGATGAGCAAGACAAAGTCTCCAAAGCCTTGGTTGCATGTAACAATATGTAGTTCACCTTGGTGAGAGCTGATTGCAGGATGTAGGGCGAGGCAAAAGCCACAGGATTGGTTGAAAGATAAGCAAGACTGAGGAGAATAATTTGATCACAAAGTTGCCCATGAATGGAAAGGAGAGGAAAAAGCCCTGTGACATGGGGGCGTGAGTTCTAAAAGTGGTTTGCAAACATAAGAGAATAATAAGTAAGTTTTTTGCTGATGGAAAGAAACTGATGAGATTGGTAAAGGAAAGACTAAAAGCAAAAAAACCCAGGAGATATTGATGTAGCTAGGATACCTTAGAAAGTGAACATCAAAGACAAGAGGGAAAAATGCCATGCTCCCTCCATAGAAGTATACATTTGCAGGAATCTGTAATTCCACTGTCCAAAAGACAAGTCTATATTGAAACGGGCAGCTACATGCTATCAGCCCCACTGTCAGTAAGCACGAGTCATGGAGTGGGGATTTAGGCAGGAAAACTGAGAGAAAGAGAGCAGTGGGACAGGGGAGGTACTTTATATATCCATCCATCCATCCATCCATCCAACCATCCATCCATCCGTCCATCCGTCCAACCCCCTATGCATCCACCCACCCTCCCACCCACCCACCGAACCTCCCAGCCAATCAACTCTCCAGCCAGCTGGCCGGCCAGCCATTTGCATGAAAGTGAAAATATGGTGAAACTACACGGTAGGAGGGGCACAGTGCTGAGGAGGTTAACGTGGAGATGGGTGGTGGAGACTTACTGGTGTATGGATGTGGCTGGCTTCACTCTCCATGGGTCTTAACTTGCTTTTGGGGGGCAGGGGGGAGGTACTGAGGATTGAACCCAGGGCCTTCTCTCTGAGCTATATCCCAAGACCTTTTTATTTTATTTTATTTTTTATTTTGAGACAGGGTTTTGCTGAGTCATTAAGTTGCCCTGGCTGGGTTCAAACCTGTGATCCTCCTGCTTCTGCCTCCCAGGGCATTGGGATTATAGGCCTACACCACCACATAGGACTTCTTAACTTGCTTTTAAGGTCCTACTGTATTTCTGTCAGTTGTGTGACCAGTAAGCCAAATCAATAGGACCATGGGTCAACTGCTTTGGTGCTCTCCTTAGACCCAAAGCCAGGCTTTCCAGGCTTGCGACCTGCCTTCAGGTCACACCTGTGAAGAATATGCTGTGTGGGCTGCATAGAGAAGACCCAGGAGATCCGACTTCTGACCCCAGCTCAGCCACCACCGTGCGATCCCGAGGATGTCTGTGCACCTTTCTGAGTTTCTGATTCCTCACCCACAGACGGGGAGTGATTTGGGCATCAGTAGATGGGCCCCAAAGCTCTTTTCAGATCTGAGATTAAAAAACAACTCTAACCTAATAAAAAAAAACTAGGCAAATGACTTAAATAGATATGTCCCCAGAGAAGATGTATAAATGGCTAACAAGTGTATGAGAAGATGCTCAACATCACTGGCCATTACAGCAATGCACATCAAAACTACAATGAAATATCACTTCATATGCACTAGGATGGCCGTAATGAAAGAAATGGAGAATGACAAGTGTTTGGAAACTTGTACATTGTTGAATAGAAAATGGCACTGCCATTGTGGAAATCAGTTAAGTGGCTCCTCAAAAATTTAGACATAGGTGATAAAGCTCAGAGCCACGGGCGCCTGCTGCGCACGAGGTCCTGAGGTCGACCCCCAGTACCCACACACACAAAAAAAAACCCAAAAAATTTTGACATAGAATTACCATACAACTCAACAAACCCACTTCTGGCATATTTGCAAAAGAACCGAAAACAGATACTCATATTAATAGAGCTCTATCCACGTTAGCTGAGGGGTGGAAACAACCCGAAGTCCGCTAATGGATGAATGGATAAACAAAGTATGATCCATCCATACAATGGAACATCACGCAGCCATTAAAAAAAAATAATAAAGCACTGCTACAGGGTCACAGCACTGACGAACCTCAGGAACACGCTACGTGATAGCAAACAGGTCATATACTACATGGATCTGCTTGTGTAAAATAGCCAAATAGTTAATTGTAGACACAGAAAACAGATTGGTGGTTGCCAAGGGCTCAAGGGGAGGGAGGAATAAGGAGTAACTTAGTGAATACAGGGTTTTTTTTTAGAGTGATGAAAATGTTTTGGAACTAAATGGGCATGTTGAACTGTTCTGCAGTGTGCACATACTAAAGGCCACTGAGTTGCAGACTTCAAAATGGTTCATTTTTATGTTACTGTGAATTTCACTTTAATTTTCTTTAAAGAAATGATTCTCAGATCTCTCCATAACAGAAACAAACAAACCTCAACTCCTGAGGCCACTCTGAGCCCCTAGTCCTACACTCCACGCTCCCTCCTCCCCCTCACAGCTGATTAATGCGCTTGGAGCCCACAGCATCACACATAATGTCCCGGCCCGAATGACCAACCTCAAAGGTCCAACTGTCTCTTCGCCTTCCCTTTCCCCAACTCCACTGCAGGATACCTTTGTCCTTTTTGGAAGCCGCCCTTCCCTCAGTGAGTAAAATATCACTCCTTCCTGACCACCTATTTTGGGACGCAGGCTTGAGTAAAGAAAAACAACCTCCATATAGGGAGGGACCTCAGGCTGCCCCAGCCCCGAGCTCGGAGGAAATGGACACTTTAAAGTTGGCAGAGGCTATGGTCCAGGCTTCCTGTGGCATGGAAGTCAGGGTCTCAGCTTAGTCTGGCTGCACTGAGATGCGGGAATCGGTCACACCCTTGGCGTCCAAGAGACTCTTGAACAAGTTGTTGCTCAACTACTTTTTTTCCTCAAGGAGTGAGCAAAAAGTGCCATTTTCGGCCTCCTTTTGAAACAGGAATGTCACGTTGGAAGGTAGGGAACGTGAAAGCTGGAGGGAAAACAATGAACTGGAAATGGGGGCACTAAGCGAAACTGCTCAGCAAACTCACTGGGAGATCTTGAGCAAATCTCCCCAGTTCAAATTTCAGTTGAGGGCTTGTGTTAAAGGAGGCCCAAGTTAGAGAGGTTTATCTGCCAGTGCAGGTGAGTTGGCAGGTGGGCAGGTGCGGTTGCATGGTCCTGTGGATGCCCAACCCGATGCCAACCTTGTGAAGGGCAACACATTTGGGACCTAGTGTTCCCAGGTCATACCAACCAAGGGGGCCCTGGAGGTCAGTACAGTCACATGATATAACACCAAGCAATAATCACAGTTGATTTCAAGAAAATGTTGTGCAGTGAAAAGAGCGCCAGTATGGGAGCCTGGCAGAGCTGGGTTCGAATAGCTATCTTTAGCACTTACCAGCTGCGTAGCCTCTCTTTCCCCATCTAAAAAGTGGGATATGTGTATGTGCATCACACACACACACACACACACACACACACACACACACCATGAGAGTTGTAGATATGAGAATAATGAACATACCATGACTAAGACGCAGCAGGTTGTCAATAAAATAGTGCCCATGGTTCCTCTTGGCTCAATCTTTTATCTTCTTGCAAGGTGAGTTCTGTCCTTGAGGCCAATCAGACGGTGCGTCTCCTGTCAGAAGCTTGGAGGGGTCACCCGCTTGGGACCACCAGTAGTATTAGAAATGGAAGACAACAACATTCTTAGGAGTCTCGTCTGCCACCCCTATACAAACACACACGTACACACACAGAGCACATCATTCTTGATAATTCCACTTCTGGGAATGTATCCAAAAGAAACTACTAGGCGGGAAATGGAAAAAATCATGTATATGTTGTTTCTCATATGTTATTTACAACACAGAGCAGAAGTGCTTGCTAAGAGGCCTAGGCAACATGGCTTGTGGGCGCCATAGACTACAACACCGTTGCGCTGATCACTGTGATATCTGTGCAGAAAGACGAAACATGTAAATGTCAAGTTGTAAGAAGTTGGCCACAAAACTGAATATATGGGCCGGTGAGATAGCTCAGCGGCATAAGCACCTGCCTGGCAAGTGCGAGGTCCTGAGTTCAACTCCGGGTACCCACATACGAGAAAAGGGCCGGTGATATAACTCAGCGGCACGGGCACCTGCTGGCGTGCGAGGTCCTGTGTTTGACCCCTGGTACCCACCAAAAAAAAAAAAAAACTGAATATATACTGGGGATAATAACTATCCAGCTTATAATACCTATTCAGCTTATGTTCCACTAGATAGTGGAAGGGACTGTGGAGAAATGTAAATACGGTAGTTCATATTTTGCCATGGCACTATGGGTACAACTTCTTGACATTGCAAAGCTATTCAATAATAAATTATTTTTGTTCATTTATCTCTTTTAATGACATAGTCGAACTAGATGATTTCTAGGGCTCCATCCCTCTCCAGAATGCCAAGGGTAGTTTCAGCTTATGTTTCCTCATTTATGAGGAAGCTTTCTGACCATAATCCTTAGACTTATGTGTATTAGTTATCTACTGCTACAGAAAAAATTACCCCAAAACTGGACAATTCTGGAGTGCTGGGGATGCAGGAGGCTCAGGTCTCTCGTGAGGCAGCCAGGCCTGCAGTCATTTGAAGGCTCTCCTGAGGCTGGAGAACCCACTGTCAAGCTCATTTTCCGGTTGGCAGAGTCCACAGTGCCTTCCCATACGGCTTCTCCCTCTTGCTCCCACCTCCAGGCCGAGCGCATGTGCCAACCAGTGCCCTGTCCCTCAGCCTGCAAGGCTGGCTGCCCACTTCTCTCCGGGATTCATGAGGGATCTACTGCTTCTGCTATGTCATGGGTTGGTTGAGCTGCCGCTCTGTGCCTTGCCTGACCTACACCCCCAAAGCAAACTCTGCTCCCTGCTTGGGAGTGAATAACGGGACACAGGTCAGACCAGAGCCACAAGAGTACCTGCTAGTATAAACGAGTGTCCTCGAGAAGGTCAAGGTCAGATCCATAGGCCAAGGCCATCCACCAGAGGGAGGCAGTGTTCTAGGAGAGGCGCACGGTGACCCTCCAGAGCCATGTCTTGGGTCAGGTGGGGCCGTGGCCACAGTCACTCTCATGGGAGAGGCCTCATGGCCTCATGGGAGGAAACCACAACCTCACTTCCTCCACGTGCTACAGGCCACACAGAGCAACTGGGGGACAGGGAAGGAGCAGTTACACAGGGTGTGAACGCCAGGGGTGCGGATAGCTGGGGCCAGCTTGAAGCAGCCACGTCACACAACAAGTCATATTTCTGTCCCACACTGATGGCCCTTTGACCCCTGTACCTCCTGTAAACTGGAGGCCTGTGTAATATCACATTATCCAGCACACTGAAACAACCAGGTGCCCAGGGAATCCTTGTTGAACAAATAGGTATCTTTTCTGCTTGTATTAAAGGCACTTGAGGATCAGAGACTGTATTAAGGTGCCTGGTTTACCAGGTGCACCCCACAAAGAGGTGGTTACCATTGTCGCCCCTCCTTCACACAAGTGGAGACCTTGAAGTGCAAGGCCATACGCTGGCAGGTAGCAGAGTTAGACGCAAGCCTAGGCAGATTTTAATGACACTTAAACCCTTGCTATTTCCACTATGGGATCCTAGTTTCCAAATTCCTGCAGGCAGGACTCGGGAGCTGTCGGCTCTCCCCGCCTCCTGTGTGCCCTCTTGCCTTTTGTGATGAGCTGATAAAAGTCTGGGCAAACAAGGAAGTCCTGCTTTGCACTTTTGCCCATTGCCACAGTGTAAGTGTTCCCACCATGGCTGCTTTCAAGCTGCCACTGGACACAGGGTTCAATCCGCTGTTGAAAACTTACCCATGCCACCCCACCACACATCTCCTCACCCTGGAAGTATACAAAACTTCCAGAAAGGTCGTGGGGTGCTCCCTGCCTCATTTTAAACCTGCTAAAATGTTTTTGCCTCTCCTGTTCTGGATCTGCCTCTTCCTGTGTTAGCCTCTGGCCCATGATGTGGCATGGAGTTCAGACCCTGCGCCAACCTGGCTCTGGACTTGGCTCGCCTGAGCTGAGTCCATTGCACAGCCCTGACCCAGGGCTCAGAGGTCAGACCTCTTCCTCTGCCCCTCTCATGGCCAGTTCTGGAGAAGACTTCCCACATCCCAGTCACCACTCCACTCCTTGCATATTTCCAGTTGCTTCAGGCCCAGTGGGGGTGGCTGGGGCCAACCTAGACCCCCCAAAACAACCCTCTATTTGTGGGAGATGCAGGGACCAGTCATCCCTAGCCTAACACCAGGCGGTCATGCACCTGCACACTCCAGAAAGGTGCACACAGCGGGTGGTGCTGCACACAGGCTCTGATCACGTGTCTAACCCCAAACCCACCCGGACCCTCGGAGGCAGCAATAGTCCTCTTCAACTCTCCTTGTTCTTAGGTCCTGAGTTCACACCAGCCTCTCTGTGCTGCCACAGGTGACAACACCACCAGGTAACCCCACTGCAGACCCTAAGTGGACTCTGCCTCCTCTTCTCCACCTGTGTCTCCAGGTCCCACCTCTTTGGACCTCTGGTCTTGCTCAGTGCCAGAGCCAGGTGCACTTTGACCAGAAGGCTCTGTCCCCAAGCCTCGTAATGAACGTCCAGGCAGCAGGCAGAGATCTCGAGCGGCAGCCAACCCACTGCGTGGGGCCTCGGGATCCCAGCAGCTCCATGAATGTTCCTCTCCCTCTGAGCCTCAGCAAAGGTAGTTCAAGGCTCATCTTGAGGAGCTGCAGTCTCGTTTTCTATCTGAGGAAAAATTCTGAATCATTTTACATATTGAGTTTATACTTTCTATTTTTTATGCTACGTTTTTTCCCTCTAGGCTTCACAACACACACACACAATGTCTGAAAGAAAGTGTTTTTGGTTGTGTGTGCACATGGAAGGGTGAGACTCGGGACTGAACCCAAGGCCTTTCAACAGAGCCACGTCCCCAGCTCTTTTTAATTTTTATTTTGAAACAAGGTCTCACAAAGTCACTAAATTGTCCAGACTGGCCTTGAACTTACATTCTTCCTGTCTCAGCCTCCCAACGTGTTGGGGATTACAGGCATGCAGCACAATGCCTAGCTCCTTCCAGAACTTCTTAGAGGAAACAAAGGGGATTTTGACTTCAAGATAAGCTTCCAGGGGAGACTTTGATGTCTAATTTGGGAACCCCGGCGTCTCCGAAAGTGTGACTTGAGATAAGTCAGCTTCCGAAAGACGGACACTTCCCCTGCGGTAGGAACGGGCTCCCCACTCTGTCCAGACAGTGCTGCCCACTCATGCCTCTTATCGCTGTGCAGGGGGTGGGATTGTTCTCCTCATCTGAAGCCCAAGTGTGAACTCTCAGTGGGGGCGAGAGGGCCTCAGGACAAGCATCCCCGAGCACAGGAAGCAGTGCTTGGGAACTGAACCAACTTTGTCTGGGCGGTGACGTGCAGGCTTTGGCGACAGGGTGTAGGCCAGGCATGAGCAGAGGACGCAGCCAGGTAAATGGAGGAGGGTGGGCATCCTGGGATGCTTGGGACACAGAGCAGGAGAAGAAGGAAGAGCAAGGGCGGGGCCCACGGCCTCTGCCACAGCTTCGTTAACTCCAACGTGTTTACAAATGTCTCGGATTTGGTTGGATCATGATGAGCAGAGATACAAGAAGACAGTTGGCTTGAAGAAAGAATTTGCCACTTACAGTTTCTATGAGGAATGAATCTTTCAACTAAATTGCAGAAGGATCTGCTTGTCTGGAAAGAGCTTCAGACTCACTTTGGATGAGAGAGAGATGTACCGCTTCTGGCACACAACCTAGGAGATTTTGAAAGATCGAGTGGCATCTGAAGGAAAGCTCTTCCCATCGCCATGAATTTAATCATTTTTCTCAGAAGTTATGAAAATGAAAAATAGAAATAGAACTCATGCTAGCCCTTGATATCTTCTTATAATAATTAATATGCATCCAATAGATGCATGAATAACAGAGGGAGAAAATGTACATATTCATTAGGAGCTACACTTCTGATAACATTGTACTTTTTATTTATTAACATAATTTATAATAGTGTACATTGTTTAGTCAATTGTAAACTAGTAGTCATAATGGTAATTCAGAAAACAGTTTAAAATTCAGAGCTTATATTCAATGACAATGGTAATTATCTATATTTCTATTTGCATCCCCACTTTCCTGCCAAATGAAGAATATAATACATTCAGATAAAGTTTGGGGGAGTAAAGTAGAGCATAAATGTGAGCTCAAAGAGAAAAAGGAACAATATAAAATTATGACTTATACAGACAGGTTGGTTATACACATATATAAATGCTTAGTAATGATGATCAAATTGCTGTGGCATTTAGATTCCATAGGATACATCCAGAAAGGAGATGTAACAATTTTATTTTTAAAATATTTATAACATTCTGGAAATTATGGGCTTTGTAACTGTCTTAAGAGGAATTTTAAGTGTCAACCTAAGTATGTACAAGGGATAATTTTTAAAACTATCTTAAGGAAGCAGCAGTCCAAAAAAAATTAAGACTTTTCCCTTGGACAGTGGATTAACTACAGCTGCACATCAGTGCCCAGGGGCCGGGTTCGGACTCCAGGGTGCACATGCACTGGGGTTTCCTGGCATGCATATGAGAGCTGATTGGTAAATGTTCACAAGTTTTGCAGACACCATTAAATATCGAGCTGTATAAATTTTTATAGATTTATACACTCAAAAGTCATCACATCCTTGTTATTTGACTGTTTCTTATGTTTCTGAAGTCGTTTGGATCTACCGTGTCTATCCGGTGGAAATTCTGTTTGATAGTCTGCCGGTGCAGTCGCCTCCCAGCCCTGGGTTCAGTGACATCGCGACTGTCAGCAGCCTGAAATCAGCCATAAAGTATTTACACCACAGGAATGGGCAAATGTCACAAGTCAGAACTTAACTTGTTACTTTGTTGATTTCTACACTTAAGAAATTAATGGATATGTTAGTAGTTCAGTCAACTGAACAGAGTGACATGTCTGTAGCTGTTACATTGTGTATTGTACAAAACACACAGAAAATATTCTTCCAATATTCAAAACCCCTTATCTGATATAGCCAGAAAGTCACTTACTGATACTTGAGTGAAATTCTAGTAGGTCTTTCTTGTTTCACCTGGCTCATGAACGTAGCTGAAGACATCGAACACCATTGGTAGTGGAACTATGCTGCTCAGTCAGTTATAACTTTAGGTTAGCTTTGGTTTGCCACAAGTCTTCTGAAGAACCTACTGTTACAAAATTTACAATAAAAGTCATTGCATATTTTTAGTTCTTTGTGCCAGCAAAATTGATAATAAACTTCTATACATATGTAATTATGCACATACCTTCTGTTTGCTGACTGCTAAATACTTACCAGCACACCAGTGCCCAAGCACCATTCCTGATCGGGACTAATCAGCCCTGGTATTGTACCCTTTCAAAATCTTTTGAGTGCAACTGACATGTAGAGGGACAGAGAAGCACTTACTCTCAAAGGAGATAGGAAGAGGACTTTGCCAGCACATGGCCTGATGTGAGCCTCCCTCCAGGGGGTGCAGCTGAGGGTCTGAGCAGTTTGGGGTGACAGAGGGTGGTGGGTTTTAGGGAGAGCACCCACTGTCTGTCTTGTGAGTTCTTATTGCTCTAATACATGGATCACAAAATCTTCCTCCAAAACTGGAACTCCTTAAGGACCAAGACT
Source organism: Erethizon dorsatum (assembly GCA_028451465.1). NCBI lineage: Eukaryota > Metazoa > Chordata > Mammalia > Rodentia > Erethizontidae > Erethizon > Erethizon dorsatum. Next base: position 124,472,009 of record CM051828.1, on the reverse strand, counting down.
GTCTTATTTTACTAGATGGCCTGGTACATAGCTTGTTTCCTGGGCTGTTTGGCAAATAAATTAATGAATTGCATTAAGATTTGGTTATTCTAAACATTCAACGGTAATACTTTGGATAAATCAATTATGGTATAATAATTCCATGCAGTGGTCTACAATCATTAAAAATGACATTTAATGACGTAAGAAAATGCTGATGATATGTTGTAATTGCAAAGAGAAAGCTACAAAATAACACATAAATTATGAACACAATTTGGTTTAAAAAAAAAACAAACTAAATATTTTCCATAACTTGACAGGTTATCAATCAACTCCTGGCCTACGTCCAGTTCATTTTGGAGAAATAAGTGCTTCATGACTCTTTGGCTTTTACTGAAAATTCATGCTGTAAGGGGAGAATTTGTTTAGTTTGTGATTGTTTCATAGTCATGGCATGGACTAGAAAGGGGGTGCTGGGATTAGGAGTAGTGTTTTGCCACAAGAAGGCAAAAGAGTCTTCCCCAAGAGTTGGCCCAGCTCCCTGGGGTATACCAGGCAGCACACCCTGACAACAGTTAAACATGACAGTGGCGTGGTATGCCAGAACATGAGGAAATGTCATTCTATACAGAACAGAGCAGGGCTCATTTGTGATAAACCTTTCAAACTTTTGAATTTTTAAATTTAAGTTTTTTAGTTAGCATTTTTGGCGGAAAGGTTGAAAAGCACTGCGATCGTTACACAAAGGCTAGGAAGGTTTTTGTTATTAGAAAAATTCGCAATACAAAATAACTACATCCTTCTTGGGGAATTGGTACATATACATAATGCATCTTAATCCTTTTTACTTCCCCTTCTCCTCCCCCCCCCTTTCACCTCCCTCTATCCTCAGGTCCCCTTCCCATCTCTACAAAGTCTAAGAAGATTGAGGGAAAAGGCAAAGCAGCACTTTGAAAACTCATGTAAGCTAAGTAAGATTCCTCCTGGATGTATCCGGAAACTGCTGGCTGGGAAAGAAGAGGGAAGACAACTATTCAACGTGCTTAGCAACACTGTGGACTCAAACACACTCCACCAAATAAATCACTCACCATTGTTCTAAGCCCGTGGCTGTGCCGGACGCTGCAGGACAAACACTCTGTGTACAGGAGCCAAGAATGGGAAAACACAGCCAGCCTGTTCCTCCTGGACTGAAACATCAATGGGTGGTGTATGAAATTGGCCTCGGCCCATTCTTCGGTCCAGTCCCCACCCAGCACTCCGCATGCAGAAATGGGGGAGTGTTTGAAAAGCAGGGTAGAATCAGCTTCCAAAGCAGGGTAAAAGCTCCCGGGTCACACCCAGCCTGCATCCTGTGATGTGCAACTCCAGGAACTCAACGGGCACAAAACATCCATGAGAACTCCAAGATGCAAATAAGAGTTAAATCTGAGCCCACATTTCCCTAGTGTACAGAGGGTCGAGTAAACACATTAGATGAATCTGAAAAAAATATTCTGACAGACTCTTAACCTTCTGCAGGACTCCTGGAGAAAGAGCTGTGTTTTCATGGCAGGTTTAGGATGTGTTTTATTTCACTTTGCACTTTAAGAGACGTATACAAGAGCTTACTAACTGTGGGCACGTGATAGAAGTTGGGATAAAGAAAGCAGACCTCATTTCTTTTTTCTGGGAGATGTTGGTGCAGAGACAGATAAAAATGACCTCTGTAGCTGAAAACACAATTAGCCGTAGTCACTTATCACCAGCAGAGCCACTAGCATGGATTGTGTGCCTATTATTGTGCCTGTGCCCCAGAAGTTTTCCTCAGCCCCACTTTACAGATGAGGAAGGAGAGACTCAGAGAGGCACATTGGCCTCAACTTAAAGCCAACATTAAGACAAGGTTACAAAATTGGAGTCTGTCTCCAGAGCCACTTCCTATTTCCAATACTTTACATTGAAGTAGGATATGAGCGAACTTGTAGGGGCAGGGATTGGGGTGACAATTCTTAGAAGGAAATCAGTGAAGCCTTTATGAAGGAGGAGACACTGAAGTAAAGCTTTGGGTTCAATTCTAAACGAGGAGGAAGAGGGGAAATGGCATCCAGGAGCCCCACAAGAGTCATTCAAATAAATCAACTTTATTTAGCTGTTGATGGCTGCTAGATCATTGGTTCTCAGGGGCCCCTCCTGCATGTGGTCACTTATCCTGGACCTCCTACCTCTCAGAACAGCCTCAAACTCCTCTTTGGAGACTGGAGAGGGGCCCAAATTTTATGTGACAGCTGGTTCCCTTTTGCTGTCCATTTCAACTTGAGAAAGCCAGAAAATCCAGGGTGACACCTCAGGAGAGTGTGTTGGCCTGCTGAAAATTGGCAAATGACAAGTGACACTCTTAAAGTGCTGCTCAGGGCATTGTTGAAGCGCCAAGAGAAGTGAGACTCCTGGATGCAGGAGGGAGGGCAAGCTAATGAGAACTCCTGCTAGTGTCTGGTGTCCCCAGATCTGCCCAAGGGCTCACCAGCAGCAGGTCCTTCATGGACATTGATCATACTCCTTGAAAGAGAGCTGGAGAAAGGGCAGGTGGGCCCTGGGAGGGACCCAGAACCATGACACAGAGTTTGGCCTTGCCCTGTGGATGGTGGAAGCCCTTGCCAGTTTCTGAAAAGAAGAGAGTGTCTTAGTCCATCTTCTGTTGCTATGCAGAATCCCTGAGATGGGTAATTTATAAGGCAAAGAGGTTTATTTGGGCTCATGGCTCTGGAGGCTGGCAAGGTGCAGTGATCTGCTTGGTTTCTGGTGAAAGTCTTATTTGCTTTGAGTCATGACAAAGTGGAACAGTCAGGTACATGTGCATGAGAGACAAATGTGCAAGAGAGAGGAGGGAGATGGCAGGCTGGCTCTGTATCCACCCATTCTTGCAATGACAGATCCAGTCCTTCGAGAAAAGTATTAATCCCGCTTAATGACTGAATCACCTCTCAAAGGCCCCACACCTGTCAGCATGTCACACTGGGGACCATGTCACAACATGGGTTTTGGTAGGGACAAATCATCTTCAAACCACAGCGGGTGGTTTGATCTAAAGTATATTCTGGGGAAGGAACTCTGGCTGTGGTCTGAAGAAGCTTCAACGCTCCTTTCTCTACAATTAATAAAACAACCTGACAACAAAGTTGACAGCTGTGTAACGAAGCTCAGGAAGACATAACACGCAAACGGCAAACCAACCACTCCACTCTGCTACTGCAGACTCTACCTGTGCCCAAGGGCGCACTGTGTCTTCACCAAAGTAAACTAAGTCTTAAGAAAATTTACAAAGATGTAAATCATGCAGAGTGACAGTAAATGGAATTAAATGGAAATTGACGATACGACCATATCAGAAATTGAAACACAAACTTCTAATAACCCATAGGTCAAAGAAGAGCTCACAAAGAAGTTAGAAAATGTTTAAAACCATAAGAAAATCTTGCAATGCAGCTAATATGACACTTGGAGACAGCTAATAGCATTATGTGTTTATACCAGAAAAGAAGAGAGCTCCAATGTCCATATTCTAAGCTTCTATAGGAGTAAGAAAAAGGAGGGCAAAGTAAGTATAAAGAAGAAAATAATAAAGATCATATCAGAAACTGATAAAACAGAAACATGTATAATGGAGAAAATTAATAAATCCAAAAGTTTTTTTTCTTTGAAAAGATAAAAGAAAATATGATAGGGCCGGTGAGATGGTTCAGTGGCATAAGCACCTGCCTGGCAAGTGCGAGGTCCTGAGTTCGACTCCTGGTACCCACATAAGGAAAAAAAGGGGCTGGTGATATCGCTCAGTGGCACAAGCGCCGGCTGGCAAGCGTGAGGTCCTAAGTTGGACTTCTGGTACCCACATAAAAAAAAAAAAAAAAAGAAAAGAAAATATGATAAACACCTAGCTAGGTTAATCAAGAAAAAAGTACAAACTACCAATATCAGGAATGAAGAGGTTCTTCTGCAGACATAACCAGAGTAACCCTAATACCAAACCTGAAAAAGACATTATATAAACAGAATTACAGAAAACTATCCCTCATAAATAAATATAAACGCAAAAATCTCAACAAAATATCACCATGCCAAATCTGCCCTATATGAAAAGGAAAATGCATCATGACTAAGTGAGTTTCACTACAGGAATGCAAGGTTAGTTTAACCTTTGAAAATCAAACTGAATTGCCATGTTAACAAAATAAAAGACAAAAACACATGATAATTTTCATCCATGCAAAAAAAGGTAATGGACAAAATTCAACAGCCATTCATAATAAAATTCTCAGAAAAGGCCAAGGAAAGGGTGTTTGTGAAAATACACAGTTCGCCTTATACATAACGGTGAAGAATTCAGTGCCTTTCCCTTAAGACCAGGAGCAAGGCACAGATGGATGCTCTCATCTCTTCTGTTCATGTTGCCCTGGAGGTCCCAGCCATGTAGCAGACAGGTAAAGAAAAAAAAAGGTATAAAAGATAGTAAAGGAAGAAATAAAGCAGCTTTCAGATGGGATGATTCTTTACTTAGAAAATGCTAGAGTCATTGGGTGAATTTAGCAAGGTCACAAAATACAAAGTAAATATGTATAAAATCAATCATGTTTTTATATGTTAGCTGTAAGCAACTTGAAATTTAAAAAGCAATATCATTCACACAATTATCAAAAACTACTTAAATATTTAGGAATAAATGGAAAAAGAAAATAGAGATGTGTAAGACTCTATCCACTGAAAACTGAAAAATATTGCCAAGAGAAATGAAAGATGATCTGAATAAACAGAGAAGTACATTATGCTCATGGATTTGAAGACTCAATGTTTTATAGATGTCGATTTCCTTTAAATTGGTGTATGAAGTTAATGCAATGCCAATCAAATCAATTTCAGGTAATTGGCAATGTAATTCTGAAATTTGAATTGCAAGACCAAGAACCAAGAATATCCAAAGCAGTCTTAAAAAAAAGACCACAGAGTTGAAAGACTTACACTTTCTGACTTTAAACTTCAAAATTTACTATAAAACCACATTCATTAAGACAGTATGGCAGTGGCAGAAAGGTTGACAAATAGATTAATAGACCACAATCCACATGTATATGGTTATTTGATTTTTGATAAGGTGCTACTACAATGCAATAGGGAAAGAAAAGTCTTTTCAACAAATCATGGACAACCAAATAATGGAATAAAAGAAAGAATCAAGTGGTTCCATACAACCATATTCACAGCAGGTTTATTTATAATGTCCCCTTGGCATCATTAACCAAAGTTAATTTACTATAAATGGCATGCAGTACCTAAACAAAAAGTCTAAAATAAAAATTCAAAGTCAGGAAAATATCTTTGTACTTTGAGATGGGTATAACTTACCTACACAGAACACAGAAGGCAACAAGCATAAATGCAAAAATTAGCAAATTCAAATTTATCAGAATTAAACCCTCTGTTCTCCCCCAAAACATTGTTTTCTTTAAAAGTGGATAAGTAGGCCAAATACTTGGGGAAAATATTTATAAACATCTATCTGGTGAAGAAAAGGTAACCAGGAATTTTTTTTTTTTTTTGTGGGTACCGGGGGGTCGACCTCAGGACCTCGCGCGCCAGTAGGCGCCCATGCCGCTGAGCGATATCACCGGCCCTTTTTTCGTATGTGGGTTCCGGGAGTCGAACTTGGGCCCTCGCACTTGCTGGGCAGGCGCTTACGCCGCTGAGCCATCTCACCGGCCCATAACCAGGATATTTTTTAAAACTCTTACAACTCAATAACAAAAAAGACAATACAATAAAAATTAGGCAAAAGATTTAAACAGACATCTCACAAAAGAAGGCCTACAAATGGTCACACACATGTGCAAAATGTTCCACATTGCTTATTATTAGGAAATTCAAATTAAAACCACAATGACAGCAATTCACACCACTTGAAGAGCTAAAAGTTGAAAACTCTGACACCATCAAATGTGGGCAAACACGTGGAACACTGAGAGCCCACACACATCCAGAACACACACTTGCACCGTGCACACAAATGTGTACACTCACTCCACTTTTCATACAGTTCAACACACATTCACCATCACCAGAATCGAGGAGACCGTGAAAACATATGACCACAACACGTTACATTAGGTTCCATAAAGTGTCACCAAACTAGAAATAATCCAGATGTCCATCAGGAAGTGAGCGGATAAATCTACGCACTATTTTATTTCAATGGAAATGAGCACCATTATACACAGAGATGTGGGAAATTCTCATAGCCATGACACTAAACAGAGAAGATACACACACAAAAGTCACTCAGTGTGGGGCTCCTTTCATATGAAGTTGAGGACAAGCGAAGCAATCTGTGGTGACTTACAATGGAAAGCAGTTGCTTTGAGAGGTGGAGGTTGGTGAAAGGGGTCATGAAGGAACTTTCTATGGAAATAGAACACATTTTCTTGATTGGGAGTTGATGACACAGAAACATGCATTTGTCAAAATCCATCCGATTATATATTTGGAATCTATAAATTTCTCTTTCTGCAAATAAATTTTACATCGACTGAAGAATTATATGTATAAATGCATAAAAATATAAAAATAAGAGAATAAATGTTTATATAGAATAGAAAGTTTGAATGGTAGAAGAGGAACTCTAAATGTGAAAGGCGTAACTTCTACGGTGCTCTAGGGAAACGTGTGCAATCGAGGTCCAAGAGCCAACCATCCTTCAACACTGTAGGTGACACTAGGCAAGTACTCCAAGAAGTCAACTTTCAGCTCACCACCACTTTCTCTCCAGTTCTAGTACCGTGTGATTTCACCTTCTGCCAAGTGTAAATGAGTCTCGTTACAAGAGTCCCTTGTAGAACAGTGCAGCCCTGGCTGTGGGCCTAATATGCATTTAGAAGCATCCTCAGAGACCAGTCGCCTGCTTGGGGGCTATGGAAGCAGAGGCATAATTACATTAGCATCTGGAAGGCAGCTTCAAAAGCCGGACCCTTTGAGTGGCTAATCACTTTAGGGATTTGTGCTCACTGGATTGTAACTGGCAGTGGCCCAGGACACAGGGTCAGAAAGCTGAGAGCTGTGTGGCAGAGCTGTTAGCTAGAAAACCTCCCCATCTCAACCCACCAACTGTGAGAGGCCTGGGACTTGTAAACCAGCACACCATGACCAGTCCCAAGTGGACATTAGCTGTGCGTGCGGAAGCAGCCCAATTACAGCTTGTCTTAGCACATAGGGCAGGCTCCACAAGGAAATCAGGAGCCTGATGGGAAAAATAGCCCTACTGCTGCTCACTTAAATATTTACGGCCCAGCAAAACACATTATCAAGGCCCCAGTCATCCAGTCTCCTGGGGCCGTAGGGAGGTTTTTTAAAATTACTTTTTGATATACGGCATTGTTGAGAACAGTATTTGAAGGCTCAAACTGAAGAGTGAAATGAACTGGGGGTTTGAGGTTGGGACAGCCTGTCTGGACCTTTGGGGGGTAGTTGTGGGGAAGAAGTCTGCCTGCTGGGTCTGGGGACAACGGTTCCAGCTGGAGATGGACATGGATTTGACTCAAGAACTGAACTGGGCTCTGCAAACACAAAGCACAGCCAAGAGTTGGGGTGGACAGAAGCAGGAGGGCTCCATGAAAGCTGCGGTGGGGCCTGAGGCTGACGCCCTGTGGTCCCCTCCAGCCCTGGGGATTGGTCTAACTATTGGCACCCAGTAGTCCCCTGGCAACTGTCACCTTTCAAGGCATAGGCATGTGCCCTAGGTTGGCCCAATCAGGCTGAAGGAAAATTTATTTTCCCTTCATTTTCCTGGTGGCTGTGAATAAGGAAGCATATTTTCCCAGATGTCACTGGCTGCTGTTTGGCAACCAAGAGATGCATCAGACTCAAGATGACATTAGTGCTGAGGGGCAGAGTAGAGAGACTGGGAAGAGCTTGTGTCTCTGGTGACAGCATCCAGCCTCAGAGGGTCCTGTACCTGAAACTCCTTGTCTCCAGCCGGAGAGCTATGGAAGACATGTGCTTCCTCAGTGCCTCAACCTGTTGGGATCAGAGGCCTCTCTTCTCTAAGAAGCCTCCTGACTGCTCCAGCATCCCTGGGGGCGTGCAGAAATGAGAGCACCAGCCCAGCTGAGAATCATTGCAGAGGAGCAAGCTGGGATAGAGGAACCTCCTTTCGCACTCTCTCTTGATGTCAGCATGGGGAGCATTCTTTCTACAAAGACACATTTGCATACCAAGTATTAGGAATGTTCCTCAATGCCAGCAAGTAAAGTGTTCTCTCTCATGTTGTATGAAGCCCTAGGTCCTCTTGGTGTCTCTCTCTTATTCCACTTTTGCAAACAGCATAAGTTGGAGGAATATCTCACACTTCTCGTTAAGAAAAAAAATCTCAGTTGAGTGACAGTGATGAGGGGCTACTGCACCCTGGCCTCCCAGTGAAGGAAGTAGAAGATATGGGCCCTGGGGCAAAGGGGAACTCATACCCCATCCAAGGGGCTTCAGCTGCTGGCAACATGTGACATCATAGCACTCAGTTTACCTGGTCTTTTGATTCTTTGAAAGAAGCTATAAGTCCAAACCTGTGTGTGATTTTCAAATTATTTTTGAAAAATAATAAAAGAGATGAACACTGTGGGGACCAAACTGTAGCAGAAAATGCACCCCCCCCAGCCAGTATACTTCAGTTTCTTAGTTGCCCAGGTAATAGTTCCTATTCCAGTTCCGGTTGCTCCTGTCTCTTAGAAACAGCTGGTCACTGTAATGCATAGCTGGTCACTATGATGCACATTGTATAAGCCAATCCCCAGTTGACAAGCCATTCTGCCTCTGTACTTCCTGCTTGCTTATCTCATATAAGCCCTAGACCACCAGAGATCGGGGCCTGATATTCTGTGAATGATCCCGATCAGTGCCCGGCGATGTAAATAAATCTGCCTCCAAATCCTGGGTGTCGTTTTGGTGTTTCTGCTTGCTGCAGAACGAAGCACACCTGTGACTTCCCTTGGTTGACTGAGGCTGGCCTGGGCAGATGTCAAGCGGCAGAGTGGGCCCTGTACCTCCATACAGGCGACCGGCAAGGTACAAAGTGTACCATCATACCACTATTTATATCGCTGACAGTGTGGAAACAACCTAATTTCTAATAGCCAGGGTTGAATAAACCATGACAAACCCACTGAGAGGAAGATTATGCAACTGTTTATAAAGATGTTTACAAAGAGTAACTTGATAGCATCACGCTTATGATACCATGTCAAGTGGGGTGGGAGAGTCTACAGCATTGTGTATATAACACGATTATAGCTCTGGCAAAGAACACAAAACAGGACGGTGCATGAAAAATTAACTCCAGAAGCACATGAATTGAACAGTCATAGGCCTTGTCTCTGGGTGGGCATATTCTAAAAGAATATTGTTCATTCTTCTTTTGCTTGTGCTTTGCTGCACTTTGCAAATTACCTGTAGTTTTATAATCATGAAAATATTTGTTTTCAGGTTTCTAGATAACTGGGAAATAACTTTTGTGAGCCCTGGCTTCTTCCATCTGGACCTCAGCAGACCAAGTTCTGGTGAGTTCAGGTCTGCAAACTTTTCCAGGGCAGCTAATTTGTACCATACTCTGGACCAGGCATGGAGGATGGAGCTGGAGTAGAACCAGTCCCTGCCCTAGAAGAGCTTTGGTAGCATCAGGACAATGCTCTGAGAGCCAGGACAGCACAGAACATCAGCTGGAGCTCAAAGGACACATGTTGGTCCAATCTTCAGATGAAGGAGGAGGGACAAAGTTCTGCATGAGTCATGGGTCATCAGAACAGCTCTCAGGCTAAATGAAAGTAGGAATGGGGCCCTAGGTGAGGATCTTTGCAAGGAGTCTTAGTTACTTTCGTTATCACTGGGACAAATACCTGACATCCACAGCCTAAAGGAGGACAGGTTTATTTGGGCTCGTGTTTCAGGAGCCTCAATCCTTGCATGGTTGGCTGGCTCCAAGGCAGGTAAGCATGGCACAGTGGCATGGAGGGAGAATAGTTACTCATGTCATAGTGTTCAGAGAGCAGAGAGCATTGAAGGAGGAGCCAGGAAGGGAGATAGAATTTTCCAGGTTACTCCCACAGTGAGTCACCTCTTCCAGCTAGACGCCACCTTCTGACAGCAAGGCAACTATAGCACCCCTTAACCCAATCACTTTCCAAAGGTGCACCTGTGCGAGCATGAGGCTCTTGGGGGGACACCTAGATATAAACCATAACACAGGGCAAAAACACAGAAGGAAGGAGCAACATGGCCATGCAGTGAACCCAGCTTTCTCAGTCTATTTTCTATAGCTGTAACAAATTACCTAAGGCTGTGTGCTTTATAAACTAAAGATGTTTATTTAGTTCATGGTTTTGAAGGCTGGAAGTTCAAGATCAGGTGGCCTCTTTTGGTCCTGGTGAGGGCCACCCAGGCTGTGTCACATCATGGTTGATGGCATCATGATGGGAGCATATATAAGAGGGAGAGCAAGATCATGTGGTGAGAACCCAGAAGGATGCTGGGGCCAGGTGTGCCCTTCCGCTGCACTTGGACTTGGGGAGAAGAAGCTTACTTTAATCCTTTCACAAGGCTGCACCTTCATCATGCGCTCACCTCCCACTGGGAGTCTCCTCTTAATGGTTCCACTGCCTCCCAACACACCAAGGAACCAAGCTTCCAGCACATGCACATTTTGGGGATCGTGCACATTCCATGGCATTGAGGCCTGGCCCGAGAGATGCCTTACACCTTCAGATCCATCTGTCTTCACTGCTCTTGGGGGACAGTCGGCCTGGACAAGTCTCTCTTAGTTAGATGTGGTCAGTTGTCCACACCATGCTTAAATCACCTTCAGGACAGGCAGGGTCAAGCACAGAGGTTTTGGGGCTGCTCAGTTCACAGTTGCATCTTTGATCTAGATCCACTCACTTCTTTGCTGGCAAGGACCCGAGGGCAGACTTTCAGGTGACAGGAGCCTTGGGTGTTCTTGAGCTCCCTGTCTAACCCCAGCTATAAGCAATTGCCTGTCCTAAGTAAGCTAGAAAAGAAACAGATGGCTCGGACCCCAACCCCAGGTTAGCACAGCCTCCCAGGTCACCTATCAGGGGCCAGGAAAGCCTACAGGCAAGCATGTGGAACAAACGCTCTTGCTTTTTTTTTTTTTTTTTGTGGGTACCGGGGGGTCGACCTCAGGACCTCGCGCACCAGCAGGCGCCCGTGCCACTGAGCGATATCACCTGCCCCTTTTTCGTATGTGGGTTCCGGGAGTCAAACTCGGGCCCTCGCGCTTGCCGGGCAGGCGCCTAAGCCGCTGAGCCATCTCACCGGCCCACGCTCTTGCTAATGATAGAAAGCGAATGGCACAAGGAAACGCTGGGCCGATATTTCCCTTCAGGGCTGGCACAGGTTGAGGACAAGATGTGGACACAGCCTCTTTCCAGGCAAGGAGGGGATGCAGGGTTCTGAGCAGCACCGGGCAGACAAAGTGGGGCTCCAGGTAGGAAGATAGGGACCTCAAACTAAGGGGAATTGCTGCGCACAATCATGCCTCCACAAAAGGGCCGAGATTAGGCTCTGGGAAACATCCTTTCAGCCTGCTGAGCCCTGGTTGGTATTGAGAAGCAACTGTGGGGTTGCAGAGAGCAGGGTGCTCTGGAGCTGCAGGGAGGGTGAGAAGTAGTGGGAAAGGCCCTAACCCTAACTGTAACTCTTACCCTAACCCTAACCCTAACCCTAACCCTAACCCTAACCCTAACCCTAACCCGAACCCTAACCCTAACCCTATCCCTAACCTTACCCGTATCCTTACCCCTACCCCAACACTACCCCTAACCCTAACTCTAATCCTAACACCCAGCTCAGGGTGGCTGGAGGGTCTTCCAGATGGGCAGGCAAGGTGCGAATGTTGGTAACTTTCCTGTCACCTTGACAGTCTGCCCCCGAGACCTTGCACACACACCCTGCCTCCCTTCCCAGGCCTTCATCTGCTTCAGTGCCAGATACACAGCCTCGTGCACACTCAGTGTGTATGGTCTCATGTTTTATTAGTGGAAACAGGGGGAACTCAGTTCCATGCACACACAAGCAGGGTAGGGGGTGCACTGGCTGAGACAAGCCATAAACTGAACTCCATGGAATTCAATGGAATCAGCCAACCAGGGCCAGAGGCATCCATGGAACCTAAGCACCCCCACCAAATCCTGGAAAGAGCATTGGGTTTCCCTGGGGGAGAAGTGGGTGCTCTAGCTGACCTCACCTGGATCACAGGAGTCAGGGACACCTCCACTGCCTTCAGGTCTGGCAGTGATCTACTCCCATCACTTACCCCTCGCACCTGCCCACGCTCCTCCAGTGCCAGGTGAGAGCCCTCCTGTGAGCACCCACCCATGTTACACCTGCATGACCCCACTGCATCCCCTGTCATCCTGCCGTTATCACATACTCGCTTCCCCACTTCCCTTCTAGACACGGATCCTCAAGATCAAGGGTTGAGTTTATCCATCTCAGATCCCTAGAACCTAGCTCGAGCCTCCTTAAAAATTGGTATTGGCCAGAAGAGAACTGGATGGGCATTTCTGGGGTCTGACACTGTGCAGGCTCTGAGAGTCTCCTGGCAGGCAGCGAGGACCCTGCCTCTCTGGAGGCATGAAGGCAGAGGCTGAGCCACAGCTTGCCCAGGTTTCAGGAAGGGCACTCCCGCTCCCCTATGAGCAGTGGCCTAGATGGCTTCAATGTCCCTTCTGATCCCTGATTCCCTGACTCCAGAGAACACGGTCCTGTACTATCCTGGATCCAGCACAGTTAGCTGACATCAGTCTGCCAGTTTCCAGTGAGCAGTCCACAAGCAGTAAACAAGAGTTGAGTCACCATGTGGAATGCCTGAGCAGAAGTCCCCTCCCCGCTAATAACCATTATAAACACATTCAGGTCAGCTCTGTTTGTTTGCTCTTTGGAGTTTATGTTGCTGCACGAAATCTAATATAAAAATGAGCCCACGAACATCTGCCCCCCATCTGTAGTCATCTCTGTCTGGGTGTAAATCATCCACATTCAGCCCGCTTGTGCTGCACCAGAAGAGGAGGCCAAGGGGCAGCAGCCCCTGGCCGATGGCTGTGCACCCTAGGGAGACTTTACCGCCTCCACTCATGGGTGGACACCTGCGTCCTGTGGGAAGCCCAGGGGCCTTCAGGCTGGGCCTCAGGGGCCACTATGTTCAGTGACCTTTCTGTGTTGTCTTCTCTAACCTTCTTTTGCCTTAAGTCCCCCAGTAACCTGGGCTGCTCTTTCCTGATCTACAAAACCAAATCTGTGAGTTTTTTCTTGGGAAGTTGGAACGTGCACTGGATGCTCTCTAGAAGGGATTTGTTTCTGGTCTTCTCAGTATACTGGGTTTTAAAGTCCTACATCACTGATCGGGCAGCAGAGGCTGAGAAGGACAAGGGGTTTCCCCAGAGCCTCAGTTACCCACAGGCCATCCTGGCTCTAGGTAGTGGGCTCTTTTCCTGCTGATCCTCCCAACCCTGGTCCCCTCTCAGGGTTCCCACACAGCCAACACATAAACCTCTACCTGCTTCTTCATTCCCAAGATATTCTGAACACGATCTTGCAGAATCAGCTTGAATCCTTCTACAATAGTGGCTTAACCAACGAGGTGTCTCTCATGTCACGTCATAACATGGTGTCTGTAAGTAGGCAGCCTGGGGCTGTGTACCTGCTTGAGGAAGCCAACAAAAACCCAGGCGCCTTATGGCCTCAGCTCCACAGTCCTTGTCTTAAAGCTCTCCTCATGGTCCCAAGACAGCTGTTCTAACTCCAGGAATTCCAAGTAAGAAGAAAGGGAAGGAAATAAATGTTCGTGTTACGAGAGTGTTTTCCTTCTTATGTAGAAAACAATAGTTTTGCCTGGTAGACCTCACTTTACAGTCCATTGGCATGACTGTGGAGTTGGCCACCTTTACTGCAGGGTGCCTGGAAAGGTGAGCAGTGAGTAGTCACATTGCTGCCTGTTCCTCTTGGCAAGGACAACAGACATTGGACAAGCAAGTCACTGCCTGCCGTGCGTGCTTCCCCACACTGATACAGCCCCTGAGCCTCTCTCCTGTAGTCTAACAACACAGATCCATCTCCCTTCTCCTCCCATGGTTTCTTCCCCTGTGCAGGCCCACAGCAGCCTTCTATAACCATGCTTGTCCACCTCCACTTGCCATGGGTAATCTTCCCTAAAGTACGGATATGTCACCCTGCTCTCGAACCTCCAGCTCCTCCCCTTGCTTATAAGAGGATATCCAGGTTCCACCAGATGCCCCAAAGTCCAGGTATAACCCAGCCCAACACACACCTTCCCTCATCCCCTAACCCTCCTAATGTCCAGCCCCCCACTATCTCCCACTCCCCACACAGCAGATTCACCTCCATGCCTCTTTGCTTTGGGTTGCACCATCCCTCCAACTGGGGTTTTGTCAGGTACTGGGGTGTCTGGTGGTTCCAGGCTCTTGTTCCATTCAAAGTATTGGACAAAGACAACCAATGAATATAACAGTTTCATTTATTTATCCATAAAAGAAAGAAAGAAGTAAAAAGAGAGAGAAAAGAAGAAATAGAAGTAAAAAGAAGAAGAGAAAAACATACACCCTGCATGCAGGACAGTTCGCTGGAAAATAAGAAGACAATGGCCGTGAGGCCCTTCACCTGCCATCTTTTAAGTCCTCCTTCTGACGTCAGATTCAGACCATCAGAAGCTGCTCTGTGCATGCATCTCAGCCATGACTTGACAGTTTTCTGTGATTGACAGGTCGCACCCAGGTTTCTAGCCTCTGTGCTGGGCCCTAATCTCCTGCCTCAGGATGACTTTCCTCCTGAAAGATGTGGGAAATTCCCCTTGGATCTTGGCACAGATGCCACCGGTCCTGGACCACTGGCTGATCACCCCAGGGGCAGCTGACTGTGCCCTCCTCAGTGCACCCCTGGATAATTTCCTTTGGTTTGACTCAAAGTCCAGTTAGGGGTTGCAGAGCTTCCTATTTTTCTTCCAGTAATGGCCCCTTGGGGATCCACAATGTCCCCAACTTCTGGCCACTGGTGATACCAGATAATGATGATACGTTAAACAGATTGTGTCTCCTGAAACTAGAAATATCCCTGGACTCCAGTTACGTTAGACCCTAGAATTTTCACGTGAGATTCTGTTATGTGTGGTGGAAAAACTCTTTCCAGAGAGACTGAGCCTCTGCCTCTGACTGGTATGGGAACCATTGAGGGGCAAGGTCTGTAGTTTATTCTTCTGTGTTCCTCTTGCCTGGCACAGGATCCTGGCCCTGGGGGTGAAGGAAGGGGATGCACTGAGGTGCTGGTGAGACATGAGGTGCCCTGCTTCATCTTGGACCCTGCAGGTCACTGTCCGGTCCCCACACCTCAGTTCTGATGAATTGGCCCATGTGCTCCTAGGCTCCTGGAATCCGTTCAGTAAAGGTACAGTCAATAGGACATCAGGAAAGAGGTCTCCCACTAGACGCCTCTCATTCCAAGCCTCATTGTGTTCAAGCTGGGAGTGCCTGGCATGCAGTAGGCATCTAATAAGTATTAGTTGTTTCTGTTGTCGAGCACTTAGTACATGGAAGTTGTTTCGGTTGCCAGGTTCTGTGGGCAAGCCAATGAGGAAAGTGCCTGCCACACATCAAATCACCATAGCCGTCCACTGTCTTAGCCACACTCCAGCGCTAGCGTGTACTGTTGCTTCACCTTACCTGTGGGACCACAAGCCATGCATGCAGATCTCGTGAGCCTCTGTCCTCAGACCACCATCGTCCCTCTGAATTGTCACACCTCAGTTGCTGCACAAAGCTCATACATGTTTTCCACCCTTCTCCCTGGCCTCCCTGCCTTCTGTTGTTATCACAGCAGCCCAAGTGAGCCGCTGAAAGGTTAAATCAGATCTGTTGCTCCTCGTGCTCAGAACTGTCCAGCGCTCCCATCCCAACCTCCCTAGAATAAAGCTGAAGTGGATCATCTGACCCGCTCTGACAGCCCCAAGATGCCTGTCTCTCTCTATGAACCTCCTGTTCTGGACTTCCTCAGTTCCGAGTCTGTCTCCTTTCTATATTGATTCACATGCTCACTGTTCACCCCTAAGAGGCCTGGAACTCAGGCAGGTGGGGTCGCATCACGCAGCTGTATTCCTGGAGCTCCCCCTGGGTGCAGTCCAGTCACACACCTGCATCGCGGGGATTCCCCAAGGTGTGTGTGGGGGTCCTGTCCCACAGTGTATCCCCTGAGATAAGTGGCAGAAAAAAAGCACTGATTTTCCCTCGAGATCTGGCAACTGGGAGTTTGCTGGGAGTTGGGCGGTGGAGTGGCTATGGCTGGTAACTCGCTGGGAGCCCAGGAGGCTACACTTGCTGCAGTCTACAGACCTCGGCCAGTGGCTGACTGCTGATGGCCACCAAGGCTGCCCCTGGAGATGGGCTGACCCTTCAGTGCTCCAGAGCTCCTGTGCAACGAGGCAGAAGCTGGTCTCCAGCCAAGACCACCTGCTTAGTGCCCCCCACCTTTTCTATGCTGCTCCCCTTGCTCATCTTCCCCCTAATGAATCACTAGAACAAGAACCCAGTCTTGGGATCTGCTTCTAAGGCAGATGGGTACTCATGTGCCAAGAATGAAGATTGGCATGGTAGTAGAGAAAGAGCCAGTGAATCGAGTCCAGTCAATCCTCTGGATTGGTGGGTCCCTGTCATGGTTTATATCTAGATGTCCCCCCAAAGCCTCATGTGCTCACAGGTGGGACTCTGGGGAGGTGATTGGATCATGGGGGTGTGATACTCACTGGTGGATTAGTTCATTGATGGGCATAGCTGGGTGTGATGCCGGGAGGCGAAGCCCGGTTGGAGGAGGTGGGTCACTTCCTTTGACCCACTCTGCTTCCTGCCGCCACGCCATGAGCAGATTCTCCTCTGCGATGCTGCCTTGGAGCCAGCTGACTCTGGACCGAAACCTCTACAAACTGTGAGCCAAAATAAACCCCTCCTTCCTTAAATTGTGGGTGTCAGATATTTTTCTCCAGCAACAAAGAAAGTAACTAAAACAGTCCCACATCTGTGAATTATACCAACCATGGACTGAAAATATTGGGGGGGCGCACCTACACTAAACACGTACAGATAATTTTCTTGTCATAACAGTACAGTATAACAACTCTGTATTACAGTATAACAACATTGTGTTCTGTATTATAAGTCATCTAGAGGTGATTCAAAGCACAAGGGAGCATAAGCAAAAGTTACATGAAAATTCTATCCCGTTTATACCAGGGACTTGAGCATCCCCAGATTTTGGTGTCCATGGGAAGGCAGGGGAGTCCTGAAAACATGGACACTGAGGGTGCTAATGTTATCAGTCAATGTGGAGAGGATGAGGGAGTCAGGAAGTGACAGCCAGGAGGAGTAAAGGTCATGACAATGGGTGATACATGGGGCTTTGCCAAGGAGGGGACAGGTAGGAAGTGGCATGCAGAGCAATGATGACTAACTTTACAGATTAATCTGGTTTTACAGACTCTGACATTGCAGAGGAACCACAGCCAGACTTGAGACAGCACAGGAAGGTGGTGTGATCAGAGCTCGTGCCGGACCAGTTTAGCAGGGCTCAGGGGAAGGCGTGGGTAGGGGACAAGGAAGGACAGGGGTTGGGGTGAGATTTGGAACTTGGCAGAGTCTCTGTAGGAAGTCAGTGGTCCCGGACAATGGTATTTAAGTCTTGGTGGGTTTGGTCCTGGGGCCCCAAGCTCACACTGGCAGGTGCCCCAGGGCTTTCGGCTTGGACAGGGGGTGTCCACCAGTGTGAATGGGAAAAGCAATTTTCACGGGGCTGTTTCTCTGAGTTTGTAGAAAACCATAACAATTTCTATATGCAAAGCCTAGAGTCAGACAGGGTCTCCCTGCCTTTTGTGGGTTTGGAGAAAATTCACCCAAACTCCCCATGTCCAGGCTCTGAGCCTCCAGAGGGTCCCTCTCCTTCCCAACTGACCTCTTGCCCCTCAAAATGATTTCCATGACTTCTCAACAGCTTGCTTCCTGGAGCTTCTCTCTGCATGCAGCCCGGGCTCCTGCATCCAGAGGGCTCCTGGATTCTGTCCTCTGCGCTCTGGACACAAAGCCCAAGGCTGGCTTCTGCTGCCACATGTCATGAGTTTAGCAACTTAAGACGTGTGTGTGTCATCTTCTGCCAGCTGGGGCTCACCACTTCCTCCGGCCCTCTGGCCTCCCTGCCCTCAACCCAAGCACACATGAGAGTGACAGACATTCCTCCCTGGTCTCTGGCAGGATGTTTCTACCCACACACAGGTCCTGGGGCTCAGCCTCAATCCCAAGTGGGTTCACCCAGGACTGTCTCCCAGACCACACAGGACGCTCCCACTGAAAGGAATTAGAGGAGCCCAGTTTTCTCCAAGGGGTGAACATGTAGGGTAGTTGTTGGGGCACAGATGCTGGCTGAACCTTTCTGAGCCTTAATTTTCTTACCTAGACAATGGGGGTGAGTGGTGCAGTGAATATCTTCCCCCACTTTCCTTGTGCTTGGCACTAGGCTGCCACTTTATACCTATCATATGAGTTTACTTCATATGAGTTAATTTCAACATTAACCTTATCAACAGGGAATTCATTCTTCCACTTTTCACAGGGTAAAACTCATGTTAAAGGATTTGCTCACCAACTCAGTGTTTTCAATTAGCTGAGCCAGGATTTCATGGTGGGTTTTTTACTTTGAAACCTTTGTTCTTAAACACCTGGGCCCAATACTGGCTCTGTCACTACCCAGAGGGCCCTCCTACCACACACACACATACACACACCCCAGCCTCAGCTTCTCTACCTGTAAAATGGAAGGTCCCTTCTGGTTCTAGCCCCCACTGTGTCTTTGCAACTCAAAGTCTTTGGAAGAACCATCCCAGTCGCATGAGAATTCAAAATTCCCTTCTTGAGTGGTTCCCTCTCAAGTTTCCAAATAGCTTTGCAGATTCACAGCATCCAGTTTGAGTTGAAGGCAGGGGCCAGGAGGAGAGTGTGCAGAGAGCTCACCAGTTCTGGGAGGTTCCTAAGTTATGCCACAATATTGTCAAATATATGATTTTTAGGGTTTGTATAACAAATATATAACGTTTCAGGGGTTACATGTTATTCATAATGGGGCTTCCTCCACACAGTCACAACACTAGAAATCAACTCAGACTACCTGTGCTTAACAAAGGGGAAGGCAGGTAAGGAGGTTCCTTGCACCCCTTCTGCCTGCTAGGCATCTTCGCATTCAGGAAAGCACAGGCAGAAAACTGGGGTCCTGAGGAGAAGCCACCCACTACATCCTGGAGTCACACAGCAAGGCCAGGGCCTTAAGCAGGGCACATACTTGAGTCCAGGGAATTTCTTCTGAGAGGCGACAGCCCTCCAGGGCTCATGGAAGAGGCGGTGCTGGGCCCAGGAGCCTGTCTCTCTGGCCCTCAGCCAGTATTTGTCCTTTCCTACCTGTTTTTCCAGAATTTCTAACTGGGGCTCTGGCCCCTTCTGGCTTCAGCCTGAGTAACTTAGCTTTTATTAATGTAAGGTTTTGTTGGAAAAAAATTCTGTTATTTACAAAATTTTAAAAGTTTTAAAAGTTCAGCTATAAATTCTACATTCAGTTTTTTCTTGGTCCCAACTTGAATTTAGCAACATTCAGGTGTAAGGCCCCCTGATGCCACAGATGCAGAGGAGAGAGGAATGAAAAGCTGCTCTGCATTTAGGATGAGAGACTGAATTGTGCTGTGCAGGTGTGGATGCCTGTGTGTGCACACATATGAGTATGTGTACATTGTGTGCACATGAGACTGTGCAGAAAGTCAAGGTGACCGGTCTTGCATAGGATATCCTGACTCAGCCCTAAGAAGCGACCACATGGCCTTGTGTGTGTGGCCAGAGGCTGAGGTACACAAACAGTTCATCCAAGCAACTTGTTTGCCTGCAGAGCATCTGACCCTCTCCAAAATCACAGCTGGAGAAAATCCATGGGTCTCTAGGCCCAGCTGTGCAGGTAGAGCCCTTCTGAGTGTTTGAAGATGGCTCGGCAGGACCTCCCGGCTGTCGAACCGTCTGGCAGCTCAGGGAGGAGATTCTAAAAAGAACCTTGTGTTCAACATGGAGTCTGGTCTTGGATCAGACCTTGGTCTCCAGGCTCCTAACAGGTGCTGGACTTCTGCAGCTTTCCCCATGTTTCCTGGAGCCCCAACACCTTAGTCACCCAATAACAGCCACCATTCACAGCAGGGGGCCCTGCTGCAGACCCCCACCCCCACCCCGGCAAACAGGAAACCAACCAAGCCCTGTGACACAGTGTGTGAGGCCCTTTACCATTTGGGCCCATCACGCAGGCACCCACCAAATCCATTGATGACCTTATTCCTGAGGTCACATTTGCATGGGTGTCTGACCAACCCAACATTCTGGGATCTTTCCACCCCAGGGTCTCACCTACTCCTGGCAGATGAGGAGCAGAAATTTAAAAGTGAATAAATGAAAGAACAAAATAAACCTTTAAGAGTACACTAGACACTCTAAAGAACTGAAATCATAAATGTAAGCAATGGCTGCTATTAGTAAGAGTGCTATTTTCACCTGCCCTTATGTAGAACTCTTTGTCAATGTGAAGTGCTTTTATGGAAATAAATAATTTAACTTAAGAAAATTAGTTAAATAGCTTTAGAAAGCAATAAAATGAATTTCTCATTATTGAAAATATGAGATCAACCATATATTATCTGAGAAATCACCTAATGGCTCTTCAGTGTATTTTCTTCCAGCCTCTCTCTCTGTCTCTCTGTGTCTCTGTCTCTTGTCTCTGTCTCTATCTGTCTCTCTGTCTGTCTCTTTCTCTCTCTCTCTCTCTATACATAGCTCTCACTTTCGCTGTCTGATATGCTAATGTAAGCGGGAACAAATCACATGCTGTTTGATATCCTGTGGTTTTGAGTTAACATTTTGTTATGAATACTTTGCTGTGTATTAACATCTGCTGTCTGATTCCAGTGTCCCCTGTTCCTAGCCCTGTGACCTTGAACCTTCATTAGACTTTGCTAAACCCCCTAATTCTCTTCTTTAAAATAACCACAATCGTACTGGGCAGAAGCTGCTGGTGTTCACCAATATCATTTTCCCCCTCTTGGCAGACATATTGTTCAACTCTATTTCCCAGCCTCCTTTGCAGATCAAAGAGGCCATGTGACTATTCTGGCCAATGGGACGCAGGAGAAAGAGATGTATGCTGCTCGTGAGCCTGGCTCATAAAATCTCCCACAAAGGGTCCTCCTTTCTCTCTTCCTAACCTCCAGAACCCCCAGGCAGACTGGATGAACAAATGCCATCATGAAACAACAGGTGGAAGAGCCAAAGAATGGAGCAGACCAAGGTCTTCAGGTCAAAGTGTAAAGAGGGACTCAAGTGACCTATGATGGCAACAAGAGACAAACCTTCACTGCTTAAAGGTATTATGATTTATTTGTTTCTTTAGCTTAGCCTAACCTAACAGCTACTGACACCTTGTGCCATTTAAATAAAATATGTGAAATCAGTTGCCCATAAAAGGCACCTCCATATGAGTCTTTAGAAATTAAAGAACAATAGAGGAATGAAGAAGCCATTTGCGGGCCGGTGAGATGGCTCAGCGGCATAAGCGCCTGCCTGGCAAGCGCGAGGGCCTGAGTTTGACTCCCGGATCCCACATACGAAAAAAGGGCCAGTGATATAGTTCAGCAGCACGGGTGCCTGCTGGCGCGCGAGGTCCTGAGGTCGACCCCCAGTACCCACAAAAAAAAAAAAAAAAAAGAAGCCATTTGTTAAATTGGATAAGACACATGTTGTGGGATTTTGGGGAAGGAGATCACTGTGGACAGTGGGAAGTAGTAAAGGAGGTGTTGAGTGGGAGCTGCAGGCTGGGTACGGGTCCTGGAGGGAACTGGGAGAAGATGACTCATCCAACCCATACATCAACCACCCAGGAGGCAGAAAGAGCCACGAGGAACTACTTGGGCCCATGCAATTACCGGAAGTGGGGAAAGTGCCCAAGTAGGGGACAGGGGAATGCTCAGCTGCCAGTGGCCACAGGCCTCACTCAGGACCTGGGCTTCTCACTCCAATCACCCCTGCACTCATCCAGCTGCTTAACACAAAGCTAAGGATCCCCTGACATTGCAGCTCTTCAGCCTGTGCCCAGTTTCTTCCCAGGTCCTGTAATTCTACACAGTAAATGCATCTCTAAGCAGAATCACTTTCTCCATTTCCATCCAGCCATCTTCAGCCACTCACCTCTGCCTCTCACATGGGCCATTTCACCCTCCACCTCCCCACATACATCCTCTCCAACGCACTCCCCCCACCATGGCCAAAGCATCCCAGGAAATGCAGTTTGATTCTGTAACGCACACTGCGTAGACACTCACTGTGACGTTTAATTTTCTGCATCAGTTTAGCTGGGCCTTGATGGCCAAATACATTCCAGATGTGTCTGTGGGGGGTTAGGGATGTGATTAATGTTGAAGTCAACAGAGCCTACCTTGTTCATACAGCAGCCCAGTGCCTGTGATGGTGCACACAGTGGGTCTGCAGGCAATCTTAAAGACTGTAGAGGGCCGGTGAGATGGCTCAGCGGCACAAGCCCCTGCCTGGCAAGCGCGAGGTCCTGGGTTCGACCCCCAGTACCCACAAAAAAAAAAGACTGTAGAGATGGGGGGTCCAAATTATGACCCAAATGGAAATCTCTGGTCAGGCACAACAGAGACCACTCTTTGACTGCACGATAAATCCTTGCACTCCAACATTTCCCTGCCGTTGCACAATCCTTGATCGTAAAGTGATTAGTAGAGCTCACTGCCTTTGGCAGTAACCCCACCCTTGACATTTCACCCACATATCCAACAATCCTGCTGCTGCTCCTCCCAGCATTTCCCTTTCCCACCCTCCTGCATTCCTGCTCTCAGTGGCTGAAGCTCCAGGTCTCATCCCAGCCTCCTTTTCCTTTCTAAAGAGGAAAATTCAGCCAGTGCTCAGCTGCTGATTCCCTGTGTAGCCTGGGGCAAATGACTTACCCTCCTTGGGTTTGGTTCCTCCTCTGTAAAGGGTTCCGTGGCCCTGCCTGTGTGCTGTCCGGTCATCAACTTCCTCCTGCCCTGTCTTGCTGCCAGGACTTCCTTTGCCTGGGAGCCAAAGTCCCCTACTCACCATCCCACCCCATGCAACTCGTGAGCCACCGGGTCACACTGCACCAGCCACACCCACCGGGAGGGGGAAGAGGGACCACACGTGCAACACAGGATTCTTCACCTTCTTTCCTTTCCTGCAATTGCGGGAGCAGGCTTGATTCCTTTCACATCACGTTTCCTATGTTTCCAGGAGGGTTTTTGTTTGTCTGTTTGTTATATGTAACAGAATCTAGTTCTGTCACGTCTAAGGAGGAGGAGAGTATAATTTCAAGAACATTCTAATAGATATCCCTGTTTTCTCTTGTTTATCTTTTGCAAATGGGAAGAGGACCAGGAGATGGAGAGAGGGGAGGGAAGGGGAAGTAAAAAGAATTAGGATGTGTTATGCCCGTTTACCAACTCCTCATGAAATATGTAATCATTACGTACTGCAAACATGTTCTAATAAAAATAAAAGTTAACAAAACAAACAAGCAAACTGACTTCCTGTGTAGCCACCAACCAAGTTACGAAACAACATCGGTAACAGATTTGAAGCCCCTGAGTGCCCTTCTGGGATCCATGACCACATTCCAGGCTCAATGTCATACTCTGAAGGGCCAAACGATTCTTCCAATCCTTCAGTCACACCCTCACCATTTGATTTAAAGTCTCGATGAAATTACGTGCGGTGGGTGGAGGGCCAACCAAAGGCCATTTGGGGGCTGTTTTTATAGAAGACGTGGCCTGAGTGTTGGGAGGGCACTGCAAGTGTCCCCTGGTGGGCTGCCCCTTGGAAGGCTGGTCCCAAAGATGCTTCCTTCCTCTGGTTTGGACTTGCTTTCCCTGGTACCTCATCTTTCACTAGATATGTGGCCTGAGCCAGAATGATGTGTGAGCACGGGACAGCAGGCTATGTTTGGAATCACTCCTCCCCCTATCTTGGCCATTTTTGCCTTGAAGCCAGCTGAATGGATTTTTCCCTCCAAGTGGATTATTTTCCAAGAACCTCCTGGGTCTTCCATGCAAAAGATGAAGTCCTTTGGGACCAGCCTGCAGCTTACATCCTGAGACATGCCCAGCACCCCAGCCTTGACAGAGAAGGCAGGGGTGAGGTTGAAGCCAAAGCAACAGCTTCCCCTGGTGCCCAGAGTGACCAAGGTTTCTTGCTCCCCACCGGAACCGATTCCCCTGATGTCTTAGAGACAGGCCTGCAGCTGGACACGGACTGCCCGATGCCAGGGTAGAACACACTCGCCAGGCTGTCAGGAATGAGTGCTGCTTCATGGTCTAGAACTTAGCCTCAGAGAGGGCTTCTTCCACACTCTCTTCTCTTGTCCCATAATTCAGACCCCGGACATGCAGTCACCCAAATCCAACCATGCAATGATTCCAATGAGCAATGGAGTGATAAATAGTAGAAACTTGGGTCCCTGAGGGACTGTGGGAGGACAGCTGCCCTGACTACCCAGCTGGCTCACTAAAGATGGCCACACCACGAAGACAGGTACCCATGCGAAAGTCATTTATTGTAGGACTCAAAGGAGGAGCATCCCATGATATGAGTCCAGAAAAACCTCCTGGCCAACAGCTCTCAGGCCCACTTCTTGTCATGTGCAATAGGACCTTGGCCTTTAGGTAAAGACATTGTCACCCTACAAGATTGACCAGTAGTAAGCACAAGAATCCTGAGTGAAGTAAGACTTTTCTCTTTTGTTCTGTTAGTAAAGGTTGGAGGTATGATGCAATGGTAGGCAGGAAGGTGGAGTTGAGGGAGGGACGGAGACAAATCCCTGAGACTGAATTTATTCTTTTCTGATGAGGGTCATGAAGGGTGGGGATTGGTGCTGCTTCTGCAGATACCAAAGATTAACCCATTAGAACCAGGGAGGGGAAAGCAAGAAGCCAAGTAAGACATAGAAGGAGACAACCTGAAAAACAGATGTGAAATCAGCTTGAAAAAGAGGAGAGAGAGGAGAGAGACAGAGAGAAATAGAGATGAACAGAGACAGAAACCAAGACAGATACAGGACAGAGACAGACAGACAGACACAGAAACAGAATCAGAGAAAAACAGAAACAGAGGAGACAGAGAGACAGACAGGACAGAGAGCGACAGAGGGACAAAACAAAAGCAGGAGCGCGTGAGGCCGGTGGTCAGATCACGTTTCACAGCATCAAAGCCTGGGCTTTCTGTCTGCTCCCCGGAGTCTGAGCTCCATCGTCACCAAGATGAAAACCATCTGGACTTCCGATGACATCGTGTCTCCCAGCTCCCCGGCCACGTGGGGACTGTCACGCCTCAGTCAGAGGAGGCTCAATCATCTCGGCCCTGACCTCTGCTGATGGAAAAGTGGGGCCCGGAAACTGGGACCTGCTGAGAACTGGTGGCCCTGTCCTCTTCCCCAAGGGACACCTGTGCCACCTGGATAGTACTTGAACTTGGCAAAATGCTTTCCAGTCTACTTGACTTTCACAGCTCGCTGATAGGACCTGAGCAAAGAGGGGAAACTGAGGCTTGGCACAGTGGTGTGATGTGATTAAGGAGATAGAATCAAGAGAAGACAGACTCCAGGCTCCCCTCCAAGGCCCGTCTCCAGGGACACACCATCTCCAATGCGGCATCTCTGTCACCTGGCTGCCGAGAATATGGTGGCATCAGACTGTAGCATGGATGGCCGGGGCTCTTACGCTGGTGCCTGGGGTGGGGGCCCATGCCAGGCCAGCTTAGAGGGCAGGGTAGGGGCAGACCCTTCTAGGCGGCTGTAGCTCCCTGTCTCCTGGCACCAGCCTTCCCAAGCTGCAGGAGAGCTTGGGTGCCCGTTACCCTCCCCCTGACTCCCCTTTCCCTGGGTGATCACATTGGTTTCCCTACATTTCCCAGAGGCCAGAGGCCACCTGAGTTCCTCAGCTTGTGGTCCCTTCCTTCGTCATCGAAGCCAACAGCAGCAGACCCCATCCTTCTTACTCTGCATGACACAGACGCTGACTCTCCTGCCTCCCGCTCCACACTGAAGTGCCCTTGAGATTATCCTGGGCCCAGGTAACCCAGGACAATCCATTTTCAGACTAATCAGCCGCCTAGACTCCATGCACAATCTTAGATGCACATTGCCGTGTCACATAGTGTGGGATGTGGACATCTTGGCAGAGGAGGGGGATTACTCTGGCAGCCAGAGTAGACCTCCGGGTCTGCGTGGTCTCTGGTTCCCTATGGCGGGCCCATCCCTTATTCCACCTTCTATGCAAATGCTGACAGTCTCCTTCCTTCCAGGACTTGGGGTGACCCCACAGGGCCTGGAGCCCCTCGTGGAGCTGGGCCCCCCACGCTGTAGGCTCGGCAGCCCCTGGCCCTCGGTACCGTCTGGGCATTGCTGTCTGCCTGCATTGTCCCCCACACATTCCCGAGCCAGTCCCTCCAGGGCTGTCCTCTGGCGGGTGTCTTATACCCCCGAGCTCAGAGGCCAGGACCTGGTTCCCAGTGCACAGACAGAGGGGCATCAAGAGTCGGGTCGGGCACTGAGACGCAGGACCAGCCTTCAAAGCCAACCCCTCCAATTCTCGGCTGCATGACCTGGGTGAGTCACTGTACCTCCCTGAACCTCAGTTTCCCCACATGTAAAATGGGACTGATCACAACTATTCCACAGATGTGTTCTGAGTATTAAATAAAATTACAACACGGGCTGCATTAAGCTGAATTCTACTGAAGAGGAGATGCTGAATAGTAGCTGATAATCCTGTATTATTGCTGGTGGGGGAGGGGAGGGCAACTTTCAGCTGACTCAGTGGTTTTTCAGAGCGACACCTTCATGGGGGTCCCAAGTCAGGCAGAAGCCTCCCAGAGCAGGTGCCGAGCCCTTGAGCTATGCATGAGCCCTCACACCTCACACCTAACGGAAGACAGCAAGAGGCCTTGAGCTGCCCTGACCTTGCTCTGGAGAGTAAATGAGAATTTAATTAAATGAGCATAATACTGAGTGAGTGTGGTGGGACCGCAGAGTGACCCTGGGGGCAGGCACGACAGGGACAGCATCCGTCCGCCACTGTGGCTGTACTCGGCCTTTGCCTGCAGCCTTGATGCATGGACTCAAGAGTGCTGCTGTCCCCATGGACACAGGAAGGCCAGCTGGAAGTTTCCTGCTGCCCACGTCATGGAACACTTAACTGGGGCCCAGTGTAACGGTCATTGCCAGAAGCGTGTGAGCACTACGCCTGCATCAGCTTGTCTGTCATGGCGCAGCCCATCGGAGAGGCCTCTTCTATCTGTGTTTCCAAAGACAGAAACTCGGTGCAGACTCAGAACCCAGGCCTTCCAGCCCCTTGCCCAGGGTTCTGGGGGACCCTTGGCATGTACTATGGTTTATGTCTGCATGTCACCCCAAAGCCTCATGTGGTCATAGGGTTTTTTCAGAGGTGGCTGAATCTAGAGTGTATAACTCTGGGATTAAGGGTGCTGGGATTAAGAGTGGGTGATTGCTGGATCAGTCCACTGACTGGATTGGCACCGCCCTAATCCCAGCATTCTGGATAAAAGGGGCAGAAAGAGGCTTATCCCCCAGCTTGATGCTTTGCTACTTTCTGCCCTCTGTGAACGTTCTCCTCTCCCATGCCACCCTGACTTGGAGCCAGCGGATTATGGACTGAAACCTCTACAAACTGCAAGCTAAATAAACCTTTCCTCCATTAACCTTGGGTGTTGGGTATTTTATCTCAGCAACGAGAGGAAAGTAATTCAAGCAGCATGGTACTGCAGGAGGGTTGAGTGCCAGCACCCTGACTTCTGCCGCTGTGGTGACATGGGCCCCAGAAAGCCACTAGGCAAGAGAGAAGCCACCCCGAATGCAACTGGACACCTGTGATGTCCCAGGGGCAGCAATTGAGTCTGCGACCTTGGGGCAGGATGTGGGTGCACACACCTGGAGACCCCAGCACACCCAGCTCGTCATAGCAACTCTGCACCCGAGAGCAGACTGAGAACACCAAAAGCACTTGCGCGACTGTCCCCTGATCTCCTCAAGGCTCCATTTGCAATTTCCAGGCCTTTATTTCTGAGCTGGAGATTGACCCCTTTGTCGCTGTAAGAGAACTTGGGCAGCAGCGAGCAGGAGGAGACCCACAGCTTGTGTGCATCCAAGGGACAGCACTGCAGAGCCCACAGCTCCTGCTGTGCACCAGGCACGTTTGTAGGTCTGGGACCCATCAGGGAGAGGGAAAGCCAGGCCCCTGACATCTTGGGGTTTCCCTTCCAGAATTGGAGCCCTATCTACACAGGGCAAGGGAAAAGCAGAGGGAGGAGAACGGGTAGGGGGATCAGCACACGTGTGTCTGTGTGTGACGTGCTGGTGAGCTGTGCGTGCCTCTGTGTGGCACGTGTGTAGTGTGTTTGCTCGTGGCACATGCATTGGTGTGGTGTGTGCTGGTGCATGTGTGCTTGGAGTGTGTGTTGTGTATGTGGTGCATGTGTGCAGTGTATGCTTGTGTGGCACGTGTGTGGGTACATGTTGGTATTTGTGTGTGGGGGGGTGCGTGTGCTATGATCTACTTTAGGTGGGTGGTCCACAGGCTGCTCTAGGAGAGGTGGCACTTGGGGAACATGAGACAACGCAGGGGACTGTCTAGCTGGCCACCCTGGGTTTGAGGGCCTCACAGCTCTGGCACAGCTCTGGCGGCTCCTTGTAAAAGGACCTCCCTCCCTTGGGGCACGGAGGGGTCCCCTGTGCAAACCCCACAGGAGAGACGCTCCCCCATTCCCAGACAGGCCGGCAGCAGTGCAGAGAGGCCCCAGATGCCCCAGGAAGACACAGCCCCAGGTCTTGCTACATGAAGTTGTTGTGCTTTAGCGGTTGCGTTCCAGGCTGGCTCCCTTTCTCTTCTACCCGAGGCCACAGCCCTTTGGAGCTCACTGGTGGAGCACAAGAGGCCGGGTTGTTTTACACAAAAACAGCAGTGGCAGCAGCCTGTGCCTGTGGACCTGAGTGCTCAGGCCATCTGTGGGAGCGTAGAGCAAAGCCAGGCCTGACCATGGCCTGACCCTGGCTGGCTGGCGGCATCCACTCCCATAATTATGTGTTCCCCGTCCACCACACCTCCAGGAAGCCATGGGAGGGGAACAAAGACACCCCCGATAATCCAGGCGCAGCAGGGCAGCATATAGCACGGTAGGGCAGTAGGGCCCACTGCTGACTCCTAGGGCAGGGTCTCCGGGGCATGGACAGCTAAACTGGGACCAGAAAGAGGAAAGGGTGGGGACAGATGAAGGGAAGAACAGGCAGCGGGAAGGTCCAGGGCTGAGAGGGTGCACATTCCACTGGGGTGGGGGCACTGGATGTTAAAATACTGATTCTCCCACATGGATTGCAAAGTACACCCTTTCCCATGGCTGCTCCCAGTGCCCAGTCACCTCAACTCCTGGCCCTGGAGCCCTGCCCCTCTCTCTTATGGGCTGAGTTGTGCCCCACAATTCCTAGTCCCCAATACCTGTGAACATGACCTTATTTGGAGATAGGGTCTTTGCAGACTATTCCCTTAAAATGAGCTCATTAGGGTGGCCCTGATCCAATATGGCTGTGTTCTGATAAAAGGGGAGAAATTTGGACACAAACACACACATACGCAGAGCATCACGGGCAGATGAGCTCTCCACTCCAAGCCCAGGAGCTACCAGGATGGAGGAGGCCTGGGAGAGACCCTTCCCCAGCATCCTCAGAGGGCACATGGCCCTGCACTCATGTTGACCTTGTACCTCTGGCCTCCAGCACTGTGAGGCCATGTGTTTCGGTAGCTTAAACCTCTCAACTTATGGCACTTTGTTCTGCCAACTCCAGTAAACTCACACACACCCCATCATCCAACCAGGAAAGGGGAAACTCCAGGTGGTTCCTAAAATGCTGCTCTGTTCTACCCAGAGTAGTAAGGGATTACTAGCGTGTGCTGCCGCGCTCGGCTTCCAGCTCCTCTTTAGTGTAAACGGACGGCCAGGGCTGCTGGACCTTTGAGAAAAGGCACTAACCCAAAAACAAGGTAAGCGGAAATGAGGCCAAAGACGAAAAGCACAGAAAACAGAAGAACTTATTAAAATTATAATTAATATCCTACAAGGATATAATATGGCACCCATTAAACAAGAATATTGTGCTTTTTAAAATGAATGAAAATAAAGAGAGCTCTTTTAACACTAAAAATGTCACAATGATTGGGAAGAAAATCTTTGCAAGCCATACATCTGTCTGATAAAAGACTTGTATCTTTATATAAGGAACTCTCAAATGTATTGATATGGAAACTAACAAGCCAATTAAAAGGCTTGTGACTGAACGGCCACCTCATCGAGAAATATAGATGAGGGCCAGGGAGATAGCTCAGCGGCACAGGGCCTGCCTGGCAAGCACAAGGTTGTGAGTTTGATTCCCGGTACCAAATAAAAAAAAAAAAAAGATAGACGTGCAGTTAATAAAGAGATGGAAAGATGCTCAGCAGCCTTAGTCATGAGGAAAATGCAAATTAATACCACATCAAGATGCCACTCACACCCATCAGAGCAGCTAAAATGAGAAAGACTGACCTCACTAAATGCTGGTAAAACTGTGAACCCCTGGCACTGTTGAAACTGCTGTCGAAATGTAAGATGGTACAGGTGGTTTGAAAAATGGTTTGGCTCTTTCTTGAAAGGTTACACATTTACCTATGATACGATACAACCATTCCACTACTAGGCATTTACCAAGATGAAAGGAATGTGTGTCCACACACGGACCTGTGCATGAACATTCAAGGCAGCTTTCTTCATAATAACTCCTCAAGCAGAAATAACTGGACTCCCGTCGACAAATGAAAGGGCAGGTGGATGATGGGATAACCATTGTTAGAGCTTCTACATCTTTTTACATTTCATGTGTTGGAAACTTCTCATAGTTACGTGTTAATGGTACCCTTGAGGTGGGAGGTGATTGGGTCATGAGGCCTCCACCCACCTGGTAGGATTAATCTACTCAGGAGTTAATAGATTAATGGATTATTGTGGGAGTGGCTGTGTTGCAAAACAAGTTTTCTCTGGCACTTGTGCTCTGTTTCACCAAGTGACACCCTCTCCTGTGTTGAGGCGACAAAGAGACTCTCACCAGATACTAAGTAGATTCACCAGATGTTGAGTAGATGCTGGTGCCATGCTCCTGGGCCTCCCAACCTCTGGAGCCATAAGAAATACACCTCTTTTCCTTATAAATTACCCCGTCTCTGGTATTTTGCCACAGAGAGTAGACTGAGACATCTATCTACTCAACAATAAAAAAAAAAATGAATTGATACACATGATGTAGGTAAATTTTGAAATAATTATATTGAGAGAAAAATCCAGACCAAAAAACAAGAGTAAATATAGTCTGATTCCATTTTTATAAAGCTCTAAATAATGAAGATGAGCCTATAGTGACAGAAGGAGCTGAGAAGTGGAGGGGGAGGGAGGGACTAAGGGGCCCTGGGATGACAGGTGTTTGCTATTTTGATGATGTGAACGGTTTCAAGAATGTATGTGTACATAAAATTTTACCAGACTTTGCACTTTAATGATGTACAATTTAGCGTATGTCAGTTATACCTCAAAAATCTACTTAAAAATATAACCGAAGGTTGAATTTTCAAAAGAAGAAAGGGGTGACATCAAAGAATGTTCCAGGAAGAAGTAAATGGAGGCGGAAGGGGTGGAAGAAGAGAGGGGGGATGACGAAGAAGCATAGAAGTAAAAAACTTCTGAGAGTTCAGAGACTTAATCTAGCTGATGCAAAGTTTGAAACTATGAGCTCTGGAAAAAGGAAACAAATGCAAATGAAAGGGAAGAACTTATCCAAGAAATCATAAATGTGACCTCATTTGGGCAAAGGGCCTTTGTAGACGTGATGAAAGATTTTGAGATGAGAAGGGCATTCTGGATTGTGGGTGTGGGCCCTACACTCGTCCTGAATGGAGGGAGAGCGCAATTCGGCCCACGAGGAGGGAGAGCCACCGAAAGCGCACAGAGATGGGAGTGACACGGCCAGAAACCTAGGGACTCCGGGGAGCCCTGGTGGCACCAGAAGCTGAGGAGCAGTGAGAGACCACGTTCCTGTTGTTTCAAGCCACCAAGTGGGGGTTCTTCGTTCCAGCAGCCCCAGGTCTACAGCACGGAGACCTGAACATGGAGCCACGCCAGCTGCGCAGGGGCAGCACTGCCGCGCCACACCCCGGATCTCATGGGCGCAGTGACATAACAACCGGTGGCTAATGCCATCTAATTTTTATGCAATTGCATTGGGAGAATAGGAGAGGAAGCAAGTGAAACACACACACGCACACGCACACACACACGCGTGGAGTGAATCTTTCCCATGCAAGTCAGCAGCTGGCAGTGAGTGAGTGCCAGCAGAAGCGCGGTCTGTGACTTGGCCGGCGGTACCAGCAGGAATAGGTGAAAATGTCCCAGCATCACCATGGTAGCAGCATGGGACTGAGGCCTCGAACATGGGGTCCTTCGGAGGGAGGGAGGAACAGGGACCTTTCTGCTTTCATTTGACACCTGTGATCATCATTGAACTTTTTAATTGCATGCATGAGTATGGGATGTTGATAAAAAATAAAAGTTTATTTAGAGAAAAGGAGCCAGACTTCCTGAACCTATCCTCTCCTGGTGTAACCAGCCCAGTGGTGACAAGTGTGGGGTGTGTCATGGGAAGGGAGGGCTAGAGAGGTGGCAGGCAGGTCTTGGCCAGGTCTCAGGAGGTGAGGGTGCAAAGTGCCACCCTCAGAGTACCTGCCTTCCAGCCAAGCGGGAAGAGCAGGAGTCACCAAGACACTGGACGATGGGCGTTTGCCTCATTGAGTGAGGTCCAAAGGGCACGGCAGGAAGGCAGTGAGAAGAAGGGGGATCTAGGGCCGGTGAGACGGCTCAGCGGCTTAAGCGCCTGCCTTGCAAGCGCGAAGGCCCGAGTTCGACTCCCGGAACCCACATACGAAAAAGGGGCTGGTGATATCGCTCAGTGGCACGGGCGCCTGCTGGCGCGCGAGGTCCTGAGGTCGTCCCCCCGGTACCCAAAAAAAAAAAAAAAAAAAAAAAAGAAGGGGGATCTAAGTAGGGAGTGGACACTGGGAGGCTGGAGGGGCTGCCACTGGGGCAGGGACAGTGAGACATGACCTGGCAGGCCAGGCCTTACTGCACTCAGCCACGGGGAGGAGACCAGGCTGGGGCACAAGGGCACCTCATGTCCCAGCTGTGGTGTGGAGACCGGCTCAGAGGGATGGCTCTGGGGCAGGCACTGCAGCAGGAAGTGGCAGAAGGTGAGAAAGGTTTGCTACCTGCAGGCAGGCTGGGCAGAGGCCTTACAGCTCTGTCCCCATAGAGAGGCCAACATAAGGCTAGGAGAGTTTGGAGGACAGAAAGATTCCTTCCAACTGAACAACCTCTAGAGGATTGGTGCTGAGACTTGCTAGGAGTTGGGGCTTATCGTATGCAAAGATATAGAGTTGAGCTGAGTGTTGTCAGCATGCCTGTAACCACAGCACTTGGGAGGCTGAGGCAGGAAGATTGCCAGTTTGAGGCCAGCCTGGCCTACATAGTGAGACTCTATCTCAAAAAAGTAGAGTGGAGTTTCATGCCAAGCACAGAAAGCTGCATACACAAAGTCTTGGGCATGGCAATGGCCATGAGGTTGGCCCAGGCATGGGACATCCAAAGGGAGTGTCGTGAGCATGTCTATCTGTGTTGGTCACCTCTGCTTCTCTGAGCTCCCTTCCTGAGCTCAGGAGTTTCCTGCCCAATGAGTCTTGGAGGGCAGCAGATATTTCCCCAGGCTCTTACACTTGGGGTGCATGCGGGTGGCCAGGATTCCCCAACCAGATGTGAACCAGAGGCCGTGCTGGGGTGAGGGGAGCACCCCAGAGCCATCCCTGCAGGATGGCAGCAGTCAGACCAGGTCCTTCCAGCAGCTGGACTATGGGCAGCATGGTGTCAGGTGCCAAGTGTGGGCACATCAGCAGGTGCCCACTGAGGCAGCAGCCGTGCCTACATAGGAGCAGCTCCAAGATAGTTTGGGGCACTGTTGCTGCCTGTGTGCCATCCAAGCCACTCCTCTAGGGTACCCCAGCAGGGCGGACTGTGAGGGTCGGCCAGCCCTGGATGTGTGGACCTGCCTTGGTGGCCTCGGCTGTCTCTCAGTACCCCATATGCCCAGGGGCGGGGAGGCAATGTCTGTTAATTCATTCGGCAGCGGCTCATTTCACATTTCCCTTCTGCCAGGCTCCAAGTTGACATCAGCAGTGTGACCTGATTTCACTTCTGTTTCCATTAGATTGCTCACAGAGTCCCATAAAAGTGACCCCCGGGAAAGGAAAAGGTCACCTTCTCACTTTCTGAATCATTCTGGGCTGGGAAAAGAGTCTAGCTTAGTGCCCGGAAGAGTGGCCAGCCACCACCCCCATGGTCTCTCCCGCTTGGGGGGCCCTGTGCTATTTCTGGTAACAGAGAACCTTGGATCAGGCTCCTACCCCAACCTCCTTGGGTTCGTGACAGGGCCATTTTTAGGAAGGTAGTGTCTATTTATGGGGCAGGAATAACAGGATGTGCTTGCTCAGTGTCACCCCAATATCAGGGCTGGTTCCTCCCTCCATTCCAGAGCGCACCTCCCCCACATCTCCCAGGATGGCTTCTGTCACATCCCACCAAGAAACAGGGGGACCCACTGGTGGGATAAGAAGGGGAAAAGCCCACCCATGAGGATGGGCTGGGTGGCCCGCAGCTGTCCTTCCTGGACCCCAGGCTCTCCACTGACAGAGCAAGCTCCCATCTTTTGTGCTCCTTCTGCCCATGCCATGCATTCTGAGACCCTCGCAGTCCCTCCCCCAACAGTGCCCACCTGAGGGCCCAGTGCCAGGGACCATGGCTCTTGTCCCCACCTACTGCTTTCTTCAGGCAGCCTTTCTCAGAGGAGCCCCTCACCCTGGGCTGCTCCCTGCCCTCTCTATATGCTGGTTTCACCATCCTAGTGCTGCTGCCTCCCAGGGCTGGCAGGAGGAGGCCTAAAGAGGGACTTGGACAGGAAGTCCTCCCCCACCTCCCAGGGTGAGGGGGTTCATCCTGACAGCAAGAAAAAGGGACCAGCTCCTGCATGAGGTCAGTGGGTGGGGGTGGATGGATGGATGGATGGACAGACAGACGGATGGATGGATGGATGGATGGGAATACAGGGGAGGTTCAAAGTGTAACAGAAAGGGTGCAGATTGGGGTCAGACAGGAAACGATCCATGCCATCTGCAGCCTTCCTTCCTCTGCCCACCAGTGTTGATGGACCATGTGTGTGTGCCACCCTGGAGACAGCGGGTAGCTCAGCCATGGCCCCGTCCTCACTGAGCTCATGGCAGGCACAGGCAAACAAGCAAACACACCATCCCACACGGTGGGCATAGGAAACAGAGCCCCCATACCAGCACAGGTGGAGGGCACCTTTGCAGCCATGATGGCGAGAAGGCTCTCCAAGGAGGGGCCACCAAGGCTGCGACATGCAGGGCGGGCCCCGGGACATGCCACTGGGGAGCCTGTGGTGTCCACATCCTGCAGCAGGACGATTGGGTGTTCTGGAGAGTATGGTGGGGTAGAGAGGTGGACAAGGGCATGGGACACGGGAGGGGTCTGGCCACACAGGGCTGACCGCAGAGGGGCCTGCAGGTTTTATTTTCAGTGCACACAAGAGGCAAGATGGTTTACCTTCTTGGAAATCCCTCAGGACTGAAAGCAGGTCCGTGGCTGCCTGAAGGAGGGGACAGGGACTACAGAGGGCACCACAGGGTCTGGCTGGTGACTGACTGGTGGGTTTGGCACTAGGGTGCTGTGTCCAGGGTTCTGAACTTGTCCAAACGCGCAGAACTGGATGCGCAAAGCATGAATTGTACCATGCGCTGGGTGCCGGGCGCTAACTTTTAAGTGTTTTAAATGATCCGTCCAGCAGCTGTAAGGAGAGTGTGGAGGATGTGTCAGAGGCTGGGGAAGGTGGAAACCCACTGGGCTCTTTAGGGGAGCCGGGGGGACAGTGGCTGAGTCCAGACAGGTGGTAGCCGCAGGGAGAGGAGCTCAGGCTGTGGACCACTGTGAGCCTCAGTCTCCTCATCAGGGATGTGGCGCACTGATTCCCAGCTGGGAGCTGTCCACATGGTGCTGTAACCTGCAGGATCTGGCCAGAGCAAGGTGCTCAGTGCCTCCAGGCCAGGCCAGCTGCTTTGGCGGAGCGGCTGTGGCTGCTGGAGGGGAGCTGAATGTATGTGTGTGGCGGGGGGACTGCACTCAGAAAACAGACCTGAAGGTGAACGGAAGGGGAGTTGCTCAACGGTGACGGTGCCTGCCAGGGGCCGCCAGCCTGTGGTCCAGTGAGGCTACCCCCTGCAGAGGAATGTGCCCCAGTGCTGTGCATTTAGAGTGTTTCTGTCCTGGGGAGGCCAGGGCACTTGGCTCAGGCTGGATCAGGATTAGGATGCAGCGCAGGTCCCAGGAGGAACCCTGGCCTGCCGGGAAGGCGCAGGCTTGGGGCTACCTGCATGCCAGGGTGCAGGCCTGGGGCTGAGGGCAATGGGGCTGCCTCCTGCTCCTCCTTGGCCACTCATTAGCTGGGTGGCCCCAGTCTCATGACTCCACTTTTCTGCCTCCTCCTAAGGCCAGAGGGGAACACAAAAGCAGGACAGTCCACAACGCGGGGCAGGGCAGGGGTGAAAGACTTGTATGCTTACTGGGTGGGAACTCAGGACCCCCAGGTCAAAGGATCCTTCCAGAACTAGGGGGCTGTGCCTATACCTGTGAATGAGAGAAGAGAGACGCTGCTGGGGGGACCGTCAAATGGTACTGTGCATGGAAAACTGTCTGACTGTTCCTCAAAAAGTTAAGAATACAGTTAGCACACAACCCAGCAATACCACTGGCTCTATTTCCAGAAGAACTGAAGCAGATACTCAAAGACTTCCACATGAAGGTTCATAGCAGCATGAGTCACTATAGGCTAAAGGTGCCAATACCCTGAATGCCTTTGGTTGGTAAGCAGATAAACAAGGCATGGTGTACCCACACAGTGGAATATCATTCAGCTGAGAAAAGGAACAAAACACTGATACAAGCTGTAACATGGATGTACCTCGTGTCTGGCGAAATGGAAGGAGCCGTACATCAAGGCTCACATATTATATGGTCCAAGGGGGTGGGAATGACTGTAGAATGGGGTCCCCTTTGTGGCTAATGAAATGCTCTGGATCTAGACAGAAACGATAGTGGCACACAACATTGTCAATTCCACAAAATTACACACCAAAAAAGGCATAGCTTTGTGTTGTGTAAATTTCTTCTGGAGTTTTTAGCAGCGGGGGACAGGAGGCAGGCTTGTGAGCCACTGCCAGGAAGGACTGACACTCCCGCCTGTACGGCCCAGCCGCCCTGCGCTGGATTCATCGACATTCCCATTTTCCCACGGGGAACCCGGCTCCTGCCCAAGTTCCCATGGGCTGTGGGTGGCAGCACTGGGCTGACAGTCAAGGTCTACACCTATTGTCCAGCCCCTGCCATGTGCTGTTGCTGAGTTTGTCACCTCCTGGCTGTGGTCTTATCTTAGTCTCAGGATCTCCCAGGCAGCTTCTGCGACATGAAAGGGAGTGGCTCTGCAGGGAGGTGAGAGGCAGGTGCAGGGTCACATCACAGCGAGCAGCCAGAGGGCAGGAGGACCCTGGCTCATGGCAAATCATGGGCACCTGAGAGGGCAGGGCCAGCAGTGAGGCACAGCACAGAAGCCCGCACAGTCAGGCTCCCAGGGCGGGGATGTCACCCTGGGCAAGAGAGTGTGGGGAAGGGCGTCCAAGAAGAAATAAGCACAAGGGTCTAGGGCCAGGGATATAACTCAATGGCACAGCACCCACCTGGCAAGCATGAGGTCATGAGTTCGATTCCTGGCAAAAAAAAAAAACACAAGGGTCCAGTGGCCTGGACACCTGGGCAGGCAAGGGGCCAACCTGTGGATGGAGGGCTCCTGCCTGGGGCTGGACCTTCCTTGCTGTGTCTCTCCAGGGCAGGACTAAGATGGAACCTGGATCTGGGACAGGGACAGCCGATGGGGTGGGGTCAGTTCTAGGTCCCCTCTGCTGCTCCCCCAAGTCTACTCCCCAAACACTCAACCAGATACCTTGACCTCCCACATGCAGGCCCCTCAAGGCCTTAGAGGACAATCCGAGAGCAAGTCCTGTCCCACTGGGAAAACTTTCCCCTCTGCCTGGGTTTCTTCATGAAGACAGTGGGGGGCACTTCTGGGCTCTAGGTGGGCGGTCAGCAGCTATGTGCTGGAGCTGTGGCCATGCTGAGGGGTCCCGAGCCTGGGGGCACCAGGAAGACCTGGACAGAGCCAGCGGTCAATCCCAGAAGAGGGCTGGAGCCATGCCAGGAACCAGGCCCCACGCCTGGCTGGCTGAGGATTTCCCAGCCCAGGAAGTGCCCTGCTGGGGCCCCAGCACCGGGAAGTGAGTAACCATAGCCTCTTACCCACTACTGGCAAAAGAGTTAGGAAGCTCAGCCAGGCTGGCTGTCAGGATGAGGGCTACTTCCCACCAAACCATCCACCATCCCCAACAAGACTGGCCCCCGCCGTCCTCCTCCCAGGGCAGCACAAGGACAGAGGGACGGACAGAGGACAGATGGGCCTCCAGGCCTCACCTTCATCCCCTCCCCTCCCCTCCCCCATCTCGCCTGTGAAGGTTTATGCACCAGGCATCGCTTGGACATCACTTGTCTTAAGCATTTATTTATTCACAATCGACACTAAGGCATGAGTGATTATAACACTTGCCAGCACTGGGAGGAAAGACCCACACACGTTGACCATCACCCCAGTGTCTTAAGTGTCCTGGAGCTGGGGATTCCCTGTGAAGCCCAGCAGCCACACGGGACCCTTTGCCTCCTGGACCTCCCTCTCTCCACCCCTCTCCTCTCCTCCCCCTCCTCTCCCCTCTGCTCCACCCTCCCCTCTCCCTCCTCCTCCCTCTCCCTCCCCTCCCCTTTCCTCCTCCTCTTCCTCCCCCTCCACCCCCCTGGCTCTCCCTCTGCAAGAGCGCAGAGAGCTGGTGAGTTTGCCATCTGGAAGGGAAAGAAGCCCAGGGCTCTGGTTCCTGCAGCGTTTCCTTGCCTGGTGAGAAGGAAATGCACACGCACGAACCAGCCTCAAACTAGGAATTGTGTGAATTGTATGTGGACTGCTGTGAGTCCATGTACCAGTTAAATGTGCTGATGTTTGCACTTAAAACTAGCATCATGCAACATAAAGACAGACACTAAAATTCATGCTAAAAATTTAAAATTTTAACTTTTCTGTACTTAGAACATCAATTGTCAACAAAACAAAAGAAAAAAGAAAAACAAACAAACAAACAAACAAACCATGACAAGTCCTAGAGAGAAACCACAGAAGAAAGGAAAAAGTCTGAAAGTTTGGTACCTTTAATAGCACTTTTTTTTTTTTTTCCTGCTGAGTGGAGAAGAGGCTCCACGTTTTCACTTAGTACTGAGCCCCACAAATTACATCACTGGCCTGGCTGTCACGTACCAGGGTGAGGCACTCAGAGAAGATAGGTGGCCAGAGAGGGTATTAGGCCAAGTAGCCTCTCTCAGCCTCCATTTCCTCATCTGTAAAAGGGGATAATAGCTTTGTTGGCTGTGAAAATTCAGCAGAAGAACCTCGTCATGTGCTTCGAGAGGCCTGGCACAAAGCTCACTCGTATGCTTCCAGGGGTCAGACTGGGGATGAGGGCCTGGGCTGGGCCCACCATGCCCAGCAGGAAGGGTTTAGATGAATTTTCCCATGGTAAAAGCAAAGCACAAAAGATGTGCTAATCCAGACAGAGAGGAGTGTGAGTTGTTATCGTCTATAGGAGCCCTTCAAAATGACTCCCCAGCCTGGCTCTGCCCACAGACAAGTGATTGGAATGAGTGCGTTCATTCACTCAATGCTGACAGCACATTGCCTGGTGGTGTGGGCATCTGATAGATGGGATGTGTGGCTATGCAGGTGAGTAGATGGATGGAGGAAAAGAAGGATGGATGGATGTGGATGGATGGGTAGATGGGTGAGTGGATGGGTGGATGGATGGATGGGTGGATGGATGGGTGGATGGGTGGGTAGATGGGTGAGTGGATGGATGGATGGATGGGTGGACAGATGGGTGGATGGGTGGATGGA
Source organism: Erethizon dorsatum (assembly GCA_028451465.1). Classification (NCBI taxonomy): domain Eukaryota; kingdom Metazoa; phylum Chordata; class Mammalia; order Rodentia; family Erethizontidae; genus Erethizon; species Erethizon dorsatum. Next base: position 124,431,599 of record CM051828.1, on the reverse strand, counting down.
TGGATGGGTGGATGGACGGGTGGATGGATGGGTGGATGGATGGGTGGATGGATGGGAGATGAATTGATGGGGTGATGGATAAGTAGATGGAGGAGGAATGGTGAGATACAAGTGTAAATAAATGGAAGAGTAATTATTTTATAAGACTTAAACAGATTCTGTTCATAGCAGGGCACAACATGATGAGAAGGCAGAACTTTTGTGACTTATGGCTCCCAGGGAGAGAAGGCTGCTCAGGTGGGGCTGCACAGGGGTTTGCTCATGGGGACAGAGTAACAGTAGGCTGGAGCTGTGAGGGCAGCTTCAGGACAGCGTGTGAGGGAGGGCAGCACAGTTTCTCACGCCCACCGTGGGCTGGTTAATCTGAACACTTTCCTGATTCCAGGACACAGGTGCTGTCCATAGCTGTTGGTACCGGGCCCCAAGGTGATGGTGACCTAGAATGTGAGAGTGTGAGGTGGGCAGTGGTTGGAATGTGAACTCAGTCACTGCCATAGAACTGACTGGCCTTCAAAACTTAGTCAAAACAGCATTTTTATTTTTTTTTTTTAACTGTACGACAGTGCTGGATGGAGACATGGGAAGATGAACGGCCGTCTGTTGGAGCTTTTCAATAGTATTTGCAAAGCATCACAGTGGATTCAGGTCTCGGACGATTTTCATCCCATAGAAGAAAATGTCCAACCTAGAAGTGGCTTTCAAGGGCTTTCTGTCCTCGCGGGGCTCACAGATGGACCCTCCCATCACAGAGCCCTTCAGCAGCCTGATGAAGGCTGCAGATCTGTCCCCAGGAGCAAGTACACATACACAGGGCTCTGTCCACAGGCCCCAGTCCAGGGTCTCCCGTGTAGTCCAACATGCCAGGGTGTGGATGAATCAGCTGGGACAACCAGGTCAGGAGGCCCTGGACTCAGATTTACAGCCAAGCCACAGCTGGATCCCAGGTTACCCCTCAAGCCTTCTCAGTGATGGGGACTCAGTTTCCCCATCTCTAGGATGATGGGATTGGACTCAATCGCTGCTTTATAGAGGTGTTTCCAAGTTTGCTGTTGTCACCCTTGGGAGATGTGTGCGGTATTTAAAAAACTTCTAAAAATCTTCAGAACTTCCCCTGCCTACCTGGCCACCTTCTGTTTACACTATCTATGTAAACACCCACTGTTTACACCGAAAACTCAGACCAGAACACCTAAGTTGGTAAAATAAACAATGATAAGCAATACATGTTGTATTACACACATTTATTCATGTGGCCGGAGTTTGTACCTGGCAAGCAGTTTACATAGTAGAACATTTCTGGCAAATGTGAAAATGTCTCGGTGTGGCTCTCGGAGCCCCCAGAGCTCGGAGGGAGCTGCAGCCCCATGGCCTGGCCCCTGCCTCCAGGGATCCCAACTTGGCCGGCCGCCAGCCTGGCTCCAGCACTGGGCAAGGGCTTGGAGCTGGGCTGGAGGTGGAGGGAGGAAGTGCCTAGGAGGGCGATGACATCACCGCCCCAGCCCTTGAAAGATGAGCTGTTCCGGACACTCAGCTCCCTCAGCTCCAGCTCCTTGAATGAGTGGAGACTGTGGGGACGACAAGCAGCCCGCTGGGTGAGGAGCTGCAGAAGTGACCACACGGCCCGCTCCAGACACGGTGAGTGCCAGGCTGGGGTGTCCAGCAGCCTCACATTTGTAGAGGATGGTACGTCCCAGCCCAGGGAGGTGACTCCCACCTCAGAGGGTTCTCTCTGGTCCTGGGGAGCTTGGGGAGAGCGCCCTTCCTTTCCTAGTTCTGAAAAGTGAGCCAGGAGAAGGGCTCTGGCAGGAGGCAGGAGGAAGTGCCTTGTTTGTTTTCTGCTTGGAGGTTGGCACGAGCGAGTCAGTGATTGAGTTTTATGGACTCTGGATGGATGCCACCCGCTAACGAAAGGGAGCGAGTAGGGGCAGCAGGGATAGGCGTGGAGTGTGGACTCCAGAGTTGGGCTTTCCACTCACAGCTTGCCACTCACTGGTCCTGTGTTACCCTGAATAGCTCTGCAGTCTCTCTGAGCCTCAGTTTCTCTGTCTGCAAACTGCTCTGCTTGCCTGCTCCCTGGGGACAGCAGGGATTAAATTGGAGAGCAGAGAGGGTTTGCCAGCGTTGGCTGATAAGCACTGAGGAGACTGGTGATGGTGGCTTTATTTCAGAAGTTTTGTGTCCCTGTGGTTATGGTCCTGGCCTCAGGGCAGAGGAGATGGCATGGTTCTGCCCTGTGCTGGAGTCCTAACTCTGCTTTCTTTCCCATGGGTGACTTCGTTGGACAAGTTACTTTATCTCGGGTCCCGAGCCACAGTGATGACTTAGCTACTCCCGGTTATGGCAGGGGGCTCCTGCCTGTGTCTTGCCACGTGCACAGTGGCCGCTCAGTAAGTGGCAGTCTTACTGGAGTTGCTGAGGGGACAGCGCCATGTGCCTGGGTGGGGTAGGCAGTGGGCCGGGCTCTCCAGCAGGTTGGGATGCGCCTCCTGAGTCATGGGCTGCCACAGGAAATGGGTGCCCCGGCCAGGTGTGGTGTAGTGGGGGCTCCTGGGCCAACCCCACCTCTGTCCCTTTGCTGAGGGAAAGGAAAGCCTTGCATGGCTGCATGAGTTGCTCCAGATGACACTGTCCCCACCCCTGTTTCTCTGGAGAAAAACACGCTCTGCCTTTCTACGCCCTGGCAGCAGTGCCGTGATAGGGACACTCACCCCAGTCGTGAGCCCCAGGAGCATAAAGCGGGGTTTGCTGTGTTTCCCCCTACTTGGGCAACAGCAAGGGGAATGCTGAAAACCAGGAGGAATGTGTGCCACCTACCACCAGCTCTGCCCCAAAATTGTCGCCATCCCTGCACAGATGTAACGCTGGGTCTGGCACAAGCCAACCTTGGCAAAGCCTCGCGGTATCCAGGGAATGTATCAGCCTCTTGCGCTCAGCCCTCTCACCTGTGAGCCTGGGGAAGTTTGTTGATCAGCAGTGCCTGCAGGCTAAGCCTGAAGACTTTGGATCAGACTGAACCTGGCTGAGGCTGGGCACAGAGCTCCAACAGGGGACCATGAGCCCTGTCCCCTCTGTCAACACAGTGACTGGTTGGATACACAGTCCAGAGGCGTCCAGGGCAACGTCAGGGCTGCCTCTGTCATCTGTGCAGTGTGTGGTCAGGGAGGGGCCACCAAGCCAGGGCAAGCCCTGCACAGTTGACAGCAGGGACCACAGTGTCCTCCATCAGTTCACAGACACCCGTCTGTGTGACAAGTGTGCCCTACAGAGCAGGTGCTGGTCAGCATTGGCTGAACGACTGAAGGCTGAGTGAATGAATGAGGGGGTGCTGGTCACAGCACAGGCACTGGAAGTGCACAGAGCTTGTCACTAATTGAAAGAAGCCAAACAGAAAGGACAACACACTGCACAATTCCAACTGTGCGACATTCTGGAAAGGGCCAAGCTACGGAGATGGTTAAAGACCAGTGATGGCTGGAGGAAGAGAGGAGGTGCTAGCCTGAGGGCAGTGCCAGTCTGTGATGCTGGGGAAGTGGCCACGGGTCACACATTTATACCGCTGCAGAGGGAAAGGGTCCAACACCAGGGCTGAGCCCTAAGCTCGCTGTAGCGCCGGGCGGCAATGTGTCTGTGTTGTTTCATTGTTGCGACAAACACACCCTTGGGAGGGGATGGTGATCATCGGAGACGTTGCATCAGGGGGCAGGCAGGAGAATTCTGTCTTTCCCCTCAGTTTGCCTATGAACCTAACCCTAAGCATTGCTGTATGCATTGCTTTAAGGATTCAGAAGGTTCTCAGAGGACCTCAGCGTCCTGAGCCCAGTGATCAGAACCTACTGAGACCCTGAGGTCCTGAACACATCACCGCCAAGGTCCACTCAGTCCAGGAACCCCAGCCGTGAGTATCTGCCTTGGTGCGCTCACTTCCGGGGACAGGGAGCTCGTTACTTTACGGGCAGCCTGGTCCACCTCCGGGGCTGCTGCTGTTAAAAATCCCTCCCAAGACTGAGGTAACGCCTGTCTCCCACTGAGCAGTGGGTCCACTTCTGTTCCTTGGGGTCTGCGTGATTCTGGAGCTCTTGGTCCTGTCTGAGCTAAACGTCCATAGTTCCACTGTGTACCCTTGAGGATTAAGTGTGAATTCGACATCCCCCTCCGGGTCGCTCTGCTTTTCCTGCAGATCTGCTCCCGCAGAGCACCCCTGGGGCTGCTCTCCAGGAAAAGCCTCCTAGTCAGGTATTCCTCTCACTCTGTCATCAAAGTGGGGTCTGCAAGCGTCTAGAGGTAAAAAGATGAATGTAGTATATCAGAATCACCTGGAGTCTGGGTGCCCACGCAGGTGGGGTTCAGCTCCGGGGGCTCTGATTCAAGGTCTAGATACTCAAGGACTGGCTAGCATCTCCAAGGACTTCAAGCCAGGTGGGCCTCAAACCATATTTGAAGCAAGCTGCTTTGGCAAAGGGTTTTCTCCTGAAACCCTAAATCTCCTTCCCTAGGCCTTTCCTCCTAGTACCCACAGCTGAGAGATTTGGGGCCCCCAGCCCTGTTTCTTGGAGGCTGCTTGCATCAACTGGACACATTAGGGCCATGCACTCCTAAGGATGATCCCCTTCCCTCCCTTCCCCTCCCCTCCTCTCCCTTCTCCCCTCTCCTGTCTCCTTTTTCTCATTCCTCCTCCCCTTTCTCCCCTTCCTTCCTCCCCTCTTTCTCTCCCTCCTCCTTCTCCTCCTTTTTCCTTCTCCCCCCCTTTCTCTTCCTCCCTGCTCCTCTTCCTTCTCCTGCCTCCTTCTGAAGCCCCAACAGGGACTGAGTCCCACCCCACTCAGCCCCCATCGCGTAACCCAGGACAAGTGATGTAGCTTTTCTTAGCCTACTTTTCTCAGTCATAAATAATAAAAGAATCAGAAACTAACTAAAGAATAAAAATTGGGAACTCCCTGAGACCTCTCACACCACAGGGGCAGAGCTGCTCTGGAACAGCGGGAGGCCAGCAAAAAACAAGGGGCCAAGAAGCAGTTCAGTAAGGGGCGGGACAGGAGGAATCGCTTCCGGTTCTTCTGTAGCAAGGCAAGGTAACTAGCAGTCAAAGCAACCTAGGACACATTTCAAAGTGACTGGAAGAGTACAAATTCTCCAACACCTAAAAATGATTAATGTTCAAAGAGATGGAAATGCTTGTTGCCCTGATTTGATTATCACACAAGGTGTGCATGTACTGAATCACCATAATGTACCCCATAAAGATGGGCAAATATGGACAAATACATATATACAAATATTGTTTAAAAATAAGGTGAGGTGACAGCTTGTTACACGTGGAGGCAAGGACCGTGTATCTGGGGGCTCCCACACGCATCCTTACGTGTGAACACAGACACATCTGCCAAGGAAAGGATGTCCGGAAAGAGAGGGACACCAGGGGACAGCAGGCTGTATCTAGGGTAAAAGAGTGACAGGGGCTGGACAGGCCAGGAGGGATGTTTACTGGTCATTGTTTCCTCCTTTGTACTCTTTGAGATTTGATTGTGAGCATGTATATCCCTTTGCAAATGTGTAAATATAAAAAGCAAAATAAACCAGAATGGAAATAGGAAGGAGAAAGTCCTCTGAGATTCCTATCATCTGTCACCTGTCCTAAATTTCCCTCATGTGGGAAGAGACCTGAAAACGAAGCTCAGGGAGTAATTCGTGCATTTGTTCCCGCACTCAGGAGCCAGCTTAGCAAAGAAACTGGGAGCGAAAGGGCAGAACACAGGACACAGGACAGGTGGGCCCTGGGTCACTAGTGTCCTTCAGTGACTACATGAGAAAGGGCAACTACTGAGCAGCTACTGTGCCTGGCTCTGTGCTGGGCTCCACAGCCGCAGGGGACCCCAAAACAGGCTCCATGCACTCAGGCTTGGGTCCTGGGAAGGAATATTTTTTCTGAAAAAAAAGCACTTGATTAAGCATCCCAGTCAAATGGGAAATTAATCACACTAGATAATTCAAGAAAGGAGACGTCTACAGCCATATTACCCTGAACGTGCCCAATCTCGTCTGATCTTGGAAGAAAGAGGAAGATATGTTTTAGAAAAAATTATTGTGATGGGTAGAATCAGTTAAAGTCTGAGGTTATGGCCAGCAAGTTGGTTAGAGCATGACTATGAAGTTCGTGACCGTTTAAAAAGGCTGCTTAGAAGAGAAAAGATAAGGAATTTGAAAAATTCTGAAATTAATTTTTTTGAGGTAATGGAGATTGCACACAGGCCCTTCACACTGAGCTATACCTCTAGGTTTCTGGTTTTCTTTCTTTCTTTCTTTCTTTCTTTCTTTCTTTCTTTCTTTCTTTCTTTCTTTCTTTCTTTCTTTCTTTCTTCCTTTCTTGCTTGCTTACTTCCTAGGCAAAGTCTCGCTAAGTCAATAAGTTGCCAGCTTGGGCTTGAACTTAGATCCTCCTACCTTAGCCTTGGAACCAAAATTTTCAGGTTATTTCAAACAAAGCTAAGAGTGGGAGGGAAAGGAGAGGGGAAATATGAGAATGTGCTGAAGGTTTTATCTTATCTGGAAGAAGAACAATTATTTTTCTACACTTAATGCTAACAGATGGATACAGTTCTGATGTCTGTCAAAAATGTAGAAGAGTAGAAATGGCACCCCCTGAGGGATCTCATTTCCAGAAATTGACTCATTTACAAAATTAAGCCCTAAAGAAAACCTTAGGGCATAGACATTAATTAAAGAGCCCCAGACACACAACTCTCACAGGCCGCCTAACTTGACTATACTGCAGAAATTAACAACAAATGTAAAAACCAAACATCGTAAACATCTTGAAAATTTTAGAAAATACCTTTCTCAAAACTCTTCCATCAAAGAGTTTGTCAAAAGCACAATTGCAGCTGTTTGGGAAATGCTTGCCTCGAACACTTTTTACCAAACTTAGAGGATGCAGCCAGAACCATACCGAGAGGAGAATTCATACCTTCAGTTTCCAAATTATTAAACCACAAGGATTATAAAATAATGGATTCAATGCCTAATTCAGAAAAGCCAGGTGTTGAATAATCACCCCTCCCCCAAAATAGGAAAAAGAAAATAAAAAGACAAAAACAAAATAGCTAATTAGGAAGAAGAAAAACATGAATATCAGTAAGCCATCGTAGGACAACCCGAGCCGGCTCTTTCAAGAGAGGACAACACAAGAGTAACCGGAGGAAGTGCTATGTGCGATGCAGAGGTTCAAGCAAGCAGACGGCGATGGCTGGGCAGTCAGATGGGTGTAAAAGCACCCTGCACCCCACCCTGCCAGCAGATGGCACATGGGAGGTCAGATCGGCTTCCCAGGGGTCCACATGCACCAGCCCTCAAGAAGCTCTCCTTTCACCTGGCCCCCAGGGTTCGCCAAAGCTCCTGGATCTCAGGCAGAAGTCGCCTCACCTCCAGAAGTGCTCTAAGGGGCCACAGCATCTACCCCTCCATGGCCAGCCCTAGCATCGTTCTATCTTGGCTCCAACTCTGAATAGCTGAGCATCAAGCCAAGCCCACAATCCAGGTTCACAGATGTGCTATTACTTAGCCACAGAGTATTCTGGTTTTTTGGTTTTTTGGGTATTTTTCCTTTTCACTGTTGCCCAGTATTGTTGTTCAACAGCCCAGAGTTAGGGTAGGCCATCCTTGCAGAGTCACCCAGGGCAGGTCACTGACCTCTCTAAACCTCTCCTTCCTCACCTGGGACAGGGGATAATGGCCACTGTAGTGCTGATTAACCACACTGCATGGGAAAGTGAGCACCACACCCCAGACACGGGAAGCTGGTTTACTCCTTCCTCCTTCAACCACTTCCTAAGAGCCTGCTCCGGACTCCCCAGCTCGGGGACTTCCACCCACATGAGAGCCAGGCAGGGGCCCAAGGGACTTTAACAGCGCTGTGCATCTGTAACTCCAGGTCATATTCCCAGAGGACCCTGGGACAGTCACATCAATGTTTTGTTCCTAAGTCTCCAGAATCAAGAACCAAATGGCAGGATTTTCACTCTTTCCTTTTCTGAGCCTCTGTCTGCTGCCACCCCTGACACAAACACATAACACACACACAGACACACACATACACACTGCTCCTCTGCTGTCTGCTTATCCTCACAACCAGCTTGTAACACATCTGTGATGTCTGATTTGTTGCCATGGGTAAGTCTTAAGCTCTCACACTCTCCGGTAGGTTTCAAATTCAAGGTCCATACCCAGGTAGAGCAGGTTATGCCTACATGGTGCAAGGGGCATGCTGTGGGGTCAAACAGGCTAGGGAGGCTGCCCAGTACTGGCAGAAATATATATAAGCCCCATCCTGGCCCCCAGGGCACCATTGCCACCCCAAAATGATCACAAGCACTCCTCCTGATAAACCTGCCAAGGAGGTATGATGTCACTGCTTGGCTGTTGAGGAAATAGTCCCTAGAGGTGCAGCAGAGGCTGAGCGGCCGTCTGAGCCTAGCTGGCTCTGCTCGCTCCATCTCATCTCCCCAGACAGGCAGGGTATAGAGGTAAGAACCCCAGGGGCTTCCCAGGGCAGGCAGGAAACCAGCCTGCTGCTGGGGAAAGAGAAGGAGGGAGGGAGAGAGGGAGGAAGAGAGGGAGGGAGAGAGGGGGAGGAAGATGACAAAACAAAGAGGGAGCATGTGAAGCCTGAGCCCTAGCCTGGGCTCTTCTCTGCAGTAAGAAGTAACCCAGAAGCCATAGCAGGTCTTACCCAACCTATGACTAGGACACTTGCCTGTCCCCTCCCTCCCTACTCCCCAACCCCCAGATCTTCCCAGCAATGGACTCGTGTGTCAGTGGGAGGATAAATACCAGCCTGGGGACTTTTTTGCAAGTGGCCTCAGGAATTTCTTCTGAGATTCCCTTTGGTGTCTGTGGCTGAGGGGATGGAGGTGGGGAAAGCAGAGGTAATCTTCATATTTGAGCAGCAAAGGGGCTGATGCTGATTTTGGTCCTGAGTGCCAACGATCCTGCCAGATGCTGGCAACAGCCCTCACTGAGATGATGCTCCTGATGCTACGAGAAGAGTACCCAGGCTCAGGGAGGGCCACTCACATAAAGTCACCCCCTAGTAAGTGCCAGGGCAGGGATCTATTCGTATGCCAGCCAGAGTGACTCCACCATCTGGGGCTTTTTTGGTTACTCAGCAGGTTTGCCTCACAGGGTAAATTGGGGTGGCCTAAGAGGAGTATGAGAGGAAGACCCAGAAACCTGGGATCTGATTTGGGTTCCAGTTTCTGAGTCCTCACTCATGAAATGGAGCCCTGCATCCCATACAGAATACAAGAAAGGATGAGATGAGAGAGTGTCCCTTAAATACATTCTGACAATTACAAAGAGAAAAAAGAAATACTATAAACATCAGATTGACCAGAGCTTGGAGATAGGTTTTGGGGACAGGCAACATAAAAGCAAGAAAAATCAGGCTTTTCTGCAGCAGCAAATATGGGAGAGCCCAGTAGAAGAACATCTATGGACTGGAGATAAACAGGTTGTGATGCTGTGTTAGTCCATTTTTCTTTCCTATAACAAGATACCTGAGGCAGGCCAACTTTATAAAGGAAAGAGGTTTATTTAGCTTACAGTTCTGGGTGCTGAGATTTCAAACAGCATGGTACAGGTTTTGCAGGCCCCGCCCCTTGTCTCTATCACCACATAGTGGATGGCAATGGTGCCACTGCATGTGGAAGGGAGAGATCACATCACTAAACCGGAAGGCAGAGTGGGGTCTCGCAATCTCTTCTGAGCGTATGTGCCAACAACCTAAAGACCTCCTACTAGGCCCCGCCTCCTAAGTGTTCCATACCACCTTCCAGTAATGTCACCTTGGGGACCAAGCTTCCAATACAGGAGCATTTGGAGGACACACTGCAAACCACACCTCATGATACTGAACAGTCCTTTGTGAGCAACAACAAAATGCTATGCTGTAGCATGAAAGGGCTCAGAAAAATGCCATTCTTGCCACCATCATGGAAAAATTACTCAAAGTCTTACTCAGCTGAAAGAGACATGAATCAGAACAGAGAACAGGCTGGGGAAGGATTAGTTCCTCCCTTTTCCTTTGCCTCACTGGGACACAAAATCACGGAATTGGGTGGAGCCATGGGACCACGAGTAGACTTCGCAGCTGGGTGGGCGATTGAATCTTCCCCACACTCCCTGCTACAGACACGACACCTGCTTGATTTCTCTGGTGACTAGAAGCCCATCTGCTTAGGACTGGTGGCTAAGTACAAAAAGAATCATTCAAGGACAGTTTGTAAAAACTTAAACATTTTATTTTAAACAAAAAAATGAGAACGCACTTATTTACCAGTTTTTATGTAAGCAAGGGCTTTCCCTGAGCATGAATTGGCTGTTCATCTTTCTTACATAAACAAGCCATGATTCATTTCATTTTTTTGTAGAAGGAGAAAACACATGGCTTATTTAAGTATTTTTATTACAAAAGTAATAGATGTTCTCCAGAGGAAACATGGAAACCACTACAAAGACTACAGAAAACCCCAAAACAACCCATGATCCTATGCCCCAAAACAACTGCAACCAGTAATGATTTCCTGGGGTGCCTTCCAGATTTTTGAGCCATGTTGTGTATATAATTTAATGCTCGGGTTTTTAAAAACTTGACATGACATCAGCAGTCTCTCATTTTGGTGAACTCTTAGAAACTTCCTCTTCCTTGCCTGCTTACCAGGCCTTGCGTGGATGGAGCATTACGCGTTTAGCCAGTCCCTTGGTCCTGAACAGTTAGGCTGCTCCGGTCCCCCTTTTCAATGACGAACATCTCCGGCCATGAAGTGTTTGCTGTCTTTTTGATTATTTCCCAAAGTACTATGCAAAAAGGTAGAGGCATTTCTTTCAGGTCCTTGATTTGCTTTGTCAAAGTATCTGCAAACTGAACTTTCCAGAGGAAGGACTGCGAGTCAGTCAGTCCCTTATTCAGAGAGGACAACGAAGGCTGTCTGCCCGCCTCCCTCAGTCTGTGGCCGAGCATTAAGTGCTCACAAACCACATCATTTTTACATTTTCTGGGCTCTGGAGGTTCCCTCAGGGGAGACAGGCAGCCAAAGCTGAGTGCGTGGAGACAAGGACCCTGACATCTCATCAGACACAGACTCTTATTAACATAAACCCTAATATCGATGAGCAACTCCCAATAATCGACCCCATTTACTGATAAGGAAACGGGCTGAGATTGCTCTGTGACCTGCCAGAAGCAGAGTCACAGATCTGCTCCCCTTCTTCCCCTAGGCTGCTTTGGAGCAGGGCAAGAGAGAGAGCTGCCTCAGCCGGAGTGTGCCCTCCGCCTGGCACTGGCTGGACTGGGCAGGGCCCCTGGAGGATTTTGTTTCTGGCTCCAAAAGTGTGAAGTGCAAAGAAAGTATGCAAGCTCATGCATGTCAGAAATCTCCTCCATCTTAGCTCAGAAAAAGGGAATTTTCCACTTGGGCTGCACCAGAGCTGGTGAACCCCAGGGCCTGAACGTGGCCTGTACACCACACGGGCTCTGCAGAGGCCTCATGGGGGTCGGTGGGGATTGCCAGTCCCCTCCCACCAACCCAGGGACAAACCACGGCTCTGCTGGCTCTGCGGGGTGGAGGATACTTGTATAATTGAGACAGAGAAGACACACCCTCTGTCTCCCCACCTCCCAGAGGAATGCAGCCAGGGGCGGTAGAATAAGCACAGACTTCATGCAGTCCCAGGCCAGACCAAGAACCCCATGGCTGGGCATCCTTCTGGAAACTGGCTGGTGCCATACCCTGTGAACCCTTTCTAAGGAAAACTCTGGCCCACGCATCTCCTGACATACAGCTGGCACCTCCGGTATCTTCTTGACCCAAGTGCATTAGAAATGTTGCCTAGAATTTACATGAATACCTTTAATGGCAGGGAACTCACTACTGCCAAGAGCCACTCAATGTAGCAAACACTCAAATAGCAGCTGCACTTTGCCAGGACTGAGGATTCAGAGAAGCAAATCCTGGTCTGTGCTCCAGGGATGATAACGTGACAGTCAGAATGGGTGTGGAGAAAAAGAAAAGCCGGAGGACCTTACAAAGCACTCTGTATAATCACTGATGGGGAAACTGAGGCCGGAGAAGGAAAGCTGCCTGCTCAAAGATACATGTAAAGCTCAGAGTTGGGGACTGGGGGGTCAATGCACAGGGCCCTGGGTTTGATCCCTGGCCTCACACACATGAAAAGCCCAGAGTCGATCTAGAAACAGTAATACTGACAGCGAGAGCAATCCCGATGGACGCCGGCTCCCTGCCGCCTTGGGCTGAGCCTCAAACAGCGCTAGCTCACCTCACCCTCGGGACAGCGGGCAGCGTGCAGCCTCACGATCCCCATCTCGCCACTGAGGAAGCCGGGATCAGGAAGAGGCAGGGGCTGGGGTCAAGGCCCAGTCCTCCCATACCCTCCCGCCCTCCCGCAGCCCCAGCCCAGGCAGACATTGGCAGGCTGGCCCCTCTCCTGGGAGAGGAGGCACCTGGGGTCGGTGGGTGGGGGGATTCATGGGCCTCTTTGAATTTCCAGTCTCCACACTCCAAGCCAGATCTGCTTCAGACGCTTGACCAAAACCAGGTTGGTTCTTCCTTGGTTGTTTTCGTCTCTCAGGTGGTTTTACATGCATGGCCACCTGGGTCCCACTTTTGAGTCTGGGACCTGGGGCAAGTCACTTTCCTGGACTGAATCTCCATTCCGTCTTCTGTAAAATGGGCATTAGGTGTCCCTGGCTGGACAGCAGCTCACCTGTGTCATAAACTGTAAAGTGCCACACCCATCGCAGGGCAGCGGGGTCAGGGTTGGAGGCTCATGCGCAGTTTCAGACAGGTCCCAGCTCGTTTCCTCACCTGGTAGTGAAGTCTGGACTACAGTCTCTAAACGGTGAGATTCTTCCAACTCGAAAATTCCATGGTGCACATGACCGTTTACAAAGTGCTTTTTGCCTTTGGTCCCCCAAGCGCTGATCTTACCCCATCCTCATCCACTGAAGGCCTAAACTTGATCGGAGCCCGTTTTATCGTCTGTTGAAAGAGGACAGTGCTCGGTCCCGTGCATCTTCCAGGATGAGGGCAGCAGTGTGTGTGTGGGTCTGGGGCATCTCCAGCCGGGTCCCAGATGGCTCTGCAGAGGCCTGGTTTCCTCCTCATTAAGTGGGAACATCAGTGCTGTCTCTGGTTGTCGTGAGGATTCAATGAGTTAATGTCAGTTGTGTGCTTAGGACAGCGTGGGCACCTGACAGAAGACAGACGCATTTGCTGTCAATATCATCATCATTATAGATTGTCCTTTTGACAAATACAAATCTGGGCCAGGCCAGTTCTAGGAGGTAGGGACAGAGTGGAAGGGAAGTCAGAGCCCTTTGCGGCCATCCCAGCACTACCAGGCTGGCAGGGAGAGAGACAGAGAAGTGAGCAGTTGAGCCAAAGTGTGCCAAGGGCTGTAATAGGAGCTTTGGGGCTGGGACACCATGAAGAATCCAGGAGGGCCTCCCAGAGGAGGTGACATTACACTGTTACACAGAGAGTGAGGTGGGTGCAGAGGCCGGGAGGAGAGTCTGTGAACACAGTGTGCCAGGCCTGATGGGCCTAGCGACATTTGTTACTTTGGACTTGACATCAGCCAGGGCAAGGGTATTCATGCCATGGAAATCAGCAAATGCTACAAATTCAGGCTCTTCCCCGGGGAGCTGGTCATTAACCATTTACCAGCACAGCACCCCTCTGACTCCTCTCTCCAAAGAAGTCGATGTCCTAGAAGTCCCAGAGGGGCAAAGGGCAGAGAACAGGAGCCCTAAGACCTGGGGCATCTCCAGCACGTTCCCACCCAACCTTCACCCCAGCTGATCCCACAGATCAGGGGCGACAGAGGCATTTCCTGGTGAAGATCTCTTTCAGGAGTCTTCGCACCCTGGGGCCTGACCACGGACCTCCAAGGAGCGGGAGGTGACATCTGTCCCTTGGGCAGCTCAGGCCGAGCCAGGGGACAGGGCTCGGGTGCAGCTTATCTTCGCACTTGGTTACACAGGCAGAAGGGGAAGGGAGCTGGCAGACCCCTGCCCGGGAGAAGCAGCGCGGGAACTGGCAGGGCCGTTCCGTCTCCTTCAGAGGCTCTGCCTTTGCCCCCAGCCTGGGGGCCACCAGCGCCCCACTCAGCAAGCGCAAGACTGCCATTCTCACCCCAGCAACAGGGTGCTCTGGCCACCTCTGCATGTCCTAGCAGAGAGGCGAGTATGTATCCTTACATATCAGTGGTAGAAGGCCAGCTGGTGTGTGGCCATCGCACCTAGGGAGGCTCCCCACGTCCCCACATTGGGGTGTCCCACCCACCATCTGGAGAGCCCTGCAGGCAGGTGCTGGCTCTGTTGACCACTGTACTCACAGTAAACAGAGAGGCCGTGCAGCGACGCTGGCGTTCACCGAGAAGCTAAGTCACCTGCCCAGGTCATCAGCTAGTAGAGGCAAAGCCAAGATCTGCCCCACATCTGCCCGCTCCTGAGGCCAACACCCATGACCAGGGCTCAGCCTTCCCTGGCTTTCTCTGCGTGTCCAGTAGTGAGAGATGCTGGGTCCACCGCTGCCCTGCAGACCACTTCTTTCGAGAAAAGGACTAACCCTGGCGGAACACAGAGTCTGGAATTCTGAAGGGTGACTCCCTCCATTCCGAGGGGCTCCACCTCCTGCAGCAGAACTGGGCAGAGGACAGAAGTCACATGGCTGGGGGAGACTTCAACTCTGGCAGGGCTATGGGCAGGCCTGATGGGACAAAGCCAGGACCAGACCCTCAGAGGCTGCAGGGAGCTGAGCAGGGAGGCAGGGTGCTGTCCCTTCCATGTCATGCCTGTGAAGAGGAGGCAGCTCGGACTGACTCCCAGTGTCCCTTGGGAGCCAGTGGGTAGGAGATGAGTCTTTGAAAACCCAGTGGTCTGATCCACTTGCCTCTGTTTGCACGCTTCTCAGGACCGGGAGCTCACTGCTTACCCCTCTTTAGGGTAGGTTTGTACAAAGATCTCCAGAACCTTCTGTTTCAACCCCTCATCCTCCCAATGAAGAACCAAAAGCCTAGAGATGTCCACCATTTATGCAAGGGCACCCCTGGTCACCAGGGCTCTGGCCCCAGGCAATGCTCCTTCCACCTCTTTACCGTAGAGTCCCAGACCAAGAAGGGCTCTTGCTGGCTGAGAGGGCAAGGAAGGCTTCTCAGAGGAGGTGACATTTGAGAGGGTCCTTGAAGGATGGCACTAAGAGGGTGCTTGATGTCCTGATTTTTTTTGTCTTTCCCATGAAGTCATCTCTGCTGTACCTTACACTGAGCATGACAAATACCCCAGGAATGGAAGTTTGTTTGAATGAATGGATGGATGAGTGAATGAGGCAAGAAGGTCACTTCCAGAAAGTGAAAGGGCAGAGATCCCTTCAGAGCTGAAAGCATGTTATGGGAGCCTTTAGATCCCGGATACTGCGGTGCACAGGAAGGGACAGGACTCCTGCCCCCAACTCTGTGTGCTCTGCGGCTCCTCTTGCTCACCTGTTCAGCTGGGCCCAAAATGCTTCATGACCCCAAGGATTCTTGTTTTCCTGAGGCTGGATGAGATTCTCTGCTTACCGTCATCCTCACTCTTGCTTGTAAACTGGGCTGGGTGGGACACACTTACTGGTGGTAGAGGCCCCTGGCCAGCAACCCTCTACTGCTGCCCCAGCAGGGCCAGGGCCACTTACTGGGCCATCAGGGACCTTTGTGGGGGCTGGAGATGTGCAAAGAAACAGCCTTCCTGGACACACCTACCCCTGTTCCCTTCCCGGCCTGTGCTGCCCCTGGAGCATTGCCTTGGTGGAAAACAACCTTCCACCCCTTCTTATATAGTTCTGGGTTTTGCTCTCTGGCAGGGATTTCTATTTCCTCCTGTTATAAAGGACTTAAATGCTCATGACAGGAAGCTGGGATATTCAGAGATATGGGAAGCAAGGGTCTTTATTTTCACACAAAGGCATCTGTTCTCAACATAGCCTATGTGCCTCGAATCACCTCTGCGTTGGGCTGGGCCACAGGGTTTGTGGTTAACATCAGACAATACTGACTCGTGGTTCTACCCGCAACCCTGGGATCCGGGCAGATGTGGGGTGATAAAAAGAATAGGGCACCTGGGAATCAGGATTCCGGGACCTGGGTTCCAGGTGAAGCTCAGCCACTAACCAAATGTGTCCTGGAAGGATGTTTGCCAGCTCTGGGCTCCCAAGACCACTTCTGTAACCCTAGGGGGTCTGATGAAACTCTGTCCATGTGCCCTCCCACTCTAATTTCTGAGGTTCTGTAGGGTTAACCTGGGGAAAATTCCCAAGAGTGGGAAAAAGGAGGAGGAGGAGTGTGGTTGTGATTGAAGTCAGATGGCCGCTGGTGTGGTGTCCCCATGGGTACAGCCCTGGCCCCGGCCTCTGAGCCTTGCTGACCTGGATACAGCAGGATACAGCAGGATACAGGCAAAGCATGAGCTCCTGCCCCAGGCTGGCATTTCCTTGCCTCTCTGGGCCTCAGTTTCCCCCTCTGTGAAAGAAAAGGAAGGAGCAATTTGGACGTTTTCTTTGTCAGCACCAGAACTCTTTCCTCCAATAAAATTGTTTGCAGAAACCTGATACAGAGAAGAAGGAAACTGACCATTGTGGAGCAGCTAAAACCAAAGCTGTTCTCAGGACTTTGTAATCATGAGCGTCCAGGCAACCTCACAAAGTAGATGCAACTATTGGCGCAGTCACAGCAGATGAGAAAACCTGAGGACCCACGGAGGTAAGTGGCATGTCCAAGGTGATCCAAAGCTAGGAAGTGTTACAGCTGGGGTTCTGAGGGACTGTGGGTCTCAGTCATGAAGCCACAGGGTCCCTGGGACATGTGCGGCACCTGACCCAAGCGCTCACACATCCGCGTGTGCATGTGAAGGTGGCCAGAGGCTTAGAACTAGTGGGCACCCTCCCAGGACATGTCCAGCTAGTGACTGAGCTCTACCCTGAACCCAGGTCCAGGACACACACACACACACACACTCTGGCCACTCCTCTGCAGCCCGTCTTCCAAACTCAACTCAAGACCCAAGCCAGAGGTGGCCAGCAAATTTGAGGCTGAGGGGCCTCCTGCCTCCTGTGGTGAGAAAGGCTCATCATCAGATCATCCTGGTGAGCTGGACCCACTGGAGTCCAGGGGAGAGGAAGAGCCACGCTGCTCACCGAACAGATGCCCTGAGAATGCCAGCTTTGCCGTCCTGGCTGCTGTCCCCCAAAGCCCCCATGTCCATGGCCAGTTGAGCCTGAATCTGAGCTTCCCAGACAGCCACATGCACAGAGCTCCTTTTCTGCAGGGACATAAGCCACTGCCTGTCTTCCAGGACAGCCGGTCCTTGAGCCCCCTCAGTCCTTCAGCTGTTCTTGGGATGTGCCCTGCTCCAGGAGTCTCGCTGGGTGGGAGTCTGTCTGGTGTCAAGGAAAGGACTTGGTATTGGCTCAGGGAGACCTGGGCTTGCATCCTGCCTCTCATTAGGTGTGTGTACTTGAAGTGCCTAGGGTCCATCCCTATCTCTGCATTTTTATCTGGAGCCTGTGAAAAAGGATGAGTTCCCCACTCAGTGGTGCAGTGTTGAGGATGTAACAGGTGGACATTCTGTAACTCCTGTTTCCCCTGCCTCCATCCTGCAAAGATATCCACTGGAGACAAAAGGAGAAACAAGCATCGCCTGCCCTCTGCCAGTCAGCAATCATCTATTGACCCCCCCCACCATGTGTCGGACACAGGACAGAGAAAGGAAGTAGCACCAACACAAGCAACTGGAACAGATGTGCCCTAGGACAAAGGCAGAGGACAGAAGGGGCAGGAGGAGGGAAGGGGTGTCAGTCTGGGCTTGAGCAGAGAAACCCAGCCTGCAGGAGAAGGACTCTGAACTGTATTGCAGGGAATGAGCGTGTGTGCTGTGGGCGATGGCAAGGCCATCTGAGCTCTGCTGGAGCCTGCAGGAGGGGCAGACAGAAGTCTCGGGCACAGCCTGAAGCTGTTGTCTGCAGCAAAATTTCAGGCTGGAGTATCGCTCAGGGGCTGAGCATTTGCCTAGTGTGAGCAAAGCCCTGCACGCAACCTCCAGAGCTACAAACCAACAATAACATAACCAAGTTTTCTTTTCTTCCTGGGAAGCCTTGGGTCTGTTCTGAAATTCTTTCAGCTTTGTGGATCACCCAGGTAACCAAGGGTCACCTCTGTTGTTGCAAGGCAGCTGACTGTGGACCTCAATCTTGTCCACGAAACACCTGCACAGCAACCTGGGTTAACGTTAGATCTCACACCAGAGAAGGGCAGCCTGGCCAGGTGGACGCACGGGACCAGAGCCAGCCATGCAGGGCACAAGGAGGCACAGGGGAGGGCAGTGGGCAAGGTCAGCTGGAGTTCAGGCGGGGGTGGGAAGCACCCCAGGGAGCCAGAAGTGTGTCTGCGAGGTGGGAGCACTGGGAGATGTATTAAATGAAAAGGGACTGGAGTAAAGGGATGGCTTCATAAACGACACTAACAAACATAGTGCGTGTTTTTAGAGGTGTCATCATGACATCCATGGAACAACATGGAAAATTCCCACAAATTCACATAACCCCCCACCAGAAGATGGTGGAAAGTGGAATCTGGGAAGAGCTGTGTGGAAGGACCAAACTCTGGGAGGTTTTAATAATTATTTTTGAATGTTTCTTTACTGCAGTAATTTTTGTAAGGGAGATTTTGTTTTGAGGAGCGGGAGTGGTAGGATGTCAGATAAAACTGCTTCTTATTAAAGCTACAAAACCCAATGTGGTTGCCAAAGATTAAAACTAGACCCATATCTTTCACCATGCACTAAACTAAATTCAAAATGGATCAGAGATCTAAATATTAAAACAGAAACATTAAATCTGCTGGAAGGTAGGATAGGTAAAACCCTTGGAGACATTGGTGTAGGCAAAGACTTTATGAATAAAAACTCAACCGCACGGGAACTATCCCAAAGAATCAACAACTGGGATCTCATCTTATTAAAAAACTTTTGCACAGCAAGAGAAACCACCAACAGAGTGAAGAGACAGCCCACAACGTGGGAAAAAATGTTTGCCAGCTGTTCCTCAGACAAAGGATTACTATCGAGAACATATAAAGAACTCAAAAAAATCAGACCTCCCAAATTTAAAGACCCACTCCAAAAATGGGCATCTGAGATGAATACACATTTCTCAGATGAAGAAATACTAATGGCAAATAAATATACAAAAAAATGTGCAACATCACTAGTCATTCGAGAGATGCAAATTAAAACAACACTGAGATTCCATCTCATCCCAGAAAGAATGGCTACTATAAAGAAATCAACTAATAACAAATGCTGGAGGGGCTGTGGGGAAAAAGGAACCCTTCTTCACTGTTGGTGGGAGTGTCGACTGGTACAGCCACTGTGGAAATCAGTGTGGAGATTCCTCAAAAACTAGGGTTGGAGGTCCCATTTGACCCAGCTATTCCCCTTCTGGGTATCTTCCCAGAAGAATTTAAAACATCGTACCACAGCGATATATGTGCACCCATGTTTATAGCAGCACAATTTGTAATAGCCAGATCTTGGAAACAACCCAAATGCCCATCAACTGAGGAATGGATAAGAAAGATGTGGTATTTTTATACAATAGAGTACTATTCAGCCGTAAAGAAGGATAAACTGGAGACTTTTATAGGTAAATGGATGCAACTCGAGAAAATACTCATAAGTGAAATAAACCGGACACATATGTGTAAGCATTGTATTGTCTCTCTAGTATGAGAAACTGAAAGAGTAAATAAGATCCAAAATGTACAATAGACATGGTGAATCAAAAAGAAACTGGTCAAAAGGAAAGAGAGACTGGGATGGGGGAATAGGGAAAAGAAAGAAGAGAAAGGAAAAAAAATTGTATTTATATATAAGATGGTTAAGATAGATACACTACCAATTTTACTTAGTTCATTGAAGAGTAAGGTTTGTGCCAATAATGTTTGGACAATTGAATGCTAATGTCTGATATCCTGAATAACTAACTTAAAGATAACAATACGTAATGCATTAACCATTGTTACCCTCCTATTACGTTGTTTTGAAAATTTGTTCTTTTTTTATTTGTTTTGTTTTGTTTTTTCTTTTCTTTAAAAAAAAAAAACCCAATGTGGGGAAAAGAAACAAAACATGCGGAACAGAATAATCTAACCACAGTGAACAGGGAATGATAAAGATTAAAAAGGTCCAGGTATCTGAGGGTAGACAGAGTCAGGACAGTGGCCTTTCTATCCCCTGCAGAAGTCAGGATGGGAGAGGATGCCCTGTGCCCTCGTGTTTCCAGAACGTTCCTTGCCTATGAAGTGTACAAATGCTGAAAGGGCCCCACTGCGCGTGTCTGGGATTGAACCTCAATTTCGGGTCAGCTGACTTTGGGAGCGCAGAGGATGGAGGCTGCCTTCCCAGAACCCTGTCTTTTCCCCTCAGGCAGCTCTGGTCTTCTTCGCAGAGCAATGGAGAAAGGGCTGCTGGGAAACCTGGCCAGGCTCCCTGTGCTGCTGCGGCTGACGAGGCTTAGGAGGCACCGTGGTGTGTTTCCCTGCACCTGCCACCCCGCCTCTGTTTGTGCACTGTAGCCTGAGGTCTACCTGGTGACAGTTTCTAAACAGCACCCTGACTTGGTACCATGTAAATCAGGTGTTAGAGAAGAACATTAATCATCCGGGTGTTGGAGAAGGGGACTTGGGACCACGGTTGTCCTAGCTCAGGCCTTGACTCCAGCTTGCCGGGTAGACTGGGGCACTTGACTGAATTATGGAACTAATGTTCAAGAGACTGGAATTGCAAAGCACAGGTAGACATGATGGAGGCTGAGGTGAGAAGATGAAGGAGGTAGGGTCCTCCACTCCTAGACTAAATATAATCACGCACACACACACACACACACACACACACACACACACACACACTCACAGAGCACTCACTGAGAGGAGAGCCAAAAGCAATGGAGAAAATCCACCCTTGGACCATGCACAGAACCCCACAGTCTCCAGGGTCCCCTGGATGGGCAGCAGGGGGTTCTCAGAAACACCTGCCTCTCCATCCAGCTGTGAAACCAGTGTCAAATCCTTAGCGGGTCTGTGAGCAGGAGAGCAGCGCAGGAGGAAGAGATGCCCCCTAAATAGTGCCCTGCTCAAATGTAGCTACTGCCTTCGTGGTGCAGGGTGGCAGCTTAGAGCTGGGACCCGTTGACTACATGCTTCTGCACTTGACCTGCATTAAATTATCTGCTCTTCACAGCAGCGGGAGGACATGGGGACTCTTATTCTATACCGTTATACCCATGTGATGGAAAACTATAGCAAGTGTTTACATTTGAAACAAATGTGTTACAGTAAAAGACACATTGCCATGAATCCCCCTCAAAATCCTCCCCCTGGCTTTAAACACACTTATCCCATCATTCTTGCCACTTTCTGAAGCAGTTCTGGAAGCCCTCTCTTGTGAGTGTCTTTAGTTTTACTGTCCTGCCTGCCTAGATGTCCTGAAGCAACTCAAAACATTGACCTTTCATGGTTGTTTTGACTTTGGAAAAGAGCCACAAGTCACCCATGCCAGATCCAGTGAACAAGGTGGAAGAAGACTGTTATGGCTGTGTCTCGATGTCCCTCAAAGCCTCATGCATAGGTGGGGCTTCTCCAGAGGTGGCTGAATCTAGAATGTGTGACTGATTCATGGTGCAGTGCTAGGATTAAGGGTGCTAAGAATCAGGCTGTGTGATTACTGAATCAGCCCACTGATTGGTTTGGCACCGCCCTAATCCCCTAAGCTTATATAGAATATAAAAGGGGCAGAACGAAGCTGCTAAGGTCCCTTGCTTGCTTCTGCTCTCTTCTGCCTGCAATAAACTGTTTCTCCTCCATGATGCCCCTCTGCCATACCACCCTGCTTTGGAGCCAGCCAACTATGGACTGAAACATTTACAAACTGTAAGCCAAATAAACCTTTCCTCTTTTAACTCTGAGTGTCAGTTATTTTATCTCAGCAATTAGAAAAGGGCATACTGCCATGTTTTTATGAGCCTGTCTTTCCATGGCAAGCAGTGGCAGTATTCATTACATTTTTGATCAGGCTTTGTAAAGACAGTCATGAAGGAGGACACCAGAACTGCTTCAGAAAGTGGCAAGAAAAATGGGATAAGTTGTTCAAAGGAGGGGAATTTTGAGAGGGTTAATGGCAAGATATCTTTTATTGTAATAAAAATTTTTTTTTTGTGGGTACCGGGGGGTCGACCTCAGGACCTCGCGCGCCAGGAGGCGCCCGTGCCACTGAGCGATATCACCGGCCCTTTTTTCGTATGTTGGTTCCGGGAATCGAACTCGGGCCCTCGCGCTTGCCAGGCAGGTGCTTAAGCCGCTGAGCCATCTCACCGGCCCAATAATAAATTTTTTAAAATTTAGCTATTTGCCATATATTTTGATCCCCCTTATTAAGAAAAATGAGGTTAAATGGTGAACTCCATGGAGGAGGACTCAGTCTAAGGTCTGTTTCTAGAACCCACCTGCCAGACTGATCCAGGTGTCATTCAAGTCCCCAGCTAATGCTTTTGGGCTGTGCTCCCCACATGTGACATTCGTTTTCACAGGTTCTGCCTTAGCTATGTCACCTGCATAATTTTTTTAATATCAACTTATTTTTCAATTATAACTTCATGTCGCCAAACTTAAACGGAAAATTGACTATCATTTGCCATTTTAAAAGAAAGAACAGTAAAAATATCAACAATCTGTAAAAGTCTGGCTAGGCGCCAGACATGCAGTTATTTCTGTAGCTCTCACAGGACACTGCGACCGAGAGATACGTAAGGAAAGAGATTTATTTGGGCTCGCAGTTCTGGAGGCTGGAAATCCAAGATTGTGGGATCCTTCTGAGGTCAGGGCCCCCATGACCTCATTACTTTGATCTGTGCCTGGCACCCAGCACACGGTGAGCAATCAGAAATGTGTGCGGAGTGCAGGGCTCTGCAGGCTCCATCTCCCTCCCCAGTGGAGGAGGCTGTGTCACGGTCCTCACACGCCACCTAACCATCTCTCCACCCTCGTCAGCACCAGAAAAGCCTCACTCACGTCCCACCCTGAGTCCAGATGCCCTTGAGCTGGAAGAGGCTAATGCTCCTGTCTCTGCATGAAGATCCTGTACCCACCGCAGCCTCCATCGGGTGAGTCAAAGGGAGCCTTTGGGTTACTCATTAGCCTGCACAACTCCCTGGATTGCTGGGCCGTCAGCCCCCAGGTGAGATGTGAAGGAGCAGAGTGTTCAGCCCAAAGATAAAAACTCTAGAGTGTTCCAGCCCCTCTGGGTGGGTTGTCCTGTGGGACTGGGGAGAGACGCTCCCAGTTGTCATGCGCCAGCTGAAATGAAGGTAAGGATTCAACCTTGAAGTCAGCACCCAAAGGTCAGACCCAGGTGCAAGTTGCTGCGGAGACAAGGTGTCTCCCACATGGAGCTGACAGTGGGTGGAACCAGAGCCCGCTAAAGAGAGAACAGGTCAGGGGACTGATCCAGACATCAGCAGGGGAAAGGGAGGCCGGACCAGAAGGAGCAGAGTTGGGAGGACACGGGGGAAAGCCTAGCATGGTGTCTCCATCCTGCGGCAGGCGTAGCCAGCCACATGGCCATCTCAGCCAGGGCTGTGGGGCACTGACCCCATAGCTCCTAACTTAGGACTCACTAGGCAGCCATCTGGTGACTCTGCGGCTTCTCAGAGCCAGCTCTGGGCCATGCTGTCAGCCCACTGGCTGAGAAATCACCAAGTAGCATCTGGTGCAGTACTTCTGTCCCTAGCGAACTGGCCCAGGAGAGACACCGATTCCACAAGCCAAATGCTGAGGAAATGGGCCTTCTGTAGCTGCAGCCTGGGGGCCAAGGGTTGGACGAGGGGACTTCCAGAGAGGGGCCACTAGCTTCCGTGGATCGGGAATGCAGGGTGAGTGGAGGCAGCTGGTATCTGCGTCCCTTGTCTGGCCCTCAGCTGGCAGAGGCAAAGCTGGGGGCCAGAAGCAGCGGATGGCTTCTCTGGGGCCACTTACTCCATGTCCAAGGTCACAAGTTGCTTCCTGTCCATGTGGCTACTTGCGGGTCCTCCCAACATGGTGGCTGGCTTTCCCAGGGGGACCAATCCAAGAGGCCAAGGAGGAAGCTGCAGCGCACTTTATGCAGCAGCCTTGGAGGTCACACATTGTCACTGCCACCACTGATTAGAAGCAAGTCACTAAGTCCAGCCCACACTCAGTGGAAGAAGAATTAGGCTCCTCCTCCTGAAGGGAAGACTATCAAAGAATTGTTGCACATACTCAAACCATCACACCACTAATGAGATCTTTCTGTAGCATACTTCCTGTCCCCTTTTCCCTTCCCTAAAATCCTCAGGGGCGCAGCCTCACTTCCTAGGCACCCCATGCACACCATTCTTGTTCCTTTTCCCAACCTTGCCACTTGCCCACCTGCCCTCTCCAGCATCTGGTGCTGCCTGCCAGGACCCTTTGGCAGCAGCCTCCTGCTTCCAAGACCTCTGTTTCCCCTGCCTTCTCTGCCCTCTTCTTCCATTCCTGTCCAAATGTTCCTCGCCCTTCAAGACCCACCTCCAAGGTCATCTCCGACCTCATCTGCCCGCCCCACCTGGTTCTGCAACTGTGCCCCCCCTGCCATGCACTGGACTCATCACACACTGGGCCATGCTGCAGAGCAGGGCAGGGACGTGGGATTCCTCTCCGCGTCCCGTCCCCATGCAGAGCTCCCAAAACCTCTCCAGACTTTGAGCAGCGAGTAAATCACAGGCCCCAGCCTGGCTCAGGATAGCCCAGCTGTCCTGGTAAGCAGAGGGGCTTTTCCTGGGAAACCCCAGAGGCAATGAGCAGAACCACCCTGTAATGTGTTGCTCAGCTCCTGGGCTGGAAATCCTCCCAGCCATGAGCTTCCCAGAGGAGCCTCTTTCCCTCTGCCACCCCTCACCCCAAGCCCCATGGGCACAGGGGGCAGGCCAGGTGGGCCTCCCTCTGGGTATGTGCTTTGGGCTTTTCCTTGTATCTTCACAACTGCTCTTTGATTTGAACCTTGCCACTGCCAGGCAAGGAGAGTCAGGAAGAGCATTACACTACTGCAAAGAGCAAAATGCAAACTCAGAGAGGTCAAGATATTTGCTCAAGACCACACAACTGGGATGGAAACCCACATCTGCCAAGCGCTGTGCCTGTTTGCTGCAGGTAGAGACCAGTTAGCAAAGACTTCTAGAGAGTGGCCTAATCCGCTGTTCTGAGTCTCGCTTGAGAGTGAAGGAGGAGTGGTGGCTAGTGATGAGGTCAGGGACGCAGAAGCCAGAACCTGCCAACTTTGGTACTAAAGTCTGATGTTGGCTGTTCTAATACACAACAAAAGTAAATGAATCCTCATGTTTATTGAACCAAATGCAGAGCTTGGAGCTTCTTGCACAGTGCCTTGTATCTCCAGCATAATCTTAAGAAGTAGATTTTGTTATTCCCATTTTTCTGGTTAGTCCAGGTTCAGAGAAGGTAACCGAGCTGATAAGTAAGGGAACAAGGACTTGAACCCAGGAAGGCCCTCTGGCTCCTAGGCCCCACCTCCCTCTACATCACACATCCTCCCTGGCAGAGGGTGCAGAAATACATTGCTACCCTCTGCCAGCAGCAGCCAGCTGTCCAGGGAGACAGCTGTGGGCAGATGGGCCATGTCCCCAGGCCCAGGCTGGAGTCTCCCCATCCAGCGTGATTGTGGTTTTTCTTCTCCTGTTAATTTCTCAGGGAGCGGTGTTTCAATGAGGAAGGAATGTGTTGTGCACCCTCTCCTCAGAGAAGCTTCTGGGCCCCAGATTGCTGATTGTCAGTGTTGATGATGGATGCTGGCCCAGAACCATCCTAGGGAGCTTTAAGATGAAGCAATGAGGTCTCCATTTAACCCTGCGGTGGAGGGGGCTCCCTGAGACCCGAGGGGTCAAGAGTTCCCCAACCTTCTATCTGGGGAGCCAACTGCTGAGCAGCTGGGCTGCCCTGTCCCCCGCAGCTTCTGCACCAGTTGCTTCTCCTTCTGCTTGTGACTTCGATGTGTAACAGCCTCTTTTCCACTTTCTTTCAGCACTGCGATGTTCAACATCACCTCGCAAGCATCAGCTCTGAACGGAACCCTTGCCCAGGGCAGCAGCTGCCCTGACACCGAGTGGTGGAGCTGGCTCAATGCCACCCAGGCCCCCTTCTTGTGGGTCCTGTTCTTGCTGGCCACGCTCGAGAACATCTTTGTCCTCAGTGTCTTCTGCCTGCACAAGAGCAGCTGCACAGTGGCAGAGATCTACCTGGGGAACCTGGCAGCGGCCGACCTTATCTTGGCCTGCGGGCTGCCCTTCTGGGCCATCACCATCGCCAACAATTTTGACTGGCTCTTCGGGGAGGTCCTGTGCCGTGTGGTGAGCGCCATGACCTCCATGAACCTGTACAGCAGCATCTGCTTCCTGATGCTGGTGAGCATCGACCGCTACCTGGCCCTGGTGAAGACCATGTCCATGGGCCGGATGCGCGGGGTGCGCTGGGCCAAACTCTACAGCCTGGTGATATGGGGCTGCACACTGCTCCTGAGCTCGCCCATGCTGGTGTTCCGGACCATGAAGGAGTACAGCGAGGAGGGCCACAATGTCACCGCATGCGTCATCATCTACCCGTCCCCCACCTGGGAGGTGCTCACCAATGTCCTCCTGAACCTGGTGGGCTTCCTGCTGCCCCTCAGCATCATCACCTTCTGCACGGTACAGATCATGCAGGTGCTGCGCAACAACGAGATGCAGAAGTTCAAGGAGATCCAGACGGAAAGGAGGGCCACTGTGCTGGTCCTGGCCGTGCTGCTGCTGTTCGTTGTGTGCTGGCTGCCGTTCCAGATCAGCACCTTCCTGGACACGCTGCAGCGCCTGGGCATCCTCTCCAGCTGCTGGGACGAGCACGTCATCGACATCATCACGCAGATCAGCTCCTACTTGGCCTACAGCAACAGCTGCCTCAACCCGCTGGTGTACGTGATCGTAGGCAAGCGCTTCCGGAAGAAGTCTCGGGAAGTGTACCACAGGGTGTGCGGGAAAGGGGGTTGCGTGTCCGAACCTGTCCAGACGGAGAGCTCTATGGGAACACTGCGCACATCCATCTCAGTGGACCGGCAGATCCACAAACTGCAGGACTGGGCAAGGAGTGGCAGCGAGGGGACGCCACCAGGGGTACTGTGAACGTGCATGAGGACTGGCGCACAGTTGCTCTTCAGCATGAGCCCAGCAAGGAGCAGAAGACATCCCACATGACCTTGGGCAATGAGTTGGCATCTGTGGGAAAGCCCAGGAGGTGATTCCTGCCTGCCCCGTTGCATGAGCAGGTCTGTGACAATGGGGTGAGCAGAGGCCAGTTGAGGCTCCCCTTGGGCGCCCTCCACTGTTATTAGTCTTATTGCTGCCACTCCTGGGCCAGCCTGCTCCTTCCTAAAAGTGGAGGGGACCTGGGGCAGGGACGAGAATGACTGAAGGATGTGGTATCCCTCCCTGCCCTGGCATGACTGCTCGAATCTCCAGGAGAACTGCCACCCAGCTTTGGTGCTGTGACTGAGGGCACACGCAGCACCTGGTGGAATGTTTGTTCTGGTGTTCATTAACCCATGCAGCTCAGACATAACTTTTCAGTTAAATTCTGAGGGGTCCCTGATAAGAACCTAGTGACCAGGATTCCATGGCTCCTCTACCCTGTGAAAAAAAAGACCCCCATAGGCACCCACTGTGTACTTTCTTTATATGCAGCACCAGACACTGGGGAGAGATAATGCCGTACCGATCTCAAAGGAGCTCAGAAACTCCATGGGAAGAGGAGGCCTGCGGGCAGGCAAGCACCAGCAGGCTGTCTGTTCTGCTACGCCATGGCCAGTACAGAGCCCGGGTCCCCACTCACCCAGAACTAAACGCACAATACCCTTGCCTCTGCCTCAGTTTCCCTTCTGTAACATGAGGTTGTGGGAGGGTTAAAGGTGGTAATGGGCATAAAAGGACTTTGCAAAGTGAAAGGTGCTGTGTAAATGTGAGGCATCCTTATGTACATGGAATTGGAATAAATTAATTATCAGGAAAAAACACTGAGGTTCCGAAATGGCTCCGTGGATGAGAATTGGCATGGGTGCAGAAGGTGGAAGACGGTGCCAGGAGCAGGCAATCCATCCCTCTCAGCCCTCTGCCTCTCCTCCCCGTCACCCCACACACGCATGAGCACATGTGTGCACACACACACACGTGCATGCGCATGCACATGTTTAGGGAAGGCCCTCCCATGTTAGGATTGTGATGAGGCTGGAAGAGATTCCTGATGGGACCACTGCGCTTGGACCCTGGCTTGCTTCACCTGGTCCCTCTCTTCAGCTGGTTTATTTGACTGTGGCCCAGGGTGACCCAGAGAAGAGCTTAAGTAGGAAACAGTGCAGAGTGCCCAAGGGAAGCAGCCCATCGGTACCCCAAAGCATTGCTTCCAGGACTAACTTCCCTACACAGCATCGGTGAAGGTGAGGCCTGTGTCCACCTGGGCTGCCTGGGCCAGGGCACGCATGACCCTGAGGAGCCCTTGGGGACAAGGCATCCACAGGAGGAATAGCCTGCAGCTAAACAGAGATGGGAGAGCAACCGCCCCAGCAGCTTCCTGGGGCATCTGTTTCCCATTAGAGGCTGGGGAGAGTGGGGGGTCAGGGGAAGAAGGCGCAGCAGCATCAGCCAGGGGCAGAGGGGACAACCCGATTCTCCTCGGGGAATTCATTTATTTTTCTACTCATCTTAATAAGCTGCCTCCTGTGACCAGCACAGCGCTAAGCCCCATGGGGAGATGGGAAGGAACATGTGGCTCAGGCTCCAACATCAAGCCACGTAGGACCAAGGTTGCTCAGGATCAGCAAGCTCAGGAGAGACCGGAAATGAGTATTCGGTAGCCGGCTCTGTCCTGAGAGACTAGACTCAGGCCTGGGGTGGCAAAGAGCCCCTATATCAGACCAATCTCGCCCTGAATATGATCACAAAAAGGGCCCTCCAAAATTCCTTTCTCTCCCCACCCACCCATTCCTCTGTCCCAATAAACATACAAACATACACACTTGTGGCTGGAGAAAGAAAATAAGTGACTTGAGAAGAGGGACCTGCGTAGTGTGAGAACAAAGCCCTCGATCATGCACCCAGAGTGAAGGGGGCTGCGTTTGGCATGTGCACCCCATCACAGCAGAGGGTACGATGGTCGGAGTTCTGTGGTGGGCCCCTTCATGGTCACTTTGGGGCTGCCCATGGTCTGAGGGTGCCTGGGTCTGAGGGTTGGGGGCCCCGGTGCTGTGCGATGATCCCCTGATCAAGAACCGTGTCCTTGAAAGACCGAAGAGTTGTGGCATTGTGAGGAGGAAGCAGCCCGCGTACCAGGAGGAAAGGGGGAGCCATGCCAACACCTGTCTTTCCTGAACAGCATAATAAATGGAGGAGGAGTTTTTACGTAGCTCTTTCCTTTGCTATAATTCCTGAAATCCCTGCATGTTGTCTCAGGGACATTGCCTTGGGCAACTGGAAGGCTTATGGGGTGGGAGACTCATTTACTTGCTTGATCTTATGTCATGTAGGTCAAGGGTCTCCAAACTTTTGCAATTTTGGATCCTTATAAGTGGGGAAAAAAAGACCCAATATGTACACTTGGGTACTCAAACATATGCTCTAAAACGTATTTGGTAAGTAATGTAAGAAAAATTCAGGAAAATGTTATACATTTCCCGCATCCTACATGCCTCCATGGATTACTCATTACCGAATCTCCACCAGGTGCCCAGGAGTCTTTATGAGTTCCTAGAATCACAGAGATGGCAGTGATTCAATCACTCCTGCATACGACATGTATTTACTGAGCACTTACCATTTTGGTCTTCCCTTCAAATTAGGAGTATCCACTACAATGTCCAGATAAAAAGCAATGGGGAATTTTTTGTCCATTTCATTTTGGGACCATTTTGTTAGTCATGATTTGTTTAACATATCATTCACTGATTCGTTAAACAAAACTAGCATTCTGTGTCTCCATAAATAGCATTGCTGATCCATGCATCCACTCACACATACCAGAAACCCGGGCTCACTGTTCCATGCACTGTCTTTGCCATCTTTCCCCACAAAGAGTTCAGCCCCTCCTTAGATTCTATCCCCAAGGGCTTCCTGGATCTGTCTGCTTCTTTCTGGTTGCAGCCATCATTTCCGTGCCCCTCTACTATCAGCAGTGACCATCTCCAAATCCTTGGTCTCTGTTATAGCTTATATCTAGATGTCCCCCCAAAGCCCCATGCACTGATACATAGGTGGGGCTTTTGGGAGGTGGCTGGATCATGCGTGTGTGATATTGGATTCATCCATCGATTGATGTAGCATAGTTCTTGGTGTAGATAATGGAAAGGCCCACCCTGGGTGTGGGTGGCACCAACCAATAGGCATAAAAAGAGAATAAAAAGAGGAAGAGACTCACCGTTTCCTGCCTTCCCTGCCATGGACTGTTTCTTCTCTACCATGCTGCCCTGCCTCAGAGCCAACTGACTATGGACTGAAACCTCTACACACTGTGAGAGGTTTCCTCCTTTAACTTGTGGGTGTTGGGTATTTTGTCCCAGCATTGAAAAAGTAACTAAGACAGTCTCCTTTGTGCATCTGTAAGAGCACAGGTGCACCAGTAGGAGGCCATGAACATGAAGAACAGAGGCAGGCGCTATGGCATTAGGGGTGGAGGGATGTGTTTCCCCTCCCAGCTCTGCCCTGGTCTTTATTTGCTTGTGGCTTCCACTCTGTCCTTCATCCTCACTGAGTCCACCTTTCCTCATCTGTAAAATGTCATCTACATCACAATCATTAACAAAATGATTGTAGGAAGTGTTCAGCACCATGCCTGGAATACAGTAGGCACTGAACATGTGCTCACTGTGGTTATTGGGATAGGGATGAGGGTGTGGGAACGAGGGCACTGTCCTAGGAGAACCCTGGGTCCTGGGCCTCAGAGAACTAAGCTAGGAAACCCTAGGCCTTATGAGGACAGTGGTTCAACTGATTATATTCTGGCTGTATGATGTTACCAAAGAAATACACATTTGATAGAAACCACATTTTGAATCTAATTTTTCTATAGTATATGGTCCCATCTTCTCTTGGTGCTGGATACCTGCAGTAACTGCAGCTCCCAGGCAGCCCTGAGATGATAAGAGGAAATGACTGACAGTCTGCAGTGTGCTGTGCTCCTAAAGTGGTCGATGAACAGGGTCGTTGCATCCAACATGCCCCTCTTGGGATAAAGTTCCACATCCATATATGGGCCCCCTTCCTCCCTGCCTCTACTTCCCTGTTCATTCTCCCCAAGTGCTGGGACAGATCCCAGGAGGCACTGAGTTCTCCCTCTGGCCTGAACCCTTCACTGAGCACCCTGAGCCAAGAGCCTAAAGCAACTCCCTTGCCCAGGGGAGAGAGATGTGGGCGTGATGTAGCGTTTGTTGAGGACACAAGGAAGTCTCAGTCCTGAGGAAACCACGTGGCTGGAACCCAGAGCAGCATTCTCGGCCAGCAGAGTGTGGCCCAGAGCCTCCCACCCACAGCCAGCCCTGCTGGGCTCCACAGCCTCAGGGAACCGAGCAAGGGGTCTGGCTCCTGAGTCCACCCTGGCCATCGGGGTGAGGACCGAGGGCAGATATGCACACGGGGTGCCACTGACCCCTGGGAGTCCACACTCGGGATGATGGCACTGCGCTGTATGGAGCCACTTGAGTGCTATCATGAGTCAGTGCCGTGCCCCAGCCTCTGTTACCCAATCCCTGCCCCACTGCAAAGACTTCCGCAGCCCAGGAGGATGTGGGGGTCGAGAATGAGCAACAAAGGTCAGAGTTTGGCAATAGCCATGGCTGAAAGTTTGAGTTTGTTGGTGGTTCTGGGCTGAGACTGGGCTTGGTCAAAGGCCCCTCAGGACGTTTCCTACTGTGTTATGCACTGGATGGACTCCCCCCACCCCCCAGCAAGGCAGTGTGCTGGGGACCTCCACTTCCTGGGTGGGGAACTGGGGCCAGAGAGGACAGGAACTTGCTAAGCCACACAGTTCTTAAGGAGGGTGCTGAGAAGCTCTGCCTGCTATGGGGGACACACGTGTGACAGGGGACACAAACTGCCGCCGAGGAGCCCTCAACACAGCTGTTTCTAAGAAGTGCTTCTCGGCCGAGGCTCAGACTTCTTTTACCACAACAAAAATCTATGCCCCTTCTAGGCCTTGTGCATGCAGATAGCCCCAGCTTAAGATGGTTCTGCTTAGTTTTTGGACTTTACATAGTGCAAAAGCAACACACCTTCAGTACAAACCGTGAGTCCAGTTTTGGGTGCTGTAAAGATTAAGTGAGATAAAGCCACTGAAGGGAGTTAAACCATGTCCCCCAGGAAAATGCACACCCACTTGGAATTTCAAACTGTGATTTTTATCTTGGAATAGGGTCTTTGCAGGAATAAATAATGGAAAAGGAGGTTTTATTGGATTAAGATGGGCACTAAATCCAATGACTGGCATCCTTAGAAGAAGGGGTGAGGACCACAAAGACATGTAGAGAAGACGTAAGGGGGAGGAGACAGAGACGGTGTGATGCTCTGTGGGCCAAGGAAGGTAAAGGACACTTGGAGCCACCTGATGCCAGGTGAGGCAAGGGGTGGCTTCTCCCTCAGAGCCCCAGGACACCCCAACTCTGGGCTCTGGCCTCCTGAATAGCTGGGGAGGGAAGGCTTCCAAGAGAACAAGATATGCCATCCCACAGAATTTTAGGGCCTTTTCCCAAGCAGAGGCCATCAGGCCTTCTTCAGTGTCACACAGCACACTGGGTCAGCCCAGGCCCCGGAGCGTGTACCACAGGCCTGATGGCACCAGGACCAAACCCCTGCTTTGCAGAGCCTGGACCTGGGCTGCCCTGCATCTCTTTTCACCCCAGGCCAGGCTGACTCAGGGTGCCTCAAACCAGGTCAGACAGAGGCCAGGAGCCCAGCTTCGGGCTCCCAGATGGCCCAGACACTTCTCTACCTGGTGGGAGGTTGTTTATCGACGCCCCTCCACCCCTCTCCAGGTGTCCAGGCACCGCACCCAAAGCACTCTCTCTACCCCCTCCAGTTCCCCAAGCCTCCAAGCTGCCCAGCCTCAGGACCTTTGCTTATGTTGTGTCTGCTGCCTGCATCAGCTGCTCTTACTCTACAGCTGGGCTCTTCTCATGATCCAGGGCTCCGCACAAATTCCCCCAAGTTCGAGTCCTCCCAGCATTCAGTGTCTGGAGCGCGGCACCCTGCTCTTCATAGACCCGACTATGTCACAGTGGAAGGA
The DNA here is from genome assembly GCA_028451465.1 of Erethizon dorsatum. Lineage (NCBI taxonomy): Eukaryota > Metazoa > Chordata > Mammalia > Rodentia > Erethizontidae > Erethizon > Erethizon dorsatum. The sequence goes on along the minus strand of CM051828.1, from coordinate 124,398,143 downwards.
AAGGCTGGGACTGTAGCCCTTCTCTGGCTGAAACCCAACCAGAACAGCAGAACCATCACAACGTCTGTGTGACTAAAACTGTCTCACCGCAGAGGCGTCTCCTGACAGGAAGGGGCTTTCCCCAAAGGCAAATGCCGGTTCTTCCCCAGACTTGCATCTTCTGCGGGTGCTTGGATTCCCCCCACACTCCTCTCCTCTTCCCTTCCTCTCCTCCTCCACCTCTTCCTCCTCCTTTTCTTGTTCTCGTTCTTCTCTTCCTCCTCCTCCTCTTCCTCCTCCTCTTGCTCCTCTTCTCTTCCTTCTTCTCTTCCATAATTTTTAGATCTCTAGCAACAGGAGAAAACTGCCGGAAAATTTGAAAGTGCAGTTAGTTCCACTGAGGCATCAGTCACAGAAGGCAGAAATGTAAAGAAAGGCCCGACTCTGAAGGGCGAGGAGCCCTTGTGTTCCAGACATCTGGGGGCAGCCCCTCCAGAAGCCAGAATGACAGCCTGGAATCCTGGCCTGGCTGCGTCCCCTCACAATGCGGGCATCTGGACACAGCTTTGTTTTAGGAATGGACGTAGCCATAGCCTCTGTGACTTTGCTTATAAGATCTGCTGCCCGACTCCCAAAGAAAGCCAGGAATTTCTCAGTTTCTGAAATGTGAGGTCCAGAGTGGTTCAACTCGATAGAAGCCCACTTACATGGAAGTTGCAATTCAGAGCTGCCAGAGGAGGTGAGGAAAAAGTACATCTGACCCCACTCAGCGCTGAGCGCTGTGTGAGTCAAACTCGTTCTGCGCTCACTGCTTGGACCACGGTGTCCTCACAGATGGGTTCTTGGCTGTGTACCCTGCATGAGCAAAATGCAGGAGTGGATGTGGAGCTTAGCTCCACACAAGCTGCCCCCGAATCCTCAGCCTTTGGGGGCCAACTGTGAGTGGGGAAATCGTCACTCAGTGCAGGCTGGTGCTTTGTGGGCACAGGGGAGTCAGGGAGCCAAAATAGGAACTCAGAGGCAGCATTGCAGGCCTTCCAGATGTTACACAGCAAAGAGGCGCTGAGTAACCTCTGCCTGCCCTCAAATCACAAAGGGAGAGGAGGGCCTGGGTTCCTCCCAACACCACTGGCCTCCTTTGTCTTAAAAGACTCGCTTTTGGGCAGCCCCTTGTGACCTCCCAGAGTGGAGGTGGTTTTATTTAAGGCCGCTGGCTGTGTATCCACAGAACAGCCAGAACAGAAAGCCACCGAGGACAGCTCTCACCCTCCCAATCCCAGCCGAAGCCCTGAGCTCTTTTATATTCTGTCTGAGTAAGTAAACAACGGTCCTTTCTTTCTCTGAGGAAAGTGGAATAGAAAAGGAGAGCATGTCTCGTAGGGAAGAATAAATAGAAAGCTTCCTTTTATACCTATATATTGGCAGAACATGTATTCTGTAAGTACACATGCTTAAAGAGGAAAATTCCACTTAAAATGTAAGAGATTGTATTTCATGCCTAGTGTGGGTTTAAATTGTTCTTTAGGACAGGAGGAGGAGGAGGGAGAGTGTTTGGAAGGGCTTGGGAAGTTTTTTTCATTTCACAGCCAAATCAAACTGTCATGTTGAATAAAATCATCAGGGCCTTGAGCGGATGCTCACCCATTACAATCTACAAATTCTCATTTACAAAAATCAGTCTCTCCGGGATGGCTGTCAAGATTTTGTAGGCCAGTAACTGCTCAGGTTAGGTATGGTTGGAAAGTAGCATCTTCTCAGGTGACCGGTTCTTATCTTCTGTGTCTATATTTCAAACGCCTTCCTCGTCCCCTGGCTGTTGAAATTGGAGTTCATTTGGAGAGGGCTAATGTGTTGGAGAAAATCATGATGTTTCCCAAGCAGCAGTGCCAGGGATAAAATGTGTGGAATTGAGAAAATAGAACACAGAAATGGCAGACACTTCATCTTTAGTACATAGGTCCGCTGTCCCATCTGAGTTTTCAAAGAAGCAAATATTATTACTAATAATGTGTTTAACTGTGGTTTGAGCACCTACTATGTGTCAGGTAAATCTCAGTGCTAAGGCTAGGAAGTGAAGAAAGCAGATTCCCGTCTCTGGCTAACTTTACCAACACAGGCAGCAGCTAGTGAAGATGACCCTGTCACACGGGTCATGGCCACACCCAGGCCCTGCAGATGGGGCTGGAGGCAGTGCCTGTTGGTGCGGCTGGGGTCAAGCTGAAGTCCCTGGAATCCCGGGCCAAATGCAAGTGTCCTATGGCTGCTGTAACGAATTCCCACACATTTGGTGCCTTGAACAACACAGTTCAAGAGGCCAAGGTTAAAGTCTAAGTGTCGCCAGGGCTGGTTCCAGGTAGATGTTGCTCCTTGCCTTTCCCACCTTCTAGAGGCCACCAGCACCCTCAGCTTCTGGCCCCACTTTCATCTTCAAGCTAGCAGGGTAGCTTTGTCATATTTCTCTCTGACCCCGAAACCCACCTCCTCCTTATAGCACTTGTGTGATGACATAGAGCCCATTCGGGCATCCCAGAAATGAGATAAGGACACAGATGCCTCAGGGAGTCAATATACTGCCAGTCTCACCTCCCTGCAGCTCAGAAGGGGCTGGGGCTTAAAGGTTTTGTGCAAAGTATACATTTATCATTAACTTCCTTGAAAACAGGAGCTGTCATTGAACATTTGGTTTTTAGCCTATCGTTGTGGGAAGAGTTTTTACAAAATTTGCAATCTGCCAGACAATAAAAGAGTTGTAGACACGTGGGCACTGATAAAGGACAAAGCCACTGTCGGGACAGCGTGCAGAGCACCGCTGTGCTCAGGGCTGGAACTGCATGGCCTCCACGGCCAGGCTGTTTCTCGAGTTTCCTGCCCAGCAGCAGCTAATCATCTTCTCCGACTGCCCTCTCCTTTGGTGACTTAATCCAGCTCGTGGCCTTAAATGTCACCCATGTAATCGACCATGACTCCCAGTGATGGATCCTTTTCTCAGAGCTCATCCCTGCACCCCAGATCTGGGATCTAATTGTGAAACGGTCACCCCACCTGATGCCTGCGTCTCCTGAGTTGGCTGCGGTGGGCACCCACTCACAGTCCTGTCTGTGCCTCAGGGGTCACCAAGGCTGGGAGGCATGGTCACCCTCAGGAAGGGTGGGGTCTCTTCCTGCCCTATCTCTCTCCATGGAAACCCATGACTCTAACCTGTGTATGAGGGAAGCAGGATGCGGGTCACTGTGTAACTGTGAATGTGGCCTGGCGTCAGTGCAGACTGAGGGTCACACCTGGCACTGTCACTCACCAGCCAGGACCCTTGGACACTCAGGTGACTTCCCTGAGCCTGGCTTCCTCATCCCCTGCATGGTGGCAAAAGTGGGCAGAACGGACAGACATCTGTGCCCTAGGTTTGAACCCAAGCTCTGCGACTGACCAGCTGTGTGACCTCAGACAGTGATGGGCGTCTCAGTGCTCAGTATGTGGGTGGGTCAGAGGGGGATGACAACAGCCCCCACCCCCAGGGGTGCTAGGAAGATTAAATGAGGAAATACAAAGATGTAATGGTGCCTGCAACACGCACCATTTCATGAAGTTTCATTTTTATTATTCTATTGCTCAAGTGTTTCAAGCCAAGCAAAAGAATATTCTTGTTCTGGAAACTTGCCACCCTGCCCCCACCCTGACCACCCTGCGGCCCAACCCCCTGGTGACAGCTCTCTCAGTAGGTCACAGCCACATCTCTGGGTCTGCTCCCCATTAGGACACAGATCACCATGGGCGGAGGATGCCGTCCTGTGTATTATCTTGTAAAATGCTGGCACAGAGTATGTGTCATTAAATGTTTCTTAAACTCGAATGAAATAATAACATGATCATTAATAAGACTATCCATCACCTTCCACTGAGTGCGTCCTCTCTGTGTCAGGCACCACGCTAAGCAGCCATAGATATTACTGCCAACCCTAATGGTAATTCCTCACCAGGGTGCAATGAGCTCCAACTTAAAAAGGAAAGAAAAAGGAAGTGGGTCTGAATAGCCCACACCAAGTGATTGCACCTGCCTTGAACTCAGGCATCAAAGCGCTGGTCCCTTCCCTTAAATGGGAGGTCAGCGAGAGCTTCCTCCAGAGCAGTGGTGGCAAACCTATGGCCTGCATGCCGCAGCCAGCTGTTCATTATTTTTTTTTTTTTTTTGTGGGTACCGGGGGGTCGACATCAGGACCTCGCGCGCCAGCAGGCGCCCGTGCCGCTGAGCGATATCACCAGCCCCTTTTTCGTATGTGGGATCCGGGAGTCGAACTCGGGCCCTCGCGCTTGCCGGGCAGGCGCTTAAGCCGCTGAGCCATCTCACCGGCCCAGCTGTTCATTATTATTGAAAGCTCTAAGAGGTTCGCCGTCACTGCTCTAGAGGACCAGATGGTAAATACTGTATAGCATGAAAATAGCCATAGACACTATGTAACTGATGGGTGTGGCTGTGTGCCAATAAAACTTCATTGGCCAAAACAGACTAGACTTGGAGCGACAGCCAGAGGTTGCCACCCCCTGTGTTACTCTCCACACTTGTCACTGCAGGTCACCGTGGATGGCATTCCAGGCCCTCCTAGAGCTCCAGTTGTCCAACCAGAGCCAGGGCCCCCATCCCAACACCACATCCTGCGATGTTGTCCCCGCAGCCTGGGACACGCTGCACAGAGCGTTGCCGACATTCATCATCACCATCTGCGTCTTCGGCCTCCTGGGAAACATCCTGGTCCTGTCCCTCCTCTTGCTGCCCCGGCAGAGGCTGAAGGTGGCAGAAATCTACCTGGCCAACCTGGCAGCCTCTGACCTCATGTTCGTCTTGGGCCTGCCCTTCTGGGCAGAGAACATCTGGAGCAGATTCAACTGGCCCTTTGGAGCCGCCCTCTGCCGCGTCATCAACGGGGTCATCAAGGCCCATCTGTTCATCAGCATCTTCCTGGTGGTGGCCATCAGCCAGGACAGATACAGGATGCTGGTGCACCCCATGGCCAGCTGGGGGCGCCGGCGGCGGTGGCACGCCCAGGCCATCTGCCTGCTCATCTGGGTGGCAGGGGGCCTCTTGAGTACCCCCACATTCCTGCTGCGATCCATCAAAGCCATCCCCGATCTGAACATCTCCGCCTGCATCCTGCTGTTCCCCCATGAGGCCTGGCACTTTGCAAGGATGGTGGAGTTAAATGTTCTGGGGTTCCTCCTCCCGCTGGCTGCCATCTTCTTCTTCAACTACCGCATCCTGGCCTCCCTGCGAGGGCAGGAAAAGGTGAGTAGGAGCCGGTGTGGAGGCCCCAAGGGCGGCAGGACCACGGCGCTGATCTTCACACTTGTGGCTGCCTTCCTGGTGTGCTGGGCCCCCTACCACTTCTTCGCTTTCCTGGAGTTCCTGTTCCACGTGCGTGCCATCCAGGGCTGCTTCTGGGAGGAGGTCACTGACCTGGGCCTGCAGCTGGCCAACTTCTTTGCTTTCATCAACAGCTGCATGAACCCAGTGATTTATGTCTTTGTGGGCCGCCCCTTCAGGACCAAGGTCTGGGAGCTTTATAAGCAAGGCGCCCCTAGAAGTCTCGCTCCAATGTCCTGGTCCCACAGGAAAGAAATCCTCCAGCTCTTCTGGAGGAGTTAAAACAACAGTGACCTGGGAAGCTTGGCTTCTTCATTGCTTCTTTCTGACATCATAAACACTATTGTAGAAGGCTGAATAAGAGCCACCGAAGATACCCAGGACCTGGTCCTGGAGCCTGTGAATATGCTTTATGGGGTAAGGAGGATCTTACTGACATCCAAACGTGGAGATGATCCTGGGTTATCTGGGGACCAATAAGATCAGAAGGACCCTTCTAAGAAGGCAGCAGGAGGGACAGAGTCATAGACAGGAGGACAGCAGCACAGGTCTGAGTGATACAAGAAAGTGGACCTGAGTCATGGTTTTCATGCGCCCTCTAGAGGCCAGAAAAGGCCACACACCTGATTCTCCCTGGAGCTTCCAGGAGCAACCAGCCCTGCTGACACCAACTTGAGCCCTTATCTCCACAATTGCAAGAGAATAAATTTTGTGTTACGTTATCGAGTTTGTGGTAATTTGTTATAGCTCCACAGGAAACTACTACCCGTGTCCAGTAAGGGTCTTTATTACATTTCCATTGGTCTAGAATTTTCTAGGTTGACTGGCAGGAGTAAGAGGTAGAGTAGCCAGGGATCCTATGCCTGAGGAGTTTACATCCTTCTAAGTAATTATGAGAAAGAACTGAGAGGCTGCACAAGCTCGCCTGCAACCCAGCATGGAGCGCTCAGGACAGAGAGGCATTGTGAAGGGCACAACTTGAGGGGAGTCTCAGCGAAGGGTGGAAGCCTGGCCTGGGGAGGGGGGAAGGAGTGGTGCGGGCACCCAGAATGCAGGGCTGGAAGGCCGAGGGCTGCACGGACCAAAGCAGGGGAGAGCGTTCTTAAATGCTGGCTGGTGGGCGCCTTCCTCCTCTCCAGATGCCCAGGGAGCCCCAAGCGTCTGTCTTCAAGGAGCTCCTGGCACAGGGACCATTGTTAGAAGAGTGTCACAGACAGGTGACAGAAGGGGATGTGAGCACAGAGAAGGGGTCCCATGTGGGTGGCCAGGGGGGCAGTTAGGCTTCCAGAGAAACTGACCTATAACCCAACCCAGAGAAGTGGCAGCTGGCCAAGAAAACGGGGAAAGGTATATTCCAGATACGGAAGCCAGCCAGACACAGGGCCAGGCAGGTGTTTAAGTTAGGAGGGAGGAGTTGGAGGAAGGTGAAGAATGAGCCAGTTATGGAGAGCTTGGGGCTGGAGGACAAACACATCGGGAAGGTGCACAGTGACCAGCAGCAGAGAGCTCACTAGGGAAGTGTGATAGGGTCCTGGGGCTCATTGAAGGTATAAAATGAGAACCTGTTGTGTGAATTTACTCTAGCTATGCCCCAAAGGTTTCCTGGAGATCAGGTCCAGAAAGGCTGACAGATTGCTCTGAAGCTGGGTTTTGCCAGGTACATGGCCATGGTTCAAGGGGTTGGACATACTCACCAGACTGTGGGGTGTAGCTGAAATACGGGAGGAAACGAGCAGAGGAGCGTGTTAGTCAGCTTTCCATTGCTGTAACAAAACACCTGAGGTAATCAACTTAATAAGGGAAAAGGTTGATTTTGGCTCACAGTTTCAGAAGCCTGGCTGCTTACATCCTGTGACAGCACAAGACATCATGGAGGGACATGTGGAGAAGATCTGCCCACCTCAGGGCAGTCAGGAAGCACAGAGAGACGGGAAGGGACAAGGGTCCCAATATCCCTTCAAAGGTACAGCCCAGTGACCTCACTTCCTCCCACCAGTCTACACCTCCCAACAGCACTGCTGGCCCAGCACCAAGCCCCTATGGGCCATGGGGGCCTCTTCAGATCCAAACTATGGCAGGAGGTGAGGACACTGAGTGACACTGGCACAGGTAAAGGACAGGGTGGGAGAAACCCTTGGATGGTAATGCAAGAAGGATAGAACATTGCAGCCACAGAGCAGAAATGTCTGAGTGGAACCTGCCAGATGGAGAGCCACTCTGTGCAAGGTCAAGTGTGGCCATGGCACAGGGTGGATGATGCAGAGGGAAGGTGAGGAGGGTGGGAGATGATGTGATCGAGGAACAGTGCGGTCATGGGATGGATGGGCTGTGCACCCCCAGTGGCCAGGACACTGCAGAGCCCCAGGGAGATGAGAGGGAGCCGAGGCCAGTGTCAGTTTCACGGGCAGGGGTAGGAGGTGCAGTGATCAGACCCCAAGACACTTGCTGGGGCCAAATGGGCAGCCCCACCCCTGCGCAGAATGGGCTGGTCTTCATGGAGAGCCACACAGATCCCAGAAAATGAGAAAGCCAGTGCTCCTGGAGCCTGTGACAGTCTGAGAAGCAGGGCCACCAGGACCTCAGGCGAGATGCTGGGGTCAGAGCTCTGGGCCCGAGGTTCCTGCAGAGCAGAGTGCGCTTCAGACCCCTGCACCTGGGTCAACCGGCAGGACCGGCCCGCGCGTGTGCCGACTCTGGACAGCGCGGTGCTTAGAAGCTGCGCTGGAGTTCATTCCGCATACCGAGATGCCACGGAGCAACCCAGACTCCAGCTTCTCCAGGACACGAGGAAGATCTAGCAACTCTGACCTGCAGTCACTCGTCCAGCAGACAGTGGGGACGTCACTTTGCCTGTCACTGCGCAGGCACCAAGAACACAGCGAACAAGAGGGGAGCACTGCTGGTCCCCTGGAGTTGAGCTTCTGGAGGTCCCTAGGCATGGACTTTTTGGTGCTGAGTGGCAGCGCCCCCTGTGGACAGGGCGCCATCTTGCCATTGTCACATTGCAGTTGAGTCTACAATCTCTGATGTCCTCCAGCTTCTCCGTTCACAGTCCAGGAAATAGAAGGCCTCGTGACCTGCACAGGCACAGCCAGAGAGGACCAAAACACCCAACGCAAAAAAAACTGTCCCTCATCTCATTTAATCTCAATTGCCTGTGGGCTCCATTTCCTGGAGCACATTTTCCCTAAAGGCAGAGGCTGGATACGCCAGGCTGGTCTGACTCCAAACCGGTGTGACTTCCAAGGCCCCAGGCACAGGCTGAGAAGCAGAGGCAGGAACGGGCAGGAGTAGAGAACTGGGCAGGAAAGTGGCAGCCTGCTGGCCCGTCACTGTGAGAACGGACTGAGCACGAGCTCTCTTCTTTCTCTGCATAAAGCCTCTGGCTGAGAAAAACCCATGCTGCAAGCTTCAAAAAGCAACCCCATGTTCAGGAAGAATGCGTTGCCTGAGAACTCACTCAGGGGCCTGCAGTTCAAGTGCAGACTGACAGCACGGACTCGGACAAGTCAGGCACCAGATTTATGGGGGCAGGACGAGTGGCAAAGGCCAGCGAACAGCCCGCGGCGAAGGGGGTCTGACGAATCTGCTGTGGGGAAGATCAGTGGTGCTCTGCAGACACAGAGATGCTCCCCCCGGTTCAGAGCACCAGCGCCTTGGGAGAAGGGCATGCCGTGCTTACCACGGATACGGCTGATGGGTCACCTGGCACGGTCCACACCTGGACCCAGGCCAACGCTGCACCTGGCCACTCACACCTGGGCTGAAGGGATGAGTTTGCAGAGGGTCCTCCCACAGCCATGGTCCAATGCCAACCTGGGCAGCACTTTCTCTCTGCAAAGGGCCACGGTGAGGTGTAGAGTTTCTTCCCCAGGCCACTGTCAGCACTGGGCCTGTCCTGGGCCTTGAAATCATGCGACCAATGGCCTTGTCTCCTCCTTACTGCTCTTAATGCTGGGTGGAAACAGCCTCCCCACGTACGCCGGCCCCCGACATCCACCACCCTGCCCATCCTGGGACTGAGCAGCTCAGGCCCTCCAGATCCCAGCCCCGGGAAACTCCCTGATGTTGCACCCACCACAGGCAGGGACTTGAGTCTCTGGAGGTGAGTCACGCCCTTGCTGAGGAGCAGGAGGGAAGCCGTCCAGGGACTGACCCTCACTGAACACTGAGCACTGAACTTCAACAGCAAGCAGCAGATGATCTAGGAGTCGGCGACGGTATCTTTTAAGGTATGAATTCAACACATTTTAATTTACAAAGGGTTTAGGGGCTGTGACCCACTGTAAGCTGAGGAGCAGCTGTGGGGCCTAGAGAAATAACAATGTGCAGACTGACCGGAGGCAGCGTCACATTTCTAATGTGAACTCCGGGACAGATTCCTTCCAAATGCACTGACGAACGACAAAATAAACAAGTTAGTTAAGGAGAAAGGCGACACTGCGGGGCAGCACTGTCTCAGTTACTTAATTTTTCAGAAAACTAGTTTTAACCTTCAACACATAAACCTTCCAGTCTTCCAAATGTGTTAGAAATATATAGTTAGTCACAGCAAAATTTACTAACAACTACATTTAGTCTCACCATTTCATATATTTGGATTAGTCCCACTTATACTTTTCCTTGCTATATAAATGCTTCTTTTTAAAGGCATATCTACATTTACCAAACGCACAAGAAATGTTAATGGTACAACTTCCACAACTAATAGAAATACGAGCTTCCTGATACACTTAACCGCCACGTCAGGAATTGTAACGATGGGTTTATAGACAATTAAAGATGCATTCTCTCTTAAATTCCAGATCCCTGGCTGGTGCTGGTGCTATTGAAGAGATCTCCCTGCCCTCAGTGGCCACCATGATAGGGACCCACGGTTCCCATCACTGAACCCCTGAGTCCTGATGCCTCAGGCAGAGGCAGGCGGTGGAACTGTGTTTAGTGACATTGCTCATCCCAGTTCTGTGGGTGCGGCTGTGCATTCACACATCAGTAAGGGCTGTGTTTCTGTGAGGCAGACTTCAGTTCTAGAGGACAGCTTTGAACAGACACCTGAGCTGCTCAAATGGAATGGTGTATCCACACCGTACTCACCAATAAGGAACAAACTCCTGATACTGCAGCCCCTGGGATGGAGCTGAAGGAAATTATGCTAAGTGAGGAAGACCAGTCTCAAGAGGGTTCATAATTTAGGATTCCACTTACAGAGCATTCCAGAAATAACTGATTTACAGAGATGGGAACACAGTGGGCTTCAGGGATTAAGGAGGGAGGCAGGAAGGGTGAGGATGGTTGGAAAAAGGCAGGACAAGGGCTCCCGGTGAGGGCAGTGCTGCATCTTGACTGTGGCAGTGGTCACACGAGTGTGCACAGGTGACAAAAATGCAGAGAACCAAATGCACATTCTCTCCCGAACCCCTATGACCTCCCAGGACGACCCTGTTCTTGGCTGTCTGCACAGAGTTCTCTAAAGACCATTCATATTTGCTTCGGATCAATTTTCTAGAATCCTTTCATTACCATTAAAAGATAAACCAAATCTCTAGCTTAAATGAGCTTCAAAATCAGAGATTGAAAAAAAAGCTGATATGGATTGCTAGACTACCATTTTTTCTTTCCTCTTTATTTTTGCAATTAAGACAAAAATAAAATGTTTCTAGCTTAAATTAGGTCAAATCAGAGAAGAAAAAAACCCAGCAGATTATATAACAAACACTTCTCCGACACCTGAAATTTCTAAAAGAACTAAGAATATTTTTAATACATTTAGGAAAATTACAACTACAAACAACTACAGAAATTTTTCCAAAAGGGCACTTTGTGATAAATTATATACTCAGGGTATTGATAGTTTCTTTAAAGTGCTTAACTTCTCTGCCTGGAGAATCACCTCTTGTTTTTAAAGGTCTTTAGTACGAATCCAGCGCTGTTGTAGGTGACACTGGCAAAGGTAGAACACGTGACATAGGCTGCAAAGACAGCCAGGCGCACCAGAAGCCAGTCCAGTAGGTTAGTAAGAGGCACCACTGCAGAGCCAGGAATTGGAATAGATTCATATCTCCTGTACCTTCCTTTGATTCTGCCGCACCTAAATGATAAAATAGGCATTATTTAGTCTCTGTCTTTTACAAAGAAGTCAGGTTGAAAAAACTCTCTGAATATAAATAATAGCATAAAAAAGCCCTCACTATGTTGTCAAATTGATTAACACACATACAGATGACTAATTCATTCACCACTGTTGTCAAAATTTTGTTTTGTCTTTTTGAGACAAGGTTTCACTTTGTAGCCCAGGCTGGCCTCAAACTCACAGGGATCCTCCTGCCGCAGCCTCCTGAGTGCTGGGATTGCAGGCATGTGCCTCCAGGCCTGGCTATTATTGATTTTAAAATTCCATTGCTGGTAATAAAACATATTGAGCACGGTTATTGGACAGTTATTTAACTACACAAAATGAGAGCACAAATAGACCTCAATTCTGAAACATAAATACTAATTTGTATTATGAAAATCTGATTAATGTTCACATTCAGTAACTCAAAACATGTTCTGATAAAAACAATTCTTTATATATGTTTTATGTTTCCAGATTTGGCTTCCAAATAAATATAATTCATATGGATCCCATGAGCAGAGGTCTGTGAAATGCAGTTGGGTGAGAGTGGAGAAGAAATAAAGAGAAAAGACTGGGAGAAAGAAAAGGGAAAAGAAGGTTGTTTCCATGTCTGATTAATGCTTTATTAAATATATCAATGCTGTTTTTTCTAACTTGCCAGTTATAAAACAGATAAACTTCACTTACTCGAATAACCCCTTTAATATGGCATTTTCAATGTTGCAGTACAAACACTTTACTTACCTACCTGCAAGATGAAGGACTTGAGAATTGAAGATTTCCAGGTCATTGCAACACTCTTGAAAATGCTATTTTACAATGATAATTACAGTCCATTCATCAGAAGAAAACACTATGTACATACATTACCTGATCATCTTTTAGGCATTCAAATCATCTCATTCTCAATTAAATTATTTCTCTACCATGTTGGGCTGAAACAATTCATGTGCACTGGAATAGGTATTCGGCTTGTGGCCTCATGTCTTAGTGGTGAGAATTCTGCTTTATTACCCAGGACCACTCACAACTTCACTGATAAAAGCAACCCTCTGATATTGCTCACTTCAACAAAGGAAAACAAAAACAAAGGAGGCCTAAGACAAAGGAAGCACTGAAACAAATTCATTCAATCTGGATTCCCAAGCTGGATTTCCTGTGAATGATAACTTTCCAAACGGGGACAGCTTCTGGTGTTCCCTTCTAAGCTCTGACACACTTCCAAGGATAGGATTGAAGACTAAGCGTGCTTTTTGTCCTGGGACCCCTCTATCAACTCAGCCCACAAATGGTTTGTAGCTCTAAGTAATACAAATCTAGTTGGGCTTGGACTTAATAAAAGAAAGACGAAGGAAGGGAAAACAGGAGAGGGAAGAAGGGGAAGAAAGAAGGAGAATGAGATCTAGACAAGAGTAATTTGAGACTCCCCTTCAAGATGCTACTCCTGGGCCGATGAGATGGTTCAGCGGCATAAGCACCTGCCTGGCAAGCGCAAGGGCCCAAGTTCGACTCCCGGAACCCACATATGAAAAAAGGGCTGGTGATATCGCTCAGTGGCACAGGCACCTTGCTGGCGCGCAAGGTCCTGAGGTCAACCCCCGGTACCCACAAAAAAAAAAAAAAAAAGATGCTACTCCTAGTATAGCAAGGAAAAATGTTTCAGAATCTTCTCTACCTCTTAGATAAAGTTATAATTTCCACTAAATTTAGCAGATGAACATTTTATGCTAGATTTTACTACTTTATCTTTCTATAAAAGTTCAGGGGCCTGTGAGATGGCTCAGCAGCATAAGTGCCTGCCTGGCAAGCACGAGGTCCTGAGTTTGACTCCCGAAACCCACATACGAGAAAAGGGCCGGTGATATCGCTCAGCGGCAGGGGCGCCTGCTGGCGCGCGAGGTCCTGAGGTCAACCCCCGGTACCCACAAAAAAAAAAAAGTTCAGAAAAATTAGACATATTTATATAAATAAGGAAGTTTTTAAACTTCCAGAATATTGATAGTTAACTAAAATTAAATATATGTGTGGTATAAACTAAAGAATACATAATAACATGTGCCTGTAGGTAGTCCATATTAAAATGTGAAGATTTCAGTAGAAGAGATCTCCATATAGCTAATCTCTGGAAAGAGCCTACACCTCCCCCCCAGCACACAAATGGATGAAGGAAATGTGGTGTATATACAATGGGATTTTTTTTCAGTCATAAAGATGAAGGAATTCATGCTACTTGCAGGAAAATGGATGGACCTTGAGACCATAATGTTAAGTGAAACAAGTCAGACACAAAATTCAATATTGCTTTGTTTCTCTTCTATAAGAAATCCAAACTATACATGAATTGAAGAATAAAATAAAGACAAACTTTATGGAGAAGGGAAGGGGATCAAGAAAACAGGTGTCAGGGATTGAAGACTGAAAGTGATCAAGATATATTATATATGTATGCTGACTCCCCATGTATTGGAAACATATACCAATAAAAAATTTAAGTAAAAATGAAATCTGTATATAGCTGTCGTAGTTACTTTTCTCGTTGCTGAGACAAAATACCCAATGCCCAAAATTAAGGAAGGAAAGGTTTATTTAGTCACAGTTTGTAGAGGTTTCAGTCCATAATCTGCAGGCTCCAAGGCAGGGTGGCACTTGGCAGAGGGGCAACCATTCAGGGCAGCAGAAGACAGCAAAAGCAACAAGAGCAAAGTGGAGAAGCAAGCTTCTTTTCCTCCCTTATATTGTATGCAGGCTACACGCCCTAGGGCAGGTGTAGCACTCGCAGCCCCAATCCCAGCACTAGACAACGAACAAATCACAAAGTCTAGATTCAGCTGCCTCTAAAAAGCCCACCCCCATGACCACATGAGGCTTTGGGGGGACATCCAGACACAAATCATAACAATAATCTAATGGATAATTCAATTTCAACTCAATAAATACTACTATATGTCAATACCAGTGATACGAAGATAAATAAGACCCTTTAAACTTAATAGTAGGGTAGAAAAATAGGTAGACATGCCCGTACCACTCATCATCCATCAGTTCCAGGCCGACCTTTCCACATGTAAGAGTGCTTCGTAACATTCTTGGAGGTCTAAGTCAGTCTACTAAAACGAGCATGGATTATTTTCATGTCTAGGTTTGGCTATTGAGTAAAACACTTAGATTTACAAGAGGGAAAAAAATCTTCTCAAACTATAAACTCAGCACCTAACTCTGATTAGTCAACAGCACCATTAGTCAGAAGGGAAAACAGTTGACCAGGCAAAGTTCAGCCAGTTCACTACCATGTCCAGAAGAATCCTTAAACGTGGCTTATGCAGAGACAGGATTACCTGACAGAAAATGGGAAGATTGTTTATACTATTTAAATTAATCTAAACCAATTAAATATCAGATTGCTGTAATATATAAGGTCAAAATTTTGATGTCTTATTGGAATTTTAGAATCAGTATTATACATTTTCAAAAACACTTGATAATATTACTGTAAAGGAAAATCTTAAGTTAAACATTCAAGTTTGAACACCATGAAAAAATAAGCCTCTGGTTTTACGCGTTAATCTTTCTGGTAGATTTGTATTTAGTTCTCTGCTCCTTGGTGAACCTAGAGGTTTCATGTCATGAACAGAAAATTTGGGTGGTGAAACAGCTGGATAAGATTCTGTTTTTGTAGAAATTTCACAAGAAGTTCCAAAAAAGACTAAGAAAAAATATTTTGGTTATATTAAGGTAAATAACAAAATTATATTAACTACAACTAAGAAAATGTACCAGCTATTATAATTGTTAAATACTAATCATGCCATTTGAATCTTTATTGTTTCTTTTTCTTTATACAAATCAGCTTTAGAAATAACTGAAAATGCTGGCACTTTAGATAAATGGTTATGACAAATTAACATTTTAATAATCTTTGATGACAACACTCATTTCAAGCACTTTATAATCGGAACTAGCCAACACAGAACACTTACTTCCTTTCATCAATGGTGCTTAGCACATCACGTCTTTTCATTTTAACACCACAGACATGAAAAATTTCATCAAAGGAAAAGAAGCATTAAACAATTTTCTAAAGACCCTGCAAAAGGTCAGTTAAAATAATGTAGTGAACATCTTTCCTTTACATTACATTTTATGCCATCCAAGGAGAAGAGGGTTTCAACCTATCCTTTTGTGTTTTCTTATTTTTAACAGATAAGAGAAACTCTACACCCTAACAGTCTTGCTCGGTTCAGTTAGCATTCACCCGAGCCTACTGTACACCGGCGCCGCGCGCTCCGCATCCTGACCGCGCCTCCCGCCGCAGGGGGCTCAGGGCCGCGCCCTCCCCTCCGGTTCGCGGCTGCAGCCCCCGCGCTTACATCCGGGACACAGCCGGGGCTCAGCGGTTATCAGCGGCTCGGCGGCTGGAACGGCGCAAATGAGCGCAGTAAAGCCTCTGTCTGCGACAGCGCTGTGACTGCAGCAAGACTGCCTGAGCCAGCAGCAAACACACCTGAAGAAACAGCTGGGACTGTGAAACAAAAGTACCATCTAAAAGGTTACAATAAAACACACGCACAGATCATTAAGACTGGTTGTCATCTTTAAATGTTTCCTTAACTCCAAAATAATACAATGGTCACATAAAATAACCTACAAGGGGCCGGGAACATAGCTCAGAGGCGCAGCGTCTGCCTGGCAAGCGTGAGGTCCTGAGCTCGATTCCCAGTACCAAAATAAATTAAAATTAAAATTTAAAAAAATAACCTACACGAGAAATCTGCCTTTTTGCCATTAGTGTGATACACACTCACTTCATCATTCACACTGAGGAGAAATGAAGCTGGGTCTTACGCTGTGGGGCGCAGTTTCTTGATTCGGTCTGAAGGGAATTTTCTCAGTATTCCATCCCCAAAGCCACCCAGGCACCCGTCGTGCACCTCCTCCGTGGTCTTCATTAAGCGACTGCAAGACTATTTAAAACCCGAAAAAAAATATCATCAATACAAGAAAATGTATCCACTTAAATACGATTTCAGATATTAGCAAACCATGGTTTCAGTCCAGTTCCTGGTACATTTTCCTACTATCGAAAGAGGTGCTGAATACAATCAAAAGCCATCCTAAGCACAATCTCAAGAAAATTTTAGGTATTTCTGCATCTCAAAATGTCAGCATCCTGATATGGAACTGATTTATATGCTGCAAAATATTTAAAGTAACATCATACAACTGCACAAATTTACTTCCTCAGTGTAAAATGAAATGATTGCATTTTCAGATGCTTGAGAAAATTAGATTTAAAAAGTTACAAATAGTAAAAAGAAACAATTTTCTATAATGACACTATTTTAGTTATAAATATATTCAGAAAAATAAACTTAATAAACATTAGAAAAGCCAAGCCAATCAGTCACTGCAATAATCAAAAATATGCCTAGATATCCCTTACCACTCCCAGTTGAGAATCACTGCTGGGATTTATTTTGGTCCCTGGTGTAAGACAAAGTCCGCTTTTATTTTCTTCCATGTGGATAGTTTGCCAATATCATTTATTAGTAAGCTCTTTTCCTCATTAAAGTAAAACTAGTTTAGTTCAGAGTTAGTTTTAAATTCATAAATGTACCCTGGCCCTGTTTTCTGAATCCACCTTCTCTTTCACTGATCTCGTTGCCACTGTATTGGTTTGTAGTTCTATTTTGCTCCCTAGCACGCAAGTCCGTCCTCACTGTTACACTCACATAATTTTCTCAGCTATGATGCAGAATTTACCCATTAAGTTCAGGCCAAGTTTTCAACCAGAGTGATAGCTTTTTTGATGTGCTGTCTTGGATACACTGCAGTCCTCAGCTACTCAAATATAATGAGTAGCTACTCAAGCTACTCAACATAGATGCTGCTTTCAAGGAATTTGAGGGCCGGTGAGATGGCTCAGCGGCATAAGCGCCTGCCCGGCAAGCGCGAGGGCCCGAGTTCGACTCCCGGATCCCACATACGGAAAAGGGGCCGGTGATATCGCTCAGCGGCACGGGCGCCTGCTGGCGCGTGAGGTCCTGAGGTCGACCCCCGGTACCCACAAAAAAAAAAAAAAAAAAAAGGAATTTGAAACACACACAGTCAGGCTGTTTGGAGCCAATTCTTTTCTGTTTTAAACACACATCTCAAATGAGTATCTGGTTTAGTATTAAGTTTTCATGTGAACTTTCGATTCCTTTAAGAACATATAAGCTGGCCAGGACAGCAGGAGGCCATAGTCCCAGCCATCCAGCAGTGGCTGAGGCAGGAGGATCCCTTGCACCTAGGAGTTCAGGGCTAGCCTGCGTAACATGGTGAGACCCTATCTCTTAGCAAAGAAGAAAAATATATAAATGCACCCCCAAGATAAATCAATGAAACCAAAAGACACCACCGTATATTCCTATTATCTCAAAGCAGACTCCTGGATAGGGAGCCCAATTATTTTCCAAGGAGTTTATAGTTACCATTTTTTCATATTAGAAAGAAAGAGCAAATATGAAAAATGAAATGGATGTGAAGATCTTTTGAGAACATACTTTCTTCACCACATAAGATATTACTGATTATAGTCAAAATACAGACTGAGTATCTCTTTTCCAAAAGACTTGGGACCAAAAGTATTTTCAATTTCAGATTTGTTTTATTTTGGAGTATTTCATTAGGCTTTACTGGTTGACATTCCTAATCCAAAAATCCAAAATCTGCAGAATCAGCACATAAAAAGTTTTGGATTTGGGGGCAAATTAGATTTTGGATTAGTGAAGCTCAACTTATATCACCTAAAGAGCTCTTCAAATTATGCACAGAAAATTTGAATAAAATGTTTACTTCTATTAATTATCCTCAGTAATACAATACTTAAAAACTACTTCAGGAAGCTTCCTAAAAGGTAGGAGAGCCTTAATAAAATCTCCACTCTTTAGATTTGTAAATGTCAGTGAAGTAAAACTGAAAAGTCCAAATGCTAAACCTGCAAGAGAGGAAACGCACACAGGACAGCAGAAAGTGCCCTTGTTCTCACTTCTCAGTTCCCCTCTCACCACCAGGAGACACGGCGCCCCCTGCTGGGCAGTGCGCCATGGGGCGTCCCACACTCTGGGTCTCCTTCCTGCCCAGCAGAGACCAGGACCACCAAAGCTGACCTCTCTGAGGACAGAAAGGCCTTGGTGCTGACGGGCACCAGTGAGCCTGCCTCACCATGGACTGGAGACCCAGAGAGAAAAGGAAACCGGCAAAGAAGCGAGTCAGTTTGCATCTGCTGCCTGGGAGCTTGTAAATGTGCAAGAAGTTTTCCTTGGATAGTTCATCATTCCACCTGTCATCTCTTGTTCAGAAATTTACAATGAAAAGTAGAGAAATTACTATAAAAACCGAACCACCAAACACGTCCCAGGTACCATCCACCATACTGTGATAAAACAGATATTCAATAATCCTTACTAAGTAACACATGAAACAGTATTTAAAACAAGGTGTATTTTGTTTTTGGTTTTTGGTATTGAGTAAGCCACATCCCCAGATTTTGTTTTGTTTTGTTTTGTTTTGTTTTTTGTTTTGAGGCAGGGTCTCACCAAGACTCTAGATAGCCCAAGTTGGGCTCAAAATTTCAATCCACCTGCCTCAACCTCCAAGAGTGCTGAAATTTCAGATGTGTCCAACCATGCCTGGCTTAACACAGCTTGGTAAAGAGGCTAAAAATTAGCACATAGAGCTGAGCGTGGTGACTTGTACCTTGGTTATTCCACATCTCTGTTTGAGCCCAGCCTGATCAGCTCAGCGACTTAGCCAGATCCTGTCTCAAGATATAAAATAGAAAAAGGTGTGAGATGTAGCTGAACATGATTGCCCTAGGTGAAATACTCAGTACTGAAAAAACAGTGTATATAGAGTGGTCCACCCGACACAGAGCCTGGTTAGAATATTCACAGCCTACTGTGTTCAGTGTCCTGATCATACTCAGGCCACACACTTCAGACTCCAGGGTGTGGACAACTGACTCACTGAAGTCAGCTTCTGGCTCATCCTGCATTTCCCTTTCCCAGTAGCAAAGTAGTGCATCGTGTGTAGTAGTCATTTCTGGTTCCAGAACCTTCTTTTCAGTTACACACACACACACACAGAGACAAGGATTGACTGAGGCACAAGTATGTTTGCTGCAGATCAAGAGCAGAGATGCAGTGTGTATTTCACAGCGCTCCCCTGTCATACAGGAATCTCAAAAATGACAAAAATTAACACTAACCATGAAATATGCCTAAAATCTAGTTAAAATACTTTCAATCTTCCCTCTGAGTATTTCTACTCTAAAGAAATATATGAGTTGTTCCTAAATAACTTTTTTCTAATTAGCAGGATTATTAGAAAATCATTATCCTACTAAAAATATTTCAAAATATCTCATAATTTGAGGGAGAAACTTTCAGATGCCGCTTAGGAAAATTTTTTACATGAACCACAACAACTTGAAGTAAATATCTCTAAATACACAAATTTACCATCCTCTTCAAGGACAGCATCAATTGAAAACGTCTCCTTCCGCTCGGCTTCATACTGCAGTACTGTACCCAGAACAGACCTGCTCTTTTTCTTTCCTCGCTTGCTCAGAACCAAGAACCTTTCCCTTCAGGCAGCTGCTTTCCAGTTCTTTCTCTTGGAGCATCATAGAAAAATTCATATAGTAAGTTTGTTCGTATGCTTTGCTTTCTTGCTCTGAGGTGGCAGCAATCTATGACTGTTTTCACAGAGAGTTATAATGGTTGCATCATTTTCCTGCAGTGATTTTCTTTGATTCTTGGTCTCCAGGTGAAGCAACTGGGAAGACTCACTTGCTAGAGCAGGTTTACTTGCTCTAAAGAAGCCAGAGGAGAGATAGGGAGCGATACTCCCAAGCTTTGCCAGAAGAAGATCCTTTGTATTGCAGAGCTGACCTAGGCCGCGCTGGACTTGGACCAATTCCTGCTGCAAATTTTCGAGTTTGCTTTCCCGCTGCTCATAACTTCCCATCAGGGCAGTGTAGCCCGCTTGTAACTTAGAGTCAGCGTCACTGTCAACCAACACTTGTGCCTGAAGCCGCTGAAGTTCTTCCTGCTGCCGGGCAGACTCGCGCTGCAGGTTGCACACTGTGGTCATCACCTGCCGTTTCCACTCTGCCGTGTATTTAACTTGCTGCTGTAACTGATCGCACTCCTCCAGGAGCTCCTGGATCCGGGTGCTGTCAGCACCTGCGACCCCGTCACCAGTGCGGGAAGTCTGCAGAACCGCCGCTAAAGCCTGACTCTTCTGACTCAGGGCGTCGATTTCAATGTCTTTTTCGCGAATGATGCGTGATAAATTCTGAATGGTTTCTCTATACATATCTTGGCCACTGCTGTCTGCTCTTGAGGACAGTTTCTTCTTTTCTCCTCGCAGCTTGGTGAGGGCTGCTTCTTTAGTGGCAATGACTTCAAACACTTTAGTATACTTTTTTTTAAGAAGCCGATATTCCCTGGCCTCTTTTTTTTAAGGTCTGCTAACAGGTGTTCTTTTCCCTAAGCGCAGGCCTGCAGCTGCTGTTGTAGGTCCGCAGCATCCCGGGTAGAGGAGGGATGCTGCTGTTCTTTGAGTCCTTCCAGTCCTTCGTGCAGAAGAATATTTTCTTTTTGCATCGATGTCAGACTTCTCTCCTTCTCCTCTATGGTCTGCTATAGAATTTCATTTGTTCTCAGGGCTTTAGAACCTTCTTCAAATTTTTCAATCAAATGATTATGGGCAATTATAGCTTGTGTCAGTTGCTTCTGGTTTTCTAAGCTAGATGACAGCATTTCTTTAAGGTCAGTATCCATCTGCTCAATAGTCTTTTTGAGTCTTGCTATTTCAAAGTCCGTCTCTTCGTTGAGTTTCAGCGACTCCTCCTCTTCCAGCCGTAAGGCAGAGGTATTACGTGATCAGTGTTATGTGGTTTCAAGTCTTAAACACTGCAGTGGGAATTAACAAACTGCCACAAAGGGCCACAGCGGGCCCGTGGCTGCGTCTCTGAGTACAGCTCTATGGAGACACGGCTTGGCTCTGCTCACACCTCACAGCGGGACAGCGCGTCGCTGCCACAGAGATGATTCGGCTCGCGTGTCCAGCACATCGGACTGTGCAGCAGAGTGTCGCGCTCTGCTAGAGCACCAGTGAACGAGATACCAAGGGAACCTCAGAGTTACGTTACAGCACTCATTTCTGCACGTGACCCACTGTGCCATCCACTGACCACGCTGTGTCACCCGGGACCGCACTGTCTTTAGTGCAGCAGTGCAGCGTTACCTTGGTAATTTCCATATATTTGCGTATTTCCTCCCAATGTTGATGTCTCATCTCGGCTATTTTTGCTTCATGCAAATTCTGCAGTACTGCTACCTCATTTTGATGCTTGTCGAGCTCTTGGTTTCCGGCCTCTTCCAGTTTCTTAAGAGTTAGTAACAAAGTTAACCACATTAATGATCAAAACATTTACCTGAGCTATTTATTTCAGTGTTGCCCAAATCTATAGTATTAAAATTAGTTCTCTGATCCATTAAAGCTGAAAAGAATTAAACACAGTCCACAGAGAAGCACAATTCTGAAAGAATTCACTCCCTTTCTCACATCTCAAAAACAGTATTTTAGCTAGGCGTGGTATTGCACAGCATAATCCCAGTACTCAGAATGCTGAGGCAGGAAGATCACAAATTCCATCCCAGCCTGGGAAACTTAGTGCGACCCTGTCTCAAAATAGAAATCTGCGGATGGAGCTCAGTGTGAAGGCTCTGGGTTCAATGCGCAGTACTACATGCAAAAACATGTTTTTCTGGTTTTAATGAGGGGACGTCCACAGGGATACTTGAAACACAAGATGAGCAAAAGTATCTTTGCCTTGGGATCTGTAATCAAGCCCTCGCTCTTCTTCTAACCACATATTTCAGCAATGCCACTGGCAGTCTGTACCTGTTGTGCTACCCCTGCTATTCTCCTGCTCAGCCTTTCCTGTGAGTCTCCACGGAGCTCCCAACCTGCGACCACAATGCCTCGCTACCAAAATGGAGGTGACCCACGTCTCTCCAGGAACCTGGAGCTTGACGGGAAACGCGATGAAAGCTGCGTCCTCCTGAGTCTGTTCACTGTGTCCTGTGGACCCTGATGCTGTGTTTGTGCTTCGAGACCCCGGAACGCTCAACTCTTCCTTCAGTCCTGCATCAGACCCCCTGCTCCTTCAAGTAAACCTCCTCTACTGTATTTATCGGGAGATGGTTTTTGTTGCTTATAACAAATAATCCTAACCCTTAGCTTAGCTGCTATTTGCTGAGATGATGAGTCAAATTTATTTTCAAATGTATGTCCTGTGCTAGCACTTTCCATTTAAACCTCAAAACCATCCTACAAGGTAGCTATTAGGATGCTTACTCATGAAACAGAAAATGGGAAAGGTTAAGTAACTTGCCCAAAGTAGCACAGCAGGTAAACAGTACAGCCAGGATTTAAACCAAGGTCTGGCTGGAGAACTTACCCACGCTAGCATTATAATAATAGTAAACCCAAAACCCAAAAATACTATAGCTGACCATAATTTCAAGACTAAAAACAATTCATGAAAAACAATAAATGTAAGGCTTTTCTTAAAAGAAATAATTGACAGAAACAAGCAAAATTCTACCACTAAAGTAAAATAATTACTACCATGAATAATATTTATATTTTATTTTGTCATTATCCTTCAACCCTGAAATCTGGAAACCTCACCAAACTTGGAATTCTGTTTTAATTAAGGCAGTTTCATGATCTACAATAGAGACTTATGAAATACGTCTTCCCAATTATTTTGGAAACAGAGATTTTTTAATATATTTATTTTATCTTTTTGCAGCACTGGGGATTGAATTCAGGACCTCATGTATGCTGTTTGAGTTCTCTAGCTCTGACCTACATTCCCAGTTCATTTCATTTTGAGGCAGGGTCTCATGAAGTTGCCCAAGATGATCTTGAAGTTTCGATCCTCCAACCTTAGCATCCTAAATAGTGGTTTATAGGCGTGGGACACCCAGAAAGATACTTTCATGTATTTTCTTCTCATAAGGACTAAAGAGGACTCGAAACAGATAAAAACTGGGCATTGCAGTGTATAGCAGCCATGTTGTCACCGAAACCTTTACTAACGTAGGCCTTTTAATGTACAGATGTCAGAGGCACAGCCGGCACTGGCAATCAGCAAGCCCACTCACCCCGATGATACACCGCAGGTGGCAGATTTCCCCTCCATCAGAGCTGTGTGTTCCCTGTGCCTTACAAGTTTCAAAACAGAGAATTAGAAAATAATTGCACCCACTTTCTTGTAAAACAAAAGGTCACGGACTTTATTAATAGCGACTTTTCAAAAAGGAGGCAATTCCCAGTTTCAGATTCATGAATGCCAAGCACTTTTTACAGAAACCCAGTCCATGACAGAGTAATGCACAACAAATTAAAGACGCCAGATTCAAGAATTAGCTAACTAACTGGAGAGCAACGGTTTTACAAAATAACTAAAGGTAAGGTAGGAAAAAAACAGAATATTTTACTTAGCATAACAAAATGTAAATAGGATAATCAAGCCGCTTTCTAAAACAAAATTTCTAATGCTAAAATTTATACAGTAAAAATCTTTTTAAAAATAATTTTTAAAAACTCTTTATCTCAGTACAGAATACTCCTTGGTTTGACAGGAAAATAACAGAACTTCTGGATTCTTCTCATTCTATACTTTCTTTTTAAACACTTCTTAACTGAAACCTAGTAACTGTATATGGAGGGGGTCCCCCCATGAAGTAATGTTTCAATTCACGTGATCTTTGTGTTATTTTCAATTCAGGGTAATTAACATTATCATCTCAAACATTTATCATTTCTTCGTGGAGAGAATATTCCAATTTTTTTCTTCTAGCTATTTTGAAAAACACAAAACATTATTATCTATAATCACCTTATTGGGCAAAAGAACACCAGAATTTATTTCTTCCAACTAACTATAATTTTGTGCACATTGACCAAACTCCCTTACCCTCCCCCCCACTACCCACCCAAGCCTTTAATAAGCACTCATCTACCTTTAGACACATTTACTTGATAACATGTTAGTGAGACAAATGCTGCTCTAGAGCTGAAAAAGCAAACAGAACAATTGTAAGAACACAGGATTTGGAGTTAAGAGATGTGTATTTGAATCATAACTTAATCACTGGCTCAGTGGGTAATAACTTTTAGTTTCCTTGTCTGCAAATACAGGCAATAAATCCTTCTTATAGTTATGAAGGATAATATAACGTATGCAGGGATAATTTAGATGGAAGCACCTTACAAAGTATAATACAAATATTGATTTTTATGAAGACTTGCTAGAAAATTAAGCCCCCTAAAAACTCCAGGTTGTGTGTTTTTCACCTTTACATTACAATACAGGTGTGTCATATATGAGGCATTCAAAATGTGCTGAAGCAAACACATCAAAGCCCGGCCTCTTCCCTGTAAAATCTCACCCTGAGCAATGTTCCTTACAGTGCGTGGCTCAGATGGTCAGAATTACCTGGAAGTATTGATTTGTTTGAATGCAGTTTCTAAACCCCTCAATCACAGTCTTTTAAGGCTGAACAAGAAATCTAGAACATTATCAAATTCTCCAGGTCATTCTTCCAACAAAGTACAAGAATCACAGCTATTTTGTGATAAACTGGACAATTACTCACTCTGTTTGCTTTGAGCATTGGGAATGTGAAACAAGCAGGCAATGTGAGTTGGTGAGATCTGTCCTCTTCAGAGCTAGATTCATTCACAAAAAGATAGACATGAATCTCTTTCCTTATGTACTTTGGATTTTTTCTTTCTTGTACTGATGAAGTGGAATGCAAACCAATGACCTATCAGTTTATCCCAAGTCTCCTGTCTACCAACAAACTCCACAGTATATAAAATCTGATATGGACGATGAAAAGCATGCCTTGGAAGAAAGCTAAAAGCCCCTAATAAGAAGTATTTAATTCCTAGTGCATAAGGACCAGCATGAAATAGTTTAGCATATTTATGATACCAATGACCAGATTTTCATTTTACCCTCCCTAGAGCTAACAAAACCTCAGACAAAACTCCAAGGAAGCCATGTCACACACAGAGCCTTGGAGTTCTGGTGTCCCCACCAGAGAATCCTGGGAGTCTCCAGGGGGAAACGTGATGACTCAAATCAGGTCCTCAAAATGGATTTGTTGCTTTACATTTTGTTTTGCAATTTTTTCTCCAAATATTTTACAGAAAAGCATACTGAAGCTGAGAGAAAGGCAAGCAACCAAACTCACTTAGCCACTGGCTGAATTAGACCTGCAATACAGGGTTTCTATTTCCTAGACCTGGAGTATTTCTGATCCCAAATGCTCCGCATATCACTTCCTGGAGAGCACCACTATTTTTACTCACTCCTAGTTTTAAAAACTCATCCAAATTAACCTACCTGGGCAATACGCCTCCAATGGGCAACCTCAGATTCAAGTCTTCAGACTTCATTGGACAATCTGTTTATTTCCTGTTGGGATGAAAGCAGGTCGCCAAAGTCCATGTCATTGTCATAGAAAGCTGAAGCACGATGATGGGCCCCATAGCTGAGCCATCTCACCGGCCTGAAATCCACATTTTAGAGGAGATGCTTTACAAAGTATATCTCGCCTTTTGACAGATTCATAATATTAAAAGGTATAATGATTTCTCTAAGATTATCCAGTAATTGTACTCTACTAAGCGAATCCAGGTCTTGTCTAACACCCTAACTATGAAATCTTGATTTGAAAAGCAAACATAATTACCATAGTTAAAGCAAAGATGTTTCAAATAGTACGAAGATGAAAATTTAATGTATATGTTCAGCAAGGCAATGCATTTCTCAGTGAAACACGGGTTTGCTATCTCCTATGGAGGGCAGTAGAGATAACTTCTTCGGGCTGTTTTTGTAGTTACCGAATTTTCGATGAGGAGTGAGTGAAGCTGTGTCCATCTATGCACTCAGAAGCCTCCTCAGAGCACCTGCTGCCGGGAGAGTCTCCTGTAACTGGGGACGACTGAGCTTAGGCTTAAGATGCTCCGGCAATCAGGGTAACTTGGTACTGACCTGCACAACACAGCTGGAAGAACGGTCGGATTTATAAATCAAATCTCTTTAGGTAGTGTGCCCGTAGTTATTAGCTAGAGTCTCAGAAGAAAATAATAGAACTGAGCATGGAGGTGCACACCCACAATGTAGCACTTTGGGAGACAGAGGCAGGAATATTGCAAGTTTGAGCCCAGCCAGGGCAACTTTAAAAGACCTTGTCTGAAAATGACAAATTAAAAAAAGGGTTCAGGTTATAGCTCAGTGCAGAGGCCCTGGGTTCAATCCCTAGAGCCAGAAAAGGAAATACAGTGGTACCTCAGTTCACAAACTTAATCCATTCCACAATTCTAGAAAAGATGGCTACTTTCGTGTTCCTGTGGGAAAGGTGGCCAAGGTCGTGTTCATCACCCAATGAAGAGTTCACCAACAAAGACAAAATTTTGCCAAACACTTCTGTTGGCAAACCAATTGTTCATAACAAAAGCATTCATATACCAAGCATTCATATGCCACTGTAATACTTTGAAAGAGGGCCCGGCTTTGACATCGGCACAGATGGGCCACTGAAAATCCAAGTTTCTTTGGAGAGAAAACAGCAGACAGTTTCTGAAACCCTGAGCAGAGTTTTGACTTCATACCGACAATAACAAGTCATAGCCCAAAAGAAATTCTGAGCACAGGAGCTGCCATAACACCACGTCCATTCTACATGAAAGCTGCCAAGAGCACACACGTAAGGGATCTCGACAGAACTGAAAGGAACTCCAGCTAATCCATAAGACGCTCGAGCACTACAGACAACCACTTATTACCTGGCAGACAGGCAACAAGGAACGCATTTCTGCATGTGCACAGCGAAGCAATCCGACTACCACAACCCAAGCGCGTTGACGCCGTCTGTCAGAGCAGGGCTTTCTGACTAGAGCCTTTCTTATGTATTATTATTATACTCCTTGGACTTCACTCATTTCCCAAAATAATAAGAGATGGATTGTAACTTTGGGGAGCACACACATCACAATAAAGGCAGCAAAAGACTCAGAAAGTGTCAGATCTGCAAGTGATGTACCATCTTTCATCCTAGTAAAAAATTACTGAAATTCATATTTTTTCAGACATAGTTACAATACAAAAAGCTGTCATCTTATAGTAGACATTTATATCAAGTTGCGGAGCTACAGCAATACAACCTCTAATAACAACAACGAAACCATTTCTAAACTTGAATCTTTCAAGTGTCCTCTAATATCAACAGTTACGTAGAAGATAAAATGCCAAAATTTTTCACAGCAGTGTCTCCACTTTGGGGTAAGCATCAGAAGCACCTAATGGAGCTTCTGCAAATTACCCAGAGCCACTCCCTAGTACACTGCATCAGAATCTTGAGCGGGTGTGGTGACCCACACCTGTAATCCCGGCATTTGGGAGGCTGAGGCAGGAAGACTGCTGCATGTCTTGGGCTACACATTGAGACCCTGTCTCAAAACAAACAAACAAAACAATTCTGAAACAACCATTTCAATCAAACTAAAAGAAAACAAAACATTTATAAAACACTAGGTCAGTTACATCACACTAACAATATTATTCCATGGAAAATCAACTACAGGGCAGTATAACAAATGCCCACACTTGTAGTCAAAGCACTTTCGGAGCTGGGCATGGTGGTGCCTGCATGTATTCCAGCTACTGGAGAGGATGAGGCAGGATTGCAAGCTCAAAGCCAGCATGGGCAACCTAGCATGACCCTGCTAAAAACAAAAACGGTATGGGATGTAGCTCAGGGTGACACCTTGGGTTCAGTCTCCAGTATGCAAAATGTTTTTTAAAAAAATTAAAAATGTCATTAGCAAGGACCACACTGCACTACAGAAAAGATTGTCTCAGAAAGCAAACAAAAACACCACCAACAACAGATGTCTGAAGATATTTTATATAAAAACTATTCTTCTATTGAATGGAGAAATTAATTTCCCCAAAGATCAGTTTATAGCATACGCACTTAATAGCAAAGCTCACTGTTTTTATTAACTTCATTATTTTTATGGATCTAAAAGTAATAGTGAAATAAATATGAAGTGAGTATAATAACCTTTACCTCTTTCTGCTGCAACTGATTTCTGTAGTTAGTCGATATCTGCAGTAGTTGCAGCTCTGAGGCTTCATGTTTTTCTTCTAATTCACAGCAAAGTTGTTTCGGCCTCTTGTTCTAGAAAGGAAAAAAAGCATTTTCAACAAAAAGACTGCAAGTCAAACATGTGAGTAATGGTTATGTGCATGCCATCACAAAAAAACAGTTTTTCGTGCAAAAAAAGTGTTGTAAAATATCAAAATATCTCAGACAGAAGTCTGGCCTCTAAAATATACAGTACTTTCGAGCTAAAAAGTTACAAAAGCATAAGCATGTTTCCACAGATAGTTCGATAAACCAAAGGGAGAGAAAGCGTTTTGCCACTTTGACTTTCTCCTAAGCAGAGGCCGCTGGTGAATGATCCTCCTGCCTTTGGATTCCCAGTGGCAAGTGTGTAGACATAGAAGGAAGAGATTGTATGTTAAAACTTTTGTTTTCTCCGCAAACAGTAGAATTTCTAAAAATATATTTAACAATGGCTCTCTGAAGCCAGGGTGGTGGTATACACCTGCAATCCCAACACTCAGGAGGAAGAAGCAGGAGGATCTTTGTGAGTTCAAGACCAGCCTGGCTACATAGTGAGGTCAAGGCCAGCAAGAACTATATAGTGAACCCAGTCTCAAAAAACAAAAACAAGAACAAAGGTTTCAGGACAGGCGTGGTGGCACAAACCCGTAATAGTAACTACTCAGGAGGCTGAGGCAGAAGGATCACAAGATCAGGGCCAGCTGTATAATTTAGGAAGACTCCGCCTCAAAATTAAAAATAAATAAATAAAAAGGTCTGGGGATATAGATCAGGACCAAGGCCCTGTGTTCAATCCCCATTAGCACAAAAAGAAAAAAAAAAGAGAGAGAGAAAGAGTCAGAGAACTGAAAGTTTGAATAACTTTCATGGTTTTAATAGAAAAAAAAAATCTGAGTTTAACAGTTGTTTTAATTTTCCTTACCTCTATTTTTATCTTTCTACAGATGACTTCAATTTCTTTTGTTGTATAACAGGATAACTCTGTTACAGAAAAAAAAAAAAAAAAAAAAAAAACAGCATATACTGAATATTTGCCCAACGCTACCTGAGGCAATAAGCAGGCTGTTTACTTATTTACTCTCTGGCGGTGCCGGGGTCAACCCCAGGCCTCGGGCATGCGAGGCAAACGCTACCACCGAGCTCTGTCCCCAGCCCGAACAGGCATTTTCGATAACGCGATTCACCAGGTCAAACCGAAGAGCAGGGTGGCAGGAAGCAAAGTCGGAAGACATCTGTCAGGCGGCTCCGTCACAGCCACCACTGCCTCTGACGGCCTCGTTTGCGATCTCCATCCGCTGTGTCCTCTGTCTCTACACCTCAGCAGCGTTCAGTAACATCTCTGTTCAGGAAGTGGAAGTTTTTGCAAATCTCTTTTGGCTTCTGCCATAATTTTAGATGAAACTCTTTCTACTTATTTCTAACTTGCACTACCCAGTATTTATCCCACACCATCCAGTAATGAATGATCTAGAAACAAAGCAGGAAACCACGCCGAGAGAACACGTGAGCAGAATAACACAGATGTGACTCGCTGAACCCCGGGATGCGCAGGGTCTGGTTTTGCACATTTTCATGTGAAAGCAGTTAGAGCCCAGCAGGACCCCAAGGGCACTGATCCTGTGTGGAAATCATCATCCACACAGGCAGATGGTTTTGGGGTACTGATGTGTTTAATTTTCCTTACTCATAGCACTATAACATAATAAAAATACTTCTCTTAACTAATGTTTAAATTTTTAAAAAATAGAAGCAGCAGTCTTGTAAATCAGAAAGACGAACACTCTGGTTGTTTTGAAAATTGCCAGGTAGGGCTGCTTCTGGGATTGTTTGCACATCTTGCTGCAAGCTCTGAAAGGGCTCTAACTGCTACCGTGAAGAGGACAAAGTAAAACCTGACCTCTTTAGGAAAGCAGGGGTTAAAAGCAGCAATTATTTAAAGGAGGGATTTTAAAGGTTTATGCGGAACTCTTCCCCTCTGCCTTCCCTCTGACATTATATATATATATATTTATTATATATTTATACATAGACCCCTAATAAGGGAAAACAACACCTACTGTTATTGAGAGTTTACTATCTTCTAGGCACAGTAATTCTGGGCGTTTTACATTCATGATTTCATTTAATGCTCTCAACTTCATAAATGGTGTGAGTGTCCCTTTTGTTAACAGGGAAATAAACTGTGCTCTTTGGAGGCTAATTATTTAAAAATTTACCAAGAATTCCGCAACTTGCAGTGCATGGAAATGGAGTTTCCAGCCATGTCTAATTTAGAAGCCCAAGCTCTCGACCTCAGCTGCATGAGAAAGGACAGTGTTTACTGGAATAGCGACTTTCTCATATTATAAATATTGGTGATTTTCAAGTTGTACCCAATGTGCTAGTTTGGAATTGTGCAATGAAAGCCCTCTGAGTAAATTCTTGCCAAACAAATAAATGAACACAATTCTATTTTAAATGACTTATAGAACAACTGTTAAGCAAGTCCTATTGTAATACAAAGAATAGAATAAAAGGATTAAGCAGCTCAGATATCTGATCACCCACTCACACAAATTCTATCGAGCATCAACTATGGGCCAAGGAAGATGCCACACGTGGGTAACGTAAGGTACCGAAGAATACATATGGTTCCATCCTGAGTTGCAAGAAAAAAGATGAGGGGGCCGGTGAGATGGCTCAGCGGCTTAAGCGCCTGCCCGGCAAGCGCGAGGGCCGGAGTTCGACTCCCGGAACCCACATACGAAAAAGGGGCCGGTGATATCGCTCAGCGGCATGGGTGCCTACTAGCGCACGAGGTCCTGAGGTCGACCCCCCGGTACCCACAAAAAAAAAAAAAAAAGATGAATTACAACTCAGGATAGCGAGTGCTGCCAGGGACAGAGCCACACACTTCAGTTAGGAGCTCAGGTCACTGGCAATCTATGCACCTGCCCGGCAGTCAGAGCGGTTTCACCAAGTCCCAGACCAGTGTGCAGGGTTGTACAGGAAAATCCATTTCAGGGGAAATGAGGGGGATGGGGAAGTAGAGGAGGAAAGGCTTCCCCTGCAGAGGTTTGGGGTGCATGGGTACCTAAATCCCATGTGGCAGGAGCTCACGAGCAGGAGTACATGGATGTGAGCAGATATGGCAATTGGTACGGCAACTAGGAAAGACAAGGTGAACCCACGTGGGAAGGTGCTTGGCCTTGCAAAACTGAGGGATTTGGATTTTACCCTGTAAGTAATAGGTCAGGGCAATTTGAAGTGCACTCATTTCTGGAAAAGTAACTAGCAGTACAACAGAGAATGGACTAGGAGAAAGAAAGGACAACAGACAAACAGTCCCTGAGAGAGACAGAAAGATCTGAACTCAAAAGGAGAGGACAGTTGTGAGAGTGGGTCAACAAGCTTTAGTGGCCAATTAGAAACAGTTGAAAAAGAAAGAGAAAACACAAAGATGACAAAGATGTTTAGTTCAAGAAATTGGATATGTAGTGAAACCATCCATATTGAAACTACGAAGTCAGCTGTGGTGCCACGAGGCTGCAGTCCCAGCAATCTGGGAAGCTGAGGCAGGAGGATCACAAATTTGAGGTCATCCTGGGCATCTTGGTGATTTAGCAAGACTCTATCTCAAAAATTAAATTAAATTAAATTAAATTAAATTAAATTAAATTAAATTAAATTGGGCCTGGATTCAATCTCCAATAGAGGAAGGAAGAGGGGAAGGGGGAAAGGAGGGAGAGAGGGAAGAACAGAGGGAAGGAGAGAGGGAGAAAAGAAGCAAAGAAGGGAGAGTGAGACAGACAGAGAGAGAGATTGCAACTAGGGGAGCACCTCTGGTCGGAATAACCAAGTGGACTCCACCTCACGCCTGCCTGACATACAGGCTGGGGACACATATTTTCTGGTTTTAGGTGAGCAGAACAGTCAGCTGCTCTCCCCTATCTGGGACACTCAGGGACACTCGTCATTTCCCCATAGTGATCAGTCCTTCTCTGCCTCTGCCCGCCCTCGAGATGCCATGGCCTTTCCTGGACACACGAAGGCCTTTCGTTCTCATCCCAAACCTGTCCCATCCGATGCACCCCTCCCCCGGGGGGATCCCGCACACTCAGATGAGTTCTGGTGGCTCCCAGTCTTCCTCCTTCCAAACAGACACCACACTGAAATTCTAAATGCAAGCTTTCAGTCTATTCATTTTTCTCTACTTCCAACAAATAAACACGAAGACTTGTGTGGCGCCTCATACTTGTATCACTCAGGAGGCTGAGGCAGGAGGCCTGCACTTTTGAGGCCCAGGCCAGCCTGGACTACAAAGACATAAAAAGAAAGGCTCAATTAAATCATGATCAAGGGTCGAGGAGTGTAGCTCAGTGGTAGAGTAAATGCTTAGCATGCACGAGGCCCTGGGTTCAACTCCCAGTGCCCTCATCTTATTAAACCAAAATGCTAATTTATTAATTTAGAAGGAAAAAATCATTCCAAAGTCCAGCCCATCATATTCCTGGAGGCAGACCTCGATTAAAATTGAAATTTCACAACTCTTCTGATGCAAACCCTTCTTGGTGAAAGAAATGTCAAGAAATCAAAACAGTAATTAATTTAATCATTGATTATCATATAACTTTAGGTCAAAATTCGATAGTAAAACAACATAAATTGTAAAAATCAGCAAACATGCTGGGTGTGGTGGCCCACACCTACAATCCCACACCCTGCAAGTGTGAGGCAGAGGTTGGAAACTTCGACCCCAGCCTGGAAACTTAACAGGACCCTGACTAAAATATTTTTTTAAACTTTTTAGAGGGTTGGGGATGCAGCTCTGTGCCAAGGTACTAGGTTCAATCCCCAGTACCAAAATAAATAAATAAATACCAAAAGTGAAGGTTGCTCAGGACACCCAAGGAATAGAGTATCTTCCCTATTACACTATCGAAATATGGGAGAAGGGGGCAATTACACATAATTAAATATAAATACATATTTTCAGTTGGAAGGCTGCAATGTGTCATTACAGTTAGAAAACCTGTAAAATCACTGAAACTATAAAATGACTGAAAATAACATAACTATGTTTCACTGACAAAAAATATATTCAAGATAGTATGGGTAAGAGTCACTGAATGTTTTAATTATGAGCTGTTTCAATCGTTACAAAAGTAGAAGAAAAATATCACTCTTTTAACTGTGTCAAAATAAAGGAAAATGATCAAAATCAGATCTGCCCCGAGTCTGAAGGTAAATAAGCGGTGGGGATGGAGAGACCCAGCAACAGGAGACGACTCAGCGATTTTGGTCCACTCTGAGACGGACGCAGTCTTCAGAGAGAGGACCAGGACCCCGGTGGCCTTCATCCCAGAAAATCCCACCAGGAGGGAGAAGGAGGGGAGCAAAGAAACGGGCAGAGCGAGTCTGGTCACCTGGTGGCTCCTGGGGAGGGAAATGGGGACCAAAGGGGGTCCCCAGGGTCCCAGGAAGCCCAACACCTCCGCACCAGCTGTTACTTTCCACCTCCTCCTCCGCGGTGCCTGGGATGTTTGAGATCGGGCCGATGAGGGGAGCCAGGCTGCCCCCCACTTCAGCCAGCGACTGGCCCAGGCCGGAGCCCAAGGCCCCCAGCCAGGACCTCAGCGCTGCGCGTTTGCTGAACCACCTGGTCCGCTCGCAGAAAAGCGTCCAGCGCTGCCGACGACCCCGCCGACTGCCCCAGCGCCACCGAGTCTTCCTCCTCCTTGCGCTCCAGCCACAATGCGGGCTCCTAGCGACGCAGACGCCTGGCCTGGGGCCACCGGGGCTCCCCTCCAGGGACAGTCACCCCCGCTGAGGGCACCAGGGATGCTCAGAGCTCCAGCACGGCTGTGCTTGGCCACCTCACACCCCAAACTCAGCCACAGGCTCCCCGATCCTCCTCGTACTTTCGCACTTCTGAGGACGCAGCTCTCCGCAGACCCGGGTGCCGGGCAGGGCACCCCGTCCTCTCACTGGGTGGTGCTCGGCCCTCCAGGCTCACCGTTTTCTCCTCCACTTACACTCCACAGGCTGTCAGTGCCTCAGGTTAAAGCAGGAAAAGGGATGCGCTGAGGGTTTCCCTCCATTTGCCTCTGCCTGGCCTTCATCCCAGAAGCCCTGTTCCCAGCGAAGGGAGGGAAGAGAATCCCTCCCACAGGAGTGAGGCCGGGTGAGGAATGACATCAAAGGGCTGACGGCAACAAACATGCTTCCGTTCCATCACGTTCACCGGCACCAAAAACTATCTAAAAGTCCCTAGACCTAAACATCTATGACATCCATCTTTCTAGCCTCTTCCACAACATGAGGGCTTTTCTTTTTATCCTTTCTAATGAAACACCCACCCAATTACTCCCCACTATTTCCTTGCTGTTTTATCACATCCTTCTGCACCAACTCAGAACAAAAACCCAAAGGGAACTGGTTACATCCTTGTGGGGCGCTTGTCTCCTCTGTCCCTTTATAGAAATCTAACAAATAGTGGTTACTCCGCCAGCTAGTTGAAAGCTCCTAGAGCAGCTGCCACTCTCAAAGCAGAGCACAGGTTGCCCCGCACCTCCTGGTTAATCCCCTCCTGAAGCCCCGGGGAATGGTGGCCACACAGGGAGCCGATTCCTTTCTGGAGACAGCTCTCTGGTTGCATGGAACTGGTGAAAGCTGAGACAGAACTGAGAAGCCCTGGACAGAGCTACTCCGTGGTGGGTACTCAAGGGCCCTCCAGTGGAAGCTGAGTCCCAACAACCCGACTGGGTAACCAACAGAAAAATCTCCACTTATCTGTTGTCCCCACCTGCACTCCTCCATGAGGTGATGGGTAAACTCTCCAGGCGCTCTCCAGGTATTCCCTGTTTCCCAGGTTGACCTGAGGTGACCCTGTCAGAGGCCTCTCTTAAGCCCCGTTAAGAGTTGAGCTACAGGTTTGGACTTTTCTCTTTGCCACTGTGGCTGACCCCTTCCTCTCTTCAAACATACGCTGATAGACTTGTTGCGCGGAGAGCAAGTTAAGCTTTTAGGCCATCTCCTGGGCTTCCCCCGTCCCCATTGTCCCAGGTGCCTGGTCAACTCCCATGAGGATATTTGTAGGTCCCCCTCCTTAGGAAGGAGATTATTCCCTGGGTGTCTCGCACCAGGAACTTTTCACCTTTTACTTGGACTAAAAGGAATGCAGACAGAGAAGGAAAGCAGCTGCCCAGCACACAGGAGGGATTTCTCTCCCTGGGCCAACGCGTTACAATGTACACGGGGCACAAAGCTCGACGCAGAATAGCTGATGTTCATCTCCTGAGCCATTTCGCAGGCTGAGTGCACCTCTTAAGCTACGCTCAAGTGGGGTTCCGTAAGGACCCCTGTTATTTTGACCTTGGTAGT
The DNA here is from genome assembly GCA_028451465.1 of Erethizon dorsatum. Taxonomy (NCBI): domain Eukaryota; kingdom Metazoa; phylum Chordata; class Mammalia; order Rodentia; family Erethizontidae; genus Erethizon; species Erethizon dorsatum. Next base: position 124,362,067 of record CM051828.1, on the reverse strand, counting down.
TTTATATTCCCTAGGAAAAAGCCAGCCTGGATATGACCCCTCACTTTGCTTCCTTTCCAGGTGACAGGGCCAGGGCTAGAGGGGACCCCCACAAGGGCTCATGTCCCTTTCCCCCTAGGAGACCTATGTCAGATCGAAGCAGACCTGGGCAAGTTCTCAGAGGATGCCAGCAAGTATGTAGGGTGTTCAGGGAACTGTCCCGTAACTATGACCTTTCATGGAGAGACGCGATGCTCCTTTTATTTTTTTTTTTATTTATTTTTTTTATTTTTTTGTGGCTACCGGGGGGTTGACCTCAGGACCTCGCGCACCAGCAGGCGCCCGAGCCACTGAGCAATATCACCGGCCCCTTTTTCGTATGTGGGTTCCGGGAGTCGAACTCGGGTCCTCGCGCTTGCTGGGCAGGCGCTTAAGCCGTTGAGCCATCTCACCGGCCCGCGATGCTCCTTTTAAATCGAACCCTCTCCAACTCAGAGAGAGGGGCTGCTCTGAGAGCGGCGCAGATGCATGGGGATGAGCTATGCCTGGCTCCACGACCAGCTGAAGTCTACATCCAGCCAGTGCTCATAGCAGTTCCCCGTGAGGAGCCCCAGTGGGACCCCAATAATGGGGTGAGATGAGGGTTCTGAAGACACAGGAATGTCCTGACCTGTATATTAGAGGGCCTCTACAGGAGCCAAGTCAAACCTCAACTATCCCAAACTGTCTACGGTAATACAGGAAATAAAGAGAGCCCCTCAGCTGTCCTCGAGCGACTCCAGGAAGCCCTAAGCAAACATACCTCCCTGCAGCCCTCGTCACTTGAGCACAGCTTATTCTGAGAGATAAGTGTATTATTACTCGGTCCACCCCTGACATTTGGAGAAAGCTACAGAAGTTAGCTATGGGAGCAGATCAAATTCTAGATAATCTACTGAGAATAGCTACCATGGTCTTTTTTAATCAAAATCACCAGAGGCTAAGGAACAGGATGGAAAGATAGAAGGAAAGCCGCCTAAATAATAGCTGCCCTGCAGACCCACCCAACCCAGGTTCCCAGGAGTCTTCCATGGGGAAATGTTATAAAAGTGAAAAACCGGGAGCTTCAAAAGAAAGTACACTCAGCCTCTGCCAGGGCCCTGTCCTAAGTGCCAAGGGGACCATTAAAAGTCCCCAGGGACAAAGGTCTTGGGGGCAAAACTGGTCTGACATAATGGTCCAGCAGGACTAGCAGACTACAGGGGCCCAGGCCTTCCCTTGGGGCTGCTGGGACCCAGACCATCAACCCCCAGGAGCCCGGGGCAACACTACCAGTGGAGAGACAAGCGGCAGACTCCCCGCTCCACACTGGCCCTGTACTCTGGATCCTTTTCTCCGATGCCGGCTCCCTGTCCCTGACAACAAAACTATGAAGAGAGTGTCCAAAAAGTTACTTGGTTTTTCACATTTCCCCTCAGCTATAGCTGAGGAATCCTCCTATTCATGCACTTTTTCCTGGTTGTGCCAGAGAGCCTCACCCTGCTGCTGGGATGAGATCTCCTGGCTGGGCTGGGCACCTCTATCCTAATAGCCCCAGGACAGACTCTCATCCTGCCCTCAGAAGGCACTGGGGTTAACCCCAAAGCATGGGCCTCATCTGGAAAAATCGGTTGGGCTTTAACAGCTGAGCCAGTACAAATCCACACTAAGGATTTGCAGTATGTAGATGGTCTCCTAGCATGTGCCCCAACTAAGGTAGATTTCCAAAAGGAAGTGAAGGTCCTCAATTTTCTTTTCTTTTTTTTTTTTTTTTTTTGTGGGTACTGGGGGGTCGACCTCAGGACCTCGCGCGCCAGCAGGCGCCCGTGCCGCTGAGCAATATCACCGGCCCCTTTTTTGTATGTGGGTTCCGGGAGTCCAACTCGGGCCCTCGCGCTTGCCGGGCAGGTGCTTAAGCCGCTGAGCCATCTCACCGGCCCAGGTCCTCAATTTTCTAACAGAGGGGGGATACAATGTCTCTAAAAATAAGGTTCAGCTATGCCAGTCCTCTGTACAACATATGGGCCTCCCTATACCATGGGCCTCTGGGGTTTTGAATAAAAATTAAACTGGGCCCATCTTATCCTTCCCCCTCCTCAAAACCTTAAGACAGCTAAGAGGATTCCTGTGTACCGTGGCTTCTGTAGGCTATGGATCCCAGGCTGTGGGGAAATAGCTCACCCACTTTATTGAACGATTAAAGACACACAGGCACAGAAAACCCACATCCTGACACAGGATTCGAAACAATGCAGGTCTTTAAAACAATTGAAAAGGCTCTCCCCAGAGCTCCAGCCCTGAGCCTCCCAATAGGAAGAGCCTTTAATTGATATGTGATGGAAAAAAGAGGTGCAGCCCTCGGACTATTGGCCCAAGCTAAAGGGCCATCACAACAGCCTGTCAGCTACCTAAACAAAAAACTATTTGTGGTAGCCAAAACACTAGATGTGGTAGCACAAAGAGCACACCAACTGGAGGGTCGCCTGAGACCTGGCCTGACCTGTTAGGAGTGCCATCTGAGCGCCATGTGGGAAGTGAGGACAAGGGCCAGGGCCTTGGGGCACACAGATGGAACCTGGGTCAGAAATGGTTACACATCAGATTCCTCCCCAGGAACCCACTTGAGGTGGTCAAGAGACAAAACTACAACAAATGTAGCTATAAGTCAGATTGACTTCCCTTTGTAATTGGTGTGACTCAGAGCAGCCTCACCCACAAAACAGAACGAGAGCTCCCACTGCGCAAAGGCAAGATAGAGGGTTTTGCACACCAGGAACAAGGAAACAGAAAAGTAAGGAGAAACCCCGACTGGTTAATCTCAGTAAGAGTTACAGGAGATAAGATTTCCCTATGATGTTGGATCAGGTAGCGGGAGTCTTCTGATCTCGAGAAAAGACTGTTCTACTTTGGGTTCTTCTGTCACCAGGCTGGCGGTGGCCTCTGACCATCCCACACGGGCCTGTGGAGGGAGCCGGAAATCAGTCTTGGCTGGATTAAACCCTGAGGCTTGGGGTTTTATGGCTGCAGCAAACTCAGCCTGCCCTGATGGGTGCAGCCAGAGGTCCTGAAGGCCACTCAAAGGCGTCCTCACGTGGTCAGGCTCTGGGGAGTGCAGGGAAGGTGGGAGCGACACCGGGAACCAGGGGGAAAGTCGTGTTAGGAGGAGCTCAGCGTGCTGCGGGGGAAGTCAGCAGAGACAGGGGTGAGCGGGGCTGGGAAATTCAGGGACACGGATGCGGAGTCAACCAGAGAGGAGTAGAGCAGGGCAGGGCCAGGAGGGACAGCTGCACCCCATGTGTCCTGGACCAGTAGCTGCCAGGGCCTCTGCCTTAGGAGTCAAAGCCGCATTTCCAAAAACAAAGCTCTTATTACAAGGGCACTTGATGTAATGAGGTAATTTTCTTCTTAATTTTTTTAATTCCATTGTGCTACTTCGGCAGAGAGCACAGGGAACACAGTAAGAAATGTGTGCGAAGTCAAATCAGTTTAACACACAGTGCACGCAAAATAAATTCTCAGATTTACTAATGTAATTGCCTTTATTTCCAGGCCAGCTCTCAGCATTAAATTTTTAGGATGAAATGGAAAGAGCAGCGCAGCAAAGTGTCAAGAATACGGGAACCTCGGCTCTGCCTCCTCGGTGCTGAGTGTGTGGCCCGGAAGGTCCACTAAATTGCTCTGTGCCTCTGTTTCCTCTGTTGCAAGATGGAGAAAACGAGGCCTAAGACTCAAGTTTGACCTTTGGGTGAAAATGCAAAGTGCCCTGTTGATGCCCACACCCAGCCGACCCCACGGCGGTAACTGAGACTGTGGGCAGCGCCGGGAAGAACTGTTCTGGGGGTGGCGCTGTGGCCGCCCTCGCCAGCCGAATGAGGAAGCCTCAGATCTTCACCATGTGAGCCCAGACCATGCTGTCACCAGGACCCGCGCCACGCTGTCGGGCCCAGGCCTCCGGGGGTGTCAGCCGAGTGGCCTGCTCTGGTGTCCGTGTGGCCCAGAGTGAGACAGGGCTCACCACGTGTCTGTGTGTGCGTCCATGCGTGTGTTTACATGCGTCTGTGAGTTCCTGTAAGCGTGCCTGAGTCTGTGTGCATCTGTGAATGAGATGGGATTGAAAATATGGTGAAAGTTTAATTTTTTTTTAAATTCATTACAGTGAAAGACCCATTGCCATTAACACCTCTCCAAATTCTCTCCCTTGCTTCTTTGAACACATCCCATCATTCCTGCCACTTTCTGAAGCAGTTCAGGAAGTCCTCTTTCTTAAACATCTCTAGTTGTGCCATGCTGGCTGCCTCAATGTCCTGAATCGGCTCAAAACATTTAGCTTTTGTGGTCCTTTTGGCTTCGGGGAGGAGCCAGAAGTCACACGGTGCTGGACCCGGGGAATAAGCTGCCCGAGGACAGTGTTATGTTTTGCAAACCTGCCTTCCTGCTGGGTGGCGCTCAGCACCCTCAATGTGCTTTGGATCACACCTCCTAAGGACGCTCGTGAAAGAGGACTTCTAGAGCTGCTTCAGAAAGTGGCAAGAGCAACGGGATAAATGTTTGGGGACAGAGGAGCATTCTGAGGGGGCTTAATGGCAATGTGTCTTTTACTGTAATAAATTTTAAAGTGTAAGCAGTCATCATATATGTTGGTCACCCCTTGTGTGTGTCTAACTATATGTATGTGTGTCTGCGTAGCTGTGAATCTGTGCCTGCGTGCCCATGTGTGTGCACACACGTGTATGTGTCTTACAAGTGTCAAAACGGTTAGAATCAAAAGGAGTCACTTGTGTCAAAGCTGACAAACTGGACTGAGGAGGCTGTGACGGGAGGGCTCTTGGGCGCTCTGCCTGGTGACAGGAAATGTCACAAGGAATGTTCCCAAACAACAGCTTCTTATGTAGCCAGAACACGTGCCTGACACACCATGGCCACCAAGGACTGACGTCACCTTCCACAATGAGGTTCTGTAGATGCTGTTCACGTAGCTTCTAAACGTAGGCATACGCCTCCTTTCCCTCCCACAGCCTCCTCTCTCCCAACCCCTAGAATGTGCTCATGGCCACAGGGAACACAGGCTCCCCGTGGCAAAGCCCAACTCATGTTTCGTAAGAGCCCCTTCGTACGCTACTTAGATTAACAAAAAGGACCAGTGTGGATGAGGGCTCAGGGCAATGCTTATGTGTCAAGAAAGTTCCCTCTTCAGGGGACTGTGGATTATGGATCCTTCCCAAGCAAACCAAGGACACTTTAGGTGACACTCGGCGCTTGGCTTTTATCTCCCTTCTGTGTCAGCACAAACTGGCTCCAGAGACTGAGTGACAGCCACTGTAGCTCCTGGTAGGAACCTGTCCCTGATGCAGGCAGGTGACAATTCTACTGGCCACCATGGAGCAGGCGCAGTGCTGGACTCCTCACATGTATGAACTCGTTGCCTTCTCCCAACAGCTCCCTGTGGTGGGTCTGGGGTGGCCCGAAGCTCCCTCCCGCCCACCCTCCAGATGGCCTGGCACCAGCCGTCCCCAGGTGACCTGTCCACGGAGCCAGGTCGGGGAAGAACAGTGAGGGCCTGAGGCATTGCACACAGACTCCACCCGGGGTTGGGAGGGGCCCAGGCTCCCTCCCAGCACAGATGGTCCCTGATCACATAGGAACTGAGTGTCCCCATACCTCTACATGGCCTATAAGTCCCCAAGGCAAGAGAGTGTGGAAGGGACAGTCGGTGCTCCACATCCAGCCAAGCCTCCCCACGGCCTCCACGCCCTGCTCAGTAAGTCCTGCTCCACCAGCTGCCTCCTGGGCTGCCAGGGTGGGTGCTGTGTCCCCTCCCATCTGGCTCAGTGTCCCCATCCACACAGGGAGACTGAGGCAAACTGTCCCTTGTTGGCAGAGCCAGGACCTGAACCCAGGAAGCCACACATCAGCCATCCTTCTGGGTAGAGTCGGGGGGAGGAGCGGCCTCACTGCAGCTCCCAGCACACAGTAGGCCCTCAGGGTGAGCACTAGGGCGGGGCTGCTTGGTGCCTCTTCCTCCTGGGCCAGGACAGCTCCTGAGCCCCTAGTGCCCCCTGGCCTCAACCTGCAGAGGTCTGAGGAGTGGAACAGCACTGGTCTCGCCCCAGCGTGACCTCTGCCTCTGTCTTTGCACCCAGCTCATCCCGTGGAACCCAGCCTGAGCCGGGACACAGACCTTGGCTGGGGGATTCCCTGTCCCCAACTTCCTTGGAGGGGAAAGGGAGGTTTTTATCTCTGGCCCATCAGAGCTTGTTTCCCAGAATTCCAGAGGACAGTCCTGGGTCCCAGCACCCACCCTGCACTCCCACCCTGGGGAACCTGTGTCCTTGGTCTCTCGTTGGGAACTCCTGGCCACCAGAGGCACGTAGGTCCATTAGCTCCTCAGATAACCTCTGTCCCCCTCTGTCCCTGCCCTCTCTTACCTGGGCTCAAGGCCCTGGTTTCTATCTGTGTGCCCCTCTCTGTCTTGAAGGCTGGAGTTTGCAAAACCCACCACCCTCAGCCCCCTCAGGTCACGGCTGCATCTAAGTTTTGAGGGCTCCATGTATTTCACTTAAATCCTCTCCGTCCTGCTTTAAAGATGAGGTCACAGAGGTTTCACTGTTTCATGTGGGTCACACAGCTGCTGTTGAGAGTCTAGACCAGAACCCAGGTCTGTTTTCATGCCTTCCTGCTTTTCTGGAGGAACTGACATGTCTGTGTTGCCATCAGTGCTGGGGTGGCGGTAGCCACGAGCGTCATCCCGTGTGTGCAGGGACCCAGCGGCTGGGTGCGTCCAGCAGAGGCTCTAAGGCTGGAGCCTGGGGTGCGCTCAAAGCCACGGCTCCGACTGTGGTGCAAGAATGAGGAGATTGGCTGTAGTCTCCTGATGATCTGGCACAGCTGGCCACAAGGGGACCCCGGGGAGCCCGAGCAGGGCCCCACCCAGGAAGAATAGAAGCAGACGGGGTCCAGGAAACGCTTTGTTTCCTCTGTGACAAAGTCAGTTCTTGTCATTTGACACAACCCATTCTGCAAGGAGAAAGCTTCCGTCCGATCAGGAAAGAGGGCACATCAGCCAGGGCGGTCAGAGCGCCAGCAGGACTGCTCCACAAGGGACACCAGCAGTGTCCAGAAACAGTTTTCCTGTCCCCCTGGTGGCCACAGGCAGCCAGTGGTCCTGAGAAGCTGCTAAGCACCCAGCAAGTACAGAGCCCCCCAGCCAAGCATCCCCTGGACAAGGAACTGGACGAGGAACACTGCTGTCCTCTGATCCTGGCCCTGAGCAGCAGCCGAGGTCCCATCCTCAGAGCAGGCCACACACGCCTGACGAGAAGCTGGAGGCCTGACTGCTTCCGGCTCAGTTTGACCTGCTACGTAGCCTTGAGCAAGTTCCTGCACCACCCTGGGCCCCGCTTTTCCCACCGTGTAAAACAGGAGGACAGGACACACTCTGAGACCAAAGGCAAAGTCTGGGAAGGCCTCGGAGATGAGGGCTGTCTCATGGGCTTGGCCAGCAGCACCCCCAGGTCCAGAAGTCACGGGACACAGACAGTCATCAGACTCATGCTTCAGGGCCTGCAAGTCAGAGATGTCATACTGGGAGAAAAAGGAGATGCATGGAGTGTTGGGAATGTGGGGGGCTTGGGCAGGAATCAGTCAGGCTGGGATCATCACCCTGCTCTGCATTCTGGCTGTATGTCATTGTCACAAGCCCCTGCCCTCTCTGGGCAGCAGCTTCTCTGTGTATTATGTAATGGTGATCAACAGAAACACCCCAATAACTTTCTTTTCTGTTTTAGCCCTCCTAATAAGTGGATATTTTATTTATTTTTATTAGTTTATGATTGTGATACATAATAATTACATCTGTTTTGGGGAACTGATATATACAAGGGGTGATCAGAATAGACTGTAAATGTTCAATTTTTTAAAAAACCTATTACAGTAAAAAGCATATTGCCATTAATTCTCTCAAAATCCTCCCCCTCACTTCAACTCCACTTATCCCCATCCTTCTTTCCGCTTTCTGAAGCAGTTCTGGAAGTCCTCTTTCATGAGTGTCTTTACGAGCTGTGTCAAAATGTGGTGAATGCTGCTGCCAAGTCCCATCCAACAGAAAGGCAGCCTGGTAAAAACACTACTGTGTGTCCTCATCCACGTTATTCACAGGATCTGTGACTTCTGGGTCTTCCTCGGAGCCAAAATGATCATAAAAGGGAAATGTTTTGAATTATTTCCATCAAGGCAACTACAAGAGTGCAACTAAAGACATGAAAGAGGACTTCCAGAACTGCTTCGAAAAGTGGCAAGAATGATGGGATAAGTACATTCAAAGCCAGGGGAAGTATTTTGAGAGGGATTAATGCCATTATGCCTTTTACTGTAATACATTTTTAAAAATTTAAACATCTGTCCCATATACACCTCATATATCCCATCTTAATCCCTTTACTCCCTTCCCTGTCTTCCCACCACTTCCCTTCTCCAGCCTCCCTGTTTCCTTCCATCTCTTCTTTATTTTACTCCTTAATTTATTTATTTTTGTGTTTCTCATGTAAGAGAAACCATGTGATATTTAACTTTGTGAGTCTGGCTTATTCCACTCAGCATGATTCTCTCAAGATCTATCCATTTTTCTGCAAATGACATGATTTCATTCTTTTTATGGCTGAATAATATTTCATTGTGTATATACAGCACTTTGTAAAAATCTTGGTTGTTTTCGTTTTTCTAGGATCTTGAGATGCATTGTTGTTGTTTATTTGGGATCACTCTGTTTTTCTAATGTGGGCACTTAAACAGCTACAAACTTCCGTCTTAGAACGGCTTTCATTGTGTTCCACAAAGCCTGATATGTTGTATTTCTATTGTCATTTTATTCTAGCAATTTTTAAGTTTATTCTCTGGTTTCTTTTGTGACTCATTGGTCATTCACAAGTACATTATTCAATCTCCATGCATTTGTGTGGTTTCCACAGTTTCTTTTGCTGTTGATTTCTAGTTTCATCCCATTGTGATCTGATAGGATGCAAAAGATCATTTCAATTCTTTTGTATTTATTGGACGTGCTTTATATCTTAAAATGTGATCTCTTCTGGAGAAAGTTTTACGTGTTACTGAGAAAAATGTGCGTTCTGTTCTTAGATGAAACACAGTAAGTATCTGTTCAATCCATTCATCCTATGGTGTAGTTTAACTCTGATATTTCTTCACTGATTATTTGTCCGGTTCAGCTATTTGTGACAATGGTGTATTACAGTCCCCCCCGTGATCGTATTAGTGTCTATCTGTTCTTTTATGTTCAGTAGTTTTTGTTATGAATTTGCGTGTGCATTCAGTGCATGTATATTTACAATTATTACATCTTCTTGCTGAATTGCTCTCTTTATTAATATGTGTGACCTTCTCGACCTTCTTTATCTCTTCTGACCAGACCGAAGTCAACTTTGCCAGACATTAGAACAGCTACGCCTGCTTGCATTCATACTGCAGCGGCTTGGAGTATCATTTTCTAACTTTCATCTTCTATTGTGGATTTTGTGGGTGAGGTACGTTCCTGCAGGCAACAGATAATTGTTTTTTTTTCGTTTGTTTTTTTTTTTTTTTTTTTTTGTGGCTAGCGGGGGTCGACCTCAGGACCTCGCGCGCCAGCAGGCGCCCGTGCCGCTGAGCGATATCACCGGCCCCTTTTTCGTATGTGGGTTCCGGGAGTCGAACTCGGGCCCTCGCGCTTGCCGGGCAGGCGCTTAAGCCGCTGAGCCGTCTCACCGGCCCCGATAATTAGGTTTTGTTTTTTGAACCAATCTGCTGGTTCGTGCTTTTGATTGGAGAGTTGAGACCATTTGCATTGAGAGTTATTATTGAAAAGTATGTATCGATTCCTGCCATTATGTTATTTTTCTAGTACTTGATTCCATTTTCATTTTCCTTTTTGTTTAACTACTCTCCCAGTGAGACTAATTCTTTCTTTCAGACTCTTGGTGCTGTCAACCTTGTTTCTGTTAGGATTCCCTTGCATATTTTCTGCAGTGCTGCTTCCATGATCATGAATTACTCTAGTGTATCTTTATCATGGAAGGTTTTTATTTCTCTATTAATTTTGAAGGATAATTTTGCAGGATATAGTTAGCTGGGTTGGCAATTATTTTCTTTTAGAACCTGAAAAACTTCATTCCAAGCTTTCCTGGCCTTTAAAGATTGTGTTAAGAAATTTGCTGTTATTCCAAGGAGTTTGTCTTTATGTAATTTGGCATTTTTCACTTACAGCTTTTAGTATTCTGTCTTTGTTCTGAATTTTTAGAATTTTGACTATGATGTGTCAAGAATAGATTCTTTTTCTTGTCATGCCTATTTGGGGTTCTGGACGCCTCATTTACCTGGGTATCCATCTCTTTCTCTAGATTTGGAAGCTCTTCTATCATAACTTCAGTGAATAATTTTGTTTTACCGTCAGTCTCTGCCTCTACCCTTTCTTCAAAAGCAACAAGTCTTAAATCCGTTCCTTTAAAGTCATCTAGAATCTTCTGCATTATTTATTGTCTCCTGCTGTTTGTTCAGTGTTAGTAAATGTGACTTCATCGAGATTTCCCTCAAGTCCTGATACTCTGTCTTCTGACTGATCTCGACTATTGCCAAAACACTCTAGATTTTCATTTCCAGGATTTCTGCTTGATTCCTTGTCATAACCTCTAATTCTTTACGGAAATGCTCTTTTATATCCTGCATTGTCTTCCTTAATTCATTCAGTTGCTTATTAGTTCCCTCTTTAGGATCTTGATGACCTTAGAGATCTATACTTTCAGCTGCTATTTACATCTTCTTTAAATTTATTGATCATCTTAGTAATCGAGTCCTTCAGCGATGTGTTTATTCCTTCTTTGGTCTCACCAGTCATTTTAACTGTTTGTTTCTCAAGTTCTTGTCTGGGAACTCATCCACTTCAGTGTCTGTGAGATCTGCTTTGGGGGATTTATAAATTTTTGGAGGCTTCCTGTTGCAGTGTTTTCTCATGATTGCTGTGACTTTATGTTGATTATTGCGGATCATTTCTTCTGGATTCTCTAATTTATTAGAATAAAGTTTTCAAAATCATTTCTTATAATCCTCTCCGGTGTGGCTCTACCCTCCTGCTCCAGACACTCTCAGCCCTTGACTTCCTGCTGCCTTAAGAGGGATATGGGTTCATTAGCTCCTCAGATATCTTCCTGCCCCAATGTCCCCTCCGCCTTCTCTCTTATCTGAGTTCATGATCTTCAGTCCCATCTGTCTTCCTCTCAGTGGTCGTGAAGCCTGGGAGTTGGCAATACCCACCACCATTTTCCCCCAAGCCGTCATTTAGGGTCATATCTGGTGTAAGTTTTGACAGCTACATTTGTTCTATTTGTTCCCCCAACCTTCCCAGATTATTGCACATTGTTTGTTTGTTTGTTTGTTTGTTTGTTTGTTTTGGTGCTGGGAATGGAATCAGAACCTTGCACGATTAAGCATGTGCTGCACCACTGTGTTACACCCACAGCCACACAACACTCACAGATGTCCCACCTATAAACACCATCATCAGATTAGCTTTCTATTCTCCTAACACTGCGCACTGGGGGTGGGACTCCAGCTGAGTTTCAGAGGGAACAAACCATATTTATGAGGGCAGATGATGGTGTGGACAGTGCAAGGTGCAGGCTGGGCACATTAAGGTGGTTAAGGAACTGAGGTTGCTTTTACATGATGTCAATCATTAGGCATGGGACATGGTTATGGGCCCTGACTCAGGGTTTGGCCTTCCCTTCTCTCTCTTGCAGGACAATGTCATCCTCTATCTCAAGGGTCCTCCTCATATTGGCTGGCTTGTGCTCCCTTGTTCCTGGCTCCCAGCCTGCAGATCTTGACTACCTGGATGGAGCTTTGCATGACCATGAGCATCATGAGTTTGTAGTCTGCTACGATATCTTCTACAACGTTTTTGACTTGGCCTTTGCCTTTTACCGGGAGCCGGCCAGTTGGTCAAAAACCACCAATACCTTACTGTCTCCAATCAGCATTGTGACGGCTTTTGCCATGCTCTCTCTGGGGACCAAAGGGAACACTCTCACACAGATCCTAGAGAGCCTGAATTTCAACCTGAGAATGGTTTCTGTGGCTCACGTCCACCAGTGCTTCCAGCTTCTCCTCCACATCTTCCAGCATCCGGACCACCAGCTCCAGATGACCACGGGCAGCAGCCTCTTTGTCAGTGACAGTCTGGTGCTCGAGGATCAGTTTGTGCAGGATGTCAGGAGGCTGTACCATTCAAGAGTCATCCCCATCAGCTTCAAGGACACAAAACGTGCCAAGAAACAGATCAACAATTATGTGGAGAGGGAAACCCGTGGAGAAATAGTGGATTTGGTCAAAAATCTGGAGAAAGGCACAGCTCTTGCCCTGGTGAATTATATTTCCTTCCATGGTAAGTAGGGACCCCCGGCCTTGGGTGGCTTCTGTGAAATAATCCAACATGTGCTCAGATGCCCACTGCTTATACTTTCCTTGACAGCTCGGTGTGGAACAGGGTCAGGTCTCCCAACTTGGGCTCTGTAATGTTCAACTCAGAAACAATGAAACAATTCCATGAACCAAGAAGACCGTGGTAGTCACATCTGCATCTTCTCTGTAGGACTTGTGAGCACTCTCATAGTCCTAATACCCTGGAAATACCAGAAAGGAGGGGCCCTGGAAATGGAATGTTTCCCTAACTAGAGAACCAGAGATACAAACTGGAACAGAAGGTGGAGACAATAGTGTTTCATGGATCATAATTTAGACAACTCTAGAGTCATGGAAGAGTGTCAGCTTTGGAGTGTGAAAGACGTGAGTTCAAATCCTGCCTCCACCACTCATTAGTCTTGATATTGAATGGTCATTTTACTTCTTGGAGGAAGCACTTCCTTTTCTTATCATGGACAAAAACCACTGTTGTCACGTTTTGAAAGGATTAATCAAGTTACATAATACATGGGTCTGGGTGCAAATCCATACCCTTACTATCAAGTGTTGAAAGAATTAATCAAGTTTGGTATGTAGGGGCACACAGAACTGAGCAACACTCCTTGATCCTCAGCCTGTCCTCCTGCCCCTGAGCGATGGGAGGGCCAGGACCCCATGGGCTCCAGGTTCTAAGGCAGCTTCCACAGCCCCAGGGAAAAAGCCTGAGGGAGGGAAGTGGGGGTCAAGGCCAGGCCTGCTGCGTCCCTCATTCCTGGGCAGAGTTCGGCAGTGCAGAACACGCAGGCCACAGTCAGCACAACTGAGGTCCCAGCTCTGCTGTGACTTGGGGGCAACTCCTGTCCCCTCTCCAGTCTCACTACCTCTTCCTCTCCAACAAGAAAGGTGGGCTTGGGGTCCCAGAGTCACCTGCCCATGCTGACGGCCTGGAAGCTGAGGCAGACTAGTACAGCAGAGGGGAGGTGCCCTGGGAGCCGGCCGCATGTGGTCCAGGAGAAGGGCTCAGGGGTAGAACCCAGAGTGTTTGTCCTGAGTGTGGACTGAAGCACCCATCTATCAGGGACAGGAAGCCTCCAGGAAAGAGTACCCAGGTGTGACTTATGGACTTCCGTTTATGCCCAGTAGTTTGATTAGCATCCTTGGTCCTCTAGCAAATAAATATAAAATCTAAACAAAGATGCTTCTTCTTTTGAGCCACTCACTCAAGGTGAGTCACAAATCACCTTGAGTACATACAAATTCCAGGTCCTCCTCCTGCTTTAGATTATTTCCATGAAAGCCCCTCAGCAAATGGTTGTCTTAATCCCATTTTACAGATGACCAAGGTGAGTCTCAGAGGGCAGTGTCTCAGGAGGGACTCAGGGCTGCCTTCCTCTGACACACTTTCTAAACCTTAGTCCCACCCCTGCCTGATGTCTCTCTCTCCAGGAAAATGGACAGTTCAGCTCCAGGCTGAATACATTGAGGAAAAGGACTTCCACGTAGACGAGGTGACAACCATCAGGGTGCCCATGATCAATCGCCTGGGTATATTTTTTCTGAGCCGGGATGAGGCACTGTCCAGCTGGGTGCTGGTCCAGCACTCTGTGGGTGACGCCATGGCCTTCTTCATCCTGCCTGACCCAGGGAAGATGCAGCAGCTGGAGGAAGGCCTGACCCAGGAACACTTTAATAGTGTCCTCAGAACCATCGATGAAAGGTGAGTCCCCAGCGCAGAAACCCACCTCAGACCTCTGAGCCATGCCAAGACAGAAGCTCTTCAGGACTGGCCAGGGGCTGGGGAGGGTGGACACCACCCCTTGGGTCACAGCTCCTGGGAATGACTTCATGCTTCCATCTAGACCCAGTGTCAATCCCATTAATGTTGGCCAGGCTCAGTGTAAGGGTGAGTAACCAGAGGACAGCAGGCACTGGTCCTGGCCTTGGGGACGTCATGGACAATGCCCCTTCCCATCATTCAGTGCCCGGGGCAGAGGCAAGCAGGATAGCACAATTATGTCATGATAAAGAACAAGGTGGTGGCCTCCAGGCAGAGGTGGCAGCTGAGTGTGGCATCCATGCTGTCCCTGGGTGGAGAGGATAGGACTCTATGTGGGAAGGCCCAGAACAGGAAACAGTGAGCACTGGGAAGTCCAGGGCGGTTTGCAGAATGCCCGCTCCTCTGTCACTTCTTGAGGGTGGCTTATTGGATTCCAGGAGTCAATTGTCCTCAAGCCTGCACCACAGAGCAGTCACATCTGACATCAGAAATGAACCTATGCCAGAGGCACTATTTAATTAAACATCTTATGGAACAAATATAACAGTGTACACAGGTGTGAAGTTGAACTGTGAGTAGAAGTGTCACTAGTGTTTTCCCCCAGAGGGCTGAGAAAAAAGCAAGGTCAGGATGGGACCTGCTACCTCAGCACAGGCCTAACTCAGCTCGCCTATACCCCAAGGAAACCAGAGCGGAGTCTTTCGCCTGGTGGGGGTGCTCTTGTCTCCCCAGTAATGGTTTCCACTCAGCCCCTGCTGCACTCACCTACACTCCCCTGGGAGTCAGGGGACCCCTGGAGAGAGGTGATCATATGCTATGGGACAGGGTGACATCCACTTCCAGGAGGGCACCTTGCATCTGCCTGAGGACTCCTTCAAGGAGGGGGCTTCTCAGGGGCTGTCAGGACAAGCTGGTCCCCATAAGTTAACATTTTCCACACCAAGTACAGAGGAAGACGAAACTCTGACAAAGCAGGGCAGCCTCTCCTCTTGCTGTGGAGGGGACAGGGCGCTAATAGGAGACACAACCAGAAAGGACACATGCTGGATCCCAGCAGAACATGAGAAATGCTGTGAATTTCCTTCACTTTCCCTCATGCCTGCCAGGACTGCCAGGATCCATTTCCCCAGACTGTCCATTTCTGCCACCTACGATCTGAGGAGCATTCTGAGCACACTGGGCATCACCGCGATCTTCAGCGATGACGCTGACCTCTCCGGGGTCACGGAGGTGGCACCCCTCAAGCTCTCCACGGTGAGGTCACCTGACAACAGCATGTCCCATGTCTGTAGAGCAGAATGAGTTTTGGGGTGCAGCACAGGTATGTGGCTGAGTAAGGGATCAAGGGACTCAGACAAGGTCCAGGCTGAGCGCATTCCCAGGACACATGGAATTAACTGGGATGGGATGGGCCCAGAGGATGGAATAAAGGAAGCAGCCTCCTGTGCTGCCACCACTGCAGGTACATCCCCTGAGGGCCTCACTAACCCTCAGTCTCATCTTTTTAGGGCCATTGTGTCCTTGGGGCTCAGTTGAGCCATATTTACACAGAGAGGCTTAGGCTCAGTGACTTCACAGAATATTCTGGAATCTTCCATCTGTGAGATTTAAAGCTTTGGTGAAACACCAGGTCTAAATTGTAAGTTTAGCTGAAGAGGCCTATTGTTTAGGGAAATTAAAGGGGACCAGGATGGGGTGCAGGTCAGTGAAGGCTGTGCACTCATGGGATCTGGGCACTGAGAAGGTCACCAACGGAGTCCTCATCCCAGGAGCTCATCACCATACACTGGAAAGGGGAGACTTGTGAGAGGACATGGTCTCCACATAGCAACCTCCTTCTAAATATAAAAGGTGTAGCTAGGATGGGAGAGACGGAGGTCAGGAAGGAAGCAGAGGACAGCGGATGAGGCCAGGCAAAGGCTGAGAGAGAGGGAAAGTTCTGGTGTGACCATGCAGGGAGGGGACTGTGGACAGGGCAGCACCACCAGGGTGAGAAAGGCCCTCGCGAGGCTGCCCGGAAGAAGCTTCCGCTTGGGCCTTGCTCAGGCCTGTGGTGAGGACAGCCCATCCTCAGAGCCTGCCTCTGCCTCTCTCCCCTCCAGGCCGTGCATAAGGCGATGCTGACCATCGATGACAAAAGGACAGAGACCCGATGGGCCACTGATGTGGACGACAGTACCTGGTCAAAGGCCCCCACCATCAAGTTCAACAGGCCTTTCCTTCTCCTCATCAGGGAGGAAAACACCAACATCCCGCTCTTCGTGGGGAAAGTGCTGAATCCCACACAGTGGTAACTGCGTCAGTGCTTCCTTCAGCCCTCAGGAAGGTCTCCTTCCTGGGCGACATTAAAGAGACACTGATCTGGCCACTGCCTATGTGTGACCCGCCAGTTCTTCCTCCTGTGTCTGATTCTCCCTTTGCAGCCTGAGGCAGAGTGGACCAGGTCCCAGCATGTCTCAGTGTCACTGCACCCATGTGTGTGGGGCCCCCTGCTGGGCAGCCTGTGCTGGGAAGGACAACTGGGGCTGCATCCTCATCCCACAGGCCCTGGGCCCCTCTGCTCCTGAAATCTCCAGTCCCGCCTGGGAATCACGAGGGGATCGTGTGGTTCAGATGCCAGCTCAAGGCCCCAGGATCCACACACATCCTCTGTGCCCCAGTGAATCCACCACACACACACACACACGCACGAGCGCACACGCACACACTGCAGCCCCCCTGAAGGCCTGGCCACATCACCCCACTGCCTCTCCTGCTGCTCCCAGAGCTGCCAGCCCTGCACCTGGCATGGAGCTGCTGCATCTCCAGCCACCCCACCCTTCCCACTTTGTCACTTCACCAGGCATGGCTCCTACCTCCCACAGGTACCTCCTGAAACCAGCAGCGCTAGGGCATCTGTGGAGCCCTCCTCCCCGAGCTGGACAGGCACCGACCTCACTCCTTGTCCTCCATCGCTGCCCCAAGAGCCTCACCCATCTCCTCGTAGGAACAGCGCCTTCTCCCCAGGAGGAGCTCTCAAAATCACCTTGACCACCAGGCCCAAGGCCCTTACCCTGTGTCCATTTTCCTCTCTGGCCACCATGTGGCTATGGTGCTGTGAGTGGCTCTGGAAGGTCATGACCTGGACTCCTGGGCTATGGAAGATGAAGGACAACGCCTGTCAATCCCAGGCCTCTCCTTGCTCGCCCCTGGCTGGGCTCTGTCTGGGGCCATAAGTATGTGGCTCTTCTCCCATGGTCTTGCATTGTCTCCCAAGGACAACCATGGCCTGGTGACATGGCCTTAGTCTACTCCATGGCCTTAGTCTAGCTCCATCCTGGGCTGCAAGGCCCTGCTGAAACACTGCAGCAGCCAGGAGCCCACTGGGCCTGGCAGGGTCCCCTGCTGCCTGTACTCTCCCTGGGTTCCCTGTCCTTGGATGCACTGCCCAAGCCAGGTCATCAAAGGACCGCAGTCCACCAACTCACGGGATGGATGGGGCATAAGGCACGAGGTTCAATATAAAATTGTTACGTTTAACTCAAAATGGTAAAATATCAGCAAGCTCACAGGATTCAGTCTGATCAGTGCTTCCCAAACAAGTGCACATCTCTTTGAGGCTGCTCACGTGGAGATCTCCCCCTCGTCCAGCTCCTCTGGGTAAATGTACCTCCTGCGTCCCAGCTGGCCGGCAGCTTTCCCCACAGCACTCGGGGATGAAGTCCCATCTGGGAGATCTTCCAGGGAGCCAGGCAGCCCGGCAGGTGGCGCTCTGCAGACATTTCCCTGTTTAATCCTAGAGCAGCTCTGTGATGCTGTAGCCGCCCTGCTGCTGTCCGGCGCGCTCATTCTACAGATAAGGAAACTGAGGCTCAGAGAGGCGGTTGTCTTGCTCAAGGTCACATAGCTAGGAAGGGACTAAGCAGGGTCTGGGGGCTGTCCTTGCTCCACCAAAGCTCCCTGCCTCCCTCCTCTCCTTCCCAGAGGCCGTGCGGGCCTGACGCAGGGTGAAATTCCTCCTTGAACTGGGAGGGATACTAATGGACCGCAGTCTGAGGCCAGGACGCTCCCACAAGGTCAGCATCCAGCTGCCCAGTGGAGCCGCTGGTCAGCGGGAGCTCGCCCTTCTCCAGGCTTTAACAGCCAAGCGCCCAGCACAGGTGACCCGTGTCACTCCTCAGATCCCCCAAATGGTCACTCTGTGGGAGAAAACAGGCAGATGACAAGGGTGACTACAGTCCCTATCTGTCTGGAAGTGGGGGTAAGAGGAAGAAGGGGCTGTAAGCACCCACTTTCGACAGAATCCCTTCACTCCCAAGATCCGTCTATCTTTACACGAGTCAGGCCTCTGCCCAGTTCACTGCAAAACAAACCAGCTTGAAGCGCTCGAGTGAAGTTCGCTGGCTCCTTGGCAGCCAGCCGGGACCAGTCAGGGGTTGGCAGAGACCAGGACCACCTTGTCCCGACCACCAGAGCAGACAACATCCTGACGCCCCGCTTGGCCTGCTGACGAGGTGGGAGCAGCCCGAATCGGCCAGGAAGAAGTCTTCATTTCCAAGTCAGCGCAGTCACTGCTGGGTCTTCTGGTGGAAGCTGTGTGCCGTTAGGAGAACAAGAGGCAAAAGCTTTGCTAATAGATGGCGAGGGGTCATGGAGTATAGTGGGCGTATTAAATAATACAGAAGCGTTGTCGAGTAATAAGTAATACTAAGCTGCCCTTGAGCTATAACCATGCAGACATGTCACTAGCTGTATTCCAGAAACTGTATGAAGTTCCTAGAAACCGATCACACCATTAGACGAGGTGAAATTCCTCAGGACTTCATCGAAGAAACAGGTTGGTTTTGTGAAACTGCTAAAATAATATTGGTTATGAATCATAAACATATACTAATAAAATAAAATAAAATAGAGTTAATAGTAAAAAAAATATATGAGGTAGAATAATTAAATATCAAGGAAAAGCTTTGGTGGATTTTCCTGCTATGTTACCCAGTATTGAATTCGTTAAGATATGCAGTTTAGATGGGCATGATGGCACATGCCTGTAATCTTAGGCTGAGGCAGGAGGATAGCAAGTTCAAGGCCAGCCTGGGCAACTTATTAAGACCTCTCAAAATAACATAAAAGTAACAAGGCCTGGCTTTGTAGCTCCTTGTTAAAATGCTTGCCTAGCATGCACCAGGACTTGTGCTCAATCCCCATATGGGTGGAGGGCATGTAATTTAAATGAACTCCATAAGATTTGCCCAAATCAATTACCCTATGATGGTCTATTAAATAAATGGTGAAATGCACATGATCTGAAAACAAAATTTATAGCTGAAAAGTTGTAAACTCAGTGTTAAGCCTGGCCTCACCAAGGGTCCAGGCAGCTGCCTGACCCCACATGAGTCTTTGAAGCAGTCATTGTTAAAAGCTTTGCACACCACAGCTCATCACAGAACAAAGTCATCCAAACTATAAAAATACTGGTGGGGCGACTACTCAAGAATTGCAAAAATGATTTTTAATTGCAGATAATCAATATTTAGTTTGCTAAACCCATAATCCTGGGAAGACAGTAAAAACTTCTGGCGGGATATTTCCACCACTTGATGGACCATTTGCATATTCATGGATGGGCTTTACCCAGTTGCCACCATCAAATCAGAGTACCGGTTTGCAATTCTAATAGTTTGAAGACTGTGGGTTGGATAAGAGTTTTCTAATACAGGAAACCTGGTGCTATAACAGTGGCAAGAAGGTTATTAGAAGGTGTGCTTCCCTAATGGGGCATTTCTGGAGAAATTACTAATAAGAGAAGAATTAATTTCACTGGGGAAATGATAATGCAGTTAAATAAATAAAGTGCTATAAACACATTGACATGATCACTGTCTCTAGCCCACTCTCTTTTTTGGAGAAGTTGAAAGGGCAAATACTATTTTAACATTGAAATTAGCAAAGTTAACTGAATCAATTGAATTGCCTAAGCCAAAGGTATTACTGTTAGCTCTAACAGCAAGTAGGTTCACTTTCACAGGAAAACACAAGCTGATCCCTTATGAAATATTTACTGGAAGGTTCGAGTCCTTAATAGGGTTCATCCCTCATGTGCCTGAATTCTGAGATGCCTAAGTACTACATGGTTCTAATAAGTCATGACAGGATATATTTTCATCAAATAAAATAAGTTCTTCATGACTCACCAACTGATGACACCTGATTGTTCACTATCAAGAACTTGGAAACTGGGTGTTCTGAAAATGATATCAAAAAAGGTTGACTTTGAACACCACTGGAAATGACCCAACCATGTTCTTCTCATTTGAACTGAAGCAAAGAATCAGAGCCTCAAAATTTGGGTCCACATCTCACAACTAAAGAGCACCCTGTCTGGCCTTCTGGCACCACACATCTAATCCAATGGAGACATAAAGTAAAGCTACCCAGAGAAATTCTTCCCCAGAGGAAAATGGCATGATAAGACATGGGCAGCTTCCTTAATATAGTAAGCCAAGAATTCCCTGTCACCATACAGACCTTATTCTCTCCAGTTTCTTCTATATTCTGCTATCCTAACATATCCCTTTCCCACAGAAGGAAATCCATGGAACAACAGACTGTGGGTGGCTTTACCAAAGGTTCATACTCAAGAAGAACCAGAGTAATTGTGGGTATGTGGGCCAATGTCAAAAAGAAAACAAAATAAAGCATAGGAAACCCGTCCATTTATGCCAATATCTTTTCATGCTTGCAATGAAAAATCCTTGTGTTACTCAGGTTTCTGTTGTTGTGAGAGAAAAAAAAAAAAAAAAGCCTGAGATAAACGACTGTGTTAGTCAGCTTTTTGTCACTGTGAAAATTTTTGACATAAATCAATTTGAAGAAAGAAAGATTTATTTTGGCTCATGACTTCAGAGAGTTCAGTCCATGGTCAGCTGGCCCCATTGCTTTTAAGCCCAGGACAAGAAAGAAATGTCAGACAGATGTAGTAGAGAAAAGCTGCTCACCTCGAGGTATCCAGGAAGCAGAGAGTGAGAGAAACAACTAGAAAGGAAGGGGCCCAGGACAAGAGAGTCCCCACAGTCTTGCCCCCTTAAACCACTTCTTTCACTATTTCCATCATCTCCCTAATATGCCATCAAATTAAATCTCATCAGTGTATTCACCTGCTAATGAAGCTAAAGCCACATAGTCCAATCACTTCCCAAAAACCCATCAGCAAACAACCTTTCAACATAATGAGCCTTTTGGGGGGACATTTTGGATCCCAACCACAACATTCCACTCCTGGCCCCCAAAAGCACACATCGATCTCACTGTACAAAATGCATTTAGTCTATCTCTAAGAGCTGCCAAAGTGTTAACATTTCCAGCCTTTCTCAAAAGTCCAAGTCCCAAGTCTCCAGGGAGACTCAATATAAACTCTAACTGCGAGCCCCTATAAAAAAATTTAAAGTTTATTATTACAATGTAGAATGGCAGAACAGACACAGGGTGAATATTCCCGTTCCAAAAAGTAGGAATAGGAGAATAGAGGGAAACTGGACTGAAGCAAGACTGAAGTCCAACAGGGCAAATACTAAATACTGCAGCTCCATGGAATGTGGTGGTGAGATGTGAGCTTCAAAGAGCATGGGAAATCCACCCTTTTGTCCTTGCTATTGCAGCTCACATGGCCTCTCTCTTGGCTGGCTCTGCTGTCTGCCTATGTTAGTGAACTTTGAGTCATTTGGTGTTGCTTGGTTTTGCTCATGGAGACGCCTGTGAAAGTTTCAATTTCTTGGCACTGTGCTCTGTGCTGTGCTCACTCGAAAGTCTGATGCGTGTACACTGCTGCATTTTGTACATCAAATGTCTTCATTGGTTGGATTAACAAAAACATAAGGGCCACGCAACTAACTTAGCCACCTGACATTGTGAATACTATCCTGAAATTCAGCACTTCCTTTGATGGTTTGTGAAGATGGTGATATCACCCCTGACCATGGCTTTGGTCTCTCAATATTGAGAAAATGACCAAGGGTAGGAGTTGTTTGATTGACTGCAATTTGGCTTAAGGTAACTTCTATACCTGCGTGATACAGGTGTCCCAAAATTGTCTCTCTGGTGGACACCTCTCTGTCACCTGCCTTGATGTGTAAACAAACCCATGAGAATACCTGGTCACCAAGCAACATACTCTAGCCAATCACAGTACTGAACTCTCAACCAATACAGGACTGAAGGCTGCCAAATTATGCCCAAAGCAGGCAAATCCTGAACTGCTCCTATTAGGTGATCTCTGCTGTCATTTCTTGCTTATGGTTATGAATATGGCTCACCTTGTTGGAGGTGGCAGCCTTCTTCCCATGCTTAGGCCATGAAGCTGCCCAGTTGTAGAACCCATTTCTTGCTCAAATAAACTTTGTTAAAACTTGGTTTTAGAGAGTCTTCTTCCCACTGTATATACCCACATAAATAGAAAGGAAGATGTTGAAGAGAAATTTGTAAGCGAAGTTTATAGTAGCACTATTCACAACAGCTAAAATGCGAAAGCAACATAAATATCCATTTGGAGATGAATGGATAAGCAGAAGGTACTGGTGTTACTCAGTTCTGTTACTGCAACAAAATGCCTGCAGCAACAAAATTCAAGAAGTGAAAAGGTTTATTTAGCTCACGGTTTTGTGGTTCATGTCCAAGGTTAGGCAGCCCCATTTATTTGGCCTGTGATGAGGGCAGCTCACCATGGTGTGAGCATAGCTAGGAGCAAGTAGTATCCCAAACCAGATAGCCTGGCATTCCCCAATCCAGGAGCACAATCCCAATGGCGTAAGGACCTCCTGCTGGGTCCCACCCCCTAAAGGTTCCACAACCTCCCAGTAGCGTCATCCTGGGTTCAAACCTTTAACACGTGGGCTTCTGGAGGACAGTCAACATCCAGGCCACATGTTCTGTCCCTGGCTGCCACAGGTTCACGTCCATTTCACAGTGCATACTGCATTCATTCTCTCCCAAGACTCTCAGAGTCATAAGTCCCCAGCATTTCAGCCCAAGGTCTCACCTGAGACTCAAGCCCAACTCCTCTATGATCCCTTGTGAAATCCAAAACAAGTCACTGACTTCCAAACTATAATGGAGGGACAGGCACAGAGCAAAAATTCCCACTCCAAAAGGGAAGAGTAGGGAAGAAGGAATCCAATGCAAGACTGAAAACCAACAGTGCAAGCACTAAACCTGGAATTTTTCTTTTGTTTTGTTTTGTTTTGTTTTGTTTTGTTTTTTGAGACAGGGTCTTGCTATGTAGTTCACACTGGCCTTGAACTCAGGGCATTTTTGCCTCAGTCTCCCAAGTGCTGGGATTACAAGTGTGTGTCACCACACTCAGTTTAAACCTGGAATTCCTGACTTAGTCAGTGCCTTTGTCACTGGAACAAAATACCTGACGTTCACAATTTAAAGAACATGAGGTTTATTTTGGCTTGCATTTCAGTCCATAATGGGCTGAATCCAAGCCAGGATGGCATAGCAGAGGGGCGTGGCAGAGGAGAGCTGCTCATGGGATGGCATCCATGAAGCAGAGAGACAAGGGAGGAGCCAGGGAAGGAGTTAGACCCTACCAGGCAACAGCCCGCATGGTTCCTGTCAGATAGGTTTCCACACTGCCTGTAGCTTATGTGTGTGCGCTGGGGTTCCTTCCTCAAATTATTCTGCCTTTGAAACGAATTTGCATTTCTAAACTTCTGAGCCTGTGCTGGGATTGGAAGTGGTCTCGAAGATCGCTGAGCACCGGGCCTCATCCTGGGACAAGTTTTCACAGGCATGGCCAGCAGAGCCCACAGCCAGGCTCACACCCAGGCCAGCTCTGCAGGAGGAGTCTCAGCCACGGCCTGGGGCCATGTGGTGGCTCCTGGGAACAGAAGAGAGAGAGCCACAGTCACCGAGGCAGGCTCCCTCCTAGCGGGGACACTGGCAGGGCCAGGGGGGCAGCTCCATGTAATTGGACTGTGGAGAGCAGCTCTGTGACCAGCCGTGTCCTGGACCTCTCTGTGCCTCAGTGTCCCCATCTGCATATGTGAGTATTAACATCTACTCTGCATTCCTTCCACAAGGACACCAAGAAAGCTCTTTCTCCCAGGTCCCCTGTGGCTGTCTCATCCACCCCGACCTCCTACCAGGGCCAGGCGCTAAGGAGAGGGAGGCTGAGGAGTGCAAGCGAGCGCGATGCTCCCCCCTGCTCTGCCTTGTCACACGCAGGGCACGAAGCAGGGATCAGGGCGGGTGCTGCTGTGAGTGTGGCCAAGGGGGAAACCAGCCCGACATGTGTGTCTGTCACTGTGTTTCTGTGTGTGACTCTGCGTGTGTGTGCGTGTGTGCGTGTGTGTGTTTCTGTCTGTCTGTGAGTGTCTACGTCTCCAGATCTTATAAGAATCTGACGCAGATGGACGAGGACGAGGGGTCTAAGTCTCCAAATCCCGAAAGCAAAGACCCTCCTCCCCGGAGGCACAGATTGGGTCTCTGCCAGTCACACTGAGGACCCTTCTGGTGACACATGACACGTGGCTCTTATCTCCCCCCAGTCCCAACACAAACCTTGGAGCTCTGACAACGCACATTCCAGACCTCATGAGAGACTCCCCAGGGCAGGTCCATGGGGAAAGATGCTCGGAGATGAGCAGGTGACAATTACTAACGGTCACCTCAGAGCAGGCACATTCCTAGGCCCCTGAAAGGGGTCCACCCATGATCTCCTCTCAACCACTCCCTGCAGAGGCTCTGGGGAGGCCTCAGGGCTCCCTCCCACCCCCGCTCCAGATGGCCTGGCACCAGCCTGCTGTGTGGACAAGGCCAGGTCAGGGAGGACAGCGAGGGCCTCAGGAGACAGCAGCAGGTCACACACAGACACTGCCCGGGGTCAGCAGATGCCCCAGGCTCACTCTCAGCACAGAGGGTTCCTGGTCTCAAAGGAGCTGAGTGTCCCCACGTCCCTTACACAGTCTATAAGTCCCCAAGGCCCAAGAGTGCATGAGGGACAGTCGGTGCTGCGCGTCCAGCCACAGCCTCCTGCAGCCTCCATGCCCTGCTCAGTAAGTCCTGCTCCAGTGCCTGAGCTGCCAGGGTGGGTGCTGTGAGCCTCCCTGCAGGATTCCGTGTCCCCACTCCATACAGGGAAACTGAGGCACACCCAGTGCAGCTCCTATGGCAGAGCCAGGACCTGAGCCCAGGCTGCTGTGCCTCAGCCATCCTTCTGGGCAGAGTCAGGGAGGATAAAGGGCCTCACTCTGCAGCTCGCAGCACACGGTAGGCCCTCAGGGTGAGCACTGGAGAACACAGATTGGCTTGGCGCCTCTTCCTTCTGGGCGGCCTCCCAGGCCAGGATGGGGCCCCAAGCCTTCCTGTGCTCCCTGGTCTCTCCCTGCAGAGGGCTGAGGAGCAGCTTGGGCAGTGCTGGCCTCAGCCTCTGTCTTCTCAACCAGGTCCTGCAGAATCCAGCCTGAGTCAGGACCAAGACTTGTCTCTAACTTCCTTAGAGGAGAAAGGGGGCCCTTTGGGCTCTAGCCCATCAGAGTGTGTTTCCCAGAATTCCAAAGGACAGTCTAGGGCCCCCCCTCTACCTCTGCTCTCTGAGCCCCTGCCCCAGGGACCCTCTGGCCTTGATCTCCTGATTGGAATTCCCCGCCAACAAGGAAGCAATGTGTTCATTAACTCCTCAGATAACCTGGCTGCCCCTTCCATCCCCTCTTCCCTTTTTCTTATCTGAGTTCATGGCCTCCTGCTTTATCTGTGGGCGTCTTACTGATTCCCTGACCGGTGTCCCCACCTCTGTAGTTCACCTGATAAGAAAAGGAGTTATTTCCAGATATAGAGAGCCAGCAATGAGCGGGGAGGGACTGCTCTAGAGGGGTTTGGGATGCCTAATTCAGTGTTAGAGACATGGGGGAGAGAGACAGTCAAAGAGGACATTGGCAAGGTGAGGATAAGCCCGGTGGTCCAAACACGGGGAAGTCTGTAGAGTCCACACCTTGCATGGACCCACTCAAAGTCACAGTGCAATAGGCTGACATTCAAGGCAAATGTTAAGACCTCTGGAAGGATCAAACATGAAAAAATTTTAAAAAACAAACATAAATACTCAAGAAATTTCTTGATTTCAAGTAGATAAAGCCTTTATAAAGAAGAAGGGCTGGGGGTATAGCTCAGTGGTGCAGTGCCTGCCTGGTAAGTGCGAGGTCCTGAGTTCGATTCCTGGTACCCACAAATAAATAGGAAGAACTAAAAAACAGCAATCACAAAAGCAAACATTAATATAATTTACTATACCAAATGTGAACAATGTTAGGAAAAAAGGAAAAGAAACAGAGGTATGAGCTCAACAGGACAGTTTTTTTTTTTAATGGAAAAAAAGTAAAACAAAATTTCATAAGAAGATGATAGGAGAATAACAATAGCTAATACATTGCATATTATTATCTTTAAAGTAGTTACTCAGAGTACAAGATACGGGCCTAAAAAAGTTCTCCAGTGGGGGAAAGGGAAAAGGAAGGAAGGGAAAAGGTTCAAAGACAGTTTTATTTCAGAACAAAACTGAGAGCGGCGGCTTTGGCACTACAGACCAGACCAGCTAAGTCTCATACAGGCTACGGGGTCTTTATAGGGTCATGAGCATAAAAAAGCGGGCTGTGGAAGGAAACTGTCACAATGGGACTTTAGACGGGGACAGCTCAGTACAAAGGAGTTGCGGCTGTCCACCCGGGACCGGGCTTGAGAACGTAGACGGCGTTGCACGTTGTCCGTCAAGAGCAGGGCCGAACACTGACGGGGAATCTAGAGCACAGCTGTGCTCGCGCTGCTTACCGGGCCTTCCTGACCCGTGACGATGCGTCTGCAGCAGGGGAGAGGGATTTAATGTGGTCTCTGCTCAGACCAGGGTGGCAGCGGTCGGGTTCCTTCAAACAGTAGAGGAAAATAAGTGCCATTAAATTTGCCAAGAAAAATAACGTTGGACCTCCTAAATATATAGAGGAAACATGTGTTAAACAGAATGGACAAATAGACAGCAATACAATAATAGTAAGAGAAATCGATACCCTACCTTCAATAATCAACACAACAGTCAGATCAGTAAGGAAGCTGGGACCTAAACAACGCTGTAGACCAGTTGGCCCTAAGAAATGTATCCAGAACACTCTACCCAACTACAGCGTAGCACACATTTTCACTAGTACACAAGAACCCTTCCTGAGGACAGGCCACACACTAGGCCATACAACAAGTCTCCTGAAATTTTAAAAAATGAAAGTAAGACATCTGCTCAAGATAGAATAAAAAAAGTTTAGCAGAAGAGAAATTGGAAAATCAACAAATACATAGAAATTAAACAACAGTCTATTAAACAACCTATAAAGCAAAGAAAATATCACAAGGAAAATTTTAAAAGTCTTAAGATGGGGGCCGGTGAGATGGCTCAGCGGCGTAAGCACCTGCCTGGCAAGCGCGAGGGCCCGAGTTCGACTCCCGGAACCCACATACGAGAAAAGGGCCAGTGATATCGCTCAGCGGCACGAGCACCTGCTGGCGCGCGAGGTCCTGAGGTCCACCCCCGGTACCCAAAAAAAAAAAAAAAAAAAAAAAAGTCTTAAGACAAATTAATATGAGCAGACAACAAACCAAAATTTATTGGATGTAGCCAAAGCAACGCTAAAAGGGAAATTTGTACTGTATCCGTAGATACTCTCAAATCAACAATCTGATGTTTACAGCTTTAAGAACTAGAGGAAAAGAGAACCAACTAAACCCAAAGCTAGTAGGGCAAATGAACTTAAAGATTAGAGCAGGAATCTACAAAATTATTTTTTTAAATGGATAACAGGAATAATAGAGGATAACATAAAAACAACAGAGAGTAATAAAGAAAAATCAATAAAGCCAGGAGTTGTTCTTTAAAAAAAAACTGACAAACTTTTGCTAGATTGAATAAGTAAACAGAGAAGAATTTATATCAGTTTTCTTCATATTCTTCCCAAAACTGAAGAGGAGGAAACACTTTCTAACAGAGTCTATGAAGCCATAATTACCCTGATAGCAAAGCCAAACAAAGACACAAGAAAACTAGAAACTGATGTCACTTTGCGCTTTGATGCAAAAATCCTCAACAAAGTACCAGCAAAAAAACTTCAGTATTAAAAAAAAAAACTGTACACCATGAGGAAGTGAGATTTATCCCTAAAATGCAATCTTGCCTTAATATATAAAAATCAATCAGTATAAGATACCATATTAACAGAATTAAGAAGAAAACACGATTATCTCAATTGATGCATAAAAAAAATTTGACAAAATTCAGTGTCATACCATGATTTTAAAAATATTCAATAAACT
Organism: Erethizon dorsatum; assembly: GCA_028451465.1. Classification (NCBI taxonomy): domain Eukaryota; kingdom Metazoa; phylum Chordata; class Mammalia; order Rodentia; family Erethizontidae; genus Erethizon; species Erethizon dorsatum. The sequence goes on along the minus strand of CM051828.1, from coordinate 124,333,527 downwards.
AGGAATAAAAACTGTCTGAATATTAAAAAGCGATACACGAGAAACCGACAGCAAACATTGTACTCAGTGGTGAAAGAGTGAATGAAAGCTTTCTTCCTAAGATGAGAAACAAAGGAAAGGACGCCTGCTTTCACACAGCTGAGCTTCGGAGGCAGCAGACCTGGATCCGGAGCCAGACCCTGGCTCGCTCCTCTGGGTGACTTCAGACACCTTCCTGCCCCGTCCTAGAGGTGAGCAGAGCTGGGAGCACCTGCGGCGGGCGCTGGGTGAGGCTTGGCAGGAGAGCACAGCGGGTGGAGCAGCAGAGGTTCGGTGAGACTGTTGGTGAGAACTAAAGAGCCCCCGTTGCACCCCGCAGGCTTGTTTAGATTCAGTTATAATAATACCACATGCCACCGGGCATGGTGATGCTCGCCTGTAAGCCCAGCACTCGGGGAGCTCGGCACCTGGGCCTCACTGCCCCTGTGAGCCCCCATGAAACTGACCTCCGGGCCCCTGCAGAGGGCTGAGCGGCAGGAAGCTGTTGGGGTCAGCGCACTGAGCTGGGCAGCGTGGCCCAGAAGGGTGGCAGCTGTGTTTCTTTGTCTAGGATGTCACACCCCATGCTTGCCCTCTGCTGGTGCCCAGCTAGGTCCTCGTGCCTGTGGCCAAGGAGCAGCTGACCAGGAAAATCCTACACCACCAGTGAACCCGTCGGCCTCCTCGGCCTTCCTGAGCAATTCCCACGCTGCCTTCAGCCTGTACAGACCTTGGCGGCCCTCAGCCCAGGCAGGAACTTGTTCTCCCTGGCGAGCTCCTCCATTCTGCTCACGCTGCTGGCGCTGCAGGCCAAGCCGGAAGCCCGCACCCAGATCTTGCAGGGCCTGGGGTTGGGCCTCGACAGGTACCGCACACAGGGGCGCATGAGCACTACAGCCCTCATCTGCAAGGGCTCCTGCCTGCCTCCGGGGTGCCACAACAACTTGGGCAGCCTGCTCTTCTGGGCCACGTTCGAAAACTGGTGCAGAGGTTTATTGATACAGCCCAGAGTCTGCACCACAACGAAGTCTCCCCGTCACCTTCAGTAAAGTCAGGGATGAGATAAACTGCGCCACGAAGGAGCAAACCCACGGCAAAATCACCAACCTTCTCCAGAAGACAGGGCTTGACTTGATTCTGGCCAGTTACATTTTCTTTAAAGGTTAAATCATCCTCTAATGATTATTCAGCTTACTGAAGCTAAGCCATCTTTTCTCCCAGATAAATAGCCCTCTGCCTCTGCAAGATATCTTTTAGGGATTGGCTCCTTTCTCCCACACCCTCAACCTCTGCCTTCTGGAGCCTTCCCCAGAACCTCAATCTCCTGTCCCCTTTGTAGCTACAACTCCTGCTGTCTCCTCCCTGTCACCACCAAAGTTTTAGGAAGGGACGACACAGGACTAACCATGGAGTTTGCAGGCCCCAGCGACAAATTGATACATGGGGTCCTTTGTTCCCAAATCACATTTCAAGATGGTGCCCGCAGAGCATTAGGCCCCTCATGACCCTGGGTGACTGCTCACCTCACATAACCTGGAAGCCAGCCCTGCCCACTTGAGCTTTGCCCATGGGCCTCCACTTCCAGCCAACAAGGCCCAGCTTGGCCTCAGTGCCTCACCCTCTGCGTGGGGCCCAGTCCCATGCTGACACTACACAGAGTTCTTCCTCTGCCATCTTCTTCTCTGATTCCACAGTGTCTCCCTGGGGTGAGCCTGGCCCTTCCAGCAGCTCCCAAATGCCCTGCGCACCAAAGCCTCCCAAATCCCCATGCCCAGCCATGTCCCTGTGGCCATCTGGTCACCTCCTTCTGAGTGTTGCACCTCAGCTCAGCATGTTCCAAATCCGAAGCATTTCTTCCTGCCATCTCCTTAGCCCATAACATCCCCACTTCCTGCCCCTTTCCTTTAGGTTCCACAAATGGCCCAACTCCAGCCCAAGCTGGAGCCTTGAGGATCCCTCTCAACCAGCTGTGCAGGTCCTCAGTGTCTACAGAACCCCCACAAACAGAAAACGCATGCAGTGGTCTTTACCTCCCTGGTTGCTCTTTGGTCTGACCATTGGCTCTCTATGCTTGTTCAAGTTTCGTGATCTCTCACCAAAACTGTTGCCATTGCTTCTTAACTGGCCTGTCTGCAGCTTGCCTGCCTGCCCACACCACAACCCACTTTCCACGCTGCAGTCACAGTGACCATTCCAGAAGCCAAGTGTGACCTGGTCCTTCACTGTTTAAACCTGTCGGTGCCTCAACCCAACTGTAACCCTTGCTTCATATCTTTTTTTGTTTTCTCTTTTCAGTTCTGGGGATTGACCCCAGGGGCTCACGTGTCCTAGGCAAATGCTCTACCACTGCACTACATTCCCGGCCCTTTTTGTTTTTGAGATAGGTTCTTGCTAAGTTGCCCAGGCGGGACTTAAACTTGCCATCCTCCTGCCTTGGCCCGCTGAGTAGCTGTAATTATAGGCATGCACCACAGTACCCGGGGCTTCATATCGTTAGGAGGAACCTCAAGGCCCACAAATGACCTGTCCTCTGTGACTCTTCAACCTCATCTCTGTTACCCTCCCTCCCCTTCACCGGGCCTAGGCTTCCCCTCCCTCCAGCTCTCGCTCCTGTGCAGGGCGGCTTACTTTCAGCCTGGTTGCCTACTTTTAAATGTTTCCCATATTTGAGACACACATCACAAAAGATGACAGTAGGGTAAAATTTCTTTTCATCAAGTCAAACTGATGTTCAAAGAGGAAAAAAGTGGAAAAGACTTAGGAAAAGGGAAGTCTTAATTTCCAAGTAGTTCTATGAGGAATGATTTTTACCATCATCAATATTTTTCAACTCTGGAGCAACCAAGTTGCCAAGCACAATTCCAAAGAGAACATGATATGTTAAGTGCATGGATCTAAGTCTACCCTAGGAGTAGGGCATATGGCACAGAAATGCTTTAAGGAGATAAAGACTAAACATTCCACTTAAATTTTCAAAAATAAACTACCTCTTTAATCTAGAATGTGACTTCCACTACCATTTCTTTTACTCCAGGCGAGTACTTGAGAATTCCTTTGGTAAAGAGGTGAATGTGCTGACTCACAGAAGACACGACAGCTCTCTACACCTAAACAGAAGGAGCTGAAGAACTTGAAGCGAATTTGTATTGCTTTGTTTTTAATTCTTTGGAGATAGACCTTAAATGGACAGGTGATCAAGAGATGGAGAGGGATGATAGGGGAGGGAAAGGGGATGAAAAAAGGAATTAAGATGTGTTATGTACGTGGACCAACACCACACAATGGAAACATTATGTACTGCAAACACGTACTAATAAAAGTAAATAAAAACTGCCAGGTGTGGTGGCGCACGCCTGTAATCCCAGCACTCGGGAGATTGAGGCAGGAGGGTCACTGCGAGTTCAAGGCCAGCCTGGACTACAAAGTGAATTCAAGGCCAGCCTGAACTGCAGAGTGAAACCGTGTCTCAAAAAGACAAAATACATAATCCTAGAATCATAAATTGTTCACTCTTTTCTAAGACTTGCTGGGCGTGGTGGCACACACCCGTAATCCCAGCACTTGGGAGGCTGAGGCAGGAGGAGTGCCACAAATTTGAGACCAGCCTGGGCTCCAGAGTGAGTTCAAGGCCAGCCTGAACTACACAGTGAGACCCTGTCTCAAAAAAAAAAAAAAAAGAAAAAAAAAAGAAAAAAAGAGAAATTCCAAGACTCAAACAGAATCCTAATAGCAGACATCCAATGAGCACTTTTTTTTTTTTTTTTTTTTTTTGGTCTTTTTGAGGCAGGGTTTCACTACGCAGTTCAGGCTGGCCTTGAGCTCACTTTGTAGCCCAGGTTGGCCTCAATCTCACAGCAATCCTCCTGCCTCAGCCTCCCGAGTGCTGGGATTACTGTCATGTGCCACCATGCCCAACCCGATAAGCACTTGAATACGTCAGCTTCACTAGTTCATCAATTGCTGCAATAAATAACACATGTAAATCACTTCTCCCCTTCTAAAGAAAAAGCCAGCAGCTGTTTGTTAAAATTTTTTTTTAGAAATTGTAATGGATAACAATCATAAATATACATGCACCAAATACTGGCACATCCAGCTATATAAAATAAACACTAATGGATATGAAAAATCAGTTAAACACTAATTCAGCTGTAATGAGGGACCTCAACCCCCACCATCACAGACAGACAGATCAACCAGACAACAAAATCAACAAAGAAGTATCAGAGCTGAATCAAACCTTTGAACAAATGGACTTAGTAAATATCTACAGTGTTCCACCCCACAACAATGGAATACACGTTCTTCTAAGCAACACATGGGACTTTCTCCAAAAGAGACCACGCACTAGCTCATGAAACGTGCTTAAGCAAAGGCAAAGAAACTGAAATTATCCCATGCATATTATTAGATCATAGTGCAATAAAATTAGAAATGTCAGAAGAAACCACAAAAACTATATAAACACAGGGAATTTAAATAATAGTCTCTTGAACAACCAATGGGTCACAGATGAAACTAAAGAAGGAATTAGACAGTTTCTACAATTGAATGATAATGTCAATATGACATACCAGAACTTATGGGATACAGTGAAAGCAGTCCTACAAAGGAAGTTTATAGCAGTGAATCCCCACATTCATAAAATGAAGTGAGCTCAAATAAATAACCTGATGTTGACCCTCAAAATTTTAGAAAAAGCAAGATAAACCCAAAGCTCGTACAAGGAAGGAAATTATAAAGATCAGAGCAGAAATTAATGCAATGGAGACTAAGAAAACAACACAAAGAATCAATAAACGAAGAGTTGGTTCTTTGAAAGATTAAATAAAAAACGCTTAAACAACCTTATCAAAAAAATGAAAGAAGGGCCGGTGAGATGGCTCAGCGGCATAAGCACCTGCCTGGCAAGCGCGAGGGCCCGAGTTTGACTCCTGGAACCCACATACGAAAAAGGGGCCGGTGATATCACTCAGCGGCACAGGCGCCTGCTGGCACACAAGGTCCTGAGGTCGACCCCTGGTACCCACAAAAAAAAAAAAAAAAAAGAAAGAAGACTCAAATATATGCAATTAGGAATGAAAGGGGAGAAATCACAACAGATCCTATAGAAATCCAGAAGATCAACAGTACCTACTTTGAAAGGCTGTACTCAACTAAGATGTAAAATTCAGAAGAAATGGATAGATTCCTTGATACATATAAATTAGCAAAGCTGAATCAAGAAGATACAAAAATTCTAAACAACCCAGTATCAGTCAATGAAATTGAAGAAGTAATTTTAAAAACTACCAACAAAGAAAAGCCCAGGTCTTGATGGATTCATTGCTGAATTCTACAAGAACTTTAGAGAAGATCTAATGTCACTACTCCACTACTCCTCAAACTCTTAAATGAAACAGAAAGGGAAGCAATACTCCCAAAGTCCTTCCTAGAGGCAAGCATTACCCTGATACCAAAACCAGAGAAGGACCCAACCAAAAAAAAAAGAGAACTACAGGCCAATCTCCTTAATGAACACAGATGCAAAACTCCTCAATAAGATACTGGCAAACAATGCAACAAATCAGCAAAAAGATCATACACCATGACCAAGTAGGTAAATGTAATACACCATACTAACAGAACCAAGGACAAAAACCACAATATCATGTTAATCAATACAGAAAAAGCATCTGACAAAGTCCAGCACCCTTTCATGATAAACACCCTACAGAAAAGTGGAATTAAAGGTGTTTATCTCAATCTGATGAAAGCCATCTAAGACAAACCAACAGCCAACATCATACTAAACCGTCAAAAACTGAAAGCTTTCACTCTGAAATCAGCAACAAGATAAGGATGCCCACTATCTCCATTTCCTAGGAAAGGAAGAAGTTAAATTATCGTTATTTGTGGATGATATGATACTCTACATAAAAGACCCCAAAAACTCCACCAAAAGACTCCTAGATTTAATAAATAAATTCAGTAGCAGAGCTGGATACAAAGTCAACACTCAAAAATCCACAGCATTCCTGTACACAAATAACAAACTCACTGAGAGAGAAATTAGGGAAACCACACCTTTCACAATAGCATCAAGATAAATGAAATACTTAGGAATCAATCTAATGAAGGAAGTAAAAGGACTTTATATTGAAAACTATAGTACTCTGAAAAAGGAGGCCAAAGAGAATACTAGCAAATGGAAAGATACCCCTGTTCTTCGATAGGCAGAATATAGCGAAAATGGCCATACTTCCAAAACTATTATACAGATTTAATGCAATCCCCATCAAAATACCAATAGCATGTCTTACAGAATTAGAGAAAACAGGGGCCGGTGAGATGGCTCAGCAGCGTAAGCACCTGCCTGGCAAGCGCGAGAGCCCAAGTTTGACTCCCAGAACCCACATATGAAAAAAGGGACAGTGATATTGCTCAGTGGCACGGGCGCCTGCTGGCGTGCGAGGTCCTGAGGTCGACCCCCGGTACCCACAAAAAAAAAAAAAAGAGAGAGAGAAAACAATCTTAAAATTCATTTGGAACCAGAAGAGACCTAGAATAGCAAAAGCAATTCTGGGCAACAAAGGCAAGGCAGGGGCATCAAAATCCTGACTTGAAATTATACTACAAAGCTACTGTGATAAAATCAGCATGGTACTCACAAAAAAATAGACCCAAGGATCAATGGAATGAAATAGAAGATGCAGAAACAACTCCAAACACACTCAGCTACCTCATCTTTAACAAAAGGGCCAAACATGTTCACTGGATGAAAGATAGCCTCTTTAATAAATGGTGCTGGAAAAACTGGCTTTCCACGTGCCAAAGATTAAACCAAGACTCATATCTCTTGCCATGCACTAAACTAAAATTGAAATGGATCAAAGAGCTAAATATCAAAAGAGAAACAATCTACTGGAAGATAGAATAGGTAAAACTCTTAGAGACAGAGGTGTAGGCAAAGATAAAGAACCACTGGATCACGTCATATTAAAAAGCTGTTGCACAGGAAAAGAAGCCACCAACAGAGTGAAGAGACAACCCACAGAATGGGAAAAAAAGTTTTTAGCAACTGATCCTCAGACAAAGGACAAATATCTAGAGTATATAAAGAACTAAAAAGAATCAGACCCTCCAAATTTAAAGATCCAATCCAAAAATGTGCACTTGGAATGAACAGACACTTCTCAGATGAAAAGTACAAATAGCAAATAAGCATATTTAAAAATGTTCGACATCACTGGTTATTCGAGAAATGCAAATTAAAACAACACTGAGATTCCATCTCACCCCAGAAAGAATGGCAATCATCAAGAAATCAACCAATAAGAAATGCTGGCATGGCTGTGGGGAAAAAAGAACCCTTCTCCACTGTTGGTGGGAGTGTAGATTGGTGCAACCACTGTGGAAATCAGTGTGAAGACTCCTCAAAAAACTAAAAGTAGAAATTCCATTTAACCCAGCTATTCCCCTTTTAGGTATCTTCCCAAAAGAGTTAAAAGCATCATATCACAGTGATATGTGCACACCCATGTTTATAGCAGCACAATTTACAATAGCTAAATCTTGGAAACAACCCATATGCCCATGAACAGATGAATGGATAAAGAAAATGTGTTTTTATATATAACAGAGTATTACTCTGCCATAAAGAAGCATAAACTTGAGACATTTTTAGGTAATGGATGCACCTTGAGAACATAATTTAAGGAACAAAATGGAGGATAGATATTAGGAAGTAGAAAGAAAATATTCAAATGGTAAGGGGAAGAAGGGAGAGGGGAAGGGGAAGAGAAGGAAGGGAAGAGGGACTTTAAAAAAGAATGGGGGCTGGTGAGATGGCTCAGCGGCATAAGCGCCTGCCCAGCAAGTGCGAGGTCCTGAGTTCAACTCCCGGAACCCACATAAAGGAAAAAAAGGGCCGGTGATATCGCTCAGCGGCACAAGCACTTGCCCGGCAAGCATGAGGTCCTTAGGTCGACTCCCAGTACCCACAAAAAAAATGGAAGGAAAACAATGGAAACAAAGTTTTGTAAATAGGGAGGGGAAGAAGGATTGAAGGGAGGGGAATCGGAAAAAAATTTATATCATGTACAGGTACAAATTTCCTTAGATGAATGTGATGATTATGTGTGTACCAATAAATATTAACTTCAAAAATTTCTCATAGATGAAGGACGTAGCCAACTTAAAAATACTATTTTTATTTGAAATATTTGATTATTCTGCCTTGTAGCACTCCCAAGAAATTAAAAAGTGGACTCATTTTAGCTCCACAAAACACAAAGTTGGATTGGAAATTTCTCACATTTAGATATTTCTCTATAAATCAAATGATAATTTATCAAAAAATTTTAAAGTCTTTTTGAGACAGGTTCTTGCTGTGTAGTCCAGGCTACTCTTGAATTCACTACATGGCCCAGGCTGGCCTTGAATGATCCTCCTGCCTCAGCCTCCGGAGGGTAGAGATTACAGGCATGTGCCACCACACCTGGCTAATTTCTCAGCTTTAAATAGTAAAACCTTCAAAGGTTAAGAGGGAAAAAAAAATCAAATGTTAGAACATTAAAATTACCATTTTCCATAGGAATATAGAAAATAAATATGACCTAACTTATTTGATATTTACAACATTAAAGATAAATGTTTGCCTGCCTGGCAAGCGCAAGGTCCTGAGTTCAATTCCCGGTACCAAAAAAATAAATAAAAGATAAATTTTTATTGACGGAAGATGTTTTAAATATTTTGATATGTGAAAAACTTCCCTAGTTTCATTTTATTTATTTATTTATTTATTTATTTATTTATTTATTTATTTTTGAGCTAGGGTCTCACTATGTAGTTCAGGCTGGCCTCAAACTCTCAGCGATCCTCCTACCTCAGCCTCCCGAGTGCTGGGATTACAGGTATGCACCACCTGGCCTGGCAAAACTTTACTAGTTTTAAAAATCAAATTTAAATGCTTTGAAGCTTCATGCATAGCACTCTGTACATCATTCTTATCATTCCTGTTCCTGAAAGTAGCTTGCTTCCCTTCTTCCAGTTATTGACTGTATGAGCATTTTGAAATCTTCCTAAACCTTGTGAAAGTTTTAAAGCTGAAGGATTTATGGTGGGTAGGGGTGGTAATATTTAACATTTTGACTGATTAGTTGCAAGAAAGTCTTTCCTTTTTTTCCTATAGTTTTATTAGTTTTAGTCCCCTACCCTCATTTTTAAACAAATAAGAACATAATGAACTAAAAAAACAATAGGAAAGCCTGATGTGGTAGCACATGCCTCTAATGCCGGCACTCTGAAAGGCTGAGGCAGGAGGATCACAAGTTTTGACCAGCTTGGGAAATTCAGTAAGATCCTCTCTCAAAACTAAAATGGGGCTGGGGATGTAGCTCAGTGTGAAGGCTCTGAGTTCAATTCCTGCTACTGAGTATGTATGTGTGTGGCAGGGGGAGAAACCATGTGAAAGAGAATTATATCAGAATTAAACTCAATGGCTATAAATTTTCTACTACAGTATGTTCACTAACTATAGTAGAAAAACATTAGGAATGTTGTGAAAAACTGGCAGCAAAAGTGAATGTCAACCACAAATTCTATTAAGTTTATACAGAAAAAAACGGCAAAATTATTGTAGATAAAATACTACCAGAAGCGTTCTATTAGCAGCGCCCCGTTGGTAGCATCTGAATTATATGCTGCGTCACTGTCTGGCTACTGAGAAAATTCCCTGAGCAGACTGTTCATCTCCAACACAACCATGTTTCAGAGAAGTCAACAGGTTATGTCTGCTAAGATCAATACGTGTACTATGCATGCTGGTCAGCTATAGTTTCTAGGACACAACAAAAACATCAGGCATCATAGCTTCGGACAAGGACAGAAACTCAAATCCCAGCCATGTGATATGCTCGGTGATACCTGGATGTACAATCCAGCCACAGCAGCTGTCAAACGTAGGTTAAACTATGGGAAAAGGGAAGACAGGTCTTTTGGTCAGACTCAAAATGTCAAAGAAGGCATCTTATATATATGATGACATACTATTTAAATGTCCACCATACATCTCCTTTTCAAAATAAAACATCTTTTGCATGCTCCGTTTCTTCAAAATAAATGACCCAGGTATAAAGTTTTGAGCTTAGAAACTATTATTTCAGTTGCTCCACATGGAATGAAACTTCAACGGCAAGCAGCAGATGATCTAGGAGTCGGCGACGGTATCTTTTAAGGTATGAATTCAACACATTTTAATTTACAAAGGGTTTAGGGGCTGTGACCCACTGTAAGCTGAGGAGCAGCTGTGGGGCCTAGAGAAATAACAATGTGCAGACTGACCGGAGGCAGCGTCACATTTCTAATGTGAACTTCCGGGACAGCTTCCTTCCAAATGCACTGAAGAGCGACAAAATAAACAAGTTAGTTAAGGAGAAAGGCGACACTGCGGGGCAGCACTGTCTCAGTTACTTAAGTTTTCAGAAAACTAGTTTTAACCATCAACACACAAACCGTCCAGTCTTCCAAATATGTTAGAAATATATAGTTAGTCACAGCAAAATTTACAAACAGCCAGACCTACTCACATATTTGGATTAATCCTGTTTTTACCTTTCCTTGCTATATAAACGCTTCTATTTCAAAGGCGTATCTACATTTGCCAAACGCACAAGAAATGTTAACAGTACAACTTCAACAACAGAAATATGAGCATCCTGATACACTTAACCTCCACGTCAGGAATTGTGACGATGGGTTTATAGACAATTAAAGACGCATTCTCTCTTAAATTCCAGACCCCTGGTTGGTGCTGGTGCTGTTGAAGAGTCTCCCTGCCCTCAGTGGCCACTGTGATGGGGACCCACGGTTCCTGTCGCTGAACCTCTGAGTCCTGATGCCTCAGGCAGAGGCAGGCGGTGGAACTGTGTTTAGTGACATTGCTCATCCCAGTTCTGTGGGTGTGGCTGCGCGTTCGCACTCGCATCAGTAAGGGCTGTGTTTCTGCGAGGCAGGCTTCAGTTCTAGAGGACAGCTTTGAACAGACACCTGAGCTGCTCAAACGGAATGGTGTATCCACACCGTACTCACCAATAAGAAGGAACAAACTCCTGATACTGCAGCCCCTGGGATGGAGCTGAAGGAAATTATGCTAAGTGAGGAAGACCAGTCTCAAGAGGGTTCATAATTTAGGATTCCACTTACAGAGCATTCCAGAAATAACTGATTTACAGAGATGGGAACACAGTGGGCTTCAGGGATTAAGGAGGGAGGCAGGAGGGGTGAGGATGGTTGGAAAAAGGCAGGACAAGGGCTCCGGGTGAGGACAGTGCTGCATCTTGACTGTGGCAGTGGTCACACGAGTGTGCACAGGTGACAAAAATGCAGAGAACCAAATGCACATTCTCTCCCGAACCCCTATGACCTCCCAGGACGACCCTGTTCTCGGCTGTCTGCACAGAGTTCTCTAAAGACCATTCATATTTGCTTCGGATCAATTTTCTGCACTACACAGAGAAGCCACTTCTAGCTAGTATTTTTTTCTTTTTCATTTTTAAAATCCTTCAGTTACCTCCTACATTTACTTGAAAATCAGAGATTGAAATAAAAAGCTGATATATATAGCTACTAGCATTTTTGTTTTTCCTTTATTCTTCCAAGTTAAGGTAAAAGATAAATAAAATGTTTCTAGTTTAAATTAGAATAAATCAGAGAAGAAAAAAGCAGGTTATATAGCAAACACTTCTCCTCTGATACCTGCAATTTCTAAAAGAACTAGGAATATTTTTTATTATATTTAGGGAAATTATAACTGCAAACAAATGCATGACTTCTTCCAAAAGGCCACTTTGTGATAAAGTATATACACATAGTGTTGATGGTTTCTTTAAAGTGCTTAACATCACTGGCTTGAGAATCACCTATTGCTTTAAAAGGTCTTTTAGTACAACTCCAGAGCTATTGTCAGGAGACACTGGCAAAGGTGTAAACGTGGGCAGAACATCTGAGATGGGTTTCAAAAGAAGATGCCCAGGCCCACCAGGTCCAAGTCCAGATGGATTAATGAGAGGCACAGCTGCAGAGCGGGGAGCCAAGAATGCATTCATATCTGTTCTTCTGCCAGCCCTGGATTCTGTTGTATCTAAATGATAAAATGTGGATTATTTAGTCTTTGTCCTTCACAAAAAAGTGAAGCTGAAAATCCCTCTGACAATAATAGCATAAAAAGCTCTCACTATATTGTCATATCAACACATAACTATAAGTAATCAATTTATCACTACTATCAACTTTGAAATTCCACATTAATGGTAAATACACTGGTCTTTAGCACTATTTTGGGACTTTATTCAAAATGAGAGCATAAATACACCTTAATTTCTAAATATAAATACTGATTTGTATTATGAAAATGTGCTTAAAATTCACTCTTGGTAATTCAAAACGTTTTCTGATAAAAACAATTCTTTACATGTGTTTTCTATTTCTAGATTTGGCTCCCAAATAAACATAATTCATATGCTACTGGGTTCGGTATCCCATAAGCAGAAGTCTATGAAATACTGATGGGTGATGTTTTATTTACATTTCTCTAAAGGCCAGCAATGTTGAACACTTCTTCAAGTATTTATGGACCTTTTGTATTTCTTCTGAGAAGTGTTTATTCATTTCAGTTCCTATTTATTGGGTCTTTTATTTTGTGGGGGTCTAAATGTTTTCAGTTCTTTAAATATTCTAAATATCAGTCCTCTGTCCAAGGTGCAGCTGACAAAATTTTTTCCCATTCTGAGGGTTGTTGCTTTACTCTGTTGGTTGTTTCATTTGCTGTGCAGAAGCTTTTTTATTTGATATAATTCCATGTGACTTTTGATGTTATTTCTTGTGCAACTGGGATTCTATTCAGAAAGTCCTTGCCTATGTCTATGACTTCAAAGATTTTACCCATTTTATCTTCCACAGATAGTTTCTGTTTTAATATTTAGATCACTGACCCATTTTGATTTTAGTTTACTGCATGGTGAGAGATACTGACTGGTCTAGCTCCAACCTCCTGCATGTAGATATCCTAAGTACAAATAGCGAATACTTGAAAAATATGTTCAACTTTGCTGGCCGTTAGAGAAACGCAAATTGAAGCTACACAGGACCCATCTTACTCCAGAAAGAAGAGCTGTCAACCAGGAATGAACAGTGACAAACACTAGGGAGGCTGTGCTGGAGAATGAACCCTCCCCCATCGCTGGCGGGAGTGTAAATTCGCACAATGAGGAAAAGCATGTTTTCAGTATCTGCTATACCTCTGAGATAAAGTTTTAACTTTTCATTAAATTTAGCAGTCAAATATGTAAATGACAACTACATTTTACTACTTTATCTTTCTATAAAAGTTCAGAAAATAGAAACATTTGTCTAAATAACCAAGGAAGTTTTTAAGATTCCAGAATATAAATATTGAACTAAATTTAAATATATGTATGATAAAAACAAAAGAATATATAGTAACATATATATTTTGGTATCCTATCCTAAAGTACAAAGATTTCAAAAAAAAAAAAAAGACCTCCCAGTAGTTAAGCTCTGGAAATAGCCTAGATGTCCATCAACAAACAAATGAATAAAGAAAATGTGGTACATAAACATAATCAAATTTTATTTACTCATAAAGAAGAATTAATTCATGGCATTTACAGGAAAATGGATTTTTTTTTTTTTTGGTTTTATAAGACAGGGTCTTGCTGTGTAGCCCAGCCTAACTTCAAACTCACAGCAATCCTCCTGCCTCAGCCTCCCGAGTGCTGGGATTACAGGTGTGTGCTACCACTCCTGGCTGAATGTACTTTGAGACTATAATATTAAGTGAAATAAGTGTGACACAGAAAATTAAATATTGTATGGTTTCTCTTATGTAAGAAAACCACAGGGCTGGTGAGATGGCTCAGTGGCATGAGCACCTGTCTGGCAAGGGTGAGGTCCTGAGTTTGACTCCCAGTACCCACATAAAAAAAAAAAAGAAAGAAAGAAAGAAAACCACAATATAAATAGTGAAATAAAGGTAAACTTTTTGGAGAAACTAGGGGATCAGAAAAGGGGTGGGGTAAGGAGAGGACCAAAAATTTATTTATGTATGTATGTATGTATGTATGTATATATATATATATATATATACATACATATATATATTCCCCAAAATGAATGTGAATATCATATATTGCAAACATACACCAATAAAAAATAAATTATATATAATCTAACAGATAATTCAATTTCAACTCAATAAAGTTTACTATATGTCAATATCAGTAATATGAATATAACTAAGACTATACAACCTAGTAGGGTAGAAAAATGTTTCGACTTAGATAGCTACAACCCTCAACCACTTACTTCCAGGTAGACCTTTCAACATGTAAGAGTGCTTCATAATATTCTTAGAGGTCTAAATTGGTTTGCTAAGCTGAGCAATGTCAAAGTTTCATGTCAAGGTTTGGCTACTGATTATAACACTTAGATTTTCCAAGGGGAAAACCTTTCCTAAACTATAAACTCAGCACCTAACTCTGATTAGTAAACAGCACCATTAATCAGAGAAGAAAACCAGTGACCAGGCAAAGGTTTAACCAGTTCACTACCATGACCAGAAGAATGAGTCAAAGTGGCTTATGTAGAGACCGAACTACAGTATCTCATATACAAAGGGAAAATATTTTATACTATTTAAAGTAATCTGAGCCAATTAAATATCAGATTGTTATAATCCAGAAAGCAAAAATTTGATTCCTTATTGGAATTTTAGAATCAGTGTTACACATTTTCAATAACACCAATTTAGTTAATATCACTGTAAAACAAAATCATAAAGTTAGACATTGAATTTTTAACACTAGAAAAAAATAAGCATCTAATTTTACCTTTCAAGGTTTCTGATACATTTGTATTTAGTTCTTTCCGTCTTGGTGAACCTAGAGGTTTCATATCATGAACAGAAAGCTTTGGTGGTGGAACAGATGGATGAGATTCTGTTTCTAGAAATTTAACAAAAAGTTCTGAAAAAGACTAAAAAGAAAATACTTTGGTTATATTAGGCTAGACAACAAGATGATACTCACTGCAACTAGGAAAATGTACCAGCTATTATAATTAACTGTTAATTATTAATCATGCCATTTGAATCTTTTTTCCTTTTCACAGAGCAGCTTTATAGACCATTCTAGCATCTTATATGTAGCTACTGCAAATTAACAATTTAATGACCTTTGATGACAACACTCATTTCAAACACTTTCTAATCAGAATTAGCCAACTGAGGACTCTCATTTCTTATCAGCAGAGGCACTTAAGACATTAAGTCTTTTCATTTTAATAACAGACATGAAAAACTGTAACACATGAAAACAAGTATTAAACATAACTTTCTAAAGATCTGCAAAAGATCTCCAGTAACATTATCTGATAAAATAATGTAGTGAACAGCTTTCCTTTAAATTAAATTTTATGTCATCCAAGGAAAATAGGGTTTTATCCTACCTTTGTGGGTTTTTTTTTTTTTTTCTTTGTAATTAAAAAACCCAGAAAGAAACCCTACCTTCGCACAGTGTTGCTAATTCCATTAACATTCACCTAACGCCTGCTGTATACCAGGCACTGCGTGTTCACGCATCCTGACTGCCTCCACCTGCCAGACAGGGCTCAGGGCTGACGCCCTCCCTTCTGGTTCGCAGCTGCTTATAACTTCTGGGACACAGCCAGTGCTCAGTAGGTATCACTGGCTCGATGATTTGGAACATGCACAAATAAGTAAAATAATGCCTCTTTAAGAATGGTATAATTGCCGAGTGTGATGGCACATGCTTGTAATCCCAGCGCTCAGGAGTCTGAGGCAGGAGCATCACTGTGAGTTCGAGGCCAGGCTGGGCTACATCATGAGTTCAAGGCCAGCCTGAACTGCATAGTGAGACCCTGTCTCAAAAAGCTCCCCCCACAAAAAAAGAAGAATGGCATAATTTTGCGGAAAGACTGCCCGAGGCAGCAGGATCAAACATATATAAAGGAACAGTTACAACTCTAAAAAATAAAAGTACCATAAAAAGTGAAAATAAAAACTATATGCAATCAAATTTTTTTAAAACTGGTTGTCATATCTAAATCTGTTTCCTTAACTCCAAAATAATAAAATGGTTGTACAAATTACCGTAAGAGAGAAATCTGATTCTTTGCAAATAAGTGCAATATACAATCATTTCATCATTCATATTCAACAAAAATAAAATTAGTTCTTACACTATTAAGCACAGATTGCTGATTTGGTCTCAGTGGTGTGTTGGGGACACTTTTTGATCCTCCAAGCCACCCAGTCATCCACCTAGTGACACCTCCCTGGTCTTCATTAAGCAACTGCAGGATTATTTTAAAACAAAAAAATATTATCAATGCAAGAAAAGATAGCCATTTTTACATGATTTCAGATATTAGCAAATCAAGCTTTTAGTTCAATTTCTAGTAAGCATTTCCTACTATTGACAAAGGCAACAAATAGGATAAAATTCCAACCTAAGCACAATCTCCAATACAATTTTGGGTACTGTATTTCAAAATTTCAGCATCCTGATATGAGAAGTGGTTTATAAGTTGCAAAACATTTAAACTAACATCATGCAACCTGAACAAATATATCTCTTCAATGCAGAATAAAACGATTTTTTACATAATTGAGAAAATTAAATTAGTTTTACTTAATAGTAAAAGGAAACAATTTTCTATGATGACACTACTTTAGTTATAAATATATTCAGAAAAATAAGTTGAATAAATGTATACAGAATGGCTTTTACTGTCTAGCTACCTGCTCCATTTCCTCCCTTTTAATATCCAGGATGCTTCCCATTAATCGTAACACTTCATGACGCTGATTTTTTGGTGTGTGGAAATGACCAATGAAGAGATTTCTCATAAGGACTCTGGAAATGAAGGAGGAAACAGCTGACACCAATTGCATATGGAGTGTCCCCAAACAGTAAACAAACACTTGACTGTACTTACACAATTAAATATTTAATTATAAAAAGAATGAACAATAAAATATTTTAAAGGGGCTTATAAGAAAATCAAGACAACCCCAATTAGGAATATCTAAAACAACCCAAAATATTACCTGTATCACTTTCTTCAACCCAAAACCTACTGAGGAGGTGCCTCATTAGTAATTCTCTCTGCCTGTCAGGGCTCATGTTTCCCTGGAGCAGACGCTTAAATGGTGACTACTGTTCTTGTGTTTCACCACTGTATTTCCTGACTCACATGTATTAAAAATTTGCTGATAATACCTAAATTTTAAAAATATTCAATAAGAGAGTATTTGCATGTATACCTAGGTTCAGACCTAAGACACTTGAGCAAGATATGTTCATGTATGGACAGTAAAGAGAAAAAATAGTAAAAATAAATTTAGTACATTATTCTGCTGACCTCCATTAAAACTACTGATATTTCTCCTCATGATATAAGAAAAAGAAAAGGTTTCTTCTAAATTTAATCACATACAAACATCTACATGTAGAAGTTGTTTAACCATAAAAGCCACCTCTATAAAATATAAAAAAGTTAAAAGGTAAAACCATACTTGTCCACTTTTCCTTCTGTGCTGTTTACTAAGTTCATCAATTTCTTTTGTGCATCATCCAACATTTCTTGTCGGAGCTCATCTGTTTAAAACATGTGAATAAAGACAGCCATTAACTGATTAAAATAGCCTGGATGAATATATGATAATTAGACTTACGAGATCGTTACTGTGAACTGTGAAGGTAGGGCCTATTCTAACTGGGAATATTTAATTACTTTCATCTCTTCTTTGGTTCAGGGAACTAAGCTTTCCAAAGTGAAATCTCCCTTGTGGTTCTCTTCCAATTTCCTCCCTCCCTGGAACGCCGCATGGCCCTGTCTGACTGGGTCTCTAGAGAAACTAAATATGCACTGGGTTGTGACCACTGACTGTTGGGTGCCACAGTCTTAAATTACTAACTTATGGTCTATCTATGCTATATGTCCTTTCTTTAGCAAATCTCTCTGAGAAGGGGATCCTACCTAGATTCCTACATGGCATTCATGGTGAAGTGAAGCAGTTGGTTCTCATTAAGTATTTACACTGCCTGATAAGGCATCTATCTTCATACTTTTCATAGAAGGCCTGTAAGGACCCTCAACTCATAAACACAGTTGCACTCACGGCATTAGCAATTACGTAGTCTAAGAGGGACTGAATCAGACTCTCCTGTTTCAGTATCGGTGTCACAGCACCAGCTCTCTTTTCATGTCTGACCAGACTGAATTGTCACATCCTTGGGAACAATGATACAACCAAGATTTTGAATAAAATATCAGTTTTTAACATGAGTTTCCTTATATTGCTTAAATGTTGAAACTGCATATCAACTAATCATTAGCCCACAGATGCTTAGAAATAAAACAACATTTTGCCTCTATAATTCAAGTTTCCGTGTACATTTCTTGCAACAAAAACCACTCTGTCTTTCTCAAAATTGTTTCTCCTGGCAAAAACTTTGGCTGTCTAGCCAAGTTTTGTTTTAAAAATAAAGTACAGTATTACAACATCAACTAACATTTAAAGTATGTAATGATTTATAAAAGAAAATATATAATGATGCTTTTCTTTTTTTTTGTGGGTACCGGGGGTCGACTTCAGGACCTCGCGCGCCAGCAGGCGCCCGTGCCGCTGAGCGATATCACCGGCCCTTT
The DNA here is from genome assembly GCA_028451465.1 of Erethizon dorsatum. Classification (NCBI taxonomy): domain Eukaryota; kingdom Metazoa; phylum Chordata; class Mammalia; order Rodentia; family Erethizontidae; genus Erethizon; species Erethizon dorsatum. The sequence goes on along the minus strand of CM051828.1, from coordinate 124,314,777 downwards.
TCTCGTATGTGGCTTCTGGGAGTTGAACTCGGGCCCTCGCGCTTGCCAGGCAGGCGCTTAGGCCGCTGAGCCATCTCACTGGCCCAATATAATGATGGTTTTTGAAATGAGAAGCCAGTCAAAGGGTTTTTTATATTATCAAAAGTACAGCTTCGAGAAAATAAAGTGACACTTTTTTAGAGATGTAAAGCAGTATTAAGGACGGAGGTAATGTACGAAAACAGATTGTTAGGAAGAGCTGTAAAGATCAAGAATAATTTAAAGACATAGCAGAACCAACTTTACTCCCTTCCTGTCTGCGCAACACTGGCCCCTTGCCTGCTTTTTCAAATACCAGCTGTATAGGCCTAATTAGGCTGAGCTTTTTCTGTATGAATGTTGACCCCACAGAATAAGCCCAAAATTTCTATACATTGATGATAAATATTAATTATCATTTTTTACATAAAGGAACTTAGACCACCTAAATGCTATCAGATATAATGTAGAAAACCTGAAAATATCCTACTACTGGGAATTTAGTGGGAACCTGAGTAGTAGGGTATTTTCAGGTTTTCTACATTAAATACTGCCTCTTGGTAAAGGCAGCCATTTCAACAACGAGGCATCAAGCAGTGGTTACTAACACATCTTCAAATGAGATGGAAATATCAAGAATAAAAGACAAGTCAGACGATAAATAATCATTTTCCTGACAGGAACACAGTAATGTGGAAAGCTCACGAGCTTTGGTCACAGGTACACATATCAGATTACAAGTTTCAGTTTCTTTAACCTATAAAAAAAAGGAACTAATACCACTTTGGAGTTGTTTATGAATGGTAAATAAAACTAAACAATACAATAATACAATGTAGACCAAATAATACGATACAGTCTTTTACATCAAGAATCCATAATAGATATTTAGTTTTCCTTGCTTCCTTGCTGCTCATTTTCAGGCCCTCCCTAGATCTTAGAGTTCCTAGGCTGGCCAACTCTTACGAAGAACTTTCAGTTGGATAGTCATGTGCCTCAGAATAAGTTATTTTGAGGACAACTACCTTAAATCTTATAATAATTATTATTTGTGTTCCTAAAAAATTCCCATTTCCTGTCTTCTGCTGGATTTAGGTGAACTAACCTTCTCCTTTAGCATCCATGCCTCAATGGCTTTTACCTGTTTGCCTCCTTAGGGTCCACGTCACTGTTCTTGGTTTGACAGAATCTCTGCTGTTTCACTTCCTCTTTTCGCCTATTTCTAATGTCTGTTTTATGTTGGGTAGAATGTGTTTCTAATTCCTTAATTATGTGCCTTGTCATTGCTGTGCCAACATGGGCACCTCAAGCTGATAAACTTCCAGGTTCCATAATCATCTTTCCAATCACCTTGAATCGTTGTCTACTAAATGCAGCCCTGAATGGCTTCAACTTCAGGTCAACTTAAATCAGACATTAAGTGAGGATATGCCACCAATGTCAGCTCTTAGATTCTACAAAGCTCCATGAACTCCCTGTTAATATAAAGTATCACTGATCATCTGAAACACAGAGCTTGCCTTAGGGAATGGATTAGGCCTATGAGATATATTACAAGCATCAAAAAAAGAAAGGAAGAAAGAAAAACATGATCAGTGCCTGTGTGCAAAGTCCCATCTACAATCATAAAAACCTACTTATGAAAAAACCGGGTAGCCAGGTTAAGTTTTAGGGGAACTCATTTTCTCAGATCAGCTTCTAAAAGGCTGATGGCAAGATAAGCATGTGGAGTAGTTTTATATTAATATATTTGTAAGTACTTATTGTGGAAATGTGTACTTGAATAAAACCATATGTGGCTATAGAAACCCTTTTATAGTTCAGGATATATAGGTTTTGTGTGTATGTGGCTTTCTGTATTAAGTTAGTACTGCCTTTATTTAAAATAAGGATATGAATTGCATTTAAAGAGATTATTCAATATTACTTTGAGAAACTGAAGTTCTAGGTGCCGCTTATAAATATTATCTATAAAGCAGCATTAGGAAAATTTTAATTTCTTAACATAGCGATACAAAGAATATGAAAATTAAACAAAAGTTTTTTTTTAAACCTAGTTATATGCAGACACTTCATTTCACAAAAAGTTATTCCTTTATACTTGAGAATATTGCCCTCTCTAACAAATCAGGTAGGATGCACATGAACTAATCAGGGAGAAGCCATAACCACAAAAAGCAGGATCAGTCAAATCGACTTAGTTGATTATCAACAGAGTAACAAGAAACAAAACAGCATTTTTCTCAACATCCAGGAGAACTAAGTGCACAGCCAGGGCCACCTAATGGCTCTGGTTCCACAAGGATCAGACAAAAATGGAAGCAGATCTGTACAGAAGATGGAAATGGAAGCCACATACCAAGGGTCTCACTCAGCTGTGCCAAAGCATGGCAGAAGGGTACGCCTGAGTCACCAAGAGCACTGCTGGGGAGGACAAAGGACAAGGGGAAACCTACTTTGCTTTTTAAGTTCTTCAATCTGTTCTTCCTTTAGATCCAACTGTTCTGTAAGTCTTGATGCTGAATCCAGAGCAGCATTTGCTTCATCCAAATGCTCCTGATGGGGAAATGTATATTAAAAAGCAGTATGCAGGAACTGTTCCACAAACTGTACAGCTAGGAAACATATTAGAATCACCCTTTCCATCTTGGCTAATGAAACTGCATATCTGTGGCCTTGGACAAGTTCGTGCAAGTAAATAAATATCAAAGATATATCCCATACTCTTTCACAATGTAACACTGCCTTCTTTAGAGAAACTAAAGAGAAGATTTTACTAGAAGACAACATGGTGACAGAAGTAAAAGTAACAAAAAGATATAAAACTAAAAAGATACAGGGCCCATAAGATGGCTCAGCAGCATAAGCGCCTGCCCAGCAAGTGTGAGGTCCTGAGTTCGACTCCCGGAACCCACATAAAGGAAAAAAAGGTGATATCGCTCAGCAGCACAAGCGCTTGCTGGCAAGTGCGAAGTCCTGAGGTCGACTCCCGGTACCCACATTGAAAAAAAAAAAAAAAAAAAAAAAAAAAAAGATACAAAAAGTCCCCAAGAACTGGAGTAACAAATGTTCTTGCTCTTTTCAAATTTTGCAAGTCAAACACACACAAAGTAATATTTCATTATGACTTTATTACATTAATTTTTACTTCCATGACTATCATTTGAATATTCTGTCCTGCATACAGGACAGTTGGATCTATTTTTATGTGAAAACCTCTTCGCATACATTGCCTGTGTGTTTTTCTAAGCTGTCTCCCATGTCAATTTGTAAGTCACTTGCACTTTGTCACCTGTGCTATGCAAATATTGTTCATGAGATCTGCCATTTGTCTGATTATATTACCTGTTGCCATTTAAACATTTTAAAATTATACACAAATGTGCTAGTTTGCTCTTTCACCTTCTTAAGTTTAGTCTTGGTTAGGATCTTCCTTGTCACAAACATACATGTAGTCTTCTAGATTCCATTGCAAGAGATTTTGTTTTTTTATAGTTCAATCTTTAATGTAATGTTGCTCAACGGGAGTACTTCTGACAATTCCTAGCCCCTTAAATGTTAGAAGAACCACACAATCACTGCAATAATCAAAAAATATACCTAGACATCCAATACCATTCCCAGTTGAGAATCGCTGCTTTAATACAGGTGGATATTTTGGTACATAGTGTAAGATGGAGTCCAATTTTATTTTTTCCATATGGCTAGTATGCCAACATCATTTATTAGATAAGCTATCCTCTTCCTCATTAAGTCAAAACTGGTTTAGTTTAGGATTTAATTTTAAATTTTTAAATATATCATGGACACTATTTACAGTTCCATTTTAATATCTGGTAGGCAAGTGCCTCCTTACTCTTACCTTTGTAACAATTTTCTCAGCTACTCTGGAGACTTTACCCATGTAATTTCAGGCCAAGTTTTCAGAGTGATAGTTTTTTGACGTGTTACCTTGGATAGACTACAGTCCTCAGCTATTCAAACAGAACCTATATACTGCTTTCAAGGTGTCTTTGCAAACGTACTCAATGTCCTTAATCACTTAGAGTCAAGAAAGACACATTATCCTGGAGAATTCAGGGGGCCTGAACCAGTTAGCAGTTCTTCAAAGCAGGGCTTATGCTTCCCCAAAAAACACCAAAAAAAAAAAAAAATTCCTTCTGTGGACGGCAGCTTCGACCTGTGCCCCTGGAGTTCCATCCTGCTTGTGACTTTCCTCACTGCCTGAGGACAACAGCTCTGGCGTAGGCCTATGAGTTTGAGCCCTGATTGCGAGCCTTACAAACTTCAGACTGACTTAGCCAGCCTCTGCCACCATGTGGCCAGTTCCTTAAAATAAATCATGCATGGGTGCATCCACCTATATGTATACACACACACACACACACACACACACACACCCCTTAATGGCTCTGGTCCTAGGGGCTAAAACCTTTCTGATACACAGAGGGACTAAAACCAAAAACATTTCAATGAAAATATATTATCCCAAATCCATAAAACAAAATTTATTGTAAAGAAAATGTAAGTAAACTTTGAATCATCTTAAACATTTGACAGACAAGACACTCAGAGACCACTGGAAACAATGAAATTGTAGGATAAATTTATCTTCTCTTTAAGCGCACTAATGAACTGACAAGTAAACATACACTGTCACTAAACAAAAGATGTTTGACCTCATGGGTAACCAGGGAAATGCAAATTACAACTACAAGAAGAGATTCCTCCTGTGGTTAAATGTGTCCCCCAAAGCTCATGTGTTGGAAACTTGATCCCCAACATGGTGGTATTTAGGGGTACGGCTGTGGGATCACTGCCCTCATGAATGGATTAGTGCCATTAACGCAGGAAGATTTCTTCATAAAGAGACGAGTTCAGCCATATCTTGTTCTTTTTCTCTGGCCTTCTCTTTGCCTTCCTACCATAGGACGCTGCAGCAAGAATGCCCGCGTCAGACACTGCTCCCTCAGTCTTGGGCTTTCCAGAGCCCAAAAGTTTTAGCCAATACATTTCTTCCCATTACAAATCTCCCAGAGTGGGGTACTCAACACACTAAGACACGTCCCACCAGCAGATTAGCAAAAATTTAAAAAGTTGTCCATATATATCATATCCTATAACTCAGCAATCAAAATACACACCTCAGAGAGATTCTTATGTGCATGAGGAGATATAAACAAGGAAGTATGTAACCACACTGCTTGTACAGAAGATATCTAAAATGACCTTTATCAATAAAATGGGCAGTAAAACGTTGGTTTATATATGAAGTGGTAGGAAGGGGATGAGATGTGGAAGGATGCCTAAGAAACTTCAAAGGATGACACTATTTCTCATACTGGGTAAATATATGGGCATTTGCTAAAGTGTTATTTCTATATTTATACTTATTAAAAATTATTTGCAATCACTTAAGAACAAATTTTAAACTTCATAGGAACTAATATATATGCTTACTTGAGACAATAACATTCCTAAACAGCATGTCCTTCACTGATTCAGAGTAAGTGAATTTTACTACTTTCTTCTGGATGTTGCCAGAGTCTAAAAGCAACGGGCATGGTGGTGCATGCCTGTAATCCCCGCATTCAAGAGGCTGAGGCAGGAGGATCACTGAGAGTTCAAGGACAGCCTGGACTACAAAGTAAGTTCAAGGCCAGCCTGAACTGCACAGTGAAACCCTGTCTCAAAAAAACCAAAAAAAAAAAAAAAAAACCAAAAAAAAAAAAAAAACAAAAAACCTAAAAGCAAGCTGCTTTGTTATATCTATGCATAGGAGTTCATTTTATTCATACCATGTATGGAATATAGCATAATAATAAAGAGAAAAATGTTTTAAGGGATGATGCTACAAAGGAAAAAGATCTAATTGGATAACATACATTATTTGAATCTGTGTGCATTATAGTGTCTAATATATTTTGCTCAAAAGAGAAAGTCATAAAGTTAACTTTGTAGATAAATTTGGATTTTACAAAACACCCATATGTGCTAAAAAAAAATGTCAATATCCTTTCATCTCACATTCACGACGTCTACTCAAATTTTTAAGTCACCCAAGGAATTCCCTAGTTTTTTTGTTTGTTTGTTTTTTTCCATCTTTCTGAGTCAGGGTTTCGCTATGCAGCTCAGGCTGGCCTTGAACTCACTTTGTAGCCCAGGCTGGCCTGGAACTCACAGTGATCCTCCCGCCTCAGTCTCCAGAGTGCTGGGATTATAGGTATGTGCCACCACGCACAGCCAATCATTAGTATCTTGTTCATTGTTCCGCCCAGCAGAGGGCTAGATACAGAGGAGCCACTCAAACAGTATGTAAAGCAATTACTGAATAATAAAATGTGTAAGAGAAAAATTTCAGCTTACCTGTAAAGATAACACTTTTCCTTCTAGATTTTCTGCCTTTTTCTTCCATTCAGCTATAAGTTGTTTTTGCTTTTCTAATTCAGCAGAATACATAGCTTTTTCCTCTAAAAAGAAAGTTACATTACTATTCTGCAATTGTATGATAAAACCACCCAATATTTTAATAATTCAACAAAAAAGACCAAACATCTCAAAAAAGGAAGTTATACAGTGACCACACTAAGTGCAACTGGAGTAACGAGATCACCGTTTCCCCTCCTAAACCCTTCTCCAAGTTGTCTACGTGGCAGGTTCTTCCTTCCCTTCACTGCTTCGCTCAAATGCTTCCTCTTTAGCAATGCTTTCTCTGCAGCCTCAGTACCACACTACCTCGTACGCACACGCACGCTCGCAATGATTTTATAAAGTAAACCTAGAGAATTCTTATATTTAAGATTTGAAATTTCAACCTTGTAAGTAACTCTGAAGGGACGCACAGGTACAAACACAAAATTTTGCTTAGGTACAAAACTATAAACCTGTTACTTCATCAACCTCACATCCTCTATGTAATTAGCAGCCGATCCACCGTCAATACTTACTGAACGTACGAACAGACAAACGGCTGAGTAGATGGGTGAATGACCTGAAGGAGATAGAGCTAAGGATGGGACGTAGAATGTGAGAAGGCACATTTGGTGCTCAGAGCAAAACAGCTCTGATCATTGTTTCTGTGTTCCCCAAAATGTAATTTGGACTGACTCAAAAATGTAGGCCAGCAGGCACCATGGTGCATGCCTATAATCCCAGCGCCTCAGGAGGATCACAAGTTTGAGGGCTGCCTGGGCAACCGAGTGAGACTTTGCCTCAAAATAAAATAAAACAGGCAAGGGGGTATAGCTCAGGGTAGAGTACTCTCCTTGAGTTCAAGCCCTAGTACCACCACCAAAAATGTAGTTACCAAAGTACAGATGAACAGTTAACAATTTAATGACTATTTCAATTACGAATTAACACTCTGAGGGGGTTCAACCTCCGAAGAAATCAGTATTTTCTATGTGAGCATCTCACTCTTCTTTGCATTCCTCTCATCACTTGATTAACCCTTTTCACCATTACCCTCACAATTGCCCAATTTCTGTCTTAACTAGTAATAAAATAGTTTATATTCTCCAGTTTTAAATGTAAAAGGAGTCTAAATTAACTTGCTGATGGCTATTTATCTTTCCCTCCTACAAGTGAGGAACCTTTCAAAGATTTCCTTAGACCTAATCTAAATCAGGACTTAAAAAAGCAAAATTACCAATTACTATGATTTTCTTCACTGAAAGAAACCCACCCAACTTACCTTGCTGGAAGTGCTCTAGAACCATCTGTAGGTTGGCTAGTGACATAGCATACTGCTTTCCTTGTTCCTGAGAGACAGAGAGCTGCAGCGCAGTTTCATCCCTCTGCTTGGAGACCATGTTCAGCTGTTCCTGCAATGACTCTACCTGCACACTGGCTTGATGACTTAAAAAGAAAAAGTCAAAGTCAAACTGTTTCTATCTACTAAGATACTTTTACAAGATCACTTCTCTTGCATCTTACTGCATTAAATTCAAATTCACGTTAGATTTCAAACATTTTAGAGATAATGTTTTATTTTTTGCTTTTTTGAGTTTTTTGAGGGACAGGGTCTGGCTATATAGCCCAGGCTGGCCTGAAACTCAAGGCAATCCTCCTATCTCAGCCTCCAGAGCACTGGGATTACAGGCATGCGCCACCACGCCTGGCTAGAGATGCTTTTAACAAGATGAAAGCATCTTCCCTCTGCCCTACATTTCTTTTTATAGTGGTAAAATAGAACTTAAAATTTACAACTTAACCATTTTCAGGTAGCTATGTCAGAAGCACTAAGTACATTCATAATGTTGTATAACGCTCAGTACCATTCATTTCTAGAGCTTTCCTCATCTTCTCACATTGAAACACCATCTCTAGTACATAACAATTCCCCCTTGCCCTGGCAACTAGTATTCAACTGTCTGCCTCTACTAATTTTACCTTCTTTATATTTTATTAAATTCAAGTTAGATCTCAAAGAAATTCAAAAATTTCCTCTGATCTTTGTTGTTTCTTTTAATTCAATCATCTTTCCTATGCAAGTGACTTTGAACAACTGCTAATCCTTTGAAAGCCTAGGAATTAGGCTAACCAAGAACATTAGCAGAAGAAAAATTCACAAACTCCAATATTCACGTTTCCAGGTTGAAAGTCTCAGATATAATTTATCATAAAATTTTAAGTTGTAAACGATCTTTGCAGTCATTTTGTCAGTTTCCAGAATAATAAGGAATGGAGTCTATGACACCCCCTCGCTTTTGACACCTGTAATCATAGTAAACTCCCAACTTTCCAAAGGCTACCCCATTGATGAACTATGCTGCTTGTCTTTTACTATCATATTTCTTCCTGCCTACATCAAATACAATAAACACTCCCACTACCCCAAATAATAATCCAGAGACCCCTAAGTGATTTATTTATATACATTTACCAAGGTTTATGTCACTGGTATACATCCTTGATGTACTATAATGATGACATTCAAAACACTGCAAAGGTCTTCATGGGTAATTAATATCTAGCTAAGTGCTTACTCAAGAGCAGCCTACTAATGCTCCTTGAGATCAATTCACTTTGAAGACACTTTACCCAAAAGCACTCTCTTTTGGAAGGAGCTATAAATTGAGAAGAGGACCTGATCTTTGCCTCCAAGTGTGCCTGGATTTTATCTAACTTTGTTGGTTAGCAAATCAAAGCATGATTACAGGGATAAACCGACCTATGACAGCACTCAAAAAGTAAATAAGTAATAGGTGTTAGCATTAAGTAAGGGCTTGAAACACCACAATCTGGTTTCCAGATGTGTTTTCATACAACAATGTTTTATTGTAGCACCTGTAATATATTCTGTGGGAAGCATATAAAATGAATAGCATCACTCCTACACCCTGGTGAGCTCACATTTTACTGGATAGGAGACAGTATAAGATAGGTCAATAATTATCTGTAGCCTAAAGTAAAATATAAGTGCCCTATCAAAGACTCAAGGTATTATTCAAATTCAAAAGAAAGATATCATAACAGGGCTTGTTTACAGATATGAGGAATGGGTTAGTAAATAAAGTACTCTTTGCAAAGAAAATGGAATTTGAAGGACAGTGGGACTTACAGAAAAAACTGTTAGGGATTAGGCCTACTCCTCAGGTAAAGAAAGGATGTGAACAGAAAAAGGTAGAAGAAAAATATGAAAGTAGTACCTATAAGGTGCCATGTGATACAGTTTGCCTAGATGTGGAAATAAAGCTAAAGTGGAAGGTAGTCTGGGACCAAATCAGTCTGGAAGACTGATTTTTGAAAAGAAGGGAGTTACAAAGTCATAGCTCTGCTTAAGGAAGGTTATTCTGGAAGTTATTAGGAAGGGTAAATGAAAGGGATAGAGACTAGTAACTATTTTAATTAGAGAAAATAAAGGCCTGAAAATTACAAAGAAGAATTATGATACATAATGTGACAGTCTGAGGACATCTGGCATTTCTGCTAAAATAAAGCACATAAATGAATTATCAATGTTTTAATTTTCATATCAAACAAATTTTCATTCTGAGTCAGTACAGTAATATATCCTACAAAGTGGTGGGAAGGACTCACCCTTAGAAATATTGTCTCAACTACAAATAACCTCTCTACAGACAGATATCTAGTACCTCCTTATGGTTCCCTCAGCATCATACACAGAAAAAATAAAAACATGTGCATACCACTAATATATTTTTCTGAAAAGTAATTTGGCAGTACAATCTCAAAAGTTTTAAAGTATCACTTGACCCAAAAGTTCTATTGCTAAAAATTTACACTAAGGGAAAAAAAAAAAAAATTCCCCCAAAAAATCTCAGGATATCATGACAGCTTTCAGTGATTCTGAAAAGTTGAAACACTGTAATCGTCCAGTAATAAATGACTAGGTTAAAGAAATAATGTCAACATACTCTTAATTGAAATAAATCGGACACACATGTAAATACCACATTGTTTCTCTGGTATGCGTATGAGAAACTGCAAGTATAAATAAATACCAAAAAGTGTTAACAGATATTGGGATATACGAAGAAAATGGTCAAATGGGGAGGGGGAAAGAAAGGAAGGGAAAAGAAAAACCGAGAAAAGGAGAAATGGAAACAGAGCTTTTGTAAATAAGGAAGGGAAGAAGGGTCGAAGGGTAGGGAAGGGAATGGGGAAAAAAAAGAATCAAGATGTATCATGTACAGGTACAAATTCCCTATGATGAATGTGATCACTATGTCTACCTAACATGTACCAATAAACTTAATTTAAAAAAAAGAAATTATGTCAAATCCAAATAATGGTATGCTATTTAGCAATAATATTATATTGCAGAATTATATGGCTTAATGTATGCTGATACTCATACTACTAAGTGATAGAAAAAGGTTACAAGACAGTATCAATAGTATGATCTTATTTTTGCTTTTAAAAACATATATAATGTATATACACAAGTATAATGCGTAAAAAGGATTATGTTGGATAAGTGAGGCTGTTTTATGTTGTTTTGGTTTGTGTGATTTTTCTGAAGTGAAAAATATGTTTTTGTAACAAAAAACTTTAAAAAACAAAATTCTTTGAGAGAGAGAAATAAAATTATAAAATGCAGAGTCTTGGTCACTCAAAAGTTCTAATAAATCAAGAGCTAATTGTTCATTCGGACCAAGGTCCTCAACCTGCTACTTTTTTCCCCCTCCCTTCTCATATTCATATCTAGTTCAACCTTAGATCATGTGATAAAAAATAAACCATATAAATTAAATTAGTTCTTTGGGAGCTGGACACAAATAATAATCACATTCTTGCCAGACTGAACCAGCAGCGGTACATGCTTGACCATCCCATGCCATCCAACAGGACAGTCAGTCACGCACGTACCACCAGCGGTTCAGGTTCAGAACTACCCAGCAGGGAGACATGCAAATTACAGCCCCACTGTGAATGTGTTCAATGAGCCAGAACCTCAGGCTATTCTCCTAAAAGGACAAGTGGCAATTATCTGGGATAGTGCTGAAGAGGCAGGGTTTGAATGCTAGATCTGCTTAAGAGTCACAGGATCAAGTGAGAGACTCCCCCACACAATATGTGTGCCTGGGTTCAGTCAGGGCTTTAAATCTCTTTACCCTCAATTCCTTCACTGTAAAATGGAGATTGAAAATGAGCTAACATAAAAAATGCTAACTGACACTCAAGATGTACTCAGTTAAAGTTAATGCAAAAATGAAAAAGTTACCTTGCATTTTCCATTGCATTAGAGGACGAAACTAGCTTTTCCTCCAATACTGTGACTTTCTTTCTTAGTTTGGCCTCTCTATCTTCTGCAGCCAAAGCTTCCCGGGTATAAGAATCTTCTGATTCTAAAAGATGGTTACGCAATCTCTCTAGCTCCTGGTTTAACCGTAATTCTTTGTCACGTAAGTGTTGAACCTAGGTAGAGGACATCTCTTTATTTTTCTTCTACACAATGCTCCCTCACCACTACGCCCCCCTCCTGCTGTAAACCACTGTATTATCAAATCTTTTTCCCATTATTGAAATTTATTAATTTTATACTAATAGCTCATAAAATATATTTATGCTAGGAATAAGTTCTCCTGAAATAATCTTGAATGTTCATCTGAAAGTATTACTTTGTAAGACCTCACTTGCTGTGTGAGTAAAAGGGAAAATGGAATTATGCAAAAGTCCTGAGCTCTACTGTGATTGACTACTCTTTCCGTAAATCTCACTGTTTTTTCATACAGTATGGGTGAGAACTTTTTCTTTTATCAAGAATATGTCATGATTTTCACTTTTGAAAACAAATGAAATGCCACCTGGAAAGTCAAATCTTACTAAAGCACATCAGAGGACAGAAAATGAACAAAGAGATGAATTTGTTTTAATTGATAAGTCTTTCTAGTATCCTACATAAAAATTATTAAATTTATTGTTTGACTCACTGTTCCTTCAAAGTAAAAACACTGATTCCCGATGCCAAAAAAAAAAACAAGTGAAAACACACCTCATTCTGTAGGGCATTGTTTTCCATTTGTTTCTGTTTCAGGGACAACGTGACTTGGTCTCTCTCCAGTTGAAATGTAACTGTCTTCTCCTGCATTCCTTTAACTGTATTTAAAAGCTGATTTAACTCCCCAGCTTTGCCCTATTAGAAAGAAGCATCTTTAGCTTTGAAGTAAAATACTTTTTCTTGACAATACAAAAAGGTATAGATTTTGTTTATTAAGGTAGTACTTAAAAATATCTAAAAAGAGAAGTAACTCCAAAAAAAGGAAAGAGAAACTCAGAAAATACACTGAAAGTACTTATCAAGAAGTGTTACAAAAACCTTGGATACCATTCTTAGACCATAGGCTTCTCAGAAAGAAGAAAGCAACATGAAATATTCAAATTTCCAAAAATTCTCCACCCTTGATGTTCAGGTGGCCCAGAGGTGGAGATACACCCCAAATCATGGCTTAGGATTTTTCCCAAATACTCGTTATACCCCGATTTATATTCAGAGGTGTGCTACCCAGAGATACTGATGCTGCACACAGAGAACAGCGCGAGACAGGAGGGCAGTCTCATTCCCCTCAACTTTGCTCTATAAGCAGGAAAACTCTCAGTGGAAGTACCTAGGCCGCTAGAAAGAGAAGAATCCAGTGAACCAGCAAAATTAAGACAAATCAAGATAGTGAGGACCCAAGACACGACTTTGGTTCTAAACAGTCACAGGCTGTTTTTCCAGCATTAGGAAAATAAGGTGGTAGGTCTCCTGCTGACATGTCTTATCAGGGCAGCTCTTCCAGTTCTACTGAGGACTCTGCTCCGGTCCAAAGCCAATCCTGCCACCAATACACAGTGCAGGTTCTACCCTAGAAGAGCTCATCCCTTCAATCTAATTCATAATTCATTTGGAACCCTGGAGCCCACATGGAACCACTCAACTCTAACTGAAGCTACACAACAAACACCACGCCAGATACCAAGCATGGGTGCTACTCCAGAAGAAGGCTTTGAGAGATCACCATCATCACTTCATTGCTTGCTATCTTCTAGAACTTGGTGGACCTCAAGTCCCACATGTACAACTGAACAGTATAATCTTTCAGTTAGCCATAGCCTCTGTGCATTTGTAGAGCCTGGCTGCAGGTAGCAAAGCCTTCCTCTGCAGCAAACAGCTTGCACATGGAGCACAGGACCATTGCATCTTCCCACTCCTCTTGTACAGCCACTGCTGCAGGGCAGATCATCAGCCATGCAGTCACCAGCCTTGATGCCATGACTGCCAATTGGAACTGCAGCTACAGGCTCCTGGCCAAAGGTGCTCCGAAACTGCCTGCACACATTGAGGTGGTCTCAGGTGAGGATAAATGAAGCCCCAAGGGAGCAGGAAGCAATGCTGATCCACCCTGCATTCAGTCCTTTCATGGCAATGAGGAAGCCCTGTCCCTCACTTCCAATTCTCTTCGCCACAGGAATAGCACAGTCTTCAAAGATTACAGCTCAGGTTGGCTACGCATTTCACCCCATCTTTTTTTCTTCTTGCAAAAGCTAAGGCCAGGGGTCCCTTTCTCAACAACCATGCATGAGACGCCACTGGGGCCTGGTCCTCTGGTTCCGCACATGCCCACGCAGACGTCTGATTCGCTACTCCTGCTGATGAAGGCCTTGGAGCCACTGAGCATGTAACAATCTCATTATCATTCAGCAGAGGTCAAAAGAGATGTAGTATCACTCCCACTTCCTGGTTCAGTGAGGCAGTGGGAGGCAAACTTCTCCATGGTGCAGAGCCCTGAACAAAACATGTGCGTCTGTTCCTCAGCTGCAAAGCTATCAATCATCCAGGCACACATGTTGCGGATGCTTCTGTGGGCTGTGGTGCTGGTACAGCCTGTGGCCAGGCTTCAAAGACGACAGTCCAGACACCAACTTCTGTTTGGATGTTCACTCCCCCAACACCTAGCTGGCTGCCTTCTCCAGGGAACAGTTCCATTGATGCAGGAGGCCCAGCGCTGATGGTGGGCCTGGGCGCAGGCCTAGAGACTGCTGTGCAGGCCCAAGGTGAACCCCAAGGTGCCCAAATCCACGCCACATCACCCCTGCTTCCACACTGGTGTTCCTCAGTACCCACACCGCTGGCCAGGACCTGCACCTGGGCGCCCTGCCCCGCAGCTAAAATACATTTGTTTGTTTACTTGTCTGTTTTTAAGTCAGGATCTCACTATGTAGTTCAGGCTGGCCTTGAACTCACTATGTAATCCAGATTGGCCTCAAACTTGTGGCAATCCTCCTGCCTCAGCCTCTGAAATGTGGGGATTATAGGAGTGTGCCACCATGCCTGGTGTTAAAATATATTTTTAAAAAGACATTCTCTTCATTAAATAATTTATTTTAAAACATAGTTAACTCTGTCAAAGTCACAAAAACAAGGAAAGGCTCAGACAATGTCTATCTTGAGGAGCCTAAGGAGGTACGACATCTAAATATCAACTGGGACCCTAGATAGCAGTGTGGTGCAGGAAAATGACATTTGGTAAAAGTTAAAGAATTTGAATGAAGTGTGAACTTCAGTATAATAATGCCTCATGATTGGTTCGTTTGCTCCGACAAATATTCTATAGTGATAGATGCTAAAAATAAGATAAACTGGGTGTGAGGTATGTGAGCACTTTCTCCATAATCTTTACAATCTGTACAAATATAAAACTATTCTAAAAGAAGAGGTTTATTAGAATGCTTATTTTCAGTACTGGGGATTGAACACTGGACCTCTGCACTGAGCCACGTCTCTAGCCCTTTGATTGAGACAGGGTCTCACTAAGTCACTGAGTTGCCAAGGCTGGTCTTGAAATTTTGATCCTCCTGCCTCAGCCACCCAGAGTTCTGGGTGCCCAGTTATCAGAAATTTGCTTCTGTTTTGACTTGATTTTGAGACAGAGTCTCACTATATTGTTTAGGCTGGCCTTGAATTCATTATGTAGCACAGGTTGGCCTCAAACTTATGGTGATCCTCCTGCCTCAGCTTTCCAAGTACTGGGATTACAGGAGTGCACCACCATACTGGGTGCTAGAAATATCTTTTTTTTTTTTTTTGTCTTTTTTTTTTTTGATACAGGGTTTCACTATGCAGTTCAGGCTGGCCTTGAACTTACTTTGTAGCTCAGGCTGGCCTGGAACTCACAGCGATCCCCCTGTCTCAGCCTCCCAAGTGCTGGGATTACAGGCATGCGCCACCACACCCGGCTAGAAATATTCTAAATGGAACCCAAAAAGCAAAAATCTCCCCAAATTACGCCATACAACAAAGTGTTCACAAACCCCTAAATCATCAATGAAATGTGTTCATTCCTGAGTGTGTGTGTTCATTCCTTGGGTAGCACAACTATTAGGGAAAATAACAGTGCTAAGGGGCCAGCAAAACAGAGAAACAAAAGCCATTTCATATGTGCAGCTATTTTAAAAGAACATTTGGCAATCATTTAGCAAAAGTAAGTCTGGAATAATATCTTGCTAGACAGTAATGAAAATGTATCCTGAATGTATTCCATATATTAACAAAGCAGAAAAAGACAACCCTTCACTGCAAAAGTAAGGCTAGAAGGATAACTTGCGCCTAGGAATTCAGGGCCAGCCTAGGCAATGTGGTAAGACCCCAGTTCTCAGAAAAGAAAAAAATAAATATATATACATATATACACACATCTATGTATATAATGAACCCTTCAGGATAAATCAATGAAACCAAAAGGCAAAACTGTATGTTCCTTTCACATATCTCAACGCACACTCCTGGATAGAAAGTGCAATTATTCCAAAGAGTTTTCAGTTAACTTCTTTTTTTTATATTACAAAGAACAAATGCTTGAGAAATCAAAATAGATTTGAAAATCATTTAAGAACATACATTCCGTAAATGGATGCAACTCAAGAAAATACTCATAAGTGAAATAAACCAGAAGCACATGTGTAAGCATCGTATTGTCTCTCTAGTATGAGAAACTGAAAGAGTAAATAAGATCCAAAATGTGCAATAGACATGATGAATCAAAAAGAAACTGGTCAAAAGGAAAGAGAGACTGGAATAGGGAAAAGAAAGAAGGGAAAGGGAAAAAAAATTGTATATATATGTAAGATGGTTAAGATAGATACACTACCAATTTTACTTAGTTCATTGAAGAGTAAGGTTTGTGTCAATAATGTTTGGACAATTGAATGCTAATGTCTGGTATCCTGAATAACTAACTTAAAGATAGTAATACGTAATGTATTAACCATTGTTACCCTCCTATTATGTTGCTTTGAAAATTTGTTCTTTTGAAAAAAAAAAAAAAAAAAAAGAACATACATTCCTCCTTAAAAAAAGATATTATTGACTACTGTCAAAAAAGATATTATTGACTACTGTCAAAATACAGACTGAGTATCTCTTATCCAAAATGCTTGGGACCAAAAGTATTTTCAATTTCTTATTTTTTTTACATTTTGAATTATTTCATTAGACTTTACTGGTTGACCATCCTCATCTAAAAGTCTAAAATCTATAATATCAGCACTCAAAAATTTTAGATTTTGGATTGGGGATTCTCAACCTGTATAGCATAAAAATATCCTTAAATTCTATAGAGAAAATTGAAAGAAAATGTTTAGTTTACATTACTCTCAAGTAATACAATATTTAAGAACTACACATCCTTCTATAAACTCCATCCAGAACATACCTGTTCTTTTTCTTTCAACAGTTGCTCAAAAGCAAGAGCCTTCTCTTTCATTGAATGATATTCAAATTCTTTTTCTCGAAGCATCATAGAAAACTTCATGTTAGTCTCTTGCAATGCTTGGTATTCGGTTTCTTTTGCCCTGGATGTTTCTACTATTTTTTCATTTTCCACTTTTAGTTTAGCAATTTCCATTTCTAAAATCAATACTCTCTCCTTCAGGTTTGTCACTGCCTGCCTCAAAAGCTCATTTTCATTCACTTTGTTAGTGAAATTTTCATTTGAAGAAAGTAATTGATCACTTTTGGCTTTGATTAAGAGGTCTTTTTCCTTAAGTAAGTTCTGTAAAATCTCTTGTTTCTCTTTTAGCTGTTTAACTTCTGAATCAGTTTGCTCATATTCTTTCCCTTCTTGCTCTGAGGTAGCTACAAGTGAATTGGACAATCTGTGATTATTTTCCTGGAGAGTTCTAATGGTTGCATCTTTTTCTTGTAGTGATTTTCTTAGCTTGTCTATCTCTAGTTGAAGCAACTGAGAAGAATCACTTGACAGAGCAGATGTACTTGCTCTAAGTAAGCCAGAAGAGAGATGGGGTGAAATGCTATCAAGCTTTCCTAAAAGAAGATCCTTTGTACTGCAGAGCTGACCTAGGCTGTGCTGAACTTGGGCTAGTTCCTGCCCAAAATTTTTGAGTTTGGTTTCATTCTGCTCATAACTCTGGATCAGGCCGGTGTAGTCCACTTGTAACTTAGAGTTACTATCACTGTCAACCAACACTTGTGCCTGAAGCTGGTGAAGTTCTTCTTGAAGCTGGGCTGACTCATGCTGCATATTTTGCACTGTGGTCATCACCTGCTGTTTCCATTCTTCCATTTTCTTTACTTGCTGTTTTAACTTATCACGTTCCTGCAGGAGCTCCTCGAACTGGTTACTATTAACACCTCCCTCATGACCAGTGCTGGAAGTCTGTAAAACTGCCAATAAAGTCTGACATTTCTGACTTAGTGCATCTATTTCAATGTCTTTTTCTCGAATGATACGAGATAAATTCTGAACAGTTTCTCTAAACATATCCTGGCCACTGCTTTCAAATCTCATGGATAATTTCTTATTTTCGTCTTGCAACTTAATAAGGGCTGCTTCTTTGGCAGCAATGATATCTATCATTTTGTGATATTCAGTTTTTAGATGGCTATTTTCCCTTGTCTTCTCATCTAAAACAGCAAATAGTTTTCCTTTTTCCACATCGGAGGCCTGTAGCTGCTGCTGAAGGTAAACAACATCCTGCGTGTAGGAAGCCGAAGAAATTCTAGCATGAAGAGCTTGTATCTCCACGTCTTTCTGCTGGATAATCCGAGTGAGTTTGCCAACCTCGTCTCTGGACAGCTGATCAATCTGTTTAGTTAAAGATATATTCTTTTCATTTAGAAGCTTAATCTCCAGCTCTCGTTCTTTTATCCCTTTCACTAATCTCTCAGTTTCAGCTTTAGATAAGTCATGCTTTTCACTTCCATTTTCTATATTAAGACTCTGAACTTTAGTATCTTGAAAAATATCAGAATTCTCTGTTTGAATATCCTGTCTTTCTTCATGCAACTGGGATTTTATTTGTTCAACAGTTTTTTGTAAATTCTTAATTTCTTCATCTTTCTCTAAAAAAAGCTGGGTGTGTGCGACGTTCATCTGCTCATGTTGGTATTTAAACTCATCCATTTCCTTCCTCTGCTCCTGCAGAGACTGAAGCAGCTGCATCTTACTCTGGTTTTGATCTTCGATTATCTTTAGATGATGTTTAATTTCCTCTTCCAGATGGTCTTTGATTATATTCAGCTGAGACACTTCACATTCTAGTTCTGTGACACTTTCAAGGGTTTTCGGCTCAGCCGCAGGCAGAGCTCGACTCTGCTGTTCCTTGAGTCGTTCCAGTTCTTCTTGCAGATGATTATTTTCTTCCTTCATAGATCCAAGACTTCTATCTTTTTCCTCTATGGTCTGCCTTAAAATTTCATTTTTTCTTAAGGCTTGAGAACATTTATCTAATTCCTCCTGCAGCTTTGTACTCTCTTCTTTAAGTTTATCAATAAAAATATCTTTCTCATTTATGACTTGTGTCAGCTGCTTCTGCTTTTCTAAACTAGATGACAAAACTTCCTTATTTTCTTTATGATCATTAGCCATTTGCTCAATATTCTTTTTAAGCCCTGCTATTTCAAAGTCTTTCTCTCGATTGAGTTTAAGTAAATGTTCATGTTCCAACTGTAAGGCAGAGGTACTTGCATTTGACATTTCCACAACAGTTTGCTTATACTTGTTTGCTTCTTCCAAAAAACCCCTTTCTCCTTCTATCTGTTCCCTTTCCCTTTTTAGAGTCTCTACAATAGTGTTTCTTTCCTGAGAAATTTGTTTATTACTAGCAATAGATTCTTCCAACTGATGCCTGACATCTTCACATTCTAAAGCCAACTTTTCATTTTCTATTTTGAGATCAAAAACTACTTTCTTTAAATTTTCATTGAGCTGTTTTATTTCTGAAAGATTTTGATTTAAGTTTCTAACTTCACCTTCCCTTTCTTTAAGTAGGTCATCCTTGAAATGACTGTTAGAGGCTTGATTAAGAGACTGAGTTAACTCACTCCTGACTCTAGATAGTTCCTCTTCATTTTGTCTTATGTGTTCCTTGAGTTGACAGTTCTCCTTCTGGATATTTAAATTATTTTTCTGTGCTTTGCTTAGTTGATCTACTAAATCTGCTACTTCATTTTCAAGCTTTTTCTTGGTTAAATGAAAATCATTTAGAACCAGTTCATTTTGAGTTAACTTTTCTTTCTGCAGGTCTAACTCTTGAATGATGTTCATTTTGTCATCTTCTAGCTGATGAGCTCTCTTTATTTCATCATCTAGCTCTTGTTTCAGTTTCTTTATGATGCCATCTCCTTCACTTTGTTGTTTTGATAGCTGATCTTTTATCAAAATCACACGCTGAAAGAAAAATTAATTTGCATGGTAATTTTACAACATTTTTTCATTTTAGTGCTGAAAGACCATTTTGTAAATTTCATTCACAAGACTAATCCTCAGATATTTTTAATCCTCTTTAAAAATAACTTTCTATTGCACCATTACAAAATTATTTATGAATATAGCAAGTCCGTCTAATCATTTTAGGAATAAGAATTTAAAACCAAAGAAAGTAAATAACAGATGTTATATAATTTCAACTCTTAAATACTAGGGCAAGAATTAACAAACTAAAGCCCCTGGGCCAAAGCAGGTCCACTGTCTATTTCTGTAAATACAACTGTACTGAAACAGAGCCAGACTCATTTGTTTACACTTCACAGCTATAGAGTTGCCTAGTTGCAACTGAGATAATGTGGCCTGCAAAGGCAAAAATATTACACTATCTAGCACAAAGTGTGTTAATCTTTCTGACCAGAACATCGATGAACAAAAATACTAATGAAATCACACAATTAAATTACATATAACATTCCTGCATATTCATCACCATGCAGTCCACTGACCACACCTCACTGTCTTTAATGCAGTGTTACCTTTGTAGCTTCTTGGTTCTGTTTGTCTAATTCTTCTAACTCAGCTGTCAGCATTTCCTTTTCATTGATACTCTCATTCAGTTCCCGTTCCTTTGTCTCCAAACTAAGTAGTAAGTCGTGTAATTCTGAATCCAAATTCATGTCTTTCACAGCTGTACTTTTAATTACTTCATATTCATTGCTCAGTTTTGAGAGAGATATCTGAAGCTCTTCCTTAAATGATCAAGGAAGAAAAAGAAACATCTACTGTCAACTGAAGAAACACCAGAAGATTAAACATACACCAACAAATGAACTTGGGGTATCCGTTTTAAATGCTCTGTATTGGAAACATTATTGAATAATACCAAAGTAATGGTATATACGAAATACAAGTCACAGCCTTCATTCATGTTCACTTGTACTTGCAGCTTCCAGTGAAAACATTTCTATGACTCAAGAAGAGGTGTAACAACTGTCTCTTTTCCTTCTAGCTCCAACTTCTTCATATAAGACTTTTCCACTGGAGAGCGTGTCCTATGCCACTCACTCTGCTGCTTGCCCTCTCCCCACCCCCACCACACAGACTTTTCAGGAGGCTCCAGTCTCCCAGTTTTCATCACTTCCACTCTCTAACATCCAATAACCAATGGCAACAGTTTAAATAAATATGAAAAATCAATACTCATTCACTCTAAAGTTTACCTTCTCTAATTAGAAAATAAGAGGCTTTTCCCTGACTAATTTACCTTATTACTTGCTTCTGTCAGAACATGAAAATTGCTCTTGATGTAAGAAATTGTTTTCCACCCTTCCTTTACCTTCTAACTGAGCACAGACTAGGTTTTCCTCTCTCAGAGCTGACATTCCAACAGGGGATCTGTACACACAGCTTAGCGTCTATTACTTGGTGTTTATATTTAGTGTTTCTCTCCAAATTCCCAGAAATGGGACAGTTCTCTGAGTTTTAACATTATTTCAACATCTGATTATGACGTTTGTGATAAAGTATATAAGCATACTTTCATTGATAAAGATTTTTAAAAATCAAACTTTTATGTAATCTATTTCAAGAATTAAAATTCCTTCAAGTAGCCTAATGCCTTATAAAAAAGATCTAGACAAACTGTGTTAGAACATCTGCATCAAAATTTTCGTTTCCTTTCAACTCAAAAGTTTGTTCAGAAATATATTTGAAAGATGGAAATAACATTCTCTAAAGTTATCCGTTCATTAAAGGAACCACAAAGGTTTTTCTCAGGAGGCTCTTGAAAATACACATACTTTTGGCATTCTTAAGCAGTCAGCAGGCCAATGGGCAAATGCATTTCAGGGAAGAGTTACAGTGGACTAATAATAAACATCAAAAGACAGGAGAAACAGCCATCAGGAATAGCTACAGAATCCAAAAATAACAGTGAGGGAGGGAAAGGGAAAGCTAAAAGAAACAAAATGCAGAAGTATATGTATCAATTCCCCACAATGAATTTATTTATTATGTATCACAAACACATTAATAAAAAAAAAAATAAGAAAAAAAAAAGAACACAAAAATATCCTGGAGCCAGGCGTTGGTGGTGCTCACCTGTAATCCCAGAAATCAGGAGGCTGAGGCAGGAGGATTGCTGCAAGTTCGAGGCCAGCCTGGGCTACAAAGTGAGTTTAAGGCCAGCCTGAACTGCATAGTGAAACCCTGTCTCAAAAAGACAAAAGACGAAAAAAAAAAAAATCATAGAAATCTTGCGGGACCTACCAGATATATGCAGAAAGTTTTACAAAGTACACCTAGGCCAGTTAGATAAAGACCAGAATACAATGGGAACAGAATCCGAAGAGATACACATAAGACAGTAATAAAAAAAATGACTGGGAAACACTACTGGCCTTTAGGGAGCAAAACAGTGGTGTCAAGTACCCCAGAATGTATAGGACACTACACAAAACTTAAGAATTTTGTCACTTAAATGCTGTCTATATACTAATATGGAAAAATGTGGAAAATAAAATGTTAGGGTATATAACAGCAAAATGTACAGTATGTTGACATTTGTATTTCTTTAAAGCAATATATAGGTATAATCATAACATGCATTCATATAGTTTAGAAAGACATACTAGAAATTGGTAAGAGACTGTCTCAGGGAAAGAGATAGAGCAACAGGCGTGCAAAAGATACTCTACCTGCACCACTCTCCGTTCTTCTGGAGGTATTACTGAATATACGTATCAGTAAATATGTATTACTATACAAAAATTAAGAATTAAATTAAGTTGAAACAATGACCTTTAACAATACCAGCTTTTAACTGTCCTATATTTAAGCACCCGTCGTAAACAAATTATCCCAGACTAGAACACCACTGTAGAATCCCATTCTACCCTTGCTGCCAACACACACACACACACACACAACTCCATTGCTACCACTACCCATCTTTATCCCTCACCAATAAGAAATTGCTATCTACCATGACAGATATACTCTGGGGCGTGATAGCAGCATCTACACCCCAGACCTCCAGACCCACCTGTGTATGCTGCTACATACAGGACTTCATGGGAACTCACACAGGGCCTTTAGCTATCTTTTCTACTCATAGGAAAGATATGTGCCTCGTGGCTTATCTGTACACGTATACTCTGGCCAGCCTCATACTCTGAACCTTGCCTGACAAGTGTCAATGAGATCAGCTTTATCCTTGGGACTCTACAACTACGCCTTCCATTTTGATATAAACTGGCCCTTAGCTGTGAGCTGCAACACAAACCCCATTTTAATTCTGCCCCCATTTTTATAGCACCCACCTTTTCTTGACTCAACAATGACTTTTCTGTTTCTAAGACTTCAACACGCATTCTAAGTTTCACATTGTCTTCAGCAAGATTGTTATCCTACAAAAAAGTTAAAGCAACATTTTCAGATAAGAAATTTCCAGTTGAAAAAACAGCAAGCTAGCTATAGAACTGTGCATTTCTACTCAGTATTTCTTCAGTGACACATAAAAATTAGAAGAATGTAACACTGGACCATCTAAACACAGGCACTCATTTCAGACACATTTATAGAGGATTACGTTACTTGAAAAACTATAAAAATATACTTACAAAATAACTAGTAATTGCTAGAAAGAGAAGCAAATCCCTGAATTTTTTAAAGAAAATAAAAACACATTCACTTTGGATGGGATGTGTTTCTATTGCCCCTACACATGTAATATTTATCAAACTAATCTCAAGTAGATATACATGTTTTTCAATTATGCAACTTTTTAACATATGTTGATTTATGGTGCAAAAAGTTTATGTTTGTTGATAATCAGCAAATAAAATTACTAAAATGAAAGTTCTTAGGGTAAGTTCACGTGAATTTTTAAGAAAAAACAAAAAATAACTATAGTAAATCAAAATACATTTTCCTAGTTAACCAATGCCAGAACCTTTCTTTCACAACATGAGTTTACCTGGTTCAAACTACTCAGTTTCATTATTTCATTTTCAGCATCTGTAAAAACAGTGGATGAACCGACATTAAAATTATTTAGAATATCTTAATAAGTATCTGCCATTTAAGTGCAACCCCATTAAAATCAAGTATATTTATAAGCACAATTGGCAAGAATTAGTAGTTCTAAGAGAAACATATTTTGTCATTCTGTATTTCTAGTTTCAAAGGAATCATAACACAAATATCAGTTAAAAACCATGTTAAAATCCAATTCTGTGGAAGGGAGAACAAATTATAACTGTATTCTAGATGAGTCAAATTACTGCCTTAATAAAAATACAACTATGTTTCAAAATGAGTTCATTAGTTTGGATGG
The DNA here is from genome assembly GCA_028451465.1 of Erethizon dorsatum. NCBI lineage: Eukaryota > Metazoa > Chordata > Mammalia > Rodentia > Erethizontidae > Erethizon > Erethizon dorsatum. Next base: position 124,290,249 of record CM051828.1, on the reverse strand, counting down.
CTGCAAGTACTATAAGGTCTAAGATTACACAGGAAAACAAACCTAAAAAAGCAATGATTGTATATTTACACCATGACAACGTAATAATCTCTCAATTAGCTAAAGTGACTTAGATATGAATCCATTACTTATAGATCCATAAATAGAAGGGGATCCAGAAAAGGAACACAGAGACAAAACAAGCTTAGCTGCAGTAATTCATTTCACATTCACTCAGGAAACAGTGACCATTTACAATGAGGCCAGGCCTAGACAACGAACAAAAAGACTTAGATAAAAAACTGGCTGTCAAAGAGCTTACAGCTCAGAAGGAAAGAAAAACAAGTAAAGACACGATTGTAAGACAGTGCAGCACAGCAAACACAAGGTTCCACGAGAGCAAAAGGGCAAACATGGAGTCCAGACTGGCGGCAGCAAATGAGGCAGAGAAATGGCAGTGCAGGCATCTTCCAGTGAAGGTCATACTGTAGCTGCACTAATCAATAAACTAAGAGCTAGCTAAAAGAAACACAGGGATACTCCACACAGGGACGGTAGCAAATACAAAGGCGACAGAGCTAAGAGACAACCCTGGCCTAAGGAGCTACACAGAGTTTAATACGGCCAAAGCCTTAGGATGGTAGGAGAATGAGAATACAAACTGAAGAGGCAGAGAGGGACCAGGTCATAACAGGTGTTACGTGTCTAACTACATAAGCTTAGACTTCTTGACGTTCCCAGTGGGCCCTGAAGTAATGAAAGCAGGGGAGTAACCTGCTTTGTGTTTCAGAAAACTTATTCTGGCTGTGGAATTTTTTTAAAAAATGGTTTGAAGAAGGAATCCTAGAAAGGAGAGAATAAAAAGAGCTAACACTTCTCTAATACTATCGGCCAGACACCATCCTAAAAAGAACTTTGCAATGAAAACGTCCAGGCAGAGAGATGTAAACTAAGTCCCAGAGTCAGCTCAGCTCAGAACCACCCCAGACTTGTTCTTAACCACCGTCCTATTCTCCACTAAGAGATTTGCCACAGTGAACAAAAGAAAGGAGCAGTTATGACTGACTGAAGGAATTCTGTAGCTTTTTTTTTTTTTTGGTATCAAGAATCACACTCAGGACCTTGCACTTACCAGGCAGGCACTGTGCCGCTGAGCTATATCCCCAGCCCTGACTAAAGGAATTCTGTGGCGATGGAAATGGAAAAGAGGGTAAGGACTAGAGCGGTAGTTTGTTTTTTAAGCAAATAAACTTAAAGAACCACCCACCAAGATACATAAATTTATTTTATAAAAGAGCAGAGCTACTACAACTTAAGCCAAATGAGAATGATGTCCAGAATCCACTGCACTACCTTCCCTTGGCAGTTCTAGGACTGAGGCACCTGTGAGAAACCCTGGAGCTCCTCTGGGACACAATCCTGAAACATCACTCAAGGAGAGAGAAGCAGCTTGCTCTGTGACAACTCTGCTAGTCTGCTTTAAGAGACTAGTAAGTGCTACTAGGCTGGGAAAGGAAGAGAGGGGAAGATGAGGATTTTATTTTGAAACTTAGTTTGAAAATTCATGTGATTTGTGGAGAGTTGGCCATCCAGACTAGAAGCTCATGATAAACAACTGGATAAGAGGTAGAGCTGTGGGAGGATCCCAAGTACACAAAATTGCCAAACGGGATGAACGAGTTCATAAAGGTTAGAATTTATACTGTGAGAAGAGGACTCAGCGCAAAACAAAATGTACCTTTTCAGGCAAACAGCTTCTATTATGTTTTCCTGGTGTGAATGACTACTGGAGTTCTGTCTGTTTCACTCAGTATTTACTTTTTGTACCACAGAATGCTGCTATAGTAACTACTGTCATCTTGAACATGGAAAGTGGTAGAAGACCTGTGGTACTTATCACTTAGGCCTTTGCTCTGATACAGGTAACCAACCCACTTTTAAAGATGAAATGCTTCATCCCCTACTGGGAGGGGCTGGGCCCTGACGAATTACAGAAAGTATTTAGTCCCACACAGAGTAAAAGAGACAGACTCATACTTCCCCACAATAACGTCTATGTACATAAGCATTTCCCAGACACTCTACATGCTTTATTTTTGCTTGTTTGTTTTTGTTTTTGAACACAGAGTTTCACTATGTAGTTCAGGCTGGCCTTGAATTCACTATGTAGCCAAGGCTGGCCTCAAACTCATCACTATCCTCCTGCCTCAGCCTCTCGAGTGCTGCGATTACAGGCGTCTGCCACTATGCCCAGCTAAATCTACATGGTTTCTTATATCACTGACTTCCATATAAATACCTAAAGAATAAAGAGGGGATATTGAGAGACACCTAACCGATACTTAATCCTTTTTAGTAGAAAATTCAATTTGCGATCTATTAACTGTGCACTGAATCCAAACCAAACAATAATAATCAAATTACAGAGTGGTTTCTACAAATACTCCACTTTCATGAAGTATTCAAAAATTCAATTGTATGTCTCTTAAAACAACTCAATGAAATACCAATCTGAAAAAAGTTCAAATATTTTATACCAGACAGTATTTGTTGTGGCCTAAATACGTCTTCCTCGGAGGAACTCTGTGGAAGAACGCTTCCCTTTCCTGTCACAGTACCACTTTGCTTCACAGCATAAGCCTTCAATTCCAGTTTCAAATTTTCACACTGTTCAATTATTTGTCTGTTTTCCATATTTAGCTGTTCGTGTTCTCTCCTCAAAATGTCTCTGTCATTTTCTGCAGAAGATAATTTCTTATTTATGTCTTTTATTTTATTCTCAAGTTCTTCAATGTTTTTTGTAGATTCCACTTTTTCAGTTTGTAGAACCTGAATGGTTTTCTGCATTTCATATATCTTAGAGTTATCAGTTACTGTAACTCCTGAGCCACCTAGAACAAAAACAACATGAAGGATGTCAAGTGTTAAGTATCAAGAACTAAATATCTTCCTATATACAACTATCAGATTTAAGAGTTCAGAATTTGGAAAGTTTATAAAGAAAAGTTACATTGGTATAATGAACGAAGCATGTTTTTTAACAGTAGCGAAGTTTTATTAAAGGCAGGAAGAGAAACAAGCTCTGCAGAGCGAGTCTGGGCCAAGTGACGGAGGGAGAGGAGTGTACCCCGCAGTGAGGGTGGCCACCAGGCGAGACAGAGCCCGGTGGCCTGAGGACTTCTAAAGAAATAAAAAGTGGAAGAAACACTTGAATCAACTAGTAAAAAGCCTATGTTTCTGAGTTTCAAAGTAAAAACATCTCTGATCATTTATTACCTAAGTATCATCACCAAACAATGCACACTCAACTATGAATTAGAACTGCTTACCACAAAAGCAAAAGGACTTTTCTATTTTAATCCTGAAAGTAGTGGTGTCACCGGAAATTTATGGCAAATGAGCAAAATTAGTCATGCCCTCATTATTTAGAACTTAGTCTGCATTCATACCAGTGTTCTGGTCTTAAGAGTGATAAATTTGTCATTTAATTACATCATCAAATATGTGAAATTAAGAAGATTAATAACCTTGCTGTAATAGATTTTCAAGTTCTTCGATTCGTTCTTCATAGCTGCTTAATTCCTCTCGATGTCTATGACATATGTCTGTCAGTTTTTGTTGATGTGTATTCTGTAATACTGACATTTCATGTTGATGGTCATCAATTTCCTGGCTTCGGTTCTGTTTCAGTTCCTGAAAAATTAAGAACAAAGTTAACCACATTTATGATCAATGAATTTATGTAAGCTATTTATTTCACCAAATAACTTACATTATTAAATTCTCTGAAAAGAATTTAAATACAGTTCCAGTCTTGGTGTTGCCCTGACTCAAAATAATGAAAGAGTTAGTAGGATGTAGCTCATTATGAAGACTTTGAATTCAACCTCCACTACCACACACACACGTTTTTCTACTTTTAATGACGGAACATTGACAAGGAAACATTGCAACAAGAGATGAGCAAGAATTCCTTTTCCTTGGTCTCTGTGATCATGCCCCTGTCCTATTCCTAAAAACATATTTCGGCAATACCAGGGGGCACTCTGTACCTGTTGTGCAACTACCACTATCCTCTTGCTCAGTCTTTCCTTTTGTCAGTCTCCACGGAGCTCCCAACCCCTGGACCACAATGCCTTGCTACCAAACTGGAGATGACCCATGTCTCTCCAGATCTGGATGGGAAACACGAAAAACTGCATCCTCCTACGTCTGTTCACAGTGGCCTGCAGATTCCTCATGCTGTCACATGCCTGTGCTTCCTGACACCAGAATGCTTAATTCTCTCTTCAGTACTATAGTCAGACCCCCTGGTCCTTCATGGAAAACTCCTCTACTTTACTTAGCAGGAGATGGTTTTTGTTACTGTAACCAAGAATCCTAATTGATGACTTAGTTGCTATTTTCTGAGATGACAAGTCAATTATTTAATACTATGCACCTACGTGCCAGCACTGAGCTAAGAGTTCAAAACAATCCTACAAGGTAGCTATTATGATGTTTACTAGTGAAACAGAAAATGGGAAAGGTTAAGTGACTTGCCCAAAGTAGCACAGCAGGTAAACAGTATAGCCAGGATTAAACCAAGGTCTGACTGAACTTACCCACATTAGTATTATAATAATAGTAAACCCAAAAACTAAAGCTAAAAATGATATATCTGACCATAATTTCAATACTGAAAACTACTCACTGCCATGATAAATATATGGAACTAAAACTCTTCTTAAAAGAAATAATTGAGGGCCGGTGAGATGGCTCAGTGGCGTACGCGCCTGCCTGGCAAGCGCAAGGGCCCGAGTTCGACTCCCAGAACCCACATACGAAAAAAGGGCCGGTGATATTGCTCAGCGGCACGGGCACCTGCTGGCGCGCGAGGTCCTGAGGTCGACCCCGGGTACCCACAAAAATTAAAAAAAAGAAATAATTGACAGGAAGGGGAGAAGATGGCGGAGTGGTGAGCAGCAGAGAAAGAGCCTCTCTGAGAGTCGCCGTCCAGACACTAGAATATAGCAACTCCAGGAAGACAAGAAGGAGGGAAGTGGGGCCCCTGAACCCAGAAAGGATCTGAAGCGTGATTTGAAGCCCACAGTGAGAGTGAAGAGAGAAACTTCAACAAAGAAGAAGGAGGTGGCCGCCAGCACCTTCTCCCTGAGCCGGAACTTGCTGTGCGACAGGAGAGGTTCAAACCAGCGGACACACGGGAACTTCTGGCGACCGGAGAGACGCGGTGGTGCAGGGGAGCAGCAGCCGTGAAGGACTGCACTGGCTGGCGGTGAGTGCTGAGGGCTCAGCCATCCCGGGTGAGAGCGCAATTGGCCGGGAGCCATCTTGGGGGAGGGGCTGAGCTCGGAAGTCAGCGCGGCCTCGGCTCCATCTAAGGCTCCCAGCCCTCAGGCACGCGGATGGTGTGCTGGCAGCTGCAGCAAATGAGTCTGGTCTCCGCCAGAAAGTGCAGGCTAACTGAGGTTATCCACGGCCCCACCAAAAATCTACTGCTGGCTTACTGGGACAGATTGGCACGGAACAGAACTCTGTCTCCACACGGTGTTTACCAGCGACAGCAGAGACAAACCTGGAAGTGAACTTTTTTTTCTTTTTTTTTTTTTCCCCCTCTCTGCTTGTTTTTTGTTGTTGTGGTGGTGGGTTTTCCTTCATTGTTTGATCTTGTTTTTATATGAGTGTAAACGGAGTTTCTAACCTCTTTGTGGTTGTGGTTCTGTTCTATTCTCCGTTTTATCCCTTCTTTCTCTCTTTCCCTCCAATCTTCTGCACCAGTTTCCCAAAGTTAGGGTGATACCTCTTTGTCCTCCAGCCTTACTTCTAATTCTTTCCTCTTCTTCCACTTCTCTATTTCCTCCTTAACTCATTTTAAATTTTAAACCCCGAGAGCAAAATGGACATATTAAGGACCTGTATACTGCATATAATTTTCTGGCTTGTTTTAGATTTTGTTATATAGCCACAAATCTAGTTTATACAATTAAAAGTGGCAAATAACTCGTTAGCTCAGTCTGTCATTTTCTAGGCTGTGTTTGATGCTTTTGGTACCACTAGAGCCAAAAGTCACATAATTGTTCTAAACAGCTATTCTTCCTGGTATTCCATGACTGAGATTAACTAAGTTAGGTCACAGAAAATACTGTGGCACAGTGCCAGAGAACCAAGGACTGGCACTGGCAAACAGGCAGCAACTTCTCATCTCCAACAAACTGAAGAGGTAGGATCTTGCAACAGACTCAAAATCCAAAAACAAGTTACACCTGGAAGATACTTTGGAGAAGTACTCATCTCCTCAGGGTTTTAAATACTAGCAATAAAGCAACCTACCATAGGCAGTTTACAAGCATCACCCCAGGAATTAAACTAAAGAAAGAAAAGAAAATGAGACGACACTTAAACAAGATGCAACCCCAGACATCCAGTTCACCAAAGGCAAACCCAGGGGGCAATGAGGTGGGACAATCCGAAAGCCACCCACCTGGCGTCTCTGAAGTGGTAACAACAAAGCAATTGAATGAGGCTCTAGAAAAAATCAAATCACAAATAATTTCTCAGATAACTGCAGAGATGATGTCCACGATGAGGACCATGCTTAGGGACTCCAGAGGAGATACAGACAAAAAACTAGACGAGCTTAAGAAAATTATGGAAGCCATGAATGCTCAGCATAGGAAAGAAATGGAATCCATAAGGCAGATTCAAGCAGATATCCAGGTGAATAAAAATTCCACTGAAAGTATTCCCAGCAGATTAAGCCAATGTGACGACAGGATCTCAGAAATAGAAGACAGTTTATAGTTAGTGATCATGAAGAGAAAGATTTCTTAAAATAGCAAGGGACCATGAGAAATCAATCCAGCCATTGCTAGATGAGGCAAAGAAGAATAACTTAAGACTGACTGGAGTCAATGAAAAAGCAGGAGATAGCATAAATGATATAAAAAAACTGTTCATAGATGTCATAGCAGAAAACTTCCCTGGTAGAGAAAAAGAATTTGACATACAGAATCAGTGAGGCATATAGAACTCCAATTAGCCACGATCAAAAAAATCTTCAGCCAGGCATAACACAGTCAAGATTCCAGAAATTCAACACAAGAGTAGAATCTTAAAAGCTATTAGGGAAAAGAACACATCACCTATAAACGAAAGCCCATCAGAATCACAGCTGACTTTTCAACACAAACCCTCAAGTCAAGAAGAACTTGGAGTGAAGTATTTCAAGTTTTAAAGGAAAATAATCTTCAACCCAGATTGATGTACCCCACAAAATGATCTTTCAAAACCGATGGATAAATAAAATACTTCCATGACAAAGAACATCTGAGGAAATTTATGACCACTAAACCAGCACTCCAAAATGTTTTGAAGGACAGTCCAGAAAGAGATAACAAGGACTACAATGCCATGAACCTCAACAGAAGGAATCCACCAGGTAAGGCAAACAATTAAACAGAGGGAGGAAAAAAAAAAAAAGATGGGGAGCCAACAACAGGAAAATAACAAAACAAGGATAAGTCAATACATATCAATTTTAACCATCAATGTTAATGGTCTCAATTCATCAATCAAAAGGCAGACTGGCAGAATGGATCAAGAAGCAAGATCCAACAATATGCTGCATACAAGAAACACATTTAATTCAAAAAGAAATGCATAGACTGAAAGTCAAAGGATGGAAAACAATACTCCATGCGACAGGAACCCAGAAAAAAGTAGGGGTAGCTATTCTTTTTGCAGATTTCAAGCCAAGACTGATTAAGAGAGATAAAGAAGGTCACTACATCCTTGTAAAGGGAACAATCCAAAAGGAAGAGATAACCATCAAAAATATATATGCAACAAATACCAGTGCACCCAACTATATAAAACAAATATTAACGGGCATGAAAAATCAAATAAGCACTAATACAACTGTATTGGAGGATCTCAATACCCCACTGTCACAAAAAGACAGATCGACTAGACAAAAAATCAAAAATGAAATATTAGAACTGAACCAAACTTTAGAACAAATGGACTTAGTAGATGTCTACAGAGTGTTCCACCCCACAACATCAGAATACACATTCTTCTCAGCTGCACATGGGATGTTCTCCAAAACAGACCACATACTAGGTCATAGAACCTGCTTAAGTAAATGCAAAGGAACTGAAATTATCCCATGCATATTATCAGACCATAGTGCAATGAAATTGGAAATCAATAGCAAAAGAAACCACAAGAACTTCCTAAATGCATGGAAATTAAATAGCACCCTCCTGAACAACCAATGGGTCACAGATAAAATTAAAGAAGAAATTAGACAGTTTCTACAATTGAATGATAATGACAGTACGACATATCGGAACTTATGGGACACAATGAAAGCAGTCCTAAAAGGGAAATTTATAGCAGTAAATACCCATATCAAGAAAACAGAGCAAGTGCAAATAAACAACTTAATAGTGAACCTTGAACTTCTACACAAAGAAGAGCAAGCTAAGCCAAAAGCTCGTACAAGGGAGGAAATTATAAAGATCAGAGCAGAAATTAACACACTGGGGACTGAAAAAACAATACAAAGAATCAATGAATCAAAGAGTTGGTTCTTTGAAAGATTAAATAAAATTGACAAACCCTTATCCAACCTTATCAAAAAAAGGAAAGAAAAGACTTAAATACATGCAGTTAGGAATGAAAAGGGTAAAATCACAACGGACCCTGCAGAAATCCAGAAGATCATCTACACCTACATTGAAAACTTGTATTCTAATAACATGGAAAATGCAGAAGAAATGGACAGAGTCCTAGATACACATGAATTACCAAAGCTGAATCAAGAAGATACAAAAATCCTAAATAAACCATTATCAATCAATGAAATCGAAGATGTAATTAAAAACTTCCCAATGAAGAAAAGTCCAGGCCCCAGTGGATTCACTGCTGAATTCTACAAGAAATTTAGAGAAGACCTAACACCACTACTTCTCAAGCTCTTTAATGAAACTGAAAGGGAAGCAATACTTCCAAATTCATTCCTGGAAGCAAGCATCATTCTGATAAGAAAACAAGAAAAGGACCCAACCAAGAAAGAGAACTACAGGCCAATCTCCCTAGTGAACATAGATGCAAAAATTCTGAATAAGATACTGGCAAACAGAATGCAGCAAATCATCAAGAAAATTATACACCATGACCAAGTGGGATTCAACCCAGGGATGCAGGGATGGTTCAACATACGTAAATCAATAAATGTAATACACCATATTAACAGAGGCAAGAACAAAAATCTTCTGATCATGTCAATAGATGCAGAAAAAGCTTTTGACAAAGTCCAGCACCCATTCATGATAAAAACCCTACAAAAATTGGAATACATGGTCTTTATCTCAATCTGATAAAAGCTATCTATGATGAACCAACAGCCAATATCATACTACATGGACAAAAACTGAAAGCTTTCTCTCTAAAATCAGGAACAAGACAAGGATGTCCACTGTCTCCACTCTTATTCAACATAGTCATGGAAACTTTAGCCAGAGCAATTAGACAAGAGAAAAAAAGTAAATGGAATAACAATAGGAAAGGAAGAAGTCAAATTATCATTATTTGCAGATGACATGATACTCTACATAGAAGAGCCCAAAAACTCCACTAAAAAACTGCTAGATTTAATAAGCAAATTTAGTAGCATAGCTGGATACAAAGTCAACACTCAAAAATCAATAGCCTTCCTGTACACGAATAACAAACTCACTGAAAGAGAAATTAGGGTAATAACACCTTTCACAATAGCTTCTTAAAAATTAAAATACCTAGGAATCAATCTAACAAAGGATGTAAAAGACTTCTACGTTGAAAACTACACTACTCTGAAAAAGGAGATTGAAGAAGATATCAGAAAATGGAGATATCCCTTGCTCTTGGGTAGGAAGAACTAATATAGTGAAAATGGCCATACTTCCAAAACTGTTATACAGATATAATGCAATTCCAATCAAAATTCCAACAACATATCTCACAGAATTAGAGAAAACAATCCTAAAATTCATCTGGAACCAGAAGAGACCTAGAATAGCAAAGGCAATTCTGGGCAGCAAAGGCAAAGTAGGGGGCATCACAATCCCTGACTTGAAACTATACTATAAAGCTACTATGATAAAAACAGCATTGTACTGCCAAAAAAACAGACCCAAAGATCAATGGAACAGATTAGAAGATGCGGAAACAATTCCAGACATACTAAGCCACCTTATCTTTGACAAAGATGTTAAACACATTCACTGGAAGAAAGTTAGCCTCTTTAATAAATGGTGCTGGAAAAACTGGCTCTGCACATGCCAAAGATTAAAATCGGACCCATATCTTTCACCATGCACTAAACTAAATTCAAAATGGATCAAAGATGGGCCGGTGAGATGGCTCAGCGGCTTAAGCGCCTGCCCAGCAAGCGCGAGGGCCCGAGTTCGACTCCCGGAACCCACATACGAAAAAGGGGCCGGTGATATCGCTCAGCGGCACAGGCGCCTGCTGGCGTTCGAGGCCCTGAGGTCGACCCCCCGGTACCCAAAAAAAAAAAAAAAAAAAAAAAAAAAAAGGATCAAAGATCTAAATATTAAAACTGAAACATTAAATCTGCTGGAAGATAGAACAGGTAAAACTCTTGAAGACACTGGTATAGGCAAAGACTTTATGAATAAAACCCTGATCGCACAGGAACTATCACAAAGAATCAACAACTGGAATCTCATCTTATTAAAAAAACTTTTGCACAGCAAGAGAAACCACCAACAGAGTGAAGAGACAACCCACAACGTGGGAAAAAATATTTGCCAGCTGTTCCTCACACAAAGGAATACCATCGAGAACATAAAGAACTCAAAAAAATCGGACCTCCCAAATTTAAAGACCCAATCCAGAAATGGGCATCTGAGATGAATATACACTTCTCAGATGAAGAAATACAAACAGCAAATAAATATATGAAAAAATGTTCAACACCATTGGTCATTTGAGAGATGCAAATTAAAACAACACTGAGATTCCATCTCACCCCAGAAAGAATGGCTATCATCAAGAAATCAACCAATAACAAATGCTGGAGGGGCTGTGGGGAAGAAGGAACTCTTCTCCACTGTTGGTGGGAATGCAGACTAGTGCAACCACTATGGAAATCAGTGTGGAGATTCCTCAAAACACTAGGATTAGCGGTCCCATTCTACCGAGCTATTCCCCTTCTGGGTATCTTCCCAGAATTAAAAACATCAACCACAGTGATATATGTGCCCCATGTTTATAGTAGCACAATTTGTAATAGCTAGATCTTGGAAACAATCCAAATGCCCATCAACCAAGGAATGGATAAAAAAGATGTAGTCTTTTTATACAATGGAGTACTACTCAACCATAAAGAAGGATAAACTGGAGACTTTTATAGGTAAATGGATACAACTCAAGACCATACTCATAAGTGAAATAAACCAGATGTACATGTGTAAACATTGTATTGTCTCCCTAGTGTGAGAAGCTGAAAGAGTAAATAAGATCCAAAATGTACAATACATTTTGCAATAGTATTGTAAAATGGGAAGAAACTGTTCAAAAGGGAAGAGAAACTGGGATGGGGGAATGGAGAAAAGAAGGAAGGGAAAAGTAAAAAAAAAAAAAAAAAAAAAAAAAAAAAAAAATATATATATATATATATATATATATATATATATATGATAGTTAAGTTAGATATACTACTAATTTCTCTTAGTTCATTGAAAAGAAAGGTTTGTGCTAATATTGTTTGGACAACTGAATGCCGATATCTTGTACTCTGAGTAACTAATTTAAAGATAACAATACGCAATGTATTAACTATTGTTACCCTTCTATTACCTCGTTTTGAAATTTTGTTCTATTTCTCTTTAAAATAAAAAATAATAATAATAATTGACAGAAACTAGCAAAATTCTACCACTAAAGTAAAATAGTTACTATAGTGAATAATATTTAGGTTTAATCAATATCCTTTAACCCTAAAACCTGAAACAACAATATTGGAATTCTTTTTTTAATAAAGATGCAGTTTATGAGCTACAATGGAGACATATGAAATATGTCTTCCAAATGATTTTAGAGAGATATTTTAATTGATTTTTTTTAAATTTTTGCAGTGCTGGGGAGTACTCTAGCATTGAGCTATATCCCCAGACTATTTTATTTTATTTTGAGGTAGGGTCTTGCTAAGTTGCCCAGGCTGGCTTCAAACTTGCAATCCTTCTGCCTCGGCATCCCAAACAGCTGAGATTATAGGCATGGGATGGCCAGCAAAATATGTTTATATATCTTATTTCTCATAAGGAATAATTATTATTCAAAATAGTTAAAAACTGAATATCATAATGCATATAATCTTTCGCAACTGAGAATTTTACTAATTTAGGCCTATACTTTTAATATACAGATTTTTAGATGCATAACAACCATTGGCAATCAAAATCTGACTTACCTTAATAGTATTTTGCAGTTTGCAGATTTCACTTTGATCAGAGCTATATGTTCCTTGTGTCTTACAGGTTAAAAAAGAGAGAATTAGAAAATAATTGTACATTTTTCTTGTTAAACAAAAACTCACCAATTTATTAAAAGCTACTTTTCAAAAATGGGATATTTCTCAGACAGATTCTCATTAAAGAATACCAAGCACTTTTTAAAGAAACCTAGTCCATTAGAGAGTAATACACAATGAAAAGATGCCCTATTCAAGAATTGCTAATTGGAGAAATAACAGTTTTATAAAATAAAGATAGACAAAAAAGAATATTTTACTTTTATTAAAAAATATAAACAGGACGATAATCAAGCAGCTTTCCGAAAGAAAATTTCTATAACAGGTTATGTAATGTTAATGCTGAAAAATCATTTTTGAAATTATTTTGAAAAGGTCTCTATCTCTACCTTAATGTAGAATAATCTTTGGTTTGACAGGAAAATAAAAGGAATTTGGATTCTTTTCATCTCAGTCAAAGCTGTATGTTGCTCATTTATCTTTTTAAAAATATTTTAACTGACACCTGATAACTATATATTGAGAGGATAATTAATATTATTAATCTCAAACATTTATCATTTCTTTGTGGTAAGAAAATTCAAAATCCTTTCTTCTAGCTATTTTGAAGTATACATCATTATCAATGGTTACCTTATTGTACAAAAGACCAGAACTTATTTTCCCATCTAACTATAACTTTGCACCACTGACCAAGCTCCGCCCACCCTCCCTCCCCACAACCCACCCAATCCTCTAATAAGCACTCATTTATCTTTATTAACATTTACTAGATAACATGTTAATGAGTCAATGAACTGAAAGACAAAACATAATACAATGGAAAGAACACAAGATTTGGAGTTAAAAGATATGTATTTGACTCATAACTTTAATCACTGGGACAATGAGCATATTACTTTTAGTAATAACTTTCAATTTCCTTATCTGCAAAATAGAGGTAATAAATACTTCACATAGTTATTAAGAATAATATATATATATGTATCTTGCATAGTATAATACAAATATTGATTTTCATTATGACTGGCTAGAAAATTAAGCCCCCTACAAAGTCCCAGTTATGCTTTTTTCACCTTTACACTACAATCCAGGTCTATCACATACTAAGCATTCAAGATGTGCTAAAGCGAACATATAAAAATCCCACCTCTTCCCTGCAAAATCTTACCCTAAGCAGTGTTTCTTAAAATATGTGACTCAATGATCAGATCACCTGGGAGTTTTATTTGTTTGAATACAGTTTCTAAGGCTCTAAAATAGACTCCAAAATCAAAATCTCTGAAGACTGGACACAAAAACTACAATATTATCAAGTTCTCCAGGTCATTCTTCCAACAAAGTGTAAGAATCACAGCTTTTTGGCAACAAATCGGACAGATGCCCTTTGTTTATTTTGGACAGCAGGAATGTCTAACAATGTGGGAAACAAGCAGATAATTTTAATTGGTAAAATTTGTCCTTTTCATAAAATACATTCACAAAAAGATAGAAAATACCTTTACTTATATACTTTTTTTCTTTCTTGTACTGATGAAGTGAAACCAAATGAACAAGGTACCAGTTTATTCCAAGTCTTATGTCTACTAACAAATTGCAGAATACTGTACATAAAACCTAATATGTATGAGTAAAAGTTTTCCTTGGAAGAAAGTTTAGAGCCCAAAATATGAAGTATTTAATTCCTAATGCATGAGAACCAGCACAAAATAGTTTAACGTATTTTATAATATCAATTGCCAGGTTTTCACTTTTTACATATCCCTAGAGCCAACAAAACCTCCGGCAGAACCCAAGGAAGCTGCATCACACACAGTGCCTTGGGGCCTTGGTGTCCCCACCAGAGAAGCCTTAGAGTTTCCAGGAAAAGAGGTACGGTTCAAAAACGGCTTTGTTGCTTTAAATGTTTTTCAAAACATTTTCCCAAATATTGTACAGAAATGGAAATTGAAGCTGAGAGAAAGGCAACCAAACCAAAATCACTTAGCCACTGGCTGAATTACAAGTGCAATACAGGGTTTCTATTTCCCAGTCCAGGAGCATTTCTGATACCAAACACTATATGTAGCTTCCTGGAGAGCACCACTATTTTTACTCACTCCTAGTTTTTAAAACTCATCCAAATTGACCTACCTGGGTAATGCGCCTCCAATGGGCAACCTCAGATTCAAGTCTTGAGACTTCATTGGACAATCTGTTTATTTCCTGTTGGGATGAAAGCAGGTCGCCAAAGTCCATGTCATCGTCGTAGAAAGCGGAAGCACGATGATGGGTCCCACAGCTGACGGAGGATGATGCAGTGGGCGCTGGTGCACCGCCAGCCTCTGCGGGGACAGCCTGAGCAGCTGGCTGCAGTTTCAGCAGCTCGTCCTGGAGCGCGCTCTGTCTTGCTTTAAGATGGCTGATTTCTACCTATATATTTATAATCCACGTTTTAGAGAAGGTACTTTATAAAAAATATATTGGCCTTTCTATAGATTCCTAATATTAAATAGTATAATGATTTATCTAAGATTATCCAGCAACAATTCACTACTAAGTTAATCCATAGCTTCTATAACATCCTAATGATAAGATATTTAAAAAAAAAAAAATACCATAGTTAAAGCACAAATGTTTCAAACAGTATAAAGACCGAGATTTCACTTATAAGTTACTTAAAGCTATGAATTTCTCAAATTGGCTTTGCTCCTATAGGCCAAAAGGCAAGGTGGAGAAAACCATGAATTACTGGGCTCCAGAACTGCAGAAACAGGAAAACCACCCATTCAAAAATACAGCGAAATTGTTCTTTCTATTTTGGGAATCTCTTTTTCCTTTCTTTCTTTATATATATTATTTTCTTTCCTCTTTTTCTTCACCGGTTTATAGGGGTCTGGGGAATTTTCTTTTGTCTTTCCTACTTGTTTTTCTTTTTTTAACCTCCCCCTTATCCGTTAATCTTTTCTTATCTATTCTCCATGTTCTTTGTCTTCTTCTCTTGCTTTTTTGTTATTCCCCCATTTCTCATTTAGAAAATTAGATAAATTTTCAACCCTTTATCTAATTCTATAAATATCCTTCTACTCAATAGGATCCTTTGTCTCATTTCTCTCTCCAGCTTCTCATCTCCTACTGTTTAATTTTTCAAAATTTTCCTCTAATATTCTCCTGTTCCCAACCCCTTATATTTTTAATAGTATAACCATTAAGCTTTATTAATCTTCAGATAGTTAACTCTATGTTGTTATAATTTAATTCCTTTCCAACATGACTGGAGGTACAGTTCTTGCATTTAGTACTTAGAGAGTCCACCAAAAAAAATGTATACGCACTTCAGGAAAAGAAAAATAGTATGATGTTTTTTCAACAGACGGTGTTACCCTCATAGGGGGAAACCTAGAGGATATCCTGTATTGCAGAAAACCTACTACACTGCTGGCCCTTAGAAAGAAATTGAAAATGCATGTGCAGCAATCTCAATGACCAAGAGCAAAAGCTTGCCCTATTAATAAATGTCTAGATGCTAATGGCCAACACTTTGAGCACCTCTTGTAATTACAGAGATCAAAGGTAACTTGTACTAATCTCATGATGTCTCAATAAATTTAGTACTCAATAAATTAAGTACAATGCTTATAGAAGTTTTTCTTTTCCTGAAATGTGTATACATTTTTTTGGTGGACTCTGTATATTTTATATGTTAATATCTGGGTTATCTTAGTGTTTTTTTTTGTTTTTTTGTGGGTACCGGGGGGTCGACCTCAGGACCTCACGCGCCAACAGGCACCCGTGCCTCTGAGTGATATCACCGGCCCCTTTTTCATATGTGGGTTCCGGGAGTCGAACTTGGGCCCTCGCGCTTGCAAGGCAGGCGCTTACGCCGCTGAGCCATCTCACCGGCCCTATCTTAGTGTTTTTTTTTTTTGTTTGTTTTTGTTTTTTTTGTGGGTACCGGGGGGTCGACCTCAGGACCTCGCGCGCCAACAGGCACCCGTGCCGCTGAGCGATATCACCGGCCCCTTTTTCGTATGTGGGTTCCGGGAGTCGAACTCGGGCCCTCGCGCTTGCCGGGCAGGCGCTTACGCCGCTGAGCCATCTCACCGGCCCCAGTGTTTTTACTACAATTGTGGCTTTCTATTCTATGGTTAAGGGTGATATATCATTGGTTCTTATGGTATGTTAATATACAGTTTGTCTTGAACAATATTACTTTTGCTGATTGAGGGTTGGTATTCACAGGTTTTCTTTGTATGCCAACCCACAGATTACCTTTGTTGCATTAACAATACTGCGATCCATTCCCAGACTACTGGGTGTTGGGCCAATTGCACTGCATCCTCCCCCCCCAAATTAACAGAGATGGCTGGGTCTTGGGACAAAGGCAAAAGACTATAATTAGTCATGCCCAGAGTATATAACTGAAAAGCATATTAACTAAAGAAAATTCCATACTACCAACAAATACTTTCCACTATAAGTACCTGCAAACCTAAGCACAAAACAAAACAAAACAACAATAGAAACAAGAGAGAAGACAAGGCAACAAAATGCCTCCCAAAACTACGGACTCACCCAAGGCAGATTCTGGGGGGATCAAGGGATAGGAAAGCAAGTCACACAAGAGAATCATGCAAAAGGATAGCAGAGATTAAAAAACTGATCAGTGAGGTGCTTCGTGGGATCACAGAAGGTATAACTAAATAGATAATGGAAGTATTAAACAAAAGGATCAAGGAGCTTACAAAAGACACTAATAAAAAGCTTGCTGAACTAAACAAAATGATACAACACATAAATGACCAGTTTAGCCAAGAATCAGAGTCCATGAAAAGGTTCCAAACAAATCCAGGAGATTAAAAATTACATTAAAAGTACAGGCAGCAGAAGTGATGGATGTGATGATATACTATCAGAATTAGAAGAAAGAGGTGCTTTCAAAGACCAATTACTCAAAGATACCTTAAAAATAAGAGAACACAAAAAAATGGATCCAAGAGCTGAAAGATGATACGAAGAAGACTAAAATTAATTGGAATAAGTAAAAAATCAGAAGAGAGCAAAAGGGCATAAAAAAACTGTTTGCAGAAATAACAGAAAACTTTCCAAATACAGGGAAAGAATTAAACATACAGATAAGTGAGGCATATGAGATCCCAAGTAGCCACGATCAAAAGAGAACCTCTCCACATCACATTATAGTCAAAATAAAACCAGAAGTCCCACAGGGACAGAATCTTAAAAGCTGTTTGAGGAAAGTGAAAAAGTATGAAAGTAAACCCATCAGAATTACAACAGACTTTTCAACACAAACCTTGAAGGACAGGAGAGCTTGGAGTAAAGTGTTTCAATCCCTGAAAGATAACAACTTCCAACCCAGATTTATAGGTCCTGCAAAACTTTCCTTCAAAATTGATGCAGAAATAAGGTATTTCTACAACAAAGAGAACCTCAAAAAAATTCATGACCACCAAACCAGCACTCCAAAAAAATTCTCAAGGATAGCCTGGAAAGAGACAATGAAACAAACAGTGCAAAAAACCCCACAAAATCTAGTAGAATGAATGCAACAGGCAGAGTGCGCAGTTAAGCAGAAAGGAGAAGAAAAAAAATAAAAAAGGAAATCAGCAACAGGAAAATAAAACAAAACAATGATAGGATAAGTCAATAGCTTTCAGTAATAACAATGTGTATGATCTCAATTCCCCAATCAAAACACACAGGTTGGCAGAATGGAAATCCAACAATGCTGTATATAAGAAACACATTTAATTCAAAAAGAAATTCACAGATTAAATATCAAAGGATGTAAAACAATATTCTATGCAATAAGAACCAAGAAAAAAAGAGAAGTAACTATCCTAATTTCAGATAATGTGGAGTTCAAGCCAAAAATGATCAGAAGCAGCAAAGAAGGATACTACATATTGGTTAAGGGAACAATTCAACAGGAAGAAATAACAATTATAAACATATATGCACTGGGGCCGGTGAGATGGCTCAGCGGCTTAAGCGCCTGCCCTGAAAGCGCGAGGGCCCGAGTTCAACTCCCAGATCCCACATACGAAAAAGGGGCCGGTGATATCGCTCAGCGTCACGGGTGACTGCTGGCGCGCGAGGTCCTGAGGTCGACCCCCCGGTACCCACAAAAAAAAAAAAAAAAAAAAAAACATATATGCACCAAACACAGGTACACCCAACTTCACAAAACAAACACTACAGGACATAAAAAAAATCAGATAAATATCAACACAATCATAATGGTGGATCTCAACACCCCACTGTCACAAATAGATAAAGTAGACAAAAAAAATCAACAAAGCAGTATCAGACTTGAACAAAATCTTTGAACAAAAAGACTTGATCAATATCTGCAGAGTTCCAACCAACAACCACAGAATACACATTCTTCACAGCAGCACATGGGACTTTCTCCAAAATAGACCACATGCTAGACCATGAAGCAAGTAAATATAAAAGCATCAAAATTATACCATGCATATTATCAGCTCATAGTGCAATGAAACTTGAACTCAATGGCAAAAGAAGCCTCAGAAATTATACCAATGCATGGAAACTAAACAATACTCTCTTAAATAATCAATGGGTCTCGGAAGGAATTACACAAACGATAATGCCACTATAACATACCGGAACCTATGGGACAAAATGAAAGCAATCCTAAGAGAAACGTTTATAGCTGGGAATGCCCACATCAGAAAAACAGATGGAGTTTATGGCCATATCACCCTGAGTGCATCTGATCGTATCAGAAAAACAGAGGCAGTCCAAATAAATAACCTAATGATACATCTCAAGGGCCTAGAAATAACAAAAACAATGCAAATCCAAAGATAGTACAAGGAAGGAAATTATAAAGAACAGGGCAGAAATTAATAAAATTAGAAAGAAAAACAAACAAACAATCAATGAATTAAAGAGTTGGTTCTTTGAAAGAATAAACAAAATAGACAAACCCCTAGCCAATCTTACCAAAAAAAGGAAAGACACAAATCAATGCAATTAGAAATGAAAAAGGCAATCCTGGCATGGTGGCACATGCCTGTATTCCCAGCACTCAGGAGGCTGAAGCAGTAGAATTCTGTGAGTTCAAGGCCAGCCTGGGCTACAAAGTGAGTTCAAGGCCAACCTGAACTGAATAGTGAGACCCTGTCTCAAAAAGACAAAAAAAGAAAAATAAGAAATGAAAAAGGCAAAATCAAAACAGACTTTGCCAAAATCCAGAAGTTCATTAGTAACTACTGTACTTTGAAAACCTATATTCTAATATAAGTGGAGAATTCAAAAGAAATTGATAGATTCCTACATATATATGAATTACCAAAGCTGAACCAAGAAGATATAAAAATTCTGAATGTACCAGGCATGGTGGTGTATGCCTGTAATCCCAGCACTTAGGAGGCTGAGGCAGGAGGATCATTGTGAGTTGAAGGCCAGCCCAGGGTATATAGTGAGTTCAAGGCTAGCCTGAACTACATAGTGAGACCCTGTCTCAACAAAAATACAAAACAAAACAAAAAATCCTGAATACTCCAATATCAGGCAATGAAATTGAAGGGAAAAAACTACCAACTAAAAAAAGTCCAAGTCCTGAGAGATTAACTACCAAATTCTATAAGAACTTTAAGAGAAGATCTAATGCCAATACTCCTCAAACTCTTTAATGACATTGAAAGGGAAGTAGTAGCACTGGGGAGGCTGAGGCTGGAGGATCCCCTGGAGTTTGAGGCCAGCCTAGACTACATAGTGAGTTCAAGACCAGTATGAACTACATAGCAAGATCACCCCCTGCCAAAAAAAAGAAAAGAAAAAAAGGGAAGGAGTACTCCCAAGTCATTCTTAGAGCTAGCATTATCCTGATTCCAAAACTAGACAAGGAACCAACCAAAAAAGAGAAGTACAGGCCAATCCCTTTGATGAACATAGATGCGAAAATCCTTTAACAAGATACCGGCAAACAGAATGCAACAAATCATCAACAAGATCATACATCATGACCAGGTAGGATTCATTCCAGGGATGCAGAGATGGTTTAACATATGCAAATCAATAAATGTAATACACAAAACAAAAAACTACATTATGATCTCAATTGACGCAGAAAAGACCTTTAACAAAATCAATACCCATTCATGACAAAAACCCTGAAGAAAATAGGTATATGAAAGAAAAAAAAGAAAATAGGTACAGAAGGACCTTATCTTAATATAAGAGCCACTTAAGACAAACCACAAGCCAATGTCACATTAAACAGAAAGAAGCTGAAAGCTGTCTCTTTAAAAATCAGGAAAAAGACAGGAATGTTCACTATCACCACTCCTGTCTACATATAGTTCTTTTTTATTTTATTTTATTTTTTGTCTTTTTGAGACAGGGTTTCACTACATAGTTCAGGCTGGCCTTGAACTCACTTTGTAGCTCAGGCTGGCCTTGAACTCACAGTGATCCTCCTGCCTCAGCCTCCCAAGTGCTGGGATTTATTATAGGCCTGTGCCACCACACCAGGCCTTCTACATACATTGCATTTAATGCAATCCCAATCAAAATACTAATAGCATTCCTCACAGAACTAGAAAATACAATCCTAATATTCATATGGAACCAGAAGAGACCAAGAATAGCAAAAGTAATCCTGGGCAATAAGAGCAAGGCAGGAGATACTACAATCCAGACCTCGAGTTATACCACAGATATTCCTCATTTAATGAGCTACCTGTTTAACAGACGTGCTGTAAATCCGAACAGTCTTCTTCATGTACGTTTCTGTATATCTTGTTTATAGAGACTCAGTGTCTTTTTTGTACAGTATACCTTGTTTAAGCAGCACTGTAACTTTTGATTATACTGTACAGTACTGTAGTTCTATGTTCTATCATACATTACAGAACTGCATTAAGAGTTATGCAAATAAAAGCGAAGTCATCAAGTTGGAGTCTCCTTTGACCATTTCTTTGTGCTGAATACGTATTATAATGTACATACTACATACAATTCCTCATTTAGCGACCAATTCAGTTAACAACCTAGGAGCAGGAATGGAACTTGGTCATTAAACAAGTGGATCAATGGATCAAAATAGAGGATACAGAACAACCAACTCCAAGCATATTCAGCTACCTGATTTCTGACAAGGGGGCCAAAAACTTACACTGGAGGAAAGATAGCTTCTCTAACAAATGGTGCTGGGAAAATTGGCTGTCCTCATAAAGACTGAACCTAGACCTATATCTCTTACCATGTAATATGTAAACTAAAATCAAAATTGATCAAAGATCTAAATATTAAAACAGAAACACTAAACCTACTGAAAGACAAAATACATAAAAGTCTGGACGACAACACAAGGCAAGGACATAGGCATAGTCAAGGACTTTCTGAATAGAACCAAAACTATACAACATACCAAGAATCAACAAATGGGATCATATCAAATTCAAAAACTTCACTGCAAAAGAAACAACCAACAGAGTGTAGACAACCTACAGAAAGGGGAAAAAATTTTACCAGCTACTCCTCAGACAGAGGACTAATATGTAGAATACAGAACTCAAAAAAATTAGACCCCCCCCAAAACAAAAGACCCAATAAAAAAATGGGCAACTGAAAGGAATAGATTCTCAGAAGCACTACAAATGGCCAATATGTACACGAAGAAATGTTCAACATCACTGGTCATTAGAGAAATGCAAATTAAAACAACACAGATTCTATCTTACTCCAGAAAGAATGGACATCATCAAGAAATCAAATACTATAATACTGGTTAGGCTGTGGGGAAAATGGAACCCTTCTACTCTGCTGGTGGGAATGTAAACTAGTACAACCACTATGGAAATCGTCTGAAGATTGCTCAAAAAACTAAAACTAGAAACTCCATTTGACCAGCACAATTCACAATAGCTAAATCTTGGAAGCAGCCTATATGCACATCAACAGATGACAGGATAAAGGAAATGTGTAGCATTTATACACAATGGAGTACTACTCTGCCCTAAAGAAGGATAAATTTGAGTCATTTGTAGGAAAATGGATGCACCTTGGGACCATAATGTTAAGTAACTCAAATACACAAGCTTAAATATCACATGGTTTCTCTTATATGAGAAACCCCAATTAAATAAAGAGCAAAATAAAATATAAGTAATACGAAAAAAAAAGAATGTTTCCTAAAAGAATCCTTGGTTTATTAATGAAAACACTGATTCCATTTCTGCATTTTGTGATGTTTGTAATACTTGACAGCTATTTAAGAATGTACAAGCTTTAGACTTCACTAACCAGGGTTCTCTCTCTGTTCATGATAATATCGTTTTGGATTTTTGTCAAATAAATAAACTTTTGGATGTGAAAAAAATGGGTTTGCTATCTCCTATGCAAGGGAGAAGTACAGATAATTTCTTAGGACTCTGTTTGTAATTATCAAATTACAAATGATGATGAAAACTGTGTCAGTCTACGCTCTCAAAACTTTATAAAAATCAAGTCTTTTTAGATAAAACAGTGTGCCCAGGATTATTAACCCAAGTCTTAGAAATAAATAACTCAGCTACACGTGGTGGTACAAACCCCAGTCTCAGCATTCTGGGAGGTTGAGACCAGAGGGTCACAAGTTTTGACCCAGCCTGGGCAAATCAGCAAGAACCTGTCTCAAAATAAATAATATCAAAATAAATATGAAGTGACTATAATAATCTTTACCTCTTTCTGTTGCAGTCGATTTCGGTAACTCGTAGACTGCTGCTTTATTTGAAGCTCTGATGCTTCATGCTTCTCCTCTAGATCATTACAAAGTTTTTTAAGTCTTTCATTCTAGAAGAAAAGAAAAACGTATTTTCAACAAAAAGACTGTGCTGTGGTCAGGGTTTACAAGGGAAAAGATTTAACCCAGGTCACATAATTTATAGGATTGTTTCATAATATTCAACCAAAGAGTCAAACGCAAAACAGTGAGGGAGATCTGTCCACGCACTAGAGACCCAAGAATCCAGCTGAGGGCCTGGATCCCACGGTAGTGGCCTGCACGAGTCCAGATGAAGACCTAGGGCCCATGGCAGTGTCCTCCACGAGTCCAGCTGGAGGCCTAGAGGCCACGACAGTGTCTCATGCAAGTCTGTTTTAAGGATCTGCACTGGGAAGGCCCAAAGGTCAGTGGTGGAAGCTAGAAAGTCTACCCCAGCAGGATGAAGGGTCTGTGCCAGCAGGCTGAGGGATCCGCATTTGAGCCAGGAAGTGACACTCAAGGTAAGGACCAGAGCTCCCCCAGAGAGAACCGCAGCCATTCTCAGCGACAGTGAGCACACGAGCTCCTCAGATGACGAGAACAGCTGAGTTCATATCAAGAAAGCCAGCGTGGGGCTGGTGAGATGGCTCAGCGGCGTAAGCACCTGCCTTGCAAGCGCGAGGGCCCGAGTTCGACTCCCGGATCCCACATACGAAAAAGGGGCCGGTGATATCGTTCAGCGGCATGGGTGCCTGTTGGCGCACGAGGTCCTGAGGTCAACCCCCCCGGTACCCACAAAAAAAAAAAAAAAAAAAAAAAAGAAAGCCAGCGTGACAAGCTTCTCCAGGAGGATCAACAGCACACCATCTCCCCCCTCCAGTTCTCCTTTTATGCCGTTGGCAACACTCCTCAGGCGGGCCCTCCACACCCAGAACCACCCTGATTCAGGTCAGCTGGGTGTTACAAGTTGCCCACTAGTTAATCCACCACAGATTGCAAGTAAAACTTGTTAGTAATGGTAACTTGTTAGTAATGGTTATGTGCATGCCATACTAAAAGTGTAAAAGCATACTTTTTCATACAAGTGCAAAATACAAACGTCTCAGACAGAATTCTGGCCTTTGAAATATATTATCAAGATAAAAAGTTACAAAAGCATAAGCATGTTTATATAGATACACCTAATTCTAAACCAAAGGGGAAAAAACATTTTGCCACTCTGAATGTCTGCTAAGCAGCTCCTGCTTAATGATTCTCTCGTTTTGTACACCCAGTGTCTAGTATCTAGTAGGAAGTACATGTCTAGAAAATGAATGAAGAGATTATATGTTAAAGCATTTGTTTTTTTCCCCAAAGAGTAAAAATTTTTTTTAAATATATTTTTAAAAAAGATTTCTGGGGCTGGTGAGATGGCTCAGTGGTGTATGCACCTGCCTGGCAAGCGTGAGGGCCCGAGTTCAACTCCCGGCACCCACATACGAAAAAAGGGCCGGTGATATCGCTCAGCGGCACGGGCACCTGCTGGCGTGCGAAGTCCTGAGGTTGACACCCGGTACCCACAAAAAAAAAAAAAAAAAAAAAAGATTTCTGGACAGATGTGGTGGTATACACCTGTAATACGAACTACTCAAGCACTTGAGGCAGGAAGATCTCAAATTTCAGGTCAGCCTGGGCAACTTAGCAAGATCCTTTCTCAAAATAAAATTAAAGGGGGGGGGGCCTGGAATGTAGCCCAACATTCCCTAAATTCCCAGCTTGATACAAACCAGGAAAAAAAGATTTTTGGTTGGAGTACAACTAAAGATTCACATTATTTGTTTGTCTGTCTCCCAGGTTCCCTGAGGTACCTCTAAAAACCCCATTCGAAAACTAACACTAGCACTGTTTGCAAAACCCCTGTTATAAGTACATGAGGAAGGGGACGGGGATGCAGCTCAGTGGTAAAGCATTTGCCCTGCACACACAAGGCCCTGGGTTTGACCCCCAGTACCACAGGAAAAAGTACCCAAAACAGTCTTAAATATAATTCAATAATCCTAGACATCACAGACTTGATTTGTTGGGGAAAAAAAATGACAAAATCCTCAAATCTTATGTACCTAAATAATAAATTATCTGTATCTATTATTATTCCTTGATATTTGGATGAATATAATTAGAACATAATGGAGCAAAAACTGACCCTAAAACTCTATAAGGGGTTCAAAGATTACAGATAAGAATTCACTAAGCATTCTATTAATATATCTACAATAATAATGTAACAGTGTGACCCAGAAAAAGGAGACTGATAGTGGGGGGGAGTCCTGTTAGAAGGTGAAGATTTTTCCACTTTGCAGACATCACCTGTATTATTCTTAGGTTCTAATAACTTCTGATGTGAAAAGACAGGAAAAATTTGATTCAAGGAGATTAGATGAATTCCCAAAGAAAATCACTGAAGCAAATCAAAGGAATAATTGCAACATCCACAGATCCTAGTTTGGAACTCCGCCCCTAGAAGTACCCTTGGTTAAGATAACACCTCCTCATCGGAGGAGCTTGGGTCCTCGCTGTTATCTTAAAGAAAGTAGTAAGAACATTCACACAACTGTCTTCTACTGGCTGTGTTTCGCAACATTTTCTATGAGCTATTAATATGAAAAATATATACATAACTGAGCAACACAATGTACTGAAGTCAAAGTCTGGTTATAAAAGTGCACTTCAGGTTTTTTCACACAAAAATACATAAGGTTATTTGTTTAACTGTAGAACTTAAAAACTTTGAAAGTGGTCAGGCATGGTGGAACATGCCTGTAATCCCAACACTTGGGAGGCTGAGACAGGAGGACTGTCACAAATTCAAGGCCAGCCTGGGCTACATAGTAAGTTCAAGGCCAGCCTGAACTACATAGCGAAGACCTGTCTCAAAAAAAAACTAAAAAAATAAAAACCCTTTCAAAGTAGTCAATACCTAATCAGAAAGGCTAAGAAAGAACATAAAGGACAGATTCTTTTCGTGTAGCTGAACCTATACATCAAGACTTGTCAAGGGCCATATTTTCTAATATATGAATATGGAATAGAATGGGCTTGTTTGACAGGAGGAAAGAATAACTGCTCATAAAGGAGAGCAGTGGGTTATGGTGGTGAACACCTATAATCTCTACGTGGGAGGCTGAGGCAGAAGGATCACAAGTCTGATGCCAGCCTGGGCAATTTAGTGATACGCTGCCTCAAAATGAAAATTAAAAAATGAAGAGCACAGAAAGGTTGTGGATGTAGCTCAGCGGTACAGTGCTTGCCTAGCATGCCCAAGGCCCTAGGTTCCACCCATATCTGCAAAAACAAACAAAAAGCAGCACTGAAAGGAGCATAAATGAGGAAAACAGACTCCTGACGGCCTCCAGTTCTAGTCAAAGTTCCTTCCTAAAGTCCGGCTACATTTCCATTCTTGAGAGTCCATGAGATACTTAAAACCTCAAAACATTCAGTTCTGCTTAACTCTTGTACACTACCAGGGTCCACTGAAACCAGTTTTAGTTTCCTTATTAAACAGTCCTAACTATTTACAAGGATAGAAATTCATGGCTTTTCTTTCTTTCTTAAAGGTCTTCCAACAGAGAAAGCTTGTCTATTCTTTTTAATAGGATAAAACTCATTCTCAAGCCAGGAATAGTGGTACACACCTGTAATCCCAGCATTTGGGAAGTTGAGGCAGGAGGATTTCTGCAAAATCAAGGCCACCCTGCACTACAAAGCAAGACCCTGTCTCAAACAAACAAACAAACAAACAAACCACATTCACTCTTGCAATTATCATAAGGGGATACCTGATCCTTTTATAAAACTGCAAATAATTATGGGGTTGTAATGATCTTCTGGGTTTTGGGGTTTTTTTTTTTTTTTTTTTTTTTTTTTTTTTGTATTTTAAAAGATTTTAGGGCCGGTGATATAGCTCAGTGGCATAAGCATCTGCCTGGCAAGCGCGAGGTCCTGAGTTCGACTCCCAGTACCCGCATATAAAATAAATAAATAAATAAAAATAAAAATGAAAGATTTTATTGTTTTATCACCCTGGAATTATTTTATCAGTATTCTTCAAATATCACCAGCTATTCTAAAAGACTAAACTAATAAAGAAATAGAAGACTTAACAGAACCACTGACAAGATGCCATAGTGAAATAACCAGTTTTCTGGCCAATGTACATATTGCATCATCTTTTAAAAAGGTCACACAAGTCTGGAGCCAACATATTCATTATAGTCCTCTTCTTTATTGCCTTCATTGGACACAGCTGGAAATTAAGAATTCTTCATTTTCAACAGAGAAGAAAACATTTCATAACTATAAGATGACTCAGCCAGGCAGTGGCACACATCTGTAATCCCACCTATTCAGGAGGCTGAGGCAAAAGCATCAAAAGTTGAAGCCCAGCCTAGGTGACTTAGGGAGAACCTGTCTCGGGGGGGAAAAAAAGGCTGAGTAAGTAGCTTAGTGGTAGAGGATTTGCACAGCATGTGATAAGCCCTAGGTTCAATCCCAACCATCACCAGCCAAAACAAACAAATGACAACTCAGAAGGTAAATAAATGCAAAGCAAAGAGACAGAAAGCAGTATTCCATCATTCAACAGTTATGGTGAAAGTGTGGCAGCAAATCTCTAAGAGTCTTCAGATGGCAATATCTTAGGTTACTTTTCTCAAACTTAGGAACCGATGAGTAAACAATGTATTTCTGAGAACATAAAGGAAATATGATTTCCCTATCAATAAGTCATTCATTCAACAGGAAAATATTTTACTCTACAAAATTTCGATAAAGCCCTGACCGTCCCATTTTGCTAAGTGAGTATGTCACAGTTCTTTCATTATATGACACTTGTAAACCAACATTTACTTGTTATGATTCAAGGTATATCTACATACAAAGGTGACTGGAAGGAAAAAGATGACATAGAAGTGAAAAAAGTTTAATGGAATAATCATTCTAATTGGTATTCATAAACCTAAGAAAAGTGCTATGTAATTATGGAGCAAAGCTGATAGCCATTCTCTCAAACAAAGTCATTAGTGGTCCAAGTTCTCAAAAGTACCAGTTTAAAAAAAAATGCAAATCAAGAAAAACCAGAAGTAGTAATAACCAAAAATCTGTTAGGGAGGTACCTAAAATCTGGACTCAGTATTTACAAGATGGATATATTCCCATTTATGCATCAGAATTATGAACATACAGCAGGAGAAGGGGTCTCACTATGCTGCCTAGTCTGTCCTAGAACTCCTGGGCTCAGCAATCCTCCTGCCTCAGGCTCCTGAGTAGCTGGGACTATAGGCATACACCACTACATCCAGCTTTACATATGTTTTCAAATCAGACAAATATGGAATAAAATTTGGATTTGCTATAAATTATTAAAATTTTTAATAAAAATTTTCACCATCACTTTATTCATGCCTGTAATTTATAAAATGACAATGTAAAAATTAAAAGGAGGCCATTGGACCAAGAGGGTAACTGTGATGACTATTTTTTGCCATGCAGAGAATTAAGTTAGGTTGGTTGCTGTTACCTGCTTCTAAAGAATTCTAACTGATTTAGTCAGCTACGCATATTAACATCTGTAAGCAAATCTAATTTCCTCGGGAAAACACACTGCCCTTCTATACTAAAACTTCCTAAGTAAAATATACAGCTATATTATCACCTCATTTTCTTACAGCAGTTAGTCTTGAAAGGGCATCTACTGCACAGTCACATAAAGGGTTAAGTGCAGTGATAGCAAACCTTCCAGAGCTTTCAAAGATAACAAACACCTGGCTGTGGTAGTGAGCCATAGGTTCGCCACCGCTGGTTAATGCATGAAGTGAGAATCACCTACAGTTAAAATTACCTTAGGAAACAAAACCTTTAGCCAGGCGTGGTGTGCACACCTGTAGTCCCAGCACTTGGGAGGCTGAGGCAGGTGGACTGCTGTGAATTCAAGGCCAGCCTGAGCTATATAGCGAGACCCTGTCTCAAAAAAAAAAAAAAAAAAAAAAAGGGCCAGGCATGGTGGTACACGCCTGTAATCCCAGCACCCAAGGCTGAGGCAGGAGGATCACTGGGAGTTTGAGGCCAGCCTGAGCTACAAAGTAGGTGCAAGGCCAGCCTGAACTGCATAGTGAAACCCTGTCTCAAAAACACAAAAAAAGATAAAAAAAAAAAAAAAAAAAAAAAAAAAAAAAAAAAACCTTTGTTTTCCTGTAGTATTTGAGTAGCTCAAAGTACTTTGAATACGCACCAAATGAGGAAGTTGGCTTGCATTTAGGGATGTGTTTTACCCAAAATAATTATTTCTAAACACTGGAATCATACTTGCCATAGTCCAGTGATAACACTGTTAAGAGGCATTTAAAAAACTGAGATCAATGGGACAGACATTTCTATCTCCCATCTCAAACGCAACACAAAGAATTCAAAGCAGACATTCATTGAGCAGATTAACATTCTTTATTTCCCTGAGTGCACACTGGAGAATTCACCTAAGTTAATGCCACCACACACACTTTGGCTGTTTAGCTTTTCTGGGTGGCTCTGTACCAACGAGTACTTTCTCAAGGATTTCCTACCTCAGTCTTAGGAGAGAAACTATCAAGTTCATCTGTCCCTAGTGCACCTACCTACCTTATTAGGTAATTACTGCCAAGGTCTCTAAGTGCCACCAAACTGTTTTCTTCTAATGTAGAATGCTAATATAGTTCCTCTTGAGAGCTCCCTCCACTTTCAAATTCCACAATCTCCTGTAATATTCTAGACCAAAGTGTAACAATGCTGTCAGTAAATATTTTCTTACATAGAGAAGAGAGTGTGCTTACCACAGTCCTTGAAGAGTACTCTCATTAAGTGTTCTCTCACTCTTCTTATCCCAAGGCTAAGCAGATGAGTTTCACTGGTCCTTTACAATACCTCCCACTTTGAAATGCTTTCGGTTTCTTTATGACTTTTCTTTGAATACTTTCCAAGCTCTCCTCAGTTCTTTTAAGCAATATGTTTTAGTCAATATGCCTAAAACTAGTCACAATTAGACACTAATATTGAATAAAACGGTAAAAATTAATTTGCTATGCCTATAATATTTGCTATTCTTATACTGTTAACTTCTTTGTATCCAAATGTTACTTTTTAATGTTAGGAAATTTAAAAGTATATTAAACAATTCCATTCTTCATACATACTTAATATTCTTCATATATACTTCATATAGTAAATAAATATATTGCAATTTAGCACATTGTAAGAACACAGTATATCCTTCCTAATGATAAATTTTTGCCATTATTACACCTACATTTGGCAGTCTTCCTACTTCTAGTACATAGAAATAGAGATAGGAATATAAAAAAAATAGTTAACTGTAATGACATGTAAATATATTTTTCATCTAAGGGAAGCTTCTAAAAGCTAAAAAAAAAAAAGATAAATAGGAAAAGATGAAAATGGTAAGTGGTACGTTTAAAAAGACAGAACTAAGCAGTGCATGGTAGCACACACCTATAATCCCAGAGCTCAGGAGGCTGAGGCAAGAGGATCAAAAGTTCGAAGCCAATTATCAACTAATAACAAGTGCTGACAGGGTTGTGGGGAATAAAGAACACTTCTCCACTGTTTGTGGGAGCATAGACTGGTGCGACCACTATGGAGATTCCTCAAAAAACTAAAACTAGAGGTCCCATTTGACCCAGCTACTCCCCTTCTTGGTATCATCCCCAAAGAGTTAAACGCATCATACCACAGAGATATCTGCACACTCATGTTTACAGCAGCACAGTCTGTAAGAGCTAAAGCCTGGAAACAGCCCAATGCCCATCAACCAATGAATGGATAAAGAAGATGTGGGTTTTTTTTTTAATATAATGGAGTATTACTGTGTCATAAAGAAGGATAAATAAGAGACATTTCTAGGTAAATGGATGCACCTTGAGACCACACTCTTAAGTGAAATAAATTGGACACAGATGTTTAAATATCGCATTGTTTCTCTGGTGTGATAAACCGAAAGGGTAAATAAGTACCAAGATGTGTAACAGATATTGGGAATAGGAAGAAAATGTTCAAAGGGGAAGGAGAACAAGGGGGGGGGGGGAAGGAAGGACAGGAAAAGAAAAAAATAGAAGGAAAAATGGAAACAAAGCTTTTGTAAATAAGAAGGATAAAAGGGGTTGAAGGGAGGGGAGGGAAATGGGGGAAAAAAGAAAAAATGAGGTATATTATGTACAAGTAAAATTCCCTATGATGAATGTGATCATTATCTGTATCTAAAATGTACCAATAAAATTAATTTTTAAAAAAAACTGGAAAATAAATGCCAAAAGTTCAAAGCCTGCCTTGTCTCAAATTGAAAAATAAAGAAGGTACAAGGATGTAGCTCAGTGCAAATTTCTGGGTTCAATCTCCGTTACCACAAAAAGTTTTTTTTAAAAAGAGAAAACTGGAAGTAGTTTCATGGTTACTTTCATGGTTTCAAAGAAAAAAATCTAACTTTGATAATTGTCTTTAATTTTCCTTACCTCTGATTTTAAGACTGCATGGATGGCTTCAATTTCCTTTCTTCCAGAATTAGATAAATCTGTTACAAAAGAAACAGCATATATTGACTATTTGATCAACACTATATGAATAAGTAGGCAAATAGGCTTTTTTTTTTTAGCAGTGCTAGGGCTTAAACCCAGCCTTGTGAATGCAAGGCAAACACCCTACCACTGAGCTATACTTTCCAGGCCTATAAAGCCATTTTAAGACGAATATATTTCACTGAATTTAAATAGAATACTAGCTGATAGGAAATTAAGGTCCTCTATCTTTACTCTTTAAGAGGTATTCATTAACATTTTTCTTGTAGGAAATTGGAGATTTTTATAAATTTCACTTTTAGTGTATGCTGTAATTTTAGATGAAATTTGTTCAACTGGGGCTTAGGGCCTTATTTCTAACTTATTCAACACTATCCAATAATGAAGGACCTATAAACAAAGAAAAACAAAACACTGAAGAGAACACTTAAAGCAACACAAACAGAATTCATTAAACATGGGGATGAGCTTGATCTGATTTTATACATTTTCATTTAAAAGTGGTGAGAGCCCAGCAGGGCCAAAACAGCACCCCTGATCCTGTCAGGAAATCATCATGCCCAAGGCAGATGGGGGGGCAGAGGGGTCTGCTACTTTAATTTTTATTTTTCATTACTCAAAGTACTTTAACATTATAAAAAATAGTTCTCTAACTGAAGTTTAATTTTAAAAAATACAAGCAGCACAGTTGTAAATTACAGTGTCACTTCTTGTTTTGAAAATCATCAGGTAGGACTGCTTCTGCAACTGTTCGTACCTCTTGCTTGAAACTCTGAAAGAACTCTAATTGCTACTCTGAAGAGAACTAAGTACAATCTAATCTGTTTAGGAAAGCAGTTGTTAAAAGTAGCAATTGTTTCAAGAAGGAATTTAAAAGTGTATGCAGAATCCCTCCCCTATCCTCTCTCACCCAACTTTATATATATACATATTTTTTTTAATATATAGATATATAACTTTATATAGCTATATGGCCTGGACTTTTTAAGGAAAGGGGAGATATTATGTCAGCCAACAAATTCTGACTTTCTCAATGACAGAAAAAATACCTACCATTGTTTAATGCTTACTATTTGCTAGGCACAGATCTAGACATTTTACATTCACCATTTCATTTAATGCTCTTAAACTCACAATTGGCACAATTATCCCCCCCCCCCCTTTTTAAACAGAAAAGGAAACTGTGCTCTTTGGAGGCTTTTAATAATTTGCTAAAGATCCCACAACATGTAATGCATGGAAATGGAGATCCATCCTTGTCTATCTAATTTAAAAGCCCAAGCTCTCAACCTTGACTAAATCAGTAAGTACGGTGTTTTGTAGAATAGCAACCTTCTCATATTATAAGTATGGATGATTTTCAAATTGTACCAACTGTGCTATTTTGGAATTGTTTTCTTGTATATTACATTGCTGGGACAAAGTAGACACTCTAAATTCTTTTTGAATGAATAAATGAATGCTATTCTATTTTTTAATAATTTACAAAACCAATAAAACAGGTATGAAGCAAGTCCTATTATAATACAAAGGGAACAGAATAAAAGCATTAAGCAGCTCAGCAGAGATCTGATCACCCACACACGCAAATTTTATTGAGCATCTACTATGTACCAAGGAAGACATCACACATGGGTAATATAAGGAACAAAATATATATGGTCTCCACCCTAGGCTTCAAAGAAAAAGATGAATTATAGCTCATCAGCAAGAGCTGTCAGGGAGACAGCCACACACTTCTGTTAGGAACTCGGATCACTGGCTATGTACACACGGCAGTTAAGAGTGGGTGCATCACGTCCCTCACAGGTGAGCAGAATTGTACAGGAAAACTCGTACTGGGGGAAAAAGATGTAAGAAATAGAGAAGGAAAGGCTTCCCCTGCAGAGGTTTGGGTTATGTGGGTCCCAAAGTTCCATGAGGCAGGAGCTCTTCAACAGGCATGTACATGAAGGTGTGCAGATAAGGCAATTGGTACAGCAACTATAAAGACAGGATGAACCCACATGGGAAGGTCCTTGGCCTCCCAAAACTGAGAGGTTTGGATTTTATCCTGTCAGTAACAGGTCAAGACATTTTTAAGAATATTTGTTTTTAGAAAAGTAACTAGCGTACAAAAGAAAATAGACTGGAACAGACACAAAAGAGAAACTGTCCCTGGGAGAGATTATAAAGATGTAATGCCCACCGGCTGTTGTGGAGCACACCTGTTATCCCAGCACCCAGGAAGCTGAGGAAGGGAAATAACTATGAGTTCGAGGCCAGCCTGGACCGTGTAGTGAGACCCTGTTTCAAAAAACAACAAAAATAAAACAAAAACCAAAAAAAAGAAGGAAGAGTAATAAAGGAAAGGATAATTCCAACACAGGATGAACAAGACTTCGTGACCAATTGGAAACAGAAGAAAAAGAAAGAGAAAACACAAAGATGACAAAGATGTCTAGCTGAGGAAGTTGGGTACTTAGCAGAGTCATTAAGATTGAGACTATGGAGCCAAGTTACTGCCGCAAGCCTGTAACCCCAGCTATCTGGGAGACTGAGGCAGGAGGATCACACATTTGGGCCTTCCCTGAGCAACTGAGTGATTTAGTGAGACCCTGTCTAAAAAAAAAAAAAAAAAAAAAAAAAAGAGAGAGAGAGAGAGAAAGAAAAGGAAAATAAAGAAGTGGGCAGGGATATAAATCAGTGCTAAGGC
Organism: Erethizon dorsatum; assembly: GCA_028451465.1. Taxonomy (NCBI): domain Eukaryota; kingdom Metazoa; phylum Chordata; class Mammalia; order Rodentia; family Erethizontidae; genus Erethizon; species Erethizon dorsatum. Next base: position 124,255,720 of record CM051828.1, on the reverse strand, counting down.
CTTAGGGTCAATCCCCAGTACTAGAAGGAAGGAGGAAAAGAGGGTAGGAGGGAAGAGAAGAAGGGAGGGAGAGAGGGAAGGGGGGGGAACAGAGAAGCAAAAGGATATGGGAGCACTTTTGTAGGATTAACCAAATGAATTAAAAAAACACACAACAAATCATGATAAAAAGGGGGAAGGGGATCCTAGGGGTGTAGCTTAGTGGTAGAATGAATGCTTAGCATGCATGAGGCCCTGGTTCAATCCCCAGCACCCGCATCCCAACCACTGATGATCATGTAACTCTAGGTCAAAACTCAACAGTAAAACAAAACGACTTCAAAAACGAGTGAGTACGCCAGTGTGGTACACCTGTAGTCCTAGCACTCTGAGAGGATTAGGCAGGACAACTGCAAGTGACCCTAACCTGGGCAACTAAGCAAATCCTGTCTAAAAGTTAAAAAAAAAATTTTAAAGGGCAAGGGATGCAGTTCAGTGTCAAGGTCTTAGGTTCAATCCCCAGCACCACCAGAAGGTTGCTAAGGATACCCAAGGAATAGAGTATCTTCCCTATTTTACTGTCAAAACATGGGAGAAATGCGCAATTATACGTAAAAAATATTTTCATCTGGAAAGTTGCAACGTGTCATCGCAAGGTGCAAAACTATAAAATAATTGAATAAAAAAACATAGCTATGTTTCACTAATAATACACTCAAGATATTAGGGGCAAGAGTCACCAAATCTTAATTATGAGCTATTTCAATTGTTACAAAAACAGAAGAAAGCAAAACAGTAACTATTTATCTCGATTGTTTCAACCCTGTCAAAGTAGAAGGAAATGATCAAAAATCAGATCTGCCCCCAAACTGAGGGCAAAATTAAGGGGTGGGATGGACACATCAAGCAAAAGGAAACTCTACTCAACAAGGTCAGCCTACTTAAGCAGAATTCCTCCCCAGGACCCCAGTGGCCTTTCATCACAGAGAACTGGTGGAGGAGGCAGGGGAAGAGGTATAAAGAAAAAGAGCAAAGTGAGTACCGGGTCACCTGGTGTCTCCTGGAGGAAGGAAATGGGAACCAAACGGGCGTCCCCAGGGTCCCAGGAACCGCGCGCGTGCACACGCACACACACACACACACACTCGCACACACTCGCACACCGCCAGCCGTTACCGTCCACTTCCTCGGTGCCCTCCATCAGCATATCCTTGGTGAAGTTTGAAATCTGGCCAGTGAGGGAAGCCAGGCTGCCCCCCACTTGACCCAGCGACTGGCCCAAGCCGGAGCCGAAGCCCCCGAGCCAGGACGACATCGCTGCGGGTTTCGTGAGCAACCTAGTCCGCAGCTCAGAGAAAAGCGCCCAGCGCGGCCAGACGATCCCGCCGACTGCTCTGAGCCACCGCGGAACGAGTCCCGATCAACGAGCTCCGGGCTGGAACCACAGGCGGGTCTACCAGAAACGCTGAGGCCCGACCCGGAGCTTCACCGGGGTCTCGCCTCTAGCGATACAGTCACACCCGCGGGGCCTCTGCTCATTCTCACGACTTCCCGCCCTCCGGGCTGGCCACTTCTCCCTCAGCTTTAGGGACTTTCCCCAGTTCCGAGGACTGTCCCTGCCAACTCGACGCTCGCCGCCATGACACCAGCGTTAAAAGCGGTAGCAGATCATAGAGAGGCGCCGCGGTGGGGTAGAAGTGCCGAAGCTATCGGACCTGCCATTGGCGCAAAGGAGGTTGGGATCGCGGAGGACTGAATGCGGCCGTCGGCCTCCTCCACGTAACCGCCTGCATTTGGGCGCGGGAGGTGTGCCCGGAAGAACCCCTGGTCGCGCTGCGTGCCTGGGTGACAGCCGCCTGAAGCCCGGGTGCCCCGGGAACCCTGCGGCCAGTCATTGCGTGGTTGAAACTGAGTGTTTCAATCCGGACTGCGCTCGCGAGGGCAGCGGTGCGGGGAGACTTGGCCAGGTCGCTTCATCGCGCAGGAGGGGACCTCAGAGAACCCGCGTTACCGTATCCATTACTGTGCGGGGCTGCGCTTTTTTGCCAGGCGCTTACGGTGGTAGGAACTGAGACGACAAAGCTATAAAGGACGGGTTGCAAGTTGAAGTGTCTGGGCAGGAAACACAATGTTTATGATTACCTTTCGTTGGTTTTCCAACTCTCAATTGAAACTTTGCCTACTTTAACTAATATATGGTGAGCTTTATTCCCGAAGTAGACGTGCCCGTGAAATTATAAAGACAAAATGACTTATTAAAGGCCAGTAGGTCGATTTAATACAGAACTTCTGTTCTGATGTAAACATTCCTACTAGCTAGGCGTGGTGTCGCACGCCTGTACTGCTAGCATTCGTGGAGGCTGAAGCAGGAAGCCCGGGCAATTTAGGGCGACCTTAAAACCATAAAAGTTCAGACCTTTAAAACAAACAACAAAAAAAGCCACTCCTATCATATCAGTGGCAGTAGCTGTGCTAGTGCGCACGCCTCCCTCATCCTGCACACGGGCCTTTAACACACCAGAGTGTCCTGCTTGTCTGCGGTCTCTCTTAAAGGAAGAAATGTCATAGGTCACGTGAGTTTCAAGCAAATGGTGCAGTGGTGCGTGGACACCCAGCACCTCCCCACGTTTTTGTTTTGAGAAAGATCCAATAGGTCTGCAGTTTTTTCAGCATAGCACTAAATATGCTGACATCTTTCTCTTTGGATTTTATTCACAGGATGAGCAATCGAAGGTTGCCCTGTTAGTGAACCCAACATTGGAAATGCCTCCAAATATTTGGAATCTCATGTCACCAGGCAGTAATAGTTCTCCCTGAAATTGGAGTGGTTTTAAAATTTGTAAGCTGGGCGTGGTGGTGCACACCTGTAATCCCAGCACTAGGGAAACTGAGGCAGGTGGCTCAGCATGAGTTCGAGGCCAGTCTGGGCTACCTAGTGAATTCAAAGACAGCCTGAACTACATGGTGAGACCCTGTCTCAAAAAAAATTTTTTTTTGCATCTCATTCTGGAAGTGTTTATTAAATGCTTTCTGTGATTTTATGCAAAAGACGTTATAGCCCAAGAGCTAGTCGTACAGGCTTTGGAGCCTGCCTGGGTCTGTCACTTATTAGCTGTATGACCTTCAGTGGGTATTTTTACCTTGTGTTCATCTATTTGTGATGCATAAAAATGGAGAATGATAATAATAAGCCCCTACTGGGGCTTAAGCAATGTTTCTAAGAGCTTGGATCGGTGCCCGTATATAATGATTTGTATTTAAGTGTTTTTGAAGTTTTTTAAATGTGCCATACAAATAATCAGCAAATTATTAATGTGTCTGCTGTTACTCTGGGCGGTGGGAATACAGCAGGAGGAAAAAAGACACTAAAGTCCTTGACCTCGTGAAGCTTGAATCCTACTAGGAAGCCACAGATAATAAAATGTAATAAATGTTAGGTGGTGATGACTAACTACTGTGTGGGATGGGGAATAAAACAGGGTAAGGATAATGTGGGAAGGATGTGGGAAGAGGAGATACTTGTAATGTTACAGGCTCAGGGTAATCAGAAAAGACCTCACTGATAAGTTAATCTTATCAGAGACTTGAAATAATTAAAAGAGTGAGATATACAGATATGGGAAAGAGCAGTTCAGGTGGAAAAAAACAACCGATGCGAAGGTCCTATGACAGGGGAACTCTTGTCAGGTTAGAAGATTTGCAGGGAACCGATGAGGGCTAGAAGAGAATGTGCTGGGGCAGGGTTGTAAGCAGTGTGGACCCAGAAGGGAGTAGAGGGAGCAGATCACAGAAAGCCTGGTAGTTCTGGCTTTTACTCACAGTGGGATGGCAAGTGACATGTATTTAGGACCTAACAGGATTCCTAACTGGATAACTGTGAAATTTTAGCTATTGTAATTGAGCTCAGATTTTCTATATGTATTAATTATCTCAAGTTTCATTTCTATTCATTCATGTTACGCCATAAAAATACTGTAATTAGGAAGAACAAACATCATTTATTAAGTAATTAGCACAAAAATTATATCTTAATAGTTCCTTAAAGGGGATTTTTTTTTCTGTGAGGTGGACTACACCTCAAGAGAGTCCTGATAAAGTACCCTGATAAAAATATGACACGATGTGTTTGATGTGCTTCAAAATAATGGAGGTAGCGTACGTAAAACAAGAATCGTCAGGAATTGATCATTATTGAAGTTGGATGATGAGTTCGTAGGGGTTCATTAAACTAGTCTTTTGCTTTTACATTTTTAGAAATTTTTGTAATAAAAAGAAGTTTGATAATGTTTCAGCTAAAGACACATTTTCCTTTTCCTGCCAAATAACCCTACAGCTAATATGGGTGTTCATCGTTACTCAATGAGCAAGACCGACCTAACACAATCACATACATCACATTGGGTAGAACCCCTGGACCACACTGGCTCCACAAGGTACGATTTAGACTTCCCAGTTGAAATTTTGAACCTAGGAAAGTTCAATAGATAGAAACAGAACGAAAAAAAAGTCAAGAATACTATCAGCTGCAAGCTGGTTTCTGTCTTTCAAGCCATGGTATCATCAATACTCCTTTAGGGAAAACGGTTCCAGGAAACTATCCAAATGATAGTTTTTATCTATGCAAATGTAAAGCAAATAGTCATCTTTGGAGTCAACTTTAAAATATTAGTTTGATATTTCCTCCTAAATTTTGGAGTATTATGCTTATAATTGCCATTTTCTCATTAAATTTTGGTATTATTGAGTCTCCATTGTGAAAAATAAAAATTTCATATTCTTATATTTCTCCATGCCTCCACTTCCCTTCCTTCTGTACTCTCAATATAGTGATATCATAATTATTGCTAAAATCAGTAATTACTGTCTATCTTATGTGATTACCCAAGTCTTGCTCATTGCTCCCTAACCAAGTAGTGTACTAAGATTATATTTTTAGTTTTTATCTTTTGTTCTTCCTGAAGTTAAGAGATTCCACTTTTTAAATTTGCATAATTTTCTGTTACTGCAGAATCACTAAAAGCACTGTGGTGAAACCTACTAGCAGAATTGTGAAACATACTCCTACTTCTGTTTTCAAGCAAACATCAAGAATTCTATCAACTGTTTAGACTTAGTTCTTTTTACGCAGAGCTGTGTTTTCCTGCTCTAATCTCTGGTTATTTTCTGGCCTTTTTTCTCTTCTGAGAAGCTGTCAGATCTTCCGTGTATCTCTGATGCTCGAAATTAATAATGATGTGCTTTATGTGGGTTAATTTTTGTTTCGTTAATCATGCTAAGCACTTAGCCTTTTCAAAAACTGTGTCTTTCAGTTCTACAAATTATTTAAAATATTTTGTATTGATGAATGCCTCTTCTCAAAGGAATCTGTTTCTTTCAGGGACTTTTAATCAAAATCCTGATTCTAGGCCACACCTCACCCCCACCTTCCAGGATACTTGCTGCTTTCATTTCCTGGGTACTGCTAGACATTCTTCTCTAACACTTAAGTCTCAAAGCTGAACTATAGTTGTCTGATAGTGATGAAAAATGTATAAATTTAGCAGGAAGGAAAATAAAATGTACAAGTAAGGGGTGGGAGTCTTGCCTAAAATTCTGATCTGAAACATGTTACACAAAATCTTCAGCATTTAAATCCAGCCAGGGCCGGTAAGATAGCTCAGCGGCATAAGCGCCTGCCTGGCAAGCGTGAGGTCCTGAGTTCGACCCCCAGTACCCACAAAAAAAATAAAAAATAAAAAAAATAAAAAAAAAATAAAAAAATAAATAAAATAAAATCCAGCCAGTTCTCCTACACTGTTGGTGGGAATGTAAATGAGTAGCCACTATGGAAACGAATATGGAGGTTCCTTGATGTACCTGTACCAGCTCCCCACAATGAATACAATCATTATCACGGCAAATATTTATTAATAAAAATGAAAATTAAAAAACTAAAAATAGAGTTACCATTTGACCCAGCTGTGCTGTATCTTGGTATATACCCAAATGAGTTAAAGTCAGTATACTGTAGTAACGGAATATTATTCAGCCATCATTTGCAGGAAAATAGATGGATCTAGAGATCATCATATTGAGTGAAATATACTAGAATCAGAAAGATAAGTATCATATGTTCTCCTTAATATGAGAATCTAAGAAATCTAAGAAAGATGACAAAAAAGTAGGAGAGAAACTATCATTAGAAAAGAGGAAAGGAATATGGGGGAAGAGGGTATCAGACAGGTAATGGGGAGATGGGTATGATCAAAATACATGATACGTACTGAACCCTCCCTCTACCAAAATGAGACTGGGGGGAGGGTGGGGAAAGGGGAGTGATAAAAAATGATCAAAGTATGTTACATGCATGTGTGAATCTGCCAGAATGAAGTCCATTAATCTGTATAACAAATACACACTAATAAAACATGTGAAAAAAAATTCCACTAGTCCTTTGGGCTGCATGAAGTGAACACTGGCATGAATTTGTAGAAAAGTAGATAATGGGCATTTAAAATGTTTATTTTTTTAAGCTAGGTGTGATGGCATATGTCTGTGATTTCAGCTACTCAGGAGGCTGAGAAAGGAGGATTGCAAGTTCTAGCCTAGCCTAGACAACTTAGCAAGACCTTGTCTCAAAATAAAAAATAAAAAGAGCTGGCACTATATCTCAGTAGTAAAGGGCCCCAAATTTAATCCCCAGTACTGAAAAAGTTTTTTTCAACTTGGCCTGTGTATGGCTCAGTGGTAGAATACAAGCTTAGCGTGTGCAAGACCCTAGAGTCAATATCCAGCACCAAGAGAACTAGATTGCTTTAGAGTACCAAAATAAAAAACTTTACAAGACCATGCTTACATTTCATCTTTTGTTTACTACCTGCTAAACCTCATTGGCTTTCTGTTCCTCAAGGCAACAAGCTATTCCAACTCGCAGCACTGTAGCGACTCCTTCGTCTGGTATGGATAGTGGCACCCTACCTTTGTATGGCCACCTTGTAGCCCTCTCTTCCAGGCACTCTGTCCCATCACCGTTTATTTTCTTAACTCACAGAACAAGCACAGCTCTCACCACCTTATGGAGTTCAGTTCACTAATACAAATGTTTCATGTGCTTCATAGTCAACCAGAATGCAAAGCCTTGATAGCGAGTATCCCTATTCTGAATGTGAATATTTTTACTTATGGCTGTTTCTAAGGAACTAGGACCATGCATGATACATGGTAAGTGCACAAAGTGTTGAATGAATGAATGAATGACCTAAGAGCTGCCTGTGAGACAGGATAGCTGAGGTCCCCAGCATAGGGAGAACTCAACACTGGGAGAACAAACTTGGGCGAGAACTGTGCAAACCAATGATAGTAGCCCAGTGTGGAAGAATCCTCACAGCAAAAGATGGCCAATGAAGTCTAGGGCAGGGACAGCAAAAGGACAAAAGGAAAGGGGGCAAGGGATGTCGCAAACTGCCCAGAGGTGGGAAAGCCAGCAATTTTGTCCATGTGTGAACATCAGAGTGTATTTATACAGACCCCATGGCAGACTTGGGTTATATGTTAATCCTATGGGACCACTGTGTATGTCAGCGGTGGTGAACCTAGGGCACGCATGGTGCAGTGAGCTATTTGTATCACTGAATGCTCTAAGAGGTTTGCCATCAGTGATATATGTAGTCCATTACTGACTAAAACATTATGTGGCTCATGACTACTGTTTGAATTCTGATGTTCAGAATTGGATAAAATGAGGAAAACACCACTCTTAAAAAGCCAGAGCTGGGCATTGTGGTACACACTATAATCCCAGCAATCTAGGAGGCTGGGGCATGAGGAACACAAATGCAAGCCCAGCCTGAGCAAACACAGCAACTTTCTAAGACCCTGTCTGAAAAATTTTTTTTTAATTTTTAAAGGGTTGGGGGTGTAGCTCAGTGTGAATGCCCTGAGTTCCATCCCCAGTACTGGAAAACAAAACACACAAAACGTTACTGGTGGGGAGCAGTGGCACATGCTTGTAATCTCAGCCTCCTGAGGCCAGCCTGGGTTGTTACCTAGTGAGACCAACTCAAAAAAAACAAAAATAGTTACCAATGTGCTTTTGGCCTTCAAGGTTAAAAAAATGATCGAGCAAACATTTATAAATCAAGATATCAAAAAGCATGTGGAACCCTTGGCTTCTGGTAATCACAGAGCCTTTGGCAGGAGTACCAGCGAGCTCCCAGCCTGCTCTATCTGTCACTGAGCTGGCCGAGCGCACTCCACCAACAGGGCTGCTCCAACCTGCCGCTGCGGGTCTGATTCAGTAGGGCTGAGCATAGCCTAAACCTGCTTTTAGAAGAAGCTCTTGGATCCTACAGATGTGGCTGGTCCCCACCCTGGGAAAGGTTGGCTATGAATGAACACACAACAAAACAGGAAATAAAAAAGCAAACATTCTCTCTTTATTTAAGTCTTTGACATTTAAAATACAACTCATTGAATATCCACATCAACAACAGAATCCTCAGCATTCAACAGTGCTTTGGAAGCCCAGCTTTTGGAGGATGAGACAGGAAGGTCCGCGTGTGGATAACGGCTAAGGACTCTCCAGGAGGGCACACACCGGAGGGCTGCGGGGTTGGGTCCTGAGCAAACAGCACTGCCACAATGCACTTATATCATGGCCAAAAGACAATGCCTTTCCTTTCACAGGTGTTTTTGTAGGGGACTTTCAAAAATTTTATACAGAACAGTAATTTTTAAAAAGTTATTCCTAGTAGTCCAGTGTTACAGAAATTAGATAATTACAATCCAAATTTATGTTTTTCTCTTTCGAAAAAGAAAAAAAAAAGCATTAAAAAAATTCCAGGAAACATTCGCCCTTGAACTATGTTGAGAGACAAGAGTGCTCCCTCCACATACAGTTTGCTGATGTGTCCCACTGCTCTAACCGTGCATCCAGTCTGAAAATAATATCGATACACCATTATCAAACACGCCGCCTGCCACACATTTAGAAATTATACTACTAGTATTAATTCTTAAAATGCCAGACTGTTTGGAAAAAATAAAAATAGCAAAAGAATTCTTCAAATTAATCAAAATTCAAGAACTAACCATGTCACTATCTTTTCATTCATGAAACAGAACACACACAAGACTTTAAAAAATACAAAGCCAGTTCATTTCTTTAGCAAAAGATGCTAGTTATAAAGAGACTAGGAATGAGGGCTTTTATTTTGGAAAAATTATTTACATTGTTGAAACAATTAGTTGATCCAATCTGGTTTTTCTTAATTAAGGTCACTATATCATATCTCTGTACTTGTTAGGTCTCAGATACAACAATTCATTTTGAAAATATTGGCCTAAGGCCTCTCCAAATGCAGATAAAGCTGTGTTTTTGGTTTTGGTTTTTTTAGTGGTGCTAGGCAAGCACTCCACCACTCAGCTGTACCCTCACTTGACAGATAGTTTTTAATAGGTGGTCTCAATATTACTGAATCTTCCTAGCAACTTAAAAATCAAGATTTTTCAATTTATGATTTTTAAATTACCGTATTTTGATTATGCAATGAAATCAATCTTTGGATTTGCAGGAGTGGGCCAGTCTGAATAATTTATTAACTCTTGGCACTAGCATGATTTTAAAAACAGTATCAAACATAAAGGTATTCAAAATGTGACTTCAGCTCTGACTAGAATAAAATTCATTTTGTTCAACTTGATATTAAATGAAACAATATAGACTACTGATAGTTTTTGCCTGTAAAGACACTCAACTAGTTTTAAGGTTTCTTCTTCATTAACTTTGGCATTATGAATAAAGCCTTAATTAAGAAAAATCAAGTTTTAAAACAAAAGTACCTTCTTAAACAAAATGTTCTGTGAATTGTAAATTATTTGGCCAAGATCTAAGAATTTAATATAGTTTACCTGCAGCAACCACTTCAAACAATTTACATTACTGAAATATTTGTATGTTATTACTATAAAAAGTACATTGTTTCAGATCAGAGGTTAACTCTGAATTTTTAAAACATAAATAACTACTTATTAAATCCATGACACCTGAAAATATGAAAGTGTATTTCCAAAGTTTGCTTAAACTTTACTTGTAACACTAGTATCACCACTGTACATATTTTATCCTGGTAATACAAATTATACATTAGAAAAATGATACTATTAGTTTAAATATTAAACATTAAAGTGTTCCCAATTGGTAAAACAAAATGGAAATCTTTATAAAGTTTTTAGCAGAACAGTTGTGAATTTACTTCTTCCTGACTTTCTTGCAGGTGGTTTACAGTAAATAGTAGTTCCTGATGTATGAATTATAGCTTTTTATAACTTAAAATTTTTTCATAGTAAGGTTATAAGCATTGGCATCTTTTCATACTGGCTAATCAAAAAAGAAATGGATTAATCCCAGCACTCAGGAGGCTGAGGAAGGAGGATCATTGCTAGTTCAAGGCCAGCCTGGGCTACACAGTGAGTTCAAGGCCAGGCTGAACTACACTGCGAGAGCCTGTCTCAAAAAACAAAACAAAACAAAACAAAGAAGAGGAAAAGAAAAGAGAAAGAAATGGAATATAAATGTTCAGATAAATTTAGGCCAATCCAAACAAGATGGCAGGTCAATGGTGATTCTGGATCTGTCTGCCAAATATAACAATTTCACAACAAACTAAACACAATCAAACATACCCAGTGTGCGCTCAGTTCTGCTTTAAAAAGTCCCTAACATATGAAGGTCAACATGCCATATTTTCTTAAGTGCTTCAGCCAGGGTGTGTAATATATGAACTTTATAAAATCTAAAGTTAAAACTTTAAATGCATACTGGTTTTCTTATTTGTGTCTTAGGTAGTTCATCAATTCAACTGTATGAAAAGTTTAATGTAATTAGTCAGTGGGAAAAGGTAAAAACCAAATATTCATGGAAAATATGACCAGCACACCGGAGATAACTGCATAAATATTCAGTCTTAAAATATTCAGCTTTGTAAATCTTGAGGGAGTATTCCTAAACTCTCAATGGATATCCCTTGCAGTTCTAAAGTTTCATAATTCTTCTGAAACATTTTCAATTGTTAAAAGAAAACTTTAGATTTTAAAATAAAGCTAATTTTGTATAAGGGACATTTTAGAAAACTAATTGGCACAAAATAATGACTTCAAAAATCTGTTGTAGGACCAGGCGTGGTAGCCCACACCTGTAATCCCAGCACTCAGGAGGCTAAGACAGGAGGATCACCGTGAGTTCAAGGCCAACTTGGGGGTACACAGTGAGTTCAAAGCCAACCTGAACTACATAGCAAGACCCTGTGTAAAAAAAAAAAAGTTCTATCCAAGAAAAAGATATTTCATAATAATAAATAAAAAATACTTTTAATTTTTTCAGTTAACAATAAATCCTAGATCTAAACTTTCCCTGATAAAATGTGTGTAGCTACAAAGCAGTAGGGTAATATATCATACTTTTTTTTTTTTTTTTTTTTTTTTTTGTGGGTACCGGGGGGTCGACCTCAGGACCTCACGTGCCAGTAGGCGCCTAATATATCATACTTTACTTTCCTTAAATTGTTGCCTGAAATTTCTTCTTGAAATTTAGCTTATGAAGAAGTCAATATTAAAAAGGGGATGAGGAGCAGGTAACAGAATCTAAATCGCCCATTTCACAGACAGATGTTTAATTTTCACCAAAATCATACTACTGGTATATTGACCAAGCAAGACACTGCATCTCAGTTAAAGAATGGTTATCAAAACTAAGGACTTTTTTTTGAGACAGGGTCTTGCTATGCAGTTCAGGCTGGCCTGGACTCACTATGTAGCCCAGGCTGGCCTGGAACTCGTGGCAATCCTCCTGCCTCAGCCTCCCAAGTGCTGGGATTACAGGTGTGCACCACCACACCCGGCTAGGACTTTCTTACTTGAAGACCCAATAATTACTGTGACTTCTATAAATCTTAAGCTATTTAAACATGATGCAACTGTCAAATAACAGCGTACCATTTAAATATATTTTTATTAGTACAGTATTTCCATGTTCCAAATCACCATTCCTGACAAACTATACCTATTAGAAAATGTGCAGTAGAAGTCTACAATCCATGACTCCACGTAATAGAACACAAAGCTCTAGTCACAAAAGAAAAAAATAAAATAAAACTGCTACTCATATGGAAGGCCAAATTGCATTTATCATACATTCACGGTGGGTATATATGTTGTCTTCTAGCAGAAAGAAATCTGCTTGCATACTATGCTTCTCCTTTTCTCAACTGAGGAGGAAATAATAAGGCTCAAGAAAACAGGGTTACAACAAAGCTGTAAAGATGTGACATAATTGAAAAGGCATTCATAAAGCATCTGGGAAAACAAATGCTTATATATTTTTTAAAAGTTCTCATTTATTCTCAAATATTTGTGCAGAGCTGATTTCAGAGTTTAGGAATGGACCGAAGTCATGAAATAATGATCCCACTGTATGGGGCTTAAAACAAGCAAAACCTCACAAATGGTTATCATCTTTCAAAAGAATTGTAGAAAAATAATGAAAACCAGGTAGCAGAGAAATTGTGATCACAGAAAACAACACAAGAAAACATCACTGTGCATGACACACATAGCTGAGGGGCGAGAAAGGTTTATCCTTCCAGAACCATTATTATTATCAAGACTGACAAGAGATACTTTCCTGAAAGGTTAATTTGGTTAGAGAGAAATAAAAAGCAATTATTAGTTGTTCAAAGTGAGCCAAATTACCTTGAACAGAAGAGAAAAATAAAACCGTATGGAACAAGTTCTATGACAAGAGCTAATTAGATGGTCTGCAAAAAACAGCCAAGAAAAATGCCCTAATTTAGACATATTAGATATTGCACACTCAAAAAAGAAAAAGCAACTTTTAGAAGACTATTTAAATTTCTTTAATTGCTGAATGCCTCTTTAGCTAGTTTTTGGAGGATCATTATTTATTCCTACAACTGACACATTTTCTAGTTTCTCATTTTGTTTTCAAGCCACCTAAACATATCTTCTGATGAACAATGTTCTCTTTGATACATTACCAAAATGGACCCTATGCTGTAATCACAAAGGACAATGTTGGAAAGTATGAATATGTAAATGATTTTAAAAGATATTATTTTTTCCCTTCTGTTTTCAAATTATTTGTAACAGTTTCTAAAGACATGGTCACAGCTGCCTTAAGCATATCTTCTTCACTCATAGAATCACCTGTTGGGAAATAAAACACACACATTTCTTAGAAATTTCTGGAAAACTCTCAGTCATCAAAAGGTAAACTCACAGGAAACATACTTCTATTTGAACACTAGTTTTCCTTTTTTGATTTTTTAGAATTCACATAAAGTAAAATTTACCCTTCTATAGTTTTACAGTTTTGATAGATGCAGAGTTGTATAATCAATACCACCAAGACACAGTGGGAAAAAAACCCCACAAACCATTGATAATGTTCTCTGTTGTATAGTTTTTCCTTTTCCTGCAAGTCCTACAAATGGAATCTTACAGTAATAAGTATGTAGCCTTTTGAATATGAATCCTTTCACTTAGCAAAATGCATGTGAGATATTTATTAACAATTCATACTTTTTAGAAAGTTTTTAATTTGAAATAATTGTCAATTCACAGGAATTTGCAAAGATAGAGTGTTCCTTTCAGCCCAATTTCACCCAAACTTACATGTATTTCACCCAATAGTTATATTTTATATAACTAAAGCTCAAGACCAAATCTATACATTAATACTGGCTCACAATGTTGTGTATGGTCCTATACAGTATTTTAGCAGCATATGGATTCATATAACCACCACCACAATCAAGATACAGAGCTGGAGGATGTGGGGGAGGGTAGCTCAGAGGTAAGGCACCTGGCTAGCATGTATGAAAGCTGAGGTGTGGTCCCCAGCAGTGCAAAAACAAATGAAAAGACATACATTCAACTTACTGTACTTCCAGTACAGTACCAATGTAAGATCTCCCTCCTACTCTTGCATTACAGTCAACACAACTCTTTTCCACTCACTTTCTCTAACTGCTGGCAACTTCTTATCGTTCTCTATCACTACACATTTGTTATTTTCAGAATGTTACACAGTTTAAGACCTTTTCCAACTTGAGCATGATGGCCCTGAAATGCATCCAAGTTGCTGCATGTATCAACAATTTGGGCTTTTTTTGGTGAACTCTGAGAGTAGCATTCCACAGTATGATGTACTATAGTTTGTTTAGCCATTCACCTACAGTAGGACATCTCAGTTGTCCCAATTTTTGATTATGATAAAAGCTGCTACGAACATTTTCACTTCTCTGGGATAAACACCCAGAAATGTAAATGCTGAGTCATATGGCATATATTCAATTTTTTTTTTTTTTTTTTTTTTTTTTTTTTTTTTTTTTTTTTGTGGGTACCGGGGGGTCGACCTCAGGACCTCGTGCGCCAACAGGCACCCGTGCCACTGAGCGATATCACCGGCCCCTTTTTCGTATGTGGGATCCGGGAGTCGAACTCGGGCCCTTGCGCTTGCAAGGCAGGCGCTTACGCCGCTGAGCCATCTCACCGGCCCTATATTCAATTTTTTAAGAAACAGCCAACATTTTTTCCCAAAATGACTATACTAGTTCAAATGAAATGTAGAGAGTCGGCATGGTGGTGCATGCTGTGGTCCCAGCAACTCCGCAGGCTGAGCTAGGAAAAGCAGCCTGGGTAACACAACAAGGGCTCATCTCAAAGAAAAAAAGAAATGTAGGAAGTTTACCTCACTCATTTACAACATAATCGCCTTCAATAATTCCTACATATACACTGAAAACCAAATCAATGCTATAATTCTTGCTTCAACCATCAAACATAACTTGGAAAACTCAAGAGGAGAAAGTCTACTGTGTTTACCCATGTTTTATTCTTTCTATTGTTCTTTCTTCCTTCTGGATATATCAAAATTACTTCTTAGAGAACTTCCTTTAGCCATCCTTTCAGGATAGGTCTGCTGGAGATAAATTTTCTTAAATTGCCCTTCATTCCTGAAGGATATTTCCCTGGATACATAATTTTACATTTAGACCTTTTCTTTTGGCTCTTGAAAAATATTGTTCAGTTCATTCTGTCTTCCACGACTTCTCATGAGAAATCTGCTATCATTCAAATTGCTGTAGGGAAGGTTATTTGTTGCTAATTTTAAGATTGATAAGCCTGGGGGTGGATTTTTTCAGTTTTTTCCTATTTGAAATTCACTCAGCTTCTTTGATTCATACGCTTCTATCGTTTGTCAAATTTTCAATGATTATTTCTTCAAAAACTTTTTCAGCCAATCTTCTTTCTCATCTCAGAGATTCCCATGAGACAAACTTTAGAAGTTTTGTTACAATACCACAGGTTCTAAGGCTGTATTCACTTCTTCCAGTCTATTTTCTTTCTATTGCTTTTAATGGGTAATTTCTGCTGTTCTTTCTTCAAGTTCACTGACTTTTATGTCTTACCCTCTCCATTTTACTACTGAGTCTATTCACTAAGTTTTAAACTTCAATTACTGTTATTTCTCAGCTCTAAAACATCCACCATGTGGTTCTTCATATATTCTATTTCTTTGCTAAGGCTATTTTTTCACTTGTGTCAAGCATGTTCACTGAAAACACTTACTGAAGCATGGCTACTTTGAAAATCCCTACCACGTAATTCTAACATGAGTGCCATCTGGTGTTGGTATCTACTGTTTGTCTTTTCTCATCCGAGTTGAGATATTCCTGGTTCCTCATACGACAAGAATTTTCTATTGAATCCTGGGCACTTGGGAGGTTATGAAACTTGTGATCTTAAGTATTCTGTTTCATTGAGCCTCCTCTGTCACAGCACTGGTTGGAAAGGGGAATACTGCCCTGCCACTGCCACACTGGAGTGGGAGTCCAGGGTCCCTTGGGCTCTGATGACAGGGGCTTGGTGGTGATCCTTACTGCTGAACACGTGGGAGTTCTGGCTCCCCACTACTCCTCCACTGATGTCTTCCTGACCAGGAGGGGAAAGAGTCCTTCGTTACTATTCCCCATGCAGCCTCCAAAGACGATGCAGGGTGGCTTCGCTGCTGCTGGGTATCAGTGCCTGTCCTGATTCTCCACCAGGCCACTTCTCTGATACCACTCATGTTGGGAGCCAGACGGAGGCCTACTTATCACCAGGTGGAAGTTCAGGTTCCCTGGGACCACTGATGCCATGCAAAAGGGAGCCTCAGTACTTCCTGGAGGGAATGAAGATCTCAGCTCCCCATTCCACTTCCTCTGACACCACCCTGCCAAGGCAAGGGAAGAGATGCACCTTCTTGCTGCCATGCTGGGATATAAATTTATGCTCCCATTATCCTCTGCCTGTGGGAAGTGTGGTGGGGGCAGTTTATTCTATGGTTTCTGACTGGACTAGAGTGTTCATTACTTTAGATGAGATTGGGCACGTTCAGAGGGGTATGGCCATAGACAAGTGTTCATTATTTTCAACTCTCCATCTCGTGAGGCAACCCCTTTGGCCTATACACAACAAGCTTTTCCCCCCTTTTCTGTGGTGGATATGCTTTCCTCTTGGTCTGCATCTGTGGATTTTTCAGAGCTGAGACCAAGAAATATAGGGGAAAAAAGCAAATCCAGGCCACTCACTGCTATGTCACTCCTCTGGTCCTGAGGTCCCTCGCCAATCTATCTTCTCTTTACCTTTGAGATTCTTATTATGCTTATTTTCAAATGGGGCTTTTGGCTGCGCTTCAAGGAGGAACAGGAAAAAATACTAGTTTATTCCTTTTAGTATTCAACTGTTTTGATATAGTACCATAGTTTGTATATCTATTCACCAAATGAAGGGCAACATGTAGGCAGTTTCCAGTTTCAGGCAACTATGAACAAAACTGTTATAAGCACTTACGTGTAAGTTTTTGCGTAAACCTAAGTTTTCTGTCTCTCTCAGTTATATACCTGGAGTGCGACTCCTGCCATAGTTGTGTATATTGTACATATAAGTTTATTTAAAAAAAGGCCAAACTGCTTTCCAAAGTTGCTGTACCACTTTACATTCCCATTATACTGTCTGAGAGTTCCAGATGCTCTCGACTTTGCCAATACTTGGTAGTGTCTATTTTCTCATGAACCCATTCTGACAGCAGTGTAGTAGTAGCCCACTGTTGTCAATGTACACTTCCTTAATGACTAGTGATGCTGAGCATCTTTTCATCTCCTTTTTTGTCATCCCTTGTGACAGTTAACTGATTGTGTCAACTTGAGAAGAAATGCCCAACTCACTGGATCAGCACACTTCTGGGTGTGGCTGAGGGGATTTACTGAAGACAGAAGACCCACCCTAGGGTGCTTGTCGCCTGAGTAGTATGAGGGAAGGCTCACTTGTTTACTGACTCCGTGGGCGGCCACTGTAAGCCAATCTTATAAATTCTTATATATTTGTATACCTTGCATTAAATCTGTTTCTCGAGTAAGCACTGACTGATACATCCCTATATGTATTCTTTTTTCCTTTTGAGACAGGGTCTCATTATGTAGTCCAGGCCAGCCTTGAACTTGGGATTCTTCTTTCTCAGCCTCCCAGGTACTTGGACTACAAGTGTGCACCACCATGCCTGGCGCATCCCTCTCTTATTTGGTGAACTCCCTTTTCAAATCTTTCATGCACTTACTATACGGTTTTGAGAGTTCTTTATAGAGTCTCCTTACAAGTCCTATGTCAGGTACAATTTCTCTTTCACTAGAATTCTACTGCCAATACTTGGCCAAAGTTTAAGATCTATTAAATCAAGGCTTGGTGAACAACTCTACAATTCTTGTTATTTTGATTATACTCGAGTAGTTTTAGTTTTCCAGGTGGTAAAATGTATTTATTTTCAATCTACTAATATTATCTCAAGAATTTTTGGAAAATGTATTATTATGAAGTTACAAACACTATATTTACAATTTTATAACTAAATATTCATTCAGTGCTCCTGTCTGCCTGCTCCTTAGTCCAAGGAAATTTAGTAGTTTATAAACTCATTCAGAAGTTTAATATGATTAAAGAGGGAAGAAAAATGTAAAATATCACATGGAGCCTGTGTGTCCATGCAAGAAACATGACGAATGATCAGAGAGCTATACCTAGATCGTTCCCAAGTGCTCCTGAACTTGTGGTCGGTCTTTCACATGGCTGTGAAGCCCGTCCTGGTGGATCTGTCTGCCGCTGCTGTTGCTGCTGCTCCCTGCAATGTTCAAAAGTAAATGTACATTAGAAAAACAAAACTTAATCATAAATACACCACAGGAAAATCTATTCTCACAGAAAATAAATTGTATCAGAAACCAAAATAATCAATGGCACAAACACCATAAAAGGTGGTAAGTATAATTAGTCTGATAATTAAAAGTATAAAAATATAATTTTTTTTTTTTTTTTTTTTTTGAGACAGGGTCTTGCTTTGTAGTCCAGGCTGGCCTTGAACTCACAGCAATCCTCCTGCCTCAGCCTACCAAGTGTTAGGATTACAGGCATGTGCCACCACTCCCTGCTTTATAAAATATTAATAGTACAGAAGTGGTCATCTTAGATGTAAAATTTTAAATGTATCAGATAAATTAAGTAGTAGTTATTTTCACCACAAAATAACTTACTGTACGGTAAGATTCACTGGTAGTTATTCTTATGGAAATGAGTGTTGGTTTTTGGATCCTTAATGTTTTTATGTTTTTTTTTTTTTTTTTTTTTTTGTGTGTGGGTACCGGGGGTTCGACCTCAGGACCTCGCGCACCAGCAGGCGCCCGTGCCGCTGAGCGATATCACCGGCCCCTTTTTCGTATGTGGGATCCGGGAGTCGAACTCAGGCCCTCGCGCTTGCAAGGCAGGCGCTTATGCCGCTGAGCCATCTCACCGGCCCTCCTTAATGTTTTTAGAAGCGACTGAAAAGTACCTCTGAGAAGATAAAACATCTCAAATTACCATGAAAGTTTATATGTCATTTCCACAGCTTGCTCCTTGTTATTGAGATCGGAGCTTACACATCTCCCAGAGATGCCCCTCCCGGCCACTCCACCTAAGGCAAGCACTTGGCCTTCTGTGTCATCACTGCATTGTAATTCTCAGCATAAACTCACCATCATCTGATATTCTTCTGTTTAGCTTTTTATCTAGGGTATAAGCTAACAGAAGCACAAACCTTACGTTGTTTACCTGTTTCTTCAGTGCCTGAAACCACACCTGTCACATAGCAGATATTCACCAATAACTGATGAATGCATGAAAACAATGCATCATCAAGTATTCAGCAGTATTTATTACATTAAATTCCTCCATATTTAAAAGTGTCAAAAAACCTACATTTTAAGACACTTAAACGTAACAGTCATTATGTAAAAATGTAGGAATGAAGCTAGGTGCAGCAGCATGTGCCTGTAGTCCCAGTTACCTGGCAGGCTAATGCAGGAGAACTGGTTAAGCATAGGAATTGCAGACCAGCCTGGGCAACATAGCAAGATCCCCTTTCAACAAATAAACAACCATGCAGGAGTATATCCTTGTATTTAGAAAATATATGCTGAGAGCTGGGTGTAGCAGTGCACAATTCTAACTACAACTACTTAGGAGACTGAGGCAGGTTCGAGGCAACTCCGGGACACTTAGTGAGACCCTGTCTTAAAATAAAACTTAAATAAGGAGTTAGAGAGGCAGCTCAGCACTAGAGCATTTGCCAAGCATGTGAGAGGCCCTGAGTTCAATCACTAGTACTGGGGGAAAAAATGCAAAGTAGGGGGCCGGTGAGATAGCTCAGCAGCATAAGCGCCTGCCCGGCAAGCGTGAGGTCCTGAGTTCAACTCCCAGAACCCACATAAACAAGGGCTGGTGATATTGCTCAGCAGCACAAGTGCCTGCTGGCAAGCGCGAGATCCTGAGGTCAACTCCCGGTACCCACATAAAAAAAAAAAAAAAGCAAATTAAAGCAAAGCAGATTGGAGAGGAGCAGAAAGGAGAGGAAAGATACACACACACTGAAGTACTGAAACACAGTAAGAAATAATTCAAGTTATTCTGAAATGATTCAGAAAAGTCTCCAACTAATGGTGAAGGGTACCAAAGGGTATAAGGACCTCTGCGTACTACTTCTGCTTTTATGTAAGTTGAAACATGTATTATTTTATATACTATATAAACACAGAAAACTAAAACAACCTTATAAACAGCTGATGATCTGAGAAGTCAGAGCCTTAACAAATGTATATAAGGATTTAAAAGCAACCCAAACTTTTCAACTACCAGCAACACTATTAATAGTACAGCACTTTTTTTCCCTAGAGTCCCCCTCAATCTTGAGTTTTAAAAGTAAGCCAGCAACAAAAAGTTCAGCAGTGGGAATGACAATTTCCCCTGCTGGCTTGAGCCAGAGTGTTCACATGGCACAGATGTAGGACACAGTGCGAACGGTCGGTGGGTGCACACACGGACAGTACAGTGTGCTCCCTCTAGCAAGCCCTGACTCTGGAACACGGCCGGAGGAAGGAAGATAAACTGCATTATGGGGAAGTGCCGGCACTTCATGCAAGACACACGCCAGAATATAAGACAGAGGTGGGACAGCGACTTTAGAGGGATTACATTTAGTCTACTTTTTTACCTTTTTAATCTTTGCTTGTTATTTGGCAGAAAATAACTATACATGTTTATAGGGTTGTTCTACTTTTAATTTATGAAAATTGAAAAGCAAATCTTTAAAAAATTTTAAATTTTTTAAAAACATTTAAAAAATTTAAATGTTTTTAAAATTTAGCCGGTGAGATGGCTCAGCAGCGTAAGCGCCTGCCTGGCAAGCGCAAGGGCCTGAGTTCGACTCCCGGAACCCACATACGAAAAAAAGGGCCGGTGATATCGCTCAGTGGTACGGGCGCCTGCTGGTGCGCGAGGTCCTGAGGTCGACCCCCGGAACCCACACACACACAAAAAATAAATAAATAAATACTCTTCTGTATATAATAGTTTCTGTTCCTTAAATTGAACCCTGGCTGATAAACTAAGCCGTATCTCGGAATGCTTATTAGGCAATCGCAAAGTCACAGCAGTCTATGCCCACGAAAACAGTGCTTGTACCCTTCCTCATTGGGAAACACTGAGTTTTTCACAACAGAAAGAATCTGCATCATTTCAACATACCCCTGAAAATACATTAATAATTTCAGCTAATAAGTATCTCTTGAATACTTTACAAAATAATTTTTTGTTTTTTGTTTTTTCTTTTGAGACAGGGTCTTGCTATGTAGTTCAGGCTGGCGTTCAACTCACTATGTAGCCCAGGCTGGCTCTGAACACAAAGCGATCTTTATGCCTTAGCCTCCCGAGTGCTGGATTACAGGCGTGTGCTACCATGCCCTACTTACAAAATAGTTTTATGCCCACTGCTTAATGTGATGCTTGTAACGCATGAATTAAGGCAGGTTTCACAGTGACGTGGATGATGTAGTCATTTTGCTTGGGATTTTATGACAGTAAAAACAGATTAAGAGACTACTGCTAGAAAAAAGTTACACCTATGAAAATATTATATAATAACTCTTATTCATTGAGTATGAATTTATAATAGGTAGATTTTTAATAGTATTTTTTACAAAGAAAGAAATCCTACAATGTGCTTTATGTATGAATATTGTAGTTACTACATTAAGTATGAAGCTTTAAATATTCAATGGGAGGAGGGAAAAAAACCTACAAAACCGTATAAATGACAAGTTAACATCAGGATCAGTTTCTGGAGAGTAAGAGCAAGAGTCAGCTTGACAATCTCAGGGCCAAGGGCCCAAAGAAAGAAACCAGAGAGACATCTAGGGTAATTAATTAAGAATTTTAGGGCCGGTGAGATGGCTCAGCAGCATAAGCGCCTGCCCGGCAAGCGCGAGGGCCCGAGTTCGACTCCCGGATCCCACATACGAAAAAAGGGCGGGTGATATCACTCAGCAGCACGGGCGCCTGCTGGTGCGCAAGGTCCTGAGGTCGACCCCCGGTACCCACAAAAAAAAAAAAAAAAGAATTTTAGTGAAAGGCAAATAAGAGCATCTCAGGTCTTCTATAAATGAGTTCTAAAAAGTTTTAAATGTGAGCCAATATTACAAATAAACACCAATAAGTTAGTTCTTAACTCTTCTCAGTAACATGTGACTACGTAAAATATTCTCTAGTTCTCTGTGTTCTCACCAGTATTTTCAAGATCAAACCAGGAGGCAGAGGCTGAAGCCATCTTCAATCCACTATCAACTACCGTCCAACAAGGAAGGAGACTTACCAAAATGCAAACTTCTTACCAAAATGCAAACTTCTTAAAAGGGTGCAAGGCTGACAGAAACATGTTTACTAAAACACACTAGTTAATTGTTTTCTAAGTGTGCTTGTTATATATTATAACTAATGAAATTATCTTTACTACTATTGAAAGCAAAAAATATACTGGGAATTTCATATTTTTAATCCAAAAAACTAAGAAATGTTTTTAAATACAAAGGGTTTGATTCTATACTTTACATCTTCAGATGTTTTCCTTTTCTTAGGTGTATTTGAGAATTTTGCAGTTTCTCTATAAAGTACATCTGTTTGGGCCATTTTATTCTGGTCAAAAAAATGTCTCAAATAAACCTGATAAAAATATCATTTGGGAACTATTTTGGAAAACAATTTAGAATCTGCATTGAGGCCTTCAGAATGATTATATCCATTGCTGGGCACAGTGGCACACACCTGTAAGTCCTAGCACTCAGGAGACTGAGGCAGGAGGAATGCTGACAGCTTGAGGCCAGCCTGAACTACATAGCAAGACCCTGTCTCAAAAAACCAAAAAATGAAAAATAAAAAGAATGATTATATCCTGTAACCCAATATTAGACATCTTCAGAATAATTAAAAGAAATGACGATAGACTTGGAGCATGGAGTCAATATGAGGATTGTTCACTGCACTATGGAAAATCAAAAGGTTTGTCTATAAGTCACGCTAACCCATGGGCTTTACGAAGTCTCATGCAGCCTGTTATAAAGAGTATTTACCATCAAGGGAAAACAGGTGTAACTACTCTAAGTCATCTACACTGCGTCTGTGGGACAAGGAGGGAATGTGCCCAAACACTAGTACCAGGTAGTGAAGGGCAACAGACAGAGGCATGCTGTTTTTTGAAACTATGGAATTCCTCAAAATAAATTTTCTAGAATATTAGTGTATCTACTTAAGTGGTTTTAAGTTATTTCTAACACTAACTACATACTTGATACAGCATTACTGTGAATAAATATGTCACTATTATTGTACAGCAATAGCATTTGATGATGTTAAAGCTGCATACATTTGGGAGACACATACTACAACAGTTATGAATTAAATAATACGATAATCTTGATTGCTACAAAATAATCCGAGCTTGGGGGTGGGAGAATTGAAAGAATGGGAGTTAGAAACGTAAAAAATGAGACTGGCCCTACAATGACATGTATTCAGACTGAGTAACAGATAAAAAAGGGGTTCATTATGCTAGTTTCTCTAAATTTGTATAATTTGAGATTTTTCCTAATTAAAAATTAAAAAGTTAATTTTAAAATTTAAAAATAAGTGAAAAGCACTAATAAGCACTATTTTAACTATGATTAAATTCATTCATCTATCACTGAAGAAAGACTGGAAATCTCTCACATCAAGAGGATGTCGACATAGTGAGACCCTGTCTCAAAAAAACAAAACAAAACCACACATCCCAGAAAAGAGGATGTCATCTGATCAGAACTTTCCTTCATATACTTGAGTTGTGACTTAAAAAACACAGAAAAAAAGGTAAATCTTACCTTCATTATACCACCAGATATAAAATGATCCAATATTTTAGATACCACTAAAATACCAGCAATTATAATCATAAGATGCCTTCCAATTTCAGAGATGCTGACATGTGAAAATAAGTATCTTTAAACTGATGAAATACAGTAAATTATAGGGCAGATTCAGCCATTGGCCTTTCATTTCTGACCTAGGATCAGAGGATCTAAGTATCTATTACAGATCTGACAATTTTTAAGATAAGAGTTTTCTTTTTCTTTAAAAAAGAAAGGTGAAGAAGATTTCTAACAGTTACAGGAAAGGAAGATTCTTTCATAGGGTGAAAATCTCCTTTGCAAGCACTTACACAGCTGGACAAAACATAAGGAGTTGCTGATTCAGATTTATGGTTTGCTCCCACGCCTGAAACTGACAGGTCTGTAGGCCCTGCCTAAAGTGGCAATGAGCAGGACTGTGAACCACCACCTCTAACTGGGAGTGTATTCCCCAAACTAAAATGCGGTTTTTCCTATTAATGGACAGAGGAACGTTGTAGGGTTAATCAGGCAGCCAAGAAGCATATACAAGGGATCAATAGGCATTGTTCCTCCCTTGCCCTAATTCCATTTTCCTTCTGATAAATAAAATTTTATAAGGTTCCCTTCATCCTTGAGGCAAAGTTTTTCCCTAAAACTATAGTATATTCATTTCATATTTGCTGTAAAAAACTTAAAAAATATATTCAAATGTTCAGAGTTCAGGCAGTAACCAATCATTTATAAATAGAAAAAATAGCCAAGGCAAATACTAAACACGCAACTTTAATTTGTACCAACTACTTTACTTTTCAAAGTAGGCTTCTCTTCTCTTCCGCAACTCTTCAAACGTAAGATTTGTACCTGATGTCTGTGGAACATCTTGAGATACATTTCTGGAACTACCTGAAAATAAAATAGAACAAAAACCAACTATTCACGAATTCGAGCAATGATATAGTCTTATTTGAGCAAGCTTTCAAAATGTTTTCTTCTTTAAAATATTCTGCTAGTATTCTGTAAATATTAAGTCTCAGGGAAAATCTAAGTAAGACACTCCAAATCTAATGCATGTCTACTGCAACCAAAGCTGACACCCATCTGTGATGCAGCAGCTGTCAGAATTTAAGTCCAACAACCAACCTGGTACAAGATGTCTTTAACACCACAGCTGTGTGCTCTCTTTCACTTATTAAAAATAAACCAGTACTTTCAGACCCAAGGTATTCCTTGAAGCAGCTTAAGGTGGATGATGATAAAACAAACACATTCTCTATATTCCTTTATCCTCAGTATCTGGGTACTCTGACAACTGAACTGTTTCCCTATTCTTACTGATAATTGTACCGACTAGAGAGTCTACACAAACTGTGAAACAACGTGGTAAGAAAAATGAATTATATAACAATACCTAAGATCATAAAAGCTGGTTTCTAGGGCCAGTGAGATAGCTCAGCGGCATAAGCGCCTGCCTGGCAAGCATGAGGTCCTGAGTTCGACTCCTGGTACCCACATACGAAAACAGGGCCGGTGATATCGCTCAGTGGCACGGGCGCCCGCTGACGCGCGACGTCCTGAGGTCGACCCCCGACACCCACAAAAAAAAAAGAAAATGCTGGTTTCCATCCATTCCTGGGCAAATCTAACAGAACCCTACTTATCAAAAACGGGACTACACACCATAAAGAGTACTCAAGTGCACCTGCAGGCACAGGGTGTTCAGGATAAAAATATTCTTCATATTAATGGAATCTAAAGTATATTTAGACATTTAATAAATTCATGATATGTAAGCTCACTAGTTTAGTAGAAGCAAATCCATATGAATAAAAACTACAAAAACAAACCACTTTACACTTTTAAGCCACTTTGAGCTATGTGTCAACATTTCTCTCTGCCTACATTCTCCGGGGGATATATTGTCGCTCTCCTCTATTGATGGCCTTATAGTGCTTAAAAGGTGGGCCACCCAGAGAAGGCTTAAGCCTTGAGTTTCACAGCCAAAATGTGCTGGATTTTTGTCAAATCAATTTATTTTCTGTCTAGACCCTTCTGTCATGTCCAAAGGCATACATTTATGAAACAGCTGGTTTAGGTAAGGGTCATTTGAGTCCCACACAGATTAAACTCAACCTGTAGTGTTAGTAGAGTATTATAACCACATAAAGTAAGGAGAAATAAACATATAGTTATATTAACTGAGTATAACTAATATAGGTCTAATATACTTTGTAATAGTGATTTTTATTACAAGAGAAGCTGACTATACATAGCTACTGCTTTTGCTGTAATTGTCAAAGAGTTTCTATTAATACTCTTTCAGAAAGGGCCAGTGAGATAGTTCAGCGGCATAAGCGCCTGCCTGGCAAGCGCGAGGTCCTGAGATCGACTCCTGGTACCCACACACGAAAAAAGGGCCGGTGATATCACTCAGGCGCGCGAGGTCCTGAGGTCGACCCCCGGTACCCACAAAAAAAAAAAACTCTTCCAGAAAAACGAAGAATAATCTTAATCAATTCATCAAAAATGAATGAAGTACCCATCAAAAGGTTTATACCTTGCATACTGAGCTGAATAGCCCTGCGGAGATCTGCTTCTTCATCTTCCATGTCAATTTCCTGACGACTTAGTGCCAGAGCCCTCTGCAAATCCTCCTCATCTTCATCTAACATTCCTGACCCATCGTTTCCTTCTAAGACTTGTTCCAGGTCTGTTTTAAGGACCCTAAAGAATAAAAGCACTCGTATTAACTGTAGCCCAGTCTTCAATTTTAGACATAGCATAAAGGCATTTGCCCACTAAAGGTTTTTTTTGAGACAGGGTCTCGCTATGTAATTCAGGTTGGCCTTGAACTATGTAGCCCAGGCTGGCCTCCAACTAGCAGAGATCCTCCTGCCTCAGCCTCCTGAGTGTGGGGGATTACAGGCATGCCCCACCACACCCAGCTTGCACACTAAAGATTTTACGTTAATTTAAAAACATGTTTTTGGCAGATAGGGCCAGTAATATAAAGACTATGTGATGAACTGGCCGTGATGGCATACACCTGTAATCCCAGCACTCTGTAGGCTGAGGCAGGTGGATTGCTGCAAGTTCAAAAACAACCAACCAAAAACAAAAAGACAGAAAGAAAGAAAGAAAAGATGTTATGTATATCTAGGTTAATATATTCAAGTCAAAGAGGTGTTTTGTGTTTTTGGTTTTTTGAGATATGATCTATGTAGTTCAGGCTGGTCTTGAACTCACTATGTAGCCTACTGCCCTTGAAATCATGGCAGTTCTCCTGACTCAGCCTCCCAAATGCTGGGATTACAGGAGTGCACCACCACACCAGTTTACGGAGAGGTAATTCAATAAAGTTCCAAAAAACATAAAGTCTAGCTGGGTGCAGAGGAGCGTGTGTAGTCCCAGCTACTTGGCAGGCTAAGGCAGAAGGATAGCAAGTTTGAGGGTAACTTACAGAGATCTTGTGTCAAAAAATAAAAAGGGGCCAGTGAGATGGCTCAGCGGCATAAGCACCTGCCTGGCAAGCGTGAGGTCCTGAGTTTGACCCACATAAAAATAAATAAATAAATAAAATTAAAAAATGAAAAGGGCTGGCATATAGCTCGGTGGCAGAGTACCCCTGGATTTGATCCCCAGTACTAAAGAAGAAGAAAAAAAGGAAAAGAAAAAATAAAAAGAAGAAAGAGAAAAAAAATAAGGAAACTAGGGATACAGCTCAGTAGGAGAGCACATATTCAAGGCCCTGGGTTTTATCCACAGCACCACAAAAAATAAAATTAAATAAATAAAAGATAAGGTTTAAAGAGGACCACCAACAGTAAAAGGACCACGTGTTCAATGTAAGCATAAAAATTTAATTCTTGTAAAGAAATATTACCATATATTTCATATTGCAGGCTTTATTTTTACCTCTGCTCTTTCAGTTGTGCTAATTCTTCTCCAATGAGTTTTGGTCGATGCATCTGTTGGACCCTGATCATCTGCAGAAGCTGGTCAGCTTCACAATCTGGCAGGTCACCCTTAACGACAAATATAGAATAACCTAAAAAAGGCAAACATAAACTAAAGCAACTAGTGAGAGATTCAAAATCAATTCAAAATGATAGCAGACAGACAAAATTGATTCAAAATGGTAGCTAAAAGCACTCTGGCTTCCTTATCCACATAATGTACTGAACCAGAGCGAGAGAAGAGTGACTCTTACTGAAACGGAAAATGTGAAAGAGAGAGCGTGAGAAGCAGCCGAGCACAGCGGGAAGAAATACAAACTGAAGATTCAAAAAGAACTTAGTTTAAATGATGATTCTTTTGTTGTTTGCTTTCTTGAGACACGGTTTCACTACGTAAGTCAGGCTGGCCTCAAACGTGTGGCAATCCTCTTCCCTCAGCCCCCTAGCGTCAGGATTACAGGCATGCACCACCATGCCCCGCCCCGCCCCGAATGATGATTCTTACATGCACTAGTACGGTGACCTAAGACCAGTTCTGAAAGTCTCAGAGCCTTACTTTCCCCACTTCTAAGCCTGGAACAGCTGTCTCAGTGAGTCACTATGAGAAACAAAGGAAATAATTTTTGTAAGGACCTACTAATGCGGTGCTTGGCAAGACGGGCTTCACTAAATGGTGCCAGACAGGCAGATAAAGGAGTGGGTAAGAGCAGGGATCTGGAATCAGACCGCTGGAGTTTACTCTCAGCTCTTCTGCTTCCCACCTGCATGGTGTCTGTCAATCATTTTACACATCTGTCTTGGTTTCCTTAATTGTCAGGCCGATGATAATGGAGCCTTCCTCATAGGCCTGATGTGAGGACAGAGAGAGCTGCTGTGTGTAACGTGATGAAAACAAATCACCTGTGGAAACAGCTGCAAAAAGACCCCATTCTCATTGAAAACATGAGCTGGGAAGCCAATATCCAAAATCTAATCAAGGTGTCCAACATGTGGGCTCATGTTTTGGAAGAACTTCATCGGTCCAGTGTATTTTTATACATATGAACTAAGAAAGCCAGGGTATTTCTAGCTGTATGTGCCACACAGAAACTGAATTAAAGGTAATCTATACCTAGGTCAGTTTAATCAATTTAAAGCTTTTCTTTTTTTTATTTTAAAGAGAAAAATGATAAAAATAACAATGAAACAGCTTCAAAACAGGTTAGTAGGACAGTTACAATAATTGATACATTGCATATTGTTGTCTTTGTAGTAGTTATTCAGAGTACAAGATACAGGCATGATATCTTGTCCAAACAATATTAGCACAAACCTTTCTTTTCAATGAACTAAGAGCAACTACCTGTATAACTATCTTAACTATCTTGTGCATACATATTTTTTTCTTTTTTTTTTTTTTTTTGGTGGGTACCGGGGAGTTGACCTCAGGACCTTGCGCGCCAGCAGGCGCCCGTGCCGCTGAGCGATATCACCGGCCCTTTTTTCGTATGTGGGTTCCGGGAGTCGAACTCGGGCCCTCGCGCTTGCTGGGCAGGCGCTTAAGCCGCTGAGCCATCTCACCAGCCCATATTTTTTTCTTTTAAAGCTTTTCTATCATAAATTTTTCTTAAACTTTGGTGGTTGTTATTGGACATCCTTTGTTATTAAAGATAACCAAACAAGTCAAAAGGACGATTCGTGGAAAAACTCAAAAGAATACATTTAATTTTTTTAAAAGGACAAATTATACTCTGGAGTTGAGATGATTTAACATGTTTTCTCCCAGTAAAATTGCTTCTAGATCCCCAAATAAATATGTCAGCTCGCCATGAGCCCATCAAAGAGCAGATACTCTGCCTGGTTCAGGTATTACACTAGAGGTCCCAGGTCTTCATCAAGACTTTATCAAGACTTCTTTATTAACAAATGCTGGGAAGTCACTGATTGGTGAAGCCCGAGGCTGTGACATAATGTTCATTACGTTTTTTTTACAAAAAGCAATCTAGCTGCTTTATCGATATAATACATAGCAGTGGTGGCGAACCTATGGCTCCTGTGCCATAGCTGGCTGTTTGTTATCACTGAAGGCTCTGAAAGGTTCAGCATCACTGATATACAGGAACCAGAGTGCAAGATGAGTGATCCTTACTGAAATGGAAAACCTGAGAGATAGTATGTATGGGTAGAAAAACAAAACAAAACCCAGTCTTCGTGGACATACTCAATTTAAAATGCTTTTTGGACTTCCAAGTGAAGATGTTAAAGTTAGGAATTCGAGCTGGGCGTTGTGGTACACACCAGTAACCCCAGCCCTCAGGAGGCTGAGGAAGGAGGATCGCCATGAGTTCACCAGCCTAGGCTATGTAGTAAGTTCAAGGCCAGTGTGAATTACATAGTGAGAGCCTGTCTCAAAAAACCAAAATAGGTAAGACAATAATTTGGTGTTAGGGTAAATGTCCAAGCAAAAGATAAAAGTTCAGGAATTATCAACATATAGATTTAGTTCAAGATGACGTTCACACTGGTGGGATGGTACATAATTAAGAAGCTGTCCAGGGCCGGGGATATAGCTCAGTGGCGCAGCACTGGCAAGTGTGAGGTCCTGAGTTCAATTCCCGCTACCCCCCCAAAAAAAAAGAAGCTGTCCAAGAACTGACCTCTGGGTCACTTCAATAGAGACTGGAAAGAATAAATTAATATCTACAAAAGGAATCTGAAAGAAGCAGCCAGTGAAATATGAGAAAAACCACAGCATGGTAGCCTAGAAGCCAAGAGCAGGCAGTGTTTTAAGAAAGGAATATAGTTAGGAACTGAGGTTTTAGGTATAAAAGAGACAAAAGTATAAAAAACCAAAGTGGTAAAAGCACTACAATCATAAATGCAAATTGGAAATAATAACACGATGGCCAACCCAGTAACAATAAGCATACTAGGCTGATGCCAACTGTGATCTCTAAATACTGTTAAAAGGAACCAGGTATCCTTAGGGAAGTGAGCAATCAAGGCCAGGGCAGGAAATACACAAATAAGCCTGCAACATCTCTTTCCTAGCCTTCAAAAGGTTCAGTGGTCATGTCAGATACTTGGTATCAAACTCAAAATATTCCCACTGGTCCATGATGGCACAATTTGAGTACCAATATGAATAACCACAATGGGCTCAAACACATAAACTACGCTTTAACTGACTTGTTTACAATTCTGTTTTAAAGAAAAGAAAGATATTACTTAGTCTCTTTTGTAGGACATATAAAACCAATTAATTTTAAAAACTGATAAAGGGAACTGGGGCTATAACTCAGTGGTAGAGGGCATGCTTAGCATGTGTGAGGCCCTGGGTTCAATCTTTAGAACACACACATACACAGAGATAAAGGGAAAGAAACATTTATCCTGCTTTTTCTAGATAAGCCATTATTTCAGGATAACCAAGTAACTGACATGAGAGACTTCATTTGTACAGAAGCATTCTGGCTAATGAATGAAGGAATGACAAGATTCTATTATCACCATTTTGTAGCCTTTAATGAAATAAAAGAGATCTAGGGATTGATCATTATAAACTAAGATCAAAGCCAGGTGTTGTGCTGCACGCCTATAATCCCAGCACTTGGGAGGTTGAGGCAGGAGGATCGCTGTGAGTTTGAGGCCAGTCTGAAAGTGAGACCCTGTCTCAAAAAAAAAAAAAAAAAAAAAAAGCTAAGATCAGAAAAAGACAACCAGATATCAAGTACCACATGATCTGTGAAGTCTTCAATCCTCCCCATGAATTCAACTTGAATCTGATCAAGTACCTAGATCTCAGGACCAGTCTTTAGGGTACTCAGGGGTCAGAAGAAAATATGTGCAATGAACACAATCGAGTGTGGGAAACAGGACAAATGAACCATTTTCTCTGCCCAGTAAATAAAGGAAAAAATACAGAGGGAAGAGGAAGTCTCCAGTTAGAAAATATACCAATTCAGTGCAATCACTGAACCTTATTTCAACTCAGGTTGAAATGCACAAATCCTAAGAGACAAGCAGGGATATTCGAGATTTGAACACTGACTGGGTACCTGATGTTTTTAAAAGCACTGTAGTTGGGCTGGTGAGATGGCTCAGCGGCGTAAGCACCTGCCCAGCAAGCGCGAGGGCCCGAGTTCGGCTCCCGGAACCCACATACGAAAAAGGGGCCGGTGATATCGCTCAGCGCCGCGAGGTCCTGAGGTCGACCCCCCGGTACCCACAAAAAAAAAAAAAAAAAAGCACTGTGGTTAAAATTTTTTAGGTGTGATTATAGCATTGTGAGCTATGGGTTTTTTTAAAAGTCTGCTTTTAAACATTTTACTAAGAAAATAGTTACAGAGAAAATGATGCCTAGTATTTGCTTCAAAATAAACAAAAGAAGGAAGGGACCAGAGTATATAAAAGACAAGCCATGAGATAATTGTTAACACTGGGTGAACGGTATACAGGGTAGAGGTCATTACATTATTTCTCTTCTTTTATATTCATTTGAAATTTTTCATAAGCAGCTTCATTTCGTTCTGTTTGAGACAGACTTGAATACCAGAACTGGCAACATGTAGGTCACTGGTAGCACCAAAATGAGGCTTTGTCAGTGACATACTGGTATTGACTATGATTGGAATGAGTTTAGGAATGAGAGAGCGCCAGGTGTGGTGGAGCACACCTGTAATCCCACTACTCAGGAGGCTGAGGCAGAAGGATTTGGGCAACTGTGCAAGAACTTGTCTCAGAATAAAATTTAAGAAGGGCTGGGGATATAGTTCAGTGCTTCCTGGATTCAATCTCCAGAACTGGGGTTGGGGGCGGGGCACAGCACACTAGCAGTGTTTCTCAGAAGGAAATTTAAAATGGGAAGGCAGCTAGAATTCTAAGGAGTTGAGAGGCCTTTTCTTTTTAATCATTGGAGGTAAAGATCTTATTTCTCCACTGATAGGAATTTAAAAAAAAGAAGAGGAGTGTATCACCCAGAAGAATGGAGAGATGGAAGTAGGAACATCTTGAGTAGGTGGGAGAAGTTGGGATGCAACCCACACAGAGGAACTGGTCTTGGCTAGATGCAGGGGAGGATCCATCTACTTTTTTTTTTTTTTTTTTTTTTTTTTGTGGGTACCGGGGGGACGACCTCAGGACCTCGCGCGCCAACAGGCACCCGTGCCGCTGAGCGATATCACCGGCCCCTTTTTCGTATGTGGGATCCGGGAGTCGAACTCGGGCCTTCGCGCTTGCAAGGCAGGCGCTTAAGCCGCTGAGCCGTCTCACCGGCCCATCCATCTACTTTAATAGGCTCAAAGCACAAGTAAAGATACAAGCAAGTTGAAAGATTTGCTGGTAGAAAGATAGAAGTTTTCTCTTAATTGCTTCTACGTTCTCAGTAGAATACAAAGGAAGGGCATAAGCAAGGTGTAAAAAAGGAAGAAGAAAGAGGCCAGAGGTCTGGACAGTTGTAAATTTCATTTAGAATTTGTAATCACAAATGTAAAGTAAAACCAATCAACATATTTTATGTTATTTTTAAGCTATGTTGTGCTGCTCTAGTACAGGAATGGCCAAGGACAAGATCTGACTTTAACTAGGGTAGAAATTTTTGTCATTAAAGCACGATGGAGGAGGACTGGGAGCTGGGATGTAGCTCCGTGGTACAGCACTTGCCTAGCATTCATGAGGCCCTGGGTTTTAAAAAAAATAAAGAAA
Source organism: Erethizon dorsatum (assembly GCA_028451465.1). NCBI lineage: Eukaryota > Metazoa > Chordata > Mammalia > Rodentia > Erethizontidae > Erethizon > Erethizon dorsatum. The sequence continues at coordinate 124,222,287 of CM051828.1, read as the reverse complement.
ATGAAAAAAGTATGATGGAGGGGAAGAAAAGGAAAGAAGCTGAAGAATGCCACAGAGTGATAATGATGGATTACAGAAAATAAGCACACAGTAAAAAAGAAAGTAAAGGTGTAAGGGGAGTATTTGGGCCCATGGCAGAGGATGAAGAATTGTTAGAAGAGCAAAAACAGAAAACATGGCGTGAAGATGGGAGGCAACAGTCAACAAAATATTCGTAATTGGGATTTGAAGGTGGTTATGGTTATTGGTAGTCAAGAGTGAAGAAAATGACCTCTGAAAGTAAGAAAGTATTGGACTGATTACTGATGCAGAAATCACTGGAAGTGATATAAGGAACTAAGAGAGAGAGAGAGTGTGAGAGACAGCGAGCAAGAGCAAGAGAACACCATCAAGGTCCTAAAAGCCCTAATGAAAAAGGAGGCTCACAGGTGGCTGCAAAATGGCAGGGGCATGTATTTAAAGGAGCTGGCGTTTATGGGGAAGAAGTGTCCTAGAGGGTACAAGGAGGAACAGAAGAATCCAACCCTCCTCTCTGCCCCGTGCACGTGGGATATGGAAGAAACGGCTATTACTTAGAAGGGTGTCAGGGAGAACTCACACTGAACACCATCATCCAAATCCCAACCCTAAATTCACCCCTAAAATGTAAAGATGATTCCGCTGCACTGCCGGGAAACAGCACTGTCACACTGTCACACTCGTATCCCACTCATGACCCAGTACTTTGTTTTTTGAGACAATGTGTTGCTATGTTGCAGACTGGCCTCAAACTTGTGATCCTCCTACCTCAGCCACCCAGAGTGCTGGGGTTACAGGCATGAGCCGCCATACTCGGTTGAATGACCCAGTTTATTTAGCTACTTGGAAAGATAACATTACATAATGTTCAGTCTTTATTTACCTTCCTGCTGCAATTGAGCCAGGAAAAGTGCAAGGTATGTATCTGATATTAATTCTGGACCCGTCAAGAGAGAATTCAAGTTAAACCACTGGAAAAGAAAATTGTCAATATTTAAGTTAGTGTACATTATATGTAACACAGAAGTTTCACATGTCAAGAATAGATATAGCCCATCAAAACTCAGTAAAACTGTCTAAAACAATGGGAACATGGCAAACAGATTTTCTTTTTCTCCCTTTTTTTTTTTTTTTTTTTGAGACAGGCTCTCATTACGTAGACCAGGCTGGCCTCAAACTTGCAAACATCCTTCCTCAACCTTCTGGCTCTCAAATTGAGATTTTAAAAAACTGAATAATGTGATTTTTTAAAAAAATGAATTAGAATATTGCAGATTTATCATTATTAAAATGCTGTTTTAAAACAAAAGTTTCCTTTAGCCATAAACTTTAACCTAGGGCCTTCACACTGAGCTACATCCCAAAACCCTTTTTTTAAGACAAGTTCTTGCTAAGTTGTTAAGTTGCCCAGGCTGGGTTCGAACTTGCAATCCTCCTGCCTCCACTCCTAGAGTACTGGGATTACAGGTATGAGCCACCATTCCCTATTCTAATAGTACTTTAAAATGGCTTTTTTGATAGCTATAATTAAATCTTTTTCAAAGTACCACTCCATTACTAGTCATACTGATGTATGGAAAAATAACAACTACACAATTTTCCCACTACTGATAATTTTGGTCAAGAGACTTCAATTGTGAGATGTCAGACAGTCCAGAGTTTACAGTAACTACCTCCTTTTTAACAAGATCACTAAGTCACCATTGGATTTAATTAACAGCACTGTCACGACCTCAAAGGAGTCCTAACAACCCACAAAATACAAAATGTTTCAAAAGTTATTGTCAATATTGTGAACAACTATTTTCCTGGATTTTGACACTGCTGATAATATTTTTTACAGTAATCTCTTTCATGACCCAGGGACCACAAACAGAAAAATTCTACAGTGAAAAATGTAACTTTAAATGAAAATATAAATCAAAACCAAAGATAATAAACCAAAAGTTGACATCTGCTATATTTGTCAAAGATAAATTAGTTAAAATATAAAAATTCAATTTTGAAGAGCCAAAATGTCCAAGTCTCAAAATAATAAGATGTAAGTTCCCCCACAAATCAACACAAAGAAATCTGTGGAATCTAAGTTTTCAGACCTTAAAACTCCAGTTACCATCTTTTATAAAAAACGTAAACAATAGTGGATCAGAACCTTCTGGAAGTTTCAGTAAAGCAAGGATTAAATACTCTCAGCAGTGTCCCGCCCTGCTTTTTACCAGTTGAATCCCTCTTAGGCTGGTCTCTACCCTAAGCCTTTACACTACACTACACCTCCTTAACTTGCTTCTGAAATTCAGGAAGGACCTCAAGTTTTTTGTTTTTCTTTTTCTTTTTGCTGCAGGGGCTGAACCCAGAGCCTTGTACTTTTGCACTTACATGTGCTTGACCACTGATCTACAGCCCCCAGCAATAATCATTTAAGATGAGGCTTCATCCAGGTACCTGACTTAAAAGGTAACAAGGTTTGTGTTTAGAATTATCTTCTATTGATTTAATGCAATGCACTTTCTTGACTTTATGTTCCTTTTTTTAATCTATTTCTTTCTTTTTTTTTTGTGGGTACCGGGGGTCAACCTCAGGACATTGCGCGCCAGCAGGTGCCCATGCTGCTGAGCGATATCACCGGCCCTTTTTTCGTATGTGGGTTCCGGGAGTTGAACTCGGGCCCTCGTGCTTGCCAGGCAGGCGCGTACACTGCTGAGCCATCTCACCAGCCCCTATTTATTTCATTTTTTAAACAGTTTCATAAGGTATAATTGACATACAACAAACAGTACCTATTTACCAATAAACAAGTTTTAACATTTGTATGCACCCGTGGAAGCAACAACACAACCAAGACAGTGAACATTCCTCATACCAGGGTGTCCTGTGCACCTCTGGGTTCTTCCCTTCTCATTCCTCTCCCTCTGCATCCCACACAATCACTGGTCAATCTGCTTTCTGTCACTAAAGGTTAGTTCCCATTTTTCTAGACTTTTATATAAATGGAACAGCATAGTGTGTAGTATTTTGTAACAGGTTTTTTTCAGCTTAATTATTCTGAGACATGTCCATGTTGTTGCATGTTATCAACAGTTCTTTCCTGTTTATTCTACATGCTGGTCTTCAATAATCCTCTAAGATTAAAAATTCTAAGAAAAAGGGCTTTAAATGATTGCTTCTGAAAAATGTCTGCTGAAGACACATTCTACTTTTTTTTTTTTTTTTTTGTGGGTACCGGGGGGACGACCTCAGGACCTCGCGCGCCAACAGGCACCCGTGCCGCTGAGCGATATCACCGGCCCCTTTTTCGTATGTGGGATCCGGGAGTCGAACTCGGGCCTTCGCGCTTGCAAGGCAGGCGCTTAAGCCGCTGAGCCGTCTCACCGGCCCTACTTTTTTTTTTTTTAACAGAAGTGATTCTACGTAGGTGTATCTACTACATTACATGTTGGAATCATTTCAGCAACCTTGTTAAACACTAACACAAACGCCACGGTTGAATGCGTTTATTCATGTCTGACATGATTTCTGGCCTTGTGACAGTACTATGCTAAATACAACCTATAAATCTGATAATTAAGTGACATATTTTTCACATAAAAACCCACTTAAGAGTAATCACATTTGCATCATCTTAAACACAGAATTTTTTGGGCCGGTGAGATGGCTCAGTGGCGTATGCACCTGCCTGGCAAGCGCGAGGGGCCGAGTTCGACTCCCAGATCCCACATACGAAAAAAAGGGGCCGGTGATATCGCTCAGTGGCACAGGCACCTTCTGGCGCATGAGGTCCTGAGGTTGACCCCTGGTACTCACAAAAAATAAATAAATAAATAAATACAGAATTTTTTTTTTTTTTTGAGACAGGGTCTCGCTATGTTGTTCAGGCTAGGCTTGAACTCACTATGTAGCCCAGCATGGCCTTGAGCTTGATATGATCCCTCTGCCTCAGCCTCCCAAGTGCTGGGATTATTAGAATATAAATTGTATGTGGTTGTTATAAATATAGAAGAATATGACATTATCTCTCTTTTTTTAAAGACAGTGTCTAGCTATGTTGCCCAGACTGGCCTTAAACTGGAGATCCTCCCCACGTAGCCTAAGCAGCTGTGACTGTAGCCATGTGTCATGGCATCTAGTTGGACATTACCTCCTGATATGGCAAATGGCAAATTTCTATTTAGCAACACTGAATCCAGACTGAGGATGTGAGGATGTAGATCAATGGTAGAATGCTCGCCTAGTAGTCATGAAGCCCTGGGCTTGATCTCCAGTACCCCCTCCAAAAAAAACTTCCATGCCACATATAGTATTTATCACTTAATTTCATTTTAAAGCCAACGATCCCTTACATTGTAGTTTCAAACAAGGGCAGAATGATAAAAAAAGATAGGAAAGAAGAATTATTACCTGTTTTCCTAATTTTCTAACCGTAAACCAGTGTTCTTTATAATTACATATAAATGATTTTTCATTTCTAGAAAAGAAAAAAATACGCAGTATTAAGTTAAAATATTAAGAGTTCTTATTTTAGGATTGAAAATAACCAAGATATGTTGTATCCCTGTACCAATTCCACAAAACGAACATCACTACTCTGTATTATAAACATGAACTAATTTTTAAAAGTTCATGTTTATTTATTTTATTGACTAGCAAGCATTAAACAAAAATGTAACAATTTAGCATATGTCGACATGTACGTTATCTTTGATTTTCTAAATAAAGCGACACATCTCTTTGACCTCTGCAGCAGCTCAGTGATACTGTGCCAAAGTGGCGCCTTCTGCAGCACTCAGGGACAGTGTGTGACACCGTAGACAGGGTGTTGGGAAGCTTAGAGGGTAGACAGATCCCCACGGACATCAAAGGGATAAAGAGAGCAGTCTATTAGAATGGAACAGAGAACAGCAGAACAGCAGCATCCGGGTGCTGGGGCACAGCTTCATGGTAAAGTGCTTGCCTAGCACGCATAAGGCCCTCGGTTCAATTCCCACTTTCCCATTCAAAATGTATTTTTCTTCATTAAGAAATTATAACCTTAAAAATCAAATTTAGGAAAAGAAACATAGGAAAAACAGGAAAAAAAAAATCTTACATAGGATCAATCCTGAGCCTCTGATACTCTGGACTGTTGAACAGGATTAGTTCCAAACCCCAAACTTTCAAGGCATTGCTTATAACCTGTTTAAAAACAACAAAAAAAAAGCTTTTCATGAGCTAAACCATCAACTCCAAATTTGAGTAGCACAGACACATTAGTTGTACAAACATTGTACTTCATATGTCAATTTCTCTAGAAAGCTACGTTTTTTTAAAACTGTGGCTGCAGTAGGGGTGGTGGCACGAGTCCATAAATCCCAGCACTCTGGAGGCTGAGGCAGGACTGTGAATTTGAGCCCAGCCTGGGCAATTTAGCAATGTATCAAGAACCTATCTCCAGAAAGAAAAAAAATAAAATGGCTGGGGATGTAGACCCTGGACTCAATTCCCAGTACTGTGGGGTGGGGGTGGGGTGTGTCTGTACAGTATGATTAAATCCATAAACATGCATATATGTTTCAAGAGTGCTTTTTACACCAGGTTTCTGAGACGTTCCAGAGAACCATACAAATTCCTAGACAACAGTATCTCAAAAATCCAGATGTAAATTCCTTCTTGTAGGTGCTAGTTTTATTTTTGTTTTGTTTTGGTTTTTTAGGCAAGGTCTTTTGTCTGTTTGTTTTTGGTATCGGGAATCGAACTCAAGACCTTGGGCTTGCCAGGCAGGTGCTTGTGCTACTGAGCTATATCCCTGGCCTCAGCAAGGTCTTATCATACAGCCCAAGCTGGCCTTAAACTTACAAACTCATGATCCTCCTGCCTCGGCCTCTGGAGTGCTAGGATTACACATGTGCGCCTTCATGCCCAGCCAGGTGCTGTTCTTAAAACTAGTCTACTACTGCCGGGCGTGGTGGTGCACACTAGTAATCCCAGCACTCCAAAGGCTGACACAGAGGATCACCACAAGTTAGAGGCCAGCCTGGGCTACACACTGAGCTCAAGGCCAGCCTGAACTACACAGCAAGACCCTGTCTCCAACAAACAAACAAGTCCACTACATACGTCTGAAAATGTGGCTGCTGTGGGCACTGCTTTAGAAGTTACATCCAACTCACTACCTGCAATGTCAGTAATAACACATCTATTAAAATAATAAGGGATAACATTTCATAGATTTTAGACTTCCGTGGTTATGAGCTTATAATTTGTAGAACAAAATCAAACTAGGTTACTTCAAACAGAAAAAGAGGGAAATTTCTGAAAATTCACTATCTATCCTCTGAGGAGCCAATAAAGAAACACTTAAGCCAGGCAGTAGCACAGACAAAAAGTGAATGCAACATAGTTGGTAAACACGAACTGGACTGAGAAGGGTGCCACATGCAAAGGAAATGACAAGTGCTGGACCAAGGGACTTCTGATCTTAGCCCAGCTGCAGTAGCCCTTACCACTAACAGGGACACAGTAAAGCACTGGGTGGAAATGCTGGTGAATGGACAGTCTAGGAGAGTAGCACAAGGAGAATATAAACAAATATATCTGCAGAAATAGGACCCTTAGGAGAAGTTCTGAAAGATTCTAGACACACCTCACATTGTTAGAACGACAGATCTACAGATAGAAGAATCTCACAAGTTCATACATAAACCACCACCTGTTGGGGTGTAGTTCAGTGGTGGAATGCTTGTCTAGCAGGCATGAGACCCCAGGTTGGATCCTCAGCACTGCAAGAAATAAATAAATAATGTCTACGGAATTAAAATAAAGCTATAGGGGCTGGAGGTACACGGCATCAGAGTGTGTGCCTAGCACACGGAAGGCCCCAAGTTTGATCCCAAGCATTAAGAGGGGAAAAAGGAGCTATACATTTTTTAAAAAGATCAGAAGTACAACTATAATTAAGGAATCCAATGCTGTTAGGTTGCTTTAATGGAAGGTACTGCATTTAAAACACTGTGACTTATTAAAATCAAGGTTACTTTGATCCCCAGACTGAAATAATAAAAATAAAAATAAAAAATAATTTTAAAAAATAGAAGAATTAAGATTACTAGCACCTAAAAGGCCTACTCTAAAGCAAAGATTCCACAATCCTAATGTTACGTTTGTCTGTGTAAAAACTCAGTCCTCTGGCATACAGTCTTACTCTCCGTAGACACAATCTGCTGGAAGACTGTACGAAGGTCACAGCACTACAATGTCTATAAAAGCCTGTCGGAAGATACTCCACATCAACCATAAACTGAGCTTAAACAGTGCCTCAGACACAGCCAGCATTTATTATAAGCTTGTGATTACTTACTTGAATAGAGAAAAAGCCACTGTCATCCATATTTCCAGAAGGCTGCTGTTCATTTTGATGGGTAGTGGAAGGTGGGGGAGGGGAAAGGATAAAAACTGTCATTAGTGCGCATATTTAAAATAACAAAGAATGGCTCGTTGTCTTCTAAACAATACATTTTTGAAAAATGGGATTTAGTGAGCTTAAAATCTGTACCTGTAAAAATGTGCGATAGTCTTCACTAGTAACCCCTCCTTCGGCCATTCTCATCCTTTCTTCCTCATCCAGCTGGTGGGCGATTGAGGATAACTCCACAGGGCTAAAGTATTCTCCTTGCAATAGATTATTCAGGCAATGTTGAGCACAAAGTGATCCTTCTTGCTAAAATTTCCAAAACAAAAAATTGAAATGTAATTTATTAAACACTTGTACAGTATCTTCTCCTAAAAAATTTAATGATTAATTTTTAAATATAATTAAGCCAAACTTAAGCCTTAGGCAAACATGGTTAACACAAGCATACACATTTTCATTTGTTAACATTAACTTTACAGTTCTACCATAGATGAAACTACACATATGATCAAAACTTTAAGAGTGACTTGGCACCGGTGAAATGGCTCAGCGGCGTAAGCGCCTGCCTTGCAAGCGCGAGGGCCCGAGTTCGACTCCCGGAACCCACATATGAAAAAAGGGCTGGTGATATCGCTCAGCGGCACGGGCGCTTGCTGGTGCACGAGGTCTTGAGGTCGACCCCCGGTACCCACCAAAAAAAAAAAAAAAAAGAGTGACATAATAAACTTTATCTATCAAATCTCATATTTTATTAAAAACTATAAAAACATTTAGCCCCTCTGATTTTCACTTAAAAATTCATCTTTGGAGGTTCCACAGCAAATTATTAATTCTGAAGGGGAGTTTTAATCCCTAGAATATTTATTCTTTTATTTTTTATTAGTACGTTTGCATTCCTTGTGGGGAGTTGGTAGATGTACATAACACATTTTAATTCCTTTTTACATCACCTTCCCCCCCCCTTTCCTATTGGAGAAACATGTATCTCCCTACTTCCTATTATCTAAATTGCTCAGACCAGTCTTGAACTCACTATCCTCCTGCCTCAGCCTCCTGAGTAGCTGGGATTACAGGCATGCACCACCATGCCTGGCTAAACATTTATTCTTTTCACAAGATAACCTCTACTTGATCTAAATGTTCCTGACATTTCAGATTTTAAAAACCGATACAGGCAAGAAAATTTTGTCCTGTGTTAAGACTTGTAGCTACAGAGCTGAGGCTCTCTTCAGGGAACCCTACCGAGTAGGTACACAGATTATGTAAAGGTGTGATGAGAACTGTCCCAAACAGACCCCGAGAGCTCTCTCCTGGACCAGCTAGCAAGACGGTTGGCAGCCCAGCTCAGCTACCGTAGGACCACGCTTCCTCCTCATGAAGGGCGGGTACGACTTTCCACAGGACCAGAGTTTTTTGAGTGGGCTGCTGGCTTTTTCATACAACTGGCACCTTGAACTCAAATCCAGACTGCCGGGCACTGAGCAGTCTGTGTGTCATTCTCCTCTTCCCACCAGTGTTGTTTTCCCTAACGCTAGATACACCAGTGCTGCAGAGAAAGGAAGATTCAGGGGTGGATGAGCAGAGACCCTAGGTCTGACTTTCTGTGAGACAATGGCAGATGAGAGAACACTTCCTCTGCTCACTCTGGCCCTCTAAGTTGTCCTCCTGCAATGAGGTCTATTTCTTAATTCGACCTGCCTGACAATGCAAGTTGTTCTGAGCAACAGTACACAGCGACCCCAAAGAGCACCACCTTGCAGAGTACATACTTTTCCTGATTAATCAATTTTTCAGGAACAAAAACGTAGAAAGAGGGCGGGTGAGATGGCTCAGCGGCACGGGCGCCTGCCTGGCAAGCACGAGGTCCTGAGGTCGACCCCCGGGACCCACATTAAAAAAAAAAAAAGAAAGATACAGAGTATGCATACATAAGGGAATAGAGGGGCAGTATTGATACAGTGTGACCTAAGATGGGGCTCAAAGAAGTTTCTCTTCAGAGTTTGATAAGGAATAAGTGGGCCGGTGAGATGGCTCAGCGGCGTAAGCGCCTGCCCGGCAAGCGCGAGGGCCCGAGTTCGACTCCCGGAACCCACATACGAAAAAGGGGCCGGTGATATCGCTCAGCGGCACGGGCGCCTGCTGGCGCGCGAGGTCCTGAGGTCGACCCCCCGGTACCCACAAAAAAAAAAAAAGAAATAGATAAGGAATGAGTCCCTTGGAGCTAGAGAGGTAACTATCCCTCGAGCTGCAGCCACAACGGTGACAGTCCTGTCTCTACCTGTTTTATGTGCCACTGTACTTCCACTGCCAGAGAGCAAGTCCCACCGCATGATATAACATGAAGTGGAGAGATATACAGATGTTCTACTTATATTCCACTGAAAAACAGATAAGACAAGTAAGTATTTCATAAGAGGACAGCCAAATGGCTAAAAATACACTTAACAAAGGAGTGCTTAACTTCATCAGACATCTGGGAATATATATTATAATCACAACATATTACTACTACACACTCCAGATTGGCTAAAGTGGTAGAGAGGATTACAGGCATAGAAACTATTACATGGTAGTAAGTGTAAATTAGCATAACCACTTTGGAAAACTGTATCTTCTAAAGCATAAGATATACTCACCCTACGATTAGCAGTTCTGCAGCTATGTACATAATGCAAACATGTTCATCAAGAGAAATGCATAAGATCATTCATAAAAGCACTATTTGTAAAGGCTTGGAAACTGGAAACTATCAAAAGGGATAGTTTTGTTTTAAATTTGCATTTGTTTTTATGGTTTGTTTTTTATTTTTGGGGGGGTTTGGTCTTTTTGAAATGGAGTCTTGCTATGTAGTTCAGGCTGGCTTTGAAATACATAGCCCAGGCTGGCCTTGAACTCACGGTGATCCTCCTGCCTCAGCCTCCCGGGTGCTGGGATTACAGGTGTGTGCCACCATGCCTCTCTTGTTTTTATTAATTTTTAAATTAGTATGACTGTAACACACAATGCCAAAGGGATAGTTTGAATCACAGAATAATAAACACAAAGAAATACTATATAACAATGAGAATGAATTACAACTATGTGGATGTTAAATCTCTCAATTATTTTTACAAAAAAAAAGGATAGGGGCTGGTGAGATGGTTCAGCAGTGTAAGTACCTGCCTGGCAAGCGTGAGGGCCCGAGTTCGACTCCCGGAACCCACATACGAAGAAAGGGCCAGTGATATCGCTCAGCAGCACGGGTGCCTGCTCGTGTGCGAGGTCCTGAGGTCGACCCCGGTACCCACCAAAAAAAAAAAAAAAAAAAAAAAAAAGGATAGTTGGGCATGGTGATGTACTCCTGAAATCTCAGCACTCTGGGAGGCTAAGGCAGGAGGATTTCAAGTTCAAGCCCAGCCTCTGCCTCAAAATAAAAAGTGAAAAATGGCTGGGGAGTAGCCAAGTGCAGTCTCCAATACCACAAAAAAAACACCTACATGAATTTTTAAAAAGTTTAATGACCCTACCTGAGATTATATATTTTCCCACCTTACATTCACCCCAGAACAATCCCCAGTTACCTCTTACTCATCAAGCTTTCACCACAGAGTAAGAGAAGCTCACTTTGCTAGTTAACATATAGTGGTGTTAGAATTCCAAGATTTGAGGCCAGGACTTTATTGTCCACATCCACATCGCCACCCAGTCTTCAGGACCAATCTGAAACTCGTTCAAATCCCTGTAGACACACTTTAACTACAACCAACCAGGTAAACCCTTAAGGTGTAATCAAAAATGGGCATGCAATGTTCATAGCTGGGTAAAGAATAAGTGGCTTGGAGCTAGCGAGGTCACCATCTCTCCAGTTACAATCACAAAAGTGAGAGAAAACTTTGTCTCTCCTCCATCCCTCAGTATTTTGGTTTTTTTGAGACAACGTCTCCCTATGTAGTTCTGGCTAGCTTTGAATTCATTATGGAGCCCAGGCTGGCCTGGAACTCTCAGTGATCCTCCTGCCTCAGCCTCCCCAGTGCTGGGATTACAGGTGTGCGCCACCATGCCGGGCCATCCCTCAGTGTTTTGTTTTGTTTTAGGTGCTGGGGATTGAACCCAAGGCCTCATGCATACTAACAGCCCTGCTCTACTCCCCCACTATGAGGTTTGGCAAACACAAGGATCTGAGTAAGAGCAATGGCCAGCACTTTGGTAGCACTAACTGCCCATCTAACAGGTAGCTTTCTGAGTGCTCAGAACTCTGAGGCAGACACTTCGTATCCTTACTCTACAGAAGTGGAAATGAGAGCATGGGGTAATAGGTAACCTGTCCAGGATCATACCAGCAGCAAGTGGAGGAGCTGAGATTCAAATCCAGGTAAAGGTTCCATGGTGTATCCTATCACCACTTCCTCAAGTCACTTTCACTTGGAATTTGGCTTTTCGAAATTTCCTAAAGATGGCTAAGAGCCAGCAATCGCAAAAGGGCTTAAAGGGTGTCACAAAGTCAACACTCAGCATCTTTTCAATGTTTTCATGGTTACCATTCCCAGTTCACGTTACATTAAAAGCACCAACTCAGGTGACCCAGTGACTGCACCAAGAGCAGCCAACAATGGAAGTAATAACAAAAATAACAGAAAGCAGGCAGCAGAAAAAGAATAACAACTCTCACAAAACCAGCAGTTATTGGTTATTTAATATTAGGGTTAAAGGAGGGGGTTAGTAAACTAGCCTGTGGGCCAAATTCAACCTGCTTCAGTAGCTAAGAATGGTTTTTGTATTTTAAGGCAGTTGGAGAAAAAAAATCACATACACAAATGAGAATGCCACAAGAGATGTATACAGCGTGCAAAGCCTTAAAATATTTACAGAAAAGCTGTTTAAACAAACAGCTATCTTTAATGCTCAAGGAACTCTGTGTGGGTAACTATCCCTGCCCCCATGTAAGAGTTCTCACAGCGTTGCCCAGGCTGGCCTTGAACTCTTGGGTTCAAGCGATTCTCCAGTCTCAGCCTCCAAACCAAGCAGCTAGGACTACAGGCGCACGCCATCCTGCTCACCTAAAGAACTACCTCAGACTGTTTTTACATTCTAACTTAATAAAGAGTACTCAAAGTGGCAAATCTGAAAATGTGGAAACCAATATTCCAAGAGAAAATGGCTACTAGGCCCTCAGTGGGCAAATATCCCTCTACCTACACAATTTTTTGAGGGCCAAAGTAGGTCCTCTGGCTCAAGCATGTCGTGGAAGGAAAGGGAAAATGGCACAGGAAGCTCAAATATTCCCATACAGATTGTGTGCACCAGTAACAATAGACTGTACCATTACAAACACACTTGCTTGAAATATGCCAAAATGTTACAGCAGTCTTCATTTGCTAAGGACATACAAGTTCATGACAAAAGTAAATGTATTTCTGAAGTAAAATGAATTTTTAGACAAAAGTAAAATGTATTTTTAAATCTATACCATGCTCATAATTAAGAGTGATTTCTTTAGGGTATAGATTTTCACTATACTAGTGCCCAGCTTCTTTTGATACCATGGCTCAGTAACTCCTTCATTGAAATCTGTCCCAAGGAAGTAACAATCTTGCAGCAACACTGTAGCTCAGTGGCCAAGGAGGTAACAATCAGTGCTGTTAAAAATATGCTGGTGTGGTGGCATAGAAAACAGTTTACTTAGTCGGCTTATGAGAAAGGCAGCTAGCTAGTGGAAGGACCTGAGATACAGTGGGATGATCAGCCACACTGACAAAAATTATGGATAGTGAGCTAGGACTTTGAGCAAAGACTGAATTTCCTCAAGCAGCATGGAATGTATCCCACTCCCTAAGATCCTGATGGGAGGTGCAGTCACTCCCTACTAAGACGCTGAATTTTGAGGAAGTTACTGCAAATTAACCAGTTCTTTCTGAGACCCTACTTTACTGTAAACACTGTGTGAAAGACCTGGACTACAGAGTCTGAGTTCCTATTGGTCATTTTAAATCCACAGAGTACCTGTGATAGATGACCCCTAAATAATTAAGCAATCCCTGTACTCTACTTGCCTGTAATTCTAAATTGAGAGGCCACTGGGCAACCCGCTCCCAGGACCCCTCCTGTCTCTCAGGATCTATTCCTATTCCCCAATATACCTTTCCTACTCTCGCAGTGAGTTTGAAGCCAGCCTGAACTATATAGTGAGACTCAGTCTCAAACAACTAAAAAAAAAAAAAAAAATGTGTACGAGTCTCAGGAAATCGTGCATAAAGTGCTTGAAGTCTTCCACGCTGAATTCTTTGCCAATGCCTTTGAAAATTAATTATAAAAACATGTATATGCATAGTTTTCACCCAATTTCCTCAACCAAATAAGCAAATCTTTCCTGTCCAAGATTCATAAATCATGCCAATTACGTCAAAAGATTAGCGATTGTACCAGAGTACTCCTTGTCCACATATAGAAATCCATTTGTTTCCAGTTCCTCAAATATTGAAAAATGTTTTCTAAAAAGAAAAGCACTGCGTCTTAACATTTAGATTTACATTGTATACTGTAACATGACTATAAATAATTCTAAATTGAGAGGCCATTGGGCAACCCGCTTCCAAGACCCCTCTCGTCTCTCAGGAACTCTTCCTATTCCCCAATATACCTTTCCTACTCTCACAGTGAGTTCGAGGCCTCAATGTACACTATTACATTTCTTTTGCTGTGAACGTTTAATTGTCTTAAGTAAATGAACATTCCTAAGTACTTAAAACAAAAAAATCCCTTGCTCCCATTAATAGCCTCAGTAGCCACCTTTTCCAAACATCAACGGATTATTAAATAAGATATATGCCAAAGTTGTCCTGAGAAAGGTTTCACTCACACCCAAATGACTTGATAATTGTTCGTGAGAAAAGACGAGTTTCTCAAGACGCCACAAACAGTATCTCCAACAGTGTGGGCACTGACGAATTAAGGCAAGAACAGCCTAGGCAGATCAAAACAAAGTATTCTAGTCCACCCCAACACCCAAAAACATAGCTGGCCTGCAGATCCAGAATGACGGGAATACCAAAAGAAACCAAACCCAAACATCCCGTAATAAAACACTTGTGACGACTTCTCTGCTTCGGAGCGTCCGGGATTTTCTACCTCACTTCCTAAGTGTCAAGCCCTACAATGGCGAGCCAAGGTCCCCGCCCTCCGATGGCTCACGAATCAGTGCAAAAGGACGTGAACTAGACCCCAAAGATCTACTGGCTGGGGACATTCCATTATGGAACGGAGCAGCCAGAGAAGGAAAAGTTAATTCCGCCGGGGGTGGGCCTGGGGGAGTGGGTGGAGTCGGGAAGGGTCCAGGCAGGCAACCGAGAGGAGGCTCTAGGAGAGCGGGCGAGATGGAAGGCATCAAGGCTACGGCAAGTGGCACGAGAACACCGAAGCTGACCCCCTCGGCGCCGCCCGCGGCCGCCCCGGCCCGGCCCGGCCTTGGTTCCCTCCCGGATCCCGGAGCTGGTGCCTAAGTGGCGGAGGGCGCAGCGGGGGCGTCAGGGAAGCTCCCCAACCTGGGCGCAGCAGGCGGGCGGCGCCTCTCGCTCCGCGAGGTCGGGATGGGGACGCTTCGGGTCCTACCCAGCCCTCCCGCCAGTCCTTCCCGTTCACAGCTCCGCGGACAGCTGCCCAGCGAACGCGGACACTCACTTTCTCGTGGAAGATGGACTCCATGTTTATTTGTCTGGAGCCAACGGCCCCCGCGCGGAAGGAGCCCCCTCCAGCTCCGCCCCCAGCCCAGGCCCCACCCCTCCGCCCCGCCCCGCCCCGGCCCACCCAGCCCCTGCTCACGTGCCTCGCGCAGACCAATCATACTCCAGAACGAGTGTCACGTGTGGCGAGGAGCGAGTGAACGCTGGGGTGGTAAACGCAAAACACGTGACCTTGGTAGCGTCCTCCTATCGCGTGTTACCCAGCGGTCTGCGGGTGCTGCAGCGCTGCCTGCCGCCTGGAGGACATTCTGCACCTCCCACCCATTGCTATGGATTCTTGGGTGTTTGGATTCTGGGCGTTGGGTGAGGACTATCCAGCCGGGTTCTATGTTATTTTTGTTTTCCGCTTGAGTTTATACTTTCTACTTACCACAACTGCATGTGATTGATATCTCCCTCCTCACCCATTGAAAGCTTCAATCAGAAAAAGGTATCCTTACATTCTCCCAATACCTAGCGCTTGTGTAAAAATGATATTAGATAGGGCTTACTATATGCTAAGCACTTTTCTGAGTTTTCGTTTTGGAGAAAATAAAGTATCTATGAGATGTTCAAATGTTGAGTAATGGATAGATGTTAGGCCTGGAGTTCTGGTTTGAGCTGTAGGATGGGGAGTTGTTAGTGTTTTAAAAGGTAACTGAAACCATAAGAACGCATAAAATCATCTTAGAGAAAACCAAGAGATTGAAAAGGTAACAGTTGGGTCCTGAGGATTGAGTAGTCATGGTCAAGGAGGAGGGGGTTAAAGCGGAGGATGTAGTATATGGAAGCCCTGGGAAGAGAATCCTTCAGGGACCAGCCAGTGTCACCTACTACCAAGACGTCAAGCAACACAAGTACTTAAAAGAGACCACTAAATTCTGTTCCTATGGAGACTATTTTGGTGAGTGCAAATTCAAGAGGACTAAAAGGAGCAGGGAGAGGTAAGGGAATGGAGACTGCAGGAAGGACCAGGTGCTCAAGGGTCGGACCTGGTTACTTTTATTGAACATTTCTGCATGTAGTCTATAGTCCTATATTGGGAGGAAGTCCTTGTTCTTAAGAAATTGTGGCTTAACCCGGGAAATAAATTATAGTCTCAAGAAGTGAAAAAAAAAAATTGCAAACTGTTTTCTGATATGTTTTAAAGGTACAGTTGATGTCTTCCAACTGAATGAAGTCAGCCGTCTTGGCACTTTCAGTCTGTTCTAACAAAATATCTCAGACTGGGTGCTTACCCAACAGAAATTTATTGCTCATAGTTCTGGAGGCTGAGTAGTCCCAGATCAAAGCATCATCAAATTTGGTGTCTAGTGAGGTCCTGTGCCTCATTCGTGATGTCTTTCTTGTGTCTTCATATGGTGGAAAGGCAAAAGGAACAAGCTCTGTAGGGCCTTTTGTATAAAGGACCTAATGCCCTTCTTAAGACTTTTGCCCTAATGAGCTAGTAATCGACCAAAATGTTCACTTTCTGATACTAACACATCAGGGATTAGATTTCAGCATATAAGCTTTGAAGGGACACAAACCCTCAGACCACAGCACCAAGTGTCTGGGAATCATTCTTTTTTTTTTTTTTTTGTGGGTACCGGGGGTCGACCTCAGAACCTTGTGCGCCAGTAGGCGCCGGTGCCGCTGAGTGATATCACCGGCCCTTCTTTCGTATGTGGGTACCGGGAGTAGAACTCAGGACCTCGCGCTTGCCAGGCAGGCACTTATGCCGCTGAGCCATCTCACCGGCCCTGGGAATCATTCTTGATTCCACTTACACAACACTTCCACCTCACCACTCACTCCAATTAGTCTGCAAATGTTACATATCCACTCCCGTTGGTCTCTTCACTGCTATTACTTGGTTCAAGTCTTCTTGGTTTCTTGCATAGCCCAGTCCCTGGACTGCTGACTGGTCTTCTGATTCCAGTCTCAGTATGTCTAATTCATAGTGTTGTCAGTGATCTTGCTTTCAAAAATGCAAATCTTACCCAGTTTTTCTCTTATTGAACAAAAGAAGTGTATCAGGCAATAGGACTGTAATTATGAAAAAGACAACTAGTACCACCTTCAAAGAATTTATACTGGGAGAGAGTCTTACCTATATCTTATTTCTTTTAAAGACGTTTAGTAGCTTACCATTACCTCCCTGTTGCCATCTTAAAAAGCTCTTTGTGATCTGCACCAATCTCCTTTCCCACTGTAACTCCCCGAATTTCTTCTGCTCCAGTCAAACCAACTTCTTCCCTTGACTTGGAAACTTTGTGCTACCACTGTACCTTGTACTTGTCCATACTAAAGTACCTACTACACCGTACTAGCATTATTACTTGATATACTGCTGAACTGTCACTTTTTGAGGGTCACAAGAGTCTTGGTCATTTTATCAAGGGTTGGTGTAAAGCAGAAAGACAAAACAATATCACAGTAAGAAGGAGAAGCATGCTACTAAATCCGGATACATCAAATAGAGACACTTCTGTATCATCTTGGACGACTCAATTTTTCTTTTATCTACTTCCTTGAAAGTTTATGTCAAGTGAGATTGTACAAGCTTTAAATTTAATAAACTAAAATTTACTAAGTTTTAAAAACAATTTTTGCTTTGTGTGTTGAATTTAAATCTTTGATAAACCCAAAGTCACTAAAATTTTCAACTATATGATTTTTGCCAAATAAAATCTTTGCATCATCCTATTAAAGTTCCCTTGAAGTACACTCTCTTAGTCCATTTTGTATTACTGTAACAAAGCATCTGAGGCTGGGTAAGTTTATAAAGAGAAGGGGTTTATTTCAGCTCACAGTTCTTGAGTTCCAAGATCAAGGGCCACATCTGGTGATGGCTTTCTTGTTGGCAAAGTCCTGAGGTGGTTTAGGGCATCACATGGTAAAAGACAGGCAGAGTACGTGACTGTATTTTCTGGTCTCTCTTCTTATAAAGCCACCAATAATTCAATCATTGGATTCAACCCTGATGACCTTATCTAACCCTAATCATCTCTCAAAGGTCTCAAACTCTAAGTACCATTGTTGGATTTTTCCCACCATCCTAACATGTCACAATGGGAATTACATTTTCACGTATGAACTCTTGGGGGACACACTGGAACCATCATAGCACACATAGTTTGAAAAATTTTTTTCAGAAAAATATCTGAGGGAAAAATGGGATATATGATTTAATAGTATTGTGGTTCAAAGTAAGAAAAAAAATTAAATGCTAATTACAAATTTAACACCTATGCATACATTCAGTCAATAATTATTTTACAAACCAAGTGTATTTAAAATTTGAAGACTAACTTAACAAAAGTATAAAAAAAGTATATAAAAGATTATCTCACTAAGAAGTATAAAAAGATGCCAGGAGTGATGCACATACCTTTAATTCCAGTACTTGGGAGGCTGAGGCAGGAGGATTGTGAGTTCAAGGCCAGCATGGGATACGTAGCAAGTTGAAGGCTACCCTGGACTACATAGACCTTGTTCCCTCCCCATCAAACAAAACAAAACAAAACCCAAAAAATAGTATAAAAAGAATCATATTTCAAATTCTTATAATTAAATAACAAACATGTTTTTATTTTTCCCATAAATTTTAAAACATGAATATTCTGTAATTTAGCCACAGTCTTTTATTTCCAGGTAACTTCTTCACTGGGCCTCAATTCCCTATATAGAAAGAAAGAAGGAAGGAAAGGAAAAACTATAAATAAAGCTTTTATGATGTGGTCAAAAGAGTATTTTATGGTCTATCAAATTAACCCATTAAAATTTTTATACTAGATTGATACTATCCTCTCATGACCTTAAACTCTTACCATATCTTCATTTTTCCCAGATTAAAGACCTTAATTTCTTAGTACATATAATAGCTATTACCCGTTCAATGAGTTTATTCAATGTTTTCTATATCCTTTGTAGCTCACTGTATCTTTTTTAAAATCCTTGATTTGTGAACCACCTCTATACAGTACCTATGGATGCTACTTGCTCCTCTTTTTTCCTTTTTGTCTTTGTTTTTCTGAGACATGGTTTTGCTATATAGTTCAGCTTGGCCTTGAACTCACTATGTAGCCCAAACTGGCCTCAAACTTGTGGCAATCCTCCTGTCTCAGCCTCCCCAGTGCTAGGATTACAGGCATGCACCATCACACCCAGCTATAGTCTTCTTGTCTCTTGAGCCTCTTCCAATCCAGATAGATGTGCCCCCACTGGCACATACTGTCTGCTAACCATAACCCTCTGCTGCCAGAGGAGCCATCTCTAAAGACACAATGGGACCAGGCAGCTGCCAGTTGCAATCACTGAACCACCATATTTAAAGCTCTGAGGTAGTGTTGCTGAAAACACACCACTGGGTCAGTTTTACTATATTTATTTGACTTGTGTCATGGCTGAAGTAAGATAATTTATGATAATATATGTGAAAGCTTTACACAAGATACCATTTGACTAACTGGTTTAAAACTTTGTTTCTATACTAAAATGCACCCTGAATTTCAAAAAATGAGACTTTCTCAAAGATCTGCAAAAGCCTGTTTATAAACTGAACACTGTTTACATTCCAGAGGTAATCATATAATTTTACCAAAGGAGTAAATAACAAACAAGCGTAAAAATAGTATCACTTGAATGTAAGTCCTCGGGAGAAAAATTACCCTCTCTGTTTATCTTTGGCACATACTAAGAATATTCAAGTTGGCCAATTGCTGGTTTAAAAAAAATAAATGTGCGAACTAACCTTTTAAATAGCATACTCTTGTTCCGGAAGGCAGTTAACTTTTCATCATTCTTTCTGTCCAGGTAACATCCAAAGACAAATCCCATAGGGACAAGTATGTGTACCCAGTGGTCACGCACAATCTGAACTAAGTTCACCATGATTGCTAAAAACAAAACAAAAAGAAAGATTATCAGAAATATAAATATAATTTCCCTTAAAATATCTTCTGGGCCAGAGATACAGCTCAGTGGCTGCCTGGCAAGTGCAAAATCCTGAGTTTGATTCCCGGTACCAAAAACAAACAAAAAGGGCCAGTGAGATGGCTCAGTGGCTTAAGCGCCTGCCCGGCAAGCGCGAGGGCCCGAGTTCGACTCCCGGATCCCACATACGAAAAAGGGGCCGGTGATATCGCTCAGTGGCATGGGCGCCTGCTGGCGCGCGAGGTCCTGAGGTCGACCCCCGGTACCCACAAAAAAAAAAATAAATAAAAAACCTAAAAAATAAATAAAAAT
Organism: Erethizon dorsatum; assembly: GCA_028451465.1. Lineage (NCBI taxonomy): Eukaryota > Metazoa > Chordata > Mammalia > Rodentia > Erethizontidae > Erethizon > Erethizon dorsatum. The sequence continues at coordinate 124,201,962 of CM051828.1, read as the reverse complement.
ATCTTCTAAACTATATCTGAAACAGAAAGATAGCTGTGGATGTGAAATAGATCTTAAAATCAAAATGTGCCTCAAAATTTGCTTGGCATAAGAATGTACAGTAGTACAGTAATAAAAAAAGAATGTAGTACAGTCATTAAAATCTACTTCATGAATATTAGGTGACAAAGGTCAGTTTAAAATTACACTGCAAAAGAAAATAAAAAATACAAAATAGAAAAAATAAAATTACACTGCAGTAAAACCTATTTATTAAATTTTATTTCTCACTTCACCAATGACTTGATATAAGGCTGAGTAGCAGAGTTTAAAAGAATTCTACTTGCAACACCAGACGTGGTGGTGCACACCTGTAGTCCTGGCACTTGCGAGGCTAAGTCAGGAGCCCACCTGAAGTTGAGGCCAACCTGGGCCACAAAGTCAGTTCGAGGCCAGCATAAACTACAAAGCGAGACCCTATTTAAAAAATAAAACAAAAAACCCAAACAAACAAACAAAAAATCTACCTGTAAAAGATGATTATTTCATGATCCTAGTATTGATTTAGAACTTTTATATGTGTAAAATAGTCACTGTCACAAAAGATCTGAATCTCAATTAAAGGACCCTATAAAAGATAAAGAAAGGGAGCTTACTTTTACAGATGACTATTTGGGCCATCATATATTTCTACATATAGTGTGAAATAACTATTATTAGTCTTATTTTACAAATAAGGAGACAGCCTAACTCAAATAGCTATTTAGTGGAGGCCTGGAATTCAAATTCAGGTTCACACCAAATATCTGCCTCCTGTCATTCCGCACTGCCTCTGTTAAGAGCCCCTCCATGAATTTATATTTTTGGTACATAAGAGGTCTTAATTTCTAAGTTTCTAAAAGCCAGAGGAGGAGAACAACTAGTAGTCATGATGTGAAAAATAACAAATGCACACTAATTCAATAAAAACAAACTGCCATCAGTAAAAGCTTGTACAGGGCCGGTGAGATGGCTCAGTGGCATAAGAAACTGCCTGGCAAGCGCGAGGGCCCGAGTTCGACTCCCGGAACCCACATACGAAAAAAGGGCCGGTGATATCGCTCAGCAGCACGGGCACCTGCTGGCGCACGAGGTCCCAAGGTCAACCCCCAGTACCCACCAAAAAAAAAAAAAAAAAAAAAAAAAGCTTGTATAGATAATAAAAACACGCGCTAAAAAAAAAAAGAAAGAAAGAAAGAAAAAGGAAAGGAAAAAGAAAGGTATTGTAATCCAGTGCAGGTAATGTATCTAAAAGCATACTATGACTTAGTACAATTGTCTTAGATGTTTTATATGTTTTTTGGGCCTTTAGTCTGATTTTCATTCTACATATATGATAATTAACTTTATAAGGTCTTAGAAGATAAATAAATATGATGCTGGAAAAATAAAAGAGGGCATGGGGGGAAGGTAATTGAAATGCATTATGCACATGTACCAATCTCCTACAGTGAATGTAATCATTATGTACTGCAAACATGCACTAATAAAATTGAAAAAACACATACATTCATGTGCATGTGAATAAATCACACACCACGGCTGAGAAGACATACGATAACACCCTAGTAGAAGTAATACCTTACTGCCAACTAAAGTGCTTAGCATTAATCTGTGCTAGGAATATGTAGACTCAATTCATACCTCTCCTTCTGACCTGGTCCACATACCTACACAATTCTAATTATTTCTCAAGCTTTCATTAAATACCCATTATCCAGAGTTCCTCAGGTAGATCCTGGCCACGATGCTGAAAGCTGCACAAGTACTATACACTGTGGTTCATAAATAACATGTAACACTACATACAGCAGGTTCCAGTCGATGCCACCCCTCTAGAAAACTATGATCTAAGTACATGATGAGACATTTAAGTGTACGATTTACAAGTTTTAAATTTTAGTCTGGTTCTGAACCTTGATAACATCAGAATCACCCAAGGAGCCATCTCAAAATAAGGACTTCTTGGCCTTAGTTCCAGGGTGAGGCCTGGACAAATCTATAGTTGAAGGAATTCCCCAGCTGATTTTGACATACATGCTTCTTGGGGGTAAGTGCAATCAACCTTCCTTTATTTCCTTGAAGATGGTGGTTCTCTTAGCACTGTGCCTTTTGTTAAGGAAGACTACATTGAGATCTTAAAGTACTTTTTGTGGTTCTGACCAAGTGCCCACCAAGTTTGCTATTCATATGCTTTATAAACTTGAGCCAGTGAAGTATGGTGCTAATAATGAGGACTTTAAAGAACATAAACTGTAACTTTAAAAGCACTAAAATGCAAAATACTAGACTATCTATCGCTGTCCACGTGGCGTGTGTTGAAGTTCAAGAACTCAGTGGTTATCTACTCTGCTTCCTCTCCTTATTAGACTTTCACAGGTGTCAACACCACCCTGAGCAGCACAGCTTCTAGCTATCATTTTGTATTTGGCTACCAAGTAAGTTTTTGCTGATTCCTAGCTCAAAACAGTTTTAAACGAGCCCGTGGCCACTTGTGAGACACGAGCACTCTTGGCATTCCTTCAACAGGGTCAGAAGCTAAGGATTGGCTTGGTCTGGCTCTGCTTGGAAGAGATGAAGCGAGCCCCTGCAGTTCTTGCTGCATGTAGATGCTACACAGACTCCAGAATTACAGACACTGGGACTGAAACACAAAAGGATTCTGTACACTCAGAATCCAGAACTGGACTCAATCACCATGAAGGAACATCCCTGAGATAAATGACAAATTTTAGTCCCAGTCGCATTCCATATTATAATGATATAATCCATATACAGTGGACTATGGAAGCAGCCCATTGTACGTCATTTGTCCTGTATGTTTTCCAGGAAGGACAGAGATTTACTTTCATAAAAAGTGAACTAGACTGGAAGGCTAAGGCAGGAAGATGGTAAATTCAAGCCTAGTCTGGGCAACTTAGTGACTCAGAACCTGTCTCAAAAAAAATTTTTAAAGGGCTGGGGATGTAGCTCAGTATGAAGGCTGAGATCAATCCTCAGTACTGGAGAAAAAATAAAAGCAAATAGGACGGAAGGCTGGGTAGGAGGGATAGTGTAGAGGGTCCCTTGGTCATGGCCAGAGATTCTAAGACAGCTTTATATGATAGGCAAAGGCAGAATGACTAGGGCACGATCCAGGGAGGCCCTGTATATATTTTTAGTGTCTTTATAGGAGGACCTGCAAGAAAATTTTGCTTTTACTTCAGAACCAGGAACAGCTACAGTATTCCTGAAACACAAATTGGGTTTTATCTTTTGGATTTAAGAAGTCATTACTCAGTCATTTTTTTTTCTAAATTCTTTTTCTGGAGGGACAGGGCAGTGAGGTGTGCTGGCAAGTGAACCCAGTGCCTCCTAAAAGCACAGATTCTAACACTGAACTACACCCTCAGCCCCTGGTCATGTATCTTTTAATACTAAGATGTTCCAAATTTTTTGGTCCTCCTCTAGCAAGACCTGAATCTTACAGCACTGTCAGGCAGTTTTTACTTTTCATAATCACCAACTCATACATATAATTCTCACAGTAGCGCTATGTGGCCACACGTGGTGGTGCACACCTGTAATCCCAGCACTAGGGAGGCTGAGGCAGGAGAACTGCTTTGAGTTCAAAGCCAGTCTGAGCTACATAGTTCAAGAGCAGCGTGAACTATATAGCCAGACCCTGTCTCAAAAACAAAACAATAGCAATATATGGGTGTTAAATAATATAATGCCTCCCAGTGCAGTGGTAGTGCTCTTTTCTAAATGAGAAAATATCCAGGGACAACAATGGTAGTAAGTGGTGGAATTAGGATTAATACAAGTACCTTAGCAGTTTGCTCTTTGGCCCAAGCTCTTTTCTTCAGCTTTGCTGTCTCGAGTATAGAGGTAAATATTTTTATTAACCTCATTTCCTTCTTTTATTTTTTTCCTAATACTACTTTTTCTTCAACCCAGTTCTCTTCCCCTTAACTTCTAAAAGAAAACTATCTGAAACGTATTTTATTTTTGTAAGTCATTCTGAATTCACGTTGGAAACATACAGATAATACACATTCTAATTGCTCCCCACAGAAGCACTTTATATGTATTGTTTTAAAAGTATGCATTTAGCCGCCTGCACCTGTAATCTTGGCTACTCTGGAGGCTAGGTCAGGAGGATCTCAAGTTTGAGGCCAGCAGCTTAGCAGCGAGACACCTGCACAAGATAAACCAAAGGGGGCTTGGGGTGTAGCTCAGTAGTGGAGCACTTGTCTAGCAAATGCGAGGGTTCGACCCCAGTAAGACAAAAAAAAAAAAAAAAGGTTATCAACCTATGAGAAACTGTACTGAATGCATGGAGGACTCTACTCCTGCAATCTTAATCCCATATACACCCTGGAAACCAAACAAGTTTATTACGTTTTTAAAAAGCAAACTGGCAAGTGCATGCTTTATGGAATGGTCGACGCAAAAGCGTCCGATATTTACAGTCAGATGAACGAGAAGACTGATCGCGAGACTTGGACAGATGTGGACGCTCCTGGAGACGCAGCCCCTTTCCCTGCTTCTGGCTAGGCGCGGGACCTAGGCTGCTCTCCTCTCCAGTTCGGTCGGGATCGGCCATCGGCTGGCCTCTAAAGCCGTTTTCTAGTTATGACGGCCTCGAAGTACCCTTCCCCAAAGCCTCCAGACGGAAACGTAACTCAGTCGTCCACTCCAAGACAAGCCTATTTCTTTTTCTTTCCCCCCTCACGTTCCCTCGGGAGCCCCAAACCACCGTACGACACGCACACACCACCGCCGGGGGCTTTCCCAGAACCCTTCCCGCCTGCACAACCGCGATCGGAGGCGCCGCGGCCGCCCAGGGACCCCTGACCCACCTGCGGCCTGGGGGCCAACAACGACCCCACGACCAAGGACAGCGGCGAGCTCAGCCACCGGCGCTGGCGGATGCTGCGACCTCAGGATCTTCCATATGGAGCCCCGCACGGGGGGAGGCGTGCGGCGGAAATTTATACCTCTTCTTTCTTCAAATTTTTACTCTTCCTATTTAAAAAAATTCAAACATTATTGATAATTTTTTAATACAACTGCGGCCTAAGCTGAATAGACTTGTTGGTGCAAGCGCCATCGCCTTCCTGCGGCTTCGTCTGCACCCCTTTCCGATTGGTATCGCCCGGGTCGTCCCCGCCTCTGCCGCTCGCCCGCAGGTTCAAAATGGCGGCCACCACTGAGGGGCTTCTGCCTGCTCGTGGTCAAGGCTGCTGCTGAGCGAGCTTCAGCGTTTCTCCTCCTTGAGCGCGGATTCGACTGGGGGTTGGGAAGGGCAGTGGACGGCGTTGGGGTAGGCCTTACGAGGCAAGGGAGGGCGGGAGAGGGGAGTGAGCCTTTGACGGGGGAGGGGCGTCCTCGGCCCTAGAGGAAAGCCGGACTCCGACGCAGTCTCCGGGGGGAAGTGCTGCTGCGGTTCCGGTTGCGACTGTCCTGGAAGTTCTCCGCGAGTGAAAGAGAAGTGACTTCATGGGTGGAACACTCCCGGGTTGTTTGTGACAGTCCGTACGGTTCACTCCCGCGCTCGCTGTCCTCCCCTCCTTTCTGCGGTTTTCCTCCGCCCTTTCCGTCTGGGGCCGGCGGCCTCAGCCGACGCCGGCTTTGGTCCTGCGCCTCGTGGCTGCAGTGCTCTCAGCCTCCCTGCCCGGGGTCTTCCCGCCTTTAGGGCTCAGCCACGGCGAGGCTGCTGAGCACCGGGCACGAAGTAGGCGTCCGGTTAGCTCATCGACTCCAAAGACCGTTGAGATGCTAGCGCCGCGCCTTAGTAGAGTTGCCCCCCTCCATCGCTCTCGAGCGCTTCCACTACCGCTGCATTCATTCTTTTCGACTTTGTACTCTTACAAATTCTCTTCAGAAAACTGGAGGTCAGATTAACTCTGACCTCTGCAGGTCTGTGACCAGGAGAACCTGAGCCATCATTTTTGCCCATTCCCAAATCTTTAATTTTACACCCCTTTGATCCTGTTAGGAAGTGCTACTCTTCCTGAGCGACCCGAAAGATAACTTGCCATTCACTGAGCTCTAGGGCTAACCCAGTCTCTCCAGCCTTTCCTTTTTATTTTGCATACTTCCCTTTGATTGTCATCATCAACACGCGTGATCATTATTGAGGGAGCAAGTAACCGATATATAGTATTTGTGCTGGAGTAATGTTGGTCAGGATCACTGCCCTGGAGGGATTTACGATATGGTGAGGGCTCACTCTTTCAGCACGCATTTCTGTTGCTTTGAGCAATGTGCTTGCTGTTGGAGATAGGAATGTTATGACTTTGACTTTGTTTATACATTTAACATCCATTCAGCAACTATTCTGTGTGCTAAGTAGAAGTAACTATCTGGAGACAATGAAATAATTTTATGAAAGAGTATTTGAACGGGGTCATGAAGCATCAAAAGAAATTTGCTAGGTCAGATCATCCCTGGATGCAGCGTATGGATGAAGTTTGGACGTAGGGAAAAGGGGAAAGTAAATATTTGGGCATGCAGTGCAAAGCTGGTTAATGAAGTTGCCAAGAGTTGGATTGAGATCAATTTGAGAATGATCTTGATTTCCAACCAAGGAGTTGAGATCTTTATTCAGTAGTTAGCAGGAAACCATTAGATACTTCGTGCAAGGATTGGGTATGAGAACGTTTGTCTCTCAAAATGTTTTCATTAATAGCTGTATAAAGCATCAACTTGGTACAGGAAAACTAGAGGAAATTTGCAATCATTCAGGTAAGGCAATGAATACCTCCATTGAGGTAAGCCAGTTAAGAATGTTAGGCTAAATACCAAATAGAATTCAACTAGTGGCCTCCAGTTTGTTGGTAAGAAGATGACTAGTTTTCTGTCTGGAAGACTACCTGGTTGAGGATAACATGAAAATCCAGTTTGGGGGCTCTGGTGGCATATGCCTGCAGTCTCAGCTATGGTATGTGGAAGGCTGAGCAGAAGGATCACAAGATCAAGGCCAGCCTGGGCAACTTAATGAGACCCTGTCTCAAAATAAAAGGCCCAGGCCAGGGATATAGCTCAGCAGCATAAGTGCCTGCCTGGCAAGTGCAAGGTCCTGAGTTTGATTCCAGGTACCAGTAAATAAATAAATAAATAAATGGCCTGGGGATGTAATTCAGTGACCCCTGGGTTCAAGCAAACAAAAAACAACAAATCAAGTCTGAGTCATGAACATGAAAACAAGATGATGATGTTGCCAAGCTGTTCTTTATAAGTGGCAAGCACAGTGCTTCACAACCGAAAGCACTGATTTTGGAGTCTAGACCTGTACTAGTATAGTAGCCACACGCCATGTGGGATATTGAGCACTTGCAATGTGGTTAGTTGGAAGTGAGATGTGCTATAAATCCTCAGTACACACTGGGTTTCGAAGACAGTACAAAAAACAGAATGTAAAATATTTCAATTTTTTGAGGATTACATGTTGAAATGATAACATTTTAGATTAAATAAAATTAAAATTTCATCTTTTACTTTTCAGTGTGGCTATGAAAAATTTTTAAATTATATGTGGCACACATCATATTTCTGTTGACAAAACTAGTTTGGTCTAGACAGTGGTGAACCTACGGCATGCGTGACGCAACGGGCTGTTTGTGTCATTGACAGCTCTAAAAGGTTTGCCATCACTGGTCTGGACTAATGATGGGGGAATTAGTAAGGAGGTGGAATTTGAGCGGGGCCCTGAGAGAGGATGATGACCAGTGATGTGGCACCCTCCATTCCCACGAAGGCATTGAGCTGTTTTGCTCTTTGTTTTGTCCTCAGGCAGTAAGAAATTTCTGAGCAAAGGGTAATGGTGTAGGGGTGTTTTTAGTTGGTTTTTTGTTTTGTTTTGTTTTGAGACGGTCTCATTTTGTAATTCAGGCTGGCCTTGAACTTGGCTGCGATCCCCCTGAAATCCTTCTGCCTCAGCCTCCCAAGTGCTAGGATTACAGGCGTGTGCCACCAATGCCTGGCCGATAGGGGTGTTTTTGAAGATGAATCTGGCAGGAATGTTTAGATTGAGATGAAGGAAGGAAAAACTGGAGGCAGAGAAATGAGATCCTAATGTAAAGGAAATGTGCCTTATATTAAGTAAGGTACTGATGGTAGGACTAGAAAGGGAATGATGTATACACAAGGCTTTCTGAGGGAAAAATAATCTGAAATTGGACAATTGTCCAAGAAAAGGTAAAGGGAAGAATCAAACAGGAATTCAAGCCTTGGTTACTTAGATAATGACCGCTGAATGATATTGTAGAATTATAGAGGACCTTTGAGGCTGAAGAAATTTAGTCCCAAAATGGAACCAGCAGAGTTGAGAGGAGCAGGCAGTCTGCTAAATACTCTTTTTAAATCTCCCTGCTTTCTGTTACTGTTCAGTCGTACACGTCAGCTCATTTTCCTAAAATACAGAATTACCATCTTTCTACTTGTTAATTAACCTTAAAATCTTTCTCTGTTGTCTGTTGAACTAGGGCTAAGGTTTCCAAAGCCATTCATTACGTAGTCCCTTTCTATTCAGTAGTGCCCCCCCCCATGTTTTGCTTATCTCTATTTCAAGTATTTTCTGTCTACCCAGGTCCTACAAAACTTTAATGAAAAATCTTGGTTCCTGCTTCTGTGAATTTCTATTATTGAGAATTTTTAAAAATCTTTCCTAAACTGCATATTCAAGCTTTTCATCATAACCAACTTATCTCTTTATTATTTATGTTATCTTTTATTAAATCATCCCTATTTTATGTGAACCTAAGCTTTCTAAAGTATGATGTTTCTCTGTTTTATTTTTTTTTTTTTAGATTTACAAAGAACTCTTCCTCTGAACTTGTGTTTCATCATATATGCAATTGGGATTTCAGTAAGTAATGAATGTCTGATAAATATTTAGCTGTTTTTTAAATTTATTTATTTATTTATTTAGGTGTGGGTGGGTGTGGGGGTACTGAGGATTGAACCCAGGCCCTTTGTGCTGAGCTACCTTCCCTAGCCCTTTGTTTTTCTTATTTTAAGACAGGGTCTCACTAAGTCACCAAGTTTCCCAAACTAGGCTTGAATTTACAGTCCTCCTTTCTCAGCCTCCTAAAGTGCTGAGATTACAGGAGTACATCACCATGCCCAATTTTAAAAAGTTTTAGCATGAATTCATTTGGTAGTATCTGCAAGATACTTTGTATTTTAACTTCACAATCTAAATGGAAAAAAAGTGGAAGTTAAAGTAGAGTTGAGCAAAAAAAAGAAAAAAGTTTCTTTCAGGCCATTATTATAACTGTGGTACAGGAAGCTTTTTGGCATGGAGAATTTTCTAGTTCCTTCCCAAAATTGTATTTATAAACATTTTTCATGAAATAAAGAATGTTGTCTTTGTAGTTCTTATACCTCAAATTGAAACAGTCTAAGTCACTATATTTCAAATTTAATTTGCCAACAATTATTTATTGAACAGCTACTCTGCAGGGCTTGTGCTAATGTGCCAGATAGATCAAGCCTTATCCTGTACTCGAGAGAGCTCTCCCAAGGAAAGGGAAATACGAGTAGATAACTGTTAATGGTGTATTAAGAGCATTAAGCTTTTTTTTTTTTTTTTGTGGGGACCGGGGGTCGACCTCAGGACCTCGCGCGCCAGCAGGCACCCGTGCCGCTGAGCGATATCACCGGCCCCTTTTTCGTATGTGGGTTCCGGGAGTCGAACTCGGGCCCTCGCGCTTGCCAGGCAGGCACTTATGCCGCTGAGCCATGTCACTGGCCGTTTTTTTTTTTTTTTTGAGACAGGGTCTCGTTTCTGTAGTCCAGGCTGGCATAGAAAGTAGTTCAGGCTGGTCTCAAACTTGGAATCCTCCTGCCTCAGCCTCACAGTGCTGGGGTTACAGGCATGTGTCACCATGCTCAACTCATTCATTAAGTTCATTTAATACCTCATTCATTCACTTAAGAAACATGTATTGACCACCACATGTGTTACACACTCTGGAGGCGATGGAATATCACTGACCAATCATCATGAAGTCCATACTCTAGTGTGGGGGTCAGGCAGGCAAAAGGAGTCAGACAAAGCAAGTAAATAAATAAAAAGCAATTATAGAGAGCTCTAAGTATTTTTCAGGACATAGAATGATCTTGCAAAGCTGGGCTTGGTGGAGCACCCCTGTACTTCTGTACTTTGGGAAGCTGAGGTAGGAGGATCACAAGTTCGAGTCCTGCCTGGCAATTTAGTGAACCCTATCTCAAAATTAAGAAAGAAGTGAAAGGGGCTGGGATGTAGGTCAGTGAGAAGACCCTGTGTTCAATCCTTAGTACCACCAAAAAAAAATAATAATAATGATGTTGCAGAGTGTACCAGGAGTAGAAAAGGACTTCAGGACGGTCAAAGGGTGTGGTAGAATAAATGGGAGGCAGAGAAAATACACAAGCTAGTGAGGCACCTTGGTGACTGAGATAGAGGAAATTAGAGAAATCAAGTGGGCTGTAAGGTTCACTGATAAACCTCCATGTGCCACCTCAGCCAGTGCACATTTGGCTGCTTAGGGCGATAGTGTGAATGGGAAAGAGGTGAGAATGGGGGGACACATTTGTGAGCAAATATGTCGGAAACTTTCTTGAAAGAGAAACATCAAAATACTGCAGTGGTTTTAGGGCCACGGGGTTCTTACAAGTTGGGACATTCTAGAGTGTCTGTATGCTCGGGGAAGTGGAATGTCAGTGATGGAGGGAAAAGCGGGAATGGCTGAAGAAGTCAGGTCCCAGGAGGTAAATAAGGGTGGGGTCAAGAACTTGCAGAGGGATTGGCCTTGGATGGGAACAGGGCTGTTTGTTACACATAACAGGAGACTCAGCAGTGCACATGCAGATTGATTAATTGATGTGCCATCTGGAAAATGAGTTACTGTCTGCTTTGTTTTCTAATTGAAGAATAAAGTGACATTATCAGCTGAAAGTAGGGAGGGGAGAGTGCGGTGATGGCTGAGCAGAGAAATGGTGTGAAATAGTATTCTCAGGTGGAAAGTTAGCCTTTCCTCCCATCAATCCTACTTTTCTTTGTAGGCTATTTGAGAATTTTGGCTGTGAATTTAAAGAACAAGCAGCACAGTTGTATGGGGGGTTTTCCCCTTGTCTGACAGCTGCTGGAATAGACAAAGTAAATGACCAGGGTCAGTTAGGGTTGCAATTTTGCCAGGCGGATACAAAGGACTAGAGAAGTATGTATTTCAGAGCGTTTGCAAAATAATGATGGATCACACAGGGATGGTTGAAGATCTGAGTAGAGATAAGAAGGGGTCATGGAGAGTGAAGAAGTGGTCAGTGGATAAGAGATAGCAGTGAGACCAAAGGATTTTTGCAGTGAGAATACTTGAGTAGGTAAGATGTAGTGAGAGTGAGATGCTTGAGAAATTTCGAAAGTAGCATAGGCGGTGGTAATGATCAGCTAGGGTGAAACTGGTGGTGGGCGGCTGAAGTGAAACAAGGATTACTGTAGTTAAGAAAGTCAAGGCATTGAGAGCTCAATATTGAAGCTCTCAATATTGGGAGAAAGACCAATTCGGGAGCTGAAGTTCTTAGTGAATCAGATCAGATTAATAAACACTAGCACTGAGGAGGAAATTTGGAAGGCTACCAATGAACTAGCTGAGTGGCATAAGCTTTATTAGCACTGGAATATTTAAAAGGCAAAAGAGAACATGTGGCTTGGTAGCTGGACTGAGGAGCTTTTGAGGCCCAAGAAGTGCAAGAGATTTAAAAATAATTTTAAAAGCTCTTGAGAAGGAACAGTATCATTGGGGAACTGCCAAGTGTCTATGAAGACAGGCAGGCGAGTTAGAGGCGAGAGCAAGCATACTGCTAAAAAGGAGACTGAAAAGATTTGGAAGGTGGGAAGGTAGGGGGTTGGGTCCAACTGTGAGAAGTACATATCAGTAATACTGGATAAGAGAGGCGTCTTTGATTTGGGACTGTTACTCAGGTAAACAAGAACAGGAGATGTGGGATTAGCCTCCGGCCAGCGTGTTACAAAAGGAGGGATAGTCAGTAGATGAGCTTGGATAGATGGTGAGACATCATCAGGTAATTCAGTGACCTTCTATCCTACCTGCATAGTTAGCCAGGAAAGGCCTATTTTATTTCATTTCATCCTAAATCCCAGTAGATGTGTTGATGGTATACCTTTTGGAAATACATATATGTAATAGGTATACCTGCATACATTCCATCAAATAATGTTGAGGACTTGGTGTGTCAGGTTTTATTTCAGGGATTGCAAACATAAGATATCACTTCTGTTTTTCACTTGCATTACAGTGCAAGGTTCTTAACATTAAACCCCTTGAAAAGTCCGTGAATTTTTATGTATATATGTACTTTTTGGATTTTTTAGCATTTTGAGAATTGTGGGGGAGAAAGGAGAGTCCATAACTTTTATCAGATTCTGAATGTGATCTGTTAGAGGTTACTGGTCTAAAAAGAGAGAAGGACAGGTGAAGTAGTCATTGTGATGCAATGTAATCAGTGCCATCACAGAGCAAGACAGAGGAGGAACAAGTTCATGGTGAGGAATGAGTTCATTAATTGCATGAACATTTATGTATTGAGGAACTTGGGTGCGGTAGTCTCTAATTTCGGTAAACCTACACGATATTTGCAATCCTTCAACATCCTTTTACATATATATTAATGCTGATGTTTTATATAATGGGATGCACAGGTGATTAAAGGTTAATTGACTTGCTCCGAATCACACAGGAATAGATTCAAATCCGGATGTCTGTGATTCAGAAGTCCACTAAAACACTCTAGGGTGACACTGAGCAACTGTAAATGAGAGTGTAGGACTGTGCTCGGACTTTAAACTTGATAGTGATGACAGTGAACCTTCAATATGTTTGCTTTCCGTGTTTATGGAATTTCTGAGCACTTAATGTGAGGTAATTTTTGTTAATTTGTCTATTATATGTGTAAGACTGTTATATGTGAGCTTTTATGCTTGTTTTTCTTTTGAAAGAACCTTTTAGATTACTGTTACTGGACCAAAAAGATGACATCTATTATCAAATTAACTACCCTGTCTGGGGTCCGGGAAGAGTCTGCTCTCTGCTATCTTCTCCAGGTTGACGAGTTTAGATTTCTACTGGACTGTGGCTGGGATGAGCACTTCTCTATGGATATTATAGATTCCCTGAGGAAGTAAGTTCTGTTTCACATTTCTACACTTTAATAAATTAACTTTTCAAAAAAGATAAGTCAACTCGTCTTTCATATACTTTTTAAATATGATGTAGATGTTATATAGTATTGCTATCTTTTCATTAAGTTTATAGTAAGAATTTTATTTATGCCAAAAAACTGAATAGTGACCATTTTAGCTTGTAAAGTTTTGGTTGATTTATTAGCTTTGTTTATTTGAATTTAGCAAAATCTTAAATTGTCACTTGGCTAATGGATCACTGTAAAAATTTTGCTCTCTCGTTTTAGGAAAGTGCGAGAGTTTGTAAAAATTTAAGAGGAAACACCTTCCATGTGACAGTTCTGTGGTGTATTACATTAGCTTACTTTGTATTTCTTGATGTTTGACATTGTGACTTGATTCTTAGAATAGTAACCATGAAATATGAAAGAATCCTAATCTGTCAAAAAAGATTCAGTTACAAGCCGACCGTAGTGGTGCACGCCTGTAATCCCAGCACTCCAGAGGCTGAGGCAGGAGGATCACTGCTAGTTTAAGGCCAGCCTGGGCTACATAGTGAGTTCAAGGCCAGCCTGAATTACAAAATGAGACCCTGCCTAAAAATAAATAAATAAATAAATAATAAAAAAATAAAGGTTCAGTTATATATGTAGCTAATTAATGAAGGAAAGAGGTCTTAAATATTTTTAAATACTTAGAATTTGAAGCCAAAAAAGAAAAAACCTATTGCCAATGGGAACTTCACTGATCGATGTTTTACTATAATGATTGTGCTATTGGTTAAAAATCCATAGTAAGCATGTGGCTATTTAATTATTTTCTGCTTAACAATTTCTAAAATTCCAAGCTGAGTTCTTGAACTTAAATGACTACTATATAAGGTAGCCATTCATCATCAACTTATTTGTTTTGTTTACTTCTTTCTTTTTAAAATGTGTCTAGACATCATAACATATGTTTAGATAGAACTTATACCGTAATTTTGTCATCTATTTAGAACAGGGTGGTAATAATTGAAATTCATAGGTATGTAATTTTAGTTACTTGTTTTGCTCTTCTACCCCAGTGTAGTCTTCAGTCCAGAATGAGTAATTTTGACCATTCTGCCTTTACCCTTAAAAACAAGAATGGAGCAAGTTGTCATTTTGGTTGTGTTCTCCCAGGCACGTTCACCAGATTGATGCAGTGCTGCTGTCGCACCCCGATCCTCTCCATCTTGGTGCCCTCCCTTATGCTGTGGGAAAGTTGGGTCTGAACTGCGCTATCTATGCAACCATTCCTGTTTATAAAATGGGGCAGATGTTCATGTATGATCTTTATCAGGTAATTTAAACAATTAAGGAGAAATATTATACAACATCGGTGATCGTTTTTAACCTTTCGTTTGTATCATTCTTTTAGTCTCGACACAATACAGAAGATTTTACACTCTTTACATTAGATGATGTGGATGCAGCCTTTGATAAAATACAGCAGCTAAAATTCTCTCAGATTGTGAATTTGAAAGGTAAAACCTGTTTCTGTGATAAATAATTGTAGTAAACATTTTTGTAATAATGAGTTTTGTTTTGTTTTGTTTTGTTTTGTTTTGTTTTGTTTTGTGGTGCTAAGGATTGAACCCAGGGTCTCGCACATGCTAGGCAAGCACTGTACCACTGACCCACATTCTCAGCCTGGACTAGTGGAATTTAACCTTCTGAAAAATACTCAGGAGAATCATAATAAAATTTATATGCACTGTAGTCTGAGAATAAAAAATTAGCCTTTTCTGCCTTGACAAGAAACTCTGAACTTCCATCTGAATTTAGAAGTATTCTAGATTAAATACTAACAAAATTTTGGCAACATGAGCTGTTAGCATTTTGTTACTTAGCTTGGGAAAAACTTATTTTAGTGTTTATTACATAGAATGAATAAAGGCAAAGTTCCAAGGCTCCTCCTTGGAACTTACAGGTAGATTCAAGTGACAAAGTAGCTCAGATGTCTAAGTATAGTAATCGAAGTAAATGAAGTTCTGTGGTAGCAGAGTAGAAAATTACTAAATTCTAATATTGGACATTAGAAGTTTATTAGGTCAAGATATCATATATGAAGTGTATTTATCATCTATAGGAGAAAGACATGAGAGATTTTCTTATAAATGAACTCTAGCATTAAAAATATGGTACAAGAATGGCCTTTTTTTTTTTTTTTTTTTTAATAATGGACTCGAGAATTTAACCAGGCAGTAACAATGGTCTTAGTAGTTTTGCTTGTGTTTGGTATTTCTGTAGGAATAAATTCTTTACCTTAGCGAGATTTGAATTGTTATTCTGTTAGTTTAGATGTTAGAAAAAATGGAAACACTTGCTAATATAATGCAGATGTTAAAACTTGGAGCTGGTGTAACTCAGTAGTAGAGTGCTTGCCTTGCATGTATGAGGCTGTGGGTTCAATGGCCAGCATCTCACACATAAACACACACACACACACAAAAGATAAATTTGTTAGTTAATGCTGTTATTTAATAGTATACTAGCTTTAAAGTTCAATCTCTAGCTTTCTGTTTATGAACACAATTATCTCTGCAAGAATACGTAATAAAATTACAAGTGTGTGCTTCCACTGGAGGAGTGTAGTAGCCAAGGATAGAAGTATGAGACTTGCTTTTCACTGTATGCATTTTCACTTCTGAATTTTATATCATTGCATATATTACCTCTTAACATAGATTTGAAATATAACCTTTTTGTAGGGTTGTGAAAGAAACTTGAATATTGTCATTCTCTTGTTGACATAGGTAAAGGACATGGCTTGTCCATCACACCTCTGCCAGCTGGGCATATGATAGGTGGAACAATATGGAAAATAGTCAAAGATGGAGAAGAAGAAATTGTTTATGCAGTTGACTTCAACCACAAGAGGGAGATGTAGGTATATGAAGACAAAAGCCAAAGGAACTGCAAATAGTATTGTTTAATTCTGTGAAGGCAAAATTAGAAGCATTTTGTTTTTGTTTGTTTTTAACCGAAATCTAGAGCAATTTAAAAGCATCAAGTAGTGAATGTTTTTATTGTTACTTGTAAGGGAAAAAGTTTGGTGTAGGACGTAAAAAAAGTTTTTAAAATTTACATAAGATCCTTCACTATAAAACAGCTGTCTCCCTGGAGGTGTTGCAAAGGAAGTAAATTTTTGTGTGTAAAACTGTTTTATATGCTCTCAATCTACCACTTAATAGAACTTTTGGGGGGATTGTTTTGTTGTTTTGTAAAATCAGTAATTACTATCTAACATATCTATCACATTCCCTTTAAAAGGGAACACAGTAGTTAAATTTTATATGTTTCATTTTGCACTCGTAGCATTACTATAAATTTTTGGGTTTTCAGTCTCATTTAGGCTTTTGTTATATTTGTACAGTAAGTTGGAAGCATGTTTGTATTAGATTACAATAGCCTCAAGATCTTTATATTAAGAAATATTTAAGACTAATAGATTGAATTTAGACTTATAGATTAAGGAAGAAAGATGGGTATTTGAGTAAGTGGTGAATGTAACCATTTTGGGAAAATTTTCTGTTTTTTTACAATATAACAAAATAAATTTCAGATGGATTAGAATTAACTAGAAAAGGAATCAATATTGGTGATGTCTGATTTGGAAGAATTTGTAAGCATAAAGATAATGGACCAATTAAAGGAAATGTCTGACAGATTTGATTACATACAAGATTAAACTGTCTAAAACAATAAACTAAATTACAAAACCAATGAACTAGGGAAAATACTTGCAAGTTGGCCAAAAAACTTACACATATAAATAAGACCAAGCATTAATCAAAAATATATAGTTTCAAAATAGACAAAGTGAAAAAAAATGTGAATAATAATGTTTCTTTATTAAGTGTATTAAAATTTTTAAATGGTAGTAGCCTTTTGGGAAGTATTTTGTGACTTTGTAAGTCTTTGTGTTTGAACCTTTCTGGAAAAGGGTAAATGTTGTGGGAGAGCCATTTACCAACACTTGTATAGTTTAGTAAATACATTTGTAGAAAAATGTCCCAAAGAAATGTTCAGAAATACAATTGAAGCTTTTTTTTAAAATGTTTTTTGAAAGATTATAATGGCAAAAAAGTGACTTAAATATAAATAAAAGGAAAGGTTTAAATACAGTACAAACATGATAGGAAGCTTTTACAATTGCTAAAAACTGGTTTAGGAAAAAAATTTAATGTCATGGGAAAATGTAGGATATAGCCGGGCATGGTGGTGCACACCTGTAATCCCAGCACGCAGGAGGCTGAGGCAGGAGGATCGCCTCGAGTTCAAGGCCAGCCTGGGCTACATAGTGAGACCCTGTCTCAAAAAAGAAAAAACAAAAACACCTAGGATATAGAACTGAGAATATAGGACTATACATGGGATATCCACTTTTTTTTTCTCATTTTGAGGTACTGTAGATTGAATTTAGGGCCTTGTGTCTAGCTGGGTAAGCGCTCTTTAACAGTGAGCTACATCCCCAAACTTGTTATCCTCGTGCCTCAGGCTCCTGAGTAGCTCAGATTACAGATGTGCACCACCATGCCCAGTAGGATGTCCACTTTTTTTTTTTTTTTTTTAATGTGGGTACCGGGGGTTTAACTCAGGACCTCGCGCTTGCCAGCAGGTGCTTGCGCTGCTGAGCGATATCACCGGCCTTTTTCTTTTCCCTTTATGTGGGTTCTGGGAGTTGAACTCAGGACCTCACGCTTGCTGGACAGGCGCTTATGCTGCTGAGCCATCTCACTAGCCCCGGGATGTCCACTTTTTTAAAATTAAAAATATACAGGGCCGGTTATATAGCTCAGAGGCATAAGCGCCTGCCTGGCAAGCATGAGGTCCTGAGTTTGACTCCCGGTACCCACATATAAAAAAATATATATTTATATATATATAAACTTTTACACTTTGTTTTTTGTTGTTATTTTGTTTTGGTTTTGGTTTTTTGAGACAGGATTTTGCTATGTAGTTTAGACTGGCCTTGAACTCATGATGTAGCCCGGGCTGGCTTCAAACTCATGGCAGTTGTCCTGCCTCAGCCTCTCCTCAGTGCTGGGATTACAGGTGTATGCCACCATGCCCAGCCAAAACTTATAATTTGAAGGGTATACTCAAAATATATCAGTTATCTTAGACTGTGGTGGTCCTCTGGAAGGTTTTTATTTTCCTCTTTATACATATTTTTAAAAATTTACCTGACGACTTTTATATCGGTGAGCATATATACATTTATAGTTAGCAGGGGGAAAAAGCCTTATAAAAACAGTTGCTCATTTTTTAATTAAGAGAACTAGCTGTTTATTTGAAGTGATAGAAAACATTGTTCTTCTCAAACTTTAACAGCCACTTAAATGGATGTTCCCTGGAAATGCTGAGCAGACCCTCTCTACTCATAACAGATTCATTTAATGCCACATATGTGCAGCCTAGAAGAAAACAGAGAGATGAACAGCTTCTGAGTATGTATTATCTAGTGTTCTTTTTAAAGAGCTGTGAAATGCATGGTAGCATGAAGTTCTTTTTATTGTGTTGAACGTGGTCATAAGAACTTAGCTAACTCCAGCAGTTTTGAAGAAATATGTGACCTATCAATACTTTAAATAAGAGGTTGTAAAGAATGGCTTCTCCCTGCCATTCAGCACATAGCTAGCTCTCCCAGGCACTCACTGGTATGTCTGTATGTTAAGGCTTCATACATATTAATTAGAAAAACACACTAAAAGAAAATTGGAAAAACAGATAAATGAGGATACACAGAGAGAGTGCTGGTTTTGGTGTTGGGTTTTTTACACTCTAATCTTGATTTTAAAGAGATGTCTCTACACTGTTGCTGCTAATTTCTGTTTTGACTTAAGCTGCTTCACTTCATGTTCTTTTTTATCAGCTATATAAGATTTCAGCAGGGAAAATTGGATTCCACTTTTAAACATGTTAGCAACCACTCTCTTAGTCTCTCTACTCAGAAAGTATAACTTGTATAATGTATGACTAATACTAACTTGAAGTTCTTCAGTTCATGGTTTTGTGTTTGTTTGTGCTAGTTTGCTTTTTGCCAATTATTTCCAAGTAGACTTTCATGTAGGGCAAAGAAATCTATGAAGGTTAAAAATATATATACATATAAAAACTTTTATAATTTGTTTTTTGTTTTTTGTTTGGTTTTGGAAGAAAATGTGATCTACATTTTGTTCTGTGGGTACACATAGAAAATATGTGTTGTATATATTATGTATATATATGTATGTATTTGTGTGTTTGTATGTATATATAGATTTTGGGATTAACAAACATCATTGGGGTGGACAGGTGAATGCAGGATGGCTTGGAAACCCCCATGCTTATTGCTTTAGGCCTGGTCAATTTTCCCAGTGATTTTTTTCTTTTCTTTTCTTTTCTTTTTTTTTTTTTTTAATGTGGGTACCGGGAGTCGACCTCAGGACCTCGCGCTTGCCAGCAAGCTCTTGTGCCACTGAGCGATATCACCGGGCCCTTTTTTTCCTTTATGTGGGTATCAGCAGTCGAACTCAGGACCTCATGCTTGCGGGGCAGGCGCTTATGCCACTGAGCTATCTCACTGGCCCTCTTTTCTTTTCTTTTCTTTTCTTTTTTTTTTTTTTTTTTTTTTTTTTGGGACAGGGTCTTGCTACATAGTTCAGGCTGGCCTCGAGCTTACGGTGTAGCCCAGGCTGGCCTCAAACTCAGAGGGATCCTCTTGCCTCAGTCTCTCAAGTAATGGGATTACGGACATGTGCCACCACACTGGGCTCAAATACCATATTCTATATATATTTGATGTGAAAGAGTTGGAAACTACTGATTTATAATATTTAAATGAAAAAGTTGAGAGTTAATGGCCTTAGTTTTTACCTCTGATGAAGACATACTTAAGGAAATTAGAAGTTGTACTGACCTAAACAAAATTTTTCATTTGTACCAGGCCTAGTGATTGCTTACTTACAAATTGTAGTCTGCATTGTAAAAACAGGGAAACAACATTAACTTTAATTTTGTAGCACAGTATGGTTTTGTTCTATAGGAATTTACATTCTTGTTTTCTAGCAAATGTCCTGGAAACCCTACGAGGTGATGGAAATGTATTAATAGCAGTGGATACTGCAGGCAGAGTTTTGGAACTTGCTCAGCTTCTTGATCAGATTTGGAGAACTAAAGATGCAGGATTGGGTGTTTACTCGTTGGCACTCCTAAATAACGTCAGTTATAATGTGGTGGAGTTTTCTAAGTCCCAGGTTTGTTTTCACGTCATCATTTGTAATAACGAAGTTTGCCAGTGATTGGTCTTATGAAATTAGTATCTTAATTGCCTTTTGGATGTTATTTTTCTGAAGAGGTTGATAATAATAGCTAACATTAACTATTTACTGTCCTGTATGCTTTACATAGTTATTTAATCTATATATATCCTATGAGATAGTTTCTATTTTTGTCTCCATTTCACAGATTGAGCAAATTGCTTCTCTTCTAATTCTCGATATCCCATTCTATAAAACGAGGACAAAAATAGAACCTACCTGACAGGATATAAATGTTAGAATTCATTATTCTTTCTTTTGTATAAACTTCTTCCCTTGAAATAGCAATCTCTAGGGTAAGATATTTATTTAGAACATACACACTGCTTTCTCAAAAAAGATTTAAGGTGACTTATAATCAAATAATAATTATAATCACTGAAAAATTGGATTTTTAGGATGAGAACTGGAGTGGGAGAACTTAATGGGGAAAGAGAATCAGAAAATTGCTGCTTGTCAGAAGAGTACAGATTTCAGCAAGTAGTGGGAAAAAAGACGAGATCGAACTTGAATTCCTTGACTATTGTAGGATACAGTGAAGTTATAGTATTTTCTAATCACTGTTATCTTTCCCCTCTTTATTAGGTAGAATGGATGAGTGATAAATTGATGAGATGTTTTGAAGACAAAAGGAATAACCCATTTCAGTTTCGCCATCTTTCTTTATGCCATGGTCTTTCTGACTTGGCTCGAGTACCTAGCCCCAAAGTTGTCCTTGCCAGCCAGCCTGACCTGGAATGTGGATTTTCAAGAGATCTCTTTATTCAGTGGTGTCAGGACCCTAAAAACTCAATCATTCTAACTTACAGAACTACTCCTGGGACTTTAGCACGTTTTCTAATTGATAATCCTTCTGAAAAAATTACAGAAATAGAGGTAAGCACTTGTATGCAAACTTTATCTTAGAACTGTCTTGGTAGTATGTTATTTAAAAATGAGTGTTTAAAAATAAAACTTAAAGTTGCCATATTATTTTTCAGAATAACAGTAGAGAGCATTTAAAGCAAAAACTTCAGAGCCTCTTACCTGGATTCTTATTCCAGAACTCTATCACTGTGCTCTGTGGAACCACACCCAGAAGTCCATCCATGTCCTCTGCTCTCAGTCTGTGAAAAGTTCTATTCACCCTTTTCCTTAATTGAAATCTGGCTGCTCCCTAATCATGTTTCTTTGTCTTCTCAGACCTTTTTTTTTTTTTAATGTTTCTTTTACTTTGGGTGGGATTGGTAGCTGTCCTTGTTCTGTATTGCAGCTCTCAAGCCATTTCTCTTCCCTTTGCAGTTCATGCCATCAGATCTGATGATGTGCTTCTTGTTTCTGACATTTATTAGTCTCTTGGTCATTCTCATTCATCAGTGACTTTAGTTCCTAGTTCACAACCTTCCTGTCCACTCATACTCAGGACTCTTTTCTTGCAGACTTTAGCATCCATATGTATGCCCTGTCCAATTCCTTGGTCTTCTCAGTTCCTTGACACCTTATTCCTAGGGCTCTTCTCCTTCACCCTGCCTCAGCCATCCATTCCCACTGTCATGCTGTCTCCATCCAGATCTCCACTTTAGGACTCCCACTCTGATCTTGCAGCTGACTTTTTCTATTATTTCTGTACCAACAGTGCTTCATTACCATTGGGACTTTCAGTTCATGAACCTCACCTTTATTCATTGTCCTTGTCGCTTAGAGTCGTTAGTTCTTGATTGATTGTTTTTTAAACACCTGTAACTCTCTTCCCCTTCAGTTCATTTTACTCACCCGGCAAAACTTTGATCCTAGTGAAACCATTTGCCCAACCTGTGCCCAATCTGTGCTTTATGTCATTGGAGTTAAACACAGCCCTGTGGGTAGGTTCCCCTTCACTTTCAAGGCCTCACATTTCAAAAGGGCGCTCAACATTTATAGGATTTCTCATTCTCCAGTAATGCAGTGTTATGTCTTCTTACTCAAACATCCTGCAACTCATTCGCAGCCTTGTCCATAGCACATGACTTGTCACAAATTTAGTAGAGAGTAGAAGCAGACAGGGATTCCTTTAGATAACTGTTACAAAATATACTAACCTGTTTCTGCTTCTCTTTCCTCATCTCCTCCCTTATCTCCTTGATGGGAGCAAGACAATTCACTAAATGATCAAGATGCTAAAAAATTGTATTGCTTAATAACCGGTAGATGTGGTAGGTATATCAGATTTACCAATTTTCCAGAATTGCTATTACTGACTCTGAAGTTCATAGCAGTTGATACTGGATGGGACAGTTAGTAACTGCCAAGGTTGGACAGTGTTTTAGATGATTGCTTTTCATTTTGTCTTCATGGCAACCGTTTAATGAAATGTTTAGTTTGTTGAAAGCTAAGTGGTATCTTTGTCTTATGTAACTCTAGTTAAGAAAAACATGGGTTGGGTGTGGTAACACACACCTGTAATGCTAGCACTCAGGAGGTTGGGCCAGGAGGATTATGAGTTAGAGGCTAGGCTAGGCACCTTAGCAATTTAGCAAGACCCTGTCTCAAAAAAATTGTGTTCCCTTCAGCAGCACATATACTAAAATTGGAAAAAATTAAAAAGGCTGGAAATACAGCTTAGCAGTGGAGCAATTGCCTATCATATGAAAGGCCCTGGGTTTAATCCACAGTACAAAAAAAGAGCATGGTATTAGTAACTAAAATCTTTTATATATTCACTATAAATACAGGATTGTTGGGCAAGGATACAGAGTAAGCACATCAGAGTAAAATACTGTCTTGGGTTATTTATTTTTTTTTTTTTTTTTTTTTTTTTTTGTGGGTACCGGGGGTCGACCTCAGGACCTCGCGCGCCAGCAGGCGCCCGTGCCACTGAGCGATATCACCGGCCCCTTTTTCTTATGTGGGTTCGGGGGAGTCGAACTCGGGCCCTCGCGCTTGCCGGGCAGGCGCTTACGCCGCTGAGCCATCTCACCGGCCCTGTCTTGGGTTATTTAATAGCTTAGAAATACCAAATTAAAAGAACTCAGAAGTACTTGGAACAGTTTCATAAGACATGAAATACTGAATTTGAAATTTTAATTACTAGAAATTCAATTAAGGCTGATAAGCCATTTGAGGAGTTAATAAAAAAATTAGAAGTTTGAAGAAATAGGCAATGATATACAGAAGTGTATCAGAAGCAACTGGAACATGAAATGTCAGATTTGTATTTTTTACAAAGTATGCTTAGCGCTTAGGAATGTTTCCCTGCTCACCCTTTTAGAGCTATTTCTCTGCAGTTATCCTTCCTTTCCTCATCATCTATTGTGCTTTCCCTTCACTTGATCACATCCCAAACAATTTTTATTCTACCCTCTCCCCTCCAAACCCGCTTTAAAATTTTTTATTTATTTACTTACTTATTTATTTATTTATTTATTTATTTATTTATTTATTTATTGAGACAGGGTCTCATTATGTAGTTCAGGCTGGCCTTAAACTCACTGTGTAGCCCAGGCTGGCCTTAAACTTGCTGCAATCCTCCTGCCTCAGCCTCCCAAGTGCTGGGATTACAAGCATGCACCATTATGCCCAGTCCAAGCTTCTATTTTTTGTCTTTCTTATGGGAATAGCAGCCCTTTCCACATATTTACTCAAGCCAAAAATTTAGAAAATTAAAAATATTCATTGAAGTAAACTACGTATTAAAAAGTATGTACCATAAGTATAGCCTGTGATGCATTTACACACAGTGAACACACCTGTCTAGCCTACATCCAGTCAAGAAATAGGGTATTATCAGCTCCCCACACACTCCCTTCCTGACCCTCTCTGTCCCTTCCAAGATTACCACTGCACAGATCCTGCACAGATCATTAACTCGCAGATTATTATCACTTTATTTGTGGTGGTACTGGGGACTGAACCTAGGGCTTCACACATGCTAGGTAAGCACTGAGTTGCATTCCCAGCCTTTACAACTTCTTTTTTAACTCTTTTCTATCTATACCCAATCTATCAGCAAGAGCACTCTCCTTCAAAACTCTACTACACACAGTGAAACTAGGAGATAAGCATTGATAGTATACTATCATTTCATTCACTGACCCACTTAGCTTTATCCTTCACCTTTTTTGTCTGGGTTCCCATCCAGGATTACATGTTGGATTAAATTGGCATGACTGTTGACATTTTTGAGGCATATGAGTTGTTTTTCCCCGCCATGATATATAAATATCCTTTTTTTTTCTTTTTCTTTTTTGGTTTTTTTGAAACAGGGTCTCACTGTATAGTCCAAGGTGGCCTTGAACTTGTGGTGATCCTGCCTCAGCCTCCTGAGTGCTGGGATTATTGCAGGTGTGCACTGTCACACCTGGGTCCATATTTTTTGTTTGTTTGTTTGTTTTGAGACAAGGTTTCACTATGTAGTTCAGGCTGGCCTTGAACTCACTTTGTACCCCAGGCTGGCCTTGAACTCGCAGTGATCCTCCTGCCTCAGCCTCCCGTGTGCTGGAATTACAGGCATGCACCACCATGCACTGCCCATGGTATTTTTTTATGTGGGTACCAGGAGTCAAACTCAGGACCTTGCACTTGCCAGCAGGCGCTTGTGCCACTGAGTGATATCACCAGCCCTTTTTTCCCTTTATGTGGGTGCCGGGAGTCGAACTCAGGACCTCGCACTTGCCAGGCAGGCACTTACACCGCTGAGCTATCTCACTGGCCCCTCCACGGTATATTTTTAAAGGCTAAATTATCCACATATTCTAAAGCTTGTTCTTTTTACTTGAGTCTTTCTTGAAGAGTGAATGTATATAAAGATCCTCCTTAGGTAGTAATTGGTATATTATGGACAAATGTTTTGAATAAATAAAATTCTTTTTAGTAACTTTGCAGTAGTACATTGTATATGTACACTCTGGTTCTTTAATCCAGTGGACCTTAAGGAATTCCTCAGACCTTTTCAGGGAGTCCCTAAGACCAAAACTCTTTTTCATAATAATATTAAGATATCACTTGCTTATTCACTGTGCTATATTTATGCTGATGGGTAAAATCAATGATGTAAGAAATGCTGGTGTCTTAGCATAAATCAAGGCAGTGTTACTATGCTGCACTAGAAATCACTGCATTTTTTTTTTTTTACCACTATGCACTTTTAGTTAAAAAATGCCAGTTTAGTTTAAGAATATCCTTGACAAAGCAGTAAAACTCATCACTATTACTCCATCTGTTTAGTAATTTTAAAAATAATTTTACTGATAAGATGAGAAATGTGCATAAAGCATTTGTATCGCATGCTAAATTACCATGGTTATTTCCTATAAAAAAGACTTGCGTGATTGAGTTGTGAGTTAAACTAGCTGCTTGGTTTTTGAAACACCGTTTTTCCTTAAAATAATATGATTATTCACTTTTGGGTGTTTGAATGATATTTTGTTAAAAATTAATAAATTGAACCTGTTGTTAAAGGAAAGTGATAACATTTGTTGCCTAAATCTGATAAAATTTTAACTTCTAAGTGAAAATTAAAACTTTTTGAGATTTGAGGAATTTTGGAAATTTTGGAACTGTGACATAAATAGCTAACAAGATTTCTGATGAGATTGACGATGATATTTGTGAATGTAATTTTTAAAAATCTTATTTGCGAGATCTGTGTAATTTGGTGAATGGGTATTTCTGAATAACTATTGCATGCTGTTATAAAATATTGCGTAAATAAAAGATCCATTCAAAGCATAAGATACATCAATAAATCTTAATTTAACAGAACACAAAAAATTTATTAGGGTATGATTTCAGTCCACATTATATCTAACCTTTAAGAAATTACCACTTTTCTCCTGACATGGTGTCACAAGCCTGTAATCTCAGCATTGTGGGAAGTTCAAGCCTACCCTGAGCAATTTAGCAATTTGGTGAAAACTTGTATCAAAATTAAAAAGGAATTGGGAACGTAGCTTAGTGGGAAGGCCCTGGGTTCAGTCCCTAGAACTGTGCACACGCACACACATACACGCACAGGAATTGCTGCTTTTTGAGTTTTAATGTATTAAAGAGAAATATCTGTAAACAAGCTAGTTCCCCTTAGAATATCATACCTAGATGAGGCTGCATTTTCTTCATACACTTTAACCAGAACAACATCTTGTCAGGGATTATGTGCAGATGCAGAATTCATGCAGAATCCAGCTGTCTTCTGTTGAGCTGGAGAGTAGAGTTGTAGAAAAATGTGAAATAAGGCCATACTTCTCACTTTTTGTTTTCCCTTGGAAAATAAAATTATTTTTGTGAAAATATGTTAATATCTAATGGTCTTATTATTCTGATAAAAAGATAAGTATTTTTTAAATTTCTGTTGTAACTTGTTACAGTAAATATTGGTAAATATGGGCCAGTGATATAGCTTAGCGGCATAAGCACCTGCCTGGCAAGCGCGAGGTCCTGAGTTCAACTCCTGGTACCCGCATATTAAATAAATAAATAAATAAATATTGGTAAATATAACCTACAAAAAAAAGCTCTGGGATTCTCTAATTTTTAAGGATCTAAGGTAGTCTGCAGATAAAAGTATGAGAATTACTGATTTAATCATTTCATATTGATAGATTCTAAAGTTTTGTCCAATTTTTCACTATTACAAATATTACTGCAGTGTACTTTTTTTGCACATTTGTATGATTGTTTCAGTAGAATGAATTCCTAGAAATACAAAAACCGTCAAATGACATTTTCACTTTTAGATATTAGCAAATTGCCTTTAATGTAGCTGTACTAAATTTTGCAGATAGTAGGTGAAGATTCCTTTTCTTCATTGTAATTAGCGTTGCCAATCTTGTCAATTAAAAATTTGTTTTTTTTTATATTTTGCATGTTTTCAAGGACTATAATTAGACATCTTTCTATGGCTACTAGTTATCCATCTTTCTTATTTTGTAAATTCTTTATCTGTTTGGTCTTTTTTGATATGTCTTGTTTCTTTTAATTTTACGAGATTTTAAATGTCAAATATTTATTTTTTAATGTTGCCATATTTATTCATCTTTTTCGTTATGGTTTTGGCTTCTGAGTTTTGTTTTATGTGGGTTTTATGTGGCCTTATCTACTCCAAGTTATAAAAATACTTGTCTGTATCTTCTTCTGGTTGACTGGTACTTTTAACCAGTTTTATTTAAACCCATCTTAGACGTGTGAGAGCTCAGTTTTAGTTCTAATCTAAGTAGGATCTGTAGTTGCAGGTAGTGAAAACTTGATTAATTTTAGAGGGAAATTTAAAGATGATGAATTAATTATATGACATATCACTGCCTTAACCCCTAATACTGACATTTTCTTTTGTCTACTGTTTTTCTTTAGTTGAGGAAACGTGTGAAGCTTGAAGGGAAAGAACTTGAGGAATACTTGGAAAAAGAGAAACTAAAGAAAGAAGCTGCTAAAAAACTTGAGCAGTCAAAAGAGTGAGTTATTTTCATATAGATTTTAAGTTTACATATGTAATTGGAAAAGATTTTTTTTTTTTTTTTTTTTTCAGGACTGGGGATTGAACCCAGGGCCTTCATAATGAGTTCCATCTCCAGCCCTTTTTTTCATCTTTTTGAGACAGCATCTCACTAAGTCAGTAACTTGCCTAGGCTGGGCTCAAACTTGTGATCCTCCTACTTTAGCCTCCCAGAAGTGCTAGGATTACAGGCATGCACCACCCTGCTCAGCTCGAAAGAACGTATTTTTAAGACTTAAATGTTCAGTTGGAATTACTTAAATTTTCTTAGAGTTTCATTACTTTTGTTACATCTTTCAAATGGCTAAACTACTAATTCCTTTCAGTGCTGATATTAATCTGCACTTACCAATTGGTAGTTAATACTGTGTTTTATAAAATATCGATCTAATATTGAATATTGTTATTCAATGTTACTAACTGAATTCAGTGTTACTTACTGAATATTAATTCAGTAATAATTTTATAAATATTAATTTAAAATCTCTTTGGACATTATGACTGGATTTATTCCACAATCCTCCCAGGGCAGACATAGACTCCAGTGATGAGAGCGATGTTGAGGAAGATGTTGATCAGCCGTCGGCTCATAAGACAAAGCATGACCTGATGATGAAAGGTGAAGGTAGTCGTAAAGGAAGTTTCTTCAAACAGGCAAAAAAGTCTTATCCTATGTTTCCTGCCCCAGAAGAAAGAATTAAATGGGATGAGTATGGAGAGATTATCAAGTATGTGAGCAAAACAGACTTTTCTTTCTTACAGATTGTAGGTATCAGTTGTGTTATTTCAGCTCAGTAAATTTGGTCTTTTTGATCAGCATGTACTTTGTTAGATTCTGAATATCTTGTCTTGAAAGATGTAGAAGACTTGTAGTTTGAAACAAAAGTGGGAATGTTGAGGAACACCTAGAAAATTGATATTAAAGGAAATTAACATTTAGTTGTGTGAATGGTTTAAAAAGATGAACAAGACTCTTTCCCCATGTAAGAACAGAGGTAAGAGACATGTCTTGGAGAAAGGCATAGGATAAAAGGAAATATTGGTGATGATTGTATTTAGTTTAGGAAATAGGTTATGATCCAAACATTATACATGTTTTAGTTGTAAGAAGAATATGAGGTAGCATGAGTAGAACCATAGAATATCTGTGAAATCTATACCCACTATCAGAAAACAGCTGAAATCACATGTGCTAAATTGCAAATTTGAAAACACCTTTCAGGGTCCTCATTACTTTCCTGGTAAATGTCAGATGCCTCAGCATAGTATGTGATATCTTTCATGATGTGGTTTCTTTTCTATTGTTTTCTCTGTGTTTGTTTATTTCTTTTTGTTTTATGGTTTGTTTTGAGATGGGGTCTTGTGTTGCCCAGACTGCTCTGGAACTCGTAGACTCAAATGATTCTCCTGCCTCAGCCTCTCAAGTAGCTGGGATTGCACACACATGCCACTGTCTCTGGCTTAGTTTCTCCATATTTCTTGCACTTTTCTTTGTACTTCCATAATGCTGTTTGAGCACGTAAGTGGACTTAGGTCATTCCTGGGTTTAACTAGAAAATTCTATCGTCTACTTGGCTCTCTAAAACAATAGAGAGGAAACATAACAACTTAACACTGGTGGTTGGCTTTGTTTCTGTTTTTCATGTACTTTCTTTGTCACTTCCATAATGCTGTCTTTAGCATGTAGTGTGAGTAGGTCATTCTTGGGATTAATGAGGAAAATTCCCTTGTTTCCCTGGCCCTCTGAAACAATAGAAAACAACACAACTTGCCACTGATGAATTTGCTTGCAGTTCCACTTGACCATTGGCCAGTCTGTTTAACACATGAACAGTGCTTTTTAGCTTTAGTTTCTTTATGTGAAAATGGGGATAAGAATTACATGAGGTTTTTCTTTTTCTTTTTTTGGGGGGTGGGGGTGGGGGGGTGGTACTAGTTTTCAAACCCAGGACCTTGTGCATGCTAGGCAGGTGCTGTACCATGAACTACACCCCCCGCTCTGAAGGTTGTGTTCTTAAGGCACTTAGCATAGAACCTGACATGTAGTAAATGGCCCTGAAGTGGTTGCTACTACTTTTGTTATTCTGTAAACTACACTTAGAGATATTGGACTGCAGAGGGTAAAAATCTGCTGCAGCAATGTGGGTGTTGGAGAATAAATGCCTGGATTCTCACTCAGAGTAGAGTAGATTTGGGAGTGAGGTGCAGACAGTTACAGGAGGTTAGAGACAGAATTTTTAAAACAAATTTTTGATTTTACTTTTTTTTTTTTTTTTTTTTTTTTTTTTGGTGGGTACCGGGGGTTGAACTTAGGACCTTGCGCACCAGCAGGCACCCATGCCGCTGAGCAATATCACCCGCCCTTTTTTCCTATGTGGGTACCGGGAGTCGAACTCAGGACCTCGCGCTTGCCAGGCAGGCGCTTATGCCGCTGAGCTATCTCACTGGCCCCTGATTTTACTTTTAATTAGAACTATGATATTGGAAGTAAAAATTGGAAGACATGTGTTAGTAGTACACTGAAATAAAGATGAAGGCTTATGAAGAAACTAAGAATTTTGCATCTGTGTTCTCAAAAATGTGCAAATGGAGAATCATCTGGTTTCTTTGGACAAAAAGGATAACAGGGCTAAAGGACATCTGAGCACTTCTTAGGTGTATTGTTCTTGGGATTTGGCAAAGGAAACCATAGAAATTGACAAAAAATAATTATTTGAAAAGAATGTAGTGCCAGATTGCAGAATACTTCTTATAGCCACTGAGCTCTTCTAATGACCTTTCACCAGTCTTTCACTAGGGCCCTTTTGCTTGTCTACACAATGTGCATAAAGAGCACTCTTCAGTGGGCATGGGAAACACATATAATCATCTGATAGTTGATAACATGAAATTTATTGGCTTGGGATCAAATGTATATTTCAGTCTTGAAATTTGTGAGCAGTCTAGAAATGTATGCCATCTACTAGTTATACATCTTATATAATATTAGCTTACTTCTTACTACTTCTAATTAGAGACTTATTATTTAGACCAGAGGATTTCTTAGTGCCAGAACTTCAAGCTACCGAAGAAGAAAAAAGCAAATTAGAATCTGGTTTGACAAATGGAGATGAGCCCATGGATCAGGATTTATCCGATGTTCCAACTAAGTGTATTTCCACAACAGAATCTATTGAAATAAAGTAAGTGCTTTTGCTTTTGTTGCCTTTGGAAAATAGATTATAAGATAAAATTTTACATTATTTCAAAGTGCAATTTCTCAATATCCTCTGGTAAGTTTATGCTTTTAAAATTAATTTCTTTTTCCATGAAAAGATGTGTGAAGTATAGTGGTATTTTCTCTTCATTAATGATATTTGAATGTCCAAGTAATTGAGTTAGTAGTGAGAGAGGGAGGGAGATGGACATTAAATTTTTCTGGCCTTCTCATTAAGTCTTGTAGCAGGTAAAAGAGAATAGTACAGCTTACAAGTTTTAATTTTTTCTGACTAACTGCTTGTTTCATAAAGTATGCTCCTTGATTTAAACATCACTAATGCCCTAATGTCTAGAAAACTTAACTGAAGTTTTAATATCTTCATAACTTCTTAATAACCACCCTTTTTTTCCTTTCTACTTAGAAACCTCCCCCCCTTTCTACTTAGTATAATTTTGAAATTTTTCGAGTCATCAGAGAGCAAATTGGTTTATTTTCCCAGTGATACATTTTATATATTCTCAAGTATAACTAAGGTACAGATAATTCATGTTGACAGTGTAACACATGTTTTTCTCAAGTCCTCATTTTGTATATTGTATACATTTCTTTCCTGATGATAAAAGCCATTTTTTAAAAAAGCTTAGCTTTAGAATTATCAGAAAAATAAGCTTAAATGATCATGTCTAATTGCAGAGCCAGGGTTACTTACATAGACTATGAAGGACGCTCTGATGGAGATTCCATTAAAAAAATCATTAATCAGATGAAACCACGCCAGTTGATAATTGTCCACGGCCCACCAGAGGCCAGTCAAGATCTGGCAGAGTGCTGCCGTGCATTTGGCGGGAAAGACATTAAAGTGTACATGCCGAAACTGCATGAAACGGTTGATGCCACCAGTGAAACACACATCTACCAGGTAAGTAAACTGCCATTTTAGCCATAAGGAATTAAGCACTTTGTGTTGCAGATCAGGAGACGTTAGGAATGCAGGGGTGAGTGAGATGGACACGGTTCCCTGCCCTGGCAAAGCTGAGAGTCCATGGGGTTTGTAATCAGCAAAGAGCATTTCCCTCCTGGTTATACTTCTTTTTGCTTTGTTTTGTTTTGTTTCATTTCCTTTGGTTTGGTTTGGTTTTTTTGAGACAGGGTCTTGCTATGTAGTTCAGGCTGGCCTTGAACTCACTATGTAGCTCTGGCTGGCTTTGAACTCATGGCCATCCTCCTGCCTCAGCCTCTCGAGTGCTGGGATTACAGGTATGCAGCACCAAGCCTGGTTATTACCTCTGACAGAAGAAGTGTAGGATGCCATGAAAGTATAAAGACAGAACCCAGAGCCAAATTTGGAGGTTTAGAAAAGGTTTCCTGAACAAAGTGATGACTAGGCTGAATCCCGATGGATGTTTAGATGAATTGTGAGGACAGCTAAAATAGGAAAGAGAAGGGCAAAGAATGTTCAAGGCAGAGGGAACAATATTTGTAAAAGGGACTAATGAATGTTCAAGAATTCAGAGTTTAAAAAAGAAATTCACAGATGTCAAGGTTCTTCTACTAATTGGAACAAATGGGAGACAGGTACAGAAAACAGGACTAGTATTAGAGAGATGAACTCTTATCTGGTTGTGGGAGATGGTGACAGTTGAAGGTAGGAGTGATGTCTATATCTGGAAGAAAGGGATTAGAATTTACCAGGCAGAGAAATTATTCTGGGTAGAGCAAGAGGAAGCAACATTCCAAGACACGAGGTGTGAAACGGCGTGGAATACTCAGTACTCTGGAGTACACCAAGTACCAGAGGCTGCAATCGATGCGTGGCCAGCCTGGCTGCATCGGAAGCTCTGCCCTTACTCTCACTAGTAGTGCAAACACTGGAGATGCCACCTTGGCATTCATACTGGAAAAGAACAATGCCATGTGATTCCAGTGTGCATCCAAGGTTGAGAGCCTCTGCTTTGGGAAGTAGACAAGGACCCTGATGATCTTCTTATAGGCTGTGATAGGATCAGGTGAGTGGAAAATTTTCAGATTTGAATCATAGCATCAGAGTTAGGAAATGACAGTGAGAGGCCACATATAATTTGTAAATTTATACTCTGTGGGTTTTATCTCTCCTCCTCCCTTTTGCACATCCAGGTGAGATTAAAAGACTCACTTGTCAGCTCCCTTCAGTTTTGTAAGGCAAAAGATGCTGAATTAGCATGGATAGATGGTGTCTTAGACATGAGAGTTTCCAAAGTGGACACGGGAGTTATTTTAGAAGAAGGAGAGCTCAAGGATGATGGAGAAGACTCGGAAATGCAAGTGGATGCTCCTTCAGATTCCAGCGTAATAGCACAACAGAAGGCCATGAAAAGTCTGTTTGGAGATGATGAGAAAGAAACAGGTGAAGAAAGTGAGATCATCCCTACTTTGGAGCCCTTGCCACCTCACGAGGTAAGAAAGCCTGTGCCTTTTCAGTCTCTTCCTTAATTTGTCTTCCTTCTAGTTTTCTTTTTATGTTTGTAACCATTTAAAATATGTTTTATGTAGGCTGATTTTGGAGTTCTTAAAAAAGATTACTCAAGCTGGGCACGGTGCCCACACCTGTAGTCCCACCACTTGGGAGGCTGAGGCAGAAGGATTATGAGTTTGAGGCCAGCCTGGGCAACATGTCTAGCTCAAAACCAGCCTGGACTATAGAGCAAGACTCTGTGTCAACTACTCCCTCTCAAAAAAAAAGATTACTCAAGATGCATTCCTGTGTTTCTGTGTGTATCCAATCTCTGTGGCTAGAAAATAACAATTTAAAGGAAACCCTTAACAAATCTTTGAAGGTATAGAATGGTTCATGGTTTGGTTTTTCAGCATGGATTTGTTTTGTTTTGGTTTGGTTTTTGGTTTTTTTAAGACAAGGTCTCACTGTATAGTTCAGGCTGCCCTTCAACTCATTATGTAGCCCAGGCTGGCCTCAAACTCTCAGAGATTCTCTTGCCTCAGTCTCCCAAGAGCTGGAATTATAGGCATGTGCCACCATGTCCAGCTTTCAGCATGGATTTTTAAATATTAAATTTGATTGTGAGGATCATCTGCCCGTTTCCAATCATATTTAGTTTTCTGAGAATGTCATACTCTTACATTCCATTTTGTATGTTGCCAGTTAAGTTTAAATCACTTTTGGATTGGATACAGTTAGAATCTTTGATTAAGTATAGCCATAATTGTAGCCTAGTATTTATTTATATTTTCTCAAGATGGAACAATTTAATTAGCAAAGATTTCAGGTAATGAAACTTAGAGCAATGTTAGAACTGTACGAGCCCTACTTGATTAAGTATAGTCTGGCACAGCTGTGCATCTGAGACTCTCAGTGGATCCCCTTCTAGTACTGCTCTTGAATGGCAGGAGGAATGAGAGAGAATCTTTTGTCTCTGTGTGAAAGGTAGCGCTCTTCAGAGTGATGGCAGAGTTGCAGCATTAGGCAAGGACCACTTGTCTTTCTGATTCTAAACCCGTGGCAACCATTGCATTCACTCTGAGGGAGGAGGGGAAGTGGAATGAGATTAGGGGAGAATTATCCCCTGAACTAAGCAAAGGACTGGGATTCAGAAAATGAGTTTTTGGTTCAGTTCTGCCTTTTGGCACTCTAGTTGACCCTCTCTAGCAAGGGGGTGAGTGAAGAGCATGTTAGCACACGTCTGTTGGGAGGCATGGCTAAGAAAATTGTGAAACATCAGAAAATTGTGCCGGGCTTTGTAATGTTATGTAATGAGGTAAAATGCAGAATAACAAACGTGGAACGTGACTTACAGTCTTGAAATGATCTGTCAAGGGACTTCGGGGAGTAATAACATCTCAGCGATCATGCGGTGCTTCAATTTATTCAATAGAACTTTGTGTATGGTGTTTTATTTGAAGTTATTCTTTCCTCTTTGACTTTACCCAAGGTTCCTGGACATCAGTCAGTTTTTATGAATGAACCAAGACTATCAGACTTCAAACAAGTTCTTTTACGGGAGGGCATTCAAGCTGAATTTGTAGGAGGTGTACTTGTCTGCAACAATCAAGTAGCAGTCCGTAGAGTGAGTTTGTTTTTAATAAGGACTGAATTGAACACATCCTTCAGATGTTTTGTCAGTTTGAATTCTTTCTTGATTGGTAATTTCACAAAATTGAAAACCAGTAATTTATATTTATAATGATGACCTTCAAGGATTATATGTGACTCTCAAGAAATGATACATAATTTTATGGTAAATTTTTGTTGCTTGAATCCTCTGACATTTATGTGTCTATGTAAAATTTGTTACTTGAATATTCGTATTTGATAAATCAGAGCATTCTATTCCTACTAATTGTAATCTATTTAATATATTTTGCTTATTATGTCTGTATATTAATGAATAGCAAATGTACTAAACAACTTTTTTTCTTAAACTTGGTTTCTAGACGGAAACTGGACGCATTGGATTAGAAGGCTGTCTTTGTCAAGATTTTTATAGGATAAGAGACCTTTTGTATGAACAGTATGCCATCGTGTAAAGGACATGATGTCAAGAAGTATCTGCTCGACCTTTCTAAGAAAAAAGGGTTCTTTATCTTATTCTAAGCTTTTTCTCCTTTGTTTTATAACGTATAAAAAGAATCTGCCAGAAAAACTGCACATGTATTAAATTTTTAAAAATGTAAATAGAAGGCTGGGAAGGTAGCTCAGTGGTAGAATGCTTGCCTAGCATGCACAAGGCCCGAGGCTTTAATCCCAGCATCAGAAAAAAGAAAGGGGGGTCCAGTGAGATGGCTCAGCAGTGTAAACGCCTGCCTGGCAAGCGCGAGGTCCTCAGCTCGACTCCCGGTACCCATATACAAAAAAAGGACCGGTGATATCACTCAGCGGCACGGGCGCCTGCTGGCGCGCGAGGTCCTGAAGTCGACCCCTGGTACCCACAAAAAAAAAAAAGAAAGAAAGAAAGAAAGGTAGAAAGAAAGAAAATTGAAACTGTAAATAGAACCCGTTTTGCTAGTGCTCAGAATGAGCACCCTGCCTTTTGACTTTCGGAGTAATAGAGGTTCTAACACATATACAGGCTGAGAATTAAAGATGATCAGTTTCCTTTACAGACCCTCACCTTAGAAGGGCTTTTTACTTGAATAATATAATGCAACTTAGCAAACAGGCTCATGGCCTTAGAGAACACTTTTGCATGTCCTCTTGCAAACAGCTTGTATTTTCTGGAATGAAAAGAGAATTATTTGCAAAAATGTGCTACAACAAAACTAAACTGATTAGTTTTTTGAAGATTAGGTATTTTTTAAAAAATGTATGTGCTATGATTCTTCTTTTGAATTCTAGTATGTATTTTCACATGGTATGTATCTGTTCCAAGCCTGTAGTTCCCAGTGATTCACTCTAGTGAGAGGTAGTATGCATTTTGTCCAGCAATCAGTTTTTATTTCTCCCATTTCTTGTTCTCAAAATTTTTTTCTGTTCAATTTCAATTACTACACCATCATTTGAATATATGTCATCCAAAAGAACTGCTTCGTGTGTTAGTTAAGTGTTCTACATACATATTAGATACAACTATCAGCTGGGTTACTGTACTTGAAACTGTTCAGTGCTGTATTTTTAAGAAAAATGTTGAGCTTCACATATTTTTTATGAAGTAGCAGTATAATTTAATTAAAATATGTAAATGTTTTCCTCTCTTAGGCTTGCTCTCTTCTGAGGTTAGTGCAGCAGTGGTTGGATTTTATATACATTACTACAGAAGTAGCACTGAAATTGGCTGGGCACCGTATCACATGCTTATGATCTCAGCTACTCAGGAAGCTGAGGCAGGAATGTTACAAGTGCAAGACCAGCTTGGGTAACTGAGCAAGACATTCCCGAAATAAAGACGACCGGGAATGTAGCTCAGGGTAGAGCATTTGTCTAGCATGTGTGAGGCCCTGGGTTCAATCCCCAGTACCACTAAGAAACAAAACAAAAAACTAAATTGGATAAGGTCATCTTAGCTGTCCTGATACAGTGTAAACCATTTGTATTCAGGAGTAAAAGCTGAATATATGCAGTTTTCAATGGATTTAAGCAATGAAAACCATGGTGCCCTATTGTAATTTGTTGATTTTTTTTTTTTAGAAAGTAGCTTAATCATGGGATACCTTGATGCTTACCCTCTTTACACTTAGCATTTTTAAGAGAATCGATCTTTGTTAATGTTTGTGGGACTGTGTATATTTCAACCCAGTGACATCAGAATAGAATTAATACTTCATTCTGTTTCAAATGCTTACAGAACTTCTATTGTCGATTATAATACTAATACAAAGTTTACAGCCTCCTGATCTGAAAACCACATATACAAACCAATGTTTCAGAAGAAGGTATATTTTCTTTTTAGCACCTCAAACATTTTTCTCTCAAACTTTTGCTGCTGTATAATTCTATTTATATCCCAGGGGAAGAAAAGTCGCATTTGTTTCATGGTTTAAAGTATCTGGTTTATGGGCCGGTGAGATGGCTCAGTGGCATAAGCGCCTGCCTGGCAAGCGCGAGGTCCTGAGTTCAACTCCCGGAACCCACATACGAAAAAAGAGCCGGTGATATTGCTCAGCGGCATGGGCGCCTGCTGGCGCGCGAGGTCCTGAGGTTGACCCCCGGTACCCACAAAAAAAAAAAATATTAAGTATCTGGTTTTACATATTATATCATAATACCAATGTCGAAAAACTTACCTTGCCTACCCTTTCTGTTGTCCTATGAGCAATAATCAAGCTTTGCAGTACGGAGGCACTTGGCAGACTGAGTCAGGAGAAGGGAGTTGAAAGACAGCCTGGGCAACATAACAAGACAAATAAAATAAATAACCACCCCGCCCCAACCACTTAAAGATTACCATGTTAAATGTCATTGGAAGATCAATACTTTACTTGTTTCTAGAGAGATGACAGTGTTACTGAAATTTCTACAATGAAGACCTTTGGTTTAGCATGTTACTTAAGAAAAATATCAGTTTTACTAATGACTGTGAGGTAAAACATAAACTCAGAGAAACTTTCAGATCTTTGTTGTTTCAAGACAAGAAAAAATACATGTGGACTATCAACTGATACCTGCAAATAATTTTGTTAAAAAGAAATTTTATTGTAATAGTTGTTGCAATGGGTTTATACATGTCAGGTATTGTTGCAATTATTTGTATGCTTTTCTGACCCAGTACATGACCAGAAAAAGAAATGAGGAAATCAGTTTTCTAAGGAGTGCCATTCACCTTTTTAAAAATAAGGGTGTAGTTAACATGCCGTAAAATATTCATTGTTTTAAAACGTACAGTTCATTTGGTGTATTTACAGAGTTGTGGAACCATTATTCCACTGTCTAATTCCAGAACATTTCCATCATTCCAGAAAGAAACCCCATACTCATTAGTAGTTACTCCCCATTTTCTCTTCTCCCTCGCCCCTGTCAATCACTAAATTTTCTGTCTGTGGATTTCCCATAAACATAGAGTCAAGCAACGCGTGGCCTTTCGTGTCTGACTTCTTTCACTGACCATAATGCTGTTTTTACCGCTCCTCGGTACAGTAACATGTACCAGTGTCTTTCTTTGTGGCGGATGCGCTGTACCACGTTTTGCTTTTTCATCAGTTGGTGGACATTTGGGTGGTTTCCAGTTTTGGGTTGTTATGAAGAATGCTGCTTTGAACAGTCGTGCATGAGGCTTTTCTTTTTCTTTTTTTTTTTTTTTTTCCTTTTTGAATATATATTTTTAGTTTTCTTGGGTGTATACCTAAGAATTGAATGGTAATTCTGCTTAATCAATTAAGGAGCTGGCAGACTGTTTTCCAAAGTGATTGTACTATTTCACATTCCCACCAGTACATATATGAGAGTTCCATTTTATCCACATTCTTTTTAACATTCATTTTCCATCTTTTTTTTTTTTTTTAAGCAATCCTAGTGCATGTGAAGAGGTATCTTGTTGAGCTTTCTCTAATGAATAATGGCAAGCATTTTTTCATGTGCTTACTAGCTGTCTTCTTTGGAGTAATATCTATTCAAATCCCTTTTTCATTTTTAAATTGGTTTTTTAATGATCGCATTATAAAGTTTCTTTAGACATGTTCTGGATACTAAGTGTGTATATATAAATACAATTAATATTTTATATATGTAAATGGTATTTTATATATGTAAATGTATGTATGTATACATGTCCATATGTGTGTATGTATATGCATATATATGTAAATATTTTACATATATATGTAAGTAAATATTTTATCCCAGGCTAGCCTTGAACTTGGATCCTCTTGCCTCAGCCTCCTGAGTAGCTGGGAGTACAGGCGTGTACCATCATGCCCAGCTTTGAATTAATTTTTGTTGATAGTATGAGGGAGATTATTTCCCCATTGAGTTATTTTGCCACCCTTGATGCAAATTAGTTGTTTCATTGATCTCTGTACATCTGTCTTTATGCCAGTACCATAGTGTCTTGATTACTTTTTAGGCAGTTTTGAAATTGGGCAATATGAATACTTCAGCTTTGTTCTTTCAAGATTATTTCGTCTGTGTTGGGTCCCTGGATTTCCATGTGAGTTTTAGAAACGGCTGATCAGTTTCTACAAAAATGCTCACTCTCGATGGGGGGGGAAAGTAATTGTTACAGCTTAAAAAATCTTAGAGAATGTGATGGCTGAGAGTGACTGCAGAACTCATCTAGCTCAACCTACTGACCTTAGTTTTGAATGGATGAGCCTATGCAATGGGAAGGAGTTGCGTGACACCCACCTAGCTGGTTAAGGCAGAGTTGGGACTGGAACCTTCCACCCATCCAGTCTCTTCTGTACTATTTTGTTGCTGCAGTTCCTGGTTTACATTCATTTCAGCTGTCCTAAGGATGGCAGCTACTACTTAGGACAATAGCATGCTGAGAAAGATTGATTGCCATTCTGTGTCATGGCCAGTAAAGGTGAGAAGGTAACTATCACCTGCACTTTTCTTTGGTCGTAAGCTTCTACAGTTTTATTACAAGGTTATTGTTCTTTAAAATATTGATGAACTGATTGTCACTTAGGATGGTTTAGAATGAGTATGTGAAGATAACAGTGGGAACTAAAACAGGAACATGCAGATCTGCCTACCTGCACTGGTTCCAGGGAAAGATTTGGGTTTTTTTTTTTCCCCTCCTTTTTAATTTTTCTGTCACTTTAACCATTTCAGTTGTGTTTCTAGGAAAATACCCAAAATTGCTAAAATAAATTTAAAAATCAAGACTTTGCTGGAAGTGAAGGTACCTAGTATCTCTTCACTATCTCTCCTTGTCATCATTTCCATATACCCTCCTACATATGGCTTCATTGTTCGATGCTTTTCATTCATTATTCAGGCTCCTCATTTTAATTCTTTAATTCTGGAAAATGATTCCAAAGGGCCTAATAGAAGGCTGGAGAGTTTTAAATCTCTCTTCATTATATTTGAAAAGAACCAGAAGTATTTGTGCTTTTTATGTGAAATAGTTAATGGATTCCATGGCTCCTAGCCACCCACCCCACCATGCTGGGATTGAATACAGGGCCTCATGCGTGTTAGGCAAATACTCTCCCACTGAGGTATATTCCCCAGCCCTTACTCAAACTTTAAAGGTGAGCAGTAATCTCAAGTGGAGAATATGCAAAAGATTCATAAGCACTTACCCACTCTCTGAAGTGAGTTAGTATTAATGTTTGGTATCCAGTTTGTAGTATTTCTTTTTTATCTGATGCAATTATATTCTTTTAAAAAATATACTAATTATACTTTCAATACTAGTGGAGGCGTTCAAACAAATCACTGTAGGAAGCTTTATTCCAAGGCTGCTGCTCCTGCCCTTGTTTTAAATTTTTTTCTGCAAATCCATTTCCTAAACTTATTAGAAATGTAAATTGTTTCAGAAGTACATTGTGGTCTTGGCCCAACATGTCATTACCACTTCACTGTAAATGATGAAAAAAATTAAAACAACTCCTATGGACAGACATTTGCTACCATAGGCAATTTTTATGTTAAAAATCATTTAATATCAAACTCAAAAGTAGTGGTGTGTATACCAAAAATTATAAAAGTACAGTACTGTTATTTCTGACTTTACCCATAAGCCATGGTCTAGGTGACCTTTCATATTTATGTATCAAAGAACATAAATGCTGTATTAGCTTTCCCATGTTGGAACACAGTATCTGACACCCATAACTCAAAGGAAGAGAGGATTAATTTAGCTTATAGTTTCAGGGGGTTCAGTCCATAGTTGGCTGGCTCTAAGATAGCAATATCATGGCAGAAGGGAGTAGTGGAGCAAAGCTGCTCAGTTTATGGCAGCAGGGAAGCAGAGCAGGGGAGTAGTGCCAGAGAGGATGGACGAGGACCATAGATAGTACCCAGGGTTGCACCCAGTTGACCCACCAGACACACCCAGAAGTGTGTTCCACCAGTGCCTTGGGTGGCTCCCAAGTCAATCAAGTTGACACAGTCAGCTGTCACAAATGCATGAGATTGTGTAAGTAATTTTCAGTTATTGAAAACAAATCTGAAATGTACAGAATTTTAATTCTCAATGACTTTTAGTATATACGATTTATTCTTTCAAGAAGATAAACTTGGAGAAAGGATAAGGCCCCAGAGCATTGTGCTCTGTAATTTTTTTAAATTTTATTAATACATGTTTGCAGTACATGCATTTTACAATCATCTTTTTTCTTTTCTTTTTTCTTTTTTTTTCTTTTTGAGACAGGGTCTCGCTATGTACTTCAGGCTGCCCTTGAACTCACTTTGTAGCCCAGGCTGGCCTCGAACTCTCAGTGATCTCCTGCCTCAGCCTCCCAAGTGTTGGGATTACAGGCATGTGCCACTATGCCTTGGCACATTTTAATTATTAAGCAGAATTTTATATCTGCATTATTATTCATTAAGGAAAGCTTATGCATTTATTTCAACTATTCTTTTGGACACTTTTACCAAAATTAATGAAACCATAGAGATTTTTTTTCTAGGAGTATAAAAAGCAGTGTAATTCCTTGTAGTTAAGCAGTCATGTGTCCTGAT
The DNA here is from genome assembly GCA_028451465.1 of Erethizon dorsatum. Classification (NCBI taxonomy): domain Eukaryota; kingdom Metazoa; phylum Chordata; class Mammalia; order Rodentia; family Erethizontidae; genus Erethizon; species Erethizon dorsatum. The sequence continues at coordinate 124,159,750 of CM051828.1, read as the reverse complement.
CTTAAAAACTTTTTATTTTGAAATACTTTTAGAGTTACAGAGAAGTTAAAATAGTTTTAAGTACCCTATGTATTCTTCCCTTAAGTTCCTTGTTAATATTTTGCCATATTTACTTTATCATTATATATGTGATTTCTTGAACAGTTTCTTGAACTAAGTTGCAGTTATAATGTCACATTAGTCCTAAACATTTCAGTGTGTATCTCTTAAAAAATATGGATACTCTCCTGTGTCACCACAATACACCCATCAAAATCAGGAAATCAACCCTGATAAATTTCTACCATTTAATCCACAAACCCCATTCAAATGTTGCCAATTATGTATTTTTAAAATGTCATAACTGCTTTTTGATCTAGGATCCCATCCAGGCTGATATATGCATTTAGTTATAATTTTTCCTTTAATCTTCCTCAGTCTGGAGCAGTTTCTTGGGTTTTTTTTTTTTTTTTTTTTTTTTTTTTTAATGACCAAGACATTTTTAAAGAGTGCAGGCCAGTTACTTTATAGAATAACCCCCGCTTTGGGTTTGTCTGAGGATTCCTAGTGATTAGGCTCAGCTTACGAACTGGGCAGGAACGCCGGAGAAGTCATGCTCTGTCTCTGCATTGTATCAGAAGGGATGGAGTCAGTTTTTTCTATTACTGGTGGTGGTCGCAGTTGGTTATGATCTCTTCAAGGTTTCTCCACTGTGAAGGTAATAGTAAATTTTTTCTACTTTTTCCTTTCTTTCCTTTTTGATATTAACTTAAAGTATACATGATATGTAGATATCCATAGGGAAATGATTGCTACAGGTACTTATATAATACTGGGCATTTTGTCAGGAGCTACTTTGAGACTATGGCAACATCCTGATTTTCTTCAAGTTTTTATACTCTAGTTTTGGCATCAATTGATGATTTTTATCTGAATCACTGCCAAATGGTGATTTTCCAGTTCTACCTTGCTTCTACTTTTAATTAGCATTCCACTTCGCATTTGTTCTGTATTCCTGTTGGTAGGGAACATGTTTTATATCTGCACATTATCATGATTTATTCTGATGATCCTGTTCTGCTGGACTTAGCAGGTGGGAGCACTTTCAGGCTGACTCCAGGGTCCCTTTGACACATCTGCATGCTCTTCTGTTTCTTTCTCCCTGAGGTACTCCAGGCTCATCCTGTATTTTCCCTGCCCTAGTCATGGGATCAGACATTTCCCCCAGAGAGTCCTGTTTCACTTCAGTGAAGAATGGTATTTAGAACCAAGACCTGGGTACTTGGCTGTGTTCGTTGCTACCATGCTATCACTGCTACTACTTCTCAGTGGTCACATGTGGAAATACATGCAGCTGTGCTTGTTTCCTTGTCCGTCCATATACATTAAAAACCACAAGTTTGCACTGCTCTTCAATTCTGCCCTACTTCACAGGGCTTCTCCTTGTCGCTCCGTATTTTCCACATTTCCTTTACATATTTGTAAGTCCTTTGCACTACATTTAAAAGCTGGACTCCCATAATCCTCGCTATATGGCCTGTTTGTTTGCTGGCCACGTGAGTCACCAATCTCTGGACCACAGGCTAAATCCCTTGCTCCAAGCCCCTGTAGACTGTCGCTGTAAGGATTTCCCGTCCAAGGCATCACCTGCCAGTTCACCTCAGTGGATATTTTGAAGCTGACACCTTTGTCTCAGCTGGGAGTGCCCAGGACACACATTGCAGTTTACCGTGCTCTAGCAATGGTGAAATAGGCTTAGTTTCTGGAGGGTTTTACTTGGAAATTATATACAGTCTGGAGTTTTCTTTTGCTTATTTTGTTTAAAAGTTTTCCGCATTACTTTCTACTCTGTAATTAGGCCTTGTGCGTAACGTTCAAGCAAGCATCAGACAAATAATAATCACTGTGGAGGGGGTTAGTGGAGGAAAGTATGAAAATGAAGGAGAGATAGTAGTGATCTCAATCCAAAATGCTCACTAAGCTAGAACACATTAGCCATTAAGGATCTTAAATAATGTGTTAATATTATTTTATAACTGTCCTTGCAAAGGAACTTTGACTGTCAGTTCATCGTTTGGCTCATCCACCCCCTTAACTCTTAAGCTTTAGGAGTGTCAGGACCAAGTGCACGATGTCGAGTACTGAGGTGTTCTTTTATGACACAGTCAGTTTTTCTTCAATCTTAACAGTTTGGAGTGGGAGGAATAATATCATGCCCCTGGACAAGTGATTCCTTGGTAAGCTCAGGATGGAGTCCGACTATATAACAAATGTAGGCACCCTGTACAATAATTGTTCGAACTTATTCCTACCTGTGGGAAAATGGATTATATGACCACAGTTATTTCCATTTTGGAGATTTGGCTCACCTAATGGGAGTAATTGCCTAAGAGCCCTTTCACTAAAATAAAAAATAACTGAGCCCCTAGCAATGGTAGCTCTGAGTATTTCTATGCACCAAATACTGTGCTAAGTACTTTGTATGCGTTGTCCCAATCATCATGATTTTAGGCTGTATATGTGCCCTTATTATCACATGTACAGACGAGGAAACTGAGACATACAGTTTGTCATTGGTCCTGCAGTTGTCACACATAATGTATTACAGTGTGTAGAGATTTTGATATGTTACTAAAGTTCTTCAGTTTTGAGCAAAAGCAGTTGACTGCCTTCAGGTAAAAGGGAGACAGAGACCCCAGGTGTCTCTGGGGTCAGGCAGCAGGCCCAGCTGTCTTTCAGGGCACAAGCAAGGAAATGAGCCGGCTGCATGAGACAAGCGGGAATCCAGCCCTGCGCTGGCTTTGCTAAGCGCCAACTTCGTGGCTCGTGAGACCGCACCTTGTCAGTCTTACAAAGATTAGACAGGGAAAATCGCAAGGCTCTGCGAGGCTGTTACCAAGTTAGAAGAATGGGTGCTGGGAGGCAAAGCGACAGATCTCCATCCGCTCTGTAGATGTTAAGGGATCAGGCTCTGGAGTCAAGGCTTCCAGTGGCAAGACCGTGACCCTGTGTAGGTTGTGGATGTTACTCTATATGTCAGTTCTTAAGAATTTGGGGATGGTAGGACAGAATATTAACCCTGTCCAGGGTCAAGGACAGAAACCATGCAAAGCAAGAGGAGCAATAGTAAGCACCTTCAAACACGGTCTTAAGTAAGTGCCATGTTCATATACTTTGCATTACATTATGGCCCTAAAGATTCTGTGTCACCTCCACCTTTTTTTTTTTTGGCAGTACCGAGGGACTGACCCCAGGATTGCTATATCACTGAGCCATTGCCCCAGTCTTTATTTTTGTTTCTGAGACAGTCTCGTTAAGTTGCTCAGGTAGAACTCTAACTAACGATCCTTCCTCAGCATTTAGCTGAGGTTACAGGCATGCACCATTCTGTGTGGCTGTTTTGCACTTAAAGAAACTTGCTCTGAAGGGTCTAAATGGCTTTTTCAAAGTCACAGGGATGATTACTGTTGAAGTGGTGCTTTTACCATGCAACTTGATGTACAGTAAAAGCATTCTAATGTTTATCCCTTCAGCTTCTACACAAGAATCCTCTAGAATAACTTCCAGTTAATTACAATTTCCTCTAAATAACAGTGGAATTTACACCATATGACCTAATACAGATCTAAGTTTTTGTTTGTTTGTTTGTTTTTGTTTTTTTATCTATAGACATTTTCCAGGACAATTTAAATGCAGCGAACTTTCTAGTTTGGTAACGTGATGATGCATTGATCTTAAAGATGGTGCATCTTTTTTACGTTGGCAAAGTTTCACATTTATTTGAGGCAGGAAAAATTGAAGAGGAAAATTTTTCAATGAAGTTAGATAAGAAAGAAACTGGCTCTGCAGAGTGAGTTCGGGCCGAGTAAAAAAAAAATTAATATAGGAAATAGGAAAAAAGTATACTCTAAAAAATACAGGGTGGGATAACATAGGGTGATATGTTAGCGAAGATCCTGCATCTTTTCTCATCTTTACTGCTGATTTTATCTGTTCTCCATAGAATAAGAATATAAGCATTCCTTGGTCAAAAATAAGAAAATCTACACTCTGCCTGAGAATCTTGAAACATGTTTATCCAGGAATGCTTCTATGTGGGCCCTAAAAATGCATCATAACAGTTTCTCATAGAATTTTGTGGATGGGGGTGAGTTAACCCAGGATTTAGTCAGGTGGGTTTCTAACCCTTCCAAACCTATTTTTAAAGGCCTCACATTGGTGGATCTGTGCTAGTCTGAATATGCAGGCTCTCTGCTCGACTTACTTTACTTGACATTGTAATAAATTTCCTGATTGAGGAGACTGGTGGCAGGTTAAGAAACTTGGCAAATGCCCTGCCACTGGGAGAAAGTAGCTTTATGTTAGAAGACAGGATTGGTACCTGAAGGGAGTCTGACAGGTTTGGACAGTGTGCTCAGTTTAAGCAAATGAAATGTCATCTGTCTTTCTAAATGATGCCACAAACACATAATGGAGAGATAACACTTAGAGTGAAACATCTTATTGTGTGAAAAAGGCCGCCCAAAAAGCTAGTGGACATATGGCCACATTACTAATAGCCAGTGGGCTCTAATTAATAGTAGACGCTCAAACGAAGGTGGTGATGGTCCTGCTTCATCTTACGGGCAAGACTGCACTTAGAGCCCTTCACTCCATGAACATCCCCCCTTTTTACTTTCCCCTCTAATAATAAATTCACGTAGAAAAATTTAGAAGATGTAGGAAAGCATAATGAAAGAGAAAAACATCTCTACACTAGATGTACTTTCATCATTTTGGCCCATAGCCATTTTTTAATGAAGTGTTATCCTTGATATGTACACAATTTGTATTGTGCCCTTAGAGAAAAAACTTTGCATGTTTATAAACGTCTTTTAAAGGTAGGAAGTACTTCATCATATGGCTATATCATTATTTGTTCAGCTCTCCCCAACTCTAGGATGGTTTCCAACTTTTTCCTCTGCAATCTGAAATGCCGAAAGTCATGGTAAGTTTAATACTAGCAAATAATTGCCAACAACCCAAGTAGCACTTCTTAAGAACATTAGTTAACTGACTTAGGCCCCGAGGAGAGTCACCAGCTTGTTGGAAACAGAAGCAAATAGGAAGTAAAGATACTTAGGTTGGAGTGTGCTGTAGGGCTTATGGGTGGGGAGGGCCTCCAGAGCAAGCCTTTAGGAACTCTAGAAGCCACTCATAGCCTGATGGTGAGCTATGTTGCAGTGGCCCTTCATCCCCTGTAGTGACCTGGCTTCCTGTGCTCACCGTGTAATAAACTCTCTCTGGGGAAGAAGAGGAAGTGTTCAACATTTAGCAACTAAATGGGGGTCAGGCGTACAACATGTGCACGAGGACCTGGGTTTGATCCCCAGCACTACAATAAATTTTTAAAAAAATGAGAGCATCGGTGATCTTCCCACCACCATTTCATAAAACATCACTGTTACAAGAATTTGCTTCCAGGGCCATCATCTTATATATGAATTATCTACATGGGCCTATCTTCACCTGCTGCTTTAAAAAAATTTAAATTTAGCCGGTGAGATGGCTCAGCGGCATAAGCGCCTGCCTTGCAAGCGCAAGGGCCCGAGTTCGACTCCCGGATCCCACATACGAAAAAAGGGGCCGGTGATGTCGCTCAGCGGCACGGGTGCCTGTTGGTGCACGAGGTCCTGAGGTCGACCCCCCGGTACCCACCAAAAAAAAAAAAAAAAAAAAAAAAAATTTAAATTTAAAGATACTTCTCAAAACTTGTGAGACCATATTTGACCCTGACCACCTAGGGAGAGCTGGAACAAACCTCTCAAAAGATTTGTTAGAACGATCACTCTCCTCATTACCTGATTTCTAGTAATTATTTAGAAGATGTTTTAAGCCAGGCATGGTAGCACATGCCTATAATTCCAGCACTCTGGGAGGCTGAGACAGGAGGATCACAAATTTGGGTCCTAGCTGGGCAATTTAAGGAGAGTCTGTCTCAGAATAAAAACTTAAAAAAAGGAAAGGAGTTGGGATGTAGCTTAGTGCAAAGGTCCAGGTTCAGTCTCCAGTGTGGGTGAAGGAGTTCGTGGTGAGGAAGAACAGAGCCACTGTGGAAACTACAAATTCCCACAAGCAGCTTCCAGCAGACACCCCTAAAACCAGCAATGTTCAGGTCCTGGTGACTCCTCCATTTCATGACTCTGGGTTCCTGACACAGGAGGCCAATATTAGCATAGCTGGCTTAGGTGCTCTGAAAAGCTTAACTTCCATTGGCAATTCTATGGACATCAGTGAAGGGCACATTACACATTACTAATACACCAGGCCTGGTGTCCCTTGTAGCTGCTGGCCCAGAGGGAAGAAGGCTGTTATTGAGCACTTACTGTGTATCATTCACTCGCTATACATTACTTTGATATAATCCTCAATGCAGCCCAGGCCAGATTTAATGAGTTATCTCCAGTTTATAGTTGAGGAATTGAAGACCCAGACTGAGAATTCATCTAGGCATCAATCATGAGGAAATAAGAGCCATAGCCAGGATAAGAATCCAGATTTCTTGTAATCCCAGCACTCTGGGAGGCTTAGGCAGGAGGATTGCAAGTTTGAGCCCAGCCTGGGCAATTTAGCAAATCAATGAGACCCTCTCAAAATAAAAAATAATGAAAGCTGGGGGTGTAGCTCAGTACACAGGCCCTGGGTTAAAAAATCTACATTTCCAAGCACCCCCAAAGTACCTACTTGCACAAGGATACATTAGATTTCAAAGGAGTGCCTGGGACTGTAGACCTATCCCAAAATGGCAGCGGGTAGACTAATTCCGGAAAGAGGAAGTCCTTGGTTGTATGAACTAGAAGGCAGAATGGGAAGACATTTTTAGACAGGACACCTCCATGTTTCTCTGTCAGTGGGACTGAAACTCCAGGATGTTTGTTCCCAGGCTTTGACTCACTTTCCTCACCACCATTTCAAAATAGAGAACGTGGTCATCTTAGCTAAAGCTGTGGTTTAGTCCAAAATCACATGATGTTTCCCTGGTTCTAAATGCTGTCATGACAAGCGGCTGCTCACCTGTCCCACATTGGAGGCATTTTTATGCTGCTGATAGAGCTGCTCTAGGCAGATTTAACATTTTGAGATCTCTACCTTTGAATTAAAATAGGGAAAGGACTAGTGCCAAGTGCAAATTCAGAAATCAAGGAAAAACCTATGAACTCGGCAAGGAAGAGAGCTACCGAATGGTTAATAGTCAGTCTTTGGAGTTCTTAACCTTGACTTTCATTCTAATTCCCTGTCTGACTGTGAAGGTACAAAACTAGCTAAGGAAGATGAGGAACCTGGCATTTGGACTCGGTGTACGGCAGACACTGTTCTAGGCACTTGGTTGATTCACACCTACAACAGCAAGCCTGATTAGCCCCAGACATGCAGCAATAGGAGAGTGGCTGAGTTGATTATGGCATATCCACGCTGTGGGATATTTAGCACTTATTTAAAAATTCAGACGGATGGATCAATACTATTTATGGATCTGGAAGATGTTCATGTTATAAGAAAATGACAGTAAATTGCATTTTAAAATGTAAGGTCATTTAAAAAAGCTCTATGTGCAAATGGCTGAGGGAAGATTCTAATCTTGGTGTGAATTAAAGATGAATGTTTTCAAGTGTTCTGTTTATGAATTTTATGAAATTTTTTTTTTTTTTGTACTGGGGATTCAACCCAGAGCCTTCAAACTGAGCTACATCCCTCCCCTTCTCCCCCCCATTTAAAAATGCTCAGGGCCAGTGAGATGGCTCAGCGGCATAAGCGCCTGCCCGGCAAGCGAGAGGGCCCGAGTTCGACTCCCGGAACCCACATACGAAAAAGGGGCCGGTGATATCGCTCAGCGGCATGGGCGCCTGCTGGCGCGCGAGGTCCTGAGGTCGACCCCCCGGTACCCACAAAAAAAAAAAAAATAAATAAATAAAAATAAAAAAAATAAAAATGCTCAACATCACTGGCCCTCAGAGAAATGCAAATTAAAACAACACTAAAGCCGGGCGTGGTGGTGCGCGCCTGTAATCCCAGCACTCGGGAGTTCGAGACCAGCCTGGGCTACAAAATGAGTTCAAGGCCAGCATGAACTGCATAGTGAAACCCTGTCTCAAAAGAACCAAAAAAATAAAAATAAAAATAAAACCAAAAACAAAAACAAACAAACAAACAAAATCAATATCGAGTTTCCGTCTTACCCCAGAAAGAATGCCCATTATCAAGAAATCAAATAACAACAAATGCTGGTGAGGCTGTGGGGAATAAGGAACATTGTTGGTGGGAATGTCAACTAGTACAACCATTATGGAGATCAGTGTGGAGATTCCTCAAAAAACTGAAACTAGAAATTCCATTTGACCCAGCTAGTCCCCTTCTAGTATCTTCCCAAGAGAATTAAAGATGTCATATTACAGTCATACATGCATACCCACGTTTATAGCAGCACAATTCATAAAAGCCACATTGTGGAAGTGGCCTGTATGTCTGCTAACAGATGAATGGATAAAGAAAAGGTGCTATGTACACACACTGGAATATTACTGTGCCATAAAGAAAGACAAGCCTGAGTCATTTGTAGGAAAATGGATACATCTTGAATCTGTAATGTGAAATGAAATAAATCAGACACACAAGCTTAAAAGTTGTATGGTTTCTCTTATTTGAGAAACCCAAAGTATAAATAAGTCAAAGAGCAGGTAAAAGACACACAATAGGAAATAGGGAGCTAGATTTTTGGCAAATGTGAAGAAGACTAAGAGATAAAGGGAGGCAGGAGGGGAAGAGGGGAAGCGGTTGTAAAAAGGCTGTCATGTACACGTACCAACTACCCACAATGAATGTATTCATGATATACTAATAAAAAAATACTGAGATGGGGTCTTGCTAAGTCACTAATTTGCCCAAGCTGGGCTCAAACTTTCAGTCCTCCTGCCTCAGCCTCCCACTAGGATTACAGGTGTGTGCCACTATACCCAGCTAAATTTTACTATTTCTTTTCTTTTGCCTCAATGAGTACTTAATCAGAAGGGCAATATATAAATGTGTGGTTGTCACATAAAAGTCCTCAGCACCAGTGAGTGTGCCATGGAGCTGCACAGGGGTGGCAGAAAAGATGATGGTGGAAGAGGGTGGAGGAAAAAGAGCAGGAGCAGAGGAGGGAGGCTGTGGGGAGGCGTTGTCCCCTCAGCATCACTGCCTGTGGTCCCTATCGTCCTTAGCTGCCTACCCTGGCATGAACAGACCCTCTCTTTGGGGACATCACAATGTCATCTACTCTATGCCCACCTCATTTCCAATATGTGAGTCAATGCCCTTTGCAAAGTCTGCACATGCTCTGTATTAAATACGGTTTCAGGTGAGATGTTTAAAGAACATGTACACTTGATTTAGCAGCAGTACTTCGGGTCTTGTCACACTCAGCCACCCGAAATAGGTGACAAACATAATGAGTGAGAGTAGGTGATGCAGAAAGAACATGGGAGACTTGGAATGCTTGATACCACCACTTGCTCTGGAGAATTTCTTTCTTTCTTTCTTTCTTTCTTTCTTCTTTCTTCTTTCCTTCTTTCTTTTCTTTCTTTTTGTCTTTTTGAGACAGGGTTTCACTATGCAGTTCAGGCTGGCCTTGAACTCACTTTGTAGCCCAGTTTGGCCTCGAACTTGCAGCAATCCTCCTGCCTCAGCCTCCCAAGTGCTGGGATTACAGGTATGCACCACCATGCCCAGCTCTCTGGTGCTTTCTGACCCTCGTTGATGTTTCTGTGAAATGGACCTGGGGTGAAGTTTAGACTGGCTAATCCACAAGATCCTTTTCTACATGATGATTTTGTCATCCACATCAAGTGCTCTGTGCTGCTGAGGACCTGCCGTTCTAGTTTTCAGACCCAAGGCACTGCAGGGAATAGGTAATAAATGTGAGACCTGGAGAAAGAATGCCTTTCTAGGTCCCCACAGCTGTCACCCTCTGCAGTCCTCCCCTTCCTCATTACCATTACCACCCAGTGGGTAGACAACAAATAATACATTAATTCAGCTCCCTGAAATTAAGGGGGAGACAAAGAAGAAAAAGAAAGCTGTGCACATAATATTAGTACCTGCAACCAACATTCCTTTATGGGCTAGAATTACTAAGGACCCCCTCAAACCTGACCTGGGGGACATCTTTCTTATACAAATGGCTGTCCCCTGGAGCTATTTTCATACTGAAACCACATTTAGTTCCTAATAAGTTGGTTTTATTAGTAGCTTTCAATGGTGGCAAAGGCTTCCACCTCACATCTAATCTTAAAAAGGGTAATTAGAGTTATTAAAAATTTGCCATCCTACAGACATTTAAATACTCAGCAGGGCTTCAGAAAACATTAATTCTCCTGTAAACTCTTTCTTCTGCAAAATACCCTAAGCAAATGAGCTATTCCTTAGAAATAAGAGAAGTTCTATAAAAAGTGGTGGAGGTGATAAATCTTTAATGCTCTGGATAACCCAACTCCCCATTCTCAGCCTGAAGTAGAGGGTAGAATCCAAAGAAGACACATAAAAATGTGAGGGAAATGAAATACATTAATTTATCTATGGTTAGGTATCTACAGAAAGAATGTGGAAATGCAGAAGAGGGACTTTTTCTAGTGAGGAACTAGGCTAAGAAAGTACACCATTTTAAGAACTTATTTTTACAAGTATAAACCATGAAGGAACCAAATGATGCTTTGATTAATAAGATAAACATAACACAGATTCATATTCTAGCTAATGCTTATGGAATTACCCCATCCACTCTGAACCATCTGTGGCTTCTGGAACAATCTGTGGTTAGAAAATTTATTTATTTATTAATTATTTTTCAGATCATTTTCTTTATTAGTACATGTTGTAGTACATAATGTTTATGTTCCTTGTGTGGAGTTGGTACGTGTGCAAAACACATCTTAACTCCTTTTTTTCATCCCCTTTCCCTTCTTTCCTTCCCCCCTCCATCCATCTTTTGATCCCCTGCTGCTTTTGAGAAAGATCTATCTACCTATTTATTTATTTTTTAAGGGAGGAGAGGGTTATTTTGGCTCATGATTTTAGATGGTTCAGTCCATGGTAGGCTATTTCCAAGTGATCAGAAAATTTGGAAATACAAAATGAGTGCTACCTATCACCCACTGTGCTTTCTCTTAGTCTAGGGAATGTTAATCCTCACGAAACCCCAAAGTGAGATTGCTGCCAGTCATAACCATTTATTGAAAACTGACTGTGCGACATGCTGGGCTAATTGCTCTGGGGGAGAATGAAGAAATGAGGTGCAGTCCTGGCATTGAACATGCTTAAGGACACAGACACAGCCATGTCCTCAATCAATCAGAACTGAACCAGTCAGCCCAAGAGCAGGGCCATGTGTCGGGAACTAGCAAGCACCCCCTGCTGGCCAGGCAGCTGCTGTGGAGCAGAATTAACCTTGGGAGAGATGGAGGCCCAGCAATGTGTGGGCTTCCCTTTGCCTCCCTGCAAATTTAAAGGAAGAACATGAGGATGGTTGGCGGTTGGCTCACCTTGTACATGAGAATGTCTTCTTTCTAAAGTAGCGGTCCCCAACCTTTTCAGCACAAGGGACCCATTTTACGGAAGATAATTTTTCCACAGACAGGAGTTAGTGGGGGATGGTTTCAGGATGATTAAAGAATATTACATTTATTGTGCACTTTATTTTTATTATTTTTAGACTGCAATATATAATGAAATAGGTATACAATTCACCATAATGCAGAATCAATATGAGCCCTGAGCTTGATTTCCTGCAGCTAGGAAATGCGAGCGGTGGCGAGCAGCTGTAAATATAGATGCAGCTTCACTCCTGGCCTGCTGCTCACCTCCTGCTATGTAGCCTGGCTCCTAACAGGGGCTTGGAGACCCCTGTTCTAAAGGAAAGGTGTTAATTACCAGGGTCCTGGTGGAAAGTTAGCCTGGAAAGGAAGTATGGAAGGAGGAAGCCAAGCTGGGATTTCTGACGATGAGCTAGTGTTTGAAGCTGGCAAACAGATAGGCTGTGCTCTGGTGTCTGCTCACTTTAGGGCACATCATGGATTTCTCTCCACCAATGGGGTGGGACCAGGACAAAGCCTCCCTGCTTCACCCAACTGATGAGAACAGAGAATGTATATGGACTTGGACAGCTTTTGCCTACACAGCATCCAGCCCCCTTCTGCTAGTGACAACACCTGCCAGCTACGTGTGAAAGTGAGCAAGCTGATGCTGGCCTTTGAGGTCCTCTCCATCCGCCCCTGCTGCTTATCACATGAAAAAATTATTTCCCCTTTTTGGGTTTGCTTTTTAGTTTGAGCTGGTTTTTCTGAAACTTGGAGTACAAGAGTTCTAAAGAGGGCCCACCTCAGGAAAAAAACAATAGTTAGAGCATCACACATATTTGTTGTTTTTCTGCAAACCTCAGCTTCCTCTAATCTGCAAATGGGAGAGGATTCTGCCCAGCTTACCTTGTGTGGTTGGTGTTGAGGGGCAGTGGGATCAAACTGGACCAACAGACAAGCCTTTTGAAAATCAAAATACCATACAGCTGTACAAGTCAATTGTCTGTAGTCAGCTGTCTCTCCACTCCAGATTCTTGAAAATTCCGAGTGGAAATATTGCCAAAGCAGAGATTTCTTTTCCTGACTTTTCTTTAAATCTGAAACTAAATTCCTTTAAAAATCTTTTTGCTTTTTTTCATCCAGAGAAGCAATAACCAGGCCCTGTGGAGAGGCGAACAAGTAGCATTTTGATTCTTAAAGGTTTCCTAAAAATGGTGAATAATTAGAAACAGGTAGGGCCGAGGTTGGATAAGAATTTGCTAGCACTTAATCTGGAAGATTCTTTAGACACTGAATCCCCAGGAATGGAGCATCATTGGTGACATATACGCAGGCAGAGGGAAGCAGGATGAGTTGGTCTGTCAAGGCCTCGGTGGTGCCTGTGCTGTGACGCTGTCTCTCCTGGCTCCATCCCACCCTCCTTCCTCCATCTCCGAAGGACCCCTGGGGCAGCCAGGCTTTGCAACCCACAGCCAGGATATCTGCTCTTCAGAAAAACTGACAGTGGTAGTTGAGCTCACCCCTCCCACCAACCCTAATGTCTTCTATGGATCTTGCAAAAGGAAGGAATTCCTCCCCTCCTGCTTCAGGTGAGAGTTTTAAAGGGCTCACTTGGCCTCCTCTGACTGTCTCAACTTTTCTCCACAGGGTGCAGCTCAGGAAGCAAACACACAGAGCACCGGCCTGGGGATAAGAAAAATCAACATTAAGGTCAGAAGCGTTCTGCAGACAAGCGTGGTTCCCTTCAGACTAACGCAGAGACACTCTCTCGGCTCACTGTTCCTACTGGGCCCCAGTCTAATTCCTACGTGTAGCTCTAAACAGAAGACCCTTTCTGGGCTGGGGATATAGCTCAGTGGCACAAGCTCCTGCCTGGCATGCACAAGGTCCTGAGTTCAATTCCTGGTACCAAAAAAAAAAAAAAAGCACTTTCCCATTTTCCCAATCAAAAGGTTTTACAGTACTCCGAAACAAAAAGCCATGTTGGCTTTTGGCCAACATGAAAATGTGAACTTTTAGGGAAATAAGTACAATAGTTATGTGTTTATAATACTTAAATTTTTAATGTGAAAATTTATATATCTAAAGGTCACATATATAAAAGGACATGTTAATTTAGAAATGTGCTTTTTTTCCTCTCTCAGGTTTCACAGAGCAATTTTGCTCAAACTCTGCTGGCGGTTTATGGACATCAGCATTTTTGTTCTCATTCCTTGGAGTCATCTAATGGTTTAACACCAGGGACCTGAGGGTTTCTAAGGAGATGAGCCAGGGACTCTGAAGCTCAGACCTGCTCCTGCCTCACTTGGGGTGGACTCTTACTTTGAAGGGACGGTGGAGCGATGGCCTGAGGTAAAGGGAACCCCCCTCAGTGAAGTTGTAGCCCAGGCATACTCAGTACCCCAGGACCATCTGGGTAACATCAGCTCATGGACTCTGACTTAAGATGACAAAGTTAGCTGGATATGGTGGCACTTGCTTATAATCCCAGCTACTCTGGAGGTTGGCTCATGAGTATCTCTTGAGCCCAGTAGTGTGAGGCCGGCTTGGCCAACATGGCAAAACCCCATCTCAAAAAAAACAGAGAAAGAAAAGGAAAGCAAAACATGGCGGCTGGGCCGGTGAGATGGCTCAGCGGCTTAAGCGCCTGCCCGGCAAGCGCGAGGGCCCGAGTTCGACTCCCGGATTCCACATATGAAAAAGGGGCTGGTGATATCGCTCAGCGGCACGGGCGCCTGCTGGCCGCGAGGTCCTGAGGTCGACCCCCCGGTACCCACAAAAAAAAAAAAAAAAAAAACATGGTGGCATTAGCCATGGACATTTCCGTGTCTCAGTTTCTCTCTCTGTAAATTAAGGTTATAGCCATAAAGTACAAAGACTAATTTCTGGTGAATATGTACTCAATAAATGAAAACTTCATATTATTTAAGGTATCATTGAATAACTCTGATTTTATTCAATTCATATAGATTATATAATTTAGCTTCAGAAGTACATCATTTCCACATCCTTGGGAGGAAACTTGCTTTTTTTTTTTTTATTAAGTTTACTGGTACATTTTAGGCATACATAATGATTACACTCATTATAGGGAATCATGATATAACTCAAGTCTTTTTTTTTCCCCATTCCCTTACCCTCCCTTCAACCCCTACCTCCCTTACTTTTTAATAGTGCTGTATATCGACATCTACTGTTTCATTCATTCATTCATTCATCATTGATTCATCCAACAGTGTATTCTACCCGTCTCCCTTATGTCACAATGTGATCTCTTTTTCCGTTGTTGCTTTCAAACCCAGTAGGAATCCCACATCCATCTTTCCTCCTCACCCTCCTTCCTTCCCATTTTAATCATGGTTTCTCAAGTGCTTGGGAAATCGGTGGGGGTAGGGCAGCTGGCAGGTCCTTTGGCCCAGCGCTCTCGTTTTCCAGTTGACCAGAGGCTCAGAAACAGGAGGTGGCAGAATGAGTGGCAGGACAGAGAGCCGGGCAGGTGTCCTCTTTCCCAGAGACACCTGCCATCACCCACAGAACTGGTGCACAGTGGCCACAACCCCACGGATCAGAGGTCCCAGGAAGGGAGGAGGGGTGCAGGGCAGTTTGTGTCCCCTCAAAGGTACAGCAGCTCCTTTAGCGTCCTCTTCCTGGCAGCCCTGCTAAATGCCTGGAGCAGCCAGCGCTGCTTGTCAGCTGGAGGTGGCACCAATCCTTTACAGATGAGGGCTGCTGAGCCTCTGGCTGGGAGGTTGCCCTAATCCTGCTCTCTCTCCCGCTAATTCCCTGCAAATAATCTCCCAGGCTGGCTTTAGCCTACTTCCCTGGGGCTAGAAGGCACAAGAGGTAAGCCACTCAGTTTAACGACAGGGTGTGAGGCTGAGACCCACAGCAAGTCACAGGCACAAGCTGCCAGGGAGGGCAGGAGCAGCGCTCGGCTCCACAGGCCCGACACTGAGGTTCTGCAGGGCTGAGTCGCTGTCCCAGGCTGGAGAGCTGTGGGATTTGGATTCTGGCACTTGTATTATCCTTGGGGAAGATGAGGCCCAAGTGAGCGTTAATTATTAACAAAGCCATTGAAAGTCAGCTCCCCTCACAGGGTAGGGGCATTTACAAAAGCACCTGGTATGGGCAGGTGCTTAAAACATACTTATTGTTTGAATAAAGGAGTATATTGACCGTGGTGATAGTTTTCGCTAATTCTCCCACTGAAAGGTGGGGCTAATTCTTGGCACTTGGAGTCCAGGCTTGCCTGAGTGGCTTCTTGGCCAGTAGAATATGGCAGAAGTGACGCTCCGGGACTTCTGAAGTGTTACAGGTTCTGTCAGGGCTTCCTGGAACTCTTAGGCCTGGACCGCTCCCTCTTGGCCCCTGGCCTTCCTGCCTGGAGCAGGGGAAGGCACTTGATGGAGTCAGGGCAGAGCCCCGGTGACAGTCACCATCAACCGGAGGGAGCTGCGTGGACAGCCAGCCCACTGAGAATGCAGGTGACCACAGCACCCACCACTATGTGACCACAGCAATGTGGGAGATGCATGTGGGAACCGCCCAGCTGAGCCCAGTCTCCCCAAAGCACGTGAGCCATGGAAGCACGGCTCTGATGCGGGACGAGAGTGGAAGGCGGCCCGGAGGTCCTGGGCCCAGGGGTTCTGTGTGAGCAGGCATGGAGACGGCCTTGAAGATGGTCACCAAATGGCTGGGGGTGGTTCTCTCAGGCTGGTGGCATCCCAGGGGTCTCTACTCTAATTTAAAGAGCTGTTCAGGTTCTCAACAGTGGGTGTATTATTTATATAATTACATATAATCAGCACAGTTATTGAGAGTGGAGTGGAAGAAAATAATAAATTAAGCTCAAGGATTTTGTACAACAGCATAGATAGCCTTGAAGATTGTCCTGGCTCTCCTATTTTTAATATTTTTGTGATACTGGGGCTTGAACCCAAGGCTTTCACACTGAGCAATATCTCCAGCCCTTTTGTATTATCATTTTTTATTTTGAGATAGGTTCTTATTAAGTTGCTAAATTGCCCGGCTGGGCCCAAACTTGTGATCCTCCTACGGCAGCCTCCCAGAGCACTGAGATGACAGACATGTGGCGCCACACCCAGCTGTCCTGGCTATGCCATTTATTTATTTATTTAGGATTTTTGAGACAGGATCTCACCATGTAGTTCAGGCTGGCCTTGAATTCACTATGTAGCCTAGGCTGGCCTCAAAACTGTGGCAATCCTCTTGCCTCCTGAGTGCTACGATTACAGGTGTGTGCCACTGCGCCTGACTCATGGCTATGCTTTTTAGATGATAAAATTAAAAGGACTTAAATTTCCATTGCTAGGCTTCTATTCAGATGGAGTTAAGGAGTTAGCCCAAGATTGCAAAGCTGCTGTGTCAGTCAGGGCCTCCATTTGAAACAGAAACCATCCTGGCTGATTTGGGCATCTACTCATGATAAAAACCCTGAGAAAACTAGGACTTATGGGAACCTCCTCACCCTAATAAAGAGAATCTACAAAACTTACAGCTAGCATTGTATTTAATGACGAGAGAAGGGATGCTTCCTCCCAAAGACTAGAAAAAGGCAAGGATGTCGGTCACCTCTCTTAGTCAATGTCAGAGTTGCTACAATCAGGCCAGAAACAGCCATAAAAGGCAGAGGAATAAAAAAGAAGTAAAACTGTCCACAAGGCAGGCATTTCAGTGCACGCCTGTAATCCCAGAGGCTAAGGAGGGAGGATCATAAATTCAAGCCCAGCCCGAGCAATTTAGCAACTTGGCAAGACCCTGTCTCAGAATAAAAAAGGTTGGGATAAAGTGCACTGTGAAAGCCCTTTGTTCAATCCCCAGTACAGCAAAACAAAACAAAACAAAAAACCTGTTAACCATACAGTCGGCCACATAGGAAAGCCCAAGGAATTCCTAGACACTATTAGATCTAGCAAGTGAGTTTAGCAAGAACATGGAATACAAGATAAACAGACTAAAATATATTTAATTGCACTTTTATATGCTAGGAATAAATAATTGGATGCTGAATTTTTTTAAAAAAAGAAACCATTATTAATAGCACCAAAAATCATGAAATTCTTCAGGATAAATAATGTGCAAGTTTTATAGCCTAAAAACTAGAAAGTATTGGTAAAAGAAATCAAAGAAGACTTAAATGAGATATGCTGTGTCCATGGCTTGGAAGACTGCCAATTCTCCCTTATTGATCTCCAGATTCGGTGCAATCCCAATCAAAATACCAACAGACTTCTTTTTTTTTTTTTTTTTGTGGGTACCGGGGGGTCGACCTCAGGACCTGGCGCGCCAACAGGCACCCGTGCCGCTGAGCGATATCACCGGCCCCTTTTTCATATGTGGGATCCGGGAGTCGAACTCGGGCCCTCACGCTTGCAAGGCAGGCGCTTATGCCGCTGAGCCATCTCACTGGCCCACCAACAGACTTCTTTGGGGACAACTGACAAGCTGATCCTAATATTTATATAGAAAACTAACTGACAAAAATCGTGTTGACAAAGAAAAACTTGTAGGACTCTGTCTGATTTCAAGATGTACCATAGAACTGTAGTAATCAGTACAGTATAGTATTGATGCAGAAATAGACACGTAGACCAAAACAACAGGGCCAGTGAGATAGCTCAGCAGCATAAGCGCCTGCCTGGCAAGCGTAAGGTCCTGAGTTCGACTCCTGGTACCCACATTAAAAAACAAAACAAAACAGAAACCAGAATCTAGAAATACACTTAAACATACATCTATTGATTTTTGATGTAAATGTTAAGGCAATTTGATGGAGAAAGACAATATTTTCAACAAAATGTTTTATATGCAAAAATAAATCTATACCATATACAAAAAGTAATTTACAATGGACTGTAGACCTTAATGTAAGAGCTAAAATTATAAAACTTCTAGAAAATAGAATAAACTCTGGATACTTTGGGTTAGGTATTTCTTATGATACAAAAGACATGAATAATAGAAGAAAAAAATGATAAAATGAATTTCCCCAAAATTTAAAACTTGTTCTCTTTGAAAGATACTTATAAAAGTAAACAGTCAAGCCACAGACTGGAAAAACATATTTGCGAAACATATATTTGGTAAAAGACTAGTACTAAAAAAATAGAAAGAACTCTCAAAACTTCAAAAATAATAGACACCCAAAACAATAAAAAAAATTAACAAGAGATTTGGTCAGATACTTCCCCAAAGAAGATACATGAATAGTAAATAACATGAGAAGTCGCTCGACAACATTTACAGTTAGGTAAAAACAGATGAAAACCATAATGGCTGGCTGCAGTGCTGCGCATGTAGTCCCAGCACTGGGGAGGCTGAGGCAAGAGGATCACTTGAGTCTGAGAGTTCAAAGTCAGGCTGGTTCATAAAGCAAGACCCTGCCTCAGAAACAAACAAAAGCAAACAAAAGTGAAAAACAAAAGCCCAGACAAAACAAAACAAGATGTAATGCGATACTACCACACTCCTATTAAGATGGCTCTGACTTTTAAAACCTATCAAATACTGCTAAGGATGTGGATCAACTGGAATTCTCACACGTTGTTGGTAGAAATGAAAAATGGTACAGCCACTTTGGAGACTTGTTTGGCAATCCTTTACAAACATCTTTGTAAAAAAAAAAAAAAAAAAAAATATATATATATATATATATATATTTACCATATGACTCAGTAATTCAACTCCTTTGAAAACCTATGTGAATTTATAGCAGTTTTATTCATAATCACAACAAATAGGAAACAACCTAAATGTCCAGTAATTGGTGAATCAATGAACACATTCTGGTACATTTATAAAATCAAATACTATTCAATAGTAAAAAGGAACAAAGTAATTCCACAGACAACAGAGACGACTCTCAAAAGCATTCTGTCCAGTAAAAGAGGCCAGACTCCAAGGCAGGATACTGTGTGATTCTATTCATGGAACATTCTGGAAAAGATAAAAGTGCAGGGAGAGAAATCAGGTCAATTGTTGCCAGGGTCTGGAGTTGGCGGAGGGGACTGACTACAAAGAGGCACACAGGAAGTCTTTGGAGTGAGGGAAATATTCTCTACCTCAATTGTGGGAGTAGCCATGCGACTATATAATTTGGCAAAATGTATAGAAGTGTATACTTTAAAAGGACAAATATCACCACATGTAGATAAACCTCCATAAGCCTGGAGCAAATGAGGTCAGTAGGAGTCCAGAGAACTCAGTCTGGAGACTACACGGCCAGGAACGATGCTCAAAGTCAGCCAGACACTGGACTCAGCTGGATCAGTGAGTGGAATTACAGAAAGCACTCAGGTTTCAAGCAAAGCTGTTACCGGACTGGAGTTGACAAAAAATAGACCAGACCCAGAGGAATACAGGCACAGGCAATGCTTTTACTGGGACTTCTGCTCAAGCAAGAAGGGAAACACAGCTCCAAGAGCAAGTCCAGTCCCAAACAAAGGAAAAGGGGTGGCTAATATAGGAAAATGCTCCCATCAAAAGTTCCCATCCAGGCCCTCCATGCAAATAAGACATTCAAATTTGCAGAGTGGGGTCCCAACTGGCCAGTGTCTGAGCTCGGCTCTGGGGCTGCTTTGACTACAAGGATAAGGCAGGCTTCAGGGTGCTTTTCTGTGCCTCCATCTATGATGCCTGGATGTGTACGGCTATTGTATTTTTAACTCTGGGGCCACGTGAGCCCTGGGTTCCCATTTATGTTCCCTCTTGGTTCTGCTGTGAGAACACAAACCAGGCACAATCCCTGTGGGCCCCTCCCAGCATTTGATCATTCTGTCCCCTTTCGTTGATCCTTGACCATCTCGGAGGGACGTCATAAATGGACTGAATTCATGGAATACGAGGGGTCTGGTTCTATGTACCATGCCTTAGCAGCAAGGGAGGCCTGGCATTTTCAGCTTCTACAGTGTGAGGCAGCTCCATCTTTTCAGGTGGAGAATTTAGCACAAAACAGAGGGGTTCCAGTACTAGAGGACAAAAAGGATGACAAATGTCCACTATGGCCGGCAAATATCAAAATTGGGTTTCCAATCCCTATCTTTCCAACCAAGGCCAAGCGATTAATTACTGCATGGCAGGTGTTCAGCTGGTGCATAAAAGCTGCTCCCAGGATCCAGAAGCACTTGGTGCAGAATGGGTTGAAAACTGCAGACACAAGGGCACACACACACAAGCATGCGCTGTGCACACACTCCCTCCGCCTTGATAGTCAGAGCACTGAGCTTCCCATGGGTCCTTCCTCGCGGTCCTGCCCACATGGACATCCCATCTGGACCCCTCGCACCATGCGTGTCCTCAGTCACACGCCTTGTGTGCTCTTTTTTGGGGTAGAAGCAGACAGGTCCCCAGAGAACAGCAGGAGGAGCAGGAGGGGCGCCTCCTCCCCGCCCCACATCCCAGAGCCTGGACCTTCGAATCTCCCTGCTGGAGTCTTCCTTTCCAGCTGGAGCTCAAGTCACAGCTCCCCCAGGCATCAGTGTCTGGAAGGGACAGGAAGGAGGAGACAGCAGGCAGTGGGGGTGTCCAGAGGAACAGGAGAGGCCAAATTAAGGTTTGGAAATCAAAGCCTTTTCCCCTTTCTCCGTTCCTAGAGCTCTTGGTTCGAGCAGCCTGGGCCTCTTCCTCTTCCTTCCTCTGGTCTCAGGCTCTGTTCAGCCCCACCCCAGGGTCGGGCACCATATCCCTTCTACCCCGGAGATCTGGATCTCTCCGACCTTGGGCACATGCTCTAAATACTCAAACCATCCTGATCCTGGCCTCGTCTGCCCAGCACCCTTGCACCTAGGAAACAACGCCGGTGGGCTGCTCTTTCCAAACAGGGAATGACACAGCTGCAGGAAGCAATGGGCTCCCCAGCTCAAAGCTGCACTGGCTGGGGAAGGAAACACAGGGAAGGAACCTCTTAGATGCAGGGCCACAAATAAAAAGAAAAATTCTAGGAGTCCTACATTTAATTACAAAGGCCAGAGCGGGAAGGGGTGAAGAGATAAGGTAAATTAACCAGTTAACAGCTGCAGGCAAAGCCAACAAAAGACTGTTTATGTTGAAACCTTGACTTAAATCCCATCACAGTCCGCTAGGGCCACCAATCCCTGTTTCCATGTAAACTTCTGGTTTATTAACCCTAACCAATCCAGAAGCAACCAGGACTTCTAACACATGGGTGAAGCTTAGAAACGGTATGTTAGGTGAAATAAGCAAGCCACAAAAGGACAAAGATTGTATGATTCACCTTGCCTGAGTTCCTACACTCATTAGAGTCTTAAAAACAGAAAGAAGAATGGTGGTTGCCAGTGGAGATGGGGAGTTAATATTTAACTGGTACAGAGGTTCAACTTGGGAAGATGAAAGAGTCCTGAAGATGGCAGGTGGAGACTATACAACAATGTGAATGTACTTCTGTGAATTATTATCACATTACAGCATGAATGCCACTGAACTGTACATTTAAAAGTGATGAAAATGGCTGAGTGTGGTTGTTTGTAATCCTGCTTGTAATACCTGTAATTCCAGCTACTCGGGAGGCTGAGGCAGGAAGGTCTCAAATTCAAGGCCAGCCTGGGCATCTCAGTAAGACTCTGTTTCAAAGACTACAAAAGGGTTGGGGATATAGCTCAGTGGTAGAGCACTCCTGGGTTCAGTCCTTAGTACCACACACACAGACACACAGACACGAAGGCTAAGATGGTAACTTTTATGTGTATTTTACTACAAACAAAAATGACATAATGAAACTTCTGCTCTAAACAAACACTTCTTGATGTGGTCTGAGCACTTGGTAAGCTAGGCACAATCCAGGTGGGGCAATGCAAAGCACAGGACACAGGCAAATCTGGGCTTTCATGGCACTGCCATTCCAGCAGGGAGGCTGGAACCTGGGTGGAACCACTCACCCCTCTCCAGACACCTCCGATCCTTGCTGCCCCCTCCGACTCTCCCTAGGGCCACACCAAGGGCTTCCTTCTGGTCTGACTGCCTTACTCCTTCCAATCCAATTTCTACAAGCAAGTCAATGGCTGAGCGAGACTGTGGTAGATTAGTGATCATTGCTACAAAGGAAATACACAGGGCCACATGATGGGAAATAAGTGGCATCTCTGGTGTGTGTAAAGGGAAGGGACGTTTTAGACTGGGTAATTAGGGAAGGCTTCGAAGACGGAGAAGTGCACTGGAACCAAGTAGTGACAAATGAGAAGGCACTACAGTGCCACATGATAGCCCAGGGAAGGGTCTTCAAGCCAAAAGCAACTACAAGTGCAAAGTCTCAGTGGCAAGAAAGATCCGGGAATGTTCGAGGAGCTGAACGGAGGCTACTGTGCCTGGACGGAGTGAGCAATGGAGAGCATGGAGGAGGCTCAAGCTGGGAGTCGGGAGCGGACTCTGGAGGGTGTCAAGGGCACGTATAGTTTTCTGAGTGAGATGAGAAGTCAGTGAAAGGCTTCAAGCAAGGAGATGACATAATCCAATGTGCATTTTTTAGGGGGGGTGCTGTGGCTTGAACCCAGGATCTCAGGCAGGCTGGGCCCCCTTTACCAATGAACTGCACCCCCGGGCCCCTGACTTACACTTTTTGGTAGCTGTCTCTGGATGCTGTGTGGAAACTGGACTGCAGAGCAAGAGTGGAGGCACCCGGGTTGGGGGTGCAGTGGGAAGGTGATTGGTGTGGCTCCAGGGAGAGTGGTGGAAGCTTGGAACTGGGGGGTCTGGGAGGAGTGAACCGATTTCACCCCGGTCCCCTACACACAAAACCAGGAAGTGCCGATGGGATGGAGGTGCAGGATGCAGAAAGGGATCAAGGTTGACTCCTAGACTGGGGCTCCAAGAAGCGAGGGCTGTCGACACTTCACGGCAGAGGAAGAGGTTTGGGGCAACACCAAGGTTCTGTTCCAGAGCCCAAAGTCGGTATTCTCTTTCCCTGCTATTATATTGCCTCCCTCAAGTTAATAAAATAAGAACATCAACACCACCCCTCCCCCAGCTGTCACTGCCCTGTGGGCAAAGGTAAATGGCAGGTGATGTGGGCGGCCACAGGAAGCAAGAAAGGGTTCTCAGGTACGGGCAGCTGTAAGGGAGCAATTTCTCATCACCTCAAAAGGGCTTACAAAACGCTCAGTGTGTCTGACCGCTGATCATAAAATCAGCAGTTTTAGACGAGGTCCTCCCAGAATAAGATTCTGAGACGAAGGTACACGGACAAGGATCCCACGAGGCAAGGACCCAGGAAACCTGGTAGGAGCGAGGGCCGTGTGTGAGAGGCTGGGGAAGGAGCCAAGCTAGAGTTCGGTACTGGGAAGGTTACACTGAGTGCCACCGAGATGTGGTCCCTCTGGAGACCGCAGGGAGAGGGCATAGAACATTCTCAGAAGGAAAAAGCTGGGCTGCTCCTCCTCAAGAGCCTGCTTGTCACTGACTGAGGGGCTCCTAGGGGCAGCAATTCTCCACCTTCTGCGCTGGACCTCAGAGGGAGCCCCCAGATGGAACACTGCAGGGACTTCCAGGAGTAACGGAGAATGTGAGTGCCAGGGACACGGGGACAGGGGCATTCATAGTTTCTGTTGTTGCTACAGCAGCAAAATGTTTTTACTTCTACTAAACCTCTAGAGTAGCCTCAAAATTACTAGCCTGTACTACTCAAAGTGCAGTCAATAGCTCAGTATCACAGTTAACACTCACAGTAAAGAATTTGTAAAACTACCCCCCACTTCCTTTATTGAGAAAGTCTTACTATAAGAAATGTCAGCGGATCTGGACATTGCACCTAGTGATAAACATGTATTTGCATTCTGGAGGAAGCTGCTTATCTTATTGCAAAAATTCACAGACCAACTCTTTCTGAAGCAGTGTGCTAGACAGTGAGATCCTTGAGGACAGACACTGTGACGTATTCACCTCTGTCCCCCAGGCCCTTCCACCGTGTGTTGTACAAAGGAGGCCCACTCAGTGGTCCTGTCCTGTCCCATCTTACAGAGGACCAATTGGGGACACAGAGACATTCTCAGCTCTGCTGCTTGATCCCTCTCAACCTCAAGATCCACTGGGATCTGTCCTCTCTTAGGAGAGGGACAGCAATTGGGATCAAGCGTAGTGTCACTGGACCCCTTTAAGATTTTATATTGAGTGATGTCTATTCCTAGGGTCCAGTCATGTAGCCAAAAGCTCTTCCCCATCCCTGATTCTGCCTGGACCAATTTTTCTCTGTTCCTAGGTGACCACTA
Source organism: Erethizon dorsatum (assembly GCA_028451465.1). Lineage (NCBI taxonomy): Eukaryota > Metazoa > Chordata > Mammalia > Rodentia > Erethizontidae > Erethizon > Erethizon dorsatum. Next base: position 124,134,951 of record CM051828.1, on the reverse strand, counting down.
GGGAATGATGATTCTGTGATTATCTAATAAATGGGAAAACTCAGGCACTGGAATTTGCCTGCTGGTGATTCTTTTTTTGCGGGGTGGGAGGCAGTACTGGAGATTGAACCCAGGGCCTTATATATGCTAGGCAAACAGTCTAATGCTGAGCTATGCCCCAGCGCCTCTCCCTCCTTTTAAGTTTTATGTTGAGACAGGGTCTCTCCAAGTTGCCCAGGCTGGCCTCGAACTTGCATTCCCCCGCCTCAGCCTCCCATTCATAGCTAGTGGTCAGGTTGTGTGGGAGCACTGTGGCTTGCTCTTTGGGCAGAAGCTTTGGGCTGGGGTGGCTGTCACAGAAAGGGGCAGTGGTGAGGAAAGCCTGCCACCACACTGTGGGAGTTAATCATGTCTGGATTTGTGTAGGAAACTAAACTCTGTCCCCATCTGGGTCAGGAACATTCCCGAACAGATCCAGTCCATCTCCGTGGGAAAAGAGAACATTTTCCCTACCGGATACTACACTCAAAGGCTCACTCTCCCACTCCCATCTTCTTTCTAGACTAAATCAACACCCTCGCACTCCTCACCTCTTCTTTGTATTATGCTTGGATTTTCATGAGGTCTTCTTTCATCTGCATCCAAAAATCAGACATGAGTGAGGAAGGCAGAGGCGGCGAACTCGTGGTCCGACTTGAGTGCTGAGTCTGTGAGGCCGGCAAGGCCAGCTGGGAGGAACCACGGTGCAAGAGGCCTGACCTAGTCACAACTGTCATGCCACAAATGTCAGATAGCCCTGCAGCCTGCTGTCTCCAGGATGAGGAACCTGCTCCGGCCCCTTGCCCAGCCAGCCGTCCAGGAAACTCTGAAGTAAACACCGCTCCTGTGGCTGGGGGTGACTGCACCCCACAAAGGGGACCCCATGAAGGCAAAGACCCATAGCCAGACCACTTCTGCAATGTGGTTGCTTCATTAAACTTCTCATCGGGGACACTGACTAGGATCAGGAAGAATGACTAAACAGGACAAAGGAACCAGAGCCAGGCCAAAGGAAGAACACTCGTGCTGTTGAATAGCTGACCCCACCTGGCTTTCTCACTGCATCTCTGGAGATCTAAGTCACTCCCGAGCCAGCCAACAACTCACGGCTGCCCTCTTTCGTCAGTCTTTAGTAGCTTCTCTCACCATCACAGCTGGTTTTTCCTTTAGGTAAGGTTACCAACTCCTTTAGTGTCCTGAGACTGCTACAGCAAATTATAGCACAGTGGAGGGCTTAAAACAACAGAAATTTAGGGCTGGGGGTGTGGCTCAGTACTAGTGCACTTGGCTAGCATATGCAAGGTCCTGGGTTCAATTCCCAGCACTGCAAAACAAAACAAAACAAAACAAAACAAAACAAAACACAAAACAGTAATTGATACTCTCACAGTTCTGGAGGCTGGAAGTCTACACTCAGGGTGTCAGCAAGGCTGTGTCCACTCTGGAGGCTCCAGGAGCAGATCCCCCCTTTTCTCTTCCAAATTCTGGTGCCTCCAGATGTTCCTTGGCTTGTGGCCCCATCACTCTAACCTCTGCCTCCACTTTCCCATAGCTGTCTCCTCTGTGCCTGTGTCCTTCTCTTCTCCTAATCTCTTCTAAGGATGTTTGTCATTGCCTTTAGGGCTTACCAGTTAATCCAGGATGATCTCATTGTAAGACCCTTAATTATGTCTACAAAGACATAATTCCAAATAAACTCACTTCACAAGTTCCCGGGATTTAAATGCGGATATCTCTTTTTGGAAGCCACCATTCAACCCACTACACCAACTAATTTTAAAAAATCCTTAGAAGTTCTCTCATAAAGTGTTCTCGAATGCCAAAGCTATGCCTGGATCATGCTGCACTTGCTGTGCAACTCCCCCACTGGAGGCCCAGAGTCATTGTGAGGAATTATTCCACCTTCATCACAGTCAGATGTTTGCAGTTTTGTCGTCCCCTGAAAGCCAAGGCCTTGGCCAATAGGGGAGGGTCAAGTCTTGCCAAGCAAGTAGTCACTTTTTCTCCATCAGTCCACTGTGAAATTATCATGGGTACCCAGGAGAAATCTCCAAATCAGGACACAAGCACAATGTAGTGGGGTCAGCTCCGCAACCTCAAAACACCCATCAGGCATTTGAACACAGAGAGTAAACCTGCTGGTCTCCTGGCACTGCTGCAACAAAGCAACACAAACCAGTGGCTTTCTAAAGCACAGAAACGGATTCTCTCAGAGTGCTGGAGGCAGACGTACAAGGTCCAGAGGACAGCAGGGCTGTGCTGCTGAACTCTGGGTAGAATCCCTGCTTGCCTCTTCCTAGTTTCTGATAGTGTTTGTCATCTGGCATTGACATAGCTAAAGTGACTCCATTTTCTTTTTTAGATGCCAGTTTGTCTTGCACTCACTCCCCAACCCTGTTAGATATTAAGGCACTAACCCATAGATAAACTCACTCCTCAGACCCCTTCCCAGTTAACCATAAAACCCATAAAAAGAGAAACAAACAGTTTTAGCACAAGGTGGTCAAACTGACTGTTGTCCGCTCATCCTGTGTATCAATTAACCTGATGTTTTGAGAAGGACCTTATGACATTCCAAAGAAATGATGCAGTAAAAGATGTAGTCTCTATGGCAACCAAGGGATTTTGTAAAACCCCCAAATGTATATTTAAGGAACCGTGAAACAAAGGCTCAGAGCCAGCAGACTCGACTCCTGCTGGCCACTAGCTTCTCCAATAAAACTCACTTGTTTCTCAACTCTCAGTCTCCTGTGAGTATATGCCTCGCTTCTGCCGTAACAGCATTCCTTGGCTTGCAGCTACATCCCTCCGATCTCTCCACCTCCATCAACACATGACCTTCTCCCCTGGTGTCTGTCTTTACATCATCTTCCTGCTTCTTATAAGGACACTGGTCACATTGCAATTAGGTCCCAGTCTGCTCTAGTGTGCTCTCATCTTAATTGCATTTGCAACAACCCTATTTCCAAACATGGCTTCATCCTGAGGTCCTGAGGGTTAGAACTTCAATGTGCTTCAGAAAGGGACACAATTCAACCCACAACCATAAGCTAAGGGCAGCACACAGACAAACACAGATGACGCTGGAACTCTATATGGTCCCCTGGGATGCCTTGGGACTCACTGACACAGCTGGTAGCGGTCTTTTGTGGGGGTCTGTGCCCACTTGGCCAGACTGTGGGTGGAATGTCAGCATGGGCTCTGATCTGGAGCACCTTGTAATGTGGAGGGGTTCTGAGCTGCCACAGGCTGAGGTCCTGGGTGCTGTGTACTCTTTCCTCCTACCCACCCTGCACAACCATCTGTTACCAATTTCCTGTGTCCCCCTCTCCACCCACCTCCTTCAGCTCCTGGTCACTAATGTCAGTGTTAAGACTGGCAGCTGGTGTCTATGATATTCATCACGTATGTACTCATGACTGAAGTCACATCATGTCATTCTTCTATCCAGCATCACAGTGGCTCCCATCTTACTCAGAAGAAAAACCAAAGTCCTTAGGTGGCCCCTAGCACCCCACACCACCTCTGCATGGTCACATTCCACCCTTCTGGGTCCTGCTCAGAGGCCAACCTGCAGTGAGTTCTCTGGCTGCCAACTGGGTGTGGACAACAGGAGAACTGGGGCAGGAGACTGGCAGGAGAGAGGGGACTGAAGTTGGGGTGCTTATTCCCCCAACCCGCTTCTTCCCTGTAGTGTTTCCATGGACTGGCTGTCACTCAACCAGCAAGCAGCCCTCCCTTTACTCCCCAGGTTCCAGTAATTTCTCTCTTCTTGCTTCTCCAGTTCCAAGGGTGGTGATGGCATCTGGGGGTTCTGAATGATCGCTTGGGCTGTCCCTACCTCCTGCCAACTCTTTCCAGAGAGCCCTGTAAGAGCTCCCCTCCAGCCACCGCTGTGAGCTGGCTATCTGCTGCTTGCCAGGGCCTTGACCAACATCCGCCTCTGAGTCCTGTGACCTTGTCCTCTGTCCGTCGCTCCACTTCAGCCACACCGGCCACCTCACTGGGTCTTGACTTCTCCAGGTCCCTCGCAGTTTGCAGACTTCGTTCTCTTCCCCACAGTACTCCTTCCCAGGCATCCACACAGCCAGTGCTCCTGCTTTCCAAGTCCTTCCTCAGCTTGAGCATGTAAGCGAGGCCTTCCCTGACCACCCTGCTGGGAACCACTGTATCCACTGGCCCGGCACTTCCACGCCCCCTTGCCTTCTTGCTCTCTTCTCCTGGGATGCTCCACAATGCCTGGACGTCGCCTGGATCATCTGTCTCCCCATTCTTGGGCTCCTTGAGGGCAGGAGTGGCTGACTGTCCATGGATGTTTCCCAATACCTGAGTGCTAGCATGTGTTAAGCATTCATTCATTCATTCATGCATTAAACTCAACAAATATTTACTGCCCATCTACATGGTGTCAGGCTCTGTCCAGGTGCACAAACCATCTTCATCCTCATTCCTTGCCCTCTGATTTCTGCCACTTAACTGGCCTTTGGGTCACTGCTGCCTGAATCCTCTAGCCTCTGAATGCCTTGCATGGCCATCTAAGCTGCCAACCTTCCCTACCCAGCCAGAGCCAGGCTGTTTGCCATGGCTGGAGTCACAGTGAGTGAACCCCTTCTGTGTGGCCAGATCACAGGCCAGCCTCTCCGAACTGCTCCTTGCTTCCTTTTGAGGCTGCTCTCTGGATTTGCTCATCTTTAAACAGTGACAGGTTTGCACATTTACCATTCTGCACAGGCCCACTTGGCAACCACTGGCTACTTGGTTTCCTTCCAGCTCACCAACAAATCAGCGGAATCAATCTCTTTCCCCTTGGTGTGAGCTTAGCAGCATCTCACCTTCGAAATTCAGGTAATCGGGGTGTGACAGGACCACGTCGATGGAGGTATCAGGAAGTTTCTTCACAGCATCTCTCAAGCACAGTGGTTATGGAGTTGACCAGAGTCTCTTGGGACTTCCCCTGGGGGTTCTGGAGATGTAGCTAGCAGTAAGGCAACAAGAAAGCCCCCAAAATCTATGCATACAAAATACAAAAAGCTTGTTTTAGCAGCCCGTTGTACCTTCTGTTCTGTAAAAGCAAGGGGACTGTTGATGGAGATTGGTGTTTTAGCGGCTGAGGCCCTAAGGGCAAAGTTCCTCCCAAAAAGGATTTTAAATGATGGCTCCGGAGATTTATCTTGTCTGAAGAGTGAGAAAATCACGACAGGATGGGGGAGATATGACTTCTTATTCTTCTCTGGTTCTAAGAGGCAGAAGGAAGAACAATGCTAAGTATTCTGGCACAATGAGGATTCACTGGGTTTCCTGCTAAAATACATTGCTTTATATAAATAGCATATGAAGTTCTGTTCTCTTTGGTCATAGTAAGAAGATTGAAGGTGGAAATGCAGCTGGGGAACAAAGAGAAGGAAAATAATTTCACACAGATGTACAGCTGAAGTGCCCTTTTTTCCCGTACCTCCTCTAAAACCAGGCACATGTAGTGAGCTGCTGCCCACCCCCAACTCCCTGTCCCAGGGAAGGAAGCATCCTGAGATCCTGGGGGATCCCTGGTGCGCCTGCAGCAATTTTGGGTACAGTGTGATCATCTCCACCTTTCAACAGAAGTCTCCCCCCAACACCCTCCAACTTCAAAGAATGCAAATGATGCAGAAGGACCCCTGAGTGTTACCTGAGATTTCCCCAGTCAGGTGATTGCAGCCTCAGTGTGAGTGGCTTCCCCGCTTCATTACACCTCTGCCCCTTTACTATACCCCCAGCAGCTAGGGAGCCCTGAAGCCACTTCTCTGTAGGGAGGGCAATGCTCTGGGGTTCCACCCTGCACCTCTGAGGCCTGCTGCCCATGAAGCCAGTCTCCCTGGCACTCTTGGGGATGGAGTGGATGGGTGTGCCAGGGTGGCTGCCCAATGTGCCAGAGTCTGCTGTCCTCTGGAATGGGCCAGAAGTAGTGAGGGTGCTCCTCTGCTGCCTCTAGTCTCGCACTCATCCTTTGGTGCCCTGTGTCTCTAGAGAACGCCTCCCACTCTGCCAGTGCATCTCTGGTTCTCAGTCATGTAGCACCAGGCCAAAGGAGACCTGACAGAAACACCAGTGTGTGTTGTTTTCTTCTCCAGCTCAGAGGTAAAACTTCTCTCCTGCAGCCCGAAAGCACTGGCAGTCCTGCTAGGTTCTGCCCATCATTAATGTGCTGGCTCCAACTACCTAAACGAGGCACACAGATGGTCAGGTTTTGTTGGTCTCTTTTTAAGCCACTGTTCCTCATCATGGGTTAGAAGTGCTTGCAAGGTGTGGGAGGCAGGGAAGGAAGCCAGGGGTCCAGGGCACTGGACTGTTTCTCACCTTACTGTGTACCTCTTGCCCTGTCCACCCTGCATCCTGGGCCCTTGTCTCACCCTTGAATCTCTGGCTGAGGCCTTCTGGTTTGTGCCCTATGTGCCTCATCTCTCCTTGACTCTAGTACTTGACACTGTCTTTCTGGCCTTGAGCTTGGCTTCCCCTTGAAAATTTTCTATTTCACACCTCACATACCCTGTGTATGCCATTGTTAGCAAATGCCTCTCCCAGCTCAACCTGGTCCTGACACCCTTCAATATTGGAAATTTCTATCTTTCATCTGCTGTGTGTGGTACTAAGGCTAGCACCACAAGTAGGAATGGGTAAAGTTCCTAAACTTAGCAGACTGGGCTCTGGAAGAAGGGGAGGAGCCAAGGCAGGTGTTAGAGGAATGCTAGGCATACCTCCTGGGGGGGTTAAGGGTATGGGAAAATGGAAGGGTGTAGAGTTTATCTGGATGTCATTTTCATATAATCTGGGGAGCACACATTTTAGAGGAGATGTCCATGGTCCAGTTCAGTTGAATAGATGGACTGAGTGAGGATAGGGGCTGTTTCTCAACCTTGCCTTGGCAGGCCTAGAGTGAGGAACAGAGGCTGGGCACAGGCCAGGAGAAGGAAACATGGCAGGTGCCAGAAAAATGCCCTCTTGTACCTGCAGGGTCCACTGATTGGAAACGGAGAGTGAGTGGCCTGGCTTTAAAGGGCATAACATGATACTCATGGAGACCCCAGGTGCAGGAATAGCTAGCAGCCCAGCAGCTGGGCAGGTGGTGCAGCAGGCAAGTGAAAGGGAGCAGAAGTCCAGTGACTGTGCCGAAGGATCGAGACTGAGTTACTCAGCAGTGGGTTTGGCAAGCCAGGCACAGAATGGCTCAAGAACAGGCAGATAACATAAAGGTGACACAGTGCCAGGGGTGGGGAAGGAGCCCACAGCAACTGCGAAGGGCCTCTCTGTGGTTGTCATCGATGTTGCTCCCCATTGTCGTTGACCCAGCTTTCCAAGCCCTTTGTAGGACTTATCATCCCCACTTCCTCTAAAGTGAGTAGACTCAGGGGCCCACTCTCCTCTGAGTGAAATCAAGTGTCCTCCCTGGAGGAAGCTGAGGAACCAGTGAGCCGTTCGCTCTGCTCCCTTCTCTCACAGCAGCAGTGCCGTGCAAGCACACGTCAGCAGGAAGCTGCCATCACTCTAGTCCCTGGGTGGACACTGGGAGCAATGGATGAAGCGGTGAGAGCCACCACCTTACCCGAGGTCAACTGGTTCCCTGGCTGCCGGTGATGCATCTGATCTCTCCCTGGAGAACTGGACTAAGAGACATAGATCAGTCTGCTGGGGTGGGTGCTTCCAGCAGATGCTGTCAGGGCCCCGGCATAGCCCCTCTGTTCTCATCTGTACCTGCCCGGGGAAGCTCTGTGGCCCCCCCCCGCCTGCTTTCTACCTGAGGGCTTTCGTCAGGTATTGGGGGTGTGCTTGCCCCATGCACAAACGGTGCCAGAAGTACCAGGGGTTCATGACCCCCAGGAGCAGCCTTTGGGATAATGAGCAGGGTTAGTGGATAAATACCTAGTTTCCAGATCCCTCAGTTGAGGTAACGCTGCTTCCCAAAGTCTCCCAGCAGGACTCAGTTCCAGATGTCCATGGCGGTCACTTGTTTGATAACACTCCCTCCACTGACATCCTTCTTCCCTGTATCTCTTCCTCATTCCTTTAAAGATATTTCTGGACTACCTCCCAAATAGACTACTCTCCTAAAATCCTTTCTCTCGGGACCTGGTCCTGGAACAACGCAAACTAAGATAGGGCTGCATCTTCTAGATGGCGTAGACACGAGCATGGAGGCTATGCTGGGTCAGACATTAGTGAGAAACCAAGTCAAGAGAAAGATGGGACAAGAGAATCTAATGGTGAAAATTCAAGTTACCAGTGTGAGACGGGGAAACGAAAGTCACAAGGCACCTGAGAAATATGAAGAACAGCTCTGTCCCTACACACCCAAGTTCCTTTCCTTGCGCTGTAAGATTTCTGTGCTTTATGGTCAAAAATCTTAACATGGACCACAATAACTCTGTACAGGTAACTTGCTACATGCCAGACATTCTAGTAATTGCTACGCTAGTATGGTTGCCAAATGTTGTAAATAAGAATCCAAAATGCCAGTTAAATTTGGGACACACACTAAAAGATCATTTGTTATTTACAATTCAAATAATGAATTTGAATTTTATCTGGCAACTCAGCATACAAGGAGTAACCAAAATATATGATGAATGTTTAAATTAAATGTTTAAAACAACATTTATTACAGTAAAGTACATATTGCCATTATTTCTCCTCAAGATCCTCCCCTTTGCTTCAAGCACATTTACCCCATTGTTCTTGCTACTTTCTGAAGCAGTTCTGGAAGTCCTATTGCATGAGTGTCTTTACGAAGTGTGATTTAAAAAAATACAGTAAATATTGATATCAAGTGCCATCCAAAGGAAAGGCAGGCTTGTAAAAACATTACAGTGTGTTCTCATCCACCTTATTCACTGGATCTGGTACTGTGTGACTTCTGGCTCTTTTCCAAAGTCAAAATGACCATGGAAGGGCAACGTTTTGAATCAGTTCAATACATGGAGGCAGCCACGCAGCACAACTAAAGACAAAAAAAGAGGACTTCCAGAACTGCTTAAGAAAGTAGCAAGAGCTGGGTGCGATGGAGCATGCCTATAATCCCAGCACTTGGGAGGCTGAGGCAAGAGGATTACTGTGAGTTCGAGGTCTACATAGTGAGTTCAAAGCCAGTCTGAATTACAGAGCGACACCCTGTCTCAACCCCATTCCCCCGCCCAGCAAAGAAAAAGAAAGTGGCAAGAATGATGGGATAAGTGTATTCAAAGCAAGGGGGAGTATTTTGATGGGGATAAAAACCAGCGTGTTTTTTACTGCAATCAATTTGAAAATTTCCCATATTTTTGATCAGACCTCATACGATAGGATAAATACTGAAGTAGTTTTTCAGACGATGACACAGAGCAACTGAGTAACCTCCTCAGGTTCACGTAGCAGCTAAGCAGAGGACTGGGCTGTCACTGGCAGTTTGACTCCAGAACGTGTCCTTTAGCTGACTCTGTAGAGCCCTGACTGGTTCCATGTCGCTCAGCAGTGAAGTGAGAGGTATCTCCGAGAGGTGAGCTCTCTGTCACTTACTTTTTGTGGTCAAGCCATTAGAGAACATTGTGGATTGGTGTTTGATTCCTGCCTGGAAAATCTTTAAGGCAACGAAGGTGGTTTGAGAGCTCCCCGGTGGAGTAATAAAGTAGAATTGCTGCCATGTGGGGACCAGTGCCCATCTTGGCAAGGATGTTTGTGTTTTCCTGTGTGTCAGATGTGGCCACCGGTAAGTGACTACCTGCCCTAGTTTGTTTAGGGTCATTCCAGTTTAGTCTCATCGATTCAGCATTGCATTTTTATTTTATTTCATTTTTATTAGTACACATTTGCTGTATATTCGTTGTGGGGAGTTGGTACAAGTACAGCGCACATCTTAATTCTTTTTACTTCCCTTTCCTCTCCTCTCCCTCCAATTTCTGTTCTTCCCATTTAGCATTTCTTTCTTTTTTTTTAATTTTAAAAATTTTTTTATTTTGAAATGTATAAACCAATAGATCTCCAAAATGATTCCTCCTATTTGAAACTTTTTACTTCTGTTTTACTGAGTTGCAATTCGCATAACATGAAATTGACTATTAATCACTTTACAATGTACAATCAGTGGCATTTAGTATATTCACAATGTTGTAGCATTTTATTCTTAAACGAGGTACATTATATCATATAAACAGTTCCAACAGAACAGATTGGGTGGGTGTGGCACACCTCCACTTGGTATTTCTCACTTCCACCATGGTTTCATCTAGTTGTGCGTAATGCATGTGTCTTAGTCTACTTTCTGTTGCTATAACAGAATACCTGAGACTGGGTAATTTATAAAGACTAGAAGTTTATTTGGATCACAGTTCTGGAGGCTGGGAAGTCATGCCAGCATCTGGGTGGGGCCTTCTTGCTGTACCATGGTGGAGAGCATCACATGGGGAGACAGAGCAAGCCTGCTAGGTACTAGCTCAGGTCTCTCTTCCTCTTCTTAGACAGCTTCTAATGCCCTCCTGGGGGCCTCTGCCTCATGACCTCATCTAATACCAATTACCTCCCATGGGCCTCACTCCCAAATACCATTAATATACGGATTTGGGGATTAAGTTTCTAACACATGAAATGTTGAGGGACACATTCAAACCATAGCAACATGCAAAGACTTTAACCTGGTTAAAGCCAGTTGTTTCCTAGCAATACCTCTCTTCCTTGTTACACAAAATTAACCAACACCTCTTTTTCAAGGACAGCACGCAGGTGCTCGCACACTGCGTGTGCTACAACACGAGTAATTAGGGAAAGCCAACGGCTGCCAGTCCATCTAGTGGAAGGAGAAAGTATTTGATTTGATGCGGCTGACCATGTGGGCGCTTGGTGTGCCAGACACTGGTGCCAATGGCCTGTGCCAATAGCCTATGTTGTGGCCTGCAAAATGCTTGATGGTCAGTGGGAAATATGGGAAATCGTAGAGAAGGTGCATGTAAATACGTATGGGGAACAGAGGCTGAGCATTCTTGTCTGAGAACACAGAAAGAGAAGCCTGAGTATTCTTGCTACAGTGCTGTCATCATTTATTGTATGATGCAACTCTCTACTTATTCATCATAGTTTTTGGTAATTTTTTTACATTTTCAGTAAACCCTTCCAGCCACAATGAGCTCAAAAACATTTGTGTGCATATTTAATGGAAACTTAAAGTACATTTCAGGTTCTCAAGGAAGCTGATGATGAACATGTGTCCAGCACAACACGTTAATGTCGGCCAACACCCCAGGGGGTCTGGAATCACTGACCACATGAAACCAGAAGACACAAGTCTGCTAAAGAAGCATCAACGTGTACTGAAAGAAGGTAGGGGTTGTTCTTAGGACATGCTGCCCAAAGAGGACAGTTTAACTCCTGCAGCTTCAGCAAAGTGCATTTATACACCATGACTTTTTGTTCCTCTGAAATGATTACTTTTAAAAATTCATCTTGCTCATTTTGGGGGCAAAGGAATTGAATAGACATTTCTCCAAAGAAGATATATAAATAGCCAAAAACATATGAAAAGATGCTCGACTAATTATTTGTGCATTATTAGCTTTTTGTTACTGTGACCAAATACCTAAGATAAACAAGTTAAAGGAGGGAGGATTTATTTTGGCCCGTGGCTTCAGAGGTTTCAGTTTGTGGTCAGCTGGTTCCATCATGGCGGAAGGACACGATAGAGTAAAGCTGCTCACCTCATGGCAGCCTGGAGGCAGGGAGAGGGGGAAAGAGCCAGAGAGAAAGGGGCCAGGGATAGGACACAGTCCCCAGGGTCATGCTCCCATGACCCAGTGCCATCCTTCAACTAAGCCCCACCTCCTAAGTTTCTATTACCTTCCCAAAAATGCCATCAAATAATGATCTCATTGATGGATCGATCCACTGATGTAATTAGAACCCTTGTGATGCAGTCACCTTCTCAAAGCCCCAACTTTGAATACATGAGACTTTTGGGGGACATTTTAGATTTGAACTATAACAATTAGGAAGTACAAATCAAAGCCACCGCAAGCTACCACTTTGTACCCAGCAAGATGGCTATTATGAAAAAACAGAAAATGACAAGAGTTGAAGAGGAAGTAGAGAAATTGAAACTCTTGTGGACTGCTGGTAGACATGTAAAATAGCACAGCCAGTGTGGAAAATGGTTTGCCAGTTCCTCAAAAAATTTATACATAGAATGACCATATGATCCAGCAATTCCACTTCTGGGTTTGAACCCAAAATAACTGACTCGGAGACTCGAATGGATATTGTGTACCCATGCTCACAGCACACAAAAGCTGAAAGCAACATAAATGTGATATGTATCTACAGTGGGACATTATTGGCTTGAAAAAGGAAGGAAGTTTTGACACAGGCTACAATACCAATGAACCCTGAAGACACTATGATAAGTAAAATAGTCACAAAATAACAGTTCCTATGTGAGTCCACTTATATAAGATACTTACAGTAGTCAAATTCATAGAAAAGGAGAGTAGCTCATTGGGTACCAAAGCTGGGGGTAAGAAGGAAAATACAGGGAGTTATTGTTTAATAGGTACAGAGCTCCAGTTGAGGATAATAAAAAAGTCCTGGGAAGGGGAAACAATTCTGGAGAAGGATAGTGGTGATGGCGGTAGCAGTGTGAATATACTTACTGCCACTGAATTGTACATTTGTGTGACACTGTACCTTATAAATATGTGTAAGCTTTTTGGAGTGCTGGGATGGAACCCACGGCCTCGCACATGCTAAGTTAAGCAAGTGCAATTATTATATGTCATTTAAAAAATAATAAAAGTAAACAAGAGAATTAAAATGGTAAATTTTATGTTATATATATTTCTATCATAATAGAAAAACTATTTTTGCTCACTTTTTATTCCAAGTTTTCTTGTTTGTGTACAAGAAGACGTGATAACTGTCGATGTGTGGGCCTCACTGGCAGAACAACTTTGCAAACAGTTGCACGATGCCAGTTTGATATTGATGCCATCTGATGTGTCAAGCAGAAGATCGATCACTTAACTCTAACGAGGGTTTGCTTTTTTCAACCAGTTCCTGGAGTCAAAATAAAGTCCTAGGAAGCACATTCTACCACAGACGAAACATCTAAAATGAATGTAAATGCTATCATAAATTTAGTTAAATGTCTGGCATTGAAGATAAAATTGCTTTTGTGGTCTCAACACAAGTGTATATTTTGGTGAAATACAATTTCGTGTTAAAAATAGTGTTTTCACTAAATTTAACAATGAGGGAGCAATGACCTTGGAATTGGTTGTGATGAACATGTAGAGTATTTCCTAATTCATTTGGAACAGCTGTGATATTCTACCAACTGAAATAGAAGCTGCAGTTGTTAAATGCTGCAAATATTTTTATATACACTCAGAGTAACTGTGATAAAGCTGAAGCAATATTTAATAAAAATCTTTGGCACAGTAGCACATGCTTGCTTTTTCTACTGCAAACCACTAATCAGATTTTAAACATGTTTGTGCTTTTGTAGAAATATAAACTTGCTTTGGTTCCAGGACCCTCTGTGGATACCAAAACCTACAGATGCTGGAGTGCCTTATATGAAATGGTCGAGTATCTGCCTGTAACCCTCTTCACATTACAGATTACTTATAATACCTCCAGTAATGCCAGTGCTATATAAATAGCTGTTATACTATATTATTTTGGGAACAGTAACAAAGAAAAAACTCTGCATTTTCAGTACACATGCAACTTTTCCCCCAAATATTTTGAACTTGCAGTTGGTTGAATTCTTGGATGTAGAATCTGTGGATATGGATGGCTACCTGTGCTTTGTAAGTAAGCTTGAGTCATACAATGGTACCAGACTTTTCTTTTCAAGTGTACATTTTTATCAACAATTATTTGCAAGTATTTCATTAAAGTTCTCAGTGAATGCACTACTAAGATAAAACCCAAGCTTTGGAAACTTAGCAAATTGCAGTGGTTGGAAATGAAACTTGCAAACAGGAATATACAGTGACAGCCTGCAAGAAAACAAGGTAGAACTGAACAAATTCAAGGGTGAGAGCATCAGAGGGTGCTCTGCAGCTGTGCTTTGGGAAATCTTAACTTGAGGAGAGAATATTTAGATGAAGCTATTATTTTTACTTGTACAAATTAATATTGTTTGCTAGAATGGGATAAAATTGAGAAAGGTCTACAATGTAAATGTGGCAGAACATTTAAAAGAATCATAAAATGTTTTATTTGATGATTTTTAAAAATCTTTTTTGTTTTGTTTTGTTTTTGCTTTTTTTGTTTTCTGAGACAGGGTCTTGCTAGGTAGCTCAGGCTGGCCTCGAACTCACGACAATCGTACTGCTTCGGCCTCCCAAATGCTGGGATCATAGGCATGCGCCACCATGCCCGGCATTAAAAAATCTTATAGCAATACTTCTTATCAAAGAAAGGTACTCTTAAAAGAGGTGAAAATATAGTTCCTGTGAAAATATTTGGCTGAAATATTTATACATTTTAATATGAAATAAATAAGAAATGAGAATATTTTTAATTTAGCAGAGTTTCTTTTAAGCTCACCAGGAACTTCAGTGCCTTCAAAGAATAATTTCTCAATTAAAAGTGAAGGTGTCAGCAATTTCAAATTTATGAAAAATGAAATGCAACTTTGAAGAAAATGTCTACTTTATGAAAATCTAAAAATAATGAGCCCAAATTGAAAAAAAAAATAAAGCAAAACACATTCCTCAGAAGAATATTTCTGACACAGTATTAGAATAAGCTACAGCATGGAAGTCCTTGACCATGTGCCAAAAGCAATGTTCAACTTAGGTTTTTAAAATGTTTGTGTAATTAATATATATACCTTTAAAATTTTGCATTGATGTTTGTTATTTTTGTTTTGAGGAAGAATTTTAAGTATTGTTTTGAGTGGAAGTATTTTATAGAACTACTAATATCATAAAACCAATTTGTTGATCAATCTGTAAACACTTTCACATAATTTCAGCTATTTTTAGGGCTCCCTAGTCCCCAGGTAGAGAGCCCAGACTGGAGAGTTTAAATCCCACTTGAGCAGACAGTCTGGAAAGACCCTGGGACTCTGCAAAGGAGAAAGGAAAGAACACCTAGCCTCCTTCAAGGTGTTTGGAATTCAAGGAGCCACCCAGGCGCCCATGGACATTCCCAGGTGAGAAGTGTAGTGAAATTCCCCCCAAGCTCAGAGAATTTGAAGCCTTCTTACTATAAGGCCAATCAAGTGGCAATTTTCCTTCCCCCTTTCCCTGCTTTCCACACTCCAACCCACAGAGCCAGAACCAGAAACGGGAGAAGAAGGAAGAGAAGGAGGGCTTCAGTCTGCGCCATACCCCTGCCAACAGAGGTGGCCTTCCTGCCGCCGACCATGGCAGTAGGAGGTGCAGAAGTCTCACCTTTGAATCAATACTTAAGTGAGGACTGGGTTGGATGTTTCATTTTCTGACTTAGATAATGATATATTAGCCCCTTTCCTGCCACTGGGACAAAATACCTGACACCCACAATTTAAATAAAGGACAAGAGGTTTATTTGGCTCGCATTTTCCAGTGAGTCCGGTTCAGTCCATGGTCCCCTAGCCACAAGCAGAAATGGCACGGTGAAAGGATATGGCCAAGGTCAAGTGCTCACATCATGGCAGCCAGGAAGAAGATAGAAGAGAGGAGCAGGGATAAGAATATATCCTTCCAGGTCACACCTCCAGTGACCTGCCTCCAACCAAGCCCCACCTCCTCACAGCACATTCAGCCAAGAAATCAGTGGAGGAGTCTGTTGATAACTACAGCCCCCCCACCCACGATCTAACCACCTCCTAAAAGTCCCACCTCTGAATTCATGAGATTTTTGAGGGACATTTTAGATATAAGCTATAACATATGATATTTGTTAGATCTTGTGTATAGATGTCCCCTATCATGTGGTCACAGGTGGGGCTTTTCAGAAGTGGCTGGGTCTAGGGTATGTGATACTGGGATTAAGTGTGTGATGTCGTATTGTCTCCCTAGTATGAAAATGCAATTTCACTGTGACTATTCCATTCCTTAGTCTTCTATTTTTACCTAGCTTTTACATGGCTTAATCTTATACTGAGTAATATTTTTCTCCAAAAGGTATTTGTACATTCTCTAATGCTTGAGTTTGTTAATACATGAGAATGTTTACTTGTTGTCTTTAAAAAAAAAAAAGTGTGTGGTTCTGGAATTAAGTGTGTGATGCTGGGATTATGGATATGTGATTACTAAATTAGTTCACTGGTTTGGCATAGTTCTGGCTGTGTATAATGAGAAGCCTCACTCTGGGTGTGGATGGCACCACCCAAAGGATGGGTAGCTTGGAAGGGATAAAAGGTACAGGCAGGGGCCGGTGAGATGGCTCAGCAGCATGGGCACCTGCCTGGCAAGCACGAGGTCCTGAGTTTGACTCCCAGTACCCACATACGAAAAAAGGGCCGGTGATATCGCTCAGCGGCACGGGCACCTGCTGGCATGCAAGGTCCTGAGATTGAGCCCCGGTACTCACAAAAAAAAAAAAAAAAAAAAAAAGTTACAGGCTGCTGCTGCTGCTTCCTTACTACTTTGCTGCTTTGCTGCCTTCTGCCCACCACGAACTGTTTCTCCTCTGTGACACCCCTCTGCCATGCCACCCTGCCTTAGAGGCAGCTAACTATGAGCTGAAACCTTTACGAACTGTGAGCCCAAATAAACCTTTCCTCCTTTAACTTTTGGTATTGGGTATTTTGTCTGGGCAAGGAGAAAAGTAACTAAGACAATATTTCCAAAGGAAGTTACTATAGGACTTTTTGAAATCAAAGAGAAAGCAAAAGTCAAAGGGCTGACAAAAAGAAATGAAGTTCTGGTAATGATACAACGTAGATGAAAGTTGAACATACTGTCCTAAGTGAAAGGAGCCCACCCAAAGGCCGCATACTGTATGGTTCCTTTTATAGGAAACACCCAGCATGAGAGACAAAGCAGAGGAGTGGTGCCAGGGTTTGGGTGGGGGGTAGAGGGGAATGACTGCTCACGGGCATGGGGTTTCTTCTGGAGATGATGAAAATGTCTTGGAACTGGGTAGAGGTGGTGGTTGCACAACATTGTGAATGTACTAAATGCCACTGAATAGCACACTTCAATTAGTTAAGGCTAGTTTTATGTTATATACATTTTATACCAGTTAGAAATTGGGCCGTGGGTATGACTCAGTCCTAGAGTGCTTGCCTAGCATGCATGAGGCCCTGGGTTTCATCCCCAGCCTTGCACACACACACACACACCAAGGATTTGCCCCAAATGTTCATCCAAGATAAAGAGAAGGATACCTCCTATGATTTAAGGACAGTGCATATAAAAATAAAGGTTTTATAAGGATTGGACTCCATGCATTCTGTATATAACATAGATTACTAAATAGCACCATGTGTATGAAACCACACACACTGTCCTCACTGGGAGATTTGAAGAACTTTGAAGGGCAAAATTCAGCTCTTCTGGAACTTCGCCCAATTGCTAGCTTCAGAACATCAGCTCCCCGTGCTCTGACGAGTAGCAAACCATCAGGCAGGTGGTGGAAGGACAGAGAGACACAGCCTGAGTGTCTCCCCCGGAGCTGCATCTCAGTAACAGGATGGTGATACGCTCCATTCTGCTCCTGCAAACCCTGGACCCTTGGGACCTAGAACCAGCCATCTCCCCTGTTACTCCTGTGACCCAGCTCTTTCTCTCGTACCCACTTCTCATGCCTGTGAACCCACAACATAAGTCTCCAAACTTCTGAGAGGGGTACTGTGCCTCGGGCCAACGTGCCCGGATGACACAGAGTCTACAAAGCTACTGCTCTGGGCATAAGGGCCGGCCCCAGAAGAGAAGTGACTGGCGCCTGCAGGCATCCTGGGCGTCTGCACTGGCTACCGTGTGCCTAAGAGAAGGTAGGCGGACTGATTTAACAAGCAGCAGGGAGATGTGAAGCGTTAAACTGCTAAAGGTGCATTCAAATAGGGAATTATTCAGCAGGGCACAGTGGCACATGTCCAGCTGCTCTGGAGGCTGAGCCAGGAGGATCACAAGTTCAAGCCCAGTCTGGGCAACCTAGTAACTTAGTGAAATCCTGGCTCAAAATCAAAAATAAAAAGGGCTGGGTTGTAGCTCAGTGGTAGATCACTTACCTAGCACGTGGGACACCCCAAGTTCAATCCTCAGGAAAAAAAAAAAAGAAAGAAAAGAAAAAAAAAAAAAAAGGGAGGAAATTACTCAACCAGAGAAGTAGGGAAGTAATTACAACCCGAAGTCTCATGTTAACTTGGGTGACCAAATCAGCTCACCTCTCCACGCCTCAGTCTTACCCTCTGTAAAGTAGAAACACTTCTGACCTTACCAGGTGGTTGTGATACTAAAATGATATAGATATGCTTTGAAAAGTACATAGTGTAATACAAAATACAAGTGATTTGCCTTACTTAACTTATATAGGGTTTATTCGGAAACACACCTGATGGCAAAAATGAGGGCTCTTAATATTTAGGTACAAGGTGGCCAGGGGATGGATGATATAATTGCCTCTGTTTTTCAGGATTAATAAATCCCAAATCATACAAATAATATGCTGAGTGAGATTTTATCATTTGATATTAATTATCAAATTAATAATAATTTGTAATGTAATAAACAGGTTTGGGATTTTTTTCCTTTGGTTACTGAACAAGAAAGGTGAAGGATTGTATGCAAATTGGCTTATTTAGAGTTGAGAGAGTTTGACCTGAATTTTCCATTCATACCAACCAATGTGGTGCTCAGTTCACAGATTCCATAGATCTTTACTGAACTTCCTATTTTGCTCTAGGCACAGGGATCCCTAACAACGACACAACGCTGGGGATACAGAGGTAAATGATAAAATTTCTCTCATCTTTTCGGTCCACAGAGGCTCTTGGCAACCTTCCTAGCCTTTGTCCTGGAGTTTCAAAAAGACGGTGTGTTAGTCAGCTTTCTGTTACCACGACAAGCACCTGAGACAATCAATTTATAAGGAGAAAAGGTTTACTTTGGCTCACAGTTTGGGAGGTTTCAGTCCATGGTTAGTTGGCCCATTGCTTCGGGCTTATGGCAGCACATCATGGCAGAAGCACATGATGGAGCACAACTGCTCACCTATGGCTGGGAAGAGAAGTAGAGAAAGAGGAAGAGACTGTGGCTCCCCAGTCTCTTAAAGGGCACACCCCAGTGACCTAAGACCTGCTGCCAGGCCCCACCTCTTACAGATCCCACCAATCTTGGAGTGCCAAGCTAGAAATCGAGCCTTGAACACGTGGGTCTTTGGGGAACATTTCAGATCCAAACCACAGCAGGTGGGCTTACAAGACCTGTGACACACCCCCACGACATGCTCCAATGTGTCCTCTGGTCAGAGACTTCCCTGAAATTGGCACCTGGAACTGTGGACACCAAGTCTGAAACCACTCCTCTGAGTAGCAACCACCTTCCCACCCCAGATCTTTTAAGAAGATCCTGAATCAAGGATCGGGTGTTTAAGTGGACACCTCCTCCTCTCATTGGAAGGGCAGATATCCGAAATTAAATACCCAAGATCAGGAAAGCAGAAGATGACATTTGGTGTGCTATCATGAGGCAGCGTGTTTGAAGACACTAGCTTTGTCTGCATGGTGGCTGCAGGAGTTTTTGGTTTTTGAAACACCCATTAAATCCCCAAATCAATTATCGGCCTGAGCACACGCCATGACTTTTCTCCAACTACTGAACAGATGGACTCTGAGTCAAGTTTTCCTGTATGTGAACACCAGAAGCCCTGCCCAGCTCAGAAATACAGTAAACAAGAATACCCAAAAGACTACAAACACTGAATTTTAAAGAAAAAATTCCCCCCAAAGATCATAAAACACCTGCTGCGGGTTGCCCACAAGTGCAGCTCCAGGCTCCGGCTGGTTAGACAAGGAGTCAGCCAAACCCACAGATTCTGATCGGGTGTTTGTTTCCCAAACAGTTCTGGCTAGCACAGGCTGGAAGGAGACTGAAGATTCAATTTTACCATTTTCTGAAGGAAACAAGGGAACCTCCTTCTATGCTCTATCAGCACCAAGAGGCATAGAATTTTAGAGCTGGATGACACATTTTACACTAGGTCCAGTGGCCCCTTTTTATTTATTTTTTGAATTGTGGTAAAATGTATCTGATGCATAATTTGCTATTTTAAACATTTTTAAATGCACAACTCAGTGGCATTAAGTATATTTACACAGTTGTGCAACATCCCACTCTTCATCTCCAGAATTTTTTCACCATCTCAAACTGAAACACTAATTCCCCAGTCCATTAAACACGAATTTCCCAGTCCCTCTCCCCAGCATCTGGTAGCCACCATTCAGCTTCTAAAATCTGACGACTCACTTGAGAAGCTCATTTGAGTGGAATCTTATGGTATTTATCCTTTTGCGCCTGGCTTATTTCACTCAGTGCGAGGTCTTCAAGTTTCGTTCCTATTGTTGCCTGTGTCAGGATCTCCTTTTCTCGGGTTGCTTCCATCTTTTGTCTGTTGTGAATAATGTTGCTGTAAAGTTGGGTGCACGATATCGGTTTGAGTCCCTGGTTTCAATTCTTTTGGACACATACCCAGAAGTGAAATTGCCAGATTATGTGTAATTAAATGTTTAACTTTTTGAGAGACTGGCAAACCATTTTCCACACTGGCATTTCACACCCCTACCAGCAGTGAGCAACGCTTCCTATGTCTTCACACCCTCTCCAATCTTGTCATTGTGTTTGTTAATAATAGCCATCCTTATGGGTGCAAAATAGTATCTCACTGTGCTTATGATTTGCATTTCCCTAATAATTAGTGATGCTGAACATCTTTTGATGAGCTCACTGTCTGTATATCATTTTTGTTGAAGTGTCTCTTCAGGTACTTTGTTCATTTCTTAGTTGGATTGATTATTGTTGTTGAGTTGATGTCTTTTTTCAAATAGGAGAAAAATGGATCATAAAAAAGCTACTTGAAGCTAGGTGTGGTAGTATATGCCTTTAATCCCAGTACTCTGGGAGGCTGAGGCAGGAGGATTACAAATTCAAGCCCAGCCTGGGCAACTTAGTGATTTAGTGAGACCCTGTTTCAAAATTAAAAGAAAAAACAGGGGCAGGGTTGAGGATGCATATCAGTGTGAAGGCCCTGGGTTAAATCCCCAGTTTAGGCAGGAAAAAGATGGCGGATGAGTAAGAAGCAGGCAGCGAAACTCTCTCTAAAAGTTACCGTTGGAACACGAGAATATAGCGACCAGGAAAGCGCAGGAGGGGGGGAGATGCCTCCCCCGAACCCAGAAAAGTTCTGAAGTGCAATCTGGGACCCCTGGCACCAGTGAAGGGTGATTTCCAACAAAGAAGAAGGAGCAGACCGCACGCGCGCACCTTCTACCATCCCAGGAATCGCAGCGCGACAGAAGCTCAATTCTACGGACACACAGTGACAGCTGGCTCCCAGGGAGCCCCCACGGAGGATCCTGAGACAGCGGCGAGGCGGGGGAGCAGCGGAGAACTGTGCTGGCCGGCGGTGAGTGTCTCTCAGCCACAGCTGCCCCGCTCCAGAGAGCGACCGGCCGGGCGCCATTGTGGGGGGTGCGGCGAAACTCAGAGTGGCTCGAAAGAAAAACAGCGCTGGACACTCGCACTCCAGACAGGGCAGCGTGGGGCCTCTCAGGCCCACGAAAGTGTGCTGAGGTCAGCAGGCGAATGAGACTGGTCTCTCAGCCACACCTGTCCCGCGCCAGAGAGCGACTGGCCCAGCGCCATTGTGGGGGGCATGGTGAAAATCAGAGCGGCAGGAAACCAGTGCAGGGAACCCGCACTCCGGACAGCGCGCCGCGCCTCTCAGGCCCAGGGATAGTGAAAGGGCGCTGAGAGCGGCAGGCGAGCTAGACCGGTCTCTGCCTGAAAGTACGGGCCTCTGCTCACCGCCCGCCAGAGGGCGCTCCTGGCTTACTGGGACCGACCTGCACGGAACAGGACTCTGTCACCACACGGTGCCTGCCTACAGCAGAGTCAACATCTGGAACTGATTCTTTTTATTTTTTTTTATTTTTATTTTTATTTTTTTCTCACTCATTTGTTTTTTGTTCTGGCGAAGGGTTTTGTTTTGTTTTTTTGTTTTTTTTTTTGGTGGGGTTTTATTTTTGTTTTGTCTGTTTTATTGTTTTTATCTTCGTTTTTGTTTCTGTATGTGTATTTGCTCTTTCCTTCATTATTCTCTCTGGTTTTTTATATGAGTGTAAACAGTGCCTCTAACTTCTTTGTGATTGTGGTTGTGATCTGTTCTTCCTTTTATCCCTTCCTTCTCTTTTTACCACCAGTCCTCTGCACCAGTGTCCCAATTTTAGTGGGATCCCTCTTGGTCCTCTAACCTTACATCTAATTACTTCCTATTCTCCCAACACTCTATTTCCTCCTTAACTCATTTTAAATTTAAACTCCTCAGGGAAAAATTGACATACATAGGACTTGTATACTGCATATAATTTTTCTGGTGTGTTTTAGATTTTGTTATATAACCGCAACTCTATACAGCTAAAAGTGGTAAATAACTGGTTAGCTCAGTCTGTCATTTTCTAGGCTGTGTTTGATGCTTTAGTTAACATTATAGCCAAATGTGAAATAATTGTTCTAAACATCTTTCCTTCCTGATATTTCGTGATTGAGATTGACTAAGGGACACAGAAAATACAGTGGCACAGTACCAAAGAATCAAGGACTGGGCCAAACAGGTAGCAACTTCGCATACCCAACGAATTGAAGAGGTAGGATCTGGCAGAAAGCTCAAAACCCAAAAGCAAGCTCCACTTGGAAGATACTGCAGAGAAGTAGTCATCTTCTAAAGATCTTAAACACTAGCAATAAAGTAACCTACCATAGGTAATTTGCAAACATCACCCCAGGAATTAAAGAAAGAAAAAATGAGATGACACTTAAACAAGATGCAACCCCACACATCCAATTCAACAAAGGCAAACCTAGGGGGCAACGAGGTGGGACAATCCGAAAGCCACCCACCTGGCCTATCTGAAGTGGTAACAACAAAGCAACTGAATGAGGCTCTGGAAAAAATTAAAACAGAAATAATCTCACAGATAACTGCAGAGATAATGTCCACAATGAAGACCATGCTTAAGGACACTATAGCTGATACAGACAAAAAAATAGATGAGCTTAAGAAAACTATAGAAACCATGAATGCTCAGCATAGGAAAGAAATGGAATCCATAAGGCAGATTCAAGCAGATATCCAAGAGCACAAAAATTCCATTGAAAGTATTTGTAGCAGATTAAGCCAATGCGAGGACAGGATCTCAGATATAGAAGACAGGCTTGCAATTAGTGATCATGAAAAGGAAGAATTCTTAAAAATGGCAAGGGACCATGAAAAATCAATTCAGTAGCTGCTAGATGACTCAAAGATAAACAACTTAAGAATAATTGGAATAAATGAAAAAGCAGGAGATAGCATCAATGACATTAAAACCTTGTTCAAAGACATAATCAGGGAGAACTTTCCTGGAAGAGAAAAGGAATTTGACGCCCCTATAAGTGAAGCTTTTAGAACACCAACTAGACATGATCAAAAAAAAACTTCAGCCAGACATATTATAGTCAAGATCCCAGAAATTCAACAGAAGGGCAGAATCTTAAAAGCTGTTAGGGAGAAGAGACAAATCACCTATAAAGGAAAACCCATCAGAATCACAGCTGACTTTTCAGCACAAACCCTCAATTCAAGAAGAGCTTGGAATGATGTATTTCAAGCTCTAAAGGAAAATAATTTTCAACCCAGATTGATGTACCCTGCAAAACTATCTTTCAAAATTGATGGAGAAATAAAATACTTTCATGACAAAGAACATCTGAGAAAATTTATGACCACCAAACCAGCACTCCAAAATGTTCTGAAGGACATTCTAGAAAGAGGAACCCCAACAGAAGGAATCCACCAGGCAGGGCAGATAATTAAATAGCAGGAAAGGGGAAAAACAAAGAGTGCGAACCAACAACAGGAAAATATCATGACAAGTATGTCAATACATATCAGTTTTAACCATCAATGTTAACGGTCTCAATTCACCAATCAAAAGGCACAGACTGGTGAAATGGATCAAGAAGCAAGATCCAACAGTATGCTGTATACAAGAAACACATTTAATTCAGAAAGAAATTCATAGACTGAAAGTCAAAGGATGGAAAACAATACTCCATGCCACAGGAACCCAGAAAAAAGCAGGGGTAGCTATTCTTTTTGCAGACAAAGTGAACTTCAAGCCAAGAAGGATTCAGAGAGATAAAGACGGTCATTACAGCCTTGTAAAGGGAACAATCCAAGAGGAGGAGATAACGATCATAAATATATATGTGTCAAATACCAGTGCACCCAGCTATATAAAACAAGTACTAAAGGACATGAAAAATCAAATAAGCACTAATACAATTATATTGGGAGATCTCAATACTCCACTGTCACAAAAAGACAGATCAACTGGACAGAAAATCAATAATGAAACAGTAGAACTGAACCAAACTTTTGAACAAATGGACTTAGTAGATGTCTACAGAGTGTTCCATCCCACAACATCAGAATACACATTTTTCTCAGCTGCACATGGGACGTTCTCCAAAATAGACCACATACTAGCTCATAAAACCTGCTTAAGTAAATGCAAAGGAATTGAAATTATCCCATGCATATTATCAGACCATAGTGCAATGAAATTGGAAATCAATGGCAAAAGATGTCACAAAAACTCCCTAAACACATGGAAATTAAACAGCACCCTCCTGAACAACCAATGGGTCACAGATGAAATTAAAGAAGAAATTAGACACTTTCTACAACTGAATGATAATGACAGTACAACATACCGGAACTTATGGGATACAATGAAAAGAGTCCTAAGAGGGAAATTTGTAGCATTAAATACTTATATCAGGAAAATAGAGCAAGCGCAAATAAACAACTTAAGGGTGAACCTCGAGCTTCTAGAAAAAGAAGAGCAGGTTAAGCCAAAAGCCCGTACAAGGGAGGAAATTATAAAGATCAGAGCAGAAATTAACGTATTGGAGACTAAAAAAACAATACAAAGAATCAATGAAGCAAAAAGTTGGTTCTTTGAAAGAATAAATAAGATTGACAAACCCTTATCCAACCTTATTAAAAAAAGAAAAGAAAAGACTCAAATCCATGCAATTGAAAATGAAAAGGGTGATATCACGACGGACCCTGCAGAAATCCAGAAGATCATCTATACCTATTTTGAAAATTTATATTCTACTAAGATGGAAAATGCAGAAGAAATGGACAGATTCCTAGATTCATATGAATTACCAAAGCTGAATCAAGAAGATTTAAAAATCCTAAATAAACCAATATCAACCAATGAAATTGAAGATGTAATTAAAAACCTCCCAACAAAGAAAAGCCCAGGCCCTGATGGATTCACTGCCGAATTCTACAAGAAATTTAGAGAAGACCTAATGCCCCTACTTCTCAAACTTTTCAATGAAATTGAAAGGGAAGCAATACTCCCAAATTCATTCCTGGAAGCAAGCATTACCCTGATACCAAAACCAGAGAAGGACCCAATTAAGAAAGAGAACTACAGGCCAATCTCCCTAATGAACATAGATGCAAAAATCCTTAATAAGATACTGGCAAACAGAATCCAACAAATCATCAAGAAGATTATACACCATGACCAAGTTGGATTCATCCCAGGGATGCAGGGATGGTTCAACATACGTAAATCAATAAATGTAATACACCATATTAACAGAACCAAAGACAAAAATCACATGATCATCTCAATAGATGCAGAAAAAGCTTTTGACAAAGTCCAGCACCTTTTCATGATAAAAACCCTACAGAAAATTGGAATAGAGGGTCTTTATCTCAATCTGGTAAAAGCTATCTATGACAAACCAACAGCCAATATTATACTAAATGGCCAAAAACTGAAAGCCTTCCCTCTAAAATCAGGAACAAGACAAGGATGTCCACTGTCCCCACTCTTATTCAACATAGTTCTGGAAACTTTAGCCAGAGCAATTAGGCAAGAGAAAGAAATAAAAGGAATAATGATTGGAAAGGAAGAAGTTAAATTATCATTATTTGCAGATGACATGATACTCTACACAGAAGACCCCAAAAACTCCACTAAAAAACTGCTAGATTTAATAAGCAAATTCAGTAGTGTAGCTGGATACAAAGTCAATACTCAAAAGTCAATAGCCTTCCTGTACACAAATAACAAACTTACTGAAAGAGAAATTAGGGAAACAATACCTTTCACAATAACATCCAAAAAAATGAAATACCTAGGAATCAACCTCACAAAGGATGTAAAAGACCTCTATACTGAAAACTACAGTACTCTGAAAAAGGAGATTGAAGAGGATATCAGAAAATGGAAAGATATCCCTTGCTCCTGGATAGGAAGAACCAATATAGTGAAAATGGCCATACTTCCAAAATTGTTATACAGATTTAATGCAATTCCAATCAAAATTCCAACAGCATATCTCACAGAATTAGAGAAAACAATCCTAAAATTCATTTGGAATCAGAAGAGACCTAGAACAGCAAAGGCAATTCTGGGCAACAAACGCAAGGCAGGGGGCATCACAATCCCTGACTTGAAATTATACTATAAAGCTACTGTGATAAAAACAGTGTGGTACTGGCAAAAAAACAGACCTGAAGATCAATGGAACAGATTAGGAGATGCTGAAACAACCCCAGACATACTAAGCCACCTTATCTTTGACAAAGGTGCCAAACACATTCACTGGAAGAAAGATAGCCTCTTTAATAAATGGTGCTGGAAAAACTGGCTCTACACATGCCGAAGATTAAAACTAGACCCATATCTTTCACCATGCACTAAACTAAATTCAAAATGGATCAGAGATCTAAATATTAAAACAGAAACATTAAATCTGCTGGAAGGTAGGATAGGTAAAACCATTGGAGACATTGGTGTAGGCAAAGACTTTATGAATAAAAACTCAACCGCACGGGAACTATCCCAAAGAATCAATAACTGGGATCTCATCTTATTAAAAAGCTTTTGCACAGCAAGAGAAACCACCAACAGAGTGAAGAGACAACCCACAATGTGGGAAAAAATGTTTGCCAGCTGTTCCTCAGACAAAGGATTACTATCGAGAACATATAAAGAACTCAAAAAAATCAGACCTCCCAAATTTAAAGACCCACTCCAAAAATGGGCATCTGAGATGAATACACATTTCTCAGATGAAGAAATACTAATGGCAAATAAATATACAAAAAAATGTGCAACATCACTAGTCATTCGAGAGATGCAAACTAAAACAACACTGAGATACCATCTCACCCCAGAAAGAATGGCTACTATTAAGAAATCAACTAATAACAAATGCTGGAGGGGCTGTGGGGAAAAAGGAACCCTTCTTCACTGTTGGTGGGAGTGTTGACTGGTACAGCCACTGTGGAAGTCAGTGTGGAGATTCCCAAAAAATTAGGATTGGAGGTCCCATTTGACCCAGTCATTCCCCTTCTGGGTATCTTCCCAGAAGAATTAAAAACATCGTACCACAGCAATATATGTGCACCCATGTTTATAGTAGCACAATTTGTAATAGCTAAATCTTGGAAACAACCCAAATGCCCATCAACTGAGGAATGGATAAGAAAGATGTGGTATTTTTATACAATGGAGTACTATTCAGCCAGAAAGAAGGATAAACTGGAGACTTTTATAGGTAAATGGATGCAACTCGAGAAAATACTCATAAGTGAAATAAATCAGAAGCACATGTGTAAGCATCATATTGTCTCTCTAGTATGAGAAACTGAAAGAGTAAATAAGATCCAAAATGTACAATAGACATGGTGAATCAAAAAGAAACTGGTCAAAAGGAAAGAGAGACTGGAATAGGGAAAAGAAAGAAGGGAAAGAGAAAAAAAATTGTATATATATATAAGATGGTTAAGATAGATACACTACCAATTTTACTTAGTTCATTGAAGAGTAAGGTTTGTGCCAATAATGTTTGGACAATTGAATGCTAATGTCTGGTATCCTGAATAACTAACTTAAAGATAGTAATACGTAATGTATTAACCATTGTTACCCTCCTATTATGTTGTTTTGAAAATTTGTTCTTCTTTTGATTTGTTTTTTCTTCTCTTTAAAATAAAAAAAAAATAAAATAAATCCCCAGTTTAGATAGATGATGATAGATAGATAGATAGATAGATAGATAGATAGATAGATAGATGTGGATAGATAGACTCAGCTGGATTGTGCCAAGTCAGGAACCCTGGAGAGTTTTTTGCCCTAATTCAATCTTTGCAGAGGAGGAGACTGGGTCGGAGAAGGTGAGGAGACTCCTGAAGGGCTGTAGCCAACAGGACACAATTTGGAGTGATCAGAGCTTCCTTCCTCAGCCCTGAGGTTATGGACTCATTTGTTTCCCTTTCAAATCTGCATGTTGAAGTCCTGACCCTTAAGGTGGCTGTATTTGGAGATAGGCATGAAAGGAGCAAATGAAGATTAGATGAGGTCACAAGGGCAGGGCCCCAGTCCACCAGGACTGAAGTCATCATGCAAAGAGGAAGCGACACCAGCAGCAGGCATACAGCAGGATGGCCGTTTGAGGGGACAGCAAGAAGGTGGCTGTCTGCAAGCCAGGAAGAGAGTCCTTACCAGAGACCAACCTGTGGCACCTGACCATGGACTTCCTACTTCCATGACAGCAAGAAAACAAGTTTCTAGCGTTCAAGTCACCCAGTCCGTGATTCTCTGTTATGGCGACCCTAGCTGACCAAGGCATTTGGATTGAGAATGTACAGATAGAGAAAATCCCGGAGAGAAATGCCAGGGCCAAGCAGGAGGTGGTCAAGTTGCCTGGCGGGTCCCCAAGGCTAGGGCCATGTTAGAGTTTTCTGGAATGTCATAGGCTTCAACCTGATGTCAGTGTAATCCTGGCTGGCAGAATACAACTTCCTGATGTTGAAAATAAAGACATTAACAAACACTATTAAAATAAGTCCAAAGGCTTCCTGGATATCAAATGGCTCTCACCAAAAAGTATTCTGATGATTTAAAAGTCTCAGACGTGTGCATATTAGATTTCCTTCAAAGTTCATACGGTATTGAACTTCTCTTTTGTTTTCTTCTCATTTCAGTCTTTCCTTCTCTCTGCCAAATGAACTATTTTTCTTTCTCAGACCATCTCAAGACCCCTTATTCCTGTAAGATCTTGGAATGCTTCAGATGGTCTTGGCCATAGACAAATGGGGTCAGCAAACAAAGGCCAATGGGAAAGAGAAGAAGCTAACTGCAACTGTGGATGGGGCGCTGGCCATCAGGCAAGCTCGTAAGGGTGAACCTCAGGCAGAGGCTAGAACGCTTCATGGTACACCAAAGCGGAACTCTAATCCAGTATAGGAATGAGTTCAGCGCCACGTGGATTGTGCAGCCTGGCACAGTGGCTGGTGTCTGCAGACTGAATCTTCTAAGCCACAGACTTTATCCTTGCTGCCCTCATCCTCTGCTCCATCTCTTGGACTCCAGGCCCTGCCTTGCTGCTCACTCCCCTTCCTGCCCGTACCTGACTCCCCACATCCCCCATCCAGTCCTGCTCAGTTGCATTCTGGGTAAGCTTCCAGCTCTCTTTCTTGCTTTACTTGCTGGGGAATTTCATGTCACGTCTCAGGACTTCTTAGGGTCAAGAGTGGGATCCCAGTAGGAGGTAGGGACTGGCTGAGACTTCCCCAGCCCTGAAGGTTTTAGTGTGGAGTCAGGAACTGGGTGGAATGGGGATTCTAGTTGGAAAGTCTAAGGGAGCAGTGAAGTTGGAATTTACGAGGTGTGATCAAAGTACATGGTGAGTATTTAAATAAAATGTATTACAATAAAAGACACATTGCTATGAATCCCTCTCAAAATATTCCCCCTTACTTTCAACATGCTTATCCCATCATTCTTACCGCTTCCGGAAGCAGTTCTGGGAGTCCTCTTTTGTGAGTGTCTTCATGAGACATGATAAAAAATACAGTGAGGGGCCGGTGAGATAGCTCAGCAGCGTAAGCGCCTGCCTAGCAAGCGCGAGGTCCTGAGTTCGACTCCCGGAACCCACATACGAAAAAAGGGCCGGTGATATCGCTCAGCGGCACGGGCACCTGCTGGTGCGCAAGGTCCTGAGGTCGACCCCCAGTACCCACACACACACACAATATATATATATATATATATATATATATATATATATATATATATATAGTGAATGCTGCCATCCAATGGAATGCAGGCTCATAAAAACATTACCGTGTGTCCCCAACCACCTTATTCATCAGATCTGGTGCTATATGACTTGTGGATTTTTCCAAAGTCAAAATGACTGTGAAAGACAAATTGGTTTTGAATTGATTCAGAACACCAAGGCAGCCACAACAGCACAACTAAAGACAGTCATGAAAGAGGACTCCAGAACTGCTTCAGAAAGTGTAAAGAAAGATGGGTAAGTGTGTTCCCAGCGAGGGAGAGTATTTTGAGGGGGATTCATGGCAATGTATCTTTTACTGTAATAATTTTTTTTGAGACGAGGTATCACTATGTAGATCAGGCTGGGCTTGAACTGACTGTGTAGCCCAGGCTGGCCTCAAACTCTCAGCAATCCTCCTGCCTCAGCCTCCTGAGTCCTTGGATTACAGGCATGAGCCACCATGCCTGGCATACTGTAATAAATTATTAAAAATTAACATCCGCTGTATTCTTTGATCACACTGTGCACATTCAGGAAGGCAGGCATCACACCCAGTGCTCACTCTGCCGCAGCACTTCTCAGGCTCTAATAGCATTAGAACCTTCTCCACACTCACTGCTTGACACGTCTGGGTGGGCTCCAGCAAGCTCCCAGGGGCTACAGCAGCTGCTTCAGGTTGAGTGTTGAGGGTGCACTGCGTGTATTAAGGGAGGGATCCCTGTGCTTGACTCTCAGGGGCCTGGAAGGGGCACTGGCTTTGAGACCATGGCCTCTGGCCGCCCTGGTGGGTTAGTAGGTCCCTGGTGCTCCTCCTCTGTGTCTCAGGCTTGGAGCTCAAGCATTATTGCACATTAGAGCCACCTTGAAGGCTTTAGGATGCAGCTCATCAGCCCCACTCCCAGACTGTCTGACTCAGTAGGTCCAGAGTGCCATGAATCTGCATTGTGCGTAATTTTGCAGGTGATGCGGAGGCTGCAGGGCTGGGACCATCACTGCAGAGGTGCTGAGACCGAGGTACCATGGGTTTGATGCTGGCTCTCCCCTTAGGAGCAGCGTGATCCTGGGTAAGTCCCTGCCGTTCTCTGAGATCCAGTTTCCATCTACAGAAGGGTGATGATGCCCTGGCTCTCAGGGCTGCTGAGCAGGTGGCATCTGACCTTTGCAAAGGTCTGCAATTTCCCAGTCTGTATTTGGGAGCTTGTCTCCTTTTTAGCATCAATTCAAAAGTTGTTCTGGGGTGAGGGGTGTAGCTCAGTGCCTAGCATGTGTGAGGCTCTGGGTTTTACCCCAAGCACCACCAAAAAAAAAAAAAAAAAAAAGCTTTAGTTGCTTGACTTACCCTGTTTGTAGGATCACATAAATTAACTGAATGAATTGCATACTTTTTTCTAGGTCACTATTTAGGAAAGTGGGATCTAGAAGCCCCATGTATGCATCACCCAAACCAAGGTTTCTCAAGATCTTTTTTTTTTTTTTTTTTTTTTTGGTGTTTTGAAACAAGGTCTCACTGTGTAGTTCAGGCTGATCTTGGACTCAGTATATAACTCAGGCTGGCCTTAAACTCATGGTGATCCTCCTGCCTCAGCCTCCTGAATACTGGGATTATAGGTGTACACTACCACGCCTGACTGGGTTTCTCAAATCTTAATGTACACAGGACACTTAGAGATCTTGTTCAACTGTAGACTTTTAGACAGTAGGGCTGTAGGGTTTGGAAATTTGCATTTTAACAAGCTTCCAGTGGCGCAGGTCCGGGACCACATTGCTTAGCAAGAATTCTGGGACAATATTCTCTTGAAAAGTCCTTGGCCCTGCCCAGACCTTGCCTGTTATTTCCTCCACAAACCTTCAGCAAACTAAAGTTCGAAAGCTATGCTCTCTGTGGTTGCTTTAATCTCCTGCATTTTAAATAAGTGCAAGCTGCAGCCCAGGCAGGCGCGGGGAGACATCGTTGTCACTCAGCCGTCTGCATCCACCACATCCTAAGGCTTCAGAGGGACTCGCAGGCTGCCCGAGTCCCAGTCTCACTTCCACAGTTGGGACTGTGATGCTGGGCAAATCATTTCATGTTATTTAATTCCTCTAAAATAATCTGCTCATCTGTAAAATGGGAAAAATAAAATCTGTCCCCATCACGAGTCACTGCGAATCTGGATGACCCACTGCATCCAAAAGCACTTTGGAAATTGTAAATTTGCAGATACGGAGGATTATCTGAAAAGACAGGAAAGCTTAGGGCAAAGCTTTCGGTTTCCACTTCCAAAAAAAACTAAATTTAGTGTATCTTTGCTACAGGTGCAGTGAGATGAATGAGGGGAATGATGGAAACGATAAACTATTTTGGTGTTGGTCCTATTTAATCCAAGCATGAATTTATAAAACCTTTGAATTTTGACCACCTCCAAAGAGAGCAGCTGGGAGTGGATACCCCTCCCTTGACAGCCGTTTAAATCGCTAAATGTACAATAGCAGACACTAGCCGGACAGCAACCCGCAACAGCCTTCTCCATAGGTGGAGGACTTCAAAACAAGCGAGTTGTTTGGAACTTAACCATTTTCATAACACAATCAGTGTTGGAAACATTGCTCGAGTTCCCAAGCCAGCCCCCAAGCCCATTTACCTCTTCACACAGCTAAATCCCAAAGTAAAGCATGCTAGTAATGGTGCATACGGAAAAGTAGGGTTAGCAAGGCGGATGTGAAAGCCTCAGCTAGCCTCCGGGAGGACTGTACTTCCTTTCCATTCCTAAGACAGGGAAATCGAGGCTAAGAGAGGCAAAGGAGAGAAGATCTTAGCATTGTTCAGTCGCAGGCCAAAGGCTCCCCTCGGATCTGCTGATCGCATGACTGCTTCATGTTTGAGGTCTTCTAGAGTCAGCAGACTTCTAAGCTCTTCACTTTGGGTCGCCTTGGACACACCTGTCCCCACACCCACAAGAACAGTGGAGCCCAGTTTCCCACCTGGCATTAGTCAGGAGTTCGCAATTACCTGAGTAGTTTTAGAGGAACCCTGGCACCTGTGAGCTCCCAGTTTCTATCAACTCCAAAAAGCCTGATTCATCTCTAATTGGAAGCAAAGTTACTGCCTGTAACTTAAGAATACAAATGGGCATATTGCTTAGGATTCATTCCAGCTACTGAGCTTATATAAAACAGAGGATTATTTTTTCTTTCATCTAAAGCTGGAAGTTAGGGGATACAGAGTTGGTGTGGTAGTCTCACAAACTTCTCAGGGGCCTAGGTTCCCTCTGTCTTTCTCTCCGCCCCTCTTTATAGCTGATTTCCATACTCAAGTTCATTTTATGGTTGCAATGTGGTCACTGTAACTCCAGCCATCGCACCAGCATTCCGGGTAGAGAAAAAGGAAGCAGGTGGGACAAGAAAGGCACTTCCCAGATGATTTAATGCTTTTAAAGTTGGATACACGTCCACACCCAATATACTCTGTGTTGTGTTTCTAAGGAAAAAAGCAGCACGGACATTGTCATCTCTGTGTTGCTGAGATTCTGGGTAGCTCGTGGAACTAAAGGACAGAGATCAGAGTGAATGTGAGCATCTTAGGAACCCACAGAAGTCATTTTTTGGGCCTGTGTGGAATAACTGCTCTGCTGCCATCAGTCCCTGTGAATGTCTACTTAAGATTCATACGCGCAGGAGAGAGTCAGAGTTGAAGTTTAGACTCTCTGCCCACTGGGTGCGGAGTCACCACGGCTGATGGTGTTCTTTGCTACCCAGGAATCTATCCTCTCCTCTCTTTAAGAAGTGAACCCTGATTTTCAGCAGGGCCCTTTGCCCTCTGGAGCAAAAGACAAGATCTCTCAGCCCTCTTTACAGCTCACCGGGTCCAGATGACTGACTCCCGGCCAAAAGGATGGAAGCAAAAGTGCTTACAGCACAGACCCAGCTGGAAGCATGTGTCCTCTTCCCTTCTTCCCTTTTCCAGCCAGCAGCCTGGGTTGTGAGGGCTGGTGCTTCAGTAGCCATCCTGTATCATGAGGAGAGGTTCCTTCAAGAGCCTGCATTTTTGAACAGGGAGCAGAAAGATTGAAATCTATGACCCTAAGACATGGCGGAATTTCTAGATTGCTGCTGGACTGTTGGTTCTGGAATTCTCTTACATGAAAGAAAAAAAAGCTCTTCAATGTTGTTTAAATCACCATTCCTTGGAGGGCTCCCACCCTGTGTTCAGCTGGAACCAACTGTAATGGACAGAGTTGCCTCCGGGCCAGGCGATCTCCCCTGGGGGGAGTTTTCTCCCAGGAGATCTCTGTCCTTATGCAAACACTCTTCAGTGTCCTCCCCCGTGGTGTTCCAGGCACGAAGAGGCACACCAGAATCTCACTCACTCACGCTGGGACCCAC
Organism: Erethizon dorsatum; assembly: GCA_028451465.1. NCBI lineage: Eukaryota > Metazoa > Chordata > Mammalia > Rodentia > Erethizontidae > Erethizon > Erethizon dorsatum. Next base: position 124,100,281 of record CM051828.1, on the reverse strand, counting down.
ACAACATATGCAAAGTGCTTGGCGCATGGAACACACTCGCCAGAGTGTAGCTATTATTATAACGCTGTCTGGCACTGCTCCTAGCACACAGGGCTCAATCCAAATCAGCAATCTCGCCTTCCTTCATATGCAAAGGTAGTCAACCCCTTCCACCCTGGCTCAATTCTAGATGAGCAGCTAGGAGTTGATCAGCTCCCTAAAAATCACTTTCACTCTTGCTTCTCCTTTGGAGCCATCCTGGACCAGCCCCCGTGTGTTGTGGGGCAGTTGTCATCAAGCAGAACACTTCCTGCCTACTCATGGCAGTGAGGGTCCCCCAGGAAGGAAATAGAACCCCCCTCTCTTTAGGAGGGACTAATGACATCACATGATTTGGGTTGGGCCTGAGAGGGGCCAGCCACATGGCGCCAGCTTGAACCATGTTCCCACAGTCCATTCTGACTCATCCCAAATAGCCCACAGGTGTCCTGGTTCCCTACCCTGGACCCCAGGACCTGGGGAGACCGCACCCACCCCACTTCTGGCCACCCTAAATCCAGGCAATGGTTGAGCTGAGGTGTCTCCTTATTAGACTCACAGGTGCTAGAATGAATGACTTTTTGCTTTTTTACTTTTGTGTGTAAACAGGAAATCAGATCTCAGCCAACTGTAGGAATTCCAGTTTGTTAAATGAACTTGAACTAAGGAAAAGGAGAATAAAAACATTCCCAAACAAACGGAATGAACAGGGCCAAGTCAAGAGATGGCTTCCTTCCACATCTCTGCTAAAAACGGGAAGCGCCCTTCTCCCTGCCTGGGGATTCGCCATTCCTCCCTGGTCTCCCTCCTCCCCATGTGCCCCTCCTCCTTGGTCCCCCCATTTCCCTCTCCCTCCTCCGTGGAGGACTCCAGGATTGGCTGGGATCCCAGTGAACATGTACCTGTCTCAGGTCTCTGCAGTCCTCCCCTTCCTCCTCCTAGGAGCCTTTGCTATGCTGAGACCCTGCGACAGCAGACGGGGAGGTGAGGAGTTGCTTGTGAGGCCAGAGGAGGCTCAGGCAAGGCCCCGCCAGAATTGCTAAGGCAGGCACCGCCCAGTCATCCCTGGTCCTTCCCTGTGAGGTGCCTGCCTTGGGCATCTGAAGTGGACACAGACCCGCGCCCTGAAAGCCTGGGCCTCACTCCTCTGAAGGAAAAAGGTTTCCTGGCAGGAACACAGGTGACTGCCTACCCCTGGCCGGGAAACTACTGTAGATTAAGTTTTGGAAACTCTTAGAAGTTTCTAGGGCGCTATCCTATGCTACACTTTGAATGCATGGGAGAATTAAATGGTACCTTGGTAGATGGGTCCTTGGGGTGTCTGGCACCATAGCTTGGGAGAGCTTGCCCACAGAGCTTGCCTTCAGGTGTCCTCCATTATCTGTGGTGCCTATGAGACGGGATTTCTTTTTATGGTGCCCAGCTCTACGTGTGGCACACAGAATGTGTTCATTACCGGTGGTCACACATGATCTAACTGTTCAATACAAACCCGGGAACAAATGACAATGTCTCTTTGAAACTGGGCTGGAGAGCAAAATCTTAAGAATCCCTAATAGGTAAGAGATGGTGCATGAAATATAATGAAAAGGTATTTTTTATTACCAATTTATAATGTGTAGACAGTGACTGATGGTCCATTTAATTTGTGTATTAGTTATCTCTTGCTGCATAAAAAATTAACCCCAAGCCTAGTGGCTTGAATCAACATTATTATATCACAGGTTTTGTGGGTCAGAAATCTTAAAGGGGGGTTAGAGCAAAGCTCAGGGCTCGAGGTCTTGTCTGTGGCAGCAGGCAAGCAGTCAGCCGGGATTGCAGAGGCAGGGGCGCTGCACCTCACTCCCATGGTTGGTGGAAAGCCTCAGCCCTCATCACCTGGCCTCTCTGCAGCCTGGCCCAGACTAAGTACCCCAAGAGAGACTGAGGACCACGGCACAAGCCATGGTCTTTTCTAACCAACTTGGAAGTGACATTCTTTTGGTTCTGCTATTTTCTACTGAGACATGAGTTACAGGCTCCAGGCCACACTCAAAGGTAGGAGATTAAATAAAGTTGTGGAAACCAGGAGGCAGGAACCACAGGTGTCACCTTAAGGGTGACCTCCCACAGTTCCTAGAGTTGCTTTCATCTCCCTCTCTCCCTCTTCCTCCCTCCCTCCATTCCTTCCTCCCTCCCTCTCTTCCTATCTCCCCTCTCCTTCCTTCCTTCTTTCTTTCCTTCCTTCTTTCCTTCCTTCCTGCATATTAAATCCTTCAGGCATCTGTTTGGCTTACTCATCACCATGGTATCCCTACTATTTTTCAATTAAAGTTAGGAGTTCCTCAGCCACAAACTCTCCTGCCAAGGGAATTTTCAGGAATCTAAGTCTTGGGGTTAGAGAGGGAACTCTAACCTGCATTTCCATGGTTTGGGGTTAAATGTCCCACAGAGTGGATTTTCTAGACCACTGACGTTTTCCCGCTCAGCACCCACATTCTTTCGTAGCATCCAGGAGACCCTGTTATTCTGCAGCGCAGTCCCCGGGCTGCAGAGAGCACCTAGGTTACAAAGGAAGCATGTCCCTGTGACTGTTTCTCTATAATAACCAGAACCGCGTGGTGCCCCTGTTTCCTAGAAACAATCTCACACAGTAAGCTAATTATTGTAGGCTTTTTAGGCTTTGCTAAAAATCCTTTCTCTCAGTTGATGAACAATATTTGTGCTAGTTGAACCAATTGCTGAAATAGCTTCAGGAATAGATATTTTTCTCATAAACCAAGTGCAGTAGGGCCTGTAGTCACAGTTAATTGGGAAGCTGAGGCAGGAGCATCACTTGAGCCCAGCCTCTCATTTAGTGAGACCCTATGTCCCACTACCAAAAAGAACAGATCTTTCTTCCTTGTTTTGAAAGAATTAATTACGTCCTAGCTATTCAATCCACCATTGAATGAAATACAGCATTCTTTCAATTACTCTAAACATCTGTATCCTATAAAAGAACCATCATTTTCTTAGCCGTGCTCACTCTGTCTTCACTTCCATTACAGCTTCGAAAGTCACTGTTCCTCGTTTCACTTTGCATTTCTGAGCTCACTCTCGGAGGCTCCCAGTTGTGAGGGGAGGCCCCGGCACTGCACCCTCCTGGCTCTGCGTTGACTCCATGTGTGATGGTAAGGGGGTCCCTTGACTTCTGTGGCTTCGGCTTCCTCATCTGTGAAACGGAGCTTATTATTGTCGCTTCTCACAGGGCTGTTGTGAGGATTCAGTGGGATGATTCATAAGACGCTTGTAAGAAACTACCTGGAACATTTTGGAGGTTCACAAATTAGCACCTTCCTTAGCTGTCATGATCCACAGTCCTGGGACCAAGAGATGTCACCGTGGCCGTACGGAGGGGCAGATGCTTCTCCCTGGCAGGTGTGCTACATGGGCGTCCTGGTGTCCAAATTCTTGTCCCAAATAACAGTCAAATCGCTGCACATCCAAGTGTCAGGGCTGCCTGTGAGCAACGTAGACATCAAGGATGTGCCGTTCTAGGCCTTTCTGTAATGGGAGGAGAGCCTGAAGGGCCTCTCTCTTAGGATTCAGGTTCCCGATCAGGAGTAGCCCTGTTACCACACTGGGACCCGGATGCAGGCATCCTCATGGGTCTCAGGTGCACATCCAGGTCTGTGATGCCCTGTTTAACAAAATGACCAATCAAGCTGGCGTGTTCTGAGCTCATGTTTGCATTTTGTCACTTTCTACCTCCTCCTCCATCGCCACCTGTTGCTTGTTGTTACTATCATTAGGCCTACTTCCAGAACCTTCTAATTCCTTGCTTCCACGGGTGTGGAACTTACTAGAATTTTCTTTTAAGACAAAGCTTAGAGTGCAGGTCTGAGGGCTGTGTCGTGGGCAAAGCCTCAGTCTGTGTTTGGCTGGATGCAGCAGTGGCCCAACCAGCTGGCCTGCTCTGAAAACACCATTTCAAAAAGTTTTTAAATTTCTGGACAGTAACAACTGGCATTGTTTCCTCTTGGTATACTGTTCTAAAAATTTGTTCTTTTGGGTTTTTTTTGTTTTGTTTTGTTTTTTGTCTTTTTGAGACAGAGTTTCACTATGCAGTTCAGGCTGGCCTTGAATTCACTTTGTAGCCCAGGCTTGCCTCTAACTCACAGCAATCCTCCTGCCTCAGCGTCCTGAGTGCTGGGATTACAGGTGTGTGCCACCACGCCCGGGTTGTTCTAGGAATTTAAACTCATGTACATTGGTACAACTACCACCAGGGTCAGGATAAAGAAAAGTTCCTTCACCCCACAACTACCTTTACACACATCCTCCTCCTCCTCCCTCCATAAGCCCAGGGAACAAGAATCTACTCTCATGGGTGCAGTTTTATCTTTCTGCGACCATCATGTCAGTGCCATCACACAGTATGTAATTTTCTGAGACTGGTTTCTCTCGCTCAGCAGAGATTCATCTGCCTTGTTGAGTGTCCACAGTTCATTCCCTGTTGCCACCGAGTTGAATTCCATCCTTTTGTTTATAAACATTCACCCGTGAAGAACATTTGGATTTTGGGATCTATTGTTTGATCACAAATAAAGCCGCTATTAACATTTGTGTACAAGAGCATCAGTTTTCATTTTTCTACAGTAAATATCTAGGAGTGAGATTGCTAGAACATATAGAAAGTATATTGTTTAATTTTTTCTTAAGCTGCTAAACAAATTTCTAGAGAGACTGCATCACTTTGCATTTCCGCTAGTGATATGTGGAAGTTCTTGGTTTTGTTGGTCTTTTTTTATTATAATCACCGTAGTGGGTATGAATTGATATTCCACTGTGGCTTTGATTTGCATTTCCCTAATGACTAATGTTGAGCATCTTTTCATGTGCTTATTCTTACCATTCTTACAACTTCTTTGATAAAATGTTTATTGAAGTCCTTTGTTATTTAAAAAATTAGATGATTGATTTTCTTATTGTTAAGTTTTTTTTTTTGTGGGTACGGGGGGGGGGGGGTCGACCTCAGGAGGACCTCTCAAACTCAGGCCCTCGCGCCTGCCGGGCAGGCGCTTAAGCCGCTGAGCCATCTCACCGGCCCCCTATTGTTAAGTTTTGAAAGCTCTTTATATATTTAAGATACGGTACAAGTCCTTCGTTGGATATGGACCTAAAACAAATTATTTAAGCACTTGAACATTTCCCCATATTTTTTACTTAAAAATTGCTTTCATTTGTTTTGTTTTCTGAGACAAGTTCTCTCTGTGTAGCTCAGACTGGACTCAGATTCTCTATGCAGCCCAAGCTGCCTCAAACTTGCAATCCTCCTGCCTCAGCCTGCGAAGTGCTAGGATTACAGACAAGTGCCACCACACCCAGCTCAATTTCTCCCCTCATTAAATGGGGCTAATGCAGTTTTCTCTCCCTGCCTCACAATGTTGCTTTAAGGCTCAAATAGTAAAAGGCAACTGAAGCACTGGAGATTGATTAATAGATCACCTCTGATATTTGAATTTCCCGGAAGTAGTAGGATTACAGTTCATTTGTGTATTGGTTCTTTGCTATGTTTTCGTTGTGTGAAGAGCATGTTTTTGTAGTTTGCATACTGTTATACCCTCTCCCTGCAGGCACTTGACAGATAAAAGGGTTATGAAGGGGAATTGTGCCGAGAAGTGGCCTTTGCTGACAGTTGTGACGTTTTGGCTAGGTACACTGGGAGCACAACGTCCTCTCAAAGGGCGTGGGAAGACTTGGCCAGGAAGGAGACAGGGGTGGCTGGTGGCCTAGCAGTCAGCAGCAGTGTCAGGAGCTCCTCCACGCATGCTTCACAAAGCTTTAGCAAGCAGACCCTGCTGCTGCCCTTGGGCAGAGCTCAGGAAGTGACCCAGATGTGCTGGAGACTGGTGCTGCCCACCGCTTTGAAACGGTCATGTGACCTGATTCAGCCAATGACACACAAGAAGTAGTTTGCAAAAGGACTCTGGGAGAAAGGTCTTCCTTTGTGGGACAGATGCGAGAAGGTTCATTCTCTCCCTGTCTGTCCTTTCTGTCCGTCTCTGTCCCTCTCTCCCCATTTGCTGGAATGCCAGTAGCTGCCACCACTGGGGTCCAGCCTTGGAACAAGAGACCTGGAGAGACCTGAGCCCTTGGTTACCTCCTTGAGCCCCTACCTGGAAGTTCTCGGGTGCTGCTGGTAATCTTTCTTATCTCATTCAGTGTGACTTGGGCACTCTGCTGTTTGCATGCCAAAGCGGAGTTGCTGTTATGTGTTTCCCTCATCAAACTCCTTCCTTGACTAATCAGACTTCAGCAGTGCAGTCAGAGAGTCGAGGGGGTGGGACAAAGGAACAGGAAGAGGACTGTTCAATGTCCTGCTATCAACCAGTTTTATAGATCAAGTCTTAGCTTGTTTCTATTTTAGCACGGCGGTGTTAAACATCCCCTAATCCTTATTAGCTTGTGTTAAATGGAGGGGAGCGCGAAAAATACAGCATCTAGGCCAAGGAAAGCAGTTTTATTCTATTGTCAAGTGCACAGTAACGGGACCAACCCTGGGCAGAAGACCTGCTGGGCTGCTTTAGGGAAGATGCAATTAACATATTGTTGCTATGCCAACACTAATAATTTCTTTTGGGATTTCTTTCTTTTCTTCATATAGGCATTGTGGCTGAGTCAATAGTGTAAACGAGGTAACAGTGGTAGAGGAGGAGAAGGTTAACCTATTTCAGGGAACAAACTGTTTTCAAGGACAGGAGCAGTAGCCATTGGCAGAACAATGCCTTGCTAATTATGCATTCATTAGAGCAGGCTTCACAATGCCAACCCTAGTGCTACCAAAATGGCAAATCCAAGGAATCCTGATGAGCAAGCAGTGCTCCATGGCATGTGGCCTGGAGCTCGGCAGAGCGGGCGGTGGGCTCACACCTCACAGGCAGCTCCAAAGCAACGTATATGAGCTGCCTTAGAAGAAACTCGCGTGTGGCCTGCATATGCTCAGAGAATTTCTCATTTTAGGGAGTCTGGCTGGGCTTCTTTAGTAACCATGGGTTACCAAGGCAGTGTGTGTGTGTGTGTGTGTGTGTGTGTGTCCATGCATCCATGTAACAGAGAAACCAAGACAGACAGGGAGAAAGACAGAAAGGAAGGGAAAGAGGGAGGGAGAGGGAGAAACGGAAAGGGGGAGAGAAGCGCCTCAGCCAGCGAGAGTGCCACTTGCCTCTTGTTTATGGGTCTTTCTCCTAAGTCTTCAGGCCCTGAAAGAAAACTTAGTCCTTGTCCTTGACCCACTCTAGTTTTCTTTGGTGGCTTCTCAGAACATTCCCCGAAACACTGAAGGCAAGAACAGATCAGGCTACTGTGTTCCTTAGCAGAAAAACAATACTCATTTGAAGAAAAACAGTCATCTAATAAGATGTGGGGGATGGGGGGACAGGCCCCCTTCAATAAACAGCAAGCGGTCAGGTGGGGGCCAGGAACCCTTTCCCTGAGCTACCCGGAACCCAGGTTTCCCTTTTCTTCCTCCATCCATCGCGACTTGAGCAATTGCTCGGTGCTGTACACTCCAGCATGGATGAGAAGATGAATGAAACACAGAACCTGTCCTCAGGGGGCTCATGATTTAATGAGGGACACACACACACACACACGGGTCTAATGAGTGTTGAGATTTGCTAGGATAGAGGAGCATCCCAGCTGGCATCTGAAGGTGGGCACTGCAAGCCCAGGAGGGGAGAGCCAGCAGCGTGGACAAAGCCTTGCCGGGGTGAGCATGCGTTGAGTGGCTCATCTGGGGACCAGAGGTGAACCCAGCCTGGCAGTATGGTGCAGACCCTGCAGGAGGATTAGCCAGGTTTGGATACAGCAGGACCCTCAGCCCTTTAACCTGTCTAAATCTGCTGTCTGGTGCGTAAAAGAGACTGCGTGCTCTCATTTGCAGTTGTGATAATGCGGAGAAAGCGCTCGCAGCAGTCCCTGGCAGGGAGAATGTGCCTCCTTCCCTCCCGGTTTCTCATGAGCATCGCTCCGCGGAGGACTTGGCTGCTGCTTTCATCCTTTCTAAAGCACCCCCCCCATTCTTCCTCAAGGCACTTTGGTCCTGCTGCGTAAGCAAAGTCTTGGTCACAGGAACTACATATTAATGTTTTAAAAGTGCAGATCAGCAAGACATTCTGCAGAGTGGGAACTATTGGTATAAATGCATAGTCTCAAAGAGCAATGCTTGCAGCGCTGCCACTACCAAGAGTAAACACTCTGCGGCTGGATTTTGATCTTTAACATGTTCTCAGCTAGCGGAACCAGGCCTCTGCTGATTCCGTGTCTTGGGCAGGAGGGGATCAGGATGGGAAGTTCTGAATCATCTTCCAGTATTATTGGCAGAAAGGAAGAATGCTTTGAAAGATGCCAGGGGCACCCTGAATGTGCTCTCACGAATAAGCTTGACAACTTGACCACCTATGAATGAGCTTAATTGGAGCAAAATTGGGAAAAGGCTGTGAGTCCATAACAGTATGCAAATTAGAAAAATTAGTCTAATGCTGTACCAAAGGCCAGTTGGATTATTTGGGGAGAATGACTAGTAGAATATTTTTTACTTTCTCATCTAAAAACTTCTAATGTTGACTTCTTACATTTCTTTGTTAACACTAAGAAACCAACACTGGTGCATTACCATTCACCAAGCTCCAGACTGTATTTGGATTTCATCAAATTTTTGACAAATGTCCTGTTCCTGTTCCAGGATCCTCGCGGGATACCACGTTGCATTTAATCAGCATGTACATCTCCTTGATCTCCTCTGGTCTGCGATGGCTTCTCAGTCTTTCCTGTTTTGCATGACCGTGATGGTTTTGAGGTGTTCCAGTGAGGCAGTTTGTAGACTGCGCCTCAGTTTGAGTTTGGCTGATGAACTTTCTTGTGATTAGACTGGGGTGATGGGTTTGGGGAAGCTCTTTCACAAGCAAAGTGCCCTTTCTATTACATCAGATCTGGGAAAACATCTGATTTTAAAACTTTTTAAACACCCGTGAAAAAGATAGTTGGTTTCAGTTCTGAAGTCATCACAAGCAAAGCTTTATTACATATAGAAAGAAGCAAGGACGAGGGGTGAGGAGGAGGAGAAGGGGAAATGAGAGGAATAAAGATGTGCCATGGACAGGATCCTAATGACCCCAATCAATGTTAACTTTATATGCCACAACGTGAGATAAGACAAATAATATCAACAAGTATGCAAAAGGGGATAAGGGAACCCGGTGGGGAAGGGAGGTAAGGGGCTAGAAAAAAACAAGCTGTAATATGGGTATGTAACCACTCCCCAAGATGATGGTAGACTGCATGAATTGCAAACATGTACAAATAAAATAAAATAAAATTTAAAAAAAAGAGATAGGAACCTGGACTAGAGAACCAGGATGTGTGTTTGAATCACCTTTTATTTTGCCTCTAGTTTCCCTGCCTCCACCAAAAATCAACTGGTCAGTAACCCACTTCTGTGTCCTCCGTCTGAGCTGTGTCCTCAGCCTTTCTAATCTAGCAAGACTAATGATCTCCCCCCACCCACTGGAAGGAGTAAAATATTACTGAAACCCAAGGATGACATAAAAATAATGTAGCAAATCATAAATAAATGTAGCAATAATCCAGCCAAGGTAATATATCAAGTGCAGAATAATGGATTATGGCCATGGCGTGGCTGTCTGGGAGTGGCAGAAGTGTACTTAGTAATAAATTGTGTGACCCTGTGTTTCTGAATTTTTACTCGCTGTTTGAGGTATCTGAAGTGTTCAAAAGAATCCAGTGCAGTTTGTAATTGCATTTTAAATAATTTAAGAATGTTTAATTAATCAAATTTATAATTGAGAAAAATTGGTTTTTAGGGTTCTGTTCATTAGATATAAGTGTAACAAATTAAACATTAAGAGAAGTCTACACAATTGCAAGGGCTCTTTCCCACCATAGAAAATCTCCTTGTGTGTTAGACCATGAATCAAGAGGTTATTGCGAACTAACATCTCCCCTCTTCCCACCACAACACACCCCAATCTTTAGTGTGGGCCGTTAGTTTTCAGCCTGTTCAAATAATAAGGCACTCTCATGGATGCTTTAGCATTTTCAAATCTTTCACTTCATCTTATCCACACAAAAATCTGGAGGTATAATCTGCATGTGGCAAATGAAGAAACAAAATTCATAATTTAAATACATTTGGCTATAAGAAAGAGAAAACAGGACCAAAAGTGACTTCCTTGAAAAGCAGACCTGCCGGCTACAGGGCTGGTTAGTTCAGGAGCTCCACAACAGGAGGATCCAGCTCCTCATGATCACAAGGTGGCTGCAACAGTTCCAGACATTCTCCATAGTATTCTCATGGAAGACAAGCTCTCCTGTGGTACTAGAGCCCCTTGGTGACGTCCTTTCATCAGCCAGGATTGAATTCTGTACTCAGATTTCAACCAGTCACTGAGGAGAGAGGGACAGAGCCACCGTGATTGACATGAATTAGTTAACTCTCATCCCCTGTGGTTGGGAGGGTGAACCTCCAACCACGTCAGCAAGGAACAGGGGCTGAAAGAAGGTGGCCCACACAGAGACTCAGAGAAGAACACGGTCCCAGCCAGGCCCAGCACCTTGGGTTCCACCTTACATTCTTGGTATTTCCCTCCATATCCTGAGTCCTTAGAATGAGGTCACCTTGAAGGGGTCTTCAACTTGGAAGGTGTCCGGGCACTGACTGGTGACAAAGAGGGGCGGTGTTAAACTACCAGAACAGAGCTGCCTCACTTCCTCCCAAACTCTCTCAGCTTTCAAGGCTCTGAGACCCAACGAATCTACCACTATTACTGCACAGATGAGAACACCAGGGCTGGGCAGGGGCAAGTGAGGTGGCTGAATCAGGGCCTTCGACTCCTGACTCTCCATCTGTTACCCTCTCCACTATACCTGCTGCTTTCCAAGGGGACATTTATGAAAGCTCGGATGGAGTTGTTGAAGTGGCATTTAATAGCAGACTATTGGCTCAGCCACCTACCAGGTTGGTGACCTTGGGCAAGTAACACAACCTTTCTGTTCTTTATTTTTCTCCTCTGAGAAATGCACATAATTGCAGGACCAGTTCCTTTGCAAGTTGTGAGGAGCGAGTGAATACATTTAAAGGTTTTGGTGCTCCTAGGAGGCTCTCTATTACTGTGCTCTCACTGTGTGCCCAGGGATGTGTTAAATATTTTGCATTCAGTCTTTATGACCCCTCTGTCATCAGCAGACTTATTTCAGAGGTGAGGAAATTAAACCACTGGGTGCTAAGTGACCTGGGCCAAGGGCACATGGAGTTTCAAATCCATATCTGATGCCTCCAGAAGCCCAAGCCCTTTTGCACTTTACTCCTCTGCTCCTGCCACACGGTTTCTGCCTCTTGGCTCCTCTCTTAAAAAAAAAAAAAAGAAGCAAAAGTAATTCCCCCCACCACCAACGTAGTTCCAGCAAGGTGGAAGTCCTTGCCTGCAGTCACCCAGCTGGTAGATGAAGTAGGACCAGCACACAGGACTCCTCCATGACCCCAGACTTCCTCTACAGGGACAGCAGCTCCCATCTTCCAACAGCAGGATTTGTCCAGCCACCCTATCCAACATTCTTCTTTGTGTTAGACCAAGATCTGTCCTGTTTAATCCGTGCCCACTGCTTTTGCTGAATTCTAGAGGCCTTTCTTTTGTCTACTTGACTTTCTAGCTGTAACCCATTTCTCTACTCCCAGCTTTGCCCTCTTTGACCCCATGAGTCCACTTCAGCACTTCTCTTTGAGGACATGGCCAAGGCTCCATAGGCCACCTCCACGGACAAGGAAACCCAGGAGTGCAGGGAGAGTTTACCCCCATAATCTCCACTGAGCCGCAGTGGGGTCAGGCAGGGAAGTGTCCCTTCCCAGGCGTCTGCGCTACTCTCCCCCTTTCTGCTTTGCAGACGATTCCTGTGCTATTTCCCATCTGCGAGCTGGGGGTGAGGACAGCATGCTCCACACCTGTGCTGCCCAGGCAGGTGGCCACTTGTCACATGTGGCTGTTTAAATTAAGCAAAGTAGATAAAATTACACACTCAGTTCTGCAGCCACCCAAGCCACATTTCACCTGTGGCAGGTGGCTTCCATAGGGGACAGTGCAGGTGAGAGTGGTCCCATGACTGTTCCCCTTTTGGATGGTGCCAATAGTTCCCAAGAGAATCAACTGGAGGACTTGTCCAGGCACCAAATGCTGGGGTCCTCACCCCCAGAGTTTCTACCTCTGCTCGCTGGGGCAGAGTGGGAAGATTTTCATTTCTAACAATTTTCTAGGTGCTGCGGCAGTGCTGGGCTGCAGACCACACTTTGAGAACCACTACTCTCTACACACCAACAGGAGAGCCATGGAGAAGACTCCCTGCACCAATCTGGGGTGGATGGTGGTAGCATCTGATGGACACAGTTCCTCAGCTGGGCTTGAAGAAGGAGCTCAGGACCAGCTTTCTTAGAGCAAACATTATTAGTAGGACAGCAAGATTCTCAGACTAGCCAAAAGTCCCCCTCCCCCCATCCAACCTACCAACTCCAGCAACAAAAGATCCCAGCAAAATAATCCCTGAATTCCTTGGGCTTGCTTCCATTTGTCATAACTTTTGAGAAGCAGCAGCATCAGTATCAACCCTAATAAGTTTCCTTCAAGGACAGTGAGGAGCGTACTCCAATGTCATAGACTTAGTCTGTTTTCTGCTGCTGTCACAAAATACTGGAGGCTTGGTACTTTATAGAGGAGAGAGATTTATTTAGCTCACCATTCTGGAAAGTCGAGAGCATGGCATCAGCATCTGCTCAGCTTTCGTGACAGCAGTGGGAGAGTGCAAAAGAAGTCACAAGTGAGACAGAGAACCAGAGGGTGGGAAAGGCCAGCCTTCACCTTTTTATAACTTCCTGCTGTCAGGAAGTAATCCAGTCCTGCCAGAGCTGACCCACTTCCTGAGACCAGCCTCAGTCCATTCTAGTGGTAGTCAGAACCCAATCACCTTGCACCAGGCTCCAGCTCTTAAAGGGCCCATAGCTTCTCACCATTGCCACACCGGGGACTAAGCTGCCAGCACACAAACCTCTGGGGATGCACTCAAATGATATCCAAGCCACAGCAGTCACCTAAGACGTCAGCTCTTCAGCCAGGCGTGGTGCGCATGCCTGTAATTCCAGCACTCAGGGTGACTGAGGCTGGAGGATTGCAAGTTCAAGACCACCCTGAGCAATTTAGCCACTTAATAAGACTGTCTCAGAAAAAGAAGGCAGAGGATATAGCTCAGTGCAAAAGCCCTGGGTTCAATTCCCAGTCTAGCAAAAAAGTACCCAGTGTCCAATTCTTCTACCTGGAACTTGCTCGTGCCCTGTGCCTTTTCTTTCGGAGAGGCCGTGTGTGGTACGGGAAAGTGCACTGGACTTGGTTATAAGATTTGGGTTCAAGTTGCTGTGTGACCCTGGGCATGGCTCCTCTGAGTTCAATTTCTACAGAGGTAGCAGTAATTATATTATTTACTTTATAAAGCCTCCTTATACTCAAATGATATCCCCTGTGGATTTCATTTGTAAATCAGCACTGTCCAAACCTCAGGTCCAGTGTGTGTTCCTATGGCACAGGTATGTTCGATGAGACTTATTTGCCTATACTGTATGCGCCTCTCTCAACAGTCTAGGGACTCCTGGAGACAGGGCTCTGTCTTATTCATCTATTCATCTTTGGGCCCCTGGTGCTTGATTTGAGGTCCAGCAAATAGTTATAAAAACACTGATTGTCACACTATAAAGCATACAGCCTGTTATACATTGAGCACTGTTTTAATGCTTGATTCACATAATCCTTACTGCATGCCCGTAAGGGATGGTGCTACTATGAAGGTGTACGTCACAGGTGGCAGTAAACATGGGTGGCTGTTGGGGTGGCACCTCCTCCTCTTTAATGTGCACAGGGATCATCAGGGAAGCTGGACCTTGTTAAAATCCCCATCCTCATTCAGCAGGGTCGGGGTCGGGGCTGGGGTGCCGCACTTCCCGCAAGTGTCCGGGCAATGCTGTGATCAGCAAAGCGCACTGTATTTTCAAGAGCTACATCACTCTCAGGAGAGATCCAGGCGCCGTCGGGGAGACGGGTAGAAAACACAGGGAAGAGAACTTCACCTTTTACCTTAGTCATGAAATTACAGGTCCTTGGGACTGGCATTCTTTGAGGGGATGACAAAGGAAGATTTTAAAGTCTCCTTGCAACCGTCGGTCCTCGGAGTCCCCGGGAAAGGAGCGGGCGAATTCTGTCCAGCGTCAGGAGCAGAGCTTCAGACTGGGCCTGATCAGCCGGGCTTCCCAGAGTGCCCAGCAACAGCTGCCCACTCACCTGCAGTCCGCCGCCCGGGGAGGACGGTGACACCTTCCGAAGGTGGCCGCAGGTGCAGGTGGAAGTGAAGCCAGCTCCCTGGAGGGCGGTGGAAGGTGCTCAAGGGCCCTGGAAAGAGATGTATGGATGAAATACGGCCTTAGGTTCAGACAGCACTAGGTTCTAATCCTAGTTTGCCACTCACAAGCTGATCCACCTGCAGCAAGTTACTCACCCCAGAGTGTGTTTTCTCAGGGTAGCATGGAGACAATAAAAATGCCCCAGGCTTGACCGGGAAATGGAAGCCCCTGCAGAATTTAAACGGATTGGCTTTAAGGCAGAGAATTGGTTTCACGGGTGATGGCAGAGCTGCAAAGCCAGTGGGGGAAGGTGAGGCAAGCCAGAGATTAGCAGGAAGATAACCATGGACCAGAGGCCCCAGGGAGGAGGTGGGGTTACCACGGCCAAAGGGTAGGTCTACACTCTGGGGGGCTGAGGCAGGAGGATTTCAGGTTCAAGCCCAGTGTGGGCAACTTAATGAGACCTGAAAATGAAAAATAAAAAAAGGCTGGGGCTGTAGCTCAGTGTGAAGGCCCTGAGTCAAATCCCCAGTGTCAAACAAACCCACACAAAGTGGGTGACCACCTGGTAGGGCTGGGACTGGTGGCGGCTGGCCCAGGGGTCACACAGCTTTGGCCAGAACGTTGTCTGAGGCAGAGAGGGAGAGGAGCCATACCGGGCCTCTCCCTTTCCCCATCCTCCACTCGCCCACCATTGCCTCCTCTGGCTGCACCAAGCAGGAAGCTGGGAGACACTGGCAGCTGTTGGCCCTCTGCCCTCCAGAGCAGGATGGGAAAGGGGGCCCGATGGCTCTGGGGGTCAGAAGGCTCTGCCCCTGCTCCACAGGCTGGAGGATGCTATGGGAAGGCACGTGGAAGGCACCTTGGATGTGTTGCTGACCACATCAGTCATCAGCTGGCCTCAGGAGACAGCCAGGATCCCTGGGAAACTGCGTCTGCTAGGCTGACCTCTGGCAGCCTGCAAGTCTCTCTATCCTCTGGGTGTGGGGTGAGGGGCTCCAGGCTCTGTAACTCAAAGGTTTTCCACTGGGTCCTGGGGATCCTGGACCATGGAGGAGAAGGCTCCTCAGACCATGGATGACCAGGGACCAGGGGAAGTGGCAGAGGCTGAATGCAGGGACATTGGCAAGGGGTGAGGATCCTAATGGGCTGTCTCTCTTTGTTTTCCCTCCCTTCCTCTTTTACCTTTCCTCCCTTTTTTAAAAAGCAGTTCTTCATCCAGAACCACCCTAGCTATCAGGACTGCAGACAGTGCCCAGCCTGGTGGGTGACAAGACTTGTAAACCAACATTTCAGTTAGGGGTATTTTGGTTATAATAAAGACAAACCCATGAAAAACCTCAAGCTAAAAGCGTTTTTTGTTTTGTTTTGTTTTGTTTTGTTTTGCTTTGTTTTTAAAGGAATGGGATCTGCTGGGACCCAAGTCCAGCAAGTGCAGCCCGACCTCACGAGGTGGAGCCATCTTTCCTCCCCATCCTAGCAACAGCTGCACCCACTCTACCAGCCGCTTGGCCTGTTGTTCCTGCTCCTGCATAGCTCTGGGTGACTTTTCACTTTCCAAGGTGTCAGGAGATGCAGACCTTGAGTCCTTGAGGCCACGCACAGCCAGCACATCCTCACCGATGGCCACTGGTCTCCTTGGTCAAATTATTGCTAGAACCTAACCTGACCAGCTCGCTGGAGTTTGACCCCGTGTCCCTCATGGTGGTCTGAACAGGTCGTGGAGGGGGCCCCTTCTGAGGAACGGGTTCTGACAGAGCAGGCGGTGAAACATATTTCCTGTCAGAAATAATTACAGATTTGGCCTAAGGGGAAAATTGGATGTGGAAAAGCATTTAAAAGGATAATAGCGACCATTTAACAAGCCTTTCTGTGTCAGACACTGTGTAAGCGATTTTTATATGGTGTACCTCTTTTAATCCTCTCAGTAACCCTCAGAAGTAGGTATTATAATTATCCTCACTTTACAGGTGAGGAAACTGAGGTATAGAGGGTTGAATAAGTTGCCTGAGGTTTGACCAGTGGGGGTGGTAGCCGCAGACTCGGTCCACATCCCCGAGCTGCACACCTTCCACAGAGAGCAGCTGCCCATGGAGGCCATTTCCTCCCCACGACTTCCAGAAATGCTCTCCACACTGAGATTTTGGACTGACTTCCCTGTGGCCACAGAGAGTGAGCCAGTTGTCTTTGGTTGGAACTCTTCTCTTCCCTCATTTTGTTAAAGGACCTCAGGTGCACAAACTGGGGAGCTGATGTCCCCTTCTTTTATGGCTCCACCACCAGCTTCCTATGCTTGAATCCTCTTTTAAAATGATCTTGGTGGTGTCTTTCTCCATCGTCTAACTCCCAGTTCTGGTCCCCTCCCCTGTGGGTGTCACGTAAATAACAGATTCTTCAATGAACCTTGCACGTGCTTAATACATATTATTCTTGGAACATGTATGTGTTTGGGAGTTTACTTTTCAGGGAGTGTTTATTTACTTTTTATTTTTTTGATCATAAATAAAACTTATTTCATTAACTTCTTAAAAATTTTAAATCAACTATGTTTTAGAATAGATTTGGAATTACAGAGGTGCTTTGAATATAATATAGAGGATCTCTATAGACCTCACTCTCATTTTCTTTGATTGTTAACACCTTGTATTTTTTGGGTACATTTGTCACAAGGAATAAACTAATATTGACATTATTATTCACTAAAGTTTGTATTTTTTTTAAGATTTCCTTAGTTATCTAAAACTTTTCATTCCATAATCCCATATTAATACATTACATTCAGTTGTTGTGTCTCCATGGCTGTGATAGTTGGGCCTTTCTCGTTTTTGAAGACCTTGACAATCTCGAGGGTACTGCTCAGTTATTTTGTAGACTGTTTCTCAGATGGGATTTTCCTGATGCTTTTCTCATGATCAGACGGGGATTATGGATCTGGGGAGGAGAACCAGAGAAGTAGTCATTCTCATCACATCATATGAAAGACTTTCCTCACTCCAGGCTTGACTTGCGACCTCTGCCACCTCTGCTCCTGTGGTCAGGTGGTCCTCTCCTCTTCTGTCCTTCAAATCCCTCCTGTGTATCTCTTACAAGGCTCCTTGCCTTGGCTTTGGGACCCATCATAGTAGCCCAGAATGATCTTACTCAAGAGCCATAGCATTCTACAAAGATACTTTTCTCAAATAAGGCAACATTCACAGATTCCAGGAAACTTGGTTGTGGACATCGCAGAGAGAGGTGGCACCATTCAGTCTACTACACCAACTTAACAATGGTTTTCTCCCATAGATCTTGTTTTTAGTGGATCTTAAAATTCATCACTAAACCTAACTTCAGTTAGATTTTTCTCTTAGAATTTTTCTCTAAAAGTTTTATCATTTTGCATTTTAGGCTTAGACTTATCCATTTTGAGTAAATTTTCATGTTGGGTGTAAAGTCTGTGTCTAGGTTCATTTTTTAAAATGTGGATAACCATCTGTTTTAGCACCTTTTGTTGAAAAGACAATTCTTTCTCCATGGACTTGCTTTTGCACTATTGTTAAAAATTGATTGAACATATTTTGTGTATTCTTTGGACTTTCATTCCATTAATCTGTATTTCTATTCTTCTATCAATTACCAGTCCATGCATACAAGTACTTTTTTCTCAGTCTTTCTCTTCCATCTCCTGTGATATTGCTGTCTTTTAATTCCTTTATTCAAATGCAGTAGTCATACAAAACATTGTGCTATTGTTGCTTTAAATAATTATCTTTTAGATTAATTAAAAATAAGAAAAACAAGAGATGTTATTTATATTACCCTCATTTATTCCTTCTTTGACACTTGTCTTAATTACTTTTCTCTCATTGCTGAGGCAAAATACCCAATGCCCAAAATTAAGAAAGGAAAGGTTATTCTCACAGTTTGTGGGGTTTTCAGTCCATGATCAGCTGGTTGCAAGGTAGGATGGCATAGCAGAAGGGCAACAGTTCATGGTGGCAGAAGACAGCAAAAGCAACAAGAGCAAAAAAGGGGGGGGGAGCAAGCCTCTTTTCCTCCTTTATATTGTATGCAGACTCCCCCCCCAGGGTGGGTGTGGCACCCACACCATCTCCATGCCCTCCTCTTGCACAGGCTAATGATGTTTACAAAGTGAGGACACTGGCCCTCCGCTGAGTCACTTAGCTAAACTTCTAAACTTCTCAAGTTGACATAATGAATCAACCATTTCAACATCCTACATGTAAACAGCCACCCTACCACATGTCCTCTACACCCCAAGATGTAGAACAGCTGAGTTACTTAGTTAAGCTTCTAGGCTTCTCAAGTTGACACAGTGTATCAACCGCTACAACAATGTTCCTTTCTTTACATAAAACCAAGTTTCCAACTTATATCATCTTCCTTCTGCCAGAAGAACTTCTTTGGATATATATTACAAGATAGATGGCTGGCAATGGATTCCTTCAGTTCTTGCTTGTCTGAGAAAAGTCTTATTTCCCTTTCACTTTTAAAGGATAATTTTTCTGGATGTAGAATTATAGGGTTTATTTATCTGTTTTTTGTTTTGCTTTATTTTTTTCCTTTCCTTGTTTCTACATGAGGATGACACATTGCCTCTCTCCGGCTTCTTTCAAGATTTTCTCTTTCTTATTGGTTTTCTATAGTTTGAGTATAATGTGCCTGGGTGTGGGGTTTTCCTTGTTGGTTTTTGCTAATTTGTTTTGGTTTTTGTTCTGCTTAATGTTCTCTAAACTTCCTGGGCCAGTGGTTTGGAAAGTTGTGTCTATTGTAACTTTAAGTACTTCTTCTGCTCCATTTTTTTTTTTTTCTTGTCTTTCTGGCATTTGAATATGCATCTGCTATACTTTTTTATATTGTCCCACATTTCTTAGATATTCTGTTCTGTTTTGGTTATTCTTTTTTCTCTTTGCATTTCAGTTTGGGAAATTTCTACTAACCTGTCTTCAAGCTCCCTGATTCTTTCTTTGGCCATGTTTAGTCTCCTGATGAATCCATAAAAGGCATTCTTTATTTCTGTTTCAGTGCTTTTTATTTCTAACATTTCCTCTAGATTCTTTCTTAGAATTTCCACCTCTCTGCTTACATTATCTACTCATCCCCATATGTTGTCTAGGATTTCACTAGACCCTTTAACATAGTGTCTTAGTTCCTCATTGCTGAGACACCATACCTGACACCCACAGCTCTAAGAAGGAAAGATTTATTTTGGCCTATAGTTTATAAGTTTCAGCCAATAGTTGGCTGGCTCCAAGGCAGGGTGGCATGACAGAGGAAAAACAGCTCATGGCATGGCAGTGGGAAGCAGAAAGAGATCAAGGAAAGAGGAGGGAGAAAGACCCTTCCAAGCCACACCCCCAGTGACTCCCCTCCTCTGACCAGCCTTCACCTCCCAGCATCACATTTAGCTATAATCTCATCTGTGGACTAATCCACTGACAAGTATTGTGCTCCCATGATCCAATCTCCTCCCAAAAGCCCCACCTATGAGAACATGAGGCTTTGGGAGGAGGGACATCTAGGTATAAACCATAATACATATTAACCACATTATTTTAAATAACCTTTCTGGCATTCAACATTGGTCATATCTGAGCTTGCTTCTGATGATTGATTTATGTCTTCAGATTGTATTTTATTTCTTGGCTTTTGGCTTGCTTTGCCTCTTTTGGTCAAAAGTTGGGTGTATTTTATCAGGTAGTAAATTGAAGCAAATAGGCTTTCAGTGTGAGGGTTTCTGTTAACCTGTCTAGGAGTTGGGCTATGCTTAATGTTTAACGTAGCTGTGCTTCAGAACCTTTAAATTCCTCCGGTGTCCTTGTTTTTGTCTTCTCTTCATGCTGGCCTTCCCTAAGGATTCCTTCTCAGAAAAAAGTCTGTCATGTACCTTTTCAGCTGTAACACAGTTAGTTCTTAGATTGGACTCTTGGTGTGGCAGTCTTGCTTCTCATTGGCTTTATGACTTTGGAGATGTTTCTTTACTGACCCTTTTTCCTCATCTATAAAATAGGAATCATATCCCTAAGGGGCCTGGGCTGAGGATTGAATGGAATACTGAGTTGCAACCCTGAACGCTCTGCCTGGGATAGAGCAGATTCTTGGTTGGCTCATCAGGTCTTTTTGGCTCTAAATCACTAATCACTACTTATTAGTTGGATGGTGACTCAGAATATTGCTTTTGTCCCTCAACCACACTGTTGGAATCGGAGCTCACCTTTCCTCACCCCAGGGGCTCTGCCGTAGGGTTGTTTCGATAAGCAAGCATCTTAAAAGTAAATGAAGGGTGCCTTGTAGGTACCCCAGATGCTTTTAGCAGTATCTAATGACATATTTAAGTGCAGGACCTGCCGGAACTAGAGAAAATAATAACCTCCCTAATTGCACACTGATCCAAGATACATTCTCCCAAGTAAATAATACACCCTTCAGAAGTGTCCTAATTAGGTATTACCTCGGTGATTGCAACGGCTTTGCCCTGCTCCCCAGGGAAGTATTAAGCATCATATCAGGGCTGATAGGACTGAAAAACAAACCAGCATCAAGAAAATAAACTGTGTCAGTGGTTTTCCTGAGAAGGCAGAGGCTGGGCTCTGGGGAGACGGAGGAGTTGCCCACCCCACGTTGAGCAGCTTCCTCGAGTGCGTGAAGGCAGCTCCTGCAGGGCAGACCCAGGTCAGGCCGAGGCGGCACCCCCTCCCCACCATGATCGGCTTCCAGAGTTAGGCGCTGGAGCTGTGCAGGGCGATGCTGCTGCCCCATCAGACTGCTGAGACAGCCATGGGCAAAGGAGCTGGGCCGCAGCTGTTGGGAATCATGGATCACTGGCCTGGTGGGTCTTCTCTGTGTCCCTCTCCCAGTGTTCCTTGACCAGGGTGGGTCACCCTGGAGAGGCAAAGGGGGCCTCGGACAGCCTTGGCTGGATGTGAGAAAATGGCCTGGCTGGGTCCCCTCCCCTTCTTTTTCTTTCCTCTCTCCTCTTCCATCTTTCTCCTCCTTCCCTTTCCCCTTTCCCATTGTTTCCCTGCCTCCTCTCCTCCCCAGTACTCACCCTTCCTCTTCTGTCTTTTCCTTCTCTCCTCCCTCTGCTGTCCTTCTTCCTCCAGAACTCCAGGAAACCCAGACTCACTACCCAAGCGGCAGTGTCCCCTAGCCAGGCAGTGGCACCCCGGGGGCAGGTGCCCTGGTGGGAGATCAACGGCAGCTTTTCACCAGGACCTGGCAGGAGACCTCAGTCCTTGGGCCCTGTTCTTCACTCTCAGGCACCGTCACTGAGCCTCAGGATCAAAGTCATGCACCGGGCCCAAGATCTCTATAGATGCACCGCGGAGTGCCCACGGCTGCCCTTGGGACCTCCCCAGTTACACACTCAGGGGTGGGCGTGGTGAGCTCTTCTCAGCACACAGGGACAGCTACAGTTAGTCAGAGGAACTGGGATCTCCTCATTTTTCTTTTTCCTTGAAGTACTGAGGATTGAACCCAGAACCCTCACACTGAGCTCCATCCCTAATCCCCCACCCCTTTTGTTGTTATTTTCAGACAAGGTCTTACTGAGTTGCTAAATTACTTAGGCAGCCTGGGCTCAACCCTCCTGCCTCAGCCTCCTAGCATTCTGGGCTTACAGGCCAGCTCCTTCTCATCCTAATCTGTCCTGCAGTGGTCCAAAGAATACACCCTTTCATCTGCACCCTACTCGTCTAATTCAGAGAATTCCGCCAGCCTGGGTAGGGTCAAGGGGACCTCAGAAGTTATCTAGTTCCGCAGTTCTTAACCTGGAGCCTGTGACTGGGGCTTTGTATTGGTTTGCTAGGGCTGAGGTAATCAAATGGCACAGGCTGAGTGGCTTAAACAACAGAAATATATTTTTGCACGGTTCTGGCTGCCAGAAGCCCCAGGTCGAGGTGCGAGCAGGTCGATCTCTTTCGAGGCAGCTCTCCTTGGTCACCCCTCTGTGCATGTGTCTGTCCTACTCTCCTCTTCTTATAAGGACACCAGTCCTGTTGGATTAGCACCCATCCACGTGACCTCATTTTACCTTGATCACCTCTTGAAAGGCCCTTTCTTCAAAATATAGTCACATTCTGGGGAAAAGAGTGTTAGGACATTAGCATACAGATTTTGAGGGGGAAATAATTCGACCCCTAACAGGGACCATGGATAAAACTGGGAAGAAATGGAAAGGGAAAAATCATGTTTTTATTTTCACTAAACTCTAGCTGGAGTATAACGGTTTTTTTCCCTGCATTACAAACGCAGACAATAAGCCACAGCAGCATTAGCAGAGCCTGCGACCTTGTCTTCCGTAGAAGTCACAAATATTTTCACATCAAATTATGGTTGCAACAGACACCCTAAAATATTGTTTATGTTCATAAGTACTTTGAAATTACAGTTTTTATACCTACCGCTGGGTCTTGTGCTTTACCACATTTACTAAGGAATATGTACATTACTATAGGACAAATTTATGTTTCAGTGCTTGGTAATTATATGACAGTATAATTGGTTTTCCTTACGTATTCTCTTTTGTTTTATGCATTTCAAAGCATTGTCTTGAGAAGGGGTCTACAAACCTCCCCAAACTGCCAAAGGGATCCACAACACAAAAGAGAACCTTGGACCTAGTTTAACCCTGTCTTTTACAAGGGAGGAAGATGAGCACAGAGAAGTTAATTTACTTGTCTGTGGCTGCACGGCTGGTTATGGATGGGCTGGAACAAGGGCTCAGGTCTTGTGACTCCTAGACTGTGGCTTCGTCTACCCTATCATACGTGCTAGTTGTCCTTCCACATGAAGACTGGTACGAAATCACTGGGCATGGTGAATTTTCAACAGCTTCAGGGTACTAGGAGACCCTGTATATCCCCCAAACATCCAGCCTTGAAGGTAACTTTTCCTTTAATGGCCTATTGGCTGGTCCTCCTCCTGAGTAAAGGAGGAAGGCCCTCTCCTGACTCATTAGGGCTATCACAGAGGGATATTACACATTCTACAAATGGGTCCTGGATCCCTCCCTACCCCTCCTGGTGACCCATCCAGCAGGATAACCAACTTGCACTGGTTTGCCTGAGACTTTGCCAGTGTGAGTGCTAAAAGGCCCACATCTTGGGAAACCCCTTGGCCCCAGACAAACAGGTGGTTGCCCACCCTCCCATCCTGAGCTCATCTCTGGCCATCAGATATGGGCCTTCCCAGGCAGCCCCTCTTTCCCACCCTGCTTGGGTCTCCAAAGCTCTGCTAAAGCCAGGTTGCTTCTTGCTTAGCTATTTCTCCCGACTTTGGAATCACTGTGGGAAAGGGAACTACATGGCATGTGAGAGTGGATCTTCAGTCTCCCTGCCCCCTGGACCATGGCCCACAGGGTTGGCTGGCTGTCCTTGGCACCCAGCTGCCTATAGGGGCGTGGATCGGTGTGTGGCCTGTGCTGAGGGCCACCACCTTCTCTGTCCATCATGCTCTCCTCTTAGGGTCCAGGTCCCTGACACCCTTCCTTCTTCTCAGCTGAGATCCTGACGGAGTCCCTCTGCAGCGCTGCTGGCTTTGACCTCTCATGGGAGGCTTGGCTTCTGATTCTCACACTCCCCGCCCGTCTTTCCCTCTGCACAGTGAGAAGAGTCATCGAAGTGTTAGGACTCAAAACAACTAGGACTTCTTTCCCTCCAAGGCTGACTTTTGCGGCCATTCCCAAGCCAGAAGCATTAAAATGTCAGTTTATCCTGCCTCTGATGCCTTGGGGCGGTAGGGAATCGCTGTCGTGGGCATTTTCGTAAGCATTCATTTATTCCTCCAAAGGCTTCCCTGTGCCAGCCCTGGGCTGCAGTGTGTGGATACAGCAAGGAACAAGGCCATCCTTTCATCACTAATCGGGCACCCCAGGTAAGGGAGATAGACCATCAGTAGCAACCATCATGGGACACACCAGTGACGTTCGGTGCAATCTCTCAAGTGTGGGGTGAACCTGGTGAGGGTGCAGTCATTTCTGCCTGCTGAGGATGGACGGTGAGGAGGGGGTGGATGGCATGGTTCTCACATGCTCTGTCTGGACCAGCAGCAGCAGCTGGAGATTGTGGGGGATGCAAACTGTCAGCTGCACCAGAACTTCCTGATCAGGACCTCTGGGTGCCAACAAGTTCCCAGGGAGTTCGAGGGCTGCTCAAGTTTGAGAGCCCTTGTGAGCTCAGTGAGCACACGCTGCTGGTGCCTCCCCAGTGCCCTTCACCGCCCCTTGGGTCAGTGTCACCGCCCCTTGCGCAGCCTTCTCTGCTGACCAGCTGCCTCACCTGGCAGGCTCCTCCCCTGCCTCCACCCTCTCCACCAGCGGCACAGTGCTTTGCCCCCTTTGCCTAGCACTCTGTAGGGGGGCGAGTTTTGGGGTGCAGCACATGATCCAGAGCTCCTCTTATGCTTAGACCGGCGCTCATGCCTAGCTGAGTCCACATTCTAGCTTTGCTTGTTTCCTCTCTCTTCTGCGCCACGCCCCGGTAAACTGCTGGAACAAGAAACCCTGTGTCAGACTCTGCTTCTGAGGCCAGAGGGACCAGTAAACACCCGCCAAACAGAAAGGCAGAGAAGGACATCGAGGTCAAGGGAACCGAGTGGGCAAAGGCCCAGAGATATGGACCCACACTGGAAGGTGGGATACTGGCTGTCTTACACGGCTGGAATGCAGAGTGTCCGGGGAGCATGTGGGGGATGGGATAGAAAGTCAGGTGGGCCAGAGAAAAAGGTTTCCTGCATGCTGCGCAGGGAGCAGGATGCCACTGAGAGATGAGGGAGGACAGGGCAAGACTGGATTTGCATTCTGAGCAATGAATCTGGGCAGCAGGGACATAGATAAGGGAACAGAGAGAGGAGGCAGAAGCCACGCAGGAGGAACATGCAGCAGTCCACCCTAAGGGAGGAGGTGATGGAGGGCCGAGGGGGATCTGACGGTAAGAGGTGCAGCCAGGTCTTACACCTGCCTGGGCTCGGGTGACTGGCAGAGCTGGTTACAAACTGCTGTGGACCCTGAGTGGGGAGCATGGCTCTTCATGGGGCCTGAGCTCTGTGCTGCACATGCCAAATGGCAGCATCTAGGGTGTCCAAAGCTGTCCCCTCGGCATGGAGGTAACGCTTCTCTTTCTGCGGGGGAGGGTGAGAAGGGCGACAAGTCAGAGCCCTGAGAACACCAAGACCTGTGCGGCTGGTGGAGGGCTAGCGGGTGAGGACAGAAAGCAGCCCTGGTTTGGGGGCTGGGAAAGCATGCTGTCATGGCAGGCGAGAGCACAGGAAGTGGAAGGAGCATGGCTACTGGAGTCACAGATGTGAGGCAGGCTGCTGTCCACTGGGAGTGGTGTCAGCTTGAGTGGCATGGGGAAGGAGTCACCCAGCTGGCTGCAGTGGGGGCAAAGGTCAAGGAAGTGCAGAAGGGATGCAGCAGCAACCCCTGAAGCTTGGCTGGGATGGAAAGGAAACAGCCGGCTACCCCTCCGATGCCCCATGCTACTTTCCAAGATCCTCTGTAATACCACCGGCACGTCCTTGTCATGCAGGACAATTGGTCACAGCTGGCTTCAGGCTGTACACCAAACCAAACCACCTCTGCTGAGTATCAGCAAGTCAATTTGTATATTCCCGGACAGAAGGGCGATAATTTAATGTGGCCGACACTGTTTGAATAGGGGTTTTTCGCTTGCGGAGACACAGGTGCACTCTCCCAGGCAGTTTCTGGCAATGCTTTAAAAAGATGGTCTCATCAATCAGTTCTGATTTCCTGGCTGCCCGACTGGAGCCATCAATCACCACGAAGCCTCTTGGCATTAATGAGAGTGTCATCAGTACTTCTACAGGATTTTCCCTGCAACTCAGTTTTAAGTAACAAGATTATTATGCTTGACATGTCATCCAGGCTAGGTGCCCTCCTCCTTGCTTCATACTGGGGAGACCTTCACCTTGAAAGCCCTTCTCCTGCTCCACCAAAGGAGGGCAATTTGCCTCTGATATGGGGGGAGGGGTAGAACTAAGCCAAGATGCCTTAATGACAAGTGTTCCCAGATCTTTTGCAAATGCTGCAGCAGGCCTCTCTTGATGTTGAATACCTTCTTCTCTGGGCCTTGGGCTTCCCAGGGGATCTGACAAATTGTGGAGATTCTGATGGACTTTATGAGGATGTAATAGAGGTAATTTTTGCAACCCATGAAGTGGGCCTTCCTAAATCATAAAGTCAATATAAAAATAGCACCCAGCACTTAAGACATTTATTCCCAGAGATTATTCTCTTCAACCAAGAAAATCTGTGAATCAGAAGAGCAAGTGGCTGTATCCCAACCCAGTTCCTAAAGCAAGCATTCCCTGAGGCCTGAAGGGGAAATAGGAGCCTGTCTTTCCCTGGGTGAGGAATGAATAAATGAATGCATGTGTGTGGGATCTTTGGGAGAGGGTTGGGGCAGGGAGGAAAGAGCAAGCAAGTCATGGGTCCCAGGTTGGGTTGGGGTGCAGAACTGGGTCTGCAGTATGGCAGGGTCTGGTTTCCATCTCCAGCACCATGGTGGTGTCTAGTTAGCCCTGTCTTTGACCTTGAGTTCAAAAACTCCTCCCCACAGCCCTCCCTGTAAGCCCTCTATTATTGTTAGCCTGTCTGACCAGTTCAGGGGTAACTGGGCCCTTGTTATGTCTCAGCTTTTGGCTCTTTCCCCCAGGAGTGACCAGGTGGGGTCTACCTGTGTGGGGTGGGGTGGGAGAATGAGTCCCAGGACGCAGAGATCCACCCCTTCCACAGCCTCAGCTGCAAGATCAAGAGAGGCTGGCCCTCTGAAGTCATCTTCTCTGGCCCCTGAGTTCCGGAAAAAGCCCCTTGTTTATCTCTAGCACCAACACCTCCAGGAAGTCTTCCTATCTCCCAGACTTGTCCCTGGCCTCTTCCACCACTTCGTCCATACGTCTGGCTTAACCGTAATCACATTAAGCAGTTTCCCAAAAACGGCAGTCTGTGGACAACTCATGTCAGAACCAGCCAAGGTGATGTCTGGAAATACAGATCCCCGGGCTGCACCTCTGACCTGTCCAAGTGTCAGGAGGAGGGGCCCAGGGGCCACCTGAGACAGGAGACTCTTACGTTTTCTACTGCCCTGAGTTTGTGATTTGAGTCCCTGCACTTTAGAATGGAGGCAGCTGTCGGAGCAGCTGTGTGTGCCACCCCACCCCACCCCCACCCCACCCCCGCCGCCGTTCCCCTGGAACAGATCGCTCTAACAGACATCTGTGCAGCAGCCACTGTGTGCCAGGCAGGAGCTGTGGGAAGTTTGGGGACACAGCTCGGGAGCAGGGAGCCCAGGATGGAGTGGGAACCTAGGGCTATTGAGAGGGGATGAGGTTGGGGGAAGGGGGTCCTGGATTTGAAGTCCAAGCAGAGGGCCAGAGAGTTTGAGGCACGTCCAGCATAGATATGCTGCACTTCACCTGGCAAGAGGTGCCTGTGCCATCGTGATTATCAGTGAAACTGACACAAATCCCCCTGGACACGCTGCTTCGGCACCCTGACCCTGGCTAGCTCTGAGGATTAGAGTTACGAGGCTGAGGTTCCAGACCCACCCCAGGTACTGTATTTCATAGCTCTGCAATCTTAAACACTTTAATTCTCTGAGACTCGATTTCCTCATCAACAAAACAGAGACAAATTCACCTACTTCTTGAGGTTGTTATATAGCCACACTGCTTCTAAGGCTCAGCCCGGGTCAAGTCCTCTCGCTTCAAAATTTTCATCAGCTTTAATGCCTTGCTGTGCCTCCCAGTACAGAAGCTGCCAGCCACATGTGGATACTTCAATTTCAATTTATATTAATTAAAGTGAAATAACACTAAACATTCAGTTCCTTTGTCGGCAAGACTAGCCACGTTTCGAGTGCACAACAGCTATGTGTGCCTGGCGGCTACTGTACTGGGCAGTGATTCACACAGAAAGCTCTGCGGACCAACCTCTGATGGCTCTCATCTTCAAATCCATTGTTCAATGACATCTTATGATGAGGTCCTTGGATTCATTGATTTTTCTGTTACTACAATGAAATACCCAAGCTAATTTGTAAGGAAAAGAGGTTTATTTAGCTCACGGGTTTGAGCTTCAAGGCTGGTGAGGACTTTATGGTGGACGGGAGCGCGTGGGCGAGGGAGCGATCACATGGTGAGACTGGAAGGCATGTTATTCCTTCCTAGGACACGCCCTCAATCACCTAACTATCTCCCCATAAGCCCTGCCTCTTAAAAGTCCCTCTGTCTCTCAACATCACCACACTGAGGACCAAGTTTCCAACACAGGGAACTTCGGGAGATGTACTCAAGCCCTAACAGTTCTCTACATAAAACAGATAGAACGGAAGATTCCGACTGGAACAAGATGGGGATCTCAGCATCCTGCCTGTCCTTCGCCTCCCCTGGCAGCCCTTGGGAGGGTGTTAGGAACCACAGAGGCCTTCAGAGCAGTTTCCAAACAACTGCTTTGCATGTGGTCCTTGACAACCTCCCCAGTCTGTCTGGGTTCTTTTCCCTTAACTCTACCTTTCCACTGTGCCCCTCAGTACTGTGAGAATACTGCATGCCCTTCAGTCCATCTGCCTGTTAACCTGTGTTCGTCTTCCAGGACCCAATTCCAATGCCATGAGACAGACCCAGCTCAACAAGCGGGGATGGTCACTCTCTGTGGTTTTTTGTTTTGTTTTGTTTTGTTTTTTTGAGATAGGGTCTCACTAAGTTGCCAAAGCTGGCCTCAAACTTGCAATCCTCCTGCCTCAACCTCCCAGGTGCTGGAATTACAGGCATGTGCCACCACGCCTGGCTGCTCTCTCTGTATCTTTTGCTATAATGTTAACTGTCTTTAACTGCCTTGCAGTGAGTCTGGACTGTAAGCTTGGGGAGGGCAGCACATGTCTTCTTATCTTTAGAGGCTGGGCACGTAAGCAGGACAGGAACCTTACTGGAATGAATAAACAGAAGTTGGATGGAGTCATGTGGCATCATGTTCTGGAAAGACAGCAAACTCATACCGACCTACCCACAAACACATCTCAGTCCCTATCTCTTTTGTTTAAATTTCTTTTAAAAAATTTTTATTGGCTTTTTGAGACAGAGTCTTGCTGTGTACTTCAGGCTGTCCTTGAACTCATGGTGACCCTCCTGCCTCAGCCTCCCAAGTGCTGAGAATACAGGCCTGTGCCACTGTGCCCAGCATCAGTCCCTATTTCTTACTGGACAATGAGGCTGCCTACAATGCTCAGGTCTGTCCCCAGTGCTGGGGAAGGACACTGCAGCTGAGTAGGGCCTGCAGCTGAGCAACATCTCATTCTTCCCTCCCACAAATATTTATTAGGCGCTTGCTATGCACCATGCACAGTTCTAGTTAGGACTTGGACTAGAGCCTGACCAAACCACACAATCCCTGTCCTCATAGAGTTTGCATTTTAAGCAAAATAAAGCGACAATCAATAAATGAGGAAGATGTGTATTTTGTCAGACAGCACCAAGGAGAATAGTAAGCTGGAAGGGAGAAAGGGAAAGTGAAGATGGTGTTGTAGTCAGGGTTTGCAAGGGAATAGATTTTATATGGGACACATAATTATAGGATTATTTTATAATATCGACCCAAAAAGTCAAATGCAGAAGAGCGCAGGAGATCTGTCCATGTGCTAGAGACTCAAAGAATCCAGCTGAGGACCTGGATCCCACAACAGTTTCCTGCATGAGTCCAGCTGAGGACCTGGATCCCATGGCAATGTCCTCCACGAGTCCAGCTGGAGGCCTGGAGGCCTGGAGCCCATGCATGTCTCATGCAAGTCTGTACCAAGGATCTGCACTGGGAAGGCCCAAAGCACAGTGGTAGAAGCTAGAAAGGCTGCACCAGTGAATGAAGGGTCTGTGCCAGCAGGCCGAGGGATCTGCATTGGAGCCAGGAAGCAATGCTCAAGGTAAGCACCAGAGCTCCCCCAAAGAGAACCACAGCCATCCTCAGCGACAGCGAGGACCCGAGCTTCTCCAATGATGAGAACAGCCAAGTTCATATCAGGAAAGCCAGCATGACAAGCTTCACCAGGAGAATCAATAGCACCACCTCTTCCTCTCCAGTTCTCCTTTTATGCTGTTCGCAACGATCCTCAGGTGGGCCTTCCACACCAGCACCACGCTGACTCAGTTCAGCTGGGTGTTACAAGTTGACCATTAGTTAATCTACCACTCATGAGTTCAGAGTGGTGTTAAGCACAGAACAATTTTAAGCAGGAAGCCAGTAAGTCCCAGGAGGAAGTGAATCTAGCTGTGTCCCCAGAATCAGGATGCGAGGGAAGCACACGGACACTGGGGAAGAGTGATCCAAGCAAAGGGGTCAGTGAGGACAAAGGTCCCGAGGTGGGAGGGTGCTGGGCGTGTCTGAGGCCAGATGGGCAGAGTCAGGTAAGCTTCCTGCTATGGATTGAATGGAGGCCCTCTCCCTGTTTTTATGTTGAAGCCCTAACTTCTAATGTGACTATATTTGGGGGCAAATTCTTTTTGCACTACCGTGGACTGAAGCTAGGGCTTTTTCATTGAACTACACCCCCAGCTCTTTTTATTTTGAGACAGGGTCTTGCTAAGTTGCTAAGTTGCCCAGGCTGGGTTTGACCTCACCATCCTCCTGCCTCAGCCTCCCAGAATACTGGGATGACAGATGTGCACCATCACACCTGTCTTGGAGATAGGACTTTGAAGGGTAATTAAGATGAAATGCGGTCATAAAGATGGAACACTCCCACACCGAGGACAGGCCATGAGAGGAAGTACATTTCTGCTATTTAAGTCTTCCAGCAGGATTTTGTTATTGTAGCCTGAGTGGATAAGCTCAGTGGGGACTTTGGCTTTCACTCTGAGACAGGAGCCACGGGAGGGTTTGGGTGCAGACTGGCACACACTAACTTCTGCCTTTCTGTGTTCAGAATAGAGGGCTAGGGGCAGCCAGGGAGCAGGGACACCACGAGGAGGCTGC
The DNA here is from genome assembly GCA_028451465.1 of Erethizon dorsatum. Lineage (NCBI taxonomy): Eukaryota > Metazoa > Chordata > Mammalia > Rodentia > Erethizontidae > Erethizon > Erethizon dorsatum. The sequence continues at coordinate 124,068,869 of CM051828.1, read as the reverse complement.
TGCAAACCTCAAGCAAAGTCTACCCAAGGGGACCTACTTCTGCATCAAAGTGGAACCAACTCATGGATGGGCCCCAAAACAGGAAGCTCAGTGGAAAAAGCCAGACATGAAAGTCCACATATTGTCTGACTTCATTTATGCGAAATGTCCAGAGGACATGTGACAGACATGTCCTAAAATGAGACTGTGACAATGTTGGTTTAACTCCATAAGAATTGTAAGCTGGAAGGGGGAAAGGGAAAGTGAAGATGGTGCTGTCGTCAGGGTTTGCAAGGGAGTAGATTTACTAAGAGTCGTTGGTTTGGATTAGGGAAGTGGCAGGGGAGGTGGTGGGAAGTATTTGTGGATGTATTTTGTATATGCACCGAATGGGATTTGCTGATGGATTCAACATGAGGTGTGGGAGGAAGAAAGGAAACAAAGGTTGGCTTACATGAACAATCTAGAAAACTTTCTATGCCACAGGCACTGGTCTAAGTTTTTTACAAATATTTATTCACTTCACCCTTGTAACAATGCTATGAAGAATCCTATTTTACAGAAAAGAAGACTGAGCTAAGGAAATGTTAAGCAACTTTCCTCAAGTTCAGCACTCGGGGGACTGTGAGGAACTGATGAGTGGGGGCGGCATACAGTAAGGCGAGGAATGACCAAGGGGGTTGGCAGGAGGAGGAGCAGCAGTACAGGGGGACATTCAAGTTGGAGGGGCCCAGACACATCGAGAAGGCTGAGGTTAATCTAGGCCAGAGTGCAAAGAGGAGGTCAGGGCTAGAAGTAGGAATTTAGAGTCATCCATGCTCAGATGGGATTTAAAACCCTGAGACTCACAGAGGACCAAGGGAAGACCCACACTGATCCCTGGAGCTCCCCAAATGCCACAGTTGTCATAATGAGGAGCAAACACAAGCATGGGAGGGAGAGTGGCTGGTGAGGAGGGGGTGGTGGCCTGGCAGTCAAAGCGACAAGTGTTTCAGAGGGGGGCTGGGGCTGGTGTGACAGATGCTGCTGCTGAGAGTCAGCCACAGCGAGACTCAGCAACTGGCCACTGGGTGGAGCGACACAGGCCGGGGGGCCGGCTGTGCTGGGGTGGTGGGCTGCACTGCGCCTTTGTGACATATGGAGCAGAGGCACATGGAGGTCCAGGATGCCTCAGAGATTTGAGGACGTGGGGATTCTGAATCCTGTGAGGGTTGGGCACGTGCACATGCCTGGTGCACTGGGGTGGCCCCTTTCTGAGGTAGGATTTAGGAGAGATAGCTTTTCCTAGCCATACTCCTCACTCTCCTTCCCCAGTCCAGTAGGAGCCAACCAGAGGGGACACTGAACTTGCCAGTGGTCACCACACCTAGGTGATGGGGTTGGAGGGAGGATGTATCAGTCAGCTTCCAGTTACTGCAACAAACACTTGAGGTAATTAGCTTATAGAGAAAAGGTTTGTTTTGGTTCATGGTTTCAGAGGTTTCAGTCCATGGTCCTCACTTTAGGGCCTAAAGTGAAAGAGTACAATGTGGGGGCATTTGGCAGAAGATGCTGCTCACCTCATGGCAATGGAGAAGCAAAAGAAAGAGGAAGAGGAAAAGCCAGGGTCCCAATACCCCCTTCAAGGTCCCAACTTCCTCTCCGAGTATGTAACTTTCTTCCACGAGGACCTGCTTCCTAAAGGTTCAACCACCTTCCAGTGGCACCATGGTCTGGGGACCAAACCTGTAACACATCAATCTTTAGATGCATTCAAGACCCAAACTATAGTAAGAGGCTTGGCGTGGAGCCACAAAAACAGCTGGTCAAGGAGCCTGTCTTGAGTCTAGCTCTGGGAACTCTGGGGCACAACTGAGGGCTATAGCGATGAAAGGAGCTGGAACATGGATGGAGTCAGGTCACTTTGCTGTGAACCTTCTTGCCAAAGTGTAGAACTGAAGGCAGGAACTCAGAGCTGTCTCAGGACGGTGGGCTGGAGATGGTAAGGCCAGAGCCCAGTGCACTAGGCATGGGACACCAGAGGCAGCAGTGAGTGACTTGTGGGGTCATGCTGTCATGAGCCACCTGGTTTTCTGTCCCAACCTACAGTCAAGCAATATGTGAAAACAAAAGTGCTAGATTCCAGACATGAGTCAGCACACGGGAGAACCTAAGGTGATGACTAAGTCTCCCTTTGGTCAAGTAGACAGAGATTTGGGTAATTAACATAATTTGGGTAATTAATTGGCCTGACTTGGTCTCCTCTGGACCATACAGATCTGGTTAACATTTGAGATACAATTAGATGTTGTTGCATTTCCCTATTGACTCTGCTTGCAGGGTACTCTTTTTGCATTACCTGGTGGGGTGTGAATTACTTCATCTGGTTTGCAGAGTGAAATGCAGAGTCTGTATTTTCAGCTCTGCGGTGTGTGGAGAACAGTAGACGGGAAGCCATGAGATTGGCTTCCCATGGCGATTTAGACAGGGGCAGACAGTCAGGCTAGAAGACCTGAAAATCCCGTCTTACAAATTTGTGAGGGCTGCCATAGCGAGGAACCACAGACTGGGTACTCAAATGACAAAATCCATTTTCTTACAATCGTGGAGGCTAGAAGTCTGAGATCCAATGTTGGCAGCTGTGGTTTCTTCTGAGGCTTCTCTTCTTGGCTTGCACATGGTGTCTTCCCCTGTGTCTCTACAGGGCCCACCTCTTACGTGTCTGTGTCCTGACCGCTTATTATAAAGATGCCAGACACACAGGACTAGGGCCCACCTCTGTGACCTCATTTAACCTTATTCACACCTTAACAGCAGCCCTATATCCAAATCCAGTCACCCTGAGAGGTAATGGGAATTAGGGCTTCAACAGATAATTTTGGAGGGGGGACACCATTCGGCTCATAACAGCATCCAGTCTCAAGATTCTGAGATTCCAGCCCCTCCCCCCTTGTTAACTCCCTATGAACCCCTCCCTATGATTCCCTCTGGACCTCAGTTTCCCATTTGCTCTGCCTCCCTTAAGGGGGAACCTCAAATTGGTGAATGTACAAGAAATGGTTTTAGGCCGGTGAGATAGCTCAGCATCATAAGCGCCTGCCTGGCAAGCGTGAGGTCCTGAGTTCGACTCCTGGTACCCACATATGAAAAAAGGGCCAGTGATATTGCTCAGCAGCACAGGCGCCTGCTAGTGCACAAGGTCCTGAGTTTGACCCCCAGTACCCACCAAAAAAAAAGAAATGGTTTTGCAAACTCCACAGCAGGGGTTCTCAGAGGGACCTTACCTCTAAGGGGCATTTTGGAAGTCTGTGCGTGCATGCATTTTTCCTATAGTTGAGGTACCCATGACAATTAGTGGATGGGAGTCAGGGAGAAGCACTGAGGCATGAGAGACAGCCCCACATAACGAACTGCCCCAAATCACTCACAGCCTTCTAGTATTCTCTGCACATTCATAGGTGGAAAAAATATATAATCTTGGGAAGCCAGCACCTAATTCTATATTACATATAAACAAAGTACAGGGGACCCTTTACATGCACAGGTTCTATTTGTATGGATTCAACCAACCTCGGGTAGAAAATAATAGCAAAATATTGTGTGCACAGTGAACATGTACGGGCTTTTTTCTTATTGTTATTCCCTGAACATCACAGTATAACAATGGTTTATATTATATTAGGTATTATAAGTAACCTAGAGAGGATTTAAAGTATACAGGAAGGTGTGTGTTGGTTGTACACAGATGCTGCACCATTTTACATGAAGGATTTGCACATCTACAGATTCTGGTATCTGTGGGGAACCTGAAGCCAATCCCCCAAAGGTACTGAGGGGCAACTGTATTTCTTTTTGCAAACCATCAGTGTTCACTTTTATAGGAATGTGCAGCTGCTCAGATTGAATGTTGTGTCTTACTTTGTTTGGTCACTAGAAATTATTCACCGGTTTAGAAAACATTTTCCTACAACATAGGCTCGAAAATGGGTCTCTAATGGCAACACTGCTCAGGGGGTCTGGGTCCCCAGGTAGCATCGCCACGCTGGTGTGCACGTCCAGGGCAATCCTACTTCTGCAGGGAGGTGACTGCCTCCCTCTGTCTTCTAGAATAGCTATGACATATATGATCTCACATTCCTTTCTTTCTGTTCTTCCCATTACAGTCAGGGCATTACATATTTTCTGGAAATGATGAGTTGGGTATTTATCCATGAATTCCATTTAAGGATAGTAGAGGGAGTGCTAAAGACATTTTGAAATGAGGGCAATCAGCCAGGGGCTGTGAGATTGTCCCTAAGGTACCACCCAGGTGCCAGCTTTGGCAGGGGTGGCCAACAGTGGCTGTCTTGGGGATTAAGCAAGTCTTCAGCTTCCTGGGGTGGTTGGACCTGGTGTAGCCCGGGTGATGTGCTTGCAGGGAGCTCCCTTAAGAGGAAACGAACTTCCTTGCTTTTGTCATTTTTCTTGCCTCAAACACCAGCAAGGTGCTGGCATCACAGTGGCCACTAATTGGGACTTTAGATGACAGGTTGATTACCATGGAGGCTCCTGGACTTCTGTTGCCCAGCTTGCTGCACAGGGGAACTGAAGGTAAGGACACATGGATGAAGGAATGACTCCTCTGAGCCCGGTGACCTGTGCCAGGCAGCTGGTAACAGCATGAGAAGCCAGGCCACCTGGAGGCGCAGGCTGGGATAGACCCCTGGGGACTGGGTCGTCACGGCGATGTCACTGGGTGGGAGCATCAGTTGGGCAGGCCACTTGCCTCCCTTGACACTTGTTTGTGTTCCAGCTTCACTCCAAGCCTGGGAGCCAGCCCCTACCCGCCTTGGGGCCTCAGGTTTAATTAGTGGTGCAACACGTAAATGAGGTCTGGCTCCCCAGTGACTGCCACCCTCCCCTGGGCGCAGCCACTGAGCAGGCAGATCCTGCCCCACCTCGCTCCCTGGCCCAGGCTACTTTTCCTGGGTGTGTCACTCTGGGTGATATGGCAAGTCCACCGAGAAAGGCCTCCTTGGTATTGGACCAGAAGCCTCTGTGCGTGTCTCTCCGGTGGTGGCCCTGTCTGTCAACACCCACTGTTCACAAACCTCCTCCATTCTATCCCCCTCCTTTGGCCAGTCATGTCCCTTGAGGCTTCAGCTGAGGGGCCCCAAATACAAAGCCATGCCTTCTTTGACCCCCTCCCTCCCGTGTCTCAGCTTCCTCCAGGCATCACTGCCTGTCCAAAGGCAGATTTCCCAGTACGCCCCAGATCTGCAGGAGCCCTATTTCTGGAGGTAAAGCCCTGGAATCAGTACTGTGATATAAGCTCTCTAGGCGATTCTATGTCTGCGTGTCTGGGAGCCCCTGGCTACAGAACAGTGTCCCAAAGCCTTTATGGTGCCTGTGACCTCCACAGTCAGACCCTGGTCCACCTATCCAGGCTCTCTTTTCACAGTCTGACTCCTTCGGCCTTCGCCATTGCTCCCCCCATCATGAGCCCTACCCTTTCCTCCTTCCTCTACACATGCTCTTCCTTCTGTCTGGAAGAACTCTCCCTCTTCTCCCTCTCGCAGACTCTTTTCATCTTTCAGGACAAGGTCAAACGGCACATTCTCTGGAAGCCTTTCCTGCCTCCCTCCTGAGTATCTGTTCCCCATCACTACGTCATAGCATGATTGTAGTTCTCTCACCTTGCTCTGTCCTCTTCCTTTAGCCCTAAACAGCACCGCCCCCCCCCTCCAATGCCTGCTCCCGAGGGCAGGGGAAGGTATCTTATTTATCTTTAAAACCCAGGAACAAACGCCATTCCTAGTATAGAGTGGGTGCTTGGTAAATATTCATGTAAGTTTAAGTGGTCTCTAGGACCCTAATTTCCCGTCTCTTCCTAATTGGGGTTCTGCCTTCAGCTGCCAGGCTTCATTTAAACCTTGGTCATTAAAAAGCAGTTCCTTTGTTTTCTCGGTGAGGCTCATATTTAGCTAAAGAGATTTATTCCTCCAATAAACGCCACTCTCCAGGCAGCCACATTCATCTGCCTCTCCTACAGAGAAATGAAAGAGAAGCCCAGGATGCACCCAGGACCCCTGTGTAGGTGAATGCAGAAAAAGGGGCCAGAGAAACTCATTTAAGTCTCACTGCCAGCTGGTGATCAAGGTTGCTTCCCTGGCATTTGTCTCATGTGTTTGTTTGCAGGGTTAAATGAGATTCTTGGTGGTGTGTGTGGGGTGGGGGCAACTCAGAAAGAACTCTGTTCTTTGTTCCACTGACAGCTTTAATTTTTAATATGAAAAAGGCAATCTCAGGTGTGTTCTAAGATAGTGGCTCACCTGTCAAGGATATAGAGATGACAGGCGTGATTGTTAGCAAACTCGTGATTCCATCAGGGCTGAGTTGGTCAACAGACTCCACGCTACAGAAATTCATGCTGGAGATAATTCCTAGTTCCTGCTGACCCAAGACTGCTGGAAAATTCTGCCTGAAGAGCAGGTAGGGTAGAAGCCCACCTGATATTTTTTTTAGGACAGATCTCTCTTCCTTTCTGTTTTTCTTAGCTGAGAATTTCATTTCTCTAAGGATTCCTGCTGCTACACTATTTTCAGATGCAAACCAACTGACCTAGTGGAGAGGCTTCCCTATTCTCTGCCAACTGATCTCCATCAGGATTCAGGGGCCCTGGGAGAGGGAAGTATGGTGTATTGCTCAGCTTTCCATTGCTGGGATAAACTCCCTGATACCTGCAATTTAAGGCAGGAAGGTTTATTTTGATTCACAGTTTCAAAGGATTCAGTCCATGGTTGGCTGACTCCAAGGTAGAAACATCATGGTGGAAGGGCTGGGCAGAGAAAAGCTACTCAACCTATGGCATCTGTGAAGCACAGAGTCAGGGCAGAGCCAAACAGGAAGGAGCCAAGGACCAAATACAGTCCTCAGGTCAAAAGTGCTCTATTGATCTCCTAGGTGTCTCTCAAGCTGATCAAGTTGACAATCAAAATTAACATCACAAATGGCAAACCTGAATGGAATAATAGTATGCTGAGCTACACACAAACAACAGTCTTGCTCCTAAACTTTTGAAACTTCAGAGTGGGAAACAAACTTTGAAGATCACCTTCTCCAACTCTTCCATTCTATACTTAAATTCTCTTTGTGACATCCCCAGCAAATGATTATTAGCTAGCCCTGTGTGATCACTTCCAGTGCAAGAAAACTCATTATCTTCCTGGACAGCCCATTCTGTTTTCAGACTGCTGTCTTAGCCAGCTTTTTCATATGTTAAGGTGACATTTGCTTCCATGTCTTTTGGGGATGGTCTTGCTGGTGCCTGATTGTTTAATGTATGGAAAGTCTTCAAAACTTTGAAGTTTTTCCCTTGTCTGGGTTAATCATCCCTGGTTCCCATATACGACCTCTGTGGGTGGCAGGAAGCCACATTATTTGTACACTTTTTCCAGATGTTTATGACAAAGAGCTATTTGAAGAGAGCTCCCCAGTGGCATAGCTCACATGTCTTTCTCCTGCATGAGGGCTGTCATACACAGCCATCATACCAAAATGGTGACTGCCACTACCTCAGGACTTGGCACAGTGCTGGGCACATTAAGATACTTGAATATTTATTAAATGGATACAAAAATCAGTGGATGAGTTGGTTGGATGCATGGTTGAATAAATAGATACATGGATGAATGAATGATTTAGTAAGTGGAGGAAGCCAACTTGGAAATATGTACAGCAATCAAGCCATATCCATGGGACATCTTCTATACCAATATTGCGCTGGGTTGAAGTGCTCAGGAGAAAATGAGGTGTTTACCAAGACGTAAACACCTTTTATTCAAATGTTGGATACAATCTAGACCCAAACCTGTGAAAACAGTTTTCTTCCTCTCTGGAGCTAATATTTATTGATATCTGTCATATCAAGTCACCAGAAGCCTCAGCAATTTGGGGTTGAAAGAAGTCAGAGCTAGCAAGTATATTAGCAACCAGTGGGTCATACCCTCTATTTTACAGTGAGGAGCTGGAGATGGAAGTGATTTACCCAAAGTCATGAGAATATTAGTGCCAGAGCCAGTTCTGTGGTCTGTCTCTCCACTTCCATCTAGCACCTCTTTCTGGTATGCATTCTTTTGGTTTAATCCAAATCTCTTATGTTTTTGCTCCAAAACGTCCTTTCTGCATTGACCTTGCAGACCTGGATTTGAATGCCATAGATAACATCCACCCATTCACTCACTCAGTTTCTACCCAGCCACACTTCGGGCATATCTATCATGAATCAAGCTCTATGCCAGGCTTTGGGGGACAAATGAAACATGGCTTCTTTCATGGAAGAATCTAGCTGGGGAAAAAATCCATACTAAACAACAGGCAATGTGCTTAGCCTGTAAAAAGAACGTGAGTGCCCAAAGGAAGGAATAGCTATCTCAGTTTGAGGACCCAGTAAAAGCCTTCCAGCCTTGATAAAAATTAAGAGTTGTCTTAGTCTCTTTCTGTTGCTATAACGGAACACCACAAACTGCATGATTTATAGCGAGCTGAAATAATCTATTTGGCTTATGGTGCTGGAGGTTGGGAAGTCCAAGATCAAGGTGCTGCCTTGGGTGAAGGTCTTTTGCTGTATCATGATATGGTAGATGGTATCGCATGGGGGAGGTGTAGGAAGGGGATCAAACTCATTCTTTTCTCAGGAACTCAGTCCTGCCATAATAGTATTAATTTATTCATAAGGGTTCTCCTTTCTTAAAGATCCCACTCTCAATACCACCCAGTTCCAGCACATGAACTTTGGGGGACGCATTCAAACCACAGTAGTGGTCTTAAAGGGTCGACAGGAATTTGCTAATGCATGAGTAGGGGAGGCATTTGAAGCAGAGAAAAACTATTCACTAAGGCAACAAGTTTGAAAACACCCAGTATCATCCACCGTCCAGGGCTAGGTATGGGATGTTACTACATATATGAACCAGGGCTACAACTCTAAAAGGTCCCCAAAGGCCCACCAGGAAGTGTTGTGACATGACCTTAGCCATTCCATGATTCTCTATTCTTATGTCCTGGTGAAATTCTGGACAATGAGAGCCTGGAAAGTGAATCCATTTCAGGACAAATTCTTTCACAAACCTCATTAAAACGTAGTAGTTAGCAAGCTGCCTGTCTCCTAACTGGTTGTACAACGCACAATGTTTTGCAGAAATGATTTAGATTTATTTTTGCTTTAATTTTGACCATTAGTATGGAGCATCAACAATTCTCCATATGTGTATATTATAAACAACTTTGAAGTTGTTCTTTGAAGTTAGTCTTCTTGGGTTTTAATGTGAGGTTTACAACAACCTCTGTGGAAGCCAATATGGAGTAGAAGAAGACTTCATGTGATCTAAATTTAAAGATGGAACAGATAAGACCTGTGATCAATTTTCAGAAACTGTTGTGCACTTGGGCTGCAGAAACATTAAGGAGAAGCTTGTAAACTATCTAACAGAACACTTAAAGATCTAATAAATAAGAAATACAATGCCACTGTCAGAAGTCTTGATGGAGGTTGGAGGGAGCCAGAGAAGTAATTTTTGCAATAAATCCTGTGAATTCCCATTACTTTTTTTCCCCCTTCAGACAGGCTAAAAACAGAAGCCTCAAATAAACATATATCAGAGATAGAAAAAAAGAAAATGGGGATTTAGAAGGAATTGCTGTTTGACAACCTAAGCCAACAGTATGGAAATGCGAATCATGATTGCAAGCACAGAAACACCACTGTATTTCCTCAGGAGCCAATTGGATTGGAGGAAACTTCCAGATGGGTAGTTGGGGAAAAATGTTGCAGTGCCTTCTGGAAATAAATTGGAGTGAACAAGATGAAGACCCAGGGAATTACAAACATAATTGCTACTTGGCTGATGTTTTCTGGGCATCCCATGATCTGAATTCATGATTGTTTATGACCATGACCAAGACCATCTCAGTTCTGACGTTCAAACTATCTGGCTTCCCCTCTCATCACCATTGAAGACCACCAATGACCTCCTTGTTGGTGAGGTCAAGAGACACTTGTCTTATCTTCTCCCCTCCTGCATGTGGCACTGTCATTGATCCCTCCTTCCTTATAATTTGCCTCTCTTAGTTTTCAAGATACCCATACCTAAGATATTTCCTCCTACTTCTTATCCCCACATTCCTAGGATCCTTTTCCTTTACTTGTGCTTGAATATTGATGTTTCCAGGGGCCTAACCCTTCACTCTTATTCACACGCTCTGCACCTTTGAGAACTTCACATTTCTGTCTTCACCCAATATATGTCTTGGCTCAATGCCTTCAAGTTCCCTCCAAATCTGTGGTGCTCAATACGGGGTGCTGCTGCCCTGTGTGGTTACTGAAATTCAAATTATTAAAATAAAATTGAATTAAACATTCATTTCCTCATTTGCCTAAGCCACACTGGGCTTGAAGGCTGCTTATGACTACTGTGTCAGGCAACACAGCTAGAGAACATTTCTACCATCACAGAAAGTTCTGTTAGATAGCACTGTTCTAGTTTTTGCTACCTGAATAGTCCACAAGTACCTTGCTATGGTTTATATCTAGATGTCCCCCAAGAGTCTCAAGCACTCCTAGATGGGGCTTATGGAGGATGATTGGATTATGAGGGTTTATAGATGACTTGCAGTTAGGAGGTGGTCAGAAGAGGTAGGTTACTGTGGGCATGGCCTGGAAAGTTTTTATCTCCCTCTCAGCTCCTCTCTTGACTCTCTGCTTCCTCTTTGCTCTGCCATGAGTGAGCAGCATTCTTCTGCCATGTCCTCGTGCCACACTGTCCTGCCTGGAATGAAACCTTTACAAACTCTGAGCCACAGTGGACTTTTTCTCCTTTAAGCTGTGGGTGTTGAGTATCGGGGCTCAGTGACAAGACCGTGACTAAGACACACCTCAAACTCATTGTGTCTCAAATATATTATCAACAGGATGTTGGTGTGTGTGTAGGAAGGGGTGGCAAAGAGAAATAAGGGAGTAGAAGAAAAGTAGTCACAATGGTAAGTAATATATAACCCAAGTCAAACAGGCTTAAACAATGAAGGGACTTTTCTAAGCTACACAAATAAATGGTCCATGAGTTTTGCAAGAGCCTTGTGGAACAACTCAGCAGCGTTATCAAGGGCCATCTCTCCATTCAACCATCCATCCACAATGTTGTCTTTATCTAAAGGCTAGCACCACTTGTGGATGTAGATTGGCTCCCAGCAGCTCCCAAAGTAACGACATTCTTAATTGCTGTCCAAAAGGGGGTAGAGGATCTTGGTCTCAGCATTTTCAATGAAAGTCTTGAGATCCAATCTGGTTGGATCAGCCCAAACCACATGCCACACCTGAACTAAACTCTCTGGTCCTGCCTAGGGCCATGGAAATCATTGTATAACTTGGCCCCATGGCCAACCTTGGAGTTTGCATCAAATAGGATAAGATTTTCCTGATTCACAAGGATCTTCAGGCAGAAATTGGGAGCTGTTGAGGAGAGAGAAGAGGAATATGTGAGGATGATACAAAGATGCATAATAGAGAGGGAAGGTATGGGCTCACAGGGAGATCAAAAAGTGGAGTTTGTATTGCACCTCCATTCTTTTCACATTTTAGAATGAGGACTTAGGCACTTCAGGTCAACTGGAAGAAAGCCAATCAGCAGCTATAGCAGGACTGTGTTTCTGTTATGTAACCCACTTCTGATTCAGTGCAGGACCCATCTCCTTCCATCTTATATTTTCCTAAAGGAAGATTTTGCTTCTCAGCTGCAGAAATGATGGTTTTCCAGGGTGTCCAGAGAACCAGCAAATTCGGTGTATATTTCAAAACTCAAAGTAGAGTGGGTGGAGATCATGTGTACTGAACATTTACTGGGATACGCCTTTTCTCAAAATGCGAAAATAAATAGAAAATCAAAGGAGGGAATGAAAGCAGGAAGAGAAAACACAAGTGGATACAGTATTACAGCTCTAGTTTAGATGGGTGACAAGTAAAGCCACTTCGATAATAGCACAAGAAGTTATTATATGTGCCAAAATCAGAATAGGGAGCTTTTCTATAATTTTTACACTGTTTTATTTTATGTTTGCCACTAATTCATATTAACTATAACAAAAGCATCGTATCCCTAAAAGTTCTGGCAAAAATTCACTTTGGTTTGTAGGGCAGAGGTTGGTAAAGCCATGTCTTTTCAGACAGTGTGAATGAAGACAAGTACTCAAATGGACCAAAGCTGCTTTCTTTCATAATAGCATATAATGAGCATCTTAAATGTGGAGTTAAGAGTGGCCTTGCAAACTCTATGAACAATGGTTATATTCAGGGAGCCTTACCAACCCCATTTAGCTTTAAGTAGATTGTCACCCCTGGAGAGTCTCCAACAGAGGGCCTCCAATTTTTTCATAAGTAATGTAGTGCTGAAAAAATGGGCTGGAGTATATTAAAATTCTCTTCTTGTACAAATACAGAAAAATATTTTTCTTTGAAGTTGCTTAAGATCATTTATTTCAAAGCCAAAGCATTTGAAATATGTACGTGGTAAGAAGTCTTCCTGACAATCATTTATGAAACTCTGAGAAGTAGTGAAATACGGGGCAGCCACTGTCATGGGTAAAATTGTGTTCCTTAAAAAGATGGAGGGCCGGTGAGATGGCTCAGCAGCGTAAGCGCCTGCCTGGCAAGCGTGAGGGCCCGAGTTCGACTCCCGGAACCCACATACGAAAAGGGGGCCGGTGATATCGCTCAGCGGCAGGGGCGCCTACTGGCGTGCGAGGTCCTGAGGTCGACCCCGGTACCCACAAAAAAAAAAAAAAAAAAAAAAGATAGAATGAAGTCCAACCCTCAGACCTGGGAATGTGACCTTGTTTGAAAATAAAGTCTGTTTGTTTGTTTGTTGGCTTGTTTTTTGAGGCAGGGTCTCAGGCTGGCCTTGAACTAATTAAGTAGCCCAGGATGGCCTTGAACTTGAGGCAATCCTCCTGCCTTAGACTCCTGAGTGCTAGGATTACAAGTGTGCACCACCATGCTCAGGTGGAAATAAAGTCTGCAAATGAAATCAGCATGAAGTCATACCAGATTGGCGTGGGCCCTAATCCAATGTCTGGCGTCTTTCTAAGAAGAGATCATTTGTCTATAAAGACCTAGACACAGAGAGTAGGATGGCATGCAGTGACATAGGTAGAGATTGGAGTGTTGCAGCTGCAAGCTAAGGGACACCAAGGATTGCCCGTAACCCAAAAGCTAAGAAGCAGGCGGGATACTCCTCAAGACTCTTCTGAAGGTGCATAGCCTGCAGTCGCCTTGATCTTGGGCTTCCAGCCTCCAGAACTGTGAGAGAACAAATTTCTGTTGTTTTAAGCCACCCAGTTTGTGGTCACTCGTTATGGCAAACCTAGGAAAGTAAAATAGCCACTAAGGGTGCGAAGGTATCTCAGATAGAGCGTGGCCCACCCTTTGCTACCTGGCTTTTTAAGGAAACACAGTTTCAGCCTGCAGACTGACTCAAGGCAAGCTCACAAATATTTCATTGTCATGCTAAGGCCACCTTCCAGAGTCACTGTGTCATTTTTTTTTTTTTAATCCCAATCTGGAAGAACCCCCACCTTTCTGAACTGACTCCCACCAACCACACATCACAATTTAGTTAGAAAGGAGAGACCCAGACAGAGAAACGATACAGGATCTGGTTTTCTGGGCATGAATTGATTCCTGAGCCCAAGAAAATGTTCATGATCTGGAGGAAGGGCATTGACTACAAGACCCACCTCTGCTCTTTACCTGTAGGGAGCCTTGGAGAAGACATTTACGCTCTAGGAATCTTAGGCTATAAAATTTTATTTGTCTATAAAATGTGTCTATAGTTCCTGCCCTGCCAATTTCTTAGGGTTACTTGGAGATCCAATGTGAGAGAATGGGATTAAGCCAGTTCTGTGTGGAAACTGCGTATGAATGTGAGGCGCTGATTTTACCAGCATGGCCGCAAAACTCAGTCTGTTAGCAAGGGAGGTAGAGGATACTAGGACTGAATATCAGGGCCTGTTTCCTGCAGAGCTCAGGAAGAAGGCATTTATCTGCCCAAGTCAACCAGTAAAACCAGGGGCCTTTAAAACCGAACACTTGCCCTTCATTCCTGCCTTCCAGCATGTATACCTCAACCTGCCCTACCTACTTTCTCCCCTAAATTACTTTTGTAATTGGGGAAACGTCTGCCCCTACTTCTCCCTACTCAAATCTTCTCTCTTTCTCTCTACCTTTCTCTTCCCCTCTCAAACCCCATCTTCCCTTTGAAAAGTTTCCAGTAGAATGAATTCAGCGTTCCTAGCTGTCTTGGGCATAAAGAACTCACTATGTACCTGAACAGAAATGATCTCCTTTGAAGAATCTCAACTTTAATCTCCTCCAAGGCAGGTTTTCATGGTGTTAGAACAAAATGACACAATGCTCTTCAAACTAAAAGCCTTTTTAAAGTAGCATTGAGAGAAGCTTGCAACTTCTTTATAATTGGAGGCTTACTTAATTGGATGGGTGATTTTTTAAATAGTATATGGTGATTAGGACTAATCAAATACTCAAGAATAATTGATTCAAGTTTTTTGGGGGAGACAATTATTATCTCTGACATTGTTGTAATTTTAAAAAATTACATCCTGGCTGGATTGAAACATTATTCTATATAATGCACATGGCAGTTGGGTTGGAACCAATGTCCACTTGAGTCACCAGCATCATGGCAGATTTGGTCATGGTAGGTGACCAGCCTGGAAAGCATCTTTCTCTTTCATCTGAGGATTCTCGTGAGGTAACGAGAAGCTCAAGTGTCTCCAGGGGACTTGTGCTAAGGCTTGACGATGGGTACAGGAGAGAGACTGCTGGGTTAGACTGAGTGTCATCTCTCCACAGAGGCAATAAGGACCACCCCAGACTGCAGCACCGCCCCCAGCCCTTCCTAACTGTGGGACTTTGGGAAAGTGTGAGAGCCACTATGTTCTCAGCAGGGGAAGTGAGGATAACAATCCCCACTCTCCCTGCCTCACCCACACAAGAAAATGAGCATGAACAGTCTCAAAAGCAAATCACAAAACCCTGTAGAGGTGGGAAGGACTGTTCTCCATGCAGTCGGTGATGGTGGAGAAATTGGAATGGGGTTGGACGAGGTCCTCTGTAGTCTTACTTCTCTAGTTTGCACTCTACATGGGCCTGTCCTCCAAGGGTTCCTGTTCTAGAAGCCTGGTTCTCTGCACGCTGATGCCGAGAGGCGGTGGAACCTTTAAGAGGTGGGGCCCAGGGAGGTCTTTACTGGCTCCTCCCTGTGCTCTGGCTTCTTGTCTTGCCATGTGACCTCTCTCCCTCACATGCATCCCATCCTAATGGCACTGACCAGGAGGTGACACAACCAGAGGGCTCTCAGCAGAGCTGGTGCCATGCTATTTGGATTCTGCCTCCAAAGCTGTGAACTAATCAACACTTTTTTCTCTATAAAGTTCCAAGCCTCATATATTTTGTTACAGTAATGGAAAATGGATGAATGCATCATCCAAATGAGACTTTTGGACCTCTTGCCAGGCCCTCCCTGATTGAGTTTGTAATTTTTTTTTTTTAGTTTTTTGAGACAGGGTCTCGCTACGTAGTTCACACTGCCCTTAAACTCACTATGTAGCCCAGGCTGGCCTTGAACTCATGGCGATCCTCCTGCCTCAGCCTCTTGAGTGCTAGGATTATAGGCATATGCCACCACACCCAGCTTTCTCCCTCATTGATTTTGAACCTCCCTCAAAGAGAGGGAGGTTGGGCCCTGAATGTCTCCCTCTGCGAACTTGCTTTGTCCATGCTTGTCCCTCAACAGCCCCCACCTTGATTCTGCTGCTCCCAAAGCTGCCCAGGTCTTGTTCCCTGAAGACAAAGCCTCAGAGGACCAGGTAAGGGGCAGACAGCCCTCACTTCCAGCATCCCCAGCACCCTGCTCCAATTATGAACACGAACTCCCACCTGCTGTCCATGCCCGGCGGCTGCCTCCTGTGTGGCCATTTCTCAGGGATGGTGGAGATCACTCTTTCGCATTTCTGCTTTTAACCAAAAGGTCAGAATAAAACAAGCCCCGTCCCCAGGGTGCGTACCTTACTCCTGTCAAATCACTATTCATTTCTAAGAGCTGAGGAAATGAAAGGGCCTGTGCTCTGCCCTGGGAAGGAGGGACCTTTAGATCATAGAGCATCTCTCCCAGCAGCTGGAGGTCCCTGACCTGGGGTTTCGACGCAACTGTCCTCCTCAGGGCTGAGAGGACCATTCCTCAGAGGCGCTGTCACTGACAGGACCCTTGTCTCCTTCACTGGCACCCTGTTCTGCAGAGCTGGTAAGGGGAGCAGCAGTAGGGCACAGTGACCCAGGAGAATGTGGGAACTATTCTGCTCACAGCCTTTCAGAGGACAGCCAGGCATTTTTACTCCTGCCAATGCCTGCACCCACCTGCAGCCCTCGGTGCAAACCTCTAGCAGAAAGGAAAAGCCCTTCCCCTCCCCTAGCAGCTCTGGGCCAGCCTCCAGAGCACACAAAGAGTGTTTCTGGCCAACTCTTTCCCCATCTTGTTCTACCTGGTAGGTTTCATCAGGAAACTCGGAAAATCAGGAACAGCTATGTTGTTCACATTGGGGCCTGCTCAAGAGGGCAAGAACTGAACCTAGGCTTAAGGATCCAGGAAATATAAGGTTTCCCATGAACCCTTCAGTCCAGCATCTATCTGATTCTTCCAGATTCTCAAGAAGGAGCTTGGGAGACATCCCAACTCCTCCCTCTTCTCCGGCCACCCCAGGCCTTCTCTCAACTGTCAGCCACTCTCGTGCTCTCCGCCTTTTCAATGTCGTCTGAGTCTGTGCACAGCTGTCCGGCCCCACTGTCACCCCTGTCCACACCCACTGCCCTTAATTTGATTTGCAGCCTGTAATTTGTCCTTCTCCAACCCATCCTTCCACACTGGCTGTTGAATGGGTTTTTTAACCCAAACTTGACTGTGTTGCTTACCTATGCAGAACCCCTGGGCCTCTCTTTCCTCCAAATTCCTTATACCCAGGCCCTTGCAGGATCCAGCCACAGGGGCCTTCTCCAGGGGCACCTGCTGCCGTCACCCCCTCACAATCCTTCCTGCCATACTACTAAACTTCCTCAGCTCAGACGGCTGCCCTATTTTCTCTGCTTAATATTTCTGAAATCCAGATGGATGTGAAAACTGGCACATACACTTAGTTACCTGCCCTTTGAAGAGCTGTTGGGAAGTCAATATAATTAATGACAAGTTGGGTCAGAGGAACCAGTATGACAAGTGGCCAGAGTGACAATCAGTTTTGCAAGGGAGGCAGGAGGAAATGGAGAGAGATTTGCTCTGGTATTTAGACTTTATCTGGTGGAACCCGGGGAGAGAATGGGAAGGATCAAAATTTTTTTTACCAAGATCTGTCTAGAAGTCCTATGAAAAATGGACTGGAAAACCATGAGAGTGAAAGGAAGACAGGAGTGGGAACCAGACTTTAGAAGCTGAAATCCCTAGAGGACACCTTGTAGATGGATATTGAAGAAGTGTCCTAGTTATGTGCAGTGGATACAGAGCGGAAGTAGGCAAATTTTTCTGTCAAGGGTAAATGTTTTAGGCTTATTGTCCATTTCTGTCTGTCACACAGCACTATGTGTGGTATAGTAGCTCAAAAGCAGCCAATTTGTAAATGAATGGCTGTCTTCCAATAAAAGTTTATTTATTTACTCACAAAGGATGGAAAACACAGAAGAAATGTACAGATTCCTAGAAATGTATGAATTACCAAAACTGAAACAAGAAGATATAAAAATTCTGAATAACCCAATATCAGTTAATGAAATTGAAAATGTAATTAAAAACTTACCAACAAAGAAAAGCCCAGGTCCTGATGGATTCATGGCTGAATTCTACAAGAAATTTAGAGAAGATTTAACACCAATACTCCTCAAACTCTTTAATGAAATTGAAAGGGAGGCAATTTTCTCCCTAACTCATTCCTGGAGGCAAGTATTACCCTGATACCAAAACCAGAGAAAGATCCAACCAAAAAAGAGAAATACAGGCCAACCTCCCTAGTGAACATAGACGCAAAAATCCTCAATAAAATACTAGCAAACAGAATGCAGCACATCATCAAGAAGATTATATACCATCACCAAGTGGGATTCATCCCAGGAATGCAGGGATGGTTCAACATACACAAATCAATAAACATAATACCCGATATCAACAGAGCCAAAGACAAAAAAAATCACATGATCATCTCAATAGATGCAGAAAAAGCTTTTGATAAAGTCCAATACTCATTCATTATAAAAACCCTACAGAAAATCAGAATAGATGGTCTGTACCTCGATCTGATAAAAGCCATCTGTGACAAACCAACAGCCAACATCATACTAAGTGGACAAAAACTGAAAGCTTTCACTCTAAAATCAGGAACAAGACAAGGATGTCCACCATCACCACTCCTATTCAGTATAGTTCTGGAAACATTAGCCAAAGCAATTAGACAAGGGAGAGAAATAAGAAGAACAAGGATAGGAAAGGAAGAAGTTAAATTATCATTATTTGCAGATGACGTGATACTTTACATAGAAGACCCCAAAAACTCCACCAAAAGAATTAATAACCAAGTTCAATAGCATAGCTGGACACAAAGTCAGCATTCAAAAATCAATAACATTCCTGTACACAAACAACAAACTCACTGAGAGAGAAATTAGGGAAACCGCGCCCTGCACAATAACATCCAAAAAAATGAAATACTTAGGAATCAATCTAACAAAGGAAGTAAAAGATCTATATGTTGAAAATTACAGCATACTCTGAAAAAAGAGATCCAAGAGGATATCAGAAAATGGAAACATATACCTTATTCATAGATAGGAAGAACCAACATAGTGAAAATGGCCATACTCCCACAATTGTAATATAGATTTAATGCAATCCCAATCAAAATACCATTAGCATACCTCACAGATCTAGAGAAAACATTCCTAAAATTCATTTGGAAACAGAAGAGACCTAGAATAGCAAAGGCAATCCTGGGAAACAAAGGAAAGGCAGGAGGCATCACAGTCCCTGACTTGAAATTATACTACAAAGCTACTGTGATAAAATCAGCATGGTACTGGCAAAAAAAAAAAAAAACCCAAAAAAACAGACCTGAGGATCAGTGGAACAGAATAGAAGATACCGATGCTACTCCAAACACACTCAGCCACCTTATCTTTGAGAAGGGGCCAAATATGTTCAAGGGAAGATAGCCTCTTTAATAAATGGTGCTGGAAAAACTGGCTTTCCACATGCCAAAGACTAAAACTAGACCATCACCATGCACTAAACTAAAGTCAAATGTATCAAAGATCTAAATATTAAAATGGAAACACTAAATCTACTGGAAGAGAAAGTAGGTAGAAACTTGAAGACACAGGGGTAGGCAGAGAGTTCATGAAGAAAAACCAAACTGCACGGGAAGTACTTCAAAGAATCAATAACTGGGATCTCATCTTATTAAAAAGTTTTTGCACATCAAAAGAAATTGCCAACAGAGTGAAAAGAAAACCCACAGAGTGGGAAAAAATTTTAGCCAATTTTCCCTCAGACAAAGAACTTCTATCTAGAACATATAAAGAATTGAAAAACATCAGACGCCCCCCCAGATTCAAAGACCCAATCCAAAAATGGGCATCTGAGATGAATACACACTTCTCAGATGAAGAAATACAAATGGCAAATAAATACATGAAAAAATGTTCAACAATATTGGTGATTCGAGAAATGCAAATTAAAATAACACTGAGGTTCCATTTCACTCCAGAAAGACTGGCTATCATCAAGAAATCAACCAATAACAAATTCTGGAGGGGCTGTGGGGAAAAAGGAACCCTTCTCCACTGTTGGTGGGAGTGTAGACTGGTGCAACCACTGTGGAAATCAATGTGGAGATTCCTCAGAAAACTAGGATTAGAGGTCCCATTCAACCCAGCTATTCCCCTTCTGGGCATTTTCCCAGAAGAATTAAAAACATGTCACAGCAATATATGTGCACCCATGTCTATAGCAGCACAATTTGTAATAGTTAAATATTGGAAACAACCCAAATGACCATCAACCAAGGAATGGATAAAAAAAGATGTGGTATTTTTATATAACAGAGTACTACTCAGCTACAAAGAAAGATAAACTCGAGGCTTTTATAGGTAAATGGATGCAACTAGAGACCATACTCATAACTGAAATAAATCAAACTCGCAGGTGTAAACATTATATTGTCTCCCTATTGTAAGAAGCTGAAAAAGTATATAAGATCCAAAATCTACAATAGATATTGTGAAAGGGAAAGAAACTGCTCAAAAGGAAAGAACAACTGGGATGGGGGAAAGGAAAAAAGAAGGAAGGGAAAAGAAAAAAAAAAAAAAAATATATATATATACCCAAGATAAAATAATTACTAACTTCTTTTAGTTCATTAAAAAGAATGGTTTGTGCTTACATTGTTTGATCAATTTTGCATGCCTATGTCTTGTAATCTGACCTACTACTTTGAAGATAACAATATGCAATATATTAACCATTGTTAATTTCCTATTATCTTGTTTTGAAATTCTTTATCATTATTTTTATTGATTTTTTTTTCTCTCTTTCTCTCTTTTTTTTTTGTGGGTACCAGGAGGTCGACCTCAGGACCTCGTGCGCCAGCAGGCGCCCGTGCCGCTGAGCGATATCACCGGCCCTTTTTTCGTGTGTGGGTACCGGGAGTCGAACTCGGGCCCTCGCACTTGCCAGGCAGGCACTTACGCCGCTGAGCCATCTCGCCGGCTTTTCTCTCTCTCTTAAAAAAAAAAAAAATGGTGGTGGGCCAGATATGGCCTATGGGTGATAATTTGCTGGTACCCAGCATTTTCTTAACTAGAATTCTGTATTAGCTATAGTACAAATACATTCAGTATCAGAGTCCTCAGCTGAGAGTTGGAAGGTATGAGTGTGATAAGGAAAACAACAAGGGGTCCTGAGGCTCCCAGTGACCCAGCCCAGCAGGAGCCCATCACCATCCCTGACCTGCAGGGGCTCCATCTGTTGGTGGAGCTTGGGTGTGAGCTGTACCCTTGGGAGTGGAGCCCCTGGCAGAAGCTGTGGCTGCAGTAGTACACGGCCACCTTAAAGACAGTGCCTAAACTAGAGAGAGAGAGGAATGTTGGTTTTTCCCAGAGTTGATATCTGCCTTATTATCCATTTTCACCCCCATTTTACTCGCGGTTCATCCTCTTACCCCCAAGCCCTTCTGTATCTGAAACAACTGAATATCTTGAAGATATTCCCAAAAATGTACTCCATAACCCTGCTTAATAACTGAGTACAGTGTCCAGTCCTTTCTACCTAACTAGCATTCTCCCCAACCAAAATCGCATATTTAATTGACTTTTAAGTCCTTTTGTTGCAACATTCATGGATGCCAAGCACAGCTTAGGTACCGTGGGTTATTTGAAAGTAATTAAGACTCGAGGAACTAAAAGTCTGAATGCAGAGGAAGGAAGGTGAAACTTTGGTCCAAGGGGAAGCTTTGCAGAAGGGTAACAACTGAACCATTCCTTGAAGGACGCAGTAGGGTTCTCATAGGCAGAGCAAACAGTGTGAGCAGGGCCCTGGGGCTGAAAGGGCTGTGCTCTGGAAGAGCAGTGGCTGGGGGAAGACCGAGCCGGAGCTGGCTGGATTGAACACTGTGGTGGGCACTCGCTGGGGTGAGAGTAGAAAGGCCGGTGGGGCTGGATTGTGAATGGCATCAAATACCCTGCCGAGACTATTCAGTGTGATTCTGTAGGCACAGGGCCTTGATCAGAGAAAAACAACAACTGAGCCCCACGCCTTGAATACTAAACTTTTCCTATTAAGATTGAAAAACTTCCCATCTATTGCTTTGTCTGCTCTGACAAAGCTTCACCTATGTCTCAGAGACAGACCTTGTCCTCGCGGCACCCTGTTCTGTTCCAACTGCTTTTTTGAGTAAAACTGTTCTTCCAAACAGTTAAAGGTGAATTTCAGATCCCATTTACCTATTTCTACTTATCGCCAGCTGTGGTAGGAAGATTTGCATGATGAAAGGTGGGAATATGAAGCTGTCCTCTCCTTGGAGGAATGATCTGTGCACCTGCCATTTGGAGTCACTCCAAGATCATGCTTTGTGAGAAAAGTCACAGATTGCTCCCTGAATGGAGCTAATGTACCCATCCACAAGTGACCTCACTTTCATCTGGGTGCATCCATTATTAGCTGGAACGCCTCTCTCATGTGACCTTGGGAAAGGAAGAGGAGAGCTATGGGTCAAGGTCACTACTAGGGCATTTGTCTTGTCACTTATTAAATAGTTATTAACAACCGATTAAGTGCCCAGCACCAGGCAAGATGGAGGAGGTACACTCAGTGCACTGGAAAATATAAATCCTGCCCCCTGGAATGTAAGCTTAACGGACTAGAGACTTCATCTGTCTGATTCACTGCTAGACTGCCAGTCATTTTTTTTTTTTTTAACAGTATCCAACATGTAATAGGGGGCTCGATCCCTACTTACTACATGAAGGAATAAATGAATGAAAACTATTCTGTTTTAATGGAAAGAATATCAGATACCTGGGCTTGAATCCTAGACACTGACTGGAAGCAAGCCTGTTTCCTTACCTCTACAAATGACTTGCTTAACATAGTGAAATTTAAAGTTTTGATACTAATAATGTTGAACACATGCAGTTCCATGTCACAACCCTATATATCTTCATCTTCCTGAATGACAGAAATCCACCTAGTGAAATGTTATAAATATCATAGTTTCTAAAATGTCACCATGTACTCAATGGGCCTCAGATAATACTAACTGTTACTATAAATAGGGCAAACTAAGAATCCAACAAGATAGAGATACTAATATATAGAATAAGTAATTTTTTTATTGGTCTCTTTTGGTGTGACTGTCTAGAGGCAAAGCAGGGACAGAACCCCCCATTGCTCCCTCCGCCACAGTGTACAGCACCAGCTAATGGAACTTTCTCCAGCACCCTAGTTACACAATCAGCAGAATGATCAGCAGAGAGCTGGCTGGCCACCCCCACTGCCCTTTGCTTTTTGGTCAAGTGAGCCCTCACAATGGCCAGCAAGCTGGCTCTTCCTGGGTAGTTATAGCACCTCAGACAATAGGCTCACCGTCCTCAGTCCTGCATTTATCTGCCCGACAATGGCTCAGTTCTGCAAGGCAGCATTATTCAAAGCCCACTTCGAAACACATACCAGTGCCCTTCCACCCCCATCCCTGCTGGGAACTTTGAAAGAGATCTCAGCACAGCCAAGCTGTGCTGTAACAAGGGGGTTTTCCTGAGCATGAGCCAGAGGCCAACAGAATCTCTATCGTCACGCTCAAATGTCAGGGGAATTTACAGGCAGAAGCAGAGCTTGCATGCACAGCCTGCCCTGGTTCTACGGTTCCAGCCAATGTGGCATCTGCCAGACTTGGTCACAAATGTAGGCCAAGGAGGTAGCTGGACCTGAGATGGTTTACAATGTCCTGTTTAGATAAGAATACCATCTTTCTCCCCCCGACAGTTTTCCTTCTTGCCTGAAATGAAATAATTTCCACTCTTGGAAATTATTGGAGGCACCAGGTCTCTAAAACTTCCTCATGAATAGCAGAAGTATGGAAGTGCTTGGCATTGTTACCATTGTCGTGTCTTCATCATCGTCATCATCGTCAGCAAAAGTGTGCTTTGGAGTAGCATTGACAGTAACAAGGGGCTGTTGCCATTTTGTCATTTGATCCTAGCCACTGAGGCACATGAGGCAGAGACCCCCATATTTACAGGTGGGAAACTGAGGCTCAGAGGGGTTGAATGACTTGCATAGGGTCAGCAAACATACATTAGAGCCAAAGACTCCGTGGCTGGATAGACTCAAATCTCTTTGGTTTCAGTCATCTCTCCTACAGTATCTGAGGCAGGTGGTCACCTACCTTCTGCTTGAATGCATCCAGCAATGCTAATCTTGCTTCTTCACAAGGCAACTGCTCCCGTCCGGTGATGGCTGAACCTCACTGTGAATTCTCCTTTGCACCGTGGAACCCAAGCCCGCCACCCTGAGTTTTATGTCCAGTGCTCATAATTCTTCCTCCATGGCTATGTGATAAGTCAAGTTCTTCTCTATAGCAATCTGTTACATGTTTCGAGTTAACTCCCATGCCCTCATTTAAAAATGTTTTAAATTGTTACTACTCCTCTTAACACGGCACCATCAGAATTTAACATGATATTCTACCTGTGGCTGAAGAAACAGAATAGAACTGTTACTCTCATTTCTTTGGATTAGAGTCCTTTGCGTCTATGAATGCCACCAGAGCCCGCATAAATCATTCGATCTAGCTCTCACCCAGAATAATGGCATATGGAGAAGGTAAGATTTGATAAGAGGAAATCAAGAAAGCATAAAAGTCTACAATGAAAAAGTAGACCTGGGGATATTATGGTGATACCCTGGCAGTGCCAGGTATGCTGAAAAGGGCAGAGCCAGATACTAAGGCCTTGCTCAGCCCCTCTTGCCATATGCCGACTTTCTCTGTCCTCCTCTGTTCTTTGCACAGGAATCCACCACTGCCCCCAATTCAGGGACCTCACACAGGAAGCTTATTAAAACAGATCCCTGGGCCCACCTCTGAGCCTCTGGAGAGGGGTCCAGTAATTGCATTTCTAACAAGTTTCCAGGAGCTTCTGCTGCAGCTGCAAGTCTGAGAACCACACCTTGAGATTAACTCCCTCCAGGGATGGGACGAAGGAAGATAAACCTGGGTCCCTGAATAACTTTGTAGAGCAGAGTGGCCTCACCAGTCTAGAGCAGTCAGACTCTCAAATAAGAGACAAACAAACTCATTTCCTAGGGTTACCAGATTTAGCAAATGAAAATGAAGGGTGTACAGTTTGAATTTCAGATAAACAATGAACAATTTCAAATATTGTACGGGACCTATTTATGTTAAAATACTGTTGTCTATCTGAAATTCAAATGTGACTGACAACCAGCTCTTCGTACTTCAGGTGGGTATACTTGGGATCTCTGCTGCAGTGACCTTCATCGCTGCAGCATCACTAATTCAGCATCAAGACCCAAGCCTCATCCTGGATCTCGCACAGGGTCTGGAGCACCTTGCCTGTTCTGGGGTCCTCATGCTCCTTCCTCTTATCTCCTCTGAGCCTTAGTTCTCTTAACCGGGTTTGTGTTTTCTCTGTACCAAAATCCTGCTCTGGTAACTGCTGGGAAGCCCAGTCTCTGATAGAACAGAAGTCATGACGGTCTCCTAGTGCCAGTCCTGGGGTACTGGGCCCAGCCCCAACTCTCTTCTCATATTATTTTTACTTGCACTTCCCTTCTTAACCTGTGCATATCCCAAGGACAGAGGCAGTATTTTAAGAGCTATCACAGGGCCTGGAACAGAGTAAGTCACTGCTGTGGTTTGAATGGATCCTCCAAAAGTCAAGTGTTGGAAACCGTCCCCAACTCATATGCTAATGATGTTTGGAGGAGGAGCCTTTGGGAGGTAATCAGAATTGGCTGAGTTTATGAAGACGAGCTCGCATGATGTCATTAATGGCTTCATAAGAAGAGGAAGAGAGGCCTGAGCTAGAACACGCTATCTTGCCATGTGATGCCCTCACCACGTTATGAGGCAAAAAGAAGGTCCCCGTCAAGGACCAAGCCCTTGGGCTTCCCAGCCTCCAGAAACATGAGCCAAAGAAACTTCTATTCTTTATAAAGTACCAGCTGCAGCAACAGGAAACAGACTAAGACGGTTGCTAATACCCGTCTGTGAAGTAAACATCCGTGTCCAGTTGGCCTCCTGTGGGCATGCTGGGGCTCCAGACTTACCTGGACAGCTGCTCACTCAGGGCTTGCGTTCAGGCTGCATTGGCACAGGGAACTGCATCCCAACCCCCACACCCACTGTGGTGCCGAACTTGGAAGTTGCTTGGAAAACCAGACAATAAGCAAACGAGCATTGTTTGAGGAAAAGGACACAGATCCCAGCTCTTCCCCTCTGGGGTGCCTCTGATCAGCTGGCAGGAAGTGGCGATGGAGCCCCTGAGATAGAATTCTCTAGGAGGTTGGATAGAGACAACATCAAAGGTCTGACCCTCAGCAAAGGCCAGAGCTCAAAGGGTACTAGAAGTTTAAGCTCTAAGGGTACAGTCCCAACAAGTTGTAGAGGGATCGTGCTCCAGGGAAGTGGTTGCAGACGTGGCTTTGAAGGCCCCAAATGTGGGGAGCTCAGGGCAGATCTGCGTGTAACTGTCGGCAGGCATGTCCTGCCTCACTCCAGAGGGGCCACAGTGCGATGGATGGGACCCACCTCTACTAGCCCCAGGACCAGTGCCATCCATATCCCCAGCACCATTATGGACTCTGTCCCCATTGAGGCACTGCCCAAGTTTATGGGCATGAGGTAAGGGCAGTCAGGATTGGACCTTAGCCCTGGGTACACAGAGGCACCTCTGAAGGATTCCTGGGCCTGCACCAAAGTTGGCATGGAAAAGTGTGAGCTGGGCTCTGGCCCCTGCTGCAAACAGTGATGCTCTTCGCATTCCTGAGCCTGGGAAGCACGACGTGCCCATGACTCCAGATTTTGTTTCTCTTGATTCTTTGAAGCTGAACTCTGCTCACCTTCTGGGACTCTCCCCTTGGACTTGGGGTGCTGGTCACCCCTGACCTGGATTCCTCTGTTTGCCTAGCAGAGCCTCAGATGTCAGCCCACATTCTGCCCATCTTGGGTGTCCGGTGCCCATCTGGCCACAAGCCACCATGCTGGCTTTGTTCAGAGGACCTGTCAGGACTGGCCAAGAGCAGCAGCCACCAGTTACTGCCTCCTCTGCCCGGGGCACAGTGCCAAGCACTCGGTGTACTTTTTCCCATTGTTTGTCCATTCACTGACTTTATTCCTATGGTTATGGCCGGATTTGCCTCAAAAAGATTTTAAGGTAAATTTATTTTCCAACCTTCACAAAAATCCTATGAGGTAAGGATTGTAAGGATTATTGTTTCCATTTTAAAGCCCATGAACTGCTGCTTAGAGAGGGAAAGAAACAGCCAGTGAGTACAGCTAATGGCAGAACTGGGGTTTGAACATGGGCCATTCTGCTTCCAAACTGTGTCCCTCTTTTTCTGAATAGACTTAAAAAATAAAACTAGGAAGCACTGATACACATAAAGATACAGTCCCGACAAACTGTAGAGGGGTTGTGCCCCAGGGTTATTATCATGCCAAATTGTAAGGCACGCTAATAAAATCTCTTCCCTGTGAACCTGGCCCCCCTGTGCTCACAAGACTTCCAAACATTCCTGGGGACTAAGTTGAGCTGAGTGCTCTGCAGCCACTTGTCCCGTGACTCTCACATTTCCCTGGGTGGCTGTCATCCTCAACATCCAGTTGAAGAAACTGAGGTGCTGAGGTTCCAAATCAAGTTCCCAGGCAGAAGGATGTAGCAGATGGAAATTCAGCCCTGATCCCTTTGACCCTCAGAGCCAAAGGCTTCCACATCTAGCGGCTCCTCACTCACCCTGAGTACATTTTTGGAAATGTAGATCTTTGAGCTCCAACCCTGACCTTGGTGATCAGAATTGCCAAACCTGTGGCCTAGGAATGCACTTTTCCCAAAACTCCCCAGGTGACACTGAGGAAGCTGGTCCTCAGACAGGGGTGGGGAATAAATATTCTCTGCACCTGCTGTACCCAGTGACCAAGAGCAATGAGGATGGAACTACAGGCAACATTTACCTGACTTTCTACTCAGAATTCTCAGTGTCACATACAGCCAAGGTCACTTAACAGATGAGTATCAGAAACTTCCAATATTTGGTGTTTATAAACTAAAATGAGTCTATGACTAGAGTTGACTGAGGACTCTAATTCAGCATTCAACTGAGAAGCTGGCTGCCAACCGGCTCTTGGCAACTGAGGTGGCTGGGAATCCTGCAGTTTGGGGGAAGGACTTGCCTCACCGGCATCCATTGGTGCTGTCTCCAGCTGGCTGTGACTTCCAATCTCTGCTCTTCCTGCTCTGACTGTGACACAGTCTACCTTACTGTGACTTCGGCTCCAGCTGTATCCATGGAGTATGCGGTGAGAGGTCTGGTTAGTCCTGCAGAGTGAATGATGCCGATTCTGCATCAACCATTGCAGAATCCACACTTTCCCAATAAACTAATGTGATGGATACCATGATTGTATCTGAGCCATCCACATCCTTGTTGCCAAGATAGGATGTGTGCGTGCACCTCTGACTTCTCCAAATTTGCTTTATAGTGGCATGGCATATTATCACACTATCCCTTTCCCACTGGAAACTGGGACTGCATGGAGCAGTTGGTCTTGGGATCTCTTGTCCTGCCCAAAGTTGATCCCCAGTCAATAAAGTTTAAGAGCTATTGGCCTGAAGACCTCAGCTCTTAAAGCTGGGAGGGCCTTTGCACCCAAAGTCAGGGAGCCTCAGGATGCGCCATGGCAGTGGTGGCTCTAAAAGGTTCGCCATCACTGTGCTAGGGTGTCTTTAAGCAGCTGGACCCAAGAGGTCGTTTCTTTAGTTTTTTTTTTTTTTTTTTTTTTTTGTGGGTACCGGGGGGACGACCTCAGGACCTCACGCGCCAACAGGCACCTGTGCCGCTGAGCGATATCACCGGCCCCTTTTTCGTATGTGGGTTCCGGGAGTCGAACTCGGGCCTTCGCGCTTGCAAGGCAGGCGCTTAAGCCGCTGAGCCGTCTCACCGGCCCTGTTTCTTTAGTTTTTAAGACGAAGGTCAGGCACACAGACAGTGGCCGCCTGCCCAGTAATGTGACATTTCATTTACAGCAGCCCAAGAGCGTAGCTTGTACGTGTTAATATTGGATTATTTCTCTTCATAGTTAGCTGCCTCCTCACTTCACTGTTGTCATGGCAATGCTTCTCAAACACCACTTCCTACTCTGAATACACAATATAAACAATCTGTAGTTGAACGTTTCCCAATTTAGGGGCTTGGAGTCAGAGCCCACAGCCTGCCATTAGGAAAGAAGGTGAGCCACCAAGGTCAGGAGACTGGGAAGCTCATCATGGGGTGGCCGCCCCAGGTTATGATGGCTGGGGGGGGTCACAAAGTCACTCAGTAAGTACTCTGCTCTTTCTTGGAGGGGCATTTAGGATAAGGGGGCTTGTAGTGATGTATAGAACTATCAGGGACACTTGGGATGAGGGACCTCAAGCAGAGGAGTGAAGTGACTTTCCTAGTGTCACACGGATGGTGACAGAGTTAAGACTGGAAGCAGGGTTTGTCCAGGAACTGCAAATGCTTGGCCAGTATGTGCTCCTTTGCAGCCCTCGCCCCACACTCACGGTGGACATTGCTGTGCATCCCGGCTTTCTATCCACTGAGCCTGGATTATCAACATCAGTGCAACGTCCGCCGGCCCAGCCAGACCCCTGGCCAGCCTGTGAGGGCTCCGAAGACTGTGTCCTCTCTGCTAAGGAGAGCAGGGACTCAGCCTGCAGTCCTGGGATCAGCGCAGGACCCCACTGGAGGCATCGCTATTTTCTTTTTTATTGAAGGAACTATTTTTATTTCCAGTCCTTACCCACATATAGGAATGCACGCAATTTCCACACAGTTGTAAGCACGGCAAGGAGATTGTCTTTTTTTTTTTTTCAATAGGAAAACCATAGACCATTTTCTTTCAACTTCATAGCAACCCTTAGCATCCTTTGACTTCTGAGCGAATGATCACTTGATTTTTGTGTCTTTAGAAATGAACCAAATAATACGGCTTTGGAGCAGGGGGAGGACGGAGAGCATCATTTAAAGATTTTAACAGACAGAAGCCAGACTCATCCCTAGTACAAGGGCCCAGGGTCTGCTCTATGAGACCATGAGAACTTGGTTTCTCCTGGTTGCAAAAGTATGTGCTGGGGTGGAGGTTTGCCTGATGTCTGTACTCTTAGGGACACCTCTTCGGTTTCCCCAGTGGTGCCAGCTGTGGTCGCAGGATCTGTAACAGCATTTCTGAGAGGCAGGTCTGGCCCCCAGCTCCCTATTCTGATCTAAATCTGCTGGGTCGCCATTGTGAGCCCCCTCAAGGCCCTTGGCATGCTACCCATAAGAAAAAAGCCACAAGCATATCAGGGCTCCAGGCTGGGATAACCCAAGGAGGGGGTTGAGCATTTAACCTGGGTCACAGACAATGTTCCCCACCCCCAGCCATGGCGACATAGCCGTCTCTGCATTCTGTACTTCAGTCTCCCTCGGAGGACAGAGGAGACTTAGGAGACTGTCCCCTTCCTATGGTCAGATAAGACCTCTTTACTGAGAAAAAGGAGTTACAAGGCTGGAATCTAAGCTCAAGGATTGGCTTGACCACGGCCTCACTGGGAAAGTCATGTCCCTTCTCTGAGCCTCAATTTCCTCATCTGTAAAATGCAGGGATGAGACTATAATCAGTATTTCTCAAAACACCAGTTCAATGGGGGATATTAAATGATAGTAGGAACAGCAGGAATCCAGGTGGAATGGGTTTGGGAAATGCCAAGTGCTGCAAAATGAAGGATGCTCCACGGTGGATGTTCTCGGAGCCATTAATATGCCTTGCAGAGTTACAAAAGGAGATACAGCACGCAGTGTTTCCAAAATTTATTCAACTATAGAACTCCTAAACTATTTTAGTATCAGCATTACAATTCTCTTTCTTTCCTTCAAGAAGCAGAAAGAAATTTATCTTTACAACTCTACGTGTCTAAGGCTGTTTGGTCTTTCAGCTTATTTCTAAAATAGAAATAGCACTTGGTGAGGTCTTGGGGATAGGTGAGATCCACCTAAAACTAGGATTTCTTGGAAGCCCTTAGAAGGTGAGTTGTGGGTTGCGGGGGGAGTTTCCATTTCTCCAGAAATTATATTCGAAGTGTATGTACTTCATACACTGTCCTGGAGGACAAGGACTGTAATAGCCACTGGACTTTCAAAGATATCTGTGACCCCAAAGATGGTGGGCCACCACATTTAAGCTCTTACCAGCTAATACCCCAGTGAGGTTTGATTTTGTAGGAACTTGGGCATGAAAACATACCAGATGAGACTTTGATGTCTTGATGGATGTTAAGGGGGGGAGGGAGGACAGAAATGACAGAAAAGGGAAGATGAGGAAAGCAAGAGGGACCAGCAGCAGCTCTACTTTGGGCAGGATACCCCCCACCCCCATATTTCTCCCCTGGTCCCAGGGTACATGCTTCTAAAAACCATCCCGTGGTTCTTCGTTATGAAATATGGCTACTGAATATTAATGCTGTGTGGCAGAGAGAAAATTACTGCTGTATCCAAAAGTCTCCATCTCTTACAGGTCACCAGGGCTCTGTTTATTAAATTATTGCTCAAGGGCACAAGTGTCCTGAAAGTATGTGTCTCCTCAAGGCCAGACACTTTCTCTCTCTTCTTCAAAGACACCAGCACCTCTACCACGAACTCCCTCCGTGCAGACTGCAGAGCCACGTGGAGAAGCTGAGAAGTGGTGGCAGGGACCCAGCCCTTAGAACAGAGCACGGCCTGCACAGACATGGCCCGAGGTGACCAAGAGAAGATTCTTGGTGGCACCAAGAACCAGTGAGAAGTCCAGATCCACAGAGGGAGACTGTGAAGTGGGAATTCAAAAGCAGAGTTTTAAAGTTCACCAGCCTGCCTGTCCGCTGTCTTTTGATCACTGGCCTTTCAAAGAGAATACTAACCATGAGTTTATACATTATTATTTACCAGCAGCCTGAGGGATTAGAATTCTCTGGGCTTGAACAGCCTCGTGACTACTCACACGCACAACTCAAAGGAGGACGGTTTGGGCTGTGGCAGAGGGGAAGACACAACCACATTCTACAGTTTTCATGACCAGAGTTCTTTTCTGCTTCTCCTTTGACATCTTTTGAAGTATCTGCATTTTCCTACCTGAAATAGCTCTGCCTCAAAGGTAAGAATTTGCCAGAGTTTGCTTTCAGATAAAAAAGGGGAGGGAGGGAGGAGAGGCTCCCAAAGCTAACCAACCACATTCATCAGAAATCCTTTGAATTAATTTAAAAGCTGAGTCATACAGCCCCATCAACATTGCATAACAGCCATTAATGTATTAGTATGACTTTGGGGGACACTTTATTATGCAACCCAGTGGTAAATCTCCTCTGGGCCCTTTTTTTTTTTTTTTTTTTTTTTTTAATTCTCCCAAAGAGTTGCAGTTTGCTAATTTATTTTCAAATGAGCTGAGTCTGTGTTCATCCCAGTTTCCTGTTTGGCATTTGACTTCCTTGCAAGGATGGTGGACCATGCAAAGGTTGGGATTAAAGAGGCACTTGATATTTTTAACCCTTCTGATCATATCCAAAGGCAACAGGGGCAGAGCCGTCGATTCATTCATTTAATAAGTGTGGACAGCTCATAAGGGCAGGAGAGTGAGCTCTGAACCCGGGCAGATCTGAGCTTCAGGTTTCTTCTGTCTTCCTGGGTCTCAGTTTCCCCATAGGGCTTAGACAGGAACACTTGTTCTTGTTAGAATGGTTAAGAGCAGAGATCCTGGACCTACACTACCTGGCTTTGAATCTCAGCATTGTCGCTTACTAGCTGTGTGACTTCGGCAAATTACTAACTGTTCAGAGCCTTGGGCTCCCACATCTGCAACCTGAGTGAAATTGTACTTGCCTCACAGAGTCAGTTGTTGGGAGGATTAAGTGGGTTAATGGATGGACATCAAATTCTCCTTCCCCTCGCCCCTCTCCTCTTCCCCTCCCCCTCTCTCTCCCCCTCCTCCTTCTTCCTCTTTTGTGGTACTGGGGAATGAACCCAAAGCCTTTCAGCTGAGCTACCTCCCCATCCCATCTTTTCATTTTGAGATGGGTCTCACTAAATTGTCTAGGCTGGGCTCAAATTTGTGATACTTCTGCCTTAGTCTCCCAGGTGTGCGCCACCAGACTCAGGTTTTCAAATATTTTGAACACTGCCTGGCCCAGAGAGGGAGTGAAATATGCGATCTAGAATTATGATTGTTCTTCTGGAGGCCCCGGCAAGGTGGCGGTTGTGCATGGCACAGACAGCTCACCAAGCTTTCTCTTCTTTCCCTAGGCCTCATTTCCCAGCCTCCTCACAGCCGTGACCAGGTGGCTGAGTTGTAACTCATGAATGCAGATGGAAACAATGTCACCACATCCAAATACGACCCATAACAACCATCCGCAGGGGACTCTACATCTTTCCCCCTCTGCTGTTTCAGCACAGATGAGCTTGGTGCCCTGGAAGCCACGTGTTGAAGATGGCACAGCCATGCGATGCAGGGAACTAGAATCTTTCAACACCAGATGGAGATGAGCAACCTGCTGATTGTCACAATTTGGACTTCATGTGAGGGAGAAACTTCCTCAGTGTAAATCAGTGAGATTCAGGGTCAGCTAGCAAGGCCCTGTCCCAGGTACCAAGTCCCACAGGACAAAGACACCTTTCCAGAGGGGCCAACCTGGTTGTCATTATTTGGTTGTTCAACTCCAAGTTTCTGATGTTATCTGGGTAACAACCAAAGGACGGCCAGTTCTCTAGACAGGGACAAGAGCTCATATGTCTAGCAAATGCTGGCCGGGTATCTGGCAAGCTCCCCGCAGACTGCTGCCCAAGCTGGCCGCCTGAGCTGACTGCCTCTGCTTTCTGGACAATGGGACAACATTTCTGCCTGGATGCCGCAGGGAGCTACTCAGATTACCCAGGCAGCAGTAGCCCAGGTTCAAAATACATTGTTTTAGTCTGCAGAGCTTTATCTGTCCCCGTCTTTCCAGCCTCAGCTGTCCCTACAGAGAGAATGAACAGAAATGTTCCTTCCGACGTGGGCAAAGTGGAAGCTTTTCCATTAAAACTCAGGACAAAACACATTTCCTGACAAAGCAGGGGTCCAGAAAGAGGCTCACTGTGTGGTGCTGGCTTCTGGTGGGGAGGACTGGTGGATGTGTGCCTGAGATGAAGATACGGCTGTCCCAGCTGCATATACCAGTAGTTAATCCCCTTGTGGCAGATTCTCCCTCTCTTTGATGAAAATCTCCAATACTCTATGTGTCTCTCTTCCTATTGCTTGTCATTTTCCTCCTGGCACAGTCATTTTTCTACACAGGTGGTGAGGCCCTTCCAGCCTTGCAGAAAGGCCAGAGTTTTCGAGTCCTGAGCCACTAGAAAGAAATGACAAAAATGTGAAAACTCAATAGAGCATATTCACAGGAAAACAAAATCCACACTGCTCTTGCCTTCAGCAGTGCACTACGCTGAACATGAAGGAAAATCTGGCTTTTGTGCCACGTCATGGTGTGCACTAAGCAAGATGAGGCCAATGCAATGCAGAAAATTTGCAAGTGTCTGAATTGGAGGTGGCTTTTGAGCCACCTTGTGAGCCAAGACCCTTGTCAAATTGCCCCGCGGTTGTGCCTGTGATCCCCTACCTGCCTTGTCTCCACTGTCAGACTGACAGGGCCGAGCGAGCAGAGGGGCAGTGAGTGGAGGACACTCTGAGGTCTATACCTTGGGCCAGAAGCTTGGATTTGTGACCTATTTCCTGGGGGATCTCGGACAAGTCACTTAGTCACAATTCCATACATCTGGTTGAGGCTGATGTTATCCACCTACATCTCTGCTTCCGCAGTGACAGAGTTCTCATGCACACGGGCTGCTCGGTTAGACATTCCCCAGCCCTCCTTGGTTAGGTACGGTCCTGTGACTACATTTCCACCAAAGGAATATTAGCAGTCTCAGGGGTCACTTCTGGCTCAAGGATTTATGGGGAACTCCTCCTTCCTGTCTTCTTTCTCCTTCCAGCTTGACTGGAAGCAGGTGTAGCCATGATTCAGCTATGGCCATAGAGCAGACGCTAATGCCCTAGGGGATGGCAGGGCAAGCATGAGGGAAGGGTCTGGAGCAGTAGTCCTCGTCCCACCCCCAGTGGTATGAACATGCAGCCAATGTTGGGAGTGCTGGTTGAATCATGCCGGGTCTTACGTGCTCAAGCTAAAGTGGGTGTTTATTTCAAGAGCCAGAGGGAGCTTCTGGGGGTTTTACAGAAGGAGGGGCACATTTTTCTTCCTCCAGAAAATTATGCTATCCAGTGGTGGAGAAGGGGATACAACAGAAAGACTAGGGTTAGAGAAACTGGCTCAGAAACAATGATCCTTGTGAGAAAGGGACTCAGTGGAGTCAGTACGGCTGGCAAGAAGTGGACAGATCTGAGGCCTAGAGAATGATGGGCTTGGTGGGGGGATGGAGAAGAGGTGGGAGGGCAAAGATAATCTCCTGAACATACAAGTCCAAATTCCTGAGAAGGTTCCAGCTAGAAAGAGAGTCTTGTGAGTCAGCAGCAGAAAGAGAACTGATGGACTCTCCTGGGAAGAAGGGTAGAAATGAGAAGAAAAGAGGGCCTAGAACAGAGTCCCACAGAACTGGAGGGCGCCCTTGCCAAGGAGGCTGAGAAGAGCTGTGCAGAGACGGAAGAGAAAAACCATTCCATGCATTGTAAAGACGTAAGTACGTGACCGCGATGACAGTGCATGCAAGAGCATCTGATTCTGCTGAGATCTGTCCCCAGGTCACTGGTGGCCCTGATGGTGAAGATGGATGAAAACCAGTGGTGATGCTGAAGTGATGGTGAGAGAAGGCAGAATGTCTTCTCCTTGTCTTCTCCATGTTGGGTAAAAATGTATTTATTCACTTATTCTGTAAAGACTTTATTTATTAAGCACCAAATGGGCTGGGGGCACTGTGTTTGGGACTGTGGATAAGATAGTGAGGTCCTCACTTGCTGGGAGGGGACACATACTCTTGCCATACAGCCAGAATGGCTGTGATGGGAAGCACACCAGGGCCTTTGGGACACAGCATGACCAACTCTTCTAAGGATGAGGAGAGCAGGTAGGAGAGGGTTTGTAAAGCAAGGAAGAGAAGTAAGGCAGTGATGTGGGTGTCACTGGGGTTGCCCATTGCAGAGCTCAAGTCTTAGCTGCAACCGAGGGATGGCACTTCCAGACCCCTTCAGAGCTTGGTGGGGCCACAGGACTAGCCTTGGCCAAGGAGTGGTGAGCAACAGTGGGCATGTCACCCCCGGGCCAGATCAGTCAGTGGTCAACACCAGAGCCTGCTTATGTCTCTTTGCCCTCTGGCATGGCCGGCAAGACTGGCTGCCCTCAGGTACTTGCATGACTCCTCCTCAACGCACCCTCCTCTTGACAGACCAGAAGCACCAGCCCGAAACAAACTTCTGCTGCTTGAGTTTCAGTTGTTCCTGTTATTACAGCATAACCTAGCCCCATGGTTCTTGAAGTGTGGTTCCTGGGCCAGCTGTATCAGCTTCACAGGATGTGCTGGAAATGCAAGTTTTCAGGCCCCAGTTTACTATAGTAGAAGCTCGTGGGGGGGGCGGGCAGTCAGCAATGTGAGTTTTAACAAACCTTCCACTGGAGACCGGGGCATGTTCAAGTTTGAGAACTACTGCCTAGCCAGCACAGACTGATACAGTAGTCTTACAGAGTAAAAGGAATGAGAAGTCACACAGGTCATTCTAGCAAACTTTAAAAATCCAAAGAAGACACTTATTAAACAATGAGGCTCATGTGTCATAGAAAAGGATTTTTAAGAAAAAAATATTGTGCCCATCACCCGTGGACTGAGCCACTCTATCAAAATGGCTAAAACTGGCTGCGTAGTCTCCTACTGCATCAAATCAGAAGAAAACATACGGCTGCAGGAGACACTCCAAGTCTAAAGGCATTGAAGCTAGGTACCAAGATCCACCCAGAAATGCACTTCCCTTTTATGCCCATGGCCTTGCTCATTTAGAAAATGCTCCCGAATTCTCTGAAAGGCACTTGAGACCCAATTCTCTCTTCCACAAGGTTAGTCATTAGTGCTGCAGCCAAGGCTGTTTGGTAATGGGCACTATTTACATGAAGCAAAAAGTACAATTTCAAATTGCTTTTTAAACTGTCAAATAAAAGAAATCCATTTGTGCATGTGAAATTATTCCAAAGGTTCTAACTATTAACTGAAAGCAGGTGAAAAATGTCAAAGAGAAGAAACGTTCTATTCAAGAGCTGGCTAAATGTTCCAAGGCAAGTACCTGATGACTCTTTTGACCTGTTTTGGATTAAAAAATATCTATTTTCACCAGTCCTAGGTGAGCTCCATGAACAGAGTTTAAGAAAATGTTAAATTCTAGAAAAAGATGCCAATTTCTTCATTGGCACTGCTTTAACCCATCTGATCAAAACACTGTCTTGTGAACAGGACAACTGCATAGTATCACTTTTACTTTTTCCCCTTGGCTTAAATTTGATGCCAAGGGCCTTCTGCAAGCAGCTTTGCAATTAACAAATGTAACACTATTTCATGGTCTTCTGTTTGTTATTGATGACTGCATCTGTGGACAGCCCAGTTAATGAGAAGGAAATCTGCAAATGTGGAGAAAAGTGCCATGTCGGGGCATACTTGGTAGAGGACACCACATTGGAGGGAGGGCCTCACTCAATCCGAGGCATCTCTGCAGGTAGAAACAGAACCCTGGGCTCTTCTACAGGAGGCCAACCCTGGCCTCTTCCATCTCACGTTCTTTAGAGGTTTCCTTTGCAATTAGTTCGTGCTCATGCCTTCAGTATCTTTGTTGGTCTTGAAATAAAGCTGCTGGAAATAATTAGAGAACCTTCTCCTTGCCCTCTAGGCACCTCTAACCTGTGTCTCTATGCCAGGCAAACACAAGCAAAACCGTCCCTGCTTATTTAGTCCAGAGGGAAGCTTGCAGGTGGTAGCCAGTTAGAGGCATTGAGACCAGCTCAAAAAGGAAACTCTTCTCACACTTGAATGTGCACGCAAATCTCCAGGGGATCTTGTTTAAAATGCACATTTTGGCCCACTAGGTCTGGGTGGAACTGTAGAGTCTGCATGTCTCAAAAGCTCCCAGGCAATGCCCATGCTGCTGCCGCCACAGAGCGGCATAATGAGCAGTGAGGAAATATCGCACATTCTGCAAAACAGTGACTTTAGAACTCTGCTTAACAGCATTTATCTAGCTCCCATTTGATTTAGGGTTCCTTGAAAGCAGAGACTGAGTCTTAGCCATTCTCTTCTTGTTTTCCCTGGCTGGCACTTGGCACAGGGCCTGTGCATGGTGGGTATCTATTTAATTAAACAGACTTGGCCTTGTTCCAAAAAGGATTTTAAGTGGACTTAACTCCTAGTAGACCCTAAATGGGCACGTGATAAGTTGGCCAGGGGAGGAAGTGAGGCCTGGAGGTCCTTCCCCATAAAGGTCCCCTCCACTTGCCTGTACCTAGGTTACACCTCCCGTTCTCCTTGGAAAATTTTCCTCCTGCCCCATTTTTAAAGCGGTTTACAATAGAGGGCCGATGTGAGAGCAGGAAGAAAAACAAAACAAAACCAGAAAGCCCTGCGGAGCGCTAGAGCTCCGGAACATCTAAAGCTCAACTCTCAGTGGCAGAGCTGCAGAACTCACTCTGCCTTGTCTCCAGCGTTTTGCAGGTCGGTGTCGCGCGTCCACCACCCAGGTCCCCCGCCAGCCCCAGGAGCCTCGCAGAAACTGATCCCGGCGGGCGCGGGCGCCTGTTGGCTCGGTGCAGCCTGTTTGTTAGCTGTACGCGAGCAATTAACCTTGTCAGGCATCTCCCGCCTCTGGAGGTGGTGATGGTGGTGGCCTGGGGTCACCCTGGGGGTCGTGGGGAATCCGGACAGGAGCTACTGCTCTGTAGAAACCCCTGTTCCGAGGGTCTCCGGCGGTGCCATAACCTGTTTTCGATGCAGCAGCCTCCGACGAGAAAGAAAGGACTCATTAGGCTCCATAGGGGAGGAGGGTGAGACAAGGAGGGCGGGAAGGGGATTACAGTATGTTGGTCAGTCAGTCGGGCCTCGCGGGGAAGGGCGGCGCGCACCGGCGAGTGCGCCCTAGGGGAAGAGTACACGTGCTGGGGAGGGTGGGGGAGAGGCGGGCGTGGGGGAGGAGGAGGGAAGCGAGAGCAGCTGGCGGGAGGCGCCACGGCCTCGCAGACGCCAGCGCCGGCAGCCCGAGTCGGAGAGAAAGTTCCCGGGGAGAGCTCGCCCCCCGAGAAGGCCGACTTGGAGGCCCCTCGCCGCCGAGAGGGTCGCAGGTCCCTTCGCGCCACGCGCACTTGGTCGCCGGGGCTCGGCTCGCAGGGAAGCGGCGGAGCGTAGGGGCGGCCGCGGCGGCCGCCGCTAAACTTGGAGGCGGCGGCGGCGGAGGAGGAGGAGGAGCAGGAGGAGGATGCCGCGAGTGGGCGCGGCGGCGCGGGGCGTGGGGGCGCCCTGAGAGCTCCCGCGGGCTCGGCGGAGCGGGCAGGTAGCGGCTCCAGCGCCCGGACTGCGCCGAGCCTGCAAACCAGGGCCGCCAGCGCCACCGTGCCGGCGTCGCCTCCTCGCCGGGGAGTCATGGTGCGCGGTGCGCGCACGCCACGCGCGGGACTCTGAGCTCCGACCGCGCGGGGCGCCTCCACCTCCCCTGCCTCTTGGGAGAACCTCGCTCCCCGCCGACCTCGCTCACGGGCCATGAAGCTTTGGCCCGGAACCTCTCGCCTTTGAGCTGCGCAGCGCCCGTTCCAGCTCCAGCGCCGCTCGGCCGCAGACAACGCTCCGAGCCCTGAAGCTCTCCATCCTCTCCCAGGGACGGCACCCGGGCGCCGAGATGGCGCTCCGCGGGACTCCTCGGCGGCGCAAAGTTCGCGGGCGGAGAGAGATGCTGCCGCAGCAAGTTGGCTTCGTGTGCGCGGTGCTGGCCCTGGTGTGCTGTGCGTCCGGCCTCTTCGGCAGCTTGGGTAGGTGCGGGTACCGGCCCCCTTCGCCCCGGGTGTTGGGGGGACTTGAGCCGGGAAGCCGTAGGACAGCTCCCGCCCCGTCCTCGTCAGGTGGGTCCCGAGGGTTTCTCCAGTCTCCTCCCTGCCGGTAGGTAGGGCGCTCCCAGGAGGGCTGATGGACCCTGAGCTGTGGCGCTCGTTCTGCCGAGCTGCGCGCGGCCCCAGGGGGCTCAAGACGCGGCTGTAGGTGCGGGTTACTAAGATGGGATCCTGCACAGCTTCTGTCCCTGGAGTGCAAGGAGAGGGGCAGCGGTGCCTCGGGCGGGGGGCCGGGTGTCTCTTTCTCCGAGTGGGTGAGACTGAATGGTCCGCTTTCCTATTATGTAGAGCGGCAAGAGCTGTGTTTCGAGTCCCTCAAAGACCCGGACTCAGAGGCTGGAAACTGGCCCTGGGTCTTGGCTCTCCCCATTCCCTTCCCTGCCCTGGTCCAAAGGGGTGCCTTGGGTTTTCTGACGTGTCCTCACGAAACCCCGAATGGACAGGGCAGTCTGTACCCACGGGAGATCGCTGCCATGTTTCAGCATCGCTTCTTTCAACTCCTCTTCATCCCCACGGAAGGGCAGGGCTCATGCGTGCCCTGGCGGTGCACGCTGTCTCCTCTGAGAAGAGACAGGGTTTGGAGTTCCCTAAGATATGCACCTTTCAGCAGGCAGGGGGAAAGAGAAGAAACTTATCCTATGTCGGTTGTAGAGGGGGGTGCGTCCACAAGTAACCTTCAGGGGACATTCATTGCCCCCATACTCTCATTTTGAGTCTGCTGCTGTGAATCTTTTATTTATATTTTTCAATGTAAAAAACAAAAGAAATGCTGGTGGTTTAGCAGCCAAGCCACGGAGGAACAGCAGATGGTTGTCTTGAGCAGATAGGCTCTTAGCATCTAAGGACCGTTTAGAGAAATTTACAGCCATAGGTAAAAATCAAGTGGAAATTGATTAAACTACCAAAAAATACTCTTTTCAAAGTGCAAACTTTGTGATTTGAGGATAGAGAATTAAAATTTGGCTCTTTCAAAAGAGACCCAGAAACTCTGTTTTAAACATCTTAATGGCTGCTGCTGTGCAACTGGGCAAGTCGGTGCTTTTTTTTCTGTTCCACACGAGAAATAACAAAATGCCTAGAGGTTCCTGGGCATCAGCATTCTAGAAGAGGTACCATTACCCTCCTGAAAGTGTGTACCAGGACAGGGAAATGAATATGTAGAGGTCTAGAGTGAGGGTCATCTTTGTTTGCTGGATCAGGAATTACCTTCAGGAGTTTAACTGCCTTTGGTGACAGACAACCTCACCTTCTCCCATGTCACTCCATGTGGCCCTTAGGCCTGCAGTACCAGCAGCCCTGAGAGTGTGTTAGCGTAGACTCCAAGTCCCACCCAAGACCTGCTGGATTGGAATCTGCATTTAACCAAGATCCCCTGGTATTCTGTGTGTACTTTCAAGTGGGAGAAGCCCTAAGCCATTCTCCATCAACTGTCTCTACCTGCTTGCTAACTTACCATCTGCTTGTGGTCCCTCCACGGCAGGGGACACCTGAGCATGTTTCCTGAAAGAGAACTTAGTAGTCACCTAGCTAAATCCTGTGTTGCACCTATGAGAGGCTGAGACCAGCTCAGTCTTACCCAAGGGCAGATTATACACTGACCCATCGGAGAATAGAAACAGTGAATCAGATCCAAGTAGAGAGTGCTGTAAGTAAGCAGCTGGTAGCATACTTTGAATCATTGTGTGGCTTCCCTACAGGGGGCTCTAAACAGCCAAACAGGGCTGATGCTGACATAGCTAGGTACACGTACACATGTAAGGTCATTGAGAATGTGGGTTTGGCATTGACTAGTCGTGTCTCTGACTTATTTTCCAATCCAGGGTACAAAACAGCTTCTGCTAGCAAACATGCTCTACAAGACACGTGGAGAAATAGGAAGTTGATGGCACCGGTGAACGGGACTCACACGGCTAAGAACTGCACGGATCCTGGTAAGAAGTACCTTCTTTTCCCCACTCCAACCGCTTCCCCCCCGCAGGCTTTGGCCTGGCCTGGAGATGGTGCTTATGGGGACAGCTCCAGCCTGAGCTAGGAGAGGAGATTTTAGGAAACCGAGTGAGGTGTTGAAAGTACAGTGTTGAGAGGTAACCGCAGACATTCATCAGCCAGGCTGCTAAGCAACGTAAATGCTTTCTTTACCCATCAACTAAGGTCACACTCAAGAGTTTGAAATTTTTGTCCTTTGTTCTCACCGTGCTCCTAAAGACTCCGTGTTTTCCCTGCTGTCTTGATTTTGTTGGTTTGCCCAGTGTCTTTGTTTTCTTTCCCTTTTGCTCACTGTACACATTTGTTGGAGCTCTGGGAGCAACAAATCCAGCTGCTCTGGCAGATGGCGCTTTGGGGTGGCCTTCCAGGGTCAGAGCACACTGGGGCAGTTGCAGGGGGACACTGGGATGTGCAGCCTTTCTCTGAAATGATGGCCCCCAAGGTGCCCAGGAGATGGCGTCCACCTGTTCCTCTTTAGAAGTCTCTTAGCAGTCACTGGTGGACGTCTTGTCTGTTCCCCCGCCATATGCAGGCTTCGCTTAAATAAGTGAAGAGGGTTCTCTGGAGGAAAGAGTACTCCCAGGCAGCCAGGCCCCCCACAGGGCTCTTCTAGGCATTAAGTCTGGCTCTAACACTTGGGGTCTTTATGAGGAGGATCCAGGGGGGAGATGTGTTCAAAAGCCCAGAGGGAATGATGAGGTTTTATTATAGACAGCTTTTCCGCCAAGTTGCTGGCAAATCGCATACTCTTTTGAGGGGCTCTGTTTGGTCTTCTGTGAAATGGGTAGAACAGTACTTGCCTGCTCAGGCATCAGAAGAGCCTGGTAAGGCTCTGTGTGGGACTGTGTGTGAAAGGAGATGGGATGGTGGGGTGAAGGAACAGGTCTGGACAGCAGTCTCTGTGTGTTTTATTGTCACCCTCTGTGAGCCAAGTGTGCCCATTTTACAGGTTAGGAAAGATATGGGGAGGGGACACAGATTGCTCAAAGCCACAAAAGTGGTGAAGCTGGCTTTGGAACCAGATGTCTCATTCGTTCGTTGCGCTTATGAAGGCTGAGGTCGTCCCTCAGTGCTGCTGGATGTTTCCTGCACCATTGACCTCCTTCCCCAGGGGCCTTCCAAGAAAGACACTGGGGACATGGAGGAAGACCACCACTTGCAGGGAGGTGCTGGGATTCCCTGGATTCTGCTCCTGAGTGGCTCCATCCATCCTGGTGACCCCACAGGGGGCGGTGCCCTTGCTGTCACTAACCTCACCCAGCACATCTTCTTTCCTCTCCAGAGAGGTGCATGTACAGGTTGTCCTGACCTTGTCATGGTAAACAAATGTAAGGCTGGAGATGCTAATGTGGGGGCGCATCCTGTCACCCCAGGGACCAGAAATGCTACCATTGGTGTCATCCACGTGGGAAGACATTACTGCTCTGGAGAAGGGATCAGTTAGGGAAATTTTGGCCCTGTTCTAGTTCACTGGTGCTGTCATCGTGGGCTGGCTGTGCCCTCCTCTGTCCCCTGAATAACTTCTGTCCCATGAGCCTGATCATGTTGTCTGAGACTGGGCCCCATTTCTAATGCTAGAGTTCTCCTGTGCTCCATCGTGGCCTCCATATCTTCAGTGTCCTGTCTGATCAAAAAGTGTCTGATGGATGACGTCTAAAGCAGTCTGTACTATTTGGCAAGAAGGCCTGACCTTGTCCCTCTTATGGAGACAGAAATGAAGGGAAATTGGCAATGTCTTTAGCAGTGATTAACATTTGCATTATGCTTCATGTTGACTGTTTCTGGAATAGAGCTGGGTACACAGAAAGGACTCAGTAAATATGGGTTGAATGAGAAGGAAAGTGCATTTTGCTATATCACATACTTCAGTTCTTACTGTATTTTTGCAAAGGTGGGGACACAAAGCACAGAAGTTTAGTGCTTCCTGAGAT
Source organism: Erethizon dorsatum (assembly GCA_028451465.1). Lineage (NCBI taxonomy): Eukaryota > Metazoa > Chordata > Mammalia > Rodentia > Erethizontidae > Erethizon > Erethizon dorsatum. The sequence continues at coordinate 124,025,018 of CM051828.1, read as the reverse complement.
CTCTTGGGCAGGAGGAGCCTCCTCAGTTACCTACCATGCCCTCCCCACTCCACCACCCCAGCCCCTGGTCTCCTTCCTTCCCTTCCTGCCTCCCCATCCCTAGGAGGTGAGACTCTCTGCCCCCTTTGCATTTTGCATCGGAGCAGGCACCTGTGCTGTGTGTCCAGTCCACGAGCAAGATGGATTGGGAAATGTGAGCAGGTGCCAGATGCAGCCTCTGTCAGCAAGGAGCTTCCAGCAGAATAGAGCAGACAAGATCTGGACCTGAGGAAAACAAGGTGATGAGGAAGGACTGCCAGTTCCCACTCAGCAGCCTCGCAGGAGGCACTTCTGGTGCCTGGAGGAGGGGGAGCTGGTCCTAGGGAGTTCTGGATCCGAGGTAGTGGGCGCAGATGAGACCAGCCTCTATTGCAGTAACAGAAACCTCCCCCAACTGAGGTTAGCAGAGAAAAAGAAATTACTGGCTTACTAAGGAAGTGTGGGATCAAAGGTTAAGAAAGTGGTATCCATGACTCAGTTTCTCTCTGTTGCTGAATTTGGTTGTGTTCCAATGTGGGAAGATGAGGTCCAAGGTCCCACCTTAGGTCCTCCCAGACTCAAAAATGCTGGGAAAGAGCGTGCCCGGGGCTGAGCTGCTCTGCAGTGTTCTATGGGGTTGGCTTGTCTTAGTCCACATGACCACTCTACGCCAACTGCTCGGGGCCGGAGGAGTGCAGGGCCCTGGGCTGGCTTACGCTTGGCTTGGAGGGTCCACCTCTGGTGAGAGGTGAAGCCACCTCCCCCGCCCCAGAACTCCACCAGAGAGTGGGTGACTGGGCAGCTGGAGTACAGGTGCTCAGTTCTTTGTAACTGTTCACCGAGACTCCCGTCCTGGGGTCACTGCTGTAGTAAAGGTGGGTCAGGGCTCCAAGTTCCAGTTTCGGGCTGTGACAGAAGGTGGCATCCAGCAGGTGCCTCCCTTCTACCCAGCTTCTGGAGGCTCTTCTGGTCTTGGTCTCTGGAGGCTCCTATCTTGTATCCATCTCCACCGGCTGGAGGCTCCTCTTGCTGCCCTTCCCCGTAAATTCCTCAGGGACGTGGGAAGCCAGGGCTTTGCAAGAGTCTGACCGTGTCCACCCCCCACACATCTTCCTAAGAACCTCCAGGGCAGGGCTGGTCTCACTCCCTGTGCCTCCCCGGGGGCTCTTCTTGGCTTGAGAGAGGAGTAACTTCATTTCCTCAAAGCATGCACGGGGTCCTGGTCTCCCCAGAAAACTCCATGCGGAACTCGGGCTCGTTGCTCTGCTTGAGTCCTTTCCCAGACCTCGGTGGTGGGGTTTTGATCTCATCATTTGTGTTTCAGCTTGTGTGTCCCGTCAGCCATGCCTGGCCCAGTGATGACAGGTACCACTATCTAAAATAACTTTGTTCCGCCAGTCCTTGAGGGCTACCTGCTCTATACCTAGAGGAGTCCTGGTTGCACATGCAAATGGCTCAAGAGCTTTATAGATAAGGTTTTAAATGCTCAACCCTCGGCCCCAGAGTGTCAGACCTAATTGGTTTGGGGTGGTCGCAGGAAACCGTACTTTCTAGGAGCTCCCTGCACAATTCCAAGGGGAAGCCAGAGTCGATATTTACTGGGCTAGAGCCCCACTGCTCAGTGTGGCAGCCTTCTAGGAGTACTGGGTCTTGGGCCCACACCTACCTCCTACTGGATTAGAATCCGCAACCTGACAAGGTCCCCAGGTGATTGCTGTGCACCCCAAAGGCCAAGAGGCCCTGGGTAGAGTGTGCTGAACACTTTGTAGGTGTTCAATGAATAGCTCAGTGTTGGGCTGGGCTGTAGCTCCGTGGCAGAGCACTTACCTAGCATGCGCAGGGCTCTGGGTTTGATCCCCAGCACTGAAAAAAATGTTCGAATGTTTAACAAAAGCTAAGTCTTGGTTTAACGTAGCAATTTTCCTGAAAACCAGTTTTTAAATTTTTTTTGACATAGGGAAGCTAAAAATACTGCTTCATTTTGACCAGAAATACCTAGGAGAAAGCCGTAATTAGCTTTTCCCCAGAGGTGTGAAGGCATGACCTGGGTTAAGGTTAGGCCTTAGATGTTTATTTTCATAGTCTGTGCAGAGCAAGCAACAAAATAGGGAGGTGTACAGATGTATGAAATAGGGATGAGTAACACTGAATCAGTCGTTAGGAACGATCTTAGCTTGGGCTTTAACAGACATTTACTTCTTACAGTCCTGGAGGCTGGGAAGTCCAAGGTCAAAGTGCCCATGGACAGTGATATCTAGAGAATTCTTCTCCTAGCTTGCAGATGGCTTGCTTCTCTCTGTGTGCTCACATGGTGAGACAGAGCACAAGCTCTCTGGTCTTTTCCTCCTGTCCTAAGGGCACTAATCCAATCACGAGACCCCCATCCTCATGAACTCATTTAACCCCTAGTGTCCCTCTAAAGGCTCCGTCTGCAGTACCCTCACATTGGGAGTTAGGGCTTCAACCTCTGAATTTTAGGATAACACAAACATTCAGGCCATTGGAAGGACCTGTAAGTTTCTACTCATCTCTGGGCGAGTGCACCTGGAGTGTTTGTATACAAATGAAGATGGAACCTGGTCTATAGGCATGAGACACCTGGGGAGTCTGGAGGGTGTAGATACCTGGGGAGTCTGGAGGGTGTAGATGCCTGGGCTCATCCCTGACTCATGAAATCAGAACCAGTGACCGATGCTTTCCATGGGTGACTTTTGGAGCTTCTGAGAATCAGAATCTCTATCTAGATCTTCCATAGTGGCTTCCTGCTTGTCACTGCCACATCCCCAAGGCTTTCCCTGGTCGCCCATTCCAAAGTAGCCGTCTTAAGTCACTGGTCATTGAGGCATCTTGTTCTAGCTCCTTGCTTGATACCAGTTCTATCCATTGTTATACTGTTCGCCTCCTCCAACTAGAATACAAAAAGTAAATGTCCTGTTTGCTTTGTAAAACCACAGTATGTCTGTCAGTCTTTCCATCTGTAAAATGGGATGCAGGGGCAATAGTTACATCCCTATAGGGTTCTCATCTGTTTACCCTAGTACTGATACAAAGCCTGTGTGTAGTAGGTACCGTGCTGAAAAACTATTTGTAGAGGAAAAGTTAACAAGCAAATAGCATCTCACCATTTATTCTTTACTCTTCTGGAAACAAAAATTTCTTGGTTTGTGGCTTTTTTTCTTTAATCTTAGGAGGATTGGGGCTGATGGTGGATGCCAAAACTTTTGTAAACTTTGCTTTATATAAAACCTTTCTTGTCTCTTAATAGGTGTTATTTGACATTTATGCTGGTGAACTGGGGCTAGCATGGCTTCTCCTGTTCCCATGCTGCCCCCTCTACTTGAGATTGAATAAGGGACTCATCCTCCACTGCGTTATTATTGGTCCCTTGGGTTCCCAGCCTCCTGTGTGCCATGTTTAAAAAGAAGAGGAAGAAGAGGGAGGATCTAAGTCCTCCTTTATGCTGTGCTTTTTTATGTTTTGATTTCCTCTTCCCAGATGTGTCTTGGGAAGTGCCTGGTGGCTGTGTGTGCACCAGAGAAGGTGGGGAGGAGCAGATTGATGGAGTGGTCTGAAGATGAGAGACCCCTTAAGAGAGTCTGAAGACGAAGGTGGTTTGTAGCATTCTGGGGCTGGAGGAGACTGACGCAGGCATTAGGCGGTGGATGCTTTGTGATGCACTTGGTTCACTCACCCCCTTGCTTTTTTGTCTGTACCAGGCTGAGGTACAGGTGGTTGTGGAGGAGAGAGGGTGGCTGAGCCAGTAGGATGGGACCCCAAGCACAGGAGCTGTCGCTGAGGCTGGGTGGGAGGAGACGAGGTCACCGGGCAGATGCCTTCAGTGGCGGGTTTCTGTAGGCACCCCTGCTTGGGGAGCCAAGGTGCAAAATCACAAGAACTCAGGAGGAGGAGGAGGGACCTGGAGCTACAAAAAGTACATCAGGACCAGTGGGCGGGGAGGTGCTGAGGTACGGGCAGCGGCAAGACAAAGCGTCTGGATTCTGAACAAACGTTTGCTCGAGCATTGCTTCAGCAAGCTTGAGAGACAAGTCACACGTCCCAGGTTTTCGAGTTGTTACATAAAGGCAAATTCTGAGTTGGAAAAGCCAGAACTGAACTTACTACTGTGGGCAAGGAGATCAGTGCGTGTTCCATACAGTAAGGGTGGGAGGTCCGGCTTGGGCAGGGCCTCTGCTGGGCAGGGTAGCCTCCAGAGAGCCTGGGGCAAGTGTCACCAGCCACCTTGGGATGGTGATAGCCCAGCAGAGCCACCATCCTGCCCAACAAGGCAGGCTGGGGAAGACAGCAGCCCTTCACCAGTGTACCTGCTCTGTCCCGCTTTAGAAGGTGGGGTGGGATCAAGTGGTCCCGTGGCTTGGAAGCAAACAGTCTGGGTTCTTGTCTTGGATGAGCCAAGATCTTGCTTGCTGGCATTTGGGGCTTCTTCCCCTTCCTCTCTTCCTGTCTCTCTCTTAAGAAAATGAAGCCTGGAAAAGTATGAAGGTTTTCAGTAGCCAGAAGAGGCTCAGTTTATCTGTCTTGGAGATGGTGGTTCGGCAGCGTGAAGGCAGATGTGTGGGTTTGAGTCCCGGCTCACCCCTTACTGGCTGTGTGACCTTGAATGCATTACATAATCTCTAAGCTTCAGGCTTTCTCTTTTGTAAAATGATAGCAGCCCTTCCTACCTGCCTTAGCAGGCAGCTACGAGGCTTAAACTGCGCGATGTGTAGAAGCACTCATGCCTTACTTACCGCACAGGGGATCCGCTGTGACTCTGGCTGACCCCGCCACACTGTTCTAAGCACTTTTTGCGTGTTAACTTACCTGCTTCTTATAATGATCCTTTCAGTAGGTGCTGTGATTGTCTTTATCCTGCAGTTGAGGAAAAGGACACCCAGAGATTAAATAACCATTCCAAGGTCATCCAGCCAACACAAGCAGAGCCAGGTAGAGTGCGTATATATTTGTGTTTAATTTATTGTTTTCAAGAGCATTTTAAATCTATACAAGAATTGAGCAGAAAATACAGGTCTTTTATTCTTCACCCGACCTCCCAACAGTTCCCACTATTTCTAACATCTTGCCTCAGAGTGGTACCTTCGTTGCAACTGATGAGCTGATATTGATCATCTTGTTATTAACTATTGTCCACAGTTGACATTCACATTCGTTCTGTGTTGTGCAATCTGTGGGTTTTGATAGATGCACTGCTTTGAAAATTCCCCGGGGAGCCAGGTTTTTAATATTTGGGTGGCTGAATCATAAGCCTATATTCTGATCCACAATTATTAATACATGGGGCAGAGAAGGACAAATTAATGGGGAGAGCTTCCCTGGCATATTCCAACCTGCCACCCCCTCCCAGGATCAGAAATACCTGTCTGAAAGACATCGGTGCAGGCCCACTTCTTGGCGTGTTTCTAATACCAATTTGTTTGCAATCAAAAGTCCCCCCCCCCTTATCCAAACTATCAGGGCCATCTGCTAGCAATCACTCCTCCTTGCTGGGCCATCTGCTACCCCCGACTTGCAGATTCTCCGCTCTTGACGATATGCGGGCCTCCCGCAATCCAGAGTGCGCCCACTCAGCTTCCTCTTGAACTCTGAGGAACATTTCTCCCCAAGTTAAAAATGGAAATCGTTAAGCATTGCCATGTGCTACCTCAGGTGGAAGAGATCCAGCCGTTCGACTCAACACAAGAGGGGAATGCTTGAGGAAGGATCTTTGTATTTATCATTGTCCATAATCAAAGAGGTCATGGGCACATAGGGTTTCATTAAAAGGGAAGAAAATCATGGTGCTGGAATAATTGACTATTTCTCCTGAGAAAGTAATGGCTGTCCCCCTTGGGAAAGGAACAGAAGGTCATTGTATGGCTGAAAAGGGAAAGGACCTTCTGCCCAGTGGGTCTTCCTTTTGCTGTTAGTTTCTGGTCCTGCTTCAGCTCAGTGCCTGGCTCCAACCTGGTTTTCATAGTAACTGCCCAAGAAATTAAATGGAACGTGTGTTACTTAAATGTCTGTGTGCCTTGCCCTGTTCTGGACTCTAAGCTCACAGGAACCAGTCTATGCTGATACAGAGCATCAAATGGAACGGCGGAGGACAGGCCAGGGCTTAAGTCATAGACAAACTTGCCTTCTGGCAAATGGACCGTGGGGATCCCTTAAGGACAGTGTTAGGAAGCCAAGAGTCAGGTGGTCAGGGCAGTGGCACACTCCCTGGGCAGGAGGTAATGACCTCTAAGCCTGGCCTTGAAGGGTAGTTACAGCTGTGGATGGCACTGTACATTTGAAAGTGCTCCCCGAGAAATCACAGCCTCATCCCATACCTAGAGGAATGCTTACTAGCAACTGCCATGCCTCTCATTGGCTGTCCAAGGGGAAAGAGAAAACAAACACTGGCTAGGAGTACCAGCACAATGGTAAGTAATTAGGCTTTGGGGATTTACCCAGGAGTCATTGCTCAGTCAGGTACGGCAGAATCAGATTACTTTGATTTTAGTTTTTTTTAAGCAGAAGTGACGAGGACTGGGTGTGGCTGGAAAGGTGGGTACCATACATGTCACAGGACCAGAATGAAATTGCAAACTGGTCCTTGGGGCTGTGCTAAGCCATAGTTAGGGGAGACACCCCAATTCACTGGGTGTGCTTGGCTCAATGACCGCTCAGGGTGGATCACAGTTATAACAATGCAGGTTGCATTTACCCCTTCTCCCCCCAAGCCTTTGAGCCTTTTTGCACGTGGCTCAAGGGCAGAAGCTGGAGTTGGAAGTCACCTCAGCTCCCAACTTGTAGTAACTGGCCACACAGACCCCCATCCAGCCTGTCAGGGAGCTGCACCCCACAAACATGGCTGTTGTCTCTCCACTGTCCCATCTGGCCTGTTGATGCCATGGGTGGATCAGGAGGAGTTGGGGGTTAGGAACAATGACTGTGGAGTCAAACCTGCTGGTTTCCAATCCTGCTATGCCCTTACTAGTTCTATGCCCTTGAACTAATTTGCTTTCTAACTTGAGGGAAGGGGCAAGGTTTGTTTTCTTCGCTGATGTGTCCAGGCTCTGCGTGGGTTTGCACATGCTCACATGCTTGTGACGATCACACAGCACTTTCCCCACAGGGTCAGAAGCCTGTAAGTTTGTTCATTTGTGTAACGTGCTTATGCGAGCACCTGTCACATGGCAAGCACTATCCAAGTCTTTGCTACTGAAAATACCTCTGAAAGATAAATTGAACTGAAACTTTATAGGATACGTATTAGGACTGGCCTTTGATGAAGGGCTGAAGATGAATTTTGTAAATGCAATGCTGCTTTTTTTGAGTGAAAATGAAGAAAGAATGTCTGGTGCTTGTGTTTGCTTGTTGTTCTTTGAAGACCGGAAGCTGTTGACTTTGCATGGCTGACCTCAGAGATGACCAGAGCATGCAGAGATGGTGGTCCTCACTTTATTTCTTTTAAATCCGGTACTTCCTGTTGGTGATGTGACACCTGGTGAATGAGATCTCAAATTTGGAGACCAGGGTTTTTGCTCTGGCCCTGACAACCAATGTGATTTTTGTGCAAGTCATTTTGACTGCCTGAGCTTTGATTTTCTGGCTGTGAAATGGGCATAATGTTGAAAAAGTTTATCTTACAGGCTTTTAAGGATTAAGTACAGTGTGCTGTGCAAATACAATTACTATGGTTTCCTTGATTATATCAGATACTTAATTCTTCGAAGACCATCCTTTCCATGTAACACAGAGAAAACTAGTTATTTGGTGACTTTTCAGATTTGATCCTTTTATGAGTAAGATTTGGTGGAAGCATTGCTCTTGGCTCATGGCAAAGACCCCCACTGATGGAATGTCTGGTCACAATAGAGAATGAAGGAAGTCGTACTCTCTCTTCATGCAGTGCTAATGACCCCCCCCCATTGGTTCATCTGGTTTCCTGCTACAGATGTCTGACTTTGATTCTGTTTTAAGTGCCAAGTTCAATAAGAGCTGGGCAGATCTCTTGCCTGCTGGTTTGGCTCTGTACTGTGGGTTTACTATGTGGTTGTGGGATGCATGTTGATCCAGCAAAACAGTCTGCTGGGCCTGTGGGGATATTGAAACTGACTTTGGTGTAGACACTGCCTCCATTCTAGAGCTTCCATTCTAGATGAGAGGATTAGAAACCTATAAAACTGGTCTGTAAGGAGGGGTGCTAGGTGCTACAATCTTGGTGGTAAGTATAGAGAAAGGAATTAAGTCTTCAGCGTCAAGATCGTAGAGGGAATCACATGAAAGGTAGCATTGAAAATGGGGAAGGATGACTTTAGACAGAGAGTAACCAAGTAGACCCTTAGGCAGCCCCCTTCTAAGTGTTCAGCACATATCGTCTCACTGATCTTGGTTAGAGGGCAAGCAGAGGTGGTGTCGTCAACTCCCCATTACAAAAAGGCATAGAGAGGTTAAATAAGTCGCCCAAGGTCTCCTAGCTCGGAATTGGCAGGGCAGGGCTTTGAACTTGGGCAGCCTGGCTCTGGAGTCTGTGCTCTTGGGGAGAGGAAGGTGAATCCCCGCCCCCAGCTGAGGGAAAGTAAGGGCTGGGTAAGTAAGTTTGGGGCATAAGGTGTGTAGGTGGGTTTGGATGGTGATTCACCCTGTAATGTAGGTTGAAACTAGGAGCCTTAAACCCCCAAGGCCTTTGTGCTGTACCTTGTGGGCTGTGGGAGCTGCTGATGGTTTCTGAGCAGCTCTGTGTTTTAGGAGACAGCTCTGCTGTCAATGTGGGGGACACCTCATTGTGCTTTGTAAACATCTTGGGGCAGAAGAAAGTGGAGCTAAAACAGTGTGGTGCTAAATCAATTAGGAGCTATCACAAAGAGAGATTTAGGCAAAAGAGAGAGTCTTGGGTGGGGTTCCAGGGAATGGACAGGCAAATCTGTTGGATGAGCAAGGTGGGAGGTAGCAATTGTCAGTTCTGATTACAGATGATATCTGTGGTCCCTGGCACCACCATTTCTGAGATGGGAATTTGGGAGTTGCCCCTTCCTTCCTTCCTTCCTCCCTCCCTGCCTGCCTGCCTTTGACTCAGACCCTTCTATGGTGACCCTAGTCCAAGAAGCATCTTTTTCTGAGCATGGTGGCTGGTTTTTGCCCCATATTCCACACTTTGAAGTGTGCATCTGATATACTTACTGGGCATTAAAGGCTGGAACACTAGGGAAATGCTGGGACCAAGGAGAGAAATCCTTGTCCTTAGTCAACCCACAGGTTGGAAGGACAAGGTAGACTTCAAATTGTCACCGGTAGCTTGGAGCATACTTGGAGGACACACTCAGGTACCTGGCACGGCTAAGAAGGCTTTACAGTGTTTACAGTGATTGAGCTGTGCTTTGATGCCAGTGGGTATTTGCCAGTCCGATGGGGGCAGGGTGGGACATTCCTGGTGGTACATATAGCAACTGCAGAACTACGATGGGAAGAGAGAATGTGGCCAGATTAGTGTTGAGGGAAGTATTTAGGGTTCAGGTCTTTGGGCATGATGGCTCCGGAGACGAGATCGTGCCAGGTCCCATGTGCTATTCCAGAAGCTGGGTTTTTGCCTGGCAAGAAAGAGGTTTGAGGAGTAGGAAAGATTTCTCCCGCCTTCAGGCACCTGGCAGGTGGAGCAGTCTAGGGAGGGCAAAGGTACGATTCCTACCCTCTAAAGCACAATATTGAGAAGGTGTGGGTCACTCTAATCCTCATGCTCCTCTCCCATGTCACCGTGCACAGACAGACATCCTGTTTATTACAGTTTTTATACCAGCAGGGCTTCGTCCCCGTGGGAGTTCGCTGAGGCCCCAGTGCAAAGGCAATTTGTATACCTTTGGAGGAACCTTGGAGGCATTTAAGCAAAATGATAGGAAGAGTGTATGAATACAGAGCACTGTACCTACCGTGTGAAAGGGAAGGGTCTAAGGCCCTCGCTGTGGGGGAAACCCATACTCAGAGTCTCATCCTGGTGTCCTTTTCTGCCTGTTCCCCCCACCATGAATTTGCAAGGAAGGAGCCCAATGTCCCCTGAAAGAGGATCTATCATACCTCAGGCACACGCAGTAAAGTAGCTGCAGCCCAATTTCCTTAGGCAGCCTGGTGGCCTTGTGACTCACCCTACTTGGAGATAAACAGCTGGCATGGAGGTTCCCTGATATGATGCTAAAATGCCTTTTTATTGCCAAATAAACTTGAAGGCAGCTGACCTCACTTGGCCACGGAGGCATGGACAACACGATGGCCTGGGCACTTGGGTAAGGTGGGACATCAACTCACAAGATGTGGCTGAGAACTGGAAATGGGGGTGACTACACCGAGAAGCCTTCAGCCTGGAGAAACTCAGTACCGCAAAGAGGTAGAAGCTCCCCAGAGACCTGCGAGAGTGTTGATAGAGGTGATTACTGGACTAGATAGAATGACTTATAAGGAAGATTAGAGAAGCTAAGCAGTTCTGGCTCATTAGCTAAACATCCATGAAGGAGGCTGTGCAAGGAAGGGGCACTTGGCTGTGCAGGGCTACGCCTAAGAGATTGTTAGGCCAGGGAGAAGAGCCTAGAGCCAGCTCTTCTCTGCTAACATGCTTCTGAAATGAACCTTGGCTTCTCCATCCACTTCCCCAGGAAACTGCAGGGAAATCCCGTCACCCGGGATGTTTCAATTAGGGCAGCAAGCTGGAGGGCTGACTAGAGAGAGATGCTATGCCAGCAGCAGAATGGGCTCACTGTGTGGTTGCATCTTCTCACTCTTTGATTTCTGGATAATTCTTCTGCGGGCCTCTGAGGGGGCAAGCCCTTGGAAGAGTTGTTTTGAAATCTATTCAATCATCTAAACCTTGCTTGTGCTTTCCTTAGCCGGTGAAAATCCCAATATAGTGCAGTGTGACAAGTAGCTAAATGACTTGCAGGCTTTGGGTGACCCATATGCATTAGGAGGGAGAAGGAGAAGTGGGGGCAGTGGGCACTTAATTTGCAGGCCAGATGTACTTGGAAGCTATTGCTGCTGCTTCTCCAGCCCTTGAGTTCACTGTGAGTACTTAAAATCACACGATCAAGTCAAAGGGAGCTGTGAGATCAGGAGGAAGGCAGCGTGTGTTGTAGCTCTGAGCCGTGTTTCTTCATGGCTGTGCACATGATCACCTGGGTCCTTGTTAAAATGCAGGTGCAGGAGGTCTTGGGTGGGGCCTGAGGCTCTGCACATCTAACAACCTCCCCGCTGCTGACGCTGCTGCCTTCCTGGAGACCACACTCTGAGGAGTGACAGTGCAGGGTCTGCCTGTCCTGGGTTTGGGTCCCAGCTTGACCAGTAAGCTGGTGGCTTTGGGCAAGGTACTTAGTAGCCTCCTGCAGCCTCAGTGTTTCCATCAGTGAAATGAAATCGAGGCCTGAGCTGGCAGAGGTCCTGGTAGAATTACCTGAGATCACGTTGTTGATTGCTAAGTCCCATGACCCGTGCATAGACAGAGCTCGGCAACAGAACGCTTATACTCCTGGAGCTTAGTCCAGCGTCCCCCAAACTTCCTCAAGGAGCACTGGCCCGTACAGTGGCCTTTCCCTTCACACCACCTGCTTAGAACAGTGTCTGAGATCAGAGAGCTTTGGGGAAGACTGCAAAGTTGGGCCTTTCTTGGAAATGGATTGGGCCATAATAATGTAGTGAAGGTTCTGAACTATTCCACAGTCAAGAGACCTGTAAGCTTTAAAAGTAATTTTTTATTGTGATAATGTAACAAAATTTGCCATTCTAACTGTTGAAGTGTATAGTTCAGTGGCATTAAGTACATTCCCATTGTCATGTAACAGCTATTACTATCCAACTCTAGAACTGTTTCATCTTCTCAAACTGAAACTCTGTTCCCATGAAACGCTAATTCTTCCTTCTCTCTCCTACAGTCCCTGGTAACCACCTTCCCCTTTCTGTCTCTGTGGATTTGACTACTCCGGATCCCTCCATAAGCAGAATCACAGTATTTGCCCTCTAGTGTCTGGCTTGTCCCACTTAGCCCAGGGTTGCGGTCTGTCTGTATTGTAGCACGTGTCAGAATTTCTTCCTTCTTAGGGTCGAGGGATAGTCCATCATATGTATAGATCACATTTTATCTATTCCCATTGATGGGTGCTAGTTTCTACTTTTTGGCTATTGGGAGTGCAAGTATCTGTCTGAGTTTTAAACTTTTGTGAATTTAGTACTTACCAAATTGGGGTGAGTGTGTGAATGGGTGGAAAAATGTTGAACTCTCCACCTGCCACCCCCAGCCCGCTGTGTTACGGCAGAGGGGAACGCTGCGGTCCTTAGCTAAGGTCCTCCACTCTGGCTGTGCATTAGAACCAAAACTACCTGTGCCCAGGTCCCACCCTACATCAATTAAATTGGAATCCCTAAGGTTGGGCCTGGAACAGGTATTTTTAGAGTTCCTGGAAGATGTCATAAGCACACAGGATTGAGAGAGGTCAGTGGGGATGTTCGCTGAGATTCACATCTGACTGCAGTCCAGGGCCAGGCCAAGACTGGGGGCTGTGGCATCCCAGGATTTCACTTGCTGCAGCCCTTCTGTCTCCAGTCCCAGATCACCCAGCTGTGTGGGAGTTTCCTGGCCACCCAGGGCTTAGCCAGGTGGTCCTGGAGTGTGCGAGAGCAAGGAGAGCCTTGGGGCTGGTAGCAACCTTGGCCTCTAGTTCCCATAAATCCACCTCCTGTGCACAGGTGTCTCTTGTCCCCATCTCCCTGGGAAACTAGGGAGGGCCCAGGCTGCACCCACAGGAAATCACCAAGTACCTAGAGACGTCAGCTGCCAAAATCGAGACCTGCTTTGCTGTAGTGTTCATGGCTGACTGCAGATTCGAAGCAGTGTCTCCAATTTTGAGGATGAGTTTTTATTTACAGAGGATACTAAGAGCATCACAGTTCCAATACTTCTCATCCAGGATGATCACTGTCGCTTCTCCTTGTCATGTAGCAGCTGAGAGATGGCATCTCTGGCCTTGGTGTTTCCCGCCAGGTGGCTCTGGCCTGTAAATGGCACCCCGCCCTTGACATGGATTTGTCTCAGCACCATGTGACCTCAGGAGCCACTGTTTAGTGGTCTGCCGGCCCTGTCTGGCAGCTTTGATGGCCTGATCTCACTTTGGTTTGATGTGTAATAGTGTAGACGAATGACTTACAGGCCTCTAAATTATTATTTTTAAAGTATATGACAGACCTTGGAAAACAAGCCAAAAATATATTTTTGTTCCAAATTAAATCTTCCAATTTAGTCATCTCTCTCTAGGAGTGTGTGATCCCGGGGTCTTTTGTAAGGAAGTCATCGACCAAAAAGTAGTCAACCCCAGAGAGACCCACACATTTTGCTACATCCTTCAGGCAGGGTGAGGTGCCCTCAGGCGGGAATCAGTTTCCTGGGCCCCTGAGGTCAGAAGCCATGGCATCTGGCCTGCACTTCCCTTCAAGCTTAGTAACCGGTCCCCAGCCAAGCCGCAGAGCCTGAGGACAAAAAAATCCCCTTCTGGTCCAGCACATGGGGCTGCAGTGCCATGCCTGATGGGCTGTCCTTTCTTTTCACTTGGAGAGTGTGACAAACATAGTTTGAACAAACTGGCAGAAATATCTCCAAGCTGGTCCATGCTACTGAGGTCTGTGACATCCAGGGTAATGATCAAACAGCACCAAAGATGATGACTTTGATTCTTTAAAAGAGTCTTTATGGCTTTTTGGTCGGGGATGTAGCCCAGTGGGAGAGCGCTTGCCAAGCTTGTTCGAGGCCCTGGGTTCCGTCTCCAATGGCCTTGGTCTCCAGCCCCTACGCAGACAGAAGATACGGGCTGTTTCCCCTTCTCTGTCTCAGGAGGCCCCTACGTGCTCATCCTGCAAGCACGCGCTCATCCTTTGAGTTGGGTGTAAAATTCCATCATGAAGGAGAGCCTGAGGCAGGGATGTTGGCCATTCTGGATCTGAGTGTGTCAGTGTGGGACCAGGGTGTGTGGATGAGCTGGTCTCTGGTGACTTCTGAAGCTCTGCAGGTTTATGGATGGATCATCCAGCATCTGGCTCTGCAGCCCTTGAGCCATCGCCCATGGCCTTGCTCAGCTCACACTGCCTGCTGTGTGGCTGCCTGTCCGGCTCATCTTCCTCCATGCTGCAGTTTCCTATTCTTCTTCTTGGTTCCCATATGAGACGATGTGGGGTAGCAATAAGCGGCAGCTGCAACCCTTGAAAGTACATGGTGGAGGCGAAGCCTCGCTGCCTGACGTGGTTCGGTGATGGCTGACCTGCCCCCCATCTGTAGTTGTATCTTAAGACTCGCCTTCTGCATGCAGGCTGTGTCATACAATTGTAGTCCCCTGATGTCTCTTTTTAGAAGTTGGCAGACAAAGTGAAGAGCCGTTTGCAGACTTATTAGAGATTCACTGCGACTCTCCATAGGATTGAATACTGGTTACTTTTGAGTTTACCTAATCCTGGAGGCCACATTTTGGCAGACAGCTTCTCCCTGCCTCCCAAATGGATTGGTACAGCTCTCTCCACCCGTACCTGTTCTGCCACCCCTGGGGCTGACGTCTGCTCAGGCATCTGCTCACTCTTTATTTACTCATTTGTTTGTTTATCCAGTAAATCCGAGAGTCTCTGATGTGAGACGCACTTTGCCAAAGGTAGATGAATGGAACGAGGCTCACCCCAAGGAGCGTACAGCATGAGAGGGGAGAAATATTGTGACTCCAAATATTAGAGCTTTCGTCATAGCCAAGTAACTCTGCCACATGCATTCACACGCGTGCACACACCGGCACACGCATGGCGCACACACACGTGCAGAGTCTCTGCAGCCAAGTGGAAGTCTGTTCTCTACTCTGTAAACTCTTTCACACCTAAATAAACATCGCTTCAGTGTCTACTCTGTGCAGAATACCACAGGTGGGAAGATTGGCTCCACGTTCAGGGATCCTGAATTATAATGTGATGGGAAAGGTGAACTGTGAAATGCCCATAACTAAAATATGCTGTAGGGGTAGAGAGAGATACAGATCTACGTACTTGAGAGAGGAGTGAAGCCAAGTCATGGCCCGGAGGTGCAAGAGATTGTTCCTTGATGGAGGAATTGGTCCTAAAGGTGCAGGTGACCTTTGACCTTACAGATGGTGGGAACTTTGTGGCAGGGCTTTTGGGGATGGCTTGTGTTATTGTTTGCTTTACCTCCAGCCTGTCCCAGAGAGGTAGGGATGAGACTTGCATTTGAGGACATTCCATCTATTGACATTGGGCATGGATGTGTGACTTGTCTTGGCCAGCGGCATGTGAGCAGACCGCAGCCACATGGTGTACACCACCAACGCTTTTCCCTTCTCCCTGAAGATGGGATGTCCTAGGTGGCACTTATCCTTCTGCCTGGATTCTAGAATGGGAGGACAGGAGAAGCCATCCTTCAATTGCCAATTTGTGATGCAAAGGAGAAGTAAATGTGGGTTGTATGCCCCCAGTATTTTGGGGATTGACATGGCAGCACTGACATGGCAGATTGACATTGCAAGCACTGGCTGATAGTCTCTCAGTGGTGGACTAGTGTGGCTTCTCACGTGCAGTGTGAAGGGGAGGCCTATTTGGGGAGAGGGGTCATCTTGGAATCAGATAAGAACAGGCTTCTTCATCCAGCTAAGGAGTTCAGGTTTTTTCCCCTCTCCTACCCCAATTACAGTACCAGGGATTGAACCTGGGACCTTTGCACTAAGCTACAAACCCAGTCCTTTTTTTATTTTTTGAGACAGAGTCCTGCTAAGTTACTAAGTTGTCCAGCCTGGGCTTGAATTTGTGATCCTCTTGCCTCAGCCTCCCAGAGTCCTGGGATTACAGGTGTGTGCCTTACAGGTGTGGGGTTACAGACCGGGAGTTTTGATTTCTTACTGAGGCAGCCAGAGTCAGGGATGGCTTCTGAGCCAAGGATTGCTATAATGAGAAAGGTGCTTTGGGACAGCGACTCTGACACCCGGCAAAAGATGGATGGACCTGGTTCTGTGGAGGTGTTCGAGGCTGTTTAGGGGTCTGGGCCTGGGAGAAAAGGGCAGAGAAAGCAAGTGGAGAGAGGTCCCACTTCTGGGACTGGGTTTCAATGAAATTGTTTAAGATCAAGTGACTTCCTGAAGGTGAATGGGGACAGAGGCCAGTCCATGCCCAGGAGGATCTCGGCCTTTTTGGACCCTCCACATGCAGGGAGAAGGGGCTGACCCCTGCTGGCCGGGCTACTATGTGTCCATGCATGGCCCTTTCCACAGTGCAGCCTTCTGGCAGATCACAGCGGATGTCTGGGGGGCCAGGTCAGGCGGGGGTGGATTTCAAGTCCTCTTCCTGCTTTGAAACCTCCCAAAATCCTGCTGCTGTCCAGGTTGTCAAAGGTTGAAGGTGTGTGCATGGGTGGCTGTCCAAGGATACAGATGGAAGCGGAGGGTGGGAGTGGGCCTGTTTAGAGTGCACTGAGCCCCAGAGCAAATTCAGTCCCCATGCGGGCCGTGGGTCCTGTAGCTGGCCCCTTCTCATTGGTCAGTGGGGCAGCATCCACTGGTCACTCATCTCTCATCCAGCAGTGTGATAAGACTAGCAGCTGCAGAGGGCGCTGCCTGTGGTTGAAGATGCCTCTGCCACTTCCTGGCAGGGACCTGGTGCGAGTTACTTGTGAACCCTACCAGGCCTGAGTTTGCCTGTGTGTAGGATGCAGATGACAGCCCTGGAGTGGCTTCTCTTAGACGGGTCTGGGGTAGCGGTGGGGGGAGGTGTTTATGGAGCACCCACCCCTGTGCCAGGCAGTGCTCTGGGAACTAGGGGGACAGCAGCGGACACAAGTTCTTGCTCATGAGAGTTGCTGTTTTAGTGAAGAGCAGAGGAGAAAATAGACATGCAAACAAGATGTACAATGTCAGGCAATAAATACTGTGAAGAAAAACATTGGGATAAAGAGATAGTGATTGGGGAGGTTTGAGAATCTAAGAGAGTGTTAGGAAGCCTCTCAGTGACCCTTGGAGCCTGGATAAAGTGAGGCAGGGCTTTGTTGATATCTGTGGAAGAAAGAGGACTATGGGAACTTTGCGCTTCCTTTTTCTAGCCAAGCAAACAGGAAGTGCAAAGGCCCTGAGGAGACATGTGCTTGTCCGTGTCGGGAATGGCACAGTGTGACTGGAACAGAATGAGCTCTGAGCTATTTCCTTTTCCTTGTAAGGGAATCACAGCTTTCTGCTCCCACTTCAGGTTTGGGTTTTGTAGCAGATGCAGCGCTCTAGAAAGTAGCAGAGGAATATGAATGTCTTGTCATTCTGAGGCCTCAGGTTGTTGTGGGAGCCTCAGTGTTTCCATCTGT
Source organism: Erethizon dorsatum (assembly GCA_028451465.1). Lineage (NCBI taxonomy): Eukaryota > Metazoa > Chordata > Mammalia > Rodentia > Erethizontidae > Erethizon > Erethizon dorsatum. The sequence goes on along the minus strand of CM051828.1, from coordinate 124,007,665 downwards.
GAAGCGGGAATGGTCCTCCCTGTCTGTTTGGATGGCTGTGGGGAACACGCATGCTGTGTGTCCTCAGCCTCTCTGTGCAGGTGTTCAGTAAACATGAATCACTGCGAGCCTGGGAGAGGGCGACCTGAGGTCAAGGACAGAAGCGTCTCTCCTGGTAACACGTCAGGATGAAGTCTAGGGCCGTAGGGAGTAATGATCACTGTTGTAACCACAGCCATCCACTGTAAAACATGAAACGACCCTCGCTTCAGGCTGTGATTTGTTTGTGGTCGGGCTGCTTGCAGTGGCGATTTCACTAGTGAAGGGGGAAAGTGACCGCGACGGCTGGTATTTCGAACTCGGGCTGCGGTTCTCCATGTTGGCCACTCCTTAGTCACCTGGGGAGCTCTCACAGGTCCCGATGCTGAAGTCGTGCCCCAGACAGTAATCCCTGGCCTAACCCCTGGGCGTGGGCCCAGTCTGCCTTGGGGTTTAAATTTTCCCTGCTGATGAGATTGTGTGGCTGTGGCTAAAAACCACCGAGCTGGGCCGGGCGGGCTGTGGCCGCTCTTGCTCTGGAGTGGTCTGCGTGCGCCAGGTTCTCCGCCCTGCGCTGTGGGCTCGGGTAGGAATGACCCCAAGAGCCAAGGTCCCACTGAGCTACCTCCTTTGTGTCTGCTTTTCTACTATGGTTTATTTATGCAGCTGGACATAGCTTTATTTTTTTAATCTTCTAAAAACAGACTCATAAAAATGAGAATGCTTTACAGTTGGCTCTCCGTTCTCACCGAGAGCTGAGCGCAGGCCCTCCCGTGGGTTCTGATGTTAATCTCCTGTTCCTTTTTCCTGGGGAGTTAGTGGTAAGCCTCAGCCAGTGCGCCCAAGGGAATCAGTGTGGTACATTCCTGATGCCATTCGGTGTCCCACACTGAGCTTGTAAGGGACTTCGTGTGTGCCAGAATGTGCGTAATCTTTCATAGCCAAAATGACCAGTGGACTGGTGTGTCCACCCATGGCACAAGACCTCACTAATGGCAATGGGCAGAGCCAGGAACACTGAATTTTCAAGGGAACATAGCAACCAGGAAGGAATGAGAAGCATCTATCTCATTAGGTAGTGAGGTTCTCATGGTTCATATTGTTTCCTTTATTGCTTTGGCTGCTAGGAAGCACAAGTGTTTAATGCTTAATTGCTTTAGATTTACTTAGAATTTTTAAAAATGTAATTATCCATCCCTACCTTACCATTACTTCTCCACACTGTTACTTAACATCTAACTTTTTACTCTGATTTTCAGCCTTTTGGAAAAATAGTTGCTTTAGAAAAATACTTTTTATCTTTTGGTTTCTCATGTAAGAGAAATCATGTGATGTTTAAGCTTCTATGTCTGATTTATTTCACTTGACATTACTGTCTTGAGGTGCATGCATTTTCCTGTGACTGATTCAACTGTATCCTTCTTTACAGCAGAGTAGGACTTCATTGTGTATAAATACCACATTTTCTTTATCCGTTCATCTATTGATGGACATACATAAGCTGCTTCCAAAATTTAACTATTATGAATTGTACTGCAAGACATATAGGTATGCATGTATCCCTATAATATGATGATTTTAACTCTTTCGGGAAGATACCTAGATGGGGAATAGGTGGATCAAATGGAATTTCTAGTTTTAGGGTTTGTTTTAGGAATCTCCATATGACCTCCAGAGTGGTCGTACTAGTTTACTTTCCCACTAACAATGTAGAAGAGTTTCTTTTTCCCTGCAGCCTCACTAGCATTTGATGAAAGCCATTCTTTCTGGGGTAAGATGGAATCTCAGTGTTGTTTAATTTGCATTTCTCTAATGACCAGCGATACTGAACATTTTTTTCATGTATTTATTGGCCATTTGTACTTCTCCTGGGAAGTGCCTATTCATTTATTTCAGTTTCCAGTTTTTTGATTAGGTCTTTTATTTTGGGGGGGGTCTAATTTTTTTTTGAGTTCTTCATATATTGCAGATATTAGTCCTCTGTCTGAGGGATAGCTTGTAGATTTTTTTTTCCTCATTCTGTAGGTTATCTCTTCACTCTGTTGGTTGTTTCCTTTGCTGTGAAGAAGCTTTTTGATTTGATATGATCCCACTTGTTGATTCTTGGTACTATTTCTTGTGCCTTTGTGGTTCTGTTCAGAAAGTCTTTGCCTATGCTGATAGACAATAGGAAACAGGGAGATAGATCTTTTTCACATGGGAAGGGGATCCAGAGATGAGAGAGAAGAGGGAGGGGGGGAGAAGGATGAAGAAAGAATCAAGATATGTTAATATACGTGCACCAACTCCACACAATAAATTGCAATGATTATGTACTGCAAACATGTACTGATAAATAAAAACTGAAAACATACTTTTAAAGAAAATAATTATGGCTTGTGCCTAGGTATCTAATTGGAAAAGAGCTGTTCTCATCATATTCAAAAGGAGAGATATTAGGGATTCTTTCGTAGCCCTGACTTCCCCAGGTGCAAGTCAGTTCAAGGGGAAGGAAGACTCGCTCAGAGGTAGACAAGATGACAGAGGGGTCCAGGTGATCTGTTCACTGAATGTGTGGACTTGGCAGGTTTTAATCTCCTTGAGCTTCAGTTTACTTATTTATGAGGTGGAAAGGATGCTAGCCTTGTAGATTCCGAAGCAGACTGGACGTGCTAAGGCATACAATGTACTTGGCGTGGTGCCTGCTACTTAATAAATACTGACATGATCGTATTTTTACAGTGAGCCTCGTTCTACATCAGGGGTCAATGAACTCCTACTGCAGAGATAGTAAGTATTTGAGTAGATATTCAGGCCTTGTGGGCCATGCAGTCTTTGTTGCAACTGCTCAACTCTGCTGTTCTAAGAGGAATCTGTAAACAAATATGTTACAATAAAACTTTATTAACCCCGGGCCATAGTTGTGCTGTAGAGCACATACTGCCTGGGACTGTCTTCTCCACCCGCCCTGCACTGCATCAGAAATGGAGACTTCACAGGGATGACTTTTGTGTTGTCTTTCTATTAGCTTCTGGGTTAATTTTCCTCCATGATTCACAGTAAGGAAAGGTTTCACACTAAGGAATTGGAAACCGAACCAGTATGTCTATGTTTTTTCTTCTTTGGGCCTAGCCTTCTAATGTACATGGGGGAAATCCTTTTGTAGCAAAGTGTTCTAAGAGTCCCCGCTGGGGAAGGCTTTCTGGAGCCCAGGGCCACCAGGGGGTGGAGCCCGTCTTTTATCAGTGTGGGCACACTGGTTACTAAGAACGCTGCTCGGGAGTAAGACTGAACTCCGGGTTCTGTGAGCCACAGGAATTTCGTGGAAGAAGCCATCACAAAACAAAAGAGAGAGCTGAGGACACCCTCTTCTTCCAGGCTTCTTACCCAGAAGATGATGTGAGGATTGCTGTTGACATTCACTGTCCTGAATAGTAAGAACAATGGAGGGTCCGGTGGGATGACTCAGCAGCATAAGCGCCTGCCTGGCAAGCGTGAGGGCCCGAGTTTGACTCCCGGAGCCCACATACGAAAAAAGGGCCGGTGATATCACTCAGCGGCACGGGCGCCTGCTGGCATGCGAGGTCCTGAGGTCGACCCCTGGTACCCGCAAAAAAAAAAAAGAACAATGGGAAGATGTTTCTTAAGTTTATAGGACGTTTTCTTGCTGAGTATTTTTAGGCTAAACATTTATTTTGCGAGACTGTAGCCCTTTACCTTGCTTCCTTTCTCTAATGGCAATACTTTGAAAAACTATAGTATAGTATCACAACCAGGATGTTGGCATTAGTAGTCAAGATATAGAATATTTCCATCACCTCAGAGCACCTCATGTTGCTCTTGGCATTTTAAAATGTAAGCTTTCATTGACTTTTGGGGGAGTTCAATAGGGTGGCCCACTGGCAGAGTGGCTCATTCATTTTAATGATTTACTTTTTCAAATACCACATGTGGCTCAGAGTCTTGTTTCCAAGAGGAGAATTGTCATCCTAAGTGGGAGTTCTTGTGGGTTAAAGGATGAGCCATCTCACTGGTGCCACAGGGCAGGCACTCACCACTCTACCCTGCAGACGTTGGGGGTCTGCACACAGAGGTCTGTCTGACCGCAGAGGTCTTCATCCCTTAGAATCGAACAGCATCATGGGCAACCTGTTAGAGCTCAGTAGAATGCATTTGTACTGCCAGCTGCAGGCTTATGACTGCACTGAACCCTGTAAGAGTCTCCATTGCCATGATCAGAAAAAAATCTACACCAAGGCATATAATAGTCAATATTCCAGAAATTCAACACAAGGCGGAATGTTAAAAGCTGTTAGAGAAAAGAAACAAATCACATACAAAGGAAAGCCCATCAGAATCACAGCAGACTTCTCAACACAAACCCTCAGGTCAAGGTGCGCTTGGAGTGAAGTATTTCAAACCTTAAAAAAAAATAACCTCCAACCCAGATTGATGTACCCCACAAAACTATCTTTCAAAGTTGATGAAGAAATAAGATATTTCCATGACAAAGAACACCTGAGAAAATTTATGACCACCAAGCCAGCACTCACAAATGTTCTGAAGGACATTCTAGAAGGAGATAAGAAGGACTACAATTCCATGAACCCCAACAGAAGGAATCCACCAGGCAAGGCAAGCAGTTAAACAGAGGGGAAAAAAGGGAGCCAACAATGGGAAAACAACAAGACAAGGATAAGTCAATACACATCAGTTATAACCATCATTGTTAATGGTCTCAATTCACCAATCAAAGGAAACGGACTGGAAGAATGGATCAAGAAGCAAGATCCAACAATATGCTGCATACAAGAAACACATTTAATTCAAAAACAAATCCATAGGGCCGGTGAAATGGCTCAGCGGCATAAGCGCCTGCCTGGCAAGCGCGAGGGCCCGAGTTCGACTCCTGGAACCCACATATGAAAAAAGGGCCGGTGATATCGCTCAGTGGCATGGGCACCTGCTGGCGTACGAGGTCCTGAGGTCGACCCCCAGTAACCACCAAAAAAAAAAAAAAAATCCATAGACTGAAAGTCAAAGGATGGAAAACAATACTCCATGCAACGGAAACCCAGAAAAAAGCAGGGGTGGCTGTTCTATCTGCAGACAAAGTGAATTTCAAGCCAAGACTGATTAAGAGAGATAAAGAAGGTCACTACATCCTTGTAAAGGGAACAATCCAAGAGGAAGAGACAACAATCATAAATATATATGCAACAAATACCAGTGCACCCAACTATATACAACGAATATTAACAGGCATGAAAAATCAAATAAGCACTACTACAATTGTAACGGGGGATCTCAATATACCTCTGTCACAAATAGATCAAGTGGACAAAAAATCAACAAACAAATATCAGAACTTAGCCAAACTCTTGAACAAATGGACTTAATAGCTGTCTCCTGTGTTCCACCCCACAATGTAGGGATTCTTCTCAGCTGCACACGTGACGTTCTCCAGAATAGGACACGTACTAGCTCATAGAACATGCATAAGTAATGCAAAGGAATTGAAATAACACCCTCCTGAGCCACCCATGGGTCACAGATGAAATTAAAGGAGAAATTAAACAGTTTCTACAACACATTTAATTCAGAAAGAAATTCATAGACTGAAAGTCAAAGGATGGAAAACAATACTCCATGCCACAGGAACCCAGAAAAAAGCAGGGGTAGCTATTCTTTTTGCAGACAAAGTGAACTTCAAGCCAAGAAGGATTCAGAGAGATAAAGACGGTCATTACATCCTTGTAAAGGGAACAATCCAAGAGGAAGAGATAACAATCATAAATATATATGCGTCAAATACCAATGCACCCAGCTATATAAAACAAGTACTAAAGGACATGGAAAATCAAATAAGCACTAATACAATTATATTGGGAGATCTCAAAACTCCACTGTCACAAAAAGACAGATCAACTGGACAGAAAATCAATAATGAAATAGTAGAACTGAACCAAACTTTTGAACAAATGGACTTAGTAGATGTCTACAGAGTGTTCCATCCCACAACATCAGAATACACATTTTTCTCAGCTGCACATGGGACGTTCTCCAAAATAGACCACATACTAGCTCATAAAACCTGCTTAAGTAAAGGCAAAGGAATTGAAATTATCCCATGCATATTATCAGACCATAGTGCAATGAAATTGGAAATCAATGGCAAAAGATCTCACAAAAACTCCCTAAACACATGGAAATTAAACAGCACCCTCCTGAACAACCAATGGGTCACAGATGAAATTAAAGAAGAAATTAGACACTTTCTACAACTGAATGATAATGACAGTACAACATACCGGAACTTATGGGATACAATGAAAACAGTCCTAAGAGGGAAATTTATAGCATTAAATACTTATATCAGGAAAATAGAGCAAGCGCAAATAAACAACTTAAGGGTGAACCTCGAGCTTCTAGAAAAAGAAGAGCAGGTTAAGCCAAAAGCCCGTACAAGGGAGGAAATTATAAAGATCAGAGCAGAAATTAACGTATTGGAGACTAAAAAAACAATACAAAGAATCAATGAAGCAAAAAGTTGGTTCTTTGAAAGAATAAATAAGATTGACAAACCCTTATCCAACCTTATTAAAAAAAGAAAAGAAAAGACTCAAATCCATGCAATTGAAAATGAAAAGGGTGATATCACGACGGACCCTGCAGAAATCCAGAAGATCATCTATACCTATTTTGAAAATTTATATTCTACTAAGATGGAAAATGCAGAAGAAATGGACAGATTCCTAGATTCGTATGAATTACCAAAGCTGAATCAAGAAGATTTAAAAATCCTAAATAAACCAATATCAACCAATGAAATTGAAGATGTAATTAAAAACCTCCCAACAAAGAAAAGCCCAGGCCCTGATGGATTCACTGCCGAATTCTACAAGAAATTTAGAGAAGACGTAACGCCCCTACTTCTCAAACTTTTCAATGAAATTGAAAGGGAAGCAATACTCCCAAATTCATTCCTGGAAGCAAGCCTTACCCTGATACCAAAACCAGAGAAGGACCCAATTAAGAAAGAGAACTACAGGCCAATCTCCCTAGTGAACATAGATGCAAAAATCCTTAATAAGATACTGGCAAACAGAATCCAACAAATCATCAAGAAGATTATACACCATGACCAAGTTGGATTCATCCCAGGGATGCAGGGATGGTTCAACATACGTAAATCAATAAATGTAATACACCATATTAACAGAACCAAAGACAAAAATCACATGATCATCTCAATAGATGCAGAAAAAGCTTTTGACAAAGTCCAGCACCTTTTCATGATAAAAACCCTACAGAAAATTGGAATAGAGGGTCTTTATCTCAATCTGGTAAAAGCTATCTATGACAAACCAACAGCCAATATTATACTAAATGGCCAAAAACTGAAAGCCTTCCCTCTAAAATCAGGAACAAGACAAGGATGTCCACTGTCCCCACTCTTATTCAACATAGTTCTGGAAACTTTAGCCAGAGCAATTAGACAAGAGAAAGAAATAAAAGGAATAATGATTGGAAAGGAAGAAGTTAAATTATCATTATTTGCAGATGACATGATACTCTACACAGAAGACCCCAAAAACTCCACTAAAAAACTGCTAGATTTAATAAGCAAATTCAGTAGTGTAGCTGGATACAAAGTCAATACTCAAAAGTCAATAGCCTTCCTGTACACAAATAACAAACTTACTGAAAGAGAAATTAGGGAAAACAATACCTTTCACAATAACATCCAAAAAAATGAAATACCTAGGAATCAACCTCACAAAGGATGTAAAAGACCTCTATACTGAAAACTACAGTACTCTGAAAAAGGAGATTGAAGAGGATATCAGAAAATGGAAAGATATCCCTTGCTCCTGGATAGGAAGAACCAATATAGTGAAAATGGCCATACTTCCAAAATTGTTATACAGATTTAATGCAATTCCAATCAAAATTCCAACAGCATATCTCACAGAATTAGAGAAAACAATCCTAAAATTCATTTGGAATCAGAAGAGACCTAGAATAGCAAAGGCAATTCTGGGCAACAAACGCAAGGCAGGGGGCATCACAATCCCTGACTTGAAATTATACTATAAAGCTACTGTGATAAAAAACAGTGTGGTACTGGCAAAAAAACAGACCTGAAGATCAATGGAACAGATTAGAAGATGCTGAAACAACCCCAGACATACTAAGCCACCTTATCTTTGACAAAGGAGCCAAACACATTCGCTGGAAGAAAGATAGCCTCTTTAATAAATGGTGCTGGAAAAACTGGCTCTACACATGCCGAAGATTAAAACTAGACCCATATCTTTCACCATGCACTAAACTAAATTCAAAATGGATCAGAGATCTAAATATTAAAACAGAAACATTAAATCTGCTGGAAGGTAGGATAGGTAAAACCCTTGGAGACATTGGTGTAGGCAAAGACTTTATGAATAAAAACTCAACCGCCCGGGAACTATCCCAAAGAATCAATAACTGGGATCTCATCTTATTAAAAAGCTTTTGCACAGCAAGAGAAACCACCAACAGAGTGAAGAGACAACCCACAATGTGGGAAAAAATGTTTGCCAGCTGTTCCTCAGACAAAGGATTACTATCGAGAACATATAAAGAACTCAAAAAAATCAGACCTCCCAAATTTAAAGACCCACTCCAAAAATGGGCATCTGAGATGAATACACATTTCTCAGATGAAGAAATACTAATGGCAAATAAACATACAAAAAAATGTGCAACATCACTAGTCATTCGAGAGATGCAAATTAAAACAACACTGAGATACCATCTCACCCCAGAAAAAATGGCTATTATCAAGAAGTCAACTAATAACAAATGCTGGAGGGGCTGTGGGGAAAAAGGAACCCTTCTTCACTGTTGGTGGGAGTGTCGACTGGTACAGCCACTGTGGAAGTCAGTGTGGAGATTCCTCAGAAAACTAGGGTTGGAGGTCCCATTTGACCCAGCTATTCCCCTTCTGGGCATCTTCCCAGAAGAATTAAAAACATCATACCACAGCGATATATGTGCACCCATGTTTATAGCAGCACAATTTGTAATAGCCAGATCTTGGAAACAACCCAAATGCCCATCAACTGAGGAATGGATAAGAAAGATGTGGTATTTTTATACAATGGAGTACTATTCAGCCATAAAGAAGGATAAACTGGAGACTTTTATAGGTAAATGGATGCAACTCGAGAAAATACTCATAAGTGAAATAAACTGGACGCACATGTGTAAGCATCGTATTGTCTCTCTAGTATGAGAAACTGAAAGAGTAAATAAGATCCAAAATGTACAATAGATATGGTGAATCAAAAAGAAACTGGTCAAAAGGAAAGAGAGACTGGAATAGGGAAAAGAAAGAAGGGAAAGGGAAAAAAATTGTGTATATATATATAAGATGGTTAAGATAGATACACTACCAATTTTACTTAGTTCATTGAAGAGTAAGGTTTGTGCCAATAATGTTTGGACAATTGAATGCTAATGTCTGGTGTCCTGAATAACTAACTTAAAGATAGTAATACGTAATGTATTAACCATTGTTACACTCCTATTATGTTGTTTTGAAAATTTGTTCTTCTTTTGATTTGTTTTGTTTTTTTCTTCTCTTTAAAAAAAAAAAAAGATAAACAGTTTCTACAATTAAACAATAATGCCAGTACAACATACTAGAACTTATGGGATGCAGTGAAAGCAGTCCTAAGAGGGAAATTTATAGCGGTGAATTCCCATATCAGAAAAACAGAGCAAGCTCAAATAAACAACCTAATGTGGAACCTCAGACTTCTAGAAAAACAAGAGCAAGTCAACCTCAGAGCTCATGTGAGGGAGGAAATTACAAAGATCAGAGCAGAAATTAATTCAGTGGAGACTAAGAAAACCATACAAAGAATCAATGAATCAAAGAGTTGGTTCTTTAAAAGACTAAATAAAATTGACGAACCGTTAGCCAACTTTATCAAAAAAAAAAAAGAAAGAAAAGACTCAAATCCATGCAATTAGGAATGAAAAGGGTGAAGTCACAACAGATCCTGCAGAAATCCAGAAGATCATCAATACCTACTTTGAGAATCTGTATTCTAATAAGATAGAAAACACAGAAGAAACGGACAGATTCCTAGGTACATACGAATTACCAAAGTTGAATAAAGAAGATCTAAAAATTCTAAATGAACCAATACCAGTCAGTGAAATTGAAAATGTAGTTAAAAACCTACCAACAGGGGCTGGTGAGATGGCTCAGCAGCTTAAGCGCCTGCCTGGCAAGCGCGAGGGCCCGAGTTCCACTCCTGGAACCCACATACGAAAAAGGGGCCGGTGATATCGCTCAGCGGCATGGGCGCCTGCTGGCGCGTGAGGTCCTGAGGTCGACCCCCCGGTACCCACCAAAAAAAAAAAAAAAAAAACCTACCAACAAAGAAAAGCCCAGGCCCTGTAGGATTTATTGCTGAATTCTACAAGAAATATAGAGAAGATCTAATGCTGCTGCTTCTCAAACTCTTTAATGAAATTGAAGGGAAGCAATATTCCCAAAGGTATTTCAGAAAGCAAGCAAAACCAGAGAAGGATCTAACCAAAAAAGAGAACTACAGGCCAATCTCCCTAATGAATACAGATGCAAAAATCCTCAATAAGATACTGGCAAACAGAATGCAGCAAAATCAAGATTATACACCGTGACCAAGTAGGATTCATCCTAGGGATGCAGGGATGGTTCAACATATGCAAATCAATAAACATAACACACCATATTAGAGCTAAGGACAAAAACCATATGATCATCTCAATAAATGCAGAAAAAGCATTTGATAAAGTCCAACACTCATTCATGATAAAAAAAAACCTACAGAAAATTGTAATAGATGGTCTTTATCTCAACATAATAAAAACCATCCATGACAAACGAACAGCCAACATACTAAATGGACAAAAACTGAAAGCTTTCACTCTAAAATCAGGAACAAGACAAAGATGTCCACTGTCACCACTCTTATTCAATATAGTTCTGGAAATGTTAGCCAGAACAGCTAGACAAGAGAGAGAAATAAAAGGATAAAAGGAATATGGATAGGAAAGGAAGAAGTTAAATTATCATTATTTGCAGATGACATGATACTCTACATAGAAGACCCCAAAACTCCACCAAAAAAACTTCTAGATTTAATAACCAGATTCAGTAGCATAGCTGGATACAAAGTCAGTGCTCAAAAATCAATAACATTCCTTTACGCAAATAACAAACTCACTGAGAGAGAAATTAGGGAAATAATACCTTTCACAGTAACATCCCCCAAAAATGAAATACCTAAGAATCAATGTAACAAAGGAAGTAAAAGACCTTTACATTGAAAACTACAGTACTCTGAAAAAGGAGATCCAAGAGGATATCAGAAAATGGAAATATATCCCTTGTTCTTGGGTAGGAAGAACCAATATAGTGAAAATGACCATATTTCCAAAATTGTTATACAGATTTAATGAAATCCATCCAAATACCAATAGCATATCTTATATAATTAGAGAAAACAATCCTAAAATTCATGTGGAACCAGAAGAGACCTAGAATATCAAAAGTAATTCTGGGCAACTAAAACATGGCAGGGGCCATCACAATCCCTGACTTGAAATCATACTATAAAGCTACTGTGATAAAAACAGCATGGTTCTGGGGAAAAAAAATAAAAAAAAAAAAAAAAAAAAAGACCCAAGGATCAATGGAACAGATTAGAAGATGCAGAAACAACTACAAACACACTCAGCCACCTTATCTTCGACAAAACAGCCAAACACCTTCACTGGAAGAAAGATAGCCTCTTTAATAAATGATGCTGGAAAAACTGGCTTTTCACATGCCAAAGATTAAAACTGGATCCATATCTTTCACCATGCACTAAACTAAAATCAAAATGGATCAAAGATCTAAATATTAAAACAGAAACACCAAATCTGCTGGAAGATAGAATAGGCAGAGCTCTTGAAGACACTGGTGTAGGCAAAGGCTTTATGAACAAAACCCTGGTCACACAGGAACTTTCACAAAAAATCAACAGCGGGAATCTGACAGCAACCCAGGTGAGTTTGGAGTGTTTGGGCTGGAATGATGGGGAAGGAAGGTGGCAGATGAAGCCATAAAATTGCAGGAGCCATGCAGAGCAGGAAGGGTTTGGGGCACCTGTGGGATTGAGGTGGAAGGGGTCAAAGCCCAGGGCCCTTCAGCATGCTGGAAGTCAGAGGCAGTCCCAAGCAAGACTCATTGTTCCCTGGCCCTTGTTTCTCCATGTACCAAAAGGGAGGCGGCATAGCTGGTGCCTGATGTCCTTTCCAGCCTGTATTAGAGCAGGGGGACTTACATGGCACCCTTAAAGAAAATTTACAAGAAAACTGAGCTTACCTGTTGAGTTAAAAATGAAGTCTGTATTTAGCAAATGCCATCAGGCAGCAGTGGAAGAGGCCCACCTGCCTTAGCTTGTCGTTCTGATTGGGAACCTCCCACATTCTGATTAGGATTTCCTGGTGGTTCTTTTGAGACAACCCTGGAAAGGAACTGTATAGTTCAGGACAGGACTTTTATTTTTTAAATGTAGAGCCTTTGGATAGCTAATATACTTACATGATTTAGGAAAAAAAGAAGAAAAAAAAAACTTTTAAAGAAATAATATAAGGTGCCATGGTGTCCCAGCATGCTGAGAGGCTGAGGCAGGAGATTCGCAAGTTTAAGCCCAACCTGGACAATTTAGCAAGAGCTTGTCTCAAAAACAAAAACAAAACACCTGGGGATGTAGTTCAGCATGAAGGCCCTGGGTTCAATCCTCTGTACCACAAAAATAAAATAAGATAACATAAAATATTCTCCCTCCCAGGTACCTCATCCCTCCTTCCAAAGCAACTCTTTACATTTTTGCATGTATAGGTTGAATAATCCTAGCCTGGAAATCTGATATCTGAAATGCTCTGAAATAAAAATTTTTAAGTGCTGACACGATGCTCAAAAAGTTTTGAATTTTAACTTTGGAACTCTCAGATTAGGGATGGTTAACTAGTAAAGTTTGTGCGGATATCCCCAAAATCTGAAAAACTCTTAAAACAGTTTAAGAAAAACTCTTAAATACTTCCGGCCCCAAACATTTTAGATAAGGGATACTTGTACATACATACACCATGATTCAGAGAATATTTTATGCTACAATTAGGAGCATGACCTACACGTTGGTCTGTACCGCTCTTTCCTGGCTGGTGAAGACCAACCCAGGTCATTGTAAAAGTGGCCTTTTCATTTCTCTATGCTTTCATCTGCTACATAGTATTGTTATATGGCTGAGCTGTGATCTACTTAACTGGCTTCTTAGTGACCTGTTCACATGCAGGCTGCTGTTGTAGCAAAAGAGGGCAGAAAACCATGTTACAGTGAGTGGTTTAGGAATGGAATTGCTGGGTCGGGGGTAGGTGAGTTTGTCATTTTGACAGATGGCTCCAGCAGCTCAACATCGAGTTTGTGCCATTTGGCAACCTCTGTCCCACCAGTCATAGAGGAGAGAGCCGGTTCCCTCTGCCCCATGGTGTTATCAGACTTGTTGAGTTTGCCAATCTGGAGGTCCAATCATAGTATTTCGGTTGTAGTTTCTACTTCTCTTCTGAGCCAGGTTGGGCATTTCTTCCTATGTGAGTCATTCATTGTGTTTCCACTCCCTCTGCTATTGTGTCCTTTTCTCTGCAGACACTGAATCGGTTGTGCCCTGCTTTGGGCTTGGTGTTGTCAGAAAGGGAGCGTGGTCAGGGTCATAGTCAGGTTCCCCAAAAGAAAGCCTTGCGCAGCCTGTGTTCAGTTCCTGCAGCAGCTGTGACCCAGGAGTGGAGCAGAGCTCTGGCTCCGCTTGTCCTGCTTGTACCTGCCGCAGTGCTCAAGCAAGCTTCCCGAATGGCTGGCCCAGAGGAGTTGCCAGTGAGCTGTCATAGAGCTAGAGTCACCCCACTGTCACTGCCTAAGAGAACCTCCTGGTCTCCCATGCTCCTCCCATGAGCTCAACCAGAGCGATCTGCCCGTCCGAGCCCCACAGCCAGGTCTGGGACATTGGGGAGCTTACCTGCTGCTGGGGAAGTATGTCCAGCCCCAGGGCCAGCTCTGCAGGGATTCAGTTCTGACTCAGAAGATCCAGAGGGTGAGAACTGCTGGGGACACTGATGATTTGGCCCCAGATCACGCTGTGAATGGCAAGGCCCTGGGAGAACAGGATGCAGGGGCCTCTTGGTGCTCTTGGTGGGAGTTGGAATATTATCTAGGCCCAGCTAAGAGAAAGTGCTATGTGAGCCAGGGAGACAGGAAATGAGGGGAGAGGTTTGCAAACACAGGGGCCAGCTAGCTCTCAGGCCTGGAGGGGCAGGAGAGGCCTGATTAGTTGGGAACATCAAGGCAAGTGTGCCCGGAGTACAGTGAGAGGCAGGTGGAGGGTAAGTCACAGAGATGGGGGAGGGCAGATGTAGAATATTTCCGGTTTCCAGGTAATTGGAGATGGGGCATTGGCTTGTGTTGGGACAGAGTAGAGTTGCTTCTTTTGTACTTCATATTTCCAGCTTTACTGAATTTTTGTTGGCTTATCACAGTCTCCCCTCAGTATTGGAGCCACATTTGTCCGTTTCTGGAGACTTAAAGTATTCCATCAGCGAAGGCCAACTTCGTGTGACAGCCTTTCCTGGGGGAGTGAATTGGGGTCACCTGGAGAGGACCGTGCACCATTAGGATCTAGGGAGAACAGTGTCTAAAGTCAATAAATATCTGCACAGAAAGTTTCATTGCAAGAAAGAATCAGATAGGCTGGTGTAAAAACAGAAACCCGTCAGCTTGATTAAATTCACATAGGAAACTTAGCTTCGAAGAATATATGTTGCATTTCAGGACTTGAAGAGATATTTGGGCATCCACATTCATAGCAGCCTTATTCATAGTGGCCAAAAGGTGGAAGCAACCCGTATCCACCAGTGGATGACCAGGTAGATGAGTGTGGTGTATACAAACAGTGGAATAGCATTCAGCTTTTAAGAGGCAGGAAATTCTGACACCTGCTACAACATGGATGAGCCTTGAGGAAATCATGCTAAGTGAAATCAGCCAGTCACAAAAAAGACACATACTATGTTTCCACTTACACATGTGAGTTACCTAGAGTAGTCACATTCATAGGGGAGGAAAGTAGAATGGGGGTTGCCAGGAGTGGAGGGGGAAGAATGGGGAGACAGTGTTTATAAAGTACAGAGGTTTCCCTTTGGGAAGAAGAAAAAGTTTCAGAGAAATGGATGGGGTGGTGATGATTACACAACAGTGTGAATATAATGAATGCCATTGAATTGCATGTGGCTGTATCATAGGTAATATATAATTATTATGTATAAGAAATACAATTATAAGTGTATAATTTCCAAAACTAAAAATATATATATTGCATTTCAAAATTATGACAAGTGAATGAAGCTGGTTTCCACCTGTCTTTGGCTGCTGTTGGCGGGCAGAAGCGAAGTCTTGCAGATGGAATTCCTTCGGTCTCAGCATATATTTGCTTTCAGTGAGCCCGCATCTGAGGACCCGCTCCTAGCAGGTTTATTCTTTGAGGCTGCTTTGTCAAAAGAGTGGAGTAGAGAGAGAGAAATTACAGTCAGTTGTTTTCTACTCAGAAACTCTCCTCTTTCTGAAATTACTTGCTTCATTTCTACATGGAGGGGACATAAGATGGAAATATTGTATAAGGAACAGGAAAAGAAAAAATATACATCAGAGAGGCTTGTCAGATCCACGCACTTGTGATAGGTGTCTTCCCTATCTACAGTGCAAAGGGTGCTGACCCATTCTGAAGCGTTTCTTTTTAATTAAGGTGGCCATTGGTGATGATAGATGTAGTGCTGTGGGTTCCGCTATTGGAGAGCACCTGCTGAAATCCATCACATGGATTGATCTGTTGCTTGCGGAGCCCCTCAGGTCTGTGGGTGCTGGGGGCTGGTGTGCAGGAGGAGTGAGCGCTGGGCTGGGCCGCCAGTGAGCCCTGCATAGCTGGTTTCGACTCATCGCGAGTGCAGTGAGTGCCAGGCTCAGACATCCACTGGCCTCCCAGACGCCTCCTCTTGGGCACCCAGTAGGCATCCACAGTAGGCACCCAATCAACGTGGAGCTCTTGACCTCCTGCGGTGCACCCACCCCAGGCCTTCACCATCTCCATGATGTTACCAGCTATCCAGCTGCACAGCCAAAGCTGTCACTGTCCTTCTTGCCCTCACATCTGTCTGGCCCATCTACCCCACAACATATCCCCAACCTCACTTTCCTCCACCTCTTGTCAGCTGCCCAGTCCTAACCACCTTCCTCTCTAACGTCTCCTGGCGGGCAGAGCTAGCCAGGGTGGCCAGGCTAGTGCAAGGGACTGCTCTGCTCGAGTCTTGTCCCAGGGCTTAGCCCAGCCCAGCCTGGCTGGTCATCTTGCCTGGCGCAAAAACCTCTTACTGCGCCCCCTGCCTTCCTTCTCTGTGACCCAGGCCAGCCAGGATGACTTTTGCAAGCCCTTCTGAAATAGTCCTAAGTGCTCCCACGCGTGAAACATGAATGTAATTATAGTGAATACTATAAAGTGACCACTCATGTAACGACCACTCAGGCCCAGAAGTGGACTGGCCAGGACCCCAGGAAGTACCCTGCTGCCTCCTGCCTGCTCCCCTCTGTGGCTCCCCCATAACCACCAACCTACCTGCACGTAATCCCTGCCTTGCTTGCCTAACCCAGGTACAATTAGGCTTGATTTTACCTTAAAAAAAACCTTTTTAAAGGATCATTATTAGTTTCATTCTCGTGCTCCTGATGGCTGCAGTTGCTGTCCATTGTGTGACTTTCACAGACGGGACACTGTCACAGTTCCTCCGTTTGCAGCTGGATGTCTGGGTGGTGGTTGCCTGTGTCCTCCTTTACATATCCTCGTTCTTATCACCCGGCACACATGCTTACGCGTGGGTTGAGTAATGTGTAGAAACAGAATTATCCGATCACACTGCCAAGCAGTTTCCCAGTGATTTGTGTTGATTTCCATTCCCTCCTGTGGTGTCCACAAGTCCCAGTACCTCTGTGACCTCACCAGCGACATGTACTGGTGGCCTTTTCAATTCTACCCCTGGGGAGGGGGGTAGAGGTGTTTCGTTGTGGTTACATCTCCCTGATTTCTTTTTTAAAGTTGTTAAAAATTTATTTTTTATATTGACGGGTGATAATTGTACACATTTATGGGGTACAGCGTGATGATTCAGTGCAGGTATACAGTGAGTAATGCTCAGATCAGGGTAAACATCGAGTCCATGTCCTGCATTTGTCATTTCTCAGGTTCCTAATAAGATCCAGTACTTTCAGTCAGTGTCACAGCCACTTGGATATGTGTGATGTGCCTCTGTATGTCGTTTGCTCATTTTTTCTGAGGCTCTCTAGCTTACTGATTTGAGAAGTTGTTTAGGCATTTTTGATATGAATTCTTCGATTTTTGCTACAAATTTCTCTCATTCTGTGGCTTACCTTTTTCTCTTAAGGATGTCTTTCGATGAGAAGAGAGGATTAATTTTTTTTTTTTTTTTTTTTTTTTTTTTGGGGGGTACCGGGGGGTCGACATCAGGACCTCGCGTGCCAGCAGGCGCCCGTGCCGCTGAGCGATATCACCGGCCCCTTTTTCGTATGTGGGTTCCAGGAGTCGAACTCGGGTCCTCGCGCTTGCTGGGCAGGCGCTTAAGCCGCTGAGCCATCTCACCGGCCCGAGAGGATTAATTTTAATAGGGTCGAAGGCATCAGTTTTTCCAGTATAGTTAGTGTTCCTGTGCCTCATTAAAGGTTGATTTTTGTACTGATTCACCTACTTGATCTCCTAAAAGCTCTTTAGTTTGGCATTTCACAATTCACAATTCTGGTTTTGATTTCTGTGAATGCCACTTTTTTCTGGTAGAACATACCAATTATCCCATCAATGTAGGGTGGCCTTTAAAACATGGAATTGTAAGCTGGGTAGAGTGGCACACACCTGGAATCCCAGCGCTCTGGGAGACTGAGGTAGGAGGATCATAAGTTTGAGCCCAGCCTGGGCAACTTAGGGAGACAAATATTTGTGTTAAGACCCTGGATTCACTCCCAATGTCACACGTGCACACACGCACACACACACAAATGCAAATTGTTATGTCACTATTGTCCCCTTCCTCCATTTAATCGGGTGTATTAAATCCTCAGAAGACTTCTAAGCTATGTTAATTTTAGTCGTTAGTTGTGTTTCTCAAACAGGACAGACTCATTCCTGCCTCAGGACCTTTGCACTTGCTAGTCTCTTTCCCTGGAATCTGCTTCTCTCAGAGTTTTCCCTGGTTGTCTCCTTTGTATATTTCCTATCAATATTACTCTGCCAGGAAGTCTTCCATGTTTACCCGATACGCATACACCTGCTCCCTATTATTTTCTCTTCTGCTTTAAAAGCATTGGTCCCTTTGGATTATTTTTTATTTATTTTATACCCCCTCCTCCCACACTAGAATAGCCGTTCTCTGAAAATAGAGATGTTTTTGTCCCTGCTATGTCTCTGGTTTGAGAACAGCCTAACTACTAACTACTCATTCACTGCTGAATTTCTTAAAATGCAAAGTTTTGTGAAAAAATAGCCACCCAGTGCAACAAAGGATTTTTGTGTTGATGTGTGTTGTGAGGATTTTTTTGTTGTTATTGTTTATCGAACACTTAGGTGGTGCTAACATGTACCAGGCACAGTTTTAAATTGCTTCCAGAATATGAAGTCATTTAATTCTTATAAGAACCTTTGGAGTAGATATTATTATTCTCATCCCCATTTTGCAGATGAGGAAAATGAGGAGAGACATTAAATACTCAAAGTCATCTAAATGGGACTTGGAGGAGCTGAGATTCACACCGAGGCAGGCTCAGGGGAAATGTGAGGTTGAGATGAATAAACAAATGAATATACAGTACATGTACAGTATATATATATATATATATATATATATATATATATATATATATATATGGGGAAGACATTTTTAAATACAACTAACACTAAAATTTGGGTATAACAGCAATTCTGTTATAGATGAGTATTCTGCTATAGATGAATAAATGTAGCTGATTATATTGAATAGCTTTCTATCCTGACTCTTCTTCTACTTAGCATTTGATTCAAAAACTATGTTTTATCATCTCTGTAAAGATGACTTTTTCTAATTGGATTACCCAGAAAGAGTGATTATACCACTAAGTAAACTAAACCGTATACTTGAGTTGTTAGATTTCTTGGCTGATTCTTTCACTATTATAAATAAATCGTGTCAAGATAAGTATCTTCCACTAAAAATATTTACAGTTGCTTCTTAAGGATGCTTTCCTGAAAAACAAAATTACTAGGGTAGTGTACACCCATTTTTAAGGCTTGATCTGTCAAACTCCTTTCTAAAAGAATCGTTTCAGTTTGCCATCTGTGAGATATAAAATTTCTCATTTTTAAACAAACTTTGGTGACCCATTTTTGATTATAAAACTCCATTACAAGTTGGATAATTGGTGCTATGAATTTTTTATGTCCCTATCATTAATCTCACCTTACACATGTAAAAGCAAGATACTTTATTGGCCAAAGACTCACTCTCCATCATTTTAAGTTTTATAACTTCTCTTTTCTGTGAATAGCTGGTGTATTTGTTTCTCATCTGAGGATTTTGTGGTCATCCAAGCAAACGTGTATTGCGTGCTGTCCACCAGACTAAGGAGAGGCTGACCAGAGCCTGAGCTTTGTCATGGCTGCTGGGGTGGGGGTTAGGCTTGGAGTAGGGACACCTCAAAGCTACATCCTGGGTATAGGGGTGCATCTCCTTCTGGGCTGAGCCCACCACATCCGAGATCCCTAAGGGTCTGGACACAGTCTCCTCCTGCTCACAGTTGAACTGATATGGAATGTAATTTAATTTCCCCCCAGTCATCTCCATTTTAATAGCATCTTGAAGAACCCAAACTTCTGAAGTCTAAAGGGAAAAAAAATCTAGCATAAAGGAATTTTCACTGGTTTGTGGAAAAGATATTTTAGACAGAGATACTTAATAAAACTTTATATTTCTGTACTGAGTATAGTTCCCACCACCTGTGTACACTGACCCTCCTCCTCACTTGATCCTTGAAGAAGCTCTGTAAAAATAAAATCACCATAACAGTTATAGACGAATGCACGCCCTATTTGGCTGGTATGGAGGTGGTTTCATGGAGAAGTCAAGTGTGCACCTGCTGGACTGTTGGTCGTCCCCTCCACATGCGTATCCTGCCTGCAGAAGGTGGTGTTTGTGACATTCACTCATTGCACACATCTGACTCTAGTAATTTCCTGGAGCGACCCAGCTGGTAGGCTGCAAACTCAGCCTCTGGATCTGCCTCCTCTCAGAGTTACAACCACACAAAAATCTCAGATCCTCAGCTCAGCTGCACAGCATTGTCCTCGTATTCCAAAGGATGGGATATTCCGTGTACAGGTGAAATGAGAACAAAGCAGTCGAGCCTTTTATGCACACATTTGGAATGAGAGGGACATTTTAATGTTAAAGCAGTGATGCTGTCCCTGGAGCCTTGGCTTCCAGGTCACAAGTGTTGAGATGTGCAAAGCCAAAGATGTCTGTGGCCAAGATGAGCCCAGGGCCGTGAGTATGGCAGAAGGGGTCCGTGTGGTTGGCGTTGTTCCCCACTCTTCTCAGCTCAAGGACGTTGACTGATTATGTAATAGAACTTTTTTTTTTTTTTTTGTAGAAGATAGCATTTGAAAGTGCAAAAATGTTCCTTGTACTAGCTAAAAAATTTTTAGAAAACAATCTCGGGCTTCCTGTATTCTCCCTGGAGCACAGCACATGGGAGTAGAGAAGCAGGGGGCAGGGAAGAGGGAGGTGGTAGCTGCATTCACTTTTTTGAAGCCATAAGATCTCAGCTACATGAATTTCTGGTTGCTGTCTAAGTCACTTAATGAAAATTAAAGCCAGTGAAGGTCAAAGTAGAAAGGAAAAGAGTGAGAGCAGAGAGCTTTCCACGGAAGGCAGCATGGCTAGATTCTTTCAGTGGCAGTCAAATTGGGCCTTTGCTGGGTGTGGCGATAGCAATAAAATAGCACGAAGGCCTTGCCTGTGTGGTGTGCTGGGGGAGTAGTGAACATGTGCTCTGTGACTGGGGGTCCTCCCAAGGGCCAGCATGACTGCTCCTGGAGGAAGGCTGTCTGGATGGGGCGGGTGGCTGGCGTGGGTGTGGGTATGACAAGCTTAGCTGGAACGAGGTTGCCGTGGAGGCCTCCATGGGTCCTCCAAGGAGGAAGAAGTGTCCCACTGGTGGTTGGAAATGGAGCTTAGGACATCAGTGGGGTGGGGACTGGCTGTAATTTACAGGGCAAGGACAGCATCTTGGGTGTCTTAGTAACTTTTCTTTCATTGCTCAGACAAAATACCCGATGCCCAAATTAAAGAGGGAAAGGTTTATTTAGCTCACAGTTTGTGGAGGTTTCAGTCCATAATCAGCTGGCTCAAGGCAGGGTGGCATGGTGAGGGGTAAGAGTTCAAGGTGGCAGAAGACAGCAAAAGCAACCAGAGCACAAAGAGGAGGAGAGCAAGCCTCTTTTCCTCCCTTACATTGTAAGCAGGCTACCCCCTTACCCAGGCCGGGTGTAGCACTCACACCATCTCCTTGCCCTCCTCTTGCACAAGACTCGGATGTTTACAAAGTGAGGACCCTGGCCCCCTGTTGAGTTGCTTCCTTAAACTTCTAAACTTCTCAAGTTGACACAATGCATCAACCATTACGTTGGGAAACACCCGTTCTGGGCAGAGGAAGCTCCAGGGCAGTGACAGGTATTTCTCTAAGTCATGAATGCTGCTCATAGCCTGGGGCACAGGGAGGTCAGAGCAGGTGTGGTTTCCTAACTCAGTGTTAGGGGCCCGAGTCATGCAGTTTTATGTCCTTCCTTGCTTGGTCCAAAATGTACACTGCAGGCTTCAACTTCCTCGTGCAGCCCCAGCCAGGGCCAGCCCTGTGTCTGACCTCAGGCCCAGTCCTCTCCTGTCTGCCTCCGCCAGGCTCTGGAGAGAAAGCCTCAGAGCTCCATTTTTGGGGTGCCTAGATGACGGGGCCTTGGAACCTCCTACCTCCAGGCCAGGCCACCTCCTGATTTTGGATCCCAGGCCCTGTGCTCTGCCACTGTCTTCCTCCCACCACTTGATGAGCCACTCAGGCCACCTGGGTGGAGGGGGAACTGCACCCCTCTGAAAATTCCTATCAAGTTTCTGAGCCAGTACATCTGCCTGGCTGCTGACACAAGTGGGTACCCATAGAAAGGATTTGGGGTCACAAAAGAGAAGGCTGCTAGCTTAGGAGCCATCGGGGGAAAAAAAAGAAACTTTGGCTAAAACTGAGGGAAGTTAAGCCAGGCACAGTGGCACACACGTGCAACCCCAGCACTTTGGAAGACCAAAGCAGGAGGATTGTAAGGTCAAACTCTCCCTGGGCAACTTAGTGAGATCCTGTCTCAAAATAAAAAATAAAAAAATGCTGGGGATGTAGTTTAGTGCAAAGGCCCTGGGTTTGATCTCCAGTATTAAACACATAAAAAGTAAGGGATTGGGGCTGGTGATATAGCTCAGCAGCATACGCGCCTGTCTGGCAAGCACGAGGTCCTGAGTTC
The DNA here is from genome assembly GCA_028451465.1 of Erethizon dorsatum. Classification (NCBI taxonomy): domain Eukaryota; kingdom Metazoa; phylum Chordata; class Mammalia; order Rodentia; family Erethizontidae; genus Erethizon; species Erethizon dorsatum. The sequence goes on along the minus strand of CM051828.1, from coordinate 123,984,941 downwards.
GACTCCTGGTACCCGCATATTAAAAAAAAAAAGTAAGGGACATGTTCTCTGAAGTTTGCTAGCCCTGGAGCAGTGCTGGCGTGCCATATCACACGTCTTCATGTCCACAGCTGCTCCTCTGCTGTGTCTATGGGGTTTTCTGGTGCCTGGCTTTATGCTGGGTCAACATACTTTGCACAAAAGATGCTGCAGATGAATGCGCAGAAAGATGCTGCAGCTCCAGGCGGAATGCACAATGCTGTTGATAGTGGGTCAGCAAACACCGAGCACCTCCTGTATGGCAGACACTGCCGGGAACGCATGGGAAGAGACACTGGCCTGGGCGGAGTCTCACTGGTATCTGTGTCCAAGCCCTGAGTCATGAAGCTCAGAAAGCAGCAATGGGTTATAAACCACCAACCAAGAGGAAGAGAGAAGCCACACCCAGGCATGGAAAGCTCCTTCCACCTTCAGTCATTTGCCTGTTTCCCTCTGGGTGGTGGCTGTGCTGTGACATGGGGTCCAGGAATCAGGCGCGTTGCTCAGCTCCCACCCCTGTCTTCAGGACAGGCCTTTCCCACCCCGGTCACAGCTGGAACACAAAGGTGGAGCAGGCAGCTTGAAGCCGACCATGCTGTGGGGCGCAGGGGGTGGATCTGTGCGCGGTGCCCAGACATCTGCAGCCTGCAGGCAAACCTGTTCCCCCGGGCTGTCTCCAGGCCAGTACACAGGCAGTGGCCACTGTGGCCCAGCACGCCTCAGAACTTGATGACTCGCCACGAGGTAGCATGTGTCCATCACACTGACCTCCTGAAAGTTCTCACTGTCCACCTTCTCCTTTTGATTAAAAACTGGATTATCGCCCTGGGGGTGGAGAGGAAACTTCTCCGCCTGCAGTCGGGAAGCCCCACTGCCTGGTGCCACTGCTCCACCCACATATGATCCCAGCCACACTGGCCCCTGTGACGCTCTGTGTCCACGTCTCTCTCCATGTCCTTGCCTCTGGCTTGCTGGCATCCTCTACCTGGTGGCTCTGGGTCCTTCTTCAGCACCCATCGGCCGTGTCACCTCCATCAGAAACATTCCTGACTTGCTGAGGCAGAGTTACTCTGTTTTTCCACTACTGCTTTTGTGACATAATTAGATGATAATTACTAGTGTGTCACATAATTAGCTTATCATAATTAGCTGTCTTTCCAGACAGGCTGGGAGTGTCTCAGCTCACCACCCAGCCAGTGGTTGGCACGTGACCGGCCCGAACCTCTATCGAATGGACTGAATGAGGCTCTGCTAGACTCCTGGGGATAAAAAGGGTGGGAAGGATGGGGGGGTGCCATGAAGGGAAGGAGGTGGGATGGCTGTCCTTGGTGCACACCTATAATCCCAGCACTCTGGGAGGCTGAGGCAGGAAGATTGCAAGTTCAAGCCCAGCCTGGGCAATTTAGCAAAACTCTGTCTCAAAATTTTTTAAAAAGGGTGGGGGGAGGCTGGGGATATTGCTCAGTGGTAGAGCATCCCAGAGTTCAGTGCCCACTACCACAGAAAAGGAGGGGCCAGAGAAAGTACAAATAGTTACCCATAAACGCAGGATGGAAACAGTGTATACAATCAGCAACAGCTGTGCAGGGCAGAGGGAGGAGACGGGACGGTGGCTGTGGGCACAGGGAGGTGACTTTGGAACATGCAGCCCCATGGAAAACAACTTTTCCCTTTCAGGGCCCCACCATAATCTCAGGAGGCAGGGAAGCCAGGAAGGAAGGAAGGAAGGCAGGAAGGCAGAGAGGGAGGGAGGGAGGGAGGGAGGAAGTTAGTTCTCTCAGTTAGGAAGCTCTTCCTTGTCTCTGCACAACTGGCCCCTCCCCCTCCAGCTGTTCCCTCTGTGATCACCCAGAGGATCCCAGAGCCTCTCCAGCGGCCCCTCCGGACCACAGGCTATGTTAGTGAGCAGGACAGGTGGTTCCAGTTTGAAAGCATCTGACCAAATCTCAAACAGTACCTGTCACAGACCCGGTGCTTGTGAACATCGGCCGAGTGAAGTTCATTTCTTGCTCACCTCTCTCCACCTGAGCACGCTGTTCACACTCTGAAGTGTGCCCTGAGAGTCCCTTTCTCCCTACCCTGCTTGCCCTTCCCTCCACCTAACTCCTCCCACCCCATCCTTCCAGCTTGGCTTAGATGGCACCACCCCCTGAAGTCTTCCTGGACACCTGGATTGACGTAGACTGTCCCCTTTGTACAGCCGGGCCATTTAGCATTGACTTGAAATCTGCGGACTTCACTGCCTTCACAGCTGGGCTACCACCACCTTGTCTTGTGAGTCCCAAAGGCTGGGACCACTTGCTTGTCACTGGGCTCACATGGCCTGGCATGTGCTGGGGCTGAAAAGTTTGATTAAACTGAAATTCACCTCACCAGGCAGCTGGAGAGTTGGTGACTCTGGGCCAGCCGGTGACTACAGCAACCCCAAGCCTCGTGCTGCCTTGTTCAAGGGTGGAGCTTTCTGAATGAGAGAAAAGCCAGCTTTGCTGCCCATGAGTGCAGAATGGGGAATGAGCGCGCACAGGAAGCAGAAATGCTGAGAAATGGGAACGCTTGGAGAATTGTCAAAGAGTATTTTTGAAAAAGTTAAGCATACAATTCTCATAGAGATAGTGAGCAAGAATGTGTTAAAGGCTTATTTAACTCATTGATGAAGGAAGCAGAAGGCTGACAAAGCTGGTTCCAGGGAAGATCCAGGGGGCAGAGGTGTCAGTGAGAGACTGCAGGCCAGAGCATCCCAATGGGGCAGTGACATTGCGACGTTGGCAGTTATTCCTTCAGACAGGAGCCAGGGCAGTTTACTAGTTTCAACAAGTTAGCCTCTGACTTTACCTAGTCAGAGCCACAATCAGGAGGAAATACTGGAAGTTACATCCCCCAGAGAGCTGGATACCTTTCGCTGGCCTTCTTAGACGGGGCTGCAGTGGGATGGTGAAAGGGTAGTAGGTGTCCGTCAGCTTCACTGTGAGTTTTGGGTAAATTGTTTCCTACAAATCTTTGGTGACATCTGGTGGAGGGGTGCCCTTGAATTTCTGCTAGTAAATGGGTTTGGGCTCTAGCCATTTTGTAAGAATTAGAAGACACAAAGTGAGACTTCTACTCTTTCCCAGAAGCCCGTTGTAAAAAGAGTAAAAGAAGGGTTGGTTTTTTTTGTTTTTTAAATTAAAATCCAGGAAGAAAAGAAAACAAAAATGTCCAGGCTTTTGGAAGCAGGAAGGGAGTGAACACTTCAGGGTTGGTGAAAATCAAGGTCTCTCCTCCCCTCCCCTCCTCCAGTCAGCACAAGTAGTACACCCTCCATCACCCCAACTTTGGCAGAAAGTGAGGGTTTACTAGAGAGAGAGGGAACCCAAGGTCAGTGGAGAACAGGGGTTAGCAGGAAGTGTTATATGAGAGTGGGACCCACAGCTGCCTTACCCTACTCAGCCAGCAACCAGTTCTCAACCCACAGGGGACACCTGAAAGCTCTTCTCTGGGGACTGCAGTCAGCCCGCGAAAAGGGCTCTAATGACCCTGCCTCCATCTGATCACCCTTCCATGAGGCCTTCAGCCACCAGCCTTGCCCACATGCCCAGAGCTGCCAGGGAAACTTATGTGCCACTTACCTGAGACCAGATAGCTATGAATTGCCAGATAGGTGACTGAGGAAAGCCTTGACTCTGTGAGTCCAGGGCAAACAGAAGAAAAGCAACTTGGAGGCAACCAGCTGTGCAGGGAGGGAGAAGAAAGCTGGGAGAGGCGTATGTCCTCCAACATATGAAAGCAGACCTCACGTTCCCTGTGGAGCTGTCTTGCTGTGATCATGAGGAAACCATGAAACAAACCAATATGTGGGCTGTGGTCTACAAGGTACTCACAAAGATGTCAATGTGAAGAAAAAGGCGAAATCTCCTTTAGTGCAAAGGAGATGATGGAGATATGCCCACAAATGCAATGGTTGGACCTCGACCTGGAGATAATATGTATCTATGGAATGTGTTTGGGGGATAATTAGAAAAATCCAATTGTGAGCTGTGTGTGTGAGATGTTTTATCAAGAGTAAATTCCTTGATGGTCATAACAGTGTTGGGAGTAGGAGCCGGATTTCTTGACTTTGGCATCAGTGATATGTTGGGCTGGATCATTCATTGTGGTGGGGCTGTCCTGTGTGTTACGGACTTGTTCAGCAGGCTCTCTGGTCTCCAAGGTGCCACAGCACTGCTCCCTTTCAAGTCTTGATGGGTCAAAGTGTCTTCAGAGTTGGCAAAGATCGCCTGGGGAGGAAGCATGCAAATTTGACCTCGGTTGAGATCCATTGGTATGAAGAATATTCTTCTAAGGAGAGAAAAAGTCCCAAAATATGTGCAGTTGAATTCCATGATGTGAGAAATCTACCTTCAAATGGCTTAGCAAAATGAGTGTGCCATACAGAGAAAATGACTATGACAAATATGAATCGGTGAATCTAGGTAAAGGGCCACGGGTGTTGGTTGTATTATTTCAACTTTCCCTTGGTTTAATAAGTCTCTAAGTAAGTTGATATAAAATTGTAAAAGAGAACCCATAGAATTTAAGCACCACTGAAGTGAAGAAGTTAAAAAAATGGTTGAGACAAAATTGAGAAAGCCTCCCAAATTGTGGAGCAAACACCCAAAGATGCAGGGACAGCACACTTCTGGATTGGCTACATATTAGCTGCATGCCTGGGGACGTCTTGCCCCTGTGGGTTTCAATTCCTCTGTCAGAAGATGGCGCTGCCTCCTACAGGAATGTAAAAAAGGATACTGTTTTTATGATTGAATGAATTTCTCTGACACTTAGGAGATACCTACTGTTGGTGAACACTGTGTATTTTTTGCTCTGGCTGCATTCATTCATGTATTTTATGGATTCCTCTGGGAAACAGAATTTGAAAATATTTGTATAAACTACCATGCTTGAAGTAAAACAAAAAATGGAGGGAAAAGGTAAAAAAATTAGTGGATAAGATCAGGTCTAACATCAGAATAATAAGAATATTGGAGAAAGAGAAGACAAAAGTGGAGGGAGAAAAATCATAAAAAATAGTAATTTGAGAACACTAGTACTGCATTTTGAATGACAGACCCATTAAGTCTCTGGAAAAGTGGGAGGACATAGGCTTCCCCTAGGCTTCCCGCCGTGGAACTGTCCTCAGTGTCTGGAAGAGCAGGGAGGACAAGGTCGCATGGAAGATCCACGGCAGGGCGGCGCCAGGCTTTGCTGTGGCAGTGTGGACCCCCTGAGACCACGGAGTGAGCCTTGGAGACCTGAGAGCTGGTCCAGCCCGGAAGCCCCAACCCAGCTGAGCCACCAATCGAGTCTGAGAGCAGGAAAAAGACATTTTTAGATGTGCGAGGTCTCAGGTGTGTCTCGGAATCACTCGGCTCTGCTAGCACCTGCTTTTCTCTCTCGAGTCTGGTCCTGGGTGGCCTTTGGCCTCTGCTAAGTGCCTTCAATAGGTGGGACTCAGCCAAGAGCCTGGGCTCAGGCTCCCATCCTCTGTCTGGGTGGCGTCTCTTGTCTGTGCCATTCTGCAGATGTTTCCTGACCACCCCCTGGATGGGCTCTGGGTCCTGTCCTCAGGGGACTCCTGGCCTCACAGGGAGAAGACCCCGTGGCTCTCAGCATTTCTTTGAAGCTGTGACACACCCTTGCTTCCTCCTTCTCAGTCTCTGGACTCAGGCTGTGTCTCAGGAAGTGTCCACTCATGAGTTGTGGCCCTTCCCACCCCCGTACTGTCCCCGTCCGTGGATGCATGAACGGAGAACAGAGAGATGAGTGCAGGAGCAAGGCCAGCGCAGGCGATGGTGCCGCTCAGCCTGCAGCAGTCAGAAGACTTCTCAGGACTCATCGACCTGCAGCTTGGAGGTGGGGCAGGGTGGGGTGTGAGCCCCCAGGAGGTGCCAGCCCCAGCAGGGACACGGAGCCACAAACAGACCCTGGAGGGCTGTGAGGCGAGGGGTCGTTAGTGTGTTCATGTTTCCTCCTGGCCCCTGGTACCCCTGGGACCTGGGTATGGGGTGTGCGAGTATCACCAGGTAGATCCACCTTCCATCCTGCTTCCCTGTCCCAGCCCAAAGGCAACAGCCCGGTGCAGGGAGGCCGTGACCTGACAGGCTCTGACCTCGACCAGCCACCGTTTGCAGGAATTTGCTGCTGGTATCCTGATCCCTACCCACAGAGAGGAGAATGCATGGCGGGTCCCTCACTGGGCCCAGTGGACTTGTCCTTGCAAACTGGTATCTAGGGGGTGGGCTGGGAGTAGGTGGGGCTTCTCTCATCCACCATCCCCATGTGTCGCATGGTGCACACGGACTCCGTTGAGAGTGCGGATGACAGAGCAGGGCTGTGACAGCGTCAGAAACTCCACCTGTGACCAAGTCATTGCTTTGCAGCAAGCCGAGGAGCTGGCTAATCCCTGGGGCCTTCCTCGAGCCTCCTGGCCTTTCTGAACTCTTGTCCCTCATGAGTGGACTGGGAATGAAGTCCACCTCTGGGTTTTAAGGGCATGGATGGGTGGGACACCTATCAGGCTTGAGGGAACAAAAGGGGTCATTATAATTTTTAGGAAAAAATGGATATTTGGAAGGAAATGGAGGCTCGGGGAGGAGAGAGCTTTGCCAGGGTCTGGTGTGAGGTCGGTCAGTCGGGACAGTGTCTGAGTTCTGATTCCCTCATGGTGGCTGCAGTTCTACTGGGTTCGTCCTCTGTCCTGCAAACACGGGAGACATCTGTATGCAGGTGCTTTTAGGCCCTGAGAGAATGGTTTCTCATTCTACTCCTTTTCTACATCACAAGAACTCGCCATGCAGCGTAAGGTTTTGGAGGGGTTCCGTCTCCCTACAGTAGACTCTGGGGACAGGGACAGTGCACTCCTTGGGTTTGCATAGCACACACCGGACTTTCCTAATGAGGAAGACCACCCTTCCCTTAGCTCTCTGTATGCTTAACTGTGTTTAGCCTTTCTTCCTTTTAGAAAAAACGCATTTTATTATGGAAAGTTTCAAAGATAAAATCAGTGGTAATAGTATATATAATAAACCCCACATACCCATCACCCAGTTTCAGCAGTTGTCAACTCATAACTGGTTGTCTGTGATCAATATCCCCTCCGCTTACCCTTCTTGTATTGTTATTCAGACAGAAATCACTTTTATCATACTTCATTCATAAATAGAGCTGAGCATGGTGCTGCGCACCTGTAACCCCAGCACTGTAAGAGGCTGAGGCAAGAGGATCGCAAGTTTGAGCCCAGCCTGGACAACAACTTAGCAGCTAAATGAGACTTCATCTCAAAAGTTAAAAACAAAAGGGCTGGAATGTAGCTCACTGCAAAGGTCCTGGGTTCAACCCCCAGTATCACCATCAACCAATATGTACATACATCATACATACATATATACATACATATGTAAAAACGTATTTCTTAAAGACTTTAAAAATGCCATAACAACCATTATCATACAATTACTGCATCTGGGAAATTTCCTGTTCATTAAAATTAGACCTCACCTCTGCTGCCTCCTTGGACAGGGGGGCTGTAGCCAAAATGCAGACAGAACCCCAGAAAGTTCTTTGCTTTTGTCCTTCCCACTGCCCAGGTCCTGGAGATCGAAGATGGGTTTGGAGGGCTGATAGGAATGGTTTGGGCCCTGTGTGGCTTTGTGATTTTTACCCTGCCTTTCCCTTGTCAGTCCAACGCTGGAGCCCAGCAGGTGAGCAGGGTGCCCTTGTGTTGACCAGTCCCCTCCTGGGTGAGGACCATCCTGCAACCTGCCTTTTTTGGGTGGTGGAGGTGGAGCAGCTGCCACTTACTTACTCAAAAAGATGCATCCTCAGAGGAGGGGAACAGCTCATCCTGAGGTCCTCCAGGCAGCGAGAGACAAAGCCAAGATCAAACCCAAGGTCATCTTGAAGGATGACTTCTATCTGGCCACGAGCACAGGCACCATCAGGCCCTTGAAAGGTGGTGTAAAGTCAGAGAGCTGAGCTCTGAAAGAGGAAGCAACCCTGCACAGTGATCGCCACACCTGAGGTTGCCCACAGGCAGGTGCCTGTCAGATGGTGCCAAACACCTCTCACTCGGCCTGCAGAGGCCTCAGCAACTCCAGACAAGAATTCCCGCGACAATTCCCAGCTCTTCCTTCCCCGGCTTGCCTTGGAGCCACCAGCTCTTGCTGCGTTTTCTCATTATGTTCACCATTTGAGGTCTGAGTCAGAATTTTAAATTTGTGCTCTCAGTAGATTAAGCATTAAAAAATAGGACATTTCAGCATCCTATTATACAATCAAAGTTAAGGGACCTTTAAACATTGGGTGTGATGTTTTGCAATTTGCACACTTGACCTATTTTTGTTAGCAGATCTTTAATTGTCTATAAACATTTGTTCCTATCTTTTGGTTTTATTAAATTTTGAGACACACATGTATTTTTGAGCCCTGTGGGTAACAAAATGTCAACAGATTAATGAATACATTTTTTTTTTCGTTGCCCCTGACCTGCAGGGTTACAACATTAAGCTAAATCTGATTAGAAATGAGGGTGGCCCCCTCCCAATCCTCACCCCAGAACTTCTGATTGTAAGATGAGGGAAATGTGAGAAATTAAACCCACAATCAGGTTTGCCTCCAACAGCATCGGCATTTACCAAATTCTTCTCTGGGGAATGGGCTTGGCAGGGTGAAGTACGGTTTCACCCTTCACTCCCAAGTGAGTTGAGCATCTTGAGAATGAAGTGCAAAGGACAGTTGGGAGATCATCAATTTCTAGCCACTAGGACTTTTGTGATTTTTTATAAAAAAGTGTTGGGAAGGATGCAGACCCCCATCTAATTGCTGGTGGGAATGTAAAATTGGTACGGCCACCAGGAAGAACAGTTTGGAGATTCCTAAACAAGTTAAGTATGGAATTGCCCTGTGATCCAGCAATTCCACTCCTAAGTATCTGCCCAAAATAAGTGCCCAAACAAAACTTGTACACAAATATTCATAGCAGTATTATACCTAATAGAAACAAACGTTCATCAGCTTTCAGATGGATAAATTAAGTTTGTACGGCCATACAGTAGAATGTATGAAAAGACACTGAGTGAAAGACGCTGAATATAAAAGACCACACATAGTGTGGCTCCATTTATATAACATGTCCAGAACAGGCAAATGCAGAGACAGGAAACCAATTGATGGTTATCAAGGGCTGTGGGGAGCTGTGGCGGGTGTGGTGGGGAGTCACTGGTTCACAGGTACACAGCATTGTTTTGAGATGGGGAAAATATTTTACAACTACATGGGTTGACAGTTGCACAACATGGTGAATACTAAATGTCACTGAGTTATACACTAAGAAATGGTTAATTTGATGTCACGTAAATTTCACCTTAATTAAAAAGAGAAGAGGTGGTCTCGGGGTGTAGCTTGGCGGTAGACATGTGCTCAGCGTGCATGAAGCCCTGAGTGTGATCCCCCACACCTGAGGGAAGGGAGAGAAGGTGAGAGAGACAAAGACAGAGACACTGAGACTCTCATAACACACCATTCGTGCTCACCACAAGGCCGAATAAATGAACTGGGCAGGACCTGCAAGTGTGTGGTTCAAGACAGTATGGAGAGTGGTAGAATGGGCTTTGAAAAGAGTCCTAGTCAAATCCTGGTTCAAATCCTGGCCCTGTCAAGCTGCATGCTGTTAAGTAAGTTGCTTAACCTCTTCGAGCCTTATTTTCCTAATCTGTAGAATGGAGCTGCTATAAAACCCACCTCACAGAGGACACAAAGCTCATAAGGTCAGCCACAGATGGCTCCCAGCTGGTGGCCTGGAGCATGCCACTTCTCCGATCTCTAGTTCCTCCTCCGCAAAAGTCAGAGCTGGTGCACCCTTGCCACATGAGTGGGGAGGTCACGACAGGAAGGTGTGAAGCCAGCTCCAGCCCGCACATGCTCTCCAGTCACGGAGGAATGGGTGCAGCGGGCTGTTCGGAGGAGACTTCCTTTCAGTGCATGTGCGGGAGCCTGGGCAGTGCTGACCATGGCCCTGAGCCTCTAATCGGAGACAGGCTGGTCCATGCCTGCCTAGCGCCTGCTGAGAGCCAGCAAGCATTCCCTGGCCCCGCGAGTAGGCAGCTTTGCCTTGTCAGGATTATCCTGCCAGCCAGTCCAGGGTCAGCGGACTAAAGCTGCTTTAGCTTAGGTGCCCGGAGAGTCCTTAGGCTCCTGCGATCAAAATCTGAGTCAGTGGTTGGTTCTCAGCCACCTCCTAGGGACCATTCAGCAATGTCCATAGATACTTCTGGTGTCACAGCCTGGGGTGGAGGGAGGTATTGACACATCCTGCAACGCAGGGGGCAGCCCCAGTTCGAGAAGAGTGTGGCCCCAAATGTCCATGGAGTAGTGGCTGGGAACCCTCATCTCAGCCTGCGGCAGAGAGGGAGGAGGAACCTGGGGCCATGCTCTGTCCTGGGTGGAGAATGGCACAGATGGCTCACTAAATAGGATGATGCAGGAGGCTGGGGAGGGTGGAGAGCAGAGGCAAGGCCTTGAATTTAAACTGTCTGTGGGACAAGCAGGAGGAGGACTCCCAGGCACACAGTGGAGTCCGGCCTCAGGGGAGCAGGTGTGCCTGGAGTTGCTGCTTTCACGCTCATTATCTGTAGGATGGGGGGGGCTGCTGCTGTGGGTAGCAAGCCCCCTCTTGCCCATTGATCTGTAGATTTCCATGCCGCAAATACAGGAGTAATTGCTTTGTCTGCTTATCAGCTGATGAGTATTTAGTTTGTTTAGAGCTATTAGGAATGGTGCTGCCATGAGTGACCTTGAACCTGCCCTTGAGGGATGTGCGTAAACTTTTGCTGAGTACACAGTAGAATTGCTGGTTATGGCAGTGTGTGTGCATAAGTCACAGATACGGGGGAGTTTTTTTGTTTTGTTTTGTTTTTGTATTTTAGAACTTTTTTTAATAACTTTTTTTAATGCTTTTAATACAGAATAATGATGTTCATTTTGGGGAATTGGTGCATGCATATAACAGATCTTAATCATTTTCAATGCCTTTCCTCCCCTTAATTCCCTTCCCTTATTTCCAAGAGTTTTATCTTCTAGTTCCCTATCATCTCTACTTTATTTTATTCATTCATTCATCCATTCATTCATTTATATTTTAGGTTCTCATGTAAGAGAATACGTGCTATATGGAATCTCAAAGTAGTTTTGATTTGCATTTCCCTAACAGCTAAAATGAACATTTTCCCATATGCTTATCGGCCATTTGTACTTCTTTGGAGAAGTGTCTGTTCAGTTCATTTGCCCATTTTTTCATTGGGTCATTTGTTTTGGGGTGGTTTAATTTTTTCGAGTACTTTATGTATTCTAGTATTCTAGTAATACTTTACGTATTACTCCTCTATCAGCAGAGTAACTGCGAAAGCTTTTTCTCCCATTCTGTGGGTGTCTCTTCACTCTGATAATTGTTTCCTGTGTTGCGCAGAAACTTTTTAATTTGATGTAGGCCTCTTTGTTGATTCTTGATGTTATTTCTTGTTCTATTGGAGTTCTAAAGTCCGTGGCTTCAGATGTTTCCTTATGTTGTTTTCCAGCAGTGTCAAAATATCTGTTTTTATATCTCTAGGTCTTTGTTCCATTTTTATTTGACTTTAGTACAGCGCAAAAGATAGGGATCTAGTTTCAATCGTCTTCAAGTGGATCTCCCGTTTTTCCAGCACCATTTGTCAAAAGGACTATCTTTTTTTCTCCAATGTAGGTTTTTGGCCCTTTGTTAAAAATCAGATGGCAGTAGGTGCATGGATTTGTTTCTGCATCTTCTGTCCCATTCCGTTGGTCAGTCTATTTGTCGGTTTTGTGCCATACCATGGTTGTTTTGTCACTATAGTTTTGTGGTACAACTTAAAATCAGGTACTGTGATATCTCCAGCATTACTGTTTTTGTTTGAGATTATTTTGACTAGTCTGGATCTTTTCTGTTTCCATATGAATTTTAGTATTGTTTTTTCCTAGTTCTGTGAAGAATATTGGTATTTTAATAGTGATTGCATTAAATCTATAGATCATTTTTGGTAATATTGACATTTTCGCAGTGTTAATTCTTCTGATCCAAGAACAAGGAACACTTTTCCATTTTCTGATGTCCTCTTTAATCTGTTTCTTTGAAGCTCTGTAATTTTCATTATAGAGGTCTTTTATCTCCTTGGTTAGGCTGATTCCTAGGTATTTGATTTTTTAAGCTATTACGAATGGGATTGTTTCCCTGATTTCTTTCTCTGTGGGCTCATTATTGCTGTATAGGAATGTTATTGATTTTTGTGTGTTGATTTTGTATCCTGCCAAGTTGTTTTCTAAAGTATATCACTTTATGGTCCCATCTGAGTGTGTGGGAGTTCTCATTATTTCCCATCCTGGCCAGCATTTCTGTTCTTGTATCTTGTGGTGTCAATGTGTATATTCTGGAAGAACAGAGGCTGAGAGTGCCTTTCTTGTATTCACTGGCTGTTTGGATGTCTTCGCCCTGGGTTGTGTCTAAGTCTTTTGTCCAGTTTTCTATCAGATTGTTTTTTTCTGGTTAATTTGCATCCAAGTACTCTGTCACATGTCCATACTACAACATTTTACCTCCTGTACATTTCATTTTCACTCTTATTGGTGTTTGAATGGGAGTTTTTAATTTAATTAAAAATATTTTGAGACATAATATTTGTACATCTTTAGGGGATACAAAATCAGGGTAATGAGTAGGTCCATCTCTTCAAGCATTTGGTTTTTTGGGGGATACTGGGGATTGAGCCCAGGTCCTTCATGCTGAGCTACATCCCCAGGCCTTTTTTATTTCATATTTTGAGATAGTTGCCCAAGCTGGGCTCAGACTTGCAGTCCTCCTGCTTCAGCCTCCCAGAGTGCTGGGATTACAGGCATGGGCCACCTGCCTGGCTCATTAATCATTTTTATGTGCTGGAAATCTCATACTTCTCTAGTCACTTTGAAATCTATCAAGTTCTAATCAACAGCAATTTTAATAATGAAAGTTAATGATGAGAGCAGTGAAGCAACTATCTTAACTAAACATGGAACAGAGTGACTGCTAAGCACCAGGGAGGAAGTCCAGGCTGTGGCGAGTATGGTTTTGACGGAGTGAATGAGGACCATCTCTCTGGTCTTGCGTGGCAGAAGATGACAGGAGCGGATATTGAATCTTGAACCTTTCTTTATTGGGCAGGTCCCCAGCTCTCTGTAAAAGGTGGGTGCTGTCTGCCCAGTTCCTCAGGGACCCACTGAACTCACGTGGGTGAGGGCTCTTAAAAGTGACATCAGCGATGTTCTCAAGAGTCCCATCCTGGCTTTGGCGGAGGCCTGTGGGTAATGGCAGGGGTTGAATAACTGGGAAGGAAAGGACCAGGTTCAGGTGGGGTGGGGACCGTGGCATCAGGGGTGTGGCAGGAAGTCCCAGCCCTCTCCTTCCCCCAGGGCTTCCCTTTCCCATCCAAGGTCTGGAGGTGAAGGAATCTGGGGAGAGGGTACTTCCAGGACAGCGGCTTGGCCCAGACTCTCCCCCAAGACCACTGTGCCTGCTTGCCCCACTACATTCATCGCCTCTCAGCGCACCTCCCATCACCTCCGCACTGCACACCTCTGCTCCTGCCCAGGGCCTCTGGCCAAACTATGGCCCGCGCTGAAGCCCTTCCCGCCACATTCACACCACCCAGGCTTGCACCCCGTCTCCGTCCTTCTGCCTCCTTGTCCTACTGTTCCCCTTCTGTGGCACTCAGCACCCCACCCCTGGGACTGGGTCGCATGGTGCTCCTGGCGCAGGGACCACTTTCCAGCCAGCACTACGGATGAGGACAGAGACTTCATGGCTCTCGCTGTCTCCCCGGGGCCCACCTGCCCTGCACGCAGAATCTCCTGGGAAGCCCCTCTGCCCCTTCCAGGCTGAGGAGGGCTGTGCCCTTTCTGGGCAGGACAGGGTCAGTGGAAGGTGGCTCTCGGGATCTGGGCAGATGCAGTCAGCCGCTGAGATCTGGCTAAGCTGTGATTTTGTTGGCAGCGCCCCGCCCCGTACTAGACGCCTCATACTTGCGTGAGTTCAGGGTGAGCGGCCTGCTCGCTAGACTCTGGGCCTCCATGGCGACAGTTGTGCGTTCGTCACCTTCATGGGCTCCTGCTGCTGAGACAGGTGTCATTTATTCGCTCCAGGAAGGCACCGGTGGCACCTCCCCCGGGTCCCACTGGGCTAGCCAGTGCCGGGACACTGGGCCTGCAGGCCAGGGCTCTGTGTGCGGCTGGGGAACAAGCTGGGTGGGGCAGAGGGGCTGGAGACCCAGTGGACACAAGCCAACTGCAGGCACTGCTGCTTCTGATGGGAGGGACAATGGACAGGGTAGTGACCCCTCCAAGCCTCAGTTTCCCCTTGTGTGAAAAGAGAAATACACTTCCTCCCAGGCCTGTCGTAAGAGAGAACAGCAGCCCGGGAGCAGTGTGCACCCAGAATGACACGCAGGGTCCCAAAGTGGGCACAGAGGCACCTGCTGGGCCCAGATGTGGGGATCCCTGGAAGAATGGTCAGTTGGCATCTGTACCATGTTTTTAAGTTCTTCCGTTATGTGAAGATACTTTGCTTGGTTCTCATCCATTTGGGCTGGCAATCCCAAGCGTGCCCACACATCAGAATTGTCCAGGGAACATTAAAAAAAAGATTGAGAAGCATTCTGGCTCTGCTCTCTTCACCCAGTGTCGTGATATAATCATTTGGGGTGCAGCCTGGGGAGCAGGGCTGCTTTTAAAGCATCTCAAGTGGGTCTAAGGTGAAGGACCCCCATTTTGGCAATCATGTGTATTCCTTATTTCATCGCCATTCCAAGAGCTATAGAAAACCCCAAGATTTGTTGTATTTAAATGCGTGTAATTTTTTAAAAGAAATTTCACGTTGTTTTGACAATTCGTATCTGCCCTCTTGTCTCTTATTTGCAGTGGATCAGTCAACACCCTAGCTGTTGATTCATGCACATAACACATCTTAATTCTTTTTTTATCCCCTTCCTCTTCTCCCCTCCATCTCTTGGTCCCCTTCCCATATGGAAAAGATTTATCTTGCTGCTACCTATTATCTGTCTCTTATTTTGCTCTTTATATTTTGTGTTTCTCATATAAGAGAAACCATGCAGTATTTAAGCTTAACATTATGATCTCGAGGTGCATTCATTTTCCTACAAATGACTTTGGCTTATCCTTCTTTATGACAGAGTAGTACTCCATTGTGCACAAATACCACATTTTGGTTATCTATTCATCTGTTGATGGGCATACAGGCCGCTTCCAAGATTTAGCTATTATGAACTGTGGTGCTGTAAACAAGGATATGTAATACTATGTCTTTAACTCTTTGGGGAAGATACCTAGAAGGGGAATAACTGGGTTGAATGGAATTTCTAGTTTTAGTTTTTTGAGGAATCTCCACACTGCTTTCCATAATGGTTGTACTAGTTTACATTTCCATCAACAGTGTAGAAGAGTTCCTTTTTCTTGATGCTATTGTGAAAGGTAATTTTCTAATTTCTTTCTCAGTGAGTTTATTATCAGTGTACAGGAGCACTATTGATTTTTGTGTGTTGACTTTTTATATACTGAATTTGGTTATTAATTCTAGGAGTCTTTTGGTGGAGTTTTTTGGGTCTTCCATGTAGAGAATCATGTCACCTATAAATAATAATTTGACTTCTTCCTTTCCTATATATATCCCTTTATTTCTTTCTCTTGCCTCACTGGTCTGGCTAATGTTTTGAAAACTCTATTGAACAGTAGTGGTGATAGTAGACATCCTTGTGTTATTCCTGATTGTAGAAGGAACACTTCCAGCTTTTCCCTACTTACTGAGATGTTGGCCATTGGTTTGTCATAAATGACTTTTATCAGATTAAGAAAGGTCCTTTTATACCTATTCTCTTCAGGGTTTTTTTTTTTTTTTTTGTGGATACTGGGGGGTCGACCTCAAGACCTCGCGCACCAACAGGCACCTGTGCCGCTGAGCGATATCACCGGCCCTTTTTTCATATGTGGGATCCGGGAGTCGAACTCGGGCCCTCGCGCTTGCAAGGCAGGCGCTTACGCCACTGAGCCATCTCACCGGCCCTCTCTTCAGGGTTTTTATCACGAATGGATGTTGGATTTTTTCAAAGGCTTTTTCTGCATCAATTGAGATGATCATGTGATTTTTGTCCTTATTTCTATTTAAAGGATATATTACATTTATTGATTTGCATATGTTAAACCATCCTTGCATCCCTGGTATGAATCCTACTTGGTCATGGTGTATGATCTTTTTGATGATTTGTTGCTTTCTGTTTGCCAGTATCTTGTTGAAGATTTTTGTATCTATGCTATTTAAAGAGATTGGCCTGTAGTTCTCTTTTTTGGTTGGGTCCTTTCTTGGTTTTGAAGTCAGGGTAATGATAACTTCCAGGGCTTGGTAGTGCTTGTTCCCATTCAATTTCAGTGAAGAGTTTTGGGAGTATTAGCATTAAGATCTTCCCCAAAGTTCTTGTAGAATTGAGTGGTGAATTTGTTGGAACCTGAGCTTTTCTTACTTGGTTTTTTTTTTTTTTTATTATTATTTCTTCAGTCTCTTTGCCTGATATTGAATTATTCAGGTTTTTTTCTATCTTCTTGGTTCAGCTTCAGTAGTTCGTATGTATCTAGAAATCTATGCATTTCTTTGGAATTCTCCACTTTATTAAAGTACAGGTTCTCAAAGTAGTTACTACTAATAATCTTCTGGATTTTGGCAGTCTGTTGTGATTTCGCCTTTTTCTTTCTTTCTTTTTTTTTTTTTTTTGTGGGTACCGGGGTCGACCTCAGGACCTCACGCCACTGATATCACCGGCCCTTTTTTCGTATGTGGGTTCCGGGAGTCGAACTCGGGCCCTCGCGCTTGCCAGGCAGGCGCTTACGCCGCTGAGCCATCTCACCGGCCCACCTTTTTCATTTCTAATTACATTGATTTGTGTCTTTTCTTTCCTTTTTTAGTAAGGTTGGCTAAGGGTTTGTCTATTTTGTTTATTCATTCAAAGAACCAGCTTTTTGGCCATTGACTCTTTGTATAGGGAGGGTATTATTCTGCTCTGATTTTTATAATTTCCTTCCTTGTACTAGTTGTGGATTTGGATTGTTCTTGATTTTCTAGAACCTTGAAGTGTATCACTGGGTTCCGTGTTTGGACTGGCTCTGTTTCAGTGGCCATTCACAGCTATACACTTCCTTCTCAAGGCTGCTTTCATAGTGTCCCATAGGTTCTGGTAGGTTGTACTGGCGTTATTGTTTGATGCTAGAAACTGTGTAATTTCTTCCTTGATCTTCTGTAACCCATTGATTATTCAAGAAGGTATTGTTTAATTTCCATGCATTTGCATAATTTCTTGTCTTTCCAACCCCTTTCTGCCTCAGGGCCTTTGTACTTGCCGTTTCCTCTTTCCAAAACACTCATTCTAGGTCTTGATGTGGCGGATCCTTTGTGTCCTTCCGGGCCCAGCTTAAATGTCACCTCCTCAGAGAAGTTTTCCCAAGCTTTCAGTCTCAAATGGCCCCTGCCACCATCACACCCAATCATATCACCCTTCCCAGCACCAGAACTGCTGTAATTACTCCATTTATTTATTTATTGCTGGCTGCTCTGTTTTAAAATGTAAGCCCTCGAGAGCTGGCCTCACCTGTCTCGTTCACTGCTGGTTTCCTTTGCCTGACCCAGTGCCTGACATGTGAGGAGTGCCCACCACGTGCAACCCGATCCTGAGTACAGATCGGGTTGAATGTTGGATGTGCTTCTCAGGTGTCTGCAAACCCCTGGTTGGATTGTGCCGGGTGAGGCCTCTCGCAGTGCCTGGCATTGGGGCAGAGGCATGGCAGGGCTGGTACACAAATATGTTCATCAACTCTTTATACGATGAAGCCTCTCAACTAAAAAGAGCACTCTGGCTGGCTCTAGGTTATGACGGAGGGAGGGAAAATGGAGGTGGGTGACGAGATAGCAATGCACAATTCCAGTTTGCAATCACAGAAATGCAGTCAGCCATCTGAACTTGAGGATTCTGCGTCTGCAGGTTCAACCAACCATAGACTGAAACTATTAAAAGTTGTGGCTGTACTGAATATGTACATTTTTGTGTCACCATTCCCTAGAAATTATGGTAGAACAACTATTTGCATAGTATTTACGTTGTATCAGGTGTTACAAAGTCATCTAGAGATGATTTAAATTATGCAGGGGGATGGACACAAGGTGAATGGAAATCCTGCCCCGTCTTCTATAGAGCCTTGAACAGCCACAGAGTTTGGTATTTATGGGGGTCTTGGCCCCAGTCCCCCTCAGACACCAAGGGACAGTTGTGTACTATTAAAAAAATAAATACGTAGACTAAACAGTGAGTGGTTGTATTGAGGAAATTTCTTTTTTTCTTTGTGCTTATTTGAGATATATATATTTTGTTTTCTTTTTTTTTTAATGTGGGTACCAGAAATCGAACTCAGGAACTCGTGCTTGCCAGACAGGCACTTATGCCACTGAGCTATATCACCGGCCCTTGTTTGATATTTTGAAAAAAATATATAATAAATGTGTATATTATCCAACCAGGAATATTGAGTTTAAAGTGAAATGTACATTTTTTTCAGTGTTTTTTTGTGGGTAAAAAACTGCTACAAAAAAGGATATATGTATATGAAAAAAAGTATAAAGATGTATATTTTATATATCATAAACATATACCTATATTTACAATATATATATCTATATAAATTTTAATATATTTCTTTAATACAGATTTAAAATATTTTGTATATAGTATATATAACATTAAATATATATATATAAAATAATAGAAAGACTTGCTCCGAAGACACACCAACCTTTGTGTAACTCCCATTCTACCTTGGGCAAGTCAGTTAAACTCGCTGAGCCTCAGTGTCCCCTCTATTAGTGGTCCCCACTGTGCTCACTGGTATTTGGAGTGCCACTAGGGACCGGGTTCTGCTCTTCCAGCACAAGGTCTTGCTTAATCTTTTAATCCCCCCAGAGACGGATAGAGACAGAAGCCGGAGGGAAACAAGGTAAGCTGCTGTCCTTTGTAGTCAGAGCAGTGGGGACTGGAACACAGGCCCAAGCCGCCTCCTCCCGAGGCCCCACCTGGAGACAAGGAATGGAGCAGCCCTGTAAACCCATGCTGGAGAATCCCCAAGAGAAAGCTGCAGGGAGGCTGGAAGTGTCCCTTGTCCCTCTGCACCCTACCTAGCTGGGTCCTGCTGTGGGCACTCTGCCCCCCAGTGGCAGACATGAGAAGTGCATCCCTTCAAGCCCCAGAGTCAGGGTGGGCTGCGAAGAATGCTGGATTTAGAGTTAGAAAATCAGTATCATGGACCTCTGTCATCACTCAGGAGCAAAGAGGCCATTGGCTACTATCTCTCAGCTTTGGCTTCTCACCCACCCGCCTTTGACCTGGCCCCCGCTGGTCACTGCAGTAATCTGCTGGCTGCTGCCCTCTGGTCCACCACGGTCCATCATTCAGATGTCCTGACAGTCGTCTCGGTAACCAGCAGAAATGTTCCTGAGATTTTCACGTGCACAGACCCAGGGGTCATGGTGGCAGCAGAGGAGACCTAATGTTTATTGCGAGCCTGGCCCAGCAAGCTGGGTGCATGCCGGTGCCTGGCCCCCCCTCCTATCTTCTAGCCTCATTTTGGCCCCCGTCCTGTGCATCTTTCTGCATAGACCCTGGAGGGCACCGAGTGGAACAAGATTCAGATGTGGAGTTGGCACCAGGGAAGGCAACGAGCTGCACAACTGCTGCAATGGAAGACAGCATCGGAGGTTCGAAGATTCTGCATGCACTGTCCCCCTTCTGGGACTTGTGCCCCTCCTCCTCGGCCTCAGACATGGGCTCGCAAGGCCTTCGCACTGCACACACATCTCCCCGTTCCGAAGCACTCCCTGTTGGCGCCGCAAGTGGTCTGCGCTGCTTTCTTCCCTGCTACTGCTGTACCTAAGCCACCCTTGACCCCGGCTGCAGGCTCGAGCAGAGGCCCACGTGTGTGGTTCTCCCTCGGTCTCCCCTGCTGTACCGAGAACTCACTGAGGGCAGAGAGAGAGACAGAGAGACAGACAGACACTGTGCCAACCTCTGAGTAATTGTCCCTGCCCCAGCAAAGAGCTGGCACAAGATGGACTCAACAGTAGTTTGTGGATGAATGAATGAATGGTATTGTAGACGATGAAGGATGCTTCCCAGGCACCCTTGTCTTCTGGGGCCTCCAGGTGCAGTGGCACCTTCTTGACCCACTCTCAGGGTCCCACACGACCTTGGGACTGTTGCTAGTGTGGCCCAGAGCTGGGCCTGGCCAGACCCCATGTGTAGGGCAGAGCATGCTTTCAGGAGGGAGCAGAGTGGCTCTGAAAGGTAAGCCACAACTAGTCTAGGGCAAACCATTTAAGAACTCCAGCTTGACTCCAGTGAGATATGAACGGAGTAAACATGGAACGAAATTATTTTTTTTTTTTTGTGGGTACCGGGGGTCGACCTCAGGACCTCGCGCGCCAGCAGGCGCCCGTGCCGCTGAGCAATATCACTGGCCCTTTTTTCATATGTGGGTTCCGGGAGTCGAACTCAGGCCCTCGCGCTTGCCAGGCAGGCGCTTATGCCGTTGAGCCATCTCACTGGCCCACAAAATGAATTTTTGATCACCGCCTGGGCACTGTGAATATTTCTGTCTTGCCTGGTGTTTTTTTTTTTGTTTGTTTGTTTTTTGTTTTTTTTTCCCTTAACTGAAGCATGAAATAAATATACTCACAGTTCCTCAAAGGAGCCTCAGGCAGCCTGTTGGAAAAGGGATGGTGGAAATTATCAGCATAAGAAAGGAAGTGACAGTGTCTTGAGCAGAATTCTTTGCCTCTCCTCGGTAATTAAAATTTACTTTAAACTTCAGGGCTGCATCTATCAAGGCTGAAAGTTGATGACTGCACCCCGCCCCATAAATCCTATCAGAGAGCTGGTGTGCTTTAAGGAGGGTTGAAGGAGAACGGGTTTTGAGGCCCACTTCTGACTTCTGGGGCATTATCGGCTGCTCTGCACCTGCCTGGTGGGCGGGGTCTGGGAGTAGACAGGTGGATCGGGTAAGAAGTGCACCTGCTGGGAGCTAGGTGTAAGGACAGGTTGGCAGGTCTCAGGGCTCAAGAAACAGCGAGCTTAGGTCCATCCTGGTGGCTTCATGATGGCGACATTCTAGGCAGACCTAGGGAGATGCGAGGCTTTAAAGATCCCTTAAACTAGTACTGTCAGAGGCTGTGTATAGGTGTTGGTTATTGGCAGGATGCAAAGATGGGGGAGGTCTGGCTTCTCTCTACCCACCACCCTCATCTGTTTCTTTAATCCTGGCTCACACTGGCTGCTGTAAGAGGAGTGTAATATTTAAGAGCCTAAGCTCCATGGGGCACACTGCTTGGGTTTGAATTCTGGCTCTTGCTTGTGCTAGCTGTGTGATTTCTGACAAGTAACTAAACCTCTCTGAGTCTCCCTCCGTTTCCCTGTCTGCAGTAATGGCATAAGGATTGCACCTAAGAGATAAGGGGTTCGCAGCAACAAAGGGAACGGCTGGGAAGACTTAGAGCCATGCCTGGCAAACAGCAAGAGATCAGGGCCGCACAACCAACAGCCCCATGTTGATGCGGACCCAGAGCCTCAGCGCCAGCTCTCTCCCTCAGATGCTCAGGGCAAGAATCAGCTCCTGACTGCTGAGGCTGCGCCGGGACATCCCAAGGACAGCGCCTGCTCGTTGCGTGTTCCCTCGACCCCACACTTTGTTGCTCTTCTTGATGTCCCGCCTTGGGGATGCAAGGGAAGGGGAAGAGAGCTGGGCAGTGTCCCCCTCCAAGACAGGACAGGCAGGCTGTGATGGAGGAGGAGAGGCTCCTGGACTGCCACCTCCTGTCCCCAGAGGGCTTGGAGGCCACCTCTCCCTGCCGGGGCAGGACTCTGCTCCATTTAAAGGAGCATCTTAAATACGTGAGAGCCCCAGCAGGGTGACTTGCAGACTCCCGGGCCCCAATCTTAGGCATTTAGGGGTGTGCTTTCCATCCCCTTGCAGTTAAAACCCCCATCTTGGGGGGAGGGTGTTTCTAGCTCAGTAGGGGGTGTTTGTAGAGGCACAGTGGCCCTCTGGGGACGTGTGGCATGGGATGGTGTGGTGACAAGCTCTGGAGCAGTATCGGTGAGGCAGGGCCTGAGTTTGACTCCTGTAACTCTGAGCACGTCCACTGGACTCCCGGTGCCTCAGTTTTCTCAGCCATGAGAGGGGTCCCGGCAGACACCGCCCCCCATGGCCACGGCATAGGTTCATGTAGTAGAATGTGCAGAAAGCACTGTGTCAGAGCCCCAACCCCAACAGCAAGCAGTGATCCAGCTTCCATCCAGCTGTGAGCCACGGGGCGGCTTCCGGGGGGTCTACAGTTTGGTGGGGGGTGGGTAGCTTTTAGCACAGGGCCCAACAGATAATAAACTCTCAAATGCCAACCAGTATCTGCTGTCAACCAGCATGACTGGTCAAAGTCACCCTCATTCTCCCCTTGCCCAATAGGGCAGTTAAGCCAGCAAAAACCAGAAAAGAGGGCCGGTGAGATGGCTCAGCGGCTTAAGCGCCTGCCTGGCAAGCGCGAGGGCCCGAGTTCGACTCCTGGAACCCACATACGAAAAAGGGGCCGGTGATATCGCTCAGCGGCACGGGCGCCTGCTGGCACTCGAGGTCCTGAGGTCAACCCCCCGGTACCCACAAAAAAAAAAAAAAAAACCCAGAAAAGAACTAAGGCCATGATGGAGTCCGTCTGACTAAAAGGGTTTGTTTGCCGTGGCCGTTAATCCGTGTTTCATGTGTAAGCAGATTATCTGAGCAGAATGGCCCTCCCGTGCCAACCATCTGCAGCTGCTGGCCTGGACTGCTGGCCCGTCCTTTGAACCCCGAGGCTCAGTTACTTATGGTGACATTGCAGGTGCTCCGAGGTGGTGACGTTTTGGTTTGGGGGAGGAGGCTCCCATGGCTGTGAGAAGGTGTCCTCAGAGAGTACAGACACACATCCGCATGGGCCCCCATGTGCCACACGTGGCTTGCTTTGCACCTAGTGCCTTGCAAATCCGCCGTCTTCAGTCCCGTAGACCCACGCCCACCAGCCCCTGCCCATCCCAGGGAGGAGAGGAAAGGGCAGGAGCCAGGCTGGATACCAGGGGGCTGGCCAGGCAGGGTCCACAGCCGGAGTGTCCTGTCCCCAAACTGATATGGTATAAAACTGCTGCCCCATGGTGACTGTAAGTCACCCAACTTCTATTATGGTAAAATACACACAGCATAGGATTTACCGTTTTTACCATTTTTAAGTGTGCAGCCTGGTGGCACTGCATCATTCACACTGTGGTGCAGCTGTCTGCAGCCTCCATCTTCAGAGCGCTGTCATCTTCCCAAACAGCTTTTGTACCCACTAAACCCTACCTCCTCACTTCCGCTGCCCCGGTGCCTGATGACCACCACTCATGCCACTTCCGTCCTTGTGATCTTGACTCCCTCAGGGGTCTCCGATGAGTGCGGTCATACAATGTTTATCACTTTATGAATGGCTTGTTTCACTTAGCGTGATGTGTCCGTGGCTCATGGATGTTGTGGCGTGTTGTAGCATGTGGCAGGAGTCTCTTTCTCATCAAGGCTGAGTAGTATTCCGCTCTCTGCATACACCACACACTATTTATCTGCTCATTCCGTCTTCAATTTCTTCTACCTTTTAGCAGCGATGAATAATGCTGCCAAGAGCTTTGACGTACAAACACCTGTCCAAGTCCCTAGTTTCAGTTCTTGGGTTTATGCCCAGAAATGGAATTGCTGGGTCATATGGTAGCTTCATGTTTAATTTTTAGGGGACTTCCATCCTATTTTAAGAGTCTTTGTATGCAGGGCACCCCGTATTGCTTGAACCTGGGGCCCCCGCCCTAGCCTCCCCTTGGGGTCTGATTTCTGTATCGTTTCCTCCATTGTCACCTCTTTAACCCTGAAGAGACTGCAGAGAAGGTGTGTGAGGTTTACCTCTGAAGGGTAAGGAGATGCCTGAGGGGCATCGCTGTCACGAGCAGGTGGGTTCCCTGTGGTGAGTGGGAGTGGCAGTGCCCCCTCCCCAGCCCCAGTGAGGATTGCAGTTCTGTGGCTGTGGCGCCCAGGACCCGCCAGCCTTGTCCTCCGGAGTCCTCAAAGCTCTGAGTGGCTGCCTCCAGACTTTCTTTTTGGTTGAAGATGGGACACCCATCCTCAGGGCTGGACTACGCTGCCCCACCCTTCCTGGCTCATGGGCTGCTTCGTGTCTACACCAGCTGGATCTCACTGGCCATGGACGTGCCCAACGAAGAGCAGGAAAGGGGACAGCAGAGACGTCATCGCCCATCTGTTCACCCAGGGCAGTTGGTCCCCGTTCCAGATGATCACCCTGCAACTCCTGCCATCAACCCCAAGGGGTGTCAAGGCTGGCAGTGTGCAGGTGTCTGGGGCCAGAGCCCCAGACCTCAGCACGGCCAGCACCAGAACGGGGGCCCGGAATACACATGACACCCATGCAGGTCAGCTGGCACACACAGAGCGGAGTGGACCTGTCCGGCTCAGAGTTCATGCTGCAGTTGCCTTGAATGACAGCTCATTTCAGGTGTATGCCCAGGGCTGTTTAAAGCAGAAATAAGATGACAATAAGCAAAGAGGGAATACAAAGGAGGCAGCAAAGGTGATGGTGGTGGTGGTGGTGGTGTGTGTGTGTGTGATGAAACCAGGTCAGCCCTGAGCTGGTCACCACTCTTGCCAGGTGATGGCCCCGGAAGTCCTTTATGTTGTTTCTCAGTTCCGACCCGTTTGACATCTCCTGCGTGAAACGTTGAGATGAACGCAGTCTTTCTCTCCAACCTGCTCTTGGAAGGAAACTAACCTTTCTTGCTCACCTCTCGTGCGTGGATGCTTTTCCTCTGTCCAGGCACTAACTGCTCATAACACACGTGCAGCGGCTGTTGTTGTCCCGTTTTCTGGTTGAGTGAACCAAGGCTCCCTCTGTTTTTGCTGGAAAGCGGCTTAGCTGAGATCTTAATCCAGTCTGCTTCCCAAACCACTTGCTCTTCCTGCAGACCTGCTGCCCCTGCATAGATTGTCCTAGCGCTGGGCTTCTACACAGCCTGGGCCAACTCATCCCCGGAGTTCCAGGCCCGTGGGGGTCCCCTGAGTCTCTCCCTGTGGCTTTGCCTTCTCTCTTTCCTGTCCCCAGTAGGTCCTGCCTGCAAGGACCTTGATAGAGATGGTTACATGGAAGGGGAGGCTGAGGCCCAGCTAGGAATGAAGTGGGTATGACCTGCCTCGGGTCACTCAGCTGCTCAGTGAAGCCACGTCCCCTGTGCCAAGCCTGTGCCCCGTGCTCTTTCCCCAGTCTCCACCCTCTCTGCCGCCTCCCTGCCCCACGTCCCCCTGGGCTGCCACCACCTCATTAGCAGCACTCATTTCCTGTGTCTTCCCTGGGCTCCTAAACTTTGCCGCTCAAATCCCCTCTCACCCTGGGCCCTGCATTCCCCGCCGAGTCAAATTCCCAGGCACCCTCTTGTTTTCCTCTGTCTTGTTAGGCTTTTATTAGCTCGTGCCTCTTCTGCTCCGTTGGTCTGGTGCCAGTGGGTCCCTTGCAGAGCAGAGGTGTCCTCCCTTGTCCCATCTGCTTTGCAGAAATCTCATCACATCACCACCTGTGCCTTCTCCTTCAACTAAGCCACGACTGCCACCCCCGCCAGGCTCAGGCTCCCTGATGCTGTCCCCTCTGTTTCTCGTAGCCAGGGCTGACAGTTTTCTCCATCAGGCACAGGGCGAGGACATTTGTCTCCCCTGGACCTTGCCCACACCTTGGAAGGTCCGCAAGCATAGTGGGCTCAGCTAGAGTCACGCAGGACCCAGGTCCCACCTCCTCCTCCTGCTCCTCCTCAGTTTCTTCAGCTCTCAACCTTGGTCACACGTTGGACAGTGTCCCTCACTTTCAACCCCTCTCCGAGCCAAAGCCTCCTCCAGTTAGTTTCCCGTAGGCTGAGGTCTGACAGTGTATTTCATTAGAACGGTCTCTGAAACCGTATTCCTTTGCAGCCCCAAGTGTGAAACGTGAACCAGCAAGAACACGGCTTTGTCCTCTGTGCCTGTGTTCTGTGCCCCGCCCCAGACCGGGCTGGGGCTTCCTGGCACACACACACACACCCCAGCCTCCGGGACCATTCTCTGTCTGTGCACTCCTGCCGCACCACACAGGCAGCCAGCAGCTTTTAAGCAAAGCAGCATGGCGCCAGGTCTCTAGGGAGACATCACAAGTCCTACTCTAGAAGCCTTGAGTTCAGGGGAGGGTGATGGCAGCCAGCATGACAGACCCCGTATTTTGGCGACATGGCACAATAAAGGTTTATGTCCACTTGTGTGACGCTGCAGCGTGTGTTCCTGGCTGGCAGAGGGTCTTCCATGTGGTCACACAGGGACCCAGGCCCCTGCCCTCTTGTGGCTCAGCTTCCTCTTCAGCTCAAGGTCTTGCACCAGCTGCCAGTGGGAGGGGAAAGAAAAGCAGTAGAGTAAAGCCACCTGCCACCCGACTACATGTCACACTGCTGGTGAGAGCTGACTGCATGGCGCCAGCTTCTGGCAGAGCCTTGAGGAACATGCCCCGCTGAACAAAACACCTCAGCAGCACCTCTCCAGGGAAAGCGAGAGCCACAGATAATGCTGGGGGGCAACTGGCCACATCTGCCATCCGTGGGGTAGGGAGACACCTGCTCTTTCAAGCTTTGAGTGGCACCTCCAAAAACACATCTTTCATTGGGTTGTATCTCCAAGTTTTATGTCCCAGCCCAAGCCCTGTGCCACCCCCAGGAGCTGAGGTCTGAAGTGCGGGTCATGACTGCCGTGGACGCTGCGTTTCCCTGGAGTCTGCAAGGTCAGCCCTGTGGAGTCTGGAAAGAGCCTGTTGGTGCGCCCTGGTCCCCACCCAGCTGGTGTTCAGTTCACAGTAATGTTGCAGGTATAAACTGGTCATCTTTGGGAAACATGGTGTCCTGCACACACTTCTGCCACACAACCTTGTCACCACCCAATCAGGTCCCCTGGCCTGGAGTCTGGATTGGCCTTGGTCACTTTCTTGACCAACAGAATGTGGCAGAAGCGACGTTCTAGACTTTGGAGAGTACATCCTAAGAAGCCCTGCAGCTTTCCTCTGGGTCTCCTGGGACTGTCCCCCAGCCACGCTCTGAGAAGTCCAAGTGACATGGTGTTCCAGTTGACAGCCCCAGCCAGGCTCCCAGGCAACAGCCAGTGTCAGCTGCCAGCCCCCAGTGCGCCACTGTGGGCGATCAGCCCAGCAGAGCCTTCTGATGACAGCGACCCCAGCGCCATCTGACGGCTGCTGCTGTTGCATGTGACTCCACGCATGGACAGTGCTGACCCCAGCTCTGCGTCCTCAGCCACCTGCACTGCCCACGGAGCCCCCAGCCCAGGCAGCATCACATGAGGACACTCAGCAGGTGCCTTTCTTGGCCAGCTCTTCCTCCTTGCTGCTACCCGCCCAATCCTGTCGGCCCTTCTCTTTCAACTTTACCAGAAACTTGTTGCAGTCTAATCTTTTAGAAAAAGAGGCAGGATCCTTGGATTTAGAGGTTAGTGAGTAGGAAATGATTATGTTGTGAGCTGAAAAATATATCGGACAGTTGGCTTCTCATTTATAATTTAGGGTTATTGAAAGATGAGGCAATAGCAGAACATTTGCTTCCTTTCCTCTCAGGCCCTGGGTTTTGTCAGCATGGTGGGAGCCCCACGAGTTTATCTGGGGTCCCCTCAGCCTGTCATTTGGAGAGGTCTGGGTCCTGATTATTGTACTCTGGGGGCGATTTTCCATCATAAGTATCTCCTGGGTTTACGTATCTGGGTTTGGTGGCCAGAACTGGCCCCGACACCACTCCTCAGTCAGGGCTGGTAGCTGTTGTGCAGGCCCAGCTCACAGCCGGCCTTGCGCATCAGAACCTTCCGGGCCTTGCTTTGGTGTGAGTGTGTGTGGATGTCCCCACCCCGCAAACTCAGGGGTTGACGCTGAATCCTGTGTGGTGGAATTGTGAGGTGGGGCCTTTGGGGAAGTGAGGGATTAGTGCCCTTGTGAAAAAGGCTCAGAGGAGCCTGTTTGCCTCTGCCGTCACAGAAGGTGCCGTCTGTGAGGAATGGGCCCTCACCTGACCCAGAATCTGTTGGTACCTGATCTAGGACTTGCCAGTCTGCAGAGCTGTAAGCAGTGCACTTCTGCTGTTTATAAATTACCAGTATAAGGGATTTTGTAATAGCAGCCTGAAGGGACTACGACCTGACACAGTGACAGAGGGACCACTCGGAAGCGGTGCAGAGGAGGTGACAAAGAGCGGAGAGGGTGACAGGATTGGTTAGGGTTGACTTCCTGTCTGTCTTGTGTGGAATCCAGACTGTCAGTGGGCGGCACCTCTTCTGGAGGTCTCTGAGAACAGTTGCTGCCTGGCGGTTCTGGAAGTTTCTGTCACTGTCCTCACATGGTTACCAAGTGTCTCCAGCAGGAACAATAGAGGGGACCGCATATCCAGTGGGTGCTGCCATCTGATAAGGGCCTGGTGTCACGCTGAAGGAGATGGCGACAGCATCCAGTTCCACCCAAGAAGAGAAGCTGTTAATAGAATAAATGCTGTGATCCCTAATTTTCCTTAATCTTTAATTCTCATAGTTTGTCACTTTCTGTCTTTATAAATTAGAATGTTTTTCTGGGCTTGGGAAATGCAGAAGAAATACAGACACCTGCCAGCAGTTAAATAGTAATCCAAATGAGAAATTGCCACATTGTAATATTATTGTTTTTCCTGTAACATTCAATCTGACATAAAATTTTGTTCAAAACATGAGGGAGGTAGGATCAGGTGGTGTTATTTTAGTAGAAATTCTGATTAATTCTTCAAATAACTTTTAAAACTACTCTGAACCAGAAATGTCTGCTTAATATATATGTCACATAAGACGTTAGCAATACCGTTTAAATGTTCTCTGTAAATATTAAAATGTTAATAGTGGGTAGAGTAGAAGAGAAAGTAAATCATCCTCTATCAGCCCAGGCTCTTCTGCTTCTGGGAAAATTTCCCAGCTCCCTCCAAACAAAGACAGAAGAGTCCCACGGAGAGATGCTGTGAGATTTGAGCTGTGCGTCACTCCAAAGCCAGAGCAGGGTGTGACCGGACAGTGTGACAAGAGGACAGGACAGACGTGCACAGGGATGCCGGTAGGGTCTGGAGTGGATAAGGCATCCCAGACAGAGCTCTGAACTTGACTGCAGGTAGGCTCGTAAATTGCCATCCTAGTCTCTTCGGAAGTGGTAGTAAACAAGGCCCGTCTTTTTGCCAGACTTTCATAGGTAAGGGGTCCGAGTACCCTGGGTTATGAGTTAGTCTTGGCTTCATTATTGCGCTCAGCCTCGGTGGAAACGAGCCTCCCCACCCCGCTGCCTGGAGCTGTGCAGGCTCACAAAAGTTCTAGATCTGTGACTCTCAGTTGAGACTGAGGCTTGACCCAAAGCCTTAAGGGTCCTCGTAATAGGCCAGGGCTGATTGAAAACAAAAATAAAAGCAGTGGTTCTTGTGGGCAAGTGCCATACCTATAGCTAGTTCCAAAAACTTCATCTGCAGAAATAATGAAGGCTTGCTAGTTACCTAAGCATGCTATTAAGGATTGCTTTGCTAAGACTTTATTTGTAAGCACAAATTAGTACATTTCTAGAGTTTGAGGGCCCTAATTCAGAATTTTGTAAAAAGTCGGGATTGCACAGTCACTGTCGACGCTGCCCTGTCCCATCTGCCCACGTAGACATGCAGAGAGTTGGAATCCCTGCGACTTGGCAGCAGCGTCTTGGTTGTAGTTTGTAATCTCCGCTCCTCCTGCTTTTCTTTTATAAGCAAATCACTATTTAGTTTCATTGCCAATTTAATTTGATGAGGGGCGTTCACATCGCAAAATGAAGTTGGCCATTTTTGAGTTTTTGGCTTATCATTTGCTACAAACTGAACTGAGACTGTGTGTGTTTTCCTCTGAATAAATCACACTCCCCTCCTTCCCCCCCCACACACAGTGATGCTTCCTCTTTGCCTCAGAGTCCTTTGTCCCCTGGGAAGTGGAAACACATGAGGTTGGGTGTCTTTTAGTGTTTGTGTTCCTCCTTCATGGACAAGAGTGAAAAAAGATAAATTTTAAAAATCCACGACGGGGGAACCTGTGCTTCTGATCAAAGACTAGGAAGTGGGAATGGGCGTGCGAGGAAGCGGGGCTGAGCGTAGGAACATGGCTGTCTGCGTTATCCCACAATGTAGTGGCATAGTTTAAAATGCACCTGCAGCTTCTTCACTGTATTGTTCTGCTTGCAGGGCATCGCTAGCTCTTTATCTGTGATTGGGTAGATGTTACATAGAGCATGCACCATGTCGTATTCTACTTCCGCATTTATCTGTTCTTTCCTGTGTCTGGATTCTTCTTCATATTTGCAGGACTGTCTGTTGTGTTACGATGCTGTGTTGACAGAGCTGGTGGGGGCATTAGGATGGCTTTGGGGGTGGTCACGCCCTCTGCGGGCTGTGCTCCCACCCCCAAGGCTTGCTGAAGCCTGCAGGGTTATAGGGCACCATCTCAGCTGAATGCTGCAGCCCCATAGACCCTAATCTGGACGAGCCCCTGGTTCCTGCCGTCAGGGTGCTTAAGAGCACTGTCTGGTAAGAACGAACCTGGATTATAAAGTCTTAGCATAAAGAAGCACTGGGTAAAAGGGAACAGCATCGCCTCTCCTCTCTTGCCGCGGTAATTCATGGTCGCTTCTCAGTTGCCGTGCCGTTGAGGGTGGCGTGAAATCCATCGAAGTGGAGAACCCGAGATTTGCATTTGGAACGCGGAGCTGTCTGTTCTCAGAATCCCACGGAGAGGCAGCCGCCTTCTGTGCCCAGCACCTTCTGCTCCAGCCTGGCTTCTGGCCAGGCAGCATGGGGAGGAGGCCCTGAGTCACCATGTGGAGCGGCCATCTGTGACTAATGGAGCGAGCACGGCCTGGAGTTATTTGGGTTGCTGTCTTTGGCTTGAAAACTAATCTGTAATGAGCCAAACGCAGCTTCCTTAACTCCCAGCCTGGTGCTCTTTCCCCTGCTGGAGGAGGAGAGAACTTTGTTTGCAGGGGAATGGTTGTCAAAATCTCCTGGAGGAGAAGGTCTTTGGTCAAGGCTCAAGGGCAATTTGTTATTATTATTATTTTTTTAACTATTGCTATTGGTGCTGGGTATTTAATTCAGGGCCTTGTACTTGCTAACATTCAACCACTGAGCTGCCCCCAAAGATAGAGAGAGAGAGAGATTTGTAGACAGGGTCTCCCTGTGTTGCTCAGGTTGGCCTTGAACTCCTGGGCTCGAGCAGTATTTCTGCCTCAAGCCCCAAAGTAGCTGGGACTACAGGCATACACCACCATGCCCAGCTCCTGAGAGGCTTTTAAATGGACTTGCAGCAGGAAATGCACATGACAAGTGTGTGGGGGTCCGAATGGAAAGGGCTGGTGCGCAGATGCGCTCAGGCCAGAGGGAGGTGTGCTTTTGAGAGCTGCTGGCCAGGCTTGGGAAGAATGAAGACTGTGAGTTCATTTCATCATGATCTAGCATTGCAGGTTGGGATGTAGTACAACAAACAAGAACCCAGCTGATAGACAGGCTTTTCCTACCGGTGTTATGTTTTGTATCCTGAACGTAGAAGCAAAAGACATGTTAATATTTAGGAGTTAGAGAATAAATGGAATTTGTTTCCATAGCATTCTTGGATCAGGAAACTTTATGCAGGTCAGTGGGAGCCCAGCCTGACCTTTGCAGTGACCTTGCTGAGAACAAGCCATAAACCCAAAACTAAGCCCATTTGCCTAGCCCTGAGCAGCTGTGACGTCCTCTGTCACATCTCAGGGCCTGGGCATGGGGCTGGGCAGGGAGGAGTGGGGCCATGCTATCCACACACCAATGTAGGTTTTGTTTTCATTTTAAAACATTCCTGGGGCATTAGAAGCAGAACAAGTAGAATCTATATTTATACAAAAGGGGATTCGTTAGATTGGCCCACACAGTCACAGGGCTGAGCAGCTCCATGGTGGCCGTCTGCCAGCCAGGAAGTAGTGGCAGCTCAGTCCAGGAAGAGAGAAGCCTCAGGAGGAGACAGGGGACGTGGCCACCAGGTCAAGGCTGACCGCCCAGAGTGTGTGGGGCCCAGCACCCAAAGGCCAAAGGTCCTAGAGTCTGTCGTCCATGGCAGCAGCAGCAGATGTGCCCGAAAGGAAACAAGGCCCCTCTTCTCTGCCTCACTGTCCTCTTCTGGTCTGTAGGTCGGCGCTGCCCACGTGGAGGCCAGGTCTTCCCCACTCAGTTGCTGACCCACACACCAGTCTTCTCTGGAAAACCCTCCCAGACACACCCCAAAGAGTGCTTTATTAGTTCTCTAGGCACCACTCAATTCACACAAGTTGACACCCAAAATTGGGGTCATTCGTGCATGCTTCAGTTACAGGTGGGTCACTGTGGTCAGTTGATTGTGGGAAGCGCTGTGGCAACAGGACAGTTTCTTTTTTTTTCAAGCCACTGAGGGCCTAGAGAATGGCCTAGCACAACCGTGGCAGGGCTGGCAAGGGCTGAGGGTGCAGCAGGGCTCATGGTGGAGCAGACATGGGGGGCGCAGGAAGAGCTGGTAAGTGTGGGGGTGGGGAGGAGGGAAGAGGAAGATACTAGATGGGACGGGGCCAGGATGTGGCTCAGGGCAGAGCGCTTGTGTACAGTGCCTGGGCCCTGGGTTCCAGCCCCAGTGCTGGAGGGAGAGAGGGAGAGAGGGAGACTGAGACTGTAAGACCTGACTCAATTCGCATCTCCTTTTCCTTCCTAAAGACTTTCGACTCCTAAGAAAAGCCCGGTTGGCTTCCGCCCTTTGCCTCCTGGATCCCCCAGTGGGGCTGCTCTCCCCACATCCATCCCACCTCAACCACGCCCTTCCTCACGCTGGCCTTGCAGCAAAGGATACTTGTGGTTGTGGGGTACCGGGTCCGAGGGGCAGAGTTGGGGAGGGACATGGCTGCACTTAATGGAGTCCACAGAAGGGACACTTGTCCTCCCCTGGAGTGGCACCCTTCCATCACCAGCCCAATGCCTGCTTCTTTGCCAGGGTGGGATTTCCAAGGCCAAGGACCATGTGAACTTAAACCTGACGACACACTTTGCGATGACAGTGTTTGCGGATGATCCAGTATCCTGCTTCAGGGAGACTCTAGCAAGATTTAGGGTCTTAAGTAACAACCTTAACAGCCTAATCCTGTTGAGCCTTGTTAGACAACATTTAAATGCCAGCACTCTCATGCGACACCTGGGGAGAGCCCTGCTCATTTATCCAGGCCTCAATTGATCTCAGGCTGCATTTTCAGTAGCACGCAGAGTTCTCCTGACCCAAGTTCTCAGAAGGAGAACATGTTGTTAATTTCGTGCATGTTGAGTTAAAAATGTCACTTTGTGGTGCCTAAATTGCCATCCTCTTGCTTAGGTAGCAGAGCCTCACCTTGTTCTTGACACCTGCTAGATGGGGATAAAGAGTTCCCACTTGGCATGCAGGATACAAAAAGGGCAGATTAGCAGCTCCCAAGCCAGATCTTCCTCTCCTCCAACAAGGGGTGAAACAAATATAACTAAAAGAAATTAGGAAACGACAGTTGGGTTTCCACAAAATTTGCATAGACGATAACTTCGTATTACTGTTCCTTTCCATATGCAAGGAGCTGCCTGAGAAAGAAAGCAGTTTTTCATGGTGTAGACTTTCAGATTGAATTTTGCCCCATGTTTTGATAGAAAGTTGTTACATTTCCTTCTGAGTACCACCGTGCACTTTTTATATCTATTTGCCTTTGTGGTGCTGAGGGTCCATCCCACATGCTGGGCAAGAACCCTACCACTAAGCTACATCCCTAGCCCTTTTTTTATTTTGAGACAGGGTCTTGCTAAGTTGCCCAGGTTGGCCTCTGAACTTGTGAGCCCTCTTGCCTCAGCTTTCTAAATGCTGGGGTAACAGGTGTGCGCATGGCGCCCAGCTCTTGCCATACATTCATGAAGCATCTTTAATTAGTTACTTTACATTGGTGACTTACTGGGCTGGAACACAGCTGGCTACCAGGGCTCTGGGACCTGAAGGAGCCAGTCCTCCTCTCCTCCTGTGATCAAAGGGGAGAGAGAGAGGGAGGGAGGGAGGAAGACAGAATGCAGCATGGGGAGAGGAGACTGTGCGGTTCTTGGCTAGGAAGCTGTGGCCTCAGTCACTTCCTCTGAGCCATGAGTGACTGCAGTTCTTTATTGAGACTTTGAGCCCGGAGTTCACTGGGTGTGCTCGTCCCTTCCTGGGGAAGTGTGCAGCCATATATAATGGAATCATCCACAAGAGGAGACCACGTCACGGTTAATCCACTTCTTTTCCAGCCAGCCCAAAAGCACCCTGAGTCCTGGGTGCCGTGCCCTCTTTATCTTCTCTGCTTTATTCCTGAGGTTGCTGGGAGATGCGCATTGCAAATGGGAGTCTGGGCTTTCCTCGCTGCTCCCGGTGCCTGGTGTAAGCAAGTGTGTCTGAGAATGACTGGCTAGAGGAAGGAGATGCATCCTGACCTAGGAGAAACTGGGCAGGGGGAGTGAACGCCCAGCAGACATGGCTGCTTTGGAAGTATCTTCACTTCAGAGAAAGAGCAATACTCAAGGAAGAGTCGGCAGGCACCTGGCTTCAGAGCTGAGTGCACCAGCGACACTTACAAGTTCCTAGTACTGTGTGCCTGGTGCTGTGGCAGGAGCTGGGCCACCAAATGTAAAAACACACACTGTCCTGAAGGACCTTTTGCTCGGAGTCCAGTAACAAGCCCATGTATACAGCTGTGTAGGTCGTACACTGCACAGCTCTAGAGGGTACCATTCAGATCACACTGTTAACTTATCTTTTTCATAACAGTATTCTAGCATATGGAAGCAAATGTTTTGAGTAGAAGTGTTTTCTAATTGTAGGCTCCCCTGGGTTAGTTTGGCTTAAATGCAGACAGAGAAATAACTAGTACATGACAGTGGTCAGCGTGGCTGCGTGTTCAGAGCACAGAGAACTTAGCAGAAGGCACTGTCCATGTGCCTGCGAGAGTTGTGGAGGACTTCGCAGAGGGCAGCCCTTTGGAAGACCATCCCCTGAGCAGAAAGGCAGTGTTGTGTAGTGGTGAAGAAATTGTGTTCAACATCAAAACTCAAATATGATCTCAAATATGCTGTTTGCTGTGTGACCTTGGGCAAGTTACCTACCCTCTCTGTGCTCTACCTGAGTTTCTGCTATTTCTGCAATAACCCAGGATTTGTATTTCCCCGGCCAGGCGAGTGGTTCTGCAGGATTGAACCTGGGGGCGCAGAGAGACAGCTCAGCCTTGCCCGTGCTGAACAAGACACTGCCATTCAACACACTACAGACAAAGGCCGAACACACCCACCAACAGCAGCATCCATCCCGTTTCCCTCTAAACACCAATGCCCATAAAAGTAAAGGAGAAACAGGAGACAAACAGATTCAGACCCGTCTGTGCCCACTGCCTGATTTCCTTGACGATGTGCTAATAAAAGTGATGGAATATTAGTTTCATAACATGTAAGCACTTTAGAGTTTGCTGATTGTGGTCCTCAGGGAACATCTGTCAACCCTACTCTTCCATCTGGGCACCAGGGCAACACAGAACGGTATTCACGTCTGTGGGAACAGGTGAGCCCGAGCCTGATGTCAAAGCGAGACGCACGGACGGTTGCCTTGGTTCTGCAGATACCAGTGTGAGTTGGACAAGGTCGGAGAGCGCCAGGTGGGGCTGCACCTGCACTCAGTGTGGCTGTCCTTGCTGTGGTGGTCCTGAAACATTTCGGGTTCTATGGCTGTGGTCTAAATTGTCGCCCTTTCCCAGTCACTCACCCTTGGGGACAGCCATGAAGAAAGTGCTGGGTCTCCGCATCCCTAGGGTGACACCAGACAGTGAACAACACCTACACCCGGGCGACACCGGCAGCTGTTTCAAGGCTGCTCGAGAGCCGCGTGTCATCCTTTTGTAGGCGAGCTAGGCTAAAACCCCGAGGCAGCAGAACCTCGACATCTCAGTGTCTTGCAGCCTCAGAGTCTGTGTCACCTCAGGACATCCAGTGTGAGTGTTCAGTGCTGCCCGCAGGGGTGACTCAGAGTTTCATCTTCAACAGGTGGCTTTAGGGCCCCTGGGGAAGGGTAGAGTGTTGAGAAGATGCTTCCGAAGCACTTTGGGTCAGAAGTGACATCCAAAATGACAGAGAATTGTTCCCAGCCTTCTGGATATGGTCAGCGTATTATGCTGTAGGTATAAAATGACCCCCCAAAGTCTCGTGTGTTGGGGGGCTTTTGGAAGGTGATTGGATCATGGGGTGCTATACACATCAGTGGGTTAATCTATTGATGAGTTCATAGCTGAATGTGGTGTTAGAAAGTGGAGCCAGGGGGCTGGTGATATACCTCAGCAGCATAAGCTGCCCAGCAAGTGCGAGGTCCTGAGTTTGACTCCTGGTACCCGCATATTAAAAAAAAAAAAAAGTGAAGCCAGGTTAGAAGTAGTCCCTGGGGGCATGGCCTGGAGGGATTTTTGTCCCTGGCTCCTCCCTTCTCTCTCTGCTTCCTGGCTGCCATTAGGTGAGCAGCTTTCCTTCACCATGCCCTTCTGCCATGCTGTTTCTGCCTTGGCGCCACCAACCATGGACTGAATTCTCTGAAACTGTGAGGCCAAATAAACCTCTCCTCTGCTAAATTGTGATGTCATATATTTTCCCAGCAACTGGAAAGTGACTAATACAGAAAATTTGTACCAGAGAATTGCTGTGAGTATACCTGACCACATAGCTTAGAAGCATTTGGAACTGGTTTGCAGGAGGAGTTTGGAAAGCTTTGGAGACTTGGGCTAGAGAAGCTTTAGAATGCTATAAACAGAATTTGGTGGGTGATTCTGGTTGGAACTCAGAAGATGCAGACAGTAAAGCCAGACTTAGTAGGATTCAGTTGGGAACAAAGGCTCCATTGGCAGTTGGACCAGAGGCCATGTGTGTTACACTCTTTCATGTGTTACACTCTGGCAGAAAATTTGTCTTCTTTTTGCCCATGTCCTGGGACTTTGAAGGAGACTGAGATTAAAGGCAGTGGACTACTTAATCTGACAGAAGAAATTTTAAAGCAGCTCAATATTCAAACTGTGGCATAGATACCACTGGCTGCTTTAGCCAGGTTTATAGTGAGAATCAGGAACAAAAACAGGGCCAAAAGCTGTGGAAAATTTTGCTGGTGGCCAGAAAAGAAGTGCCTGCAAAGTAGGGGCCAAGGAGAGCATGGTTGCTGAAAAGATTAGTATTTTAAAATGCTGCTGGGTGTGGTGGCACACACCTGTAATCCCAGCACTCAGGAGGCCAGCTTGAACTACATAGTGGGACCCTGTCTCAAAAAAAAAAAAAAAATTAAAAGCCAAATATTTTGCATTAAGACATAGGAAAGATGGCTTGAAGACATCTCAAGAAGTGGCCAGGCCTCACATATCTGTCCAAAGATATAAAAGGATAAACTTCTTTGAAAGATTTTGTTTTGAGAAGAGAGCCCCAGGGCACCTTGCTCATTTAGGGCTGCTTGAGTTTAGCCATCCATGCACTCAGAAGGTGCTGCAGCCATGGTCCATGAGGACAGGCTATTGCTCAAGCTGGTGGCAGACCTTGGTGTCATCCACGTGGTGCGGGTCTTTAAGACATGCAGAATGCAAAAGTTGTGGGGTCATGGAAGCTTCTACCCAGATTTCAAAGGAAGGCCTAGGAGGCCAGGCAGCGTGCTCCTAAAGCAGGCAATGTGTGAAGCTATGAGAGTGAGGCTAAAGATACAGCAGAGACCCCAATAAGTTGCAGATGCCAAGAATGTGGATTGTCTGCTGAGGAAAGCCACATACAGTGCGTAGAGCTAGCTGGGGCTGCTGGGGGGTGATACATGGGCTGCAACCAGCAACACCATAGGGGCGGGGCCACTCAAGCCTTTTGGAGCTCACATCTCACCACATCCAGGTGCTGGATGGAGCTACAAGATTTAATGGTTGCCCTGCTAGGTTTTAGTCTGTCTTTGGTCCAGTACCTTTCTATCCCCTATTTCTTCCCTTTGGAATGAGAATGTTTGGCCTGTACCATTGTATGTTGGAAATATTTAACTTCCTTTTTGATTTTTACAGGGACTCACAGCTAAGTGTTTACCTTGAGTCTCAAAGGAGACTTTGGACTTGGACTTTCCAACAGTGCTGGAACTGTTAAAGCTTTGGCAACTTTTAGAGATGGACTAAATGCCTTTTGCATAATGAGTCTTTTGGGGACCGGGGGGAATGTTATGGTTTAAGTCTAAAATGTCTGCCAAACGTCTCATATATTTAGAGGTGGAACTTTTGGAAATTGACTGGATCATGGGGATGCAATACTCCTTAGTAGATTAATGGATTGATGAGTTCATGATTGAATGTGCCATTAGGAGGTAGGGCCTGGTAGGAAGAGGCAGATCACTGGAGGCGTGACCAAGCAGAGTGTACTCTTCTCTGTGGCTCCTCTATTTTGTCTCTGCTTCCTGGTTGCCATGGGGTGAGCACTTGTCCTCTGCCATGCCCTTCCACTGTGCTGTTTCTGCCTTGAAGCCACCAACCATGGACTAAATCCTCTGAAACTGTGAGCCAAAATAAATCTCACCTCCTTTAAGCTGTGGGTGTCAGGTATTTTGTCCCTGCAGTGCGAAAGTGACTAATACACAGGGCCACTCTTTAGCCAAATTTTGAAGGAGGCATCTCTCATTTATTTCTCCTACATCTTTCAAATATTCTTCTCCACGGACTCTGCTAAACACCTTCATTTGGGCCCTTCTCCCCCACCCTCTATGTGTAGCCCTTTTCTTCAGCCAAA
This sequence comes from Erethizon dorsatum, assembly GCA_028451465.1. NCBI lineage: Eukaryota > Metazoa > Chordata > Mammalia > Rodentia > Erethizontidae > Erethizon > Erethizon dorsatum. Next base: position 123,945,843 of record CM051828.1, on the reverse strand, counting down.
CCACTCATTTCAGTGCTGCTGATGCCCAGTGTTGAAGTAAAGCTGATGGGACTGATTCATACTAATATGATACTGGCAGACTGATTTTTGTCTGTGGAAAATAATTGCATTTTTAAAAGAAAACATTTGAACAAGACTCATTCTGGACATACCAGAGCCTCAGTTTAGTGACTGTGTTAGAAAAGAGTGAGCCTTGCTGGGCATGGTGGTGAATACTTGTAATCCCAATGGTCTGGGAGGCTGAGCCAGGAGAACCACAAATTCTAGCCTAGCTTGGGCAACTTAGTGTGTCCCTGTCTCAAAGAATGAAAAAAGGGTAAGAGATGTAGTCCAGTGTGAAGGCTTTGGGTTCCATTTTCCAGTACTGAAAAAAAGAAAGAAGGAAGAAAGGAAAGGAGTGAGTCTTGTGAATTTAAACATAAATCAACTAGAAACAGAAGAATCAGTACTGTCCTTGTGCTGCGGGTCCTGTGCATGTCTTCCTCTGTCAGTAGATGGGCCACACGGTAGTGATGACATCCTGACCGGGTACAAACTAAACTTCGCCACTTACTGGGTGACTTTGGGCGAGTTACCAAACCTCTCCGTGCCTTTAACACAGCTGCTCTAGGGATCCCCCTTACCCCCGAGTCGAGGGTCTGCCTTCCAGCTGGAAGCCACATTCTCTCCAGAGAAAGGACAAGTACATTTAAGGCCAGGCCGTAGGTGCCACGTTTGCAATGAGGTCCATCCGAGCCGTGAAGCAGAACTTTTCCGTCAGTCCCGGACTCCTGGTCAGGCAGAAGTGGGGGAAGTTGTTGTCTAGCGTGGGTCTTGCTCCAGTGTTGGGGTCGGCGACAGCTTCAGAAGCGCAGCTACAGCAGCGGGATTCAGATGTTTGCATGCACGTGTTCTTTTTGGCCAGGTTTGTTTCCAGGTGAATTCGGGTGGAAATGATCTGCGAGAGAGCCGGAGGAGTGCGGAACCATGGAGGGAGGCTGGCGGGCGAGATCACGCATGCGCATTGCTGCAGGAATGGGGGGGAGGGGTTCATATCCACAAGGGGCTGATGAGTCAGGATGGAAGAAGAAAGGTGACTAAATTGACCTGGGATTAGACTCTATTATTATATTTGTTGTGGTTAAGTAAAGTCTTCTGGGTTTATTTGTTTAAGGAAACGATTTCCTTCATTATTTACTCGATCGTACCAGAATAGCAAACAGCAAGCGCCCATGTGTGGGAAACTGGGGAGCTCTCCCACTGCTGCACATTTCCCTTGGGGACCCCTGGAGAGGCAGGGTGGGGTGGGGACTGATGGTTCCAGGATGTGAGGAGTGGGCCATGGTGGAGAAGCCCACTGTTGAGGTAGAGCTGACGGGACTAATTCATACTAATACGTAAATGGCTGACAGCTTTTTCTCACGTCCCTGGCTTGAGGATGAACCTGGCTCTCTGCTTGTCTGGCTGGTTGGCTGCAGACAAGTCATGTACCCTTCTGAGCCTCAGTTTCTTCATTGCAAAAGATAGGGAGATCTTCCCTTGGTGTTATCTAGGATGAAGTAAGAAGATGATTTTATAAAAAGTGACTCCTTTTCTTCTCCACCAGAGTTGAGTACTGTTTGTTTTACCTTTGCCTTTGTCCCGAAGCCAGCAGATCAGTACTCATTCCCTGTACAAGAAGGTCCTCCATGGACAATCGGGATAAGGCAGGCTTACCTACAGTGCAAGGGAAATGCTCGTCCCCCCAGAGCGGCGAAGCGCAGCCTCCTCCTGGCGTCTGGCTCAGTCCTTCCAGGTATCTATGTCCTGCCCACGGAAGGCTCAGCAAGCTGCCCTCAGCAGCTTGAGCCATGAGCTGGAAAGCTGGACAGGGCAGAGGGTTTGGGGCAGGCGCCCACCAGCCTCTCGCCTGCAGAACTGAGCAGAGCTGAGCCATCAGAGACCAGGGTGAGCGCTGTTATCGCTGGGGCTGAGCAGCAGCCGCTGATCATCCCACCCTTTCATTCAAGCTCCTTTGCTTTCGCATACACACAGGAAGGTACGCTCAGCGCATCCACAGACTCACATGTCCCCAACATCCAGGTCAAGACACGAAGTATCACCAGCCCCAGGACACCCCTGTCCCCGTCACAGTCCTTACACCGTCCCCATGGAAGGGGCACGGCAACCACTCCCTGACTTGCAGCAGCAGAAATCAGTCTTCTCAGGGCACCTTTGAACGGTAAAATCTCTGCTGGAAGGAAAGTGTCACAGCCCTCATGTCTTTGGTCATGCGCACAGCACTGATGGAGCTCTCATTATGGCCCAGCCACTGCGTGTGTCTTCCTCCACCAACACGGATCATCTCACCCCTTCCTCTGCATGATTCCAAGCAGTGGGCACTAAAATTGTGCCTGCTTTACAAACAGCGAATTGGGGGGGGTCGGGCACGGCATGGTCAGGGTCCTGGGCCAAGGCCACACTAGTTAGTGTAGAGCAAGACTCGGGGGCAGGGAGATCGGCCCCGTCCAGGCACCTCTGGACATAGCAGGCAGACAGACCCAGCGCTCTTGCCAGTTCAGAAGTTTGATGAGTAACGTGGAAATTCATTCCAAGCAGGTGTCCACACCCTCTTGATTCTTGGCCCTGTGGGTGGCATGTTTGTCCCACGCTCTCTCTGTGCACACGAATCTGAGCTCACCCTCACCTCTCCACCCTGCAGGTAGACACTTGCTTTTCTGGTGCAGATGAGAAACTAGGCCCCAGAGAGGAGAGGGCGTGCACTCCGTGAGTGCGTGGACTCCCTGTCCAGTGCTCTTCCTAGCCCACCAGCAGTCTCCCTCATTAACCAGCCTCTCTGTCCTCACACTCTGTGGCAGCTCACTGTAGAGTTGGCCATTCTGGAGCCTCTGTTGGGGACACAGGTCTGGGATCCCAAGATATACAACCCTACCCCACATATCCACCTCCACCTGCACCCTGGTGTTCAGAGTTGAGCAATTTAGTGAGAGCTCCGCTACCTGTTTGCCCATTTGCCCAGTGAGTTGCTGCTCATAGCACAGTTTCCATGCCTCTTTCCTAACCACCTCAGAGGCCAGCTAACTCCCTGCCTTCATTTTGGCTCTCACTGAAAGGCGTTTCTAGTTGGCAGCCCCCTGAGCCTGCTCTCTCCCAGCCAGAGCCTGGTGCGGTTGATATGTGAGACCCAAATCCCTGCAGTTCATGGTTGCTCCGAGCCCTTGGCTGGTGGAGAGGAACAGGAAATCCACTTTGCCTCCTGGTGTTTCTTTGCAGAGGTTTTCCTGTAGCTCAATGTGTTTGGTTCCCTGGGATTATGTGCCCTCATTCTTGTACCAGCAATTATTGAGCATCTACTGTGTGCAGGAGCACCACCTAGAGATCAGTAAAGCAGCTGTAAAGGCAAGACTGTCAGGTCTTTCTCCAAGAGAGACACTGTGGTGCACACAATTTGGAGATCAAAGGCTCTGCCTTCCAGGGCTTGTTTTAACAGCAGCTAGATGTGTAAGAACTTTGGGCTGAAAGTGACAAAAACCCAGCCTGGAATGGCATGAGCAAAGGATGAGAAATGATTGGCTCCTGAACTGAGGAGTCCGGACTGGCTTTAGGTATGGCTGGATCCAGGCGTCAGTGGGTGGCATCAGGATTGGCCTGGCTCTCGTCCATCCTGGCTTCCTTTCTTCTCTTTAGAAAGAGGCCCTGAAAAGTGCAGGGCTGCTGTGTATTGTACCTGTTTACCAGCCAGCGGCCTGAAGCCAGGGTCTCACCTGTATTTAATATGACCCACACGCTAGGAATCGCTTCTTCATTTTTATGTGGTTGGAAAAAAATACTTAAAGAATAATACCATGCAGTCCATGAAAGTGGTATGAAATTCACATTTCAGTGAACAGAAATCAAGTTTTATTGGCTGCTTATGTATTATACAGGAACACTTTCCCTCAGATGTTTATGATCCAGCCCTTTTCAGAAAAAAGTTAACCATTGGTTTAGAACCCTCTAATCCCGTCACCCCTGGGCTCAGGAATCTTCTAGTGCTCCCTGGTGTCCTGGAACACAGCAGAGTCCTTATCCAGTCACTCAGTGTCCTGCAGCCCAGTTGCCCCATATTCGTCTCTCCTCCCAGCATGGCCTCCCTGCTGCCCGGAGCACCCTGGGTCCTGAATGTGCAGGATTTCCGGTTGCCTGGGCTCCGTCTGTCCTTCCTGCTTCAGCACCGGTCGGTTCCTCTGCCCGGAAAGCCCTCCTTTCCTCTTGGCTGTCACTCAGGACATCATTCCTAGCCCAGCGCTTCCCTGAGTTACCTTTTCTGAGTCGGAGTTCATCATTGCCACTTCTGCATTCCACTCGTGCTCTGATTTAGCTTCTTCCAGTGGCATTTGTCATGATACAGTCATCATTAACCACACATCCATTTCCCCCTCCCCAGCAGATCGCAGACATCACCTGATTCATCCGGATTCCCTTGCAGACCCGGCACAGATCTTCCTGGTCCGCGCCACTTAGCTTGGTGCTCATCAGAAGGAATGAAAGTCAAAGCTGGGCTCAGTCCCTCCTCTTCCCAGGACAGACATGCTGGTTCACAGGGATGCAGGCTTTGGAGAATCACAGCTGATGGAGAAAAATGGATCAAACCAAGGCAGAATAAGCAGGGACATATTGGCATCCTACATGGTTCATCTTCACGGGCTGGAGATGTGGCTTGTTAATGAGACTTTAAGGGAGGACCTGGCAAAGGAGGAGGGGTGAGAATCACAGAATTGTCTTGCAGGTTCCTAGCTGCCTAGTCAGGGTGGAGAGTGCTTTGAGGAAGGAGAATGTGTGCTTTGACAACATGTGGACTCATAGATAAACCATAAGTGAGCTGGGCGTGGTGGTGCACAGCTGTAATCCCAGCATTCTAGGAAGCTGAGGCAGGAGGATTGCAAGTTCAAGCCCAGCCTGGGCAAGTTAGTGATTTAGTGAGACCCTGATTCAAAATGAAAAATGGAAAAGGGCTTGGGATGTAGCTCAGTGTGAAGGTCCTGGGTTCAATCCACAGTACTGCAAACATGCATGTACACACACGAGTGCACACACACACACACAAGTGAGAGAGCAGGAGCTGAAGGTCTTAATGACGAGGAGACAGAGTGAGTCAGGCAGCAGTGTTCAGTGTGCAAAGACAGTAGCCACCATTTTAACTTCTTTCCCCTGGCCGCTGTTGGCGTGAGGGGCTGGGTAATTCTTGGCTGCCCAGGGCTCTCTGGTGCAGTGGAGGAATTTTAGTAGCGCCTCTGCTCTACCCACTAGATGTCAGTAACACCCCAACCCCAGCTTAACAACCAAAAATGTCTCCCCAGCTGCAAAGATGAGGCGCAACACACAAATCATTTCTGATTGAGGACTTTTCCTCTCACAAATGCTTTCCATATTATTTTTTGGTACAACGCCTGTTTTTTTATTTGATCAATATTCTTATAAATACTAAAAAGTAAACCCCCAGAGAAATGGCTGTGCACTTGGTTGTAGCCATGTCAGATCGCTTTACAAGGGTTTCGCTGTTTATTCTCCTCTGGGTCCTCATCATGGGGCAACAGAGAGTTCACCGACCACGTTAGCACAGTCCCAGACCCAGAACAGAGAATAATCTCTGCATGTGTAGTCATCACTGTGGGATTTTTATTTTGATGCTTTTGGCATAAGGTTCATTATCACCTTTTGACGTGATTTTTTGCTTTGAGCACATAGATGCACGTGAGGCTCACGGCGCCAGGCTCACGGTGGAAAGCTAACAGCTTATGTCTAACTGTTGGGAGGTGGGTCATTGCCACCCTTTCCTATTCATCTTTTTATGAGCTGTTTCACTCCCTGATCATTTTCCCAAACTGATGGCTTTGGGACCAGCGGTCAGCCTCCCTGCTGACAACTCCTCTGCTGCCCTTCCCTGGAAATGGGATGGATTCTATTCTGGGTCCAGGAAATAGCTCAGCTTCTGTCCCTGTTGAGGATCATCCTTGGCAGTTTGGCGCCCTTACCTTTCATCTCGCGGTTCAGAATAAGCTCATAAGTGCCGAGAGATGCGGTGTGAAGAACGCATGCATTTTAAGTTCTGAGCCTGAAACTCCATGGAGGTGGAGGAAATAATCTGCCGCCCTTGCTGGGAAAGCAAAGCACTGTGTGTGTGCACATACGCGTGACCAAGTGAGGGATGCAACTGGCTGCTTTGCTGCCATCGTCATTTCTTACCTTTCAAGCTAGCTGTGAGGTGGGGTACACTTGGTGAAGAATTCACAACATCAAGTAGATAACGAGAATAATAGAGAAGCTTGTGGGAAGAAAATAAGTGGTCCCCTGCCTTAGTGATTGGCTTCTTTCCTACCTCTGTATGGCAAAGGACTTACCACTAATAAAATTGAGCTAAGAAGCCATGTATTGTGGTCAGGCATTTTACAGATCACCGTACACCCTCTCACTGAGAAACTGGCCACTCTGCCCAACTAATAGTAGTAAGATTGAGGCCAGGACTGAACCTTCCAGAATTTCACTCCAGAGCAAAGTCACATTCACCCACCCTATCAACCTTGATTGTGTGGATTTTTTGGAGGGTTGGTGATGTGTTCAAAAAAATATGTGAGGGAGGAATAGGCCACAGTAGGAGCTTAGTGAACCAATGTGGGTCATCTCCTATTCTGTTTCTGATGCATCTCCCATTTCTGACAAGCTAAGGACCTCCTCCAACCTCGCAGTGCTTTTATGGAAAGCAAGGAGCTAAGGAGTTGCCTACAAGCTCATAAAGGAAAGTCAAGAATAAAATCCAGACCCAGCTAACTATTGGAAATGTTTTTGACAGTTAGAGCCAAAGACAACCATCAGTACAGAACCTAGAATAAATTATGCAGGCTTTTTCATTTTTTCGAGATTTTAGGAAAAGGGGCTTGTATTAGTCAGCTTCCCTGGTGCTGAACACAGTCCCTGACATTCACAGCCTAAAGGAGAAGAGGTTTAATTTGCTCACGGTTTCAGCCCATGGTTGGCTGGTTCCAAGGCAGAGACATCATGGCGGAATGTGACAGAGCAAAGCTGCTTGGTTCATGGTGGCCCGGAAGCAGAGCAGGGGAAATGCACTAGAGAGGAAGGACCGAGGACCCATAGGTAGTACCCAACGTCACATCTCCATGACCCACCCAGACACAGCAGAGGAAGTTTACTTAGCTTTACTAATCTCCTGGGTGTTTCTTAATCTAACGAAGTTGACATATCAGGATTAATGGTCACAGAGATTCTGCGTCCCAGTTACAACCACCGGTCCTTCAACAAGTGTTTCATTGTTGTGTGAGGTGCACCTGGAAACTCACCAAGGCTGTCAGCTTCCTAATTTCTACCTGTGGTTTTGTTTCACTATTAATTGAACTCTGGCAGCTGGATGGTCTGTTAGAATCATAGACACTTACCAGGACCACGCATATGTCCAGCTGGATCCATGTAGGGCTGCCAGCTCTGTCCATGCATGCCATTCTGCAGAAGGAGAAGCTGTTCTGCCCTTTCCAGAAGGTTCTTAGGGGCTCTGCCAGTTGTACCGGGTGAACTCAGCCCCTGACTGTGCTAAGTCTTGGCTGGGGACTTCTTGCCTTGAGGCTCTTTGGGACTAGCGGGAGCTGGGTAGAGGAAGAGACGGGATTGTGCTGAGGAGAGAGATGGTTAAGAGACTTGGAAGTGAGATGGAAGTGCTGAGGTGGGGTGAACCTGGCTCATAGATGTGGTCCCAGGTGGTGACAGTGGCCTGTCAGGTCCCTCCATGAACTCTCCACGTGCTTTTCCTCTCACCAGACCTGGCCTCTGGGTCCTGCCTTATCTTATATGTGGCTCCTCATACCCCATCCCCAGCTTGCTGTAATACAGTGTAACACCCAGAGTTCTTCAGAGAAACAGAACAGAGAGGAGGTACACACACACACATGTCCTATGTTGCTTCATGGATATTTAAGTCCATAAATTCACATAGATAGGATGTGCATGTATGTGTGTGTTTGTCATATTTCCATCACTATAATGAAATGGCTGAGCCAGTTAACATCAGAAAGAGAAAAGGTTTAAACTGAGGATGATGATGCACTTCTATAATTATGCTACTTGGGAGGCTGAGGCAGGAGGATCACAAGTTTATTCAAGGCTGGCCTGGGCAACTTAGCAAGACCCTGTCACAAAATAAAAAGGGCTGGGGACATAATTTAGCACTAGAGTACTGGCCTAGCATGCAAAAGGCCTGGTGTTCAGTCCCACTAGTACTACCAGAGAGAGAGAAAAAGAGAGACAGAGTCAGAGAGAGAGGAAGTTTACTTGGCTTGTAGCATAGTTTTAGAGGCTTCAATCCAAGATCAAGTGATGCCATTGCTTTGGGCTCTGGCGAGGTTGTCATATTATGGTGGGTACCCATGGCAGACAAACCTCTCACCACGTAAGCCAGGAGGCATGGGAAGAAGAGCAAGAGACTTAGGTCCCACAATGCCATTCATAGACATGCCCCCAATGACCTAAAGACCTTCCTCTAAGCCCCGCCTCTTAATTGTCCACAGCACCTCCCAACTGCACCACCTTGCAGACTAGGCTTTTAATACATGAACCTTTGTGGAATTCTCAGCCAAGCCATAGCTCTGTGTATGTGTGCTGTGTGTGTGTGTGTGCATGTGAGTATGGATGCGTATTCACAAAGAGATTTATTATAAGGAGTTAATTTACATGAAGAGACTGGCAGGTCCAAAGTCCGTGGGGCATCCAGTGGGTTGGAAACTCGGGCAGGAGCAGACACCACAGTCTTGAGCAGAATCCCTTCTCCCAGAAACCTCACTTTTTGCTCTTAAGGCTTTCAGCTAACTGGAGTGGAATTGAATTCACACCCACATTGTCAGGAGTAGTCTCTTTTACATAAACTCAGCAGATTGGCGATGTGAGCCACATTTATACAGTACCTGCGGAGCAGTGCCTGGATTTACATGTGAGCCACTGGCTAACTAGACACGTTAGCTCCAGAAACTGCCCACCATTCCACCCAGCATCCCAGCCCTCCTTCAGGGCCACAGCAGAGCAGAGGCAAAGGGAGGGGTCTTTCCAGCCTTGCTCCAGGATCCTTTCCTGGGAGTGGGGAGCCTGGACCACTTGCTCTTGGCAGATCATCTGCCTTCCTTACCTCTGGGGGGGCGGTGTGCCTGCGACCCAGCCCCAAACTGCAGCACCCACCTTTTGCCAGACATCCCCACCCTGCTGAACTGAAGGCTGTCTGTCATGGGGAGGACCTAGTGTCTATGTTGGGATCATGAAGGTCCTTCCTGGCGTGTTAGTTAATTTGAACTCGCTTGGCTAACTGGTCTTAAGTTTTACTCCAAGTCATTTTATTCCTAATGAGTAGCGTGACCATGAGATGCATCCTTCAAACTGGCACACTTGTGAGAGTGAAGGGGACACTTAATTATGCTGGACAGCAGGTGTGAATCAGGACTGTGCTCAAAAACCACAGCACGTCAGAGCCCTAAGCGTGGTTGTTGCTGTGTTGTCCTGGAGAGCTCGTTAACGTGGGTGTTTTCAGTGCCTGTGTTCTGTGAAGAAGGGGTTCATCAAGTCAGCAGTGACGAGTGTGGCTGCAGGCTGAGCTGTTACCCGAAGAGGATAGATTGAAGTCTGACCCCTGGTACTGTGGATGTGCCCTTGCTGGGAGATAGGGTCTTTGCAGATGTAACTAGTTCAAGATGAGATCATACTGCGTTAGGGTGGGCCCTAAACCCAGTGACTGTAAGTCACTTATAAGAGAAAGAACGCTGTGTGGAGACAGAGGCAGATCATGGAGTGACATGGCTATAAACTGGAAAAGCCAAGGACGGACAACTGCCATTAGAAGCTAAGAAGAGGTGTGGGACAGATTCTCCCTGAGTCTCCAGAAGGAACCAGCGCTGCCAGCACCTTGGTTTCAGACTTCCGGAGCTGTGATGGCATAGGTTCCAGGTGCTTTCAGCATGTGGCACTTTGTCATGACAGTGCTAGGAAACCCTTTGGTCACAGCCTAACCCAGACGACCAGCATGTGCTGGGAACACCTCACGACCAGCAGCAGAGACAGCCCATTCTCACGCGATCGCCCGGCAAGGAGTCCCGTCCCTGGGACTTGTCACAGACTGCCTGCCATATGGCCCTGCCAGACAGTGAATCGTTGTCTCTGCAGGTTGATCAGACAGCTCCAGTTAACACGCAGGCCAGATTCACATGTGGCCCTACCTCTGCTACCTGAGGGGACACAGGGTGAGTGTGCTCTTTTCCATGTGGGGCATGGCCTCCCTGGAAAATTGGGCTCCATTCCTGTCCTCAGTGATGGGGAGATGACTCAGGTGACTCTGCAGTCTTGTTCCCTGGGAGGCGGAGTGCCTGTGACACAAATGTACCTGAGAACAGTTACCATGTTGGAGCTTCTGCTGCTTCCCAAGCTTCTGCAGTTGACCTCTGACCACTGGATAAGCTTGACTTTTCCAGGAGCAGCAGCAGAGCCAGAGCCTTCCCCTGCTCAGGCTTCTCCGTGAGGGGGCACAGGAATGGCTGGCGTGTGTCCTCTGTATGCGTGTGGCTCAGGTGCCAGTCACTTGCTTATCCTCACCGAGAACAGGGAAACAAGGACTCTGATGGCGAGCTCTAGTTTGTTGGTGGTGACAGCCCCTTTCCTAGCTGTGAGACACTCAGTGGGTGTCTCTTCATTGAAATACAACTTCAGTGCCATCATATACACAGATTAGAAGTGTACAGTTTCAGTTTTGACAGATGTGCATAACCCTGTCACCACCACCTGAGTGAAAGATCAGGAACATTGTTTTTTAAAAAAATTTTAAGTCAGTGTAGTTTACTTCAAATACAAGGACTTGATTATAGACATGGACTGTACCAGATTATTTAGGACATGCTCTTTGAGACACTCTTCTGACTAAGTCCAGTGTGTCCTGAATTCTCATGTTATATATCAGGGAAGAATTTCCTCCAGATGATTCTGCATTTTCTTCTGGTTCAAATGGGAGAAGGGGATAGGGGTTAAACTGGTATCGTGGATCCCCCAAGTTGCCAACTTTGTGAAAAGAATTCTTGGCACAGCTGAAGTGTAAGGCCAGTGACTGAGATGCACAGTTGTGGTTGTGATTGTGGTTGTGGTTGCCTTTGTGTGTGTGTGTGTGTGTGTGTACTAAAGCTAAGACTGATCCACAGTTACAAACACTTTTTTTTTTTTTAAAGCTCTCCCATTTCCATGAACAACCATTTACATGAGTCCAAAACTCAGTCCCTAACCATATTTTGTACTGGCCCTTTCCATATTTCCCAAAGATGATTCTTATAATAGAAATACCTCAGCCTTAAAGAATCTGTTACTCCCTGCTCCAAGCTAGAACTGCTGGGAGTCTAGCATAACTTTCAGGCATTCTTCCCTGCTCTAGATGGGTGTAAGTAGAGACACTCTGGGCAGGGAACAGGTGGAGAGGAGTGGGGGCAGGTGGGAAGGCAGGGGTTTTGCTCAGTCCTCCGTCACAGGCACGGTGTCCAAGCCCCTCAGCCTCGTGGGCCAACCTAGGCAGCGACACCAGGGCCTTCCTGTCTCTCTCCTTGGGCCATTTCCATTGGCACGGCCAGAGTCCAGACTTGCCGTGTGTTCCTCCACGTGGGCTGAACGTCTCATGCCTGCTTGGTCATTATTCTCAACAATATTCTGAGCTTTTTCTCTGAGAGATGGCAGCAGAGTAGATGAGTAGAGAGTGCGTGTTAACGGCTTTTTAGTGCTGGGCATTTTGCCATCATTCTCCTGAATTGTACCAAAGTCTTCTGTTTCCTCTCCCCTCCTGATTCTTCATCTTTGTGCTTCCTTGGGGATGTCGAACATACTGGTCCAGAAGAACCTTCCCAGTTCTTCTCAATCTTTGCCAAGTGTTGACCTCAGAAAACAATCCATGCTACATATGTACAGAAAGTGAAAAAGGACTTGAAGAATTCCCAGTCTTTTTGCATGTCTGATGTTTTCTCCAATCAACACACTGAGGACAGAACCATGCTCCTTTTTCTAACCGATAACTGACACAGGCACAACTGAGCTTTCATTCTTTTTTTTTTTTTTTTTAAAGATAGCAAGGTTTTACATTTATTAAAGGTAGTGAAAGAAACATGCTCTGTAGAGTGAGTTTGGGCCAAGAAAAAATAGGAAAAGAAGTACAGTCTACAGCGTGAGAGTGAACCACTCTGAAAAAATATGGTAGCCAGATCTAGAATATTCCTGTCACCCTAGAAAGTTGCTTGTGACATCTAGTCAGTCCCGCCCTACCCGCAGTGTTCTGATTTCTTTGGTGCGTGTGTGCACACACGTGTGTGTTTGCAGGGCTGGGAATGGAATGCAAGGCCTCACACCTGCCAGCCTAGTGCTTTATCACTAAGCTACATCCCAAACTCTGATCCCGTAGTTTTGACTGTTCTTGGGCATCGCATAAATAGGATCAGATTGTTTGTATTTGTTTATGCTGGACTCTTCTATCCACCCTATTTTACAGGTTCAGCCTTTTTTGATAAATCATAATAAATTGATTTAAACATATTTGATATAAAAATAATACATCTGCATAATAAAGCATTCAGAGGGGGCCGGGGCAGGGGAAACCATGAAGAATCCCCCCCACCTACTGTAACCACTGCGCTGGTTTTGGTGAGTTTCTTCCAGGGCTTTCTATTTGCTTCTCTGCTCACAGTTGCAAACAAACCACAAGTGGTTTTGTGTGTTGTGTTTTGTTGTTTGTTTGTGATAAACATTCTTTCCACCTCCAGCATCTTTAGTTAGACAGCACTCTGCGGTACTTAGGATGCTCCAGGAGGTCAGGGGCTTGTGCTCACTGATGGAGTCCCAGAATCTGGAGCAGCACTGGGCCATGTGAGCATTTGCAGAAAGACCTCAAGTCTCACAGCTGCTTGGCCATTACCCTCTTCCTGGACAATTGGTGGCTTCTGCTGTCTTAGAATTAGAGGTTACAAGCATCCTCACCATATGGTCTCCCCATGTTACAAATGATATCTTAGAATAAATTCCAAATGAAGTGTTGTGTCAAGGAGTAGAAACATATTTTGGCTTTTGATGTACAGTCAAGGGCTCTTGAGTGCTAGATTATACAGATTTCAATCTTGGCTCTGCCACTTACTGGCTGTGTGACCTTGAGCAAGCTACTTAACCTTTCTGTGTCCTCATTTGCCAATCAACAAAATAGAGCTAATAATGATAGTGTTGGGTTTGGATCTGGGATGTCCCCAAATACCTCATGCACTCATAGGCAGGGTTCGTGGAAGGTGAGTGGATTATGGGGAGATATAGCTGACTTGCTCTTAGGAGGTGGGGCCTGGCCGAGAGAGGCGGGTCACAGGGGTGGTGACAGGAAGGATTTATCTCCCTCCATAGCTCCTCCCTTCTCTCTCTGCTTCCTGGGTGCCTTGGCATGAGTAGCTCTCCTCTGTCAGGCCCCTCTGCCATGCTGTCCTGCCTTAGATCCAGCCATGTATGGACTAAAAATGTGAGCCAAACTAAACATCTCCTCTTTTAAGGGTTGTGTCAGGTATTGAATGCCAGTGACAAGAAAGTGATGAAGACAGATAGTATAGGCTCACTAAATGGCATAGGCTCACTAAATGAAATACTGTGTGTAGAGTCCTCCACTAGTCAGCTTTCAGTCACTGTAATGAAATACCAAAGACAACCAACTGATATAGAGAAAAAGGTTATTTTGGTGCATAGTTTTGGAGGTTCCATTCTGTGATTGGTCAGCCCATTGCTTTTGGGCCCATAGTGAGGCAGCATGTCATGGAGGGAACACATGATGGGGCAGAACTGCTCACCTCATGGCCAGGGAACAAAAGAGAGAGGAAGAGATTGGGGTCCCACCTCCCCTGTGAGGGCAGGTCCTAGTGACCTAAGGACTTCCCACTAGGCCCTACCTCCTACAGGCTCCACTACCTCCTCCTAGTGCCATCCTGGGCAGCAGCCTTTGCCACAGGGACCCTTGGGGGACACTTAAGATCCAAACTGTAACAGGTTCCTAGCCTGCGTGTGGTAAGCCTTGTATATGCATATTTGCTATTTATATTTTATATCTAGAATAATTTATGATGCTAAAGGTTGCACATGTTTTTCCAAATAGAAATGACTTGCCAGCTATGCGTAGTGGTGCACACCTGTAACTCAAGCACTCTGGGAGACTGAGGCAGGAGGATCACAAGTTCAAGCCCAGCCTGGGCAATTTAGTGACTCAGTGAGCCTCCATCTCAAAAAATAAAAAGGACTGGGAATGTAGCTCAGTGTGAAGGCCCTATGTTCAACCCCAAGTACCATAAAAAAGGAACTTAATAGTCCCTGTCCTTCCGGTAAACTCAGTAGTATTACGTATCACCTGTTGGTGACTGGCTCAGTGTCTGTTGTGTAGTGGCTGGGAGTCTTGGTTCCTAATTCACTTTGGATATGGAGCACTTGCCTTGTGGAATGTTCTAGCTAGATGTCATCTCGTAGAGGTGGGGGCAATACGGGGGTCAACAAATCATCACCACAGCCCTCTGAGAGTGCTAAGCCTCGTGCAGAAGACCTAGATACAATTAAAGTGTATTGCTAATTGTGGAAGTGGAGACAACCCAAATGAAAACAAACACAGACACTTATCCAGAGTTTATTGTGGAAGGAAGTCGGTTCCCATCACTGTACCAGATCAGGGAGGCAGCGGGGAGGCTGGTGGTGGGAAAAAGAGGCCTCCAGTGTGCACAGATTGGAGGGCGATGGTATGGGGAAGTGGAGGCAGTGAACCGGAAACAGGGCATTTCATCTCATTGGTTGGGAGTGTATTCCTGTCCAAAGGCTGTGTAACAATCACACACGAGGTGACTTACAACAACAGTGGCTTGTTCTTTCCCAGTCCATGGGGCTCTAGGTCAGAAAGCAAGGTGCTGATATGGGCGGATTTGTTCCTCCTACCGCTGGGAGGAGAATCTATTGTGTGCCTCTCTCCTGGCTTCTGGTGGCTGCCAGCAATTCTTGGTGTCCCTTGGCTTCTAGCTGTCTCTCTCCAGTCTCTGCCTCTGCTGTGCTGTAGCCTGTTCTATCTCTGTGTGTCCTCTCCTTTTTGTAAAAGGACACCCTGATTTAGTATGAGCCAATTCAGTGTAACTTATTACATTTTCAAAGACCTTGTGCTATGTTGTTATAGACTGAACGCCAATTCACACGGTGAAGCCCTGATTCCCTAGGATGAAGATATTGATGATGGGACCCTTAGGGAGACAGCGACATTAAATGAAGTCATAAGGCTGGAGTCCTAATCAAATAGGACCAGCGCCCTTGAAAGAAGAGGAGGGGACACCGGGAGTGTACACACAGAGAAGGTGGCTGGCTGTCTGCAGGTGGGCAGGGAACTCACCAGAAGTCAATTCGGTCAGCACCTTGATCTTAGGCTTGGAGCCTCCAGAATCGTGAGAAAATAATTTTTTTCTCTTGTTTGAAATACTCAGTCTTTGGCATTTTGTTTTGGTAGCTCAAGAAAACTGTAACACCTTATTTCCAAGTAAGATCTTAGTCTCGGGTTCTCGGTGGTAAGAAAGGAGACCTGACTTTGGGAGGAACAGCATTCAGCTCGCTACGGGAGCCTCTTCAGCTTTCTCTGGTTGCTATGTAGTCATCTCTGTCACTAAGACAAAATACATGGGGTAATTAATTTATAAGGAAAAAGTTTTTATTTTGGCTCGTAGTCTAGTAGGTTCTACTCTGTGATTGACTGGCTCCACACTTCGAGCCAATGACAAATCAGCACATTATGGCAGAAGCACGTGGTGAGGCACAACCACTCACCTCGTGGCCAGGAAGCAAAAAGAGAGAGCAAAGGGAAGGGCTGGGGGTTTCACAGTTCTCCTCGAGGACACAACCCCAGTGACCAAGGGCCCTCCCACTAGGCCCCACCTCTTACCGAGTCCACACCTCTCAAGAGCACCTCCCTGGGGACCAGGCTCAGCACACGAACCTTTGGGGACATTCAGGACTCAAACTGTAGCAATGGGTCTTGAGTTGGAAGTGGGAGCCAACAATAGCAAGGCTGAGTTCCTTGCCCAAGCCCTGACCATTGGGGCCAACAGCTGCAGAACTTGTGGCACCCTGCATGGCTGCCGCTGGGACTGCAGGTGGGCCTTCGGTGGTCCATTTGTATATTCAGGCTCTTTCAGTCTGTGGCTCACTAACTCTGAGGCTGAGTAGAGCAACTGACCTCTCTAGACAACAGTATCCTCCCCTTTCAAGTGGGGGGCTCAAGGAGTTTGCATGGGGCAGGGCAAGGATACTCAGCATCAGCACAAGGAGAGGTGGGGATACTGGGAACAGCCAAGAAGCCACTGCTTCTGTGAGTGACATCGACGACCCTGAGGCCCCTCCTGGGTGGAGAACTGAGCCACGTAGCATCTGGGGCCTGGTCCAGTTGTAAAATTCCGTGTGGCTGCTCTTGTAAGGAACAATCCTATTGCTGAGGCGTCTGATCATATTTTTATTTTTTGCAGTGCATAATCTCTTTAGGAATGTACTGCAAGAAAGATAGCATTTTAGACTCCTTTTCAGGCTGGTTAAGCCCATAATTTAATCTAATTATATTTACTCCTGTTTGGGACTAGGAAGGTGATGGGGTAAAACATAGACATGCCAGCTGTTACCCATGAAAGGTATTAGATTCTTAGCAAAGTTATTTTAAATCAGAGAATTCAGGGGGAAAAAAATCAAAATTTTTTGCTTTTGGTTCCTGGTGCCTGCATGGTTTCTAAAACACATACATTATATAAGTTGAAATGATAGAAATTTGAAGCCATTTAAATGACTCCCCAGCCTTGCAATGTAGTTTTCCTCATTTCAGAATATACGTCAGGGCTTAGAATGCATGGTTATTTTTAGCCAGGGTAGAAAGCAATTTGGAGTCAGTTTCTTAAAAAAATTTTTTTTCAATTCACAGTTTATATTCCCTAAAGAGAATCAACTAATTGAAAGGTTTTGGAAAGATCATCATCTACCAGGAAGCGCATCTCTGTCCACAACGTTCTTCCTCAGAGAATCGTCATGTAGAGGCCGGGGGCAGTTTGGAAGGAGCCAGGGCAGGGCTGTAGAGCCAGACAGGCAAGGCTTTTGCGGTTTATCTTCTTTATGTGTTGACAGGCTGTTTGGATGCTGTGTTGAAAACAGACAGGAGCAGATTGCAAAAGGATTTGGGATGCTGGTTAGGAGGTTCGTGCAGTGGCCCAGAGAGAGATGCTGCAGGGTGGAGGTGCAGGGTAAGGGACGGAGCAGCAGCTGTGGAATGGCCGGGCCCATGGAGGGCTGGGTGATAGGGGGCAGGTGTATCAATCCATGTTCACTGTGGGACATAGAAGCATCCTCAGTACTATTTACACAGAAAGGAATTTAATTCAGGGAATTAGATGCTTATAAACTTCCAGGAAAGGCCAAAGGAGTGGGTCTACAGTCTGAACGTTTGTACCCCCTCCTCAAATTCCTGTGGGGAAACCTAACCCCCAAGGTGATGGCATTAGGAGGTGGCGCCTCTGGGATGACTACGTCATGAGGACTCACTCTGCCTTTGCAACTGGGATTAGGGCCCTTGTGAAAGCGGCCCCAAGAGCTGCCTGTTCTCTTCCACCATGAGAGGACACATAAAGTAGGACCTTGATCTTGGATGTCCCAGCCTCCTGAAGTATCAGAAATGAGTTTCTGTTGCTTATAAGCCACCCAGTTTAGCCTATTTTGTTATAGCAGCCTGAATGGACAAAGACGAGTGGGAAACGGAACAATCAAATTAAAAAACATCCCACACAGGAATTAGGCAGTGAGTGCCATGGCAAGTAGAGCCCCTCAGGAAGACTCTGTGGTCTTGATTCCCCATGGAAAGGGCAGCAAGAAGAATGCTGTACCTCCTTCCTGTCCCCAAACCCTGTAGGTCAACAGAACCCACTTCATGATCAGAATCATAGCTGCAAGGGAGCCAGGGCTCCTCAGAACGAGGAAAAGGACTCATCGTATGTGACCAGGCAGGGCCCAGCCTGGCACTCATTGCCAATGTCCTCCATGGGAGGATCCACAGAAGATGCTGAGCTGGATGTTGAATGCCTCTTGGCCTGTCCACCCATCTCAGGTAATAAGGGAAGAGGAAGTACTGAGGACACCACTGGGATTTCTTTCCTGCTAACCAAGATTGGTGGTGGGCCATTCACTGAGGATGGGTTTAAGCTGCTTCTAAGACAACCAGGGACTGATGTTTAATTGGCTGCTAGATGTATTAGGTCTTGAGATCAGGAAAGAATGAAATTTGGGAAAGGTCTGCGGAGATTGGAAAGTCAAAGCCAGGGAAAATGAGTAAAGGGAGAAGATGGTGGGGGCAAGTCCAGAGAATACCAGCATTCAGGGGTTCTGCAGAGTAATGGGAACCCCTATAGGAGACTGAGTCAAGGAAAGAGCAGGAGGGGTCAAAGAAGCTAAGTGGGAACATTTCAAGGTCAGCTTCCACAACACAGGTGAATCTCTGAGCATTTTTCTAAGGGAAAGATGCCAACCAGAAAGGCTGTATATGACATGGCTCCATTGGTAGGACATTTTGGAGAAGAAGACCACAGGGAGAAGATACTTGTGGGATTGCCAGGGGCTGGGGAGCAGGGAGGGGTTGACTATAAAAAGTCAGCACAAGGGAATTTTGGGGGGTGATGGAACTATTTTGTGTGATGGTGGGTATATGACTCTACGCATTTATCAAAATCATAGAACTGGGGGGCCGGTGAGATGGCTCAGCGGCATAAGCGCCTGCCTTGCAAGCGCGAGGGCCCGAGTTCGACTCCCGGATCCCACATACGAAAAAGGGGCCGGTGATATCGCTCAGCGGCATGGGTGCCTGTTGGCGCGCGAGGTCCTGAGGTCGTCCCCCCGGTACCCACAAAAAAAAAAAAAAATAAAATAAAAAAAAAAAAAAAAATCATAGAACTGGGGCCGGTGAGATGGCTCAGCGGCTTAAGGGCCTGCCCGGCAAGCGCGAGGGCCCGAGTTCGACTCCCGGAACCCACATATGAAAAAGGGGCCGGTGATATCGCTCAGCGGCACGGGCACCTGCTGGCGCGTGAGGTCCTGAGGTCGACCCCCCGGTACCCACAAAAAAAAAATCATAGAACTGCACCCCACAAAGACTAAATTTTACTGTGTGTAAAAGGGATGGATGCATGGATGGATGGATGCTTGGATGGATGCATGGATGGATGGATGCATGGATGGATGATAGGTCTATTCATTCCTTCGCTGGGGAGATGGCTCAGTGTGGAGGTCCTGGGTTCAATCCCCAGTACCACTCCCACACATACACACAAAAAAGCTCAAGTGTGCCTTGAGGACTCTAACATTTTTAGGGTGTGAGAGGATTAGAGATGCTTTGACCCCAGGGCCCTTAAGGGTTCTCCTCTGATACTCAGGAGGGCAACTGGCAGAGAAGACCTCCCTTCAGCACACCAGGCCCCTGCACATGGTCCAGGGCATCCTATGGGAGGGAGGCAGATGCTGGCGTGTAAGGACACCTGCGCATGTCCAGGACTGAGAACAATGGAGAGATCCCTCTGGGTACCAGGGTCCAAAGGCAAGAACCTTAAAGAGGGGGGTCGTCCTTCTGCCCCTCCTCCATCCCTTTCCCCTGCCCCCTCCCAGGATCTGTAGGGGTTCTAGGATCATCCCTGCTTCCCTGATCTCAGCTCCACCTGCAGACAAATCTGTCCCTTCCCTACACCCCAGCCCTGGATTTCTGCAGCTTAAAAGCTTAGGCGTGACCTCAAAATCCATGTGTGTGTCCAGCTGATCCTTCCCTCCTCCACAGCGGGGATTTGGGCAGCAGAGATGCAAGCATCACGCCCTTGAGCACGGCCTAGGGCTCCTGATCTCAGCAAGCAGTGGGAGAAGAGCGGAGGTCTCCTTGAGGACATACAATGACACTGCTCCGCTTGTGGCCTGGGTAACCTATTGCTCTCTCTTGTTCTCAGTGTCTCGCTTTCTTTTCCTCTTGAAGCCACTTTTGTTTCATCTCCTGCTTTCACACACCATGTCCTCCAGAGCCGTGGGGACAGGATGCGCTTACAAATGGACAGTTCTCTGGCTTATCTCACTTAATCCTTACAGCACCAGGGTCTGCCGTGATCCCCACTCCGAGGTGAGGGAACATCCCTGAGCTGTTAGCAACATGCCAAGGTCACAGAGGTCAAAGGGACAGAGACACCTCCTGAAACCTCAGTCCCTCTGCTTCTGTGCTGGACGTATGACCTGCACTTCTGAGTTGCTGCTGTTGGTGGCAATGGTGGAGGGACAGGGTCCGCCCACAAACCCTGCCACTTTTTGGAGGATCTTATCTTAAAGAGGTGGGTGGACTGGGCCTAGTATCAGCCAACAACTGGGGAGGCCAAATGGCCCTCTGCCTGCTGCAGCCTTTGATGTCCGTGCCAGGACATGCTACCCACAATGACGATGGCTCTGTCATCACACTGCATTTTTGCAGCTATTGCCACTGAAGAGGCTGAGAGCCAGAGAGGTGAAGTGACTCAGCCAGACAGGCTCACAGGTAGTGGAGCCAGGACTCCAATCCACAGTGCAGCATGATTGCTGGTCCTGTTTGTAGGGCTGGGTGCCCCAAGCTGCTCATTTCCCTCTCTGAGCCTCACCCGAAAGCAGAGACAGGTATGGCTCCTGCTCCTGCCTTGTGGGTTCAGAATGTGCTAGGAATATGGGTGGATACCAAGAGTGGGGGATCATAAGCAGCCAGGAGCTCTGCTGGTCACCTACAGTCTTTTCTGGTAAAGTCAACACCATGGATGGTGTTTGCTGTCCTCTGTGGTCACCCAGCATGCACTCCGAGGTACAGAGCAAGACAGCAGGCTGACAGAGGAGTCTGTTCCTACCAAGGACAAAGCCATTTATAACCCACATCCTCGGCCTGCTGAAGGCCAGATGATACAGCAGCAGAGAGGCAGCACAACTTGATTCTTACTCTAAAGAATTCATAGCATTGGGTAAATCACCAGCCCTCGTAACACTGGTTTGGAGATCAGGAAATGTCTCGAATTCTCATGGCAGAAATGTCTATTGATCTGCGCTGAAACATCCCAGACACAGCTCCATTTCTCTTGGAAACAAGATCCTGGCCACAGGAATGCCAGATCTCTCCTTTTATAATTCCCCTCTGTGTGCAGACAAACCTTGAAGCAAAGCATGCCCTTGAACTGGCAGCAGCAATTCTGTTAAATAAGTTTGATTTAAAAAAAAAAAAAGTGAAAGAATCTATTTTTCATTAAATGTTTTCTTTCTTTGTACCGGGAATTGAACTCAGGACCTCATGCTTGCCAGGCAGGCACTGTGCCACTGAGCTATATCCCCGGCCCAAAATGCTTTTTTTGTTTGTTTGTTTGTTTGTTTGTTTGTTTGTTGAGACAGGGTCTCACTATATTGTCCAGGCTGGCCTTGAGCTCATTATGCAGCCCAGGCTGGCCTGTGACAATCATCCTGCCTCATCCTCCCGAGTGCTGAGATTACAGGCGTGTGCCACCACACCTGGCCTCTTGAAATGTGTCTTGTTTCAAAGTGGGAACCTTTTCTGGGTGCCTGGGGAGCTGCTGTATTCTGTTTCTTCTTGCAAAACTCCGATGTTAAAAAAAATATTCCATAGAACAGAGACACCATCATTTTCAGAGCTTAGCATCAAATTATATTTGCAGAGAAGGAGTTTCTGTCCTGGACATCTATTTAACAGGCCTTTTTCAAGTTCCTACCATGAACCTGGTGGCATTCCAGGCACGAGATGGTTGGCAAGGGTAAGAGCGTTCTGATAGGATGAGAAGATCTAGATTGTTACTTTGTTAGTATTTTACCATTGGTTATTCAATTGCTTAAGGTTTATTGAGAACTTACTGTGTCTGGTGTGGGCACTGAGGATGCAATGGTGAACTGGGCAGCATGAATCCCTGCCTCAGAAGCTTCCAGTCTTTCTGGTGTGATATGGACCAGTAGGGGTCTGGGGATGTCTTACCTGGGACTGTAGAAATGGCATTCGTTCATGGAAGTGCTTCTCCATCGGTCATCTCAGGAGGTAGGGCAGGTGAGGAAGAATCAGCCCTCCGTTACCCAGGAGCATTGAGGCAGACAAGTTGCCCAGAGCTGCTAGGAGCTACAGAGGTGGTACTCAAACCCCGTGTGTTTGATTTGGCTTGTTTCCACCTTCCAGCTACTATGAATAATGTAGCTGTGATCATTTGTGCGGATTTTTTGTGTGGACATGTGTTTCCATTTACCTAGGATAATGTTTAGAAGTGGCATTGCTGGGTCCTGTGGTAATTCTGTTGCTTATTGATGAACCCCCCAAAGCTGTCCCATTTCACATTCCCACCACCAGTGGATGAGAATTTCATTGTTTCCATGTCTTGGTCAACACTTGTTACTGTCTGTCTTTTGAATTGTAGCCATCCTAGTGGGTGTGAAATGTTTTGCAGTAAGTCCCCAACTTGCAAATATTTGAGTTGCAAACTTTCATAGGTGTACTCTATAAGACTTATGTTGTTGTGTTACAAATAAATCCAATTTACACACATTCTCCTGGAACAGAACTCTTTTGTAAGTCGGGGACTTACTGTATACTATTTTCGAAGTACAAAGCTTATCTAAAACCTGATCGACTCTAAGGTACTAGACTACCTGTGTACAGTTAAGTCCCGAATTTACAAACATTCGAGTTGTGAACTTTCACAGATACTAATGGACTTCAAATTACGAACATTTGTAGATGCAAATAAATCACAGAAGTAGCTCACATGTCTGCTGGACATTGGACATTGTCACAGTTGTACTGGTGTGTGCTTATTGTGCTTAAAAGTAAAAAGAGTTTATTTACAGATTTGTGTGTGTTTTTGTTTTTTTCTATGCTTTGTATTGTACATTTGTGTCAAAGGTGTATAAGCCTCGCTTTGTCGGACTTCTGAATGAATCTGACTTACGAACACTCTCCTGGAATGGAACTCATTCGTAAGTCAGGGATTTACTATATGTGGCAACTTTTTCCCAAGAGCACGGTCCACCCTGGCTGAGAAACAGCTGCCCCTCTTGCTGCTCGCTGGAGGCTGATGGGCTCTGTCATTCCTCAGTGAACTCCCAGAGCTCAAGTGAAGTTTGTCCCAGGACCTTGATGCCTAACGCCCTGCCATCTCTCCTTGTCTTCCAGCCATTCATGAGTTCCCCACGGACCTGTTCTCCAATACGGAGCGGCAGCATGGAGCTGTCCTGCTGCATATCCTCGGTGTAAGTGTTCCTTGGGGGCATGACATCGTTAAACTTTATGTCGTGGAGACTGTCTGCATGATGTGGCAGAGCCATGGCACATCTGAGATTTGTTTAGTCTTTGCAACAGCTCTGGGAGGAGAACAGATGCTGAATGGTCCACTTGGTCCGCGATGTTTTAAATCTGTTAGGTGACTTGCCCAGTGTCACACAGCTAATGGCCGCAGAACCCACACGGAATGGGGCTCTTTCCCATGCCTCATTTTCTGTTTTTATAAAATAGGGATGTCACCACCTACTACCAGTGTATATACACGAGTGCATACGCGTCCAAGTGCATCAGACACCGTGTGGCACTTAAGTCCTCCATACGTACTGTTCGTCATGATCCCCACATCCACCCCCGAACTGTACCACTTCAGTGTAACTGGGGTTGGGATCTTTGATGCGCTTCTAAAACTTCCCTCCATAGGCGGATAGACCCTGATGACACGTGGTAGAGTTCAAATAGCAGTTCAAAAAGGAATTTTAGTTGAACCTAAATTACAGGTCTCCCGTCTGTGACAGGGTAGACAAACTCTAGCCCCACCCAGATCTTCCACCCTGCCTGTTCTTATAAATAACGTTTTATTGGAACACAGCCCCTCCCAGTCATGGCTGTGCTAGCCATGGTGGCTTTTGAGCTTCAATGGCAAGACAGAACAGTTTTATCGGAGACTACACAATGCACAAAGCCAACGGTATTTACTTTCTAGTCCTTTATGGGAACCATTACTGAACTCTACTGAACGGTGTAGGGAAACATCTGATTCAGGTTGATTTTTCTATGAATCTACCACAGCACACTTGCCAAGCACCCAGCACTGTCTGCTTGTATATTTAAACCCAACCAAGTATTAGTGTTTTTAAGGAGATAATTAAGGAAATGGAATCTGGAATTCCCACACAGAGAGCAACAATCAGAGAATAATGAATAAGTGAATTTTTAATTAACAGAACAAACCACCAGTGAAAATGAGAGTTTAGAATGCGGGTTGCAGGCATATTTTAAACAACAGGCCTGTATATTTTTTCTGTAATGAAGTTATTATGTTTCCAGAGTCTCTGGCTTTACACTCCTCCCCTTTTCACTGAGGGAGAGTGAGTTTGACTAATTGGTCCCATAGTCCTTTGGCTCTGGCTCCTAAAAGTCTTGGTATGACTGTGACAGAATTTTTCTTGTTGACTGTCTCAGTGATTTTACAGAAACTCTTTAGAGCAGGGGTTACCAAATATGGCTAGAGGGCCAAACTCAGCCTACTTCCTGGCTTTATAAATAAAGTTTTATTTAAAACACAGCCACACGCATACTAGGACTCCTCAGATCCACATGAGCAAAGTACTTGCGGCAAAGACTATTTGGCCCACAAAGCCCAAAGTCTTCCCCTCTGGCCCTTCATAGAGAAAGTTTCCCTCTTTAGCTGGCGGGAAGACTTCAGTATAGCAGCCGTTTTGTCTGTCTGCAGCCCCGTAAAGTTTTTCATACTTTGCCTGGGAAGTGGTGGTGTTGTGGGTGTGAATTCAAGCCAGCCTCCCGAGACCTGGGGCGGGGTCTCTCCCAGTCGTTCACTCCCCTTACCCTCATCCTCGCTGTTTGTTTCGTTTTTGCTCCAGCCCAAAAGATAATGAGTCAAATCCAGGGACAGTCATGCTTGGACCCTAGGAGACACCTGCCTCAGGTGCCTTGGCCACAGTTAGTGTATCTTCTACTTTACTCCATCACAGTTCATCATTCGTGAAGTTGTTGAGTATCAGTGTTTTGGCTAACAGCCTAGCCTTTCTTTTTGCCAGTAGGCCATCGATGCCCTTGTTCAGAGTAAAACCCATCTCCTTCGCATGGGCCCTAGTCCTTGCCCCTCCCTCTAGCCTCACGGTCTCCATTCTCCACCTCCCACTCTGCTCCACCTGCACCGTGAACCTGCTGCTCTTCAGAGGCGTCAGGCACACACTTGCCTCAGGGCCTTTGCACTTTCTGTCTCCAGATTGTTATACATTCATCATTTGCCGGTTTGTGTTTGTCCCTCACTAAGGTAAGTCACAAGAGACAGAGGCTTTTCCTGGCGTCCTCACCACTGTCACCCTGCAGCCTGCAATAGCGGTTGGCACAAAGGACAAGCTCACTAAAGCTGGGCTGGGTGTCTGGAGAGATGGACAGGGCAGGCAGAGATTCCAGCTAGAAAACCATTTCAAAAGTACCGATCTGCTCTTACTTCATCATTAAACAGATACAGAAACTGAGTGAGCCCTAGCGACATATGACCTAGCCAAAGTCAGGGGGCAAATAAGTCCAAGAACCAGTGTGCACGCATCTCCCAGTGTGAAGAGCCTGTGCATTGTCGCATGGGCTGCTGTCGGGCAGGCCCCTCGCTGGCCCTCGGGGACTGAGCTGCCACTTGTTTCAGCAGGGCAAGGGTGGGTAGGAACAAGGAAACTGTGCTCACCACAGATAAAGTGGGCACAGCAGGATGTTGAGTGTTTTAGACTTATTAAGTGGTGATTTAGACGCTTTCCCATTTTGGCCTTTCAAGGGCAGACTCACTAGAAAAGAGAGCTGCTTCTCTAAGAAAGGCCAGGGAAGATAAAGTGTGTCTCCCACTGTCACACTCTGGTCACCAGTGGCGGTTTCCCACACCCCAGGAAGGTCTTAGGTGGACACCAACTGGGTGCCCCGTAATTCAGTTCAGTTCAGACACCATCTCCTTAGAGGCAGTGCCAGGCCCAGCAGGTTGAGGGCTCAGTCCCAAGTCTGCCGTCACTGTAGACATCAGTCACAATGCCAGGTGGTCACACTGGTTAACTGGCTACACATCGAGATCCCCACGTCCCCCTCCTCAGTCCTAGAGTGGCTCACAGAACTCCAGGGGACACGTGCTTATGTCTTCCGTGTATTATGAAGGATGTCACACAGGGTGCAGAGGCATGGCCAGGCAGAAGAGACGCACAGGGCGATGGGGGAGAAGGGCGGAACCTCCATGCCCTTCTGGGGCTGCCACTCTCCAGGAAGCTCCATGGGTCATCTATGCAGAGCTCTCCTGAACCCGCCCCTTTGGGTTTTTATGGCACCTTCATTATGTAAGCAAGATCAAGACATCCTTGGTCACTGGCTCAGCCTTCAGCCCCTCTCCCCTCCCCAGACAGTGGGGCTGGAAGTCCCAACCCTCCAATGCTGCCTTTGCCTTTTGCCAACCAGGGCCATCCCAAGGCTACCTAGGGGCCCCAGCCCCCTGACATCTCCTCAGCATACAAAAGACTGCCTTACCACCCCCGAAGTCCAAGGGCTGCAGGAGCTGCGTGCCAGGGACCCAGGACAGAGATCAAAGTTACATTTCTCTAGGTCTCAGCACTATGGAGAGGAAGACTTACAAGCCCTGTGGGCTGCGTTGTAATCCCCCCTGCTACCCAGCATGTCACTTCTCTCTCAGTCTCAGCTTCCTCCTCTGTCAGTGCGGAGATAGCGAGCAGATCTCTGTGGTGGAGGCTTTCCTGTCCCCTGGCGTCTGTCCAGGCAACCTGGCTTGGTTGACATGTCTCCTCGGTGACAGGGCCCACACTGACCTTGCGTTTCCTTCGCAGGCTCTCTACATGTTCTACGCCTTGGCCATAGTGTGCGATGACTTCTTTGTTCCGTCGCTAGAGAAGATATGTGAGGTAGGTAGAAGGGACTTGGGGACCCTTGGCGAAGCCCTGGAATGATAAAGGACAGGTGGCATGTAAATGACAGGGCAGAAAGCCAGGGCGGGTGTGGGAAGTGATATGGTTGTGAAGACCATCACACCAAGTCCCTGGTGTTGGCCCTGAGGTGGCTCTGAAGCCACCTAATCAGCCATGAGGGATGGTGCCTTCTCCTAGAGCCTGGAAGAGGAAGCCACTGCCAGTATGAAGTCACCATCCAGAATGCTGGCGTCAGCGCACCATGTATGCCAGCCCTGGCCAGTGAGGGAGCCCAGGCAGACCTGCACCCATGTTGGCACATTTCCTATAACCTGCAAGGGGCAGGTGGCAGGCCACAGGTGGGGCCCTGTGTTCCCTGGGGGCACCCCTGGAGGATGCTGAGCTGTGGCAGTGGGTTTCCCTTCCCCAACCTTTGCGAGCTACCACATTCTCCCTCTAATTATTTTGTTATTTTTTAACTTTCTTTTTTTTATTTCTCCACATGTACAAGACCCCAGTCTGCCTCCTTCCTGTGCCTTAGTCTTGGCTTCTGGCCAGGAAAGGAAACCACCCTTTGTTGGCAGCACCTGCACCAGCAGGCACTCAGGGTCCTGTCACCCTTCATCCCGTGACACCTCCCAGCTGTCTGAGACCATGCCGGTGTGGTGACGCTTGAGCTGGGAACATGGGCTGTTAGGGGCATGTGTTTCCTCATGACTTTCCTCACTGCTGGCACAGCCTGGGGGGCTCAGTGTCACTGCAGAGTTGAGAGTGGTTGCTTTGGACCTTCGTAATGGTGACCTGGCAGAGGTACACAGAGGCCTTTCCCTCCCTCAACTCCCCTTCACTTCCCCTACCCTCAGATGGAGCCACCGGATGCTAGTGTAAGGGGCCACCTAGGGACCCCATGGAGTGGGCTGTGGGCTGCTGCTGCTGCTGCCCCCAGAGGGGACCCTTGGGGAACATGCAGACAGCCGATCCTTACCAGATACACACCCTGGACTCCTGCTAGGCTGAGCACCTCAGGGGAGCCTCAGCAGCAGGGTTGGGCCCCTGCCCCTTTGGGGTTGAGAGAAGCCCATGGAAGGGGACCAACTGAGGCACAGGACTACATAGAGGGGAGGTGCCAGGGGCCCTTCGGGGTTACCTGCATCCCTGAGGATAGAGAGGTGAGCAAGCATGGTGGTCTTGGCCCCGCTGTAAGTAAGACCAAGGGGATTAGTGAGACATCAGAGGACAAGAAGCCAAGGGGAGTGAGGGAGCATCAGTGTTGGGGAGAAGCCCTGGAAGGCTTCGAAGAGGAGGTGGCTTTAGGTCCAGACTTCAGAAGCAGGAGGGATTTCAGCAAGCAGGGAGGGAGAGAAGGGCCTTCTAGGAGGAAGGAATGGGCCAGGCAAAGGCCAGGAATAAGGAAGACAGGAGGTAGAACAGTTTGCATTCTTCTGAAAGCTGTTGGAGGTGCCTTGGTGGCAGGGGCTGTTCTGTGGGACCCTCCTCTTTGGTGGGGCTCAGGTGTTTTGGCTTCTGCCTTAGGGATCAGTGCTGTGCCCCCAGCCCATGCCAAGCCCAAACCTCTGACTCAAGTCCCCTTCTGCGGCCAGCTGCTTGGGGAAGGGTGTGCTGGTCCAGGGCTTCATTGGTGGCCCCAGAGCCCGGGACTGCCCTGGGCCACTTGGGAAGGAGCCCCGCAAGCCCCCAGTCCATATTCTAGATTAGAGCATGGACCTCAGGGCCTGAATGTGGCCTCACAGAGCACATGGGCAGAGACAAAGAGTCCCCAGCCTTGTCTCGAGCCAGTTCAATCCTGGGGACAGGAGCTCTGGGTCTCTGTGAGCAGCTGGGTGCCAAGCTTGCCATGGTGAAGGCATCTGGGACTCAAGAGCCAGGTGTGTGCCAGGACCTCGGGTCCCACAACCCCGATCTCTTCATATGGGGCCCTGGGGACAGGTGCTAGAGTGGTGGACTCTTGTTGAGCTAGGGATCCAAAGATGACAAAGTCCCCGCCCTCATGGTCCATCAGGGAAGCAAGCATGTGCACCACATGCCCTCATCTTCCAATCTGTGTTTGAATACGGGAGGATAAAACAGGCCAGGCTCCAAGGGAGAGCAGCTGGCTCTGCGGGGGTGCAGGAAAGGCTTCATTAAGGGGCCATTACTGGGTCAAGAGCTGGGAGAGTGAACAGGAATTAGACGGCTCAGGGAGGGACAGGGGCTTCTGAGTTGAAGGCCCAGGGGTGGCAGGACCATGCTCAGGGTCAGGGAGGAGAGGCTATCCCGCCACCACCACCTGGGCTGAGTTCCACCATGGCTTCCTGCATCTCAGCTGCCCAACTGCCCGGGCGTCCTGTCCGCTGCCCCATGTCACACTCTCAGGGCCTGGGGTCCCTTCTGTTTCAGAGACTTCATCTGAGTGAAGATGTGGCTGGAGCCACGTTCATGGCTGCGGGAAGCTCGACACCAGAGCTGTTTGCCTCTGTCATCGGTAAGACACAGGCTCCAGGGAAAGCCCAGGCTCAGTGCCCAGAACGGCGGGGACATTTGTTAGCTCAGAGCTCTGGGCTTTTTGTCCCTAAATCCAGAGAGCCAGAAGGACAGAGAGTAGATCGGTGGTTTCTCAGGGTGGAGGTGCTAATGGGTGTGAGATTTCCTTTGGGGATGATGAGGATGCTCTAAAATTAGATCCTGATTTTAGTGGCACAATTCAGTGAACAGACTGAGCCCCTGGCTCATGTTTCTAAAGGGAGTGAATTTTGTGCCATGTGAATTGTGTCTCCATGGAGCCGCTCAAAAACTGGGAGCATCGGAGGAGCTGATTCCTGAAGGTCCCTGCACCTGGCTGGTTTTGCGCTTCATACTCATGGTGCTGTGTGTGATGCTAAGAAGGACCTACTTCCCTCAAAGTGGAGAAACTGAGGCATGGGCAGGCCAGACCATGCAGCCAGGAGTCTAGGATTCATGTCTCTGCCTTCCTTCTTCTTTCTCTCTTGCTGTCTTCATGACTGTACTGGGAGTCAAACCCAGAGCCTCTGCACTGAGCTACATCCCCAGCCCTTTTTCCATTTTTTTTCTATTTTCAAGACAGGGTCTTGCTAAGTTGCTAAGTTGCCCAGGCTGGGCTAGAATTTATAATCCTCCTGCCTCAGCCTCCCAGAGTGCTATGATCACAGGTGTGTGCCACCACGCCAGCTTCCCGTCCCTCCCCTTCTAGGTGTCTTTATCACCCATGGAGACGTCGGGGTGGGGACCATCGTGGGCTCCGCTGTGTTCAACATCCTGTGCATCGTCGGAGTGTGTGGGCTGTTCGCTGGCCAGGTCGGTGGGTGACCTCGCGGCCTGAGGGGCAGTGCTTATACTGTGTGAGACGAGCTTCTCTGGAAAGGTGGCGGTGGGGACATCCAGCTGAGGCCAGGCCGGTCACTCCCTTGCCCTGGCTTCCCCCTCTGAGCTGGTTTGCTCCTAGGGGAAGTAGCATCCGTGCTCCTTCCGCTCCAGAGTCTGGAGGCCTGAGGGGCATGAGCGGTATCAGTGACTTTGACCAGTCCCCAAGCTTTCAGGTGGTGACTACACACAAGTGCCACCTGTGACCTTGTCCCCTAGCAAGACCAGCTTTGGCCTCCCGCAGGCATGAAGTTGGCTTGTTGGTGGTGCCTTGCTCTGTAGCCTCAGGGTCCAGGGGAGGTTAGACTTGACCACAGGCAGACAGGCTCATGGTCAGGCCCTGCCTTGTGCAGTGGGTGGCTGATTGCTCCGAAAGGGACCCAGTGGCACCTCCAATCTTCTCCTCAGCTAGCTTCTGCAGAAAACATGCCTGGTCATCACCTCGGAAAACTAGGGCAGTTTTACTACTGCTTGAGAACATTATTTGGTTCCGTCCTCTTCCACAAATATCATGAAGGTCCCAGGTGGCCCAGGAGGACTCTGCAGGGCCTGTCCTTGCACTGGTAGGGCTCCAGGTCCTTACTGCACACTTGCAGCCCCAGCCAATGCGGCTGCTGCCTCTGCTCTGCAGGTGGTCCGTCTGACGTGGTGGGCTGTGTGCCGAGACTCCGTGTACTACACGCTCTCTGTCATCGTGCTCATCGCAGTGAGTTACCCCTCTGGCCCCAAGTGTCGGGTTGCCCAGCACCCTGCAAAGGCACAAGACCCCTGCCTGTCTCTGTCCCTAACACTGTCACACTCAATAATGGAGTGTGCTGGCTCTGCCCTGTGGTCACAGTGGCCAGCTCCACATGCCCCTCTACCTCCACTTCGCCTCCCCTTCCCCAAAACTCACACCTGACATCTTGGTTGTCAAGCAAATTCAGGAACCAGCTTCATGGCACAAAGGCCTCGGAAAGAACAGAGCACGTGCCACATGGTCCTTGTGGTAACTTCAAAGACTGTGCTCCTCTGAGTCCCTTCTGATTCCCTTGTAGGCCATTTGCTCTTCTGCGAGATCTAGATCTCTAAAGAGCTCTCTGGGTTCACTGCCACCAAAGAGCAAGAGTGAGAGGACAGCTTGGAGTCAGCAGAAAGGGCAGCTGGAAGCCAGGCAGGAGCCAGAAAGGGAGAAAAGGCCAAGGAACCCAAACAAGAGTCCCTGGGGTCCCTTAGTGTATGGGGGGGTGACATCATGGCACATGACAGTGAAACACACTGCCAAGGAATGTGTCATCCACAGGGGGCATCTTTGACCCAAAAGAGCTTTGAAGTGGTGGCATGAGCGCATATGTAGCCTTCAGGGTAAGGAATATAACAGTTCTCAACCTCACCAGACATACAGCCAATTTATATGACAGTCATGCCCGTGTATTTGTTAGCTACTGCTGTGTAATGAATTTCTCCCAAACTTAGCAGTTTAAAACCAGCAACACTGGGGCAGAAATCTGGGACCCCAGCCAGGGTCCCTCACATGGTGCAATCGAGGTGTAGAACCAGATGGAAGGATCTCAGGGCCCAACATGGCTATTGGCTGGCCTCAGGCCATGCCCATGGTCCCATAGTGCAGCCCACAGGTGGCTGTCCCTCGGACTGAGAGTGAAAAGGCCCTACGGTGGAAGCCACAATCTTTTTATATCCTCATCTCACAAGTGACCCCTCCATCACTTTTGCCCCATTCTCTCTGTTAGAGGAAGTCACTGGGTCTGGCCCACATTCAGGGAGGCGTGAATGTCAGGCAGTGGGGTCAATGAGCCATCTTGGAGCTGCCTGCCACACCCCCAAAATTAAAATGATAGGTAAAATATCTACCTAAAGACAACTTCAAAAAAATCAATATAGTACCCTAACTGTACCATAAGGAAGAAATAAACTTAATTTATAGTAAAATAATCCATCTTTCAGTATATAAATGTTTCAACATGAAGATAGTAGAAGATCCAATGACATGACTGCTACCCTGTGAAATCTCCAAGCCCTTCACCTACAAATGTGGACTGATGTCCACTGGGTTAGGCTTAAGCTCCAGGTGGTGCTGATATAATGACATATTTCCAAAATAATGAATGACTCCTGCTAAAATTCTGAACAGACCAAAATACACTCATCCTTTACTTTACATGACAGTAACCTTACTAGCAAATTCAATATTTTCTAACACTCTGTAAAAATACTTTGATTTGTAAATTGGAGTCCAGTTCAAGGTTCAGGTCATTGTTTTTCAGTTGCCTGAATATTTATCACATTAAGACGTGTGCCAAATGTAGAGAAAATTCATGCATGAGAACTGTCTCACATGCCTCACACTGCTTCACATCTCTGTTCTTCACTCCCTCTAAGTGCCAGTGGCCCTCTTTTGGGTAAAAGAGCTAAAACTATCCCTGAAAAATGTCCCCCATCTTCCACGGAGATAGTCCAGTCCTCTGTTCTGTTGAGTGTCCTTCCTCAGAGCCTTGAGTTCAGAAAGCTTGTTTAGGGCCGTTGATATAGCTCAGCAGCATAAGTGCCTACCTGGCAAGCATGAGGTCCTGAGTTCGACTCCGGGTACTCTCATATTAAAAAAAAAAAAAGAAGGCTCGTGAAGATACTTGACGTGGTGACTTTCTCAGAAATGACTTCCTGAGCCAGCTCCTGCGTGTGCTGCCCACCATGACGGTCAGGAGAGGAACACAACAGGCCCAAGACCAGAAAATGTTCCCTGCCTATCCTGGCACCATATGTCAGGATCCTTGTGTGTCCAAATCAGATTGATGGGAACGGGCTCTCCCCAACCTTCCTGTCCATACCGGGTGATGCTGGAGTGGTCACAGGAGTCCTCCCCCAACTGAAGAAAGAGCATTTATCTGTGCTTTGTGCCAGAGACACTGGGTAGAAGTTGTTGAATATATTAATTAGTAGGTTCTCCAGAGAAACAAAACCAATAAGCAACTAATGGATGGATGGATGGATGGATGGGCAGACGGATGGACGGATGGACAGTGAGAGGAGATTTGTTTGGTATTGGCCTCTGGTGATTTAGGGTGAGAAGTTCCACATTGCCCTCTGCATGCTAGAGACCTGGGGAAGTCTGTAGCATGGCCTAGGCCAAAGGCGTGAGAACGCAGGGGTCTGCAGGTACAAGTCCTGGAGTCCAAAGCCCAAGGCCCCTGGAATTCTGAAGTCCAAAGGCAGGAGCAGGAAGGTTCTCTGGCTCCTAGAGAGAGAGAAAGAGACAGAGACAGAGAGAGGAGAGGAGACAGAGGGCAAAACCACAAGTACAGACTCACTTTTCTTCTGCCTTTTTGGTCTCTCCAGCCCCTCAGCTGAGTAGATGTTTCAGTGAGAGCAGGTCTTCCTTACTCAGTCCAATCCAAATGCCAGTCTCTTCCAGAAACACCCTCACAGACATGCCCAGAAATAATACCGTACCAACCATCTGGGTGTCCCTTAGGCTAGGCAAGTTGACACCTACATTTAACTTTCACAATGAGCAATGCCACTGTCCCCACTCTCACTCCCCTTCAGTTATACAAGCTGGATCTTCCCCTTTGGAATTGCCAAGGGAGTTACCCCCCTACACGCCCTGTA
Organism: Erethizon dorsatum; assembly: GCA_028451465.1. Taxonomy (NCBI): domain Eukaryota; kingdom Metazoa; phylum Chordata; class Mammalia; order Rodentia; family Erethizontidae; genus Erethizon; species Erethizon dorsatum. The sequence continues at coordinate 123,911,874 of CM051828.1, read as the reverse complement.
TGTATTGAAATAAGTACGTAGATACCTTTTCAGTCTTTGAGATTCCTTGATTTTAGCAACTCTGTCTCCATAAGGAGGGGAGGCTCCTTCCCGACTAGCTCCTAGAAGCAGCTCGGACTATAACAAAGCCCAGGCCACTTCTCTTGGGAAGACCCCACTAGCCTGGCTGCCAGCTGAGGATGGTCCCTGAGAAACAGAAAGAGGACCCTTCTTCCTGTAAAACGCAGCACAGGGCCCCTGCAAGTTGGTTCTGGGTGCTTAGGGGTCTGCATTGTCCTTTATTCAGAATAAATGGGTCTCCCTTTATTTCTTTTGTATTCTAGTTTATCTATGATGAAGAAATTGTGTGGTAAGTTTTTAAAGTTTATTTTACATTGCTTTTTTTGGGGGGAGGGGTTAGTTTCCAGCATCCTCATTTGTAGAGTTTGCAGAATATTTTTTAGAATCATTATTATAAACTTAAGCTTGTAACTTCAGAAAGGGTGGTCATCCTAAGAAATCTTGGCTTTACCCTTTCAAAATGAGAAAAATTGTTAACCTCTGCATTTCCGCCCTGCCAAATGCCAAGATTTATTTTAGAGCTAAAATAATGACAACACCAACACTGTGGTATTTTGTACAAGGAGAATCCAGTAACATACCTATTTCGGGGATGGGGCTGTGACAGGTCGGGACGAGGCAGTGAGCGGGGTGGGGCTGTAGGCAGCAGGGACCGCTGGCAGTCCGGAGGGAACAGCCCTGCACCAGAGCTCCCCCCAATGCCTTGTATGAGAATCAATTTCAAGTGATGTAAAGGTCTATCAAAATCAAAATTTTAATTTTTTTTTTTTTTTGTGGTTCGGGGTACTAAGCCCAGGGTCTTTTCCCTAAGCTACATCCCCAGCCTTTTTATTTTGAGACAGGGTTTCACTAAGTTACCCAGGCTGAGCTCAAATTTATGATCCTGCCTCAGCCTCCCAAATTGCTGGGATTACAGGCGTGTGCCACCACACCCGGTTTTAAGAAAAGAAATTTTAGAAGAAAATATATGGATTCTTTGGCCATTCCTTTAAAATTATGATACACAGTGTATTAACTATGGTTGTTCTGTAATTATTTGACTATAAAATTTTGTCTTATTTTTCATAGAAGAGTGCTTTTTAATCTTTTCTTTATTAATATTTACTTGTATTACATTAAAATTTCTAAAAATTTTAAAAAGAAAATAACTCATTTTTATGACATGCAAGTGGGAATTAAACCCTTAAGATACATAAAGCACAAACTTCTGAGGAACAAGTTGGTACCGAGCTCCATTCCAAAGCACATGAACACGTCTCGCATTCATGTGCTGTACACTTTGCCTGCTTGCGGCCGTGATCAGAACCCACACCTGTGGGTAATCACTGGTGGGAATACGCGGTCTGGACCAGGGCATCAGCTGTGTGCTGTGCACTCAGAGAAACCTGGTTCTGGTCTCATCCTGGCCCCTCACCTACTGTGTGACCCCATAAAGCCTCTCCACCCTCGGTCCCATTTTCCTTAAATGCAGATGGAGTTGGGGTGGTGGCGAAGTGGCCTGCAGGCTCCACGGTAGTAAAGGAAGCACTTCCCAAATGACTGTCACCCGCACCGGGCACATAGGGGCTTCCGTACGCATCCGTCAGGTGAACAAACAAGCTCAGGGGCTGTGGTCAGAAGTACAGACACCCGCATCCACGGGGGCACGCACAAGAGAAGAGCGATAGTGCTTTCTAGAGAAGCAACCCTCACCACCATGCTGTGCTCAGCGCAGCCCAGGAGGCTCCTGTGCCCTGCTCCACCTTTTCCTGGGGACTTGAGCCCCTTCTGCTGCACCCACAGCTTGTCTGGTCCCCAACCAGAACCTTGAGTGACTGTAGGTTTCCTTAGAGTTGAGTCTCTAAACCCCAGGGCGTGGCAGCCCTGGTCCTTCCTTTTTCTAGGTCTCTGGGATGTGGGGCTTTCACCTGAGTCCTGTGCACCCCAGTAGTCGAGAAGGTGGCCCTTCAGCTTTCTCTCTCTCTGTCACCAGGAGGACTCAATGGCAAGGCAGCCTCAAGCTGGGGCATCATGCTGATCCAGGGCTGGGCACTGGAGCTGGGGGAGGGAAGGACATCCAGCCTGTCACCCACCCTGCGCCATTTAGTCCCAAACCTTTCTCCCTTGTCTCTTCCAGGTGGGAAGGCCTGGTGCTCATCGTCTTGTACGGGTTTTACATTCTGATCATGAAGTAAGTGCCCTCTCCCCTCCAGCCCCATCCTGCTCTCATCTTTGCGTAGAGCAGGGAAAATCCTGCCTGATCTCTGAGTCCCTTTGGGGCAGCCCCTGTCGTCTGGTGGAACCCTGCTGGGGGCAGCCAGCGTGGGGGACAGGTGGTCAGACATTGTTTTGGAGGTGCTGTCTACCATCAGGTAGGGAGTGATGCTGAGTGGCCAGTGTATGCAGAGTGACACTACTGGCCAGGTGAGTCACCAGCAAGGACTTCTGTCCCTCTCTGCTCTGGGCAGCTTCCCCACCCAGCAGGGTAACCACTCCTTTTCTGCTGATTCAGTAAACGTCCTGATCATTTAATACCACTCTTCCAAAGCCCAGGCAGCTTAACTTCTCAGGGCCACTACTTTGCCCAACTGCAGAGGCCCCCACTTATAGTCTTGGGGACGTGGCCACTGTGTTCTGGGTTGAACCCAAACCATCTCAGAACTCCCACACAAGGGGAGTCTATGGACCTCTTTATGGACCTTAGCCATAAAGAGGAATGCAGTTCTGGCACAGTCCTCGAAGTATGGATTGTATGCACGGGTGGATGGATGAACCTTGAAGACATCCTGCTAAGTGGAAGAAGCCAGTCACAAAGGACAAATGCTACATGATCCCATGTACATGTGGTATCTAGAAGAGTCAAGTTTATAGAGTCAGACATAGATCAGAGGTCACAGAGGGGGCTGGAGGAATGGAGGGTTATTGATCAGTGGGTGTAGAGTTGCCGTTTGGAGTGATAAAAATGTCTTGGAAATATTAGTGATGGTTGTACAATACTGTGAATGTAATTAATCCCACCAAAGTGTGCACTTAAAAATGGGGAGTAGTTATACTGGCAGTTTTTGTTATATACTTTTTTCCACCAAAAACCCCACAAAACTATTCATGGACTGAGTCACATTCCTCTGTCCCTTCTCCTTCACAGGTAGGTAATTAATGAAGAAAGACAGCATTCTGGGGGTTATGAGAATCCTCATATTTAGCGTTTTCATGAAATGCTTTCTATGTTTTATTAAAACGGGTGATAAACTGTCACACTGCAAGAGAATTGTCCTCAAGCAGTCCCCTGTCTGAATGCCCATCAGTTAGGAGCCTCTCAGGGGCAGTGGTGCTGGCTATGAGTGATGCAGGAGGGCTACCAAGGAGCCCATGTGAACCAGAGTTACTGCTGGGGACAAGGGACAGGCCAGTAATGCCTCCTTTGAGCCTGTCCCTTAAGCTGAGCTTAACTCCTTTTATTAGAACAGACTTGTAACATACCATAAGTAGGTTCAGTCATTTCTCGGGCAGAAGACCTCTGCTCCCCCAGGAAGCCCCCTAATAGCTCTGGTGTTCCCAGACTACACATTGCTTCAGGGTTCCTGCTGGGAGACCCCCATGGGCTCTGTTGAGAGCTCCCTGGTTGCCCAGAACCGTGCTGACTGCACAGACTGGGGAGGGGCACAAATCTAGTAGACAGACCCGTCCACCTGGTTGGCGGGGACCCCTCCACTGCCCTGACCCCCGCCTCACCTGACTTGCAGGTACAATGTGAAGATGCAAGCCTTTTTCACCACCAAACAGAAGAGCGTTGCAAATGGCAATGCAGCCAACAGCGAGCTGGAAGATGGTAATGACTTCTGTGACAGTAGCTATGATGACCCTTCCGTGCCATTGCTGAGGCAAGGTAAGGCTGAGCAGACAGGAGTGGGGACACTGGTCATGGAAGCCACCTCCTTCCCTTACACACACACACACACACACGTACACACACTCCTGCACTGTCAGGCTTTTACCTTTGGTTGCACTCACCCCAAATGAGGAGGGAGAATCACGGTTTAAGGTGTATTCAGAGTGGTGTTTGCTAAGCTATAGGAAGGATGGAGGGAGGATACACCAGGAAAGAAAGCCAAGAGCTCCATCGGTGGGAAGTTGCCCAGGGCTAAGAGGCCTTGCCTTTTCTAATGATATTACCATGGAAACTTCTGGCTGGAGATGACATCAGAGTTCCGTCCCCATCCTCAGTCTCCAGGCAGGTGGCTCTCCAGCCACCACACCAGAAGGAAAGTAAGGACTGCCAGCTGGTGGATTTTTACACTCTTGGGCTAGGGATGTAGCTCATAGTAGAGCATTTACCTAACATTAATGAGGCCCTGGGTTCAATCTCCAGTACCACAAAATAGTTTTTTTGAAAAAAGAACTTACTCAACCCTTATCACTTTGAGTGTTTTCCATGTAAAATTTAAAAATAGAAAATACAGGCTGGTGAGATGGCTCAGCAGCATAAGCGCCTGCCTGGCAAGCGCGAGGTCCTGAGTTCAACTCTCAGAACCCACATAAAGGAAAAAAAGGCGCGGTGATATCACTCAGTGGCACTGGCGCCTGCTGGCGCGCGAGGTCCTGAGGTCGACTCCTGGTACCCACATTGAAAAAAAAAAAAAAAAAAAAAGTAGAAAATTCAATGTCTTGGCAGGAGAAGGGGGAACAAAGCCCTTTCCCCACCTCTCTCATAAAATGCCATCTTATACTGAAGTGTTCTTAGTAATCATGGAGCTCAGCTCACTAGATCAAGGTGCTGGCTGGTTTCCAGGTGGCCTTGCTCACAGCCTGGGTCACCTGACCATCAACTGCCACATGTCCCAAGCTGGTGTAGCTCAGAGAGCTCACTAGAGGACACGCAGCCTGCCCCAGGCATGGCTTGGGCTTCAAATAAGAAGGTGGAGACAGTACTCAGCCTCGGGCTGAGGTGCTGGGAAAACACGCTGTCATCGTGTGGCCCTCTGGACAGCTGCCCTTAGCTTGGACACACCACCTTGTGGTGTCACATGATGGGTGGCACCAGGACGGGGTATCCCAGGAGCAGGTGCCATGGCTTCTGCCTCATAAGGCTCCATCAGCTCCCTCCTTCTGAGCCCATCAGTTCCCAAGCAGCCCCTGTGACAGGGCCGGTTCTACAGAACGCATCCTGGAGCCTGCAGTATTGCTGGCGTCCTCGCCCTCCAGAACGGAGGCCCCAAGCACCGAGGCTCCCTGGGGAAGGAGCCCCCTACTAACACCCTCCTTCAATAACCCCCTGGCGTCTTTGCCACCATCAAGAATGCTGCCCCAGACTCCACCGCACGCTAATCATCTCTGGCAATCTCTGTCGGCCTCTCTCCTTAACTCTCCTCCTCTTCTAAATTGTAAGTAATCTGCTGTCATCCAAGCAATAACACTTGCGTTTAAACAATAAATAAACTCACCACGAGCCCAGCCCAATAGCGCACGCCTTGTTGGAGGTTAGTGTCCACCTCCACAAATGCATGGGCCTCCTGGCTGTGTCTTCTAACCCACGCCTCCTGTCTGCTGAGCCTTGCTGCCTGTGTGGTGGGGTGTGTATGTGTGTGTGTGGTGTGCGGTTTGTGCATCTTTGTGCCATTAACTATTGCATGGGTTTGCTCTCTGGACCTTCCCTGGCTACCCTACTACATGGGACCTGGTAACCAGTGCAGAGGGACAGCCATGTCTTTCCTCACAGCCCCGTAGAGGGAACGTCACTGCCTGCTTCTGTGTGCTGTGTTCATGAGCAACGGTTCAGGGGATCTGGAGGCCAAGGTCAAATCCCCCGGGACACCAGCACTCAGCACATTTGTGGAGGTGGCAAAGAAGACGGTCGGGGCTGGGAGCTTTGTTCAGCTTCATGAGGGGAAGGAAAGGGTCAGAGAGATCGCGGCCTGCCCTGGAGTGTGGAGTTTATCAAACACACAGGGCTCAGCCAGCAACTCACCCTGCACCCAGGGATAAGCAGGCTCCTGTCCTGGGTCTCTGTTTCCCAGTGTAGGGCCTGGGATCCAAATCCTTGACCTCACTGCTGGCATTAAGAAAACAAAGTTAGAAGCAGCATTGGGAGGGTGATCCCCAAGACAGAGCAAAGGGCTTGTAGGCAGTTTAGAGCCAGTGCTGGCCACTGCTTTCCAGCATTTTCTGCTCTTGGGGACCCTCGTTGATTTGTAAAGTTTCATCTGAGCCCCTGGAAAGAAAGGTCCCACCACAGGGGTGAAAGGTGCTGTCTGAATGGCAGGTGTGCTGCTCTGTGAGGCTTAGGTAAGGAGCAGAAAGACCCTGGCCATCAGCAAGGCTGGCCCAGAAAAGAGGGAGATGGGCGCCAATGGATGGAGAGGTCTAACATCACATGCCTGCCCATGACTGGTCCTGTAGCAGGAGATGCGCGGGGCTCTGTCCAACACATGGCGCTGCTGTAGGGGTTGCAGAACCAGTGATCCACTTGGAAAATGGGAGGAGCTGAAGCCAGGCCTCCAGACCTTCAGGTGGCCACCAGCTATGGGTCCCCAAGGCGAGGGGAAGCCAGTGGTCCCAGCCCTCGGGTGCTGTCGTCAGAGAGCTCAGCACTAATCATGGCATTGCGCTCCATAGTGAAGGAGAAGCCTCAATATGGCAAAAACCCTGTGGTGATGGTGGATGAGATCATGAGCTCCAGCCCTCCCAAGTTCAGCTTCCCAGAGGCCGGCTTACGCATCATGATCACCAATAAATTTGGGCCCAGGACCCGACTACGGATGGCCAGCAGGATCATAATTAATGAGGTGAGTCCCCAGCACAGGAAGAGTGAGTGGCCAGGGATGGTCCTGGCTTGTTAGGATTCTTTCTCCGGTCGTTCTCCCTGCACCTGCTTCCATCACTTTAACCGCAGAATGTTATGGAGAAGTGGACAAGGCTGAAATCATTTCCTGGAAGAAATGCCTGAGATGCTCAGCTTCTTTGGTCAAGCAGGGCAAAGGTCATAAAAGGAAATGACACCTAGTCTCATTTTACTGTCCTCACCCAAAGCCACCAAGATGAGTTACCAAGGGGTCCAGAAGTACTGCCACCCAAATCTGAGCCTGGACTGCAAAGAGGAGACTGCGTGGATTGTCAGGGGTCAGTCTAGTCCCATCTCCTGCCCCTCCTTTCTCTGTCTTTATCCTTCATAATATCCAGGCCATCTGCTTGAGTTGCTTGTTACTGCCCCTTCCACATGGTAGCAGACAGCAGTTGCCACCTGATTCTCTCCTTGCGTATGACCTTTCTTGGAACTGTCCACCACTCTCTCTGGGCATGACAAGTTTCCAGTCCTTCCCATCTAGTTTCTCTCTCAACATGTGGTTCTGTCACCTCCCTTGTATCCTAATTTACACCTCTTTTAATATAACCTTAGCTATCTTTAGATATTTTTCCAGGTACAGTCCTCTGTTGACTCCTACTAAGCTAGAGCCATGAGCCTCCCCCATCACCACCGTTTGCATTGCTCTCCTCTCATAATTCTGTCTTGGCCCAGCTAATTGGACTCCAAGATGACCATTCATTTAATCCTGCTTAAGTAGCAAAATACTACGCCTGCATGTCTGGGTCTGGGTCCCAGGCACAGGTCCCTTTGCTGTATGGTGGACTAAGGTTGTGGATTCTGTAGAAAACAATTTAAAAATTTCCATGCCACCCTACGCTTCATGATTTAGGGGTCCCTGCCAAAAGCCAACATGCTGATGGTCAGTGTGTCTTTCTTTTAAAGCAGTAACAGGATTCCACTTTCAATGATAATGGCCTTTCCTCCCCTAACCGCAGGGACAGGTGCTGGGCACACAGTTGTAGGGCGTTACTGCCTTGGGGCTCGTCTGCTGTCCCTTGGTGTCTTGCAGAAGTAATGACAAGGGATTTATGAGTCCATCAAGTGATGATCATTGCCACAAGGCCTCAAAATGATCCATAAATATCCTACTGGAAACCAGATAAAAATGAGCTGAGCAGAGGTCAGCAGGTTTGCCTGAACACAGAGGCCTGTTGATTTATTGGAATGTGACCTCCATCCATGCCTGAGTTAGTAGAAAGCCACAGACCAGGCAAGGAAGAGCAGCCTGGGGTAGCTGGACCGGAGGCCGCCTTTGACAGTAGTCACCACGAGATGGAGGGAAGGAGGGGGCTGGGTTTGGTCGAGGACATTCGCCTTGGAGACCAAGGCCAGGTTGAGGAAACCTGCAGTCATTAGAAGTGAAGGACATTTAGATACGATCCAAATGGCCAGGAACCCAGGAAGATACCCAATGGCATTAGACTTCCAGGGAAATGCAAACTAAAACTACAATTCCAGTACTGCCCCACACCCACCGAAGTGGCTAAAATTAAAAGGCCCGACAATAGCAAGCATTGACAAGGACGGGAAACAACCAAGGGGGTGGTTCTAGAAACCTGTGAGAATGAGAGGCGCGTGAGGAGCAGGGTGACTGTGCGACACCGTGTCAGCAGCCTTGGTGTCTGTCTTGCTCCTGTCCACACAGCGGCAGAGACTGATCAACTCAGCCAACAGCGTGAGTAGCAAGCCGCTTCAGAACGGCAGACATGAGAACATGGAGAACGGGAACGTTCCCGGGGAGAACCCCGAGGACCCTCAGCAGGATCCAGAGCAGCAGCTGCCACCCCAGCCACCACCCCCAGAGCTGGAGGCGGTGGAGACCGTCTTCCTGTCCCCTTTCTCCATGCCGGGTAAGTTTGTGGGGCTGCTGGGCCGTGAAACCAGGCGTCAGTGGGTCCAGAGCCCTTCAGTACCCTCCCTTCTCACTTGGAGTTGGACCTGTGGGCCCAGTGTCATCTGGCTGCTGGCTTCTTGTGGACCTCATCTTTTCTTCTCCTTCTTATGTCCTCTGCTATACTCACACCAGCCTCCTTGCTGCCACTGCCGGACACCAGCAGTACTCCTGCCTCAGGCCCTTAGCGCTGCCCTTCTCGGGAACGCACTTTCCCCCATTATGCATGTGGCTCGTTCTGTCACCTTCATGACTCTTCTTAAATGTCACCGTGGCCTTCCTGGATCACATTATTTAAAATACTTTATATTCACCTTATCTTATGTGCCTTCCCCCACTAAAATGCCAGCTGCACAGGGGCAGGCATCCCCGTCACCCAGGCCTGCACACTGCACTTAGCAGATATCTGTGGAATGGACGAGCTCAGGACTTCACATGGAGAAGATCCCAGGACCCATGAGGTCCTCCGCAGTCCTAGATAGGAAACAGATCTTCTCCAGATCCCGGGTTCCCTACTGAGTTGGGTCTGACTCTCAGAGGTTCTTTCCTGGTGTCCACCATACTGAAAGGCAACAGAATTCCAAAACTTTCAAATCCCAAATGTGATGTTTTTCTGAAAAGCATCAGGGTCTGGAGGGATGGATGCTGCTCTGCCCCTCACCCGGCCTTGTGGGGGTGCTCCTGGCTCTACGTGGACACCGTGGGCCTTACAGGCTGGGGCACTGCTGCTGTCCTTTGGGGTCACCAGCTTCCCTGGGACTGTTGAGGACACTGAGAGTGGAGGGAGTCATCTTCTCCAGACCTTGGGTCCCCGCGTTGAGTGAGCTGTTTGGACACACAGGTGAGGGAAGAGTTCTACAGGGCAGGGTCCTGGGTGGGCAGCACGCCTCTGAGGAGAGCCACTTCTGGAGACATTGGACTGGGACACCCCAGGTAGTCACAGATCTGGCCACAAGCTGTGGGTTCCACCCAGTGCCCCTCACAGCCTGAGTTGTCCTGACGTCAGCCCAGTTCCTACCCTGTGTCTGCATGGGGCTGAGTAAAGGGACTCAGGACATAACTGAGGTCACCAAAGGAGTGTCAACTCCTTGGGACATGGAGACCAGTGCCAGGGAAGCCCCAAGCATGGCCACAGCAAGGGGGCTGCAGGCCCCATCTCAGAAACAACTGAGCCAGTCAGTGGGTGAAGAGGTACCATGTGGAGATCTGCATACATGTTCTCCAGCTCTGCATCCCCGCTGTGCAGACATGGGGCCCAGTGGGACCACAGCTACCACCCTCCACTGTCACCCTGGTCGCATGCTGCCATGGCCAGGTGTCTGCAAGAAAACCAGGGGAGGGGTCAGCTCCTGCTCTATGAAGAGAAGGCTGTCTTTCAATTTCCTTCCAGCCTGGAGTGTGGCAAAAGCGGGTGAAGAGACCCCCAGGCCAGCCATCCCTCCCCATGTCCTTGTCCCAGGATCTGGTGCTCCTTAGAGATGGGCTGTAGGGTCTCCAAGCAGGTCACCTTCCAGGATGGGGGGCTTAGAATGCAACTGTCTTGCAAGGGTGGGGACCTGATGGCCCTGGTCCTCCTGCTCCCAGGCTCTCTGCTCCAGGGAATCCTCCTCTGAGGCTGCCCTTCCTGCTGTGGTTGGCCTGTCTTCCTTCCCAAGCCCAAGCCTCCAGGACGGTCCCCTGCGCTCCATCCTGTTCGAGCCAAGTGCAGTGAGCTTTCTTCCTGTCCTCAGGAACAGGCCTGGGTTCCAGTGTCCCAGGGACAGCTCCCTTTGTCCTGCAGATGTGTTCTAGGGTTGCCCTTGGAAACCACAAGTCGCTTCCTTCTCTTCCCTAGTCCTGTGGGCAGAGCAGAGGGTGGGAACAGAGTTGGGCAACTGCTGTCCTCAGGGTGTACAGCAGCCAGGAGAAATTGAAGCAGCCTAGGCAGAGGTTCACAGGAAGTTAGAGCAAGCCAGTGAGACCTCAGGCCCAGAGAAAGTCCCTGTACCCAGCCGGGCCCTTCCCCACCTGCTTTTTCAGCTCATCTCTGGTTCTGGATTCACCATGGCAGGGGGATGCAGGGTGGCTCTAAGTGTGCTCCATAGGGGTGATGGTGTCCTGGTCCCCTAGAACAGATCGTAGCACCAGGGAAGGCGTACCAAGGACTACAGCCATGGAAGAAGCCATCCCAGGGGCAGCTGGAAGCCCTCTGAGCATCAAGGGGTCAAGGAGTGAAGCTGAGCCAGACCGAAGTTAGCGCTTCTGTGCTGCCAGGAGAAGCCTGGGGTGCTGACTCTGGGGTCCAGAAGACCTGGATCAGAATCTCAGTTCTGCTGTTCCTCAGCACCGTGCCCTAGGCCCGCAGCTTCACGTCCCTGAACCCTCATTTCCTATCCACAAAATACCTTCTGGGGTCGCTTTGAGGGTTCAATCCAATAACCTGCTCAAGGTCCCCGTGCACTGTCTGACACATAGAAGGTGCTCAGTAAATGTTCATTTGGACCCAAGTGCCCCTTGGCCACATGGCTTCTGCTGCACCAGCTTCCTTGCCCTGTCCCCCCTGTTTGGACCATCAGCAATGTCCTAGAAAGTTCACAGGTGCCAGAATCTCTGGAGACTTGGGGCTGTCGTCATTCCAGGGGCTAAGGAGAGGAAATTAGCATGCACTGAGCATCTCTTCTGGGCTTCGGGGACCTGAGGGGACCAGGGTAGGCCGTGGTCAGCACCCAGCAGCTCCCTGGCTAGGAGCCACCTGGTCTGATGCTGGACGGCTTTTCCCACTTGGGATTCCAGAAGTTGGGAATCAGGCTTCCCAGGGAAAAGGAGGAGCTTTGTCTCCCATGAAGCCATGGACTGCACCCCCCAGCTCTGCCCCTGGGCTCAGCGTGGGAAAACCCCTATTGTTTGTGGCTGGCTTATGGTCTGGAATGTCCTGTGAGTCCATGGAGGCCTCGCCCTGGCCCCTCCAATACGACCTTTCCCTCCTGCTCCTTAGGAAAAGGAAATCACACTGGGCTCAGCAGGATGCTGGCCTTCCTGTCCCCTATTGTTACAGCAGCCAGTATCTACTGGGGACCTGCCATGTCCCAGGCACAGGACAAAACAGACTGTTCTTATGGAGCTCTGTGTCAGCCCACGGGGCTGTCATCACAGAATAGTCTAGGTAGGTGCTTTAGCAACAGAATTTATTTTCTTATACGTCTGGAGGCTGGAAGTCTGAAATCAGGTGCCTGCATGGTCAGGTTCTGCTGAGGGCCTCTTCCTGGCTGTCCTCCTATGGCTTTTCCTCCGTGTATGCACCTGGAGACAGAGCCAGCGAGATCTCTCTTTCTTCTCTCCTTATAAGGATTAGGACCCCACTCTGATGACCCCATTGAACCTTAAGTATCTCCTAAAAGCACCATCTCCAAATACAGTCACTTCAGGGATTAGGGCTTCAACATACGCACTAGGGTAGCAGGGTCACAATTCGGGATCTTTGATGGCTTCTGGACGTCATGCCCTGTTTGAAGAGTTTCACATATGTTCTCTCACTTAAGCCTCAAGATAACATGAGGTGGGATGACAATTATCTCCATTTTACAGGAGAAGAAAGGAAGCACAGAGCTGTCGGGTGACTTGTCCATGGTCACCCAGTGACTAACTGGAAAGAAGTTTCCGCCTGAGTGGCTCGTGCTAGCTCTTGTGCTGCCTCTGCATGCTTTGCATGGACACTTAATCCTCACCTACCTGGTGAGGGAGTAGAGCCACCATCCTCACTTTACAGAGAGGGAAACTGAGGCTCAGAGAGGCTACGGGACTTCCCAAATCACACAGCCATCACATGGGAAGCCACTCTTCACCTCGTGCTCCCTGGACTGTGGCTGCCATCAAGGGCTGGTCTGGCAGGGAGCAGAGTCCCAGACCATGGGCTCCAGGGCTGTCACATAGTGGGAAGGTGGCTTTCGAGATGTTCCCTCTCCCCTGTGATGCAGTTCAGCTGGTTTCATTGGAGAAGTTGAAGTCCAGCCCTGGGAGCTCTTGGGGAAACAGCTGGATGTAAAACTAATTGAAAGCTTACTCTGGGCCAGGCAGGGTGATTTGCATGTGTTACACTATTCAGTCCTTATGATGACGCTGGGGAGGTGGGTACCAGTGGTGTTCCCACTTCACAGCTGGGTGGTCCCAAGTCGTAAAGGAGGAGGGGGCACTCTTGGATCTGCACACCGGTATTCCGACCTCAGACCTGTGTGGAGGACAACATCATAACCCACCGAGTGAATTGTTTTAGTTCTCCATCCATCGGAGCTGGAAGGAGATTGGTTGCCTCTGTCCAGGACGCCAGTGTCTTCCAGCTTGTACACGGATAGCTGTGTCTGTGTTGACTCCACTGCGATGTGCTGAGTCGGGTTGATGGTCCATGTGCTGTTTTGGGGGCTTGGACAGAACCACCCACCCTTGTCTTCCTGTATTATAATAAAACCCAGAACTGGCAGCCAGGAGATGTGCTTCTCCCCATCCACTCCCATCTTCCTCAGTCCTAGATGGCTTCTGAGAGCCATGCTAATTGGGAAGAGGGAGACTTCTTGGTTCTTCTAAATGCAGTAACGAGACACTGCAGAAATGGAACCTTGCACAGCTGCTTGTACCTTTCTTTCCTCTGACCTGGGAAAACCATAGAGAAACTGCATGTGCTGCGGTTCATTGACACATGGGGTTCCGTGCCTGACTCTGTCTGGCCCTAGCCCCGGAGTCACATAGCACTGAGGGTGGAAATAACCTTGTTTTTGCCTTGGCTGTGGCAGCTGCCTCAGAGATGGCACATTTCACCCACCACATCGCAAGCTAAGGTCAGCATTTCAAAGATGCGTCCTTGCCAGTTACTCTTTGTACCACTGAGGTGTCTGCACAGACCGTATGAACGAACACTGGCTGAGCATTTTTGCTTCTTGATATAACAGCTTTATTGTGATGTAATTTACTTACAGTATTATTCATACCTTTAACCTGCACCATTCTTTGCGGGGGCGTGGCTCAGTGGTACAGGCTTGCCCAGCAGGCAAGAGGCCCTGGGCTCTATCCCGAGTACTGCAAAAAAGAGAAGTTGTAAAGTCTACAATTCAGTGGCTTTTCGTGTATTCACAGTGTTTTGCAGCCATCACCACAATCAATTTTAGGGCATTTTTATTCCCTTCAAAAATCCCATAACCACTAGCAGGTCCTCCCTGTACCTTCTCTGCCCGTTCCCTAGGCCCTGGCAACTACTAATCTACTTCCTGTCTCTTGGGATTTGTCTATTCTAAATATTTCGGATAAATGAAATCATGCAATATGTGTCCTTTTGTGGCTGCTACTTTCATTTAGCATGAGGTTTTCAGGGATTATCTGTGTTGCAGTAGGTATTGATACTTTTTTTAATAGTCCAGTCCCACCCCATTAGGTAAATAATGCTACGTTTGATCCATTTATTGGTTGGTTGGAAATTTGGGTTGTTTACACTTTTTGGCTTTTGAAAGAGATAATAGGGCATCGTGTAGAGAGGGAGATTCAGAATGTTTTATCTCAATGAAAGGAAGATTTTGCCAAGTTCTCTGTGGTTAGCACTCTCTTAATACCAGAGTTAAAAGGGATCTTGGAGATTTTTAAGCTAAGCCTCCTTATACGCCGGAGTGGGAAACTGAAACTGGGAGAAGCCCAGTAGCTTGCCCGAAGTGCATTCTCAAGCAGACAGACCCAGGCCATCTGTCCTGGAAATCTGCTCCACAAGGCCCCTCTGCCAGGCCGGGGCAGCACCTGCTGGGCCCATCTAGGACCACGTGTGCTGGGGACCCTGAGGCCTCAGGATGATGGTAACAGAAGCCACATAGCTCCCTTAGACTGAAAGGAGGATTTAAAAATAAGCTTCAGGGTGTGGGCTATGGGAGCAAACCCAGTGTCCTCACAGCCCTGCTCAGTAGGCGGCCCAAACCACAGAAAGGCAGCCCCACCTCACCTTGGTTCTGCTTTTCAAATGAAAGAACCTGCTTTGAATCCAAACATTCAAATCTGGGAAACTTTGCTTTTAGCTTTCCTCACAGCCTCTGCAGGTCCCCTAGGAGGTTACGGTGGGGTTGCTGGGGGTCAGCATGTCAGCTTTCGTGGAGTTGGAGCGAAGTTGCGAGAAAGCAGTAAAGCCTCTTAGCAGATCATGGAGACCAGACCCGAGGACTGAGTAGGGACCCAGGCAGCAGCTCGAGCCTTTTAGTGATGCTGCAGAAGAGCAGGGCAGCCGCAGCTGTTCCCTGTCCCCTGCTCTATCTGCAGCATCAGCTGAGCATCCTCTGTCAGTGCTTCAGGTCTGCGGACAGCCCTGCTGGAGTGATGGGGACCCCCTTTCCGGGATGAGGAGAGTGGGGCTCAGGAAGCCCCACATCAGTGAGTAGGCACCACAGTCAGGGCTGGTACCAAGATCAGCCAGACTCCAAAGTATTGCCCTCTGATCAGTTCCTCTGTTGACTTTGGCTAAGAGGATACAGTCCTGGGCTGGAACGCCCATGCTGGCATGGGAGGGGCAGCAGGAAGGAAGGGGAGAAGGAGGCCAGCTGCAAAGGTCAGTGGGCCCGGTAAACAGCAGATCTGGAGGGCCTGCCCAGCCTGCCAAAGCAGTGAGCCCCAGGGCCTTCTGGCAGGGTGAGGGTCAGCAAGGACTGAGGTCCCTTGGTGTTCCCGGGATGTGGCCTCTGGTTAATTCTCCCCAGGATGTCCAAATTCAAGGCAGGGCCTCAGAGGCAGGACAGTGTGCTCCGAGTATTTAGCTTTCTTTCATCTGCCCAGCTCCTCGAGATGGGGGCAGGGACAGTTACTGCTGTCTCACAGATGGGGAGGTGGAGGCACAGCAAGGCTGAGGGTCCCCTCCTTGCCACACAGTTGAGAATGACAGGCCAGGACTACTCTCTCTGCCACAGCCTTGAGGTACCTGCAGTGAGGTGTGACAGGGAAACCAGGCCGAGGCTGCCTCCTTCCGGAAGTCCTCTGTGCTAAGCTGTGAGGGAAATACTTCCTAGGTTATCAGTGTCCCTTTCTACCCAGCCCTGACAGCCTGCTATGTGTGGACCCTCAGCGGGGCTGGCTCTGACCTCGCTGATGCCTACTGCTTTGTCACAGCAGGTCTGGCTGGCTTCCCTTCTGTCCCAGTCCCCAGGGTGCCTGCTTGGTCAAACTGCAGAGCTTGACCT
Source organism: Erethizon dorsatum (assembly GCA_028451465.1). NCBI lineage: Eukaryota > Metazoa > Chordata > Mammalia > Rodentia > Erethizontidae > Erethizon > Erethizon dorsatum. The sequence continues at coordinate 123,895,910 of CM051828.1, read as the reverse complement.
TGTCTACCTCCAACTGGGCCTTTCTTCTGCTCTTTAGTGTCCTCAGGATCAAAATCCACCCTCTTACAAGCCAACCTGGTGCTTGAAGCAAGTGGAAGTTAATGGGGTCAGCATCAGAAATCTCAGTGCCTATTCCGCACCAGGTACAGCCGGCGTTCCCCATGCCAGCTCACGCCCAGACTCACACCAGTACTGTGCGGTGGAGATTCTTGTTAGCCCCATTTTTCAGCTGGGGAAACTGAGATATGGCGAGGCTAAACACATTCTCACTCAGGGTCACACAGCTGGGGTATGTGAGAGCTGAGATTCAAACCTGGCAACCTAGCTGATCACAAAGGCAATCAATTGGATAAATCTAAAATTACGACAAAGATGTAATAAAAAGAATTAAAGATTATTCTAAAGCTCATTTGTCCCAGAGATTAAGAGGCTGGGAAAACTTTAATAGTTTTCCTCTTCAAGGGGATTTTTCTAGCAGAGTATGATGGTACACGTCTGTCATCCCAGCGCCCTGGGAGTCTGAGGCAAGAGGATCACAAGTTTGAGCCCAGCCTGGGGAATTTAGCAACTTTAGCAAGACCCTGTCTCAAAATTTAAAATAAATTTTTTTTTTAAAAATTGAAAGGGCTGAGGATATAGCTCGGTGCAGAGGCCCTGGGTTCAATCCCCTGCGTTACTAAACCAATCAGTTAATCAATCTATCAGCTTTTTCTTTTGAGATCAAACCTATATGATAAAACCTATATGATAATCTGACAGTCAACACCTGCCAGCCAGCAGATAGCAGAGGCCTTCCACAGGCCCGGGGACTGTGGGCCACATGCAGAACAGCGCTGAGGACTTAGACCCACGATGGCAAATCTGTGGCATGCATGCCCCAGCGAGCACACAGAGGCCTCTCTTCAGTGATGTCACAAGTTATGAGTGGATTTTCCTAAACTAAAACCTCAGTATTCGGGTTTAATTGCAGTGTTGGCACTTTGCGATACATAAGTGGGTTTTGGATTGCAGTTTGGGCATTCATCTCTAGAAGGTTTGCCATCACTGACTTAGACTCTGAAGAACTGCATTCAAGATGTGGTGTTACCGCCCACTGTCTCAGATGCTTAAATAAGTCATTGAATTTCACCAAACCTGCACACTTACCTATGAAATAGGGACCGCCTGCCCCAAAACCTGATATGAAAAGCAAAGAGAGTATTTGCTAAAACAGCCTCTATCAAGTGAGCCGCAAAACAAATGTTGGGCAGTGGCGAGGTGACATTCATTAATCTAGCCGTGACAGTGCTCCATTCCACCTGCACCTTCCTCCCTCCTCACAAAGGCCAGTCCAGCACTCACTAGCTGGGGCACCAGGGTGTGCCTGTGGCCCTGCCACTTACTTCCTGTTGGGTTTGGGCAGTTCACTAGCTTTCATGGGCTTTGTTTTTCCTCTTCATAAAATAGAGCTTACCAAGTGGGATTTATTCCAAGAATGCAGGTTTGGGTCAGCATATGAAGATCAATTGATATACTACATTGTGTTCATAGAGTAAAGAATGAAACCATGTAGTCATCAGTAGACACATCAGTAGACACAGAAAAAACATTTGACAAAACACAACATCCTCTTCTGATTAAATTTTTTTTTAAATCAACAAATTGGAATACAAGCAGACTTCCTCAACCTGATGAAAGGCATCAATGAAGACCTACCACTAGCATCATACTTAATGATGAAAGACTGAAAGCTTTCCCTCCATCAGGACCAAGACAACAGTGTCACCATTTCTGTTCAACATTGTGCTCCAGCCAGGGCAACTGGGCAGGAAAAATGAAAAGCATTCAGATTGGCAAAGAAAATGTAAAACTTCTGTGTTCCCTGATGACATGATCTTAAATGTATAGAAAATCCTAAGGAACACACATACATTAGAATTATTAAACTTTCAAGATACAAGACAAGATCAATATACAAAACTCACTTTTATTTCTACATATTATTAGTTAATCTGGAAATGAAATTAAGAAAATTCTACTTACAATTGCATCAAAAAGAGTAAAATACTTAGGAACAAGTTTAATAAAAGTAATATAAGACTTGCACACTTGAAACTAAAACATCGTTGAAAGAAATTAAAGGTGTAAATAAATGGAAAGATATCCAGTGTTCATGAATGGGAAGAAGTTTCCAAATTGATCTGTGAATTTATGCAATCCCTATCAAAATCCAAGTTGGCTTTTGTCAGGAGCTTATATGGAAATGCAAGGGACTGGGATACTAAACAAACTTGCAAAAGAACCAAGTTGGAGGACTCACATTTCCTGACTTCAAAACCCAGCACAAAGAAAACAGTAATCAAAGCCATCTGAAAGCTTGGTGTGGCAGTACACGCCTGTAATCTCACCTGAGACAGGAGGATTGCAGCAAGTTCAAAGCCACCCTGGGCTACATAGTGAGTTCAAGGCCAGCCTGAACTACATAGTGAGACCCTGTCTCAAAAAACAAACAACCAGAAAAACAAACAAAACTGTCTGGCAGTAGCACAAGCATAGACACATGGATTAATGGAATAGGATTGAGAGTCTTGAAACACACATGCATTTAAATTGATTGATTTTTGACTAAACTACCAAGACAATTCAATGGGGGAAAGGATAATCCTTTCAACAAATGGCACTAAGACAACTGGATAGCCACATTTTTTTAAAAAGTGAAGTTGACCCTCATGCTTCATAAAACAAACAAAAGTCAGCTCAGTATGAAAAATGTAACAACCTAAATGCGGTCACTTAAAATGTAAAACTCTTTAAAAGAAAACATATGTATAGAAATCATGGCTTTCAGTCACAAAACAGATTCTTAACTGTCACCAAAAAACAAGCAACAAAAGAAGAAATAAAAGCCAGGTACAGTGGTACATGTCTGTGATCCCAGGTGCTCAGGAGGCTGAGACAGGAGGATCTTGAGTTTGAGGCCAGCTTGGGCAACGTAGACACTGTGGGAGGGAGGAGGGAGAGAGACGAGAAAGAAATGAGAAAGGGAAGAAGGAAGAGGGGATAAAGGAAGGGAGTGTGGAGAAAAGAAGTCAGAAGAGAAATAAGTTACACTTTAACAAAATCGAAGACTTTGGTGATTCATAGGACATTATCTAGAAAGTGAAAAAACAATGCACAAAATGGGAGAAAATATTTGCAATTCATGCATCTGTTAAGTCAGCATCTAGAATACAGATACAATTTAGGTTTTAGAATTCAGCTATAAAAAGACAACCCGGTTTGAAAAGGGACAAAGGATTTGGTAGACATTTCTCCTAAGATGTGTAAATGACCAATAAGCCCAGAAAAAATGCTCAACATCTGTAGCCAACAAAAAAATGCTAATTAAAAACTCATGAGATACCACTTCACACCCTATAAAATGGCTATACTCCGGCCGGTGAGATGGCTCAGCGGCTTAAGCGCCTGCCCGGCAAGCATAAGGGCCCGAGTTCGACTCCCGGAACCCACATACGAAAAAAGGGCCGGTGATATCGCTCAGCGGCACAGGCGCCTGCTGGCGCGCGAGGTCCTGAGGTCGACCCCCCGGCACCCACAAAAAAAAAAAAAAAATGGCTATACTCAAAAAAGATAAACAGGGCCGGTGAGATGGCTCAGCGGCATAAGTGCCTGCCTGGCAAGCGCGAGGGCCCGAGTTCGACTCCCGGAACCCACATACGAAAAAGGGGCCGGTGATATCGCTCAGCGGCACGGGCGCCTGCTGGCGCGTGAGATCCTGAGGTCAACCCCCGGTACCCACAAAAAAAAAAAAAAGATAAATAATAACAAATATTGGCCAGGAGATGGGAAAATAGGAATCTTCATACACTGCTAGAAGGAAAGTAGCCTGACAGTGCCTCAAAAAATTAAGCAGTTAGCGCATGACCCAGCAATTCCACTCCTGGTCATACATAAAAGAGAAATGGGCACTGCGTCCACATGAACCCTTATATTCCAGTGTTCATAGCAACACTGTCATTGCCAAAAAGTGGAAACAACTTAAATATCCACTAAGTGATGAATGGGTAAGCTAATATGGAATATCCAGGCCTGGGGATGTAGCTCAGTGGTAGAGCGCTTGCCTAGCATGTGTGTGTGAGGCCCTGGGTTTACTCCCCAATACTAAAAAAAAAAAAAAAAAAAAATTATATATGTGAAGATATTTTTCAGCTAAAAATAAAGTACTGATACATGTTACAACATGAATGAACTTTAGAAACATTATGCTAAATGAAAGAAGCCAGACACAAAAGGCTGAAAGGCTGCATGGCGTGATTCCATTTATATGCCCAGTAGAGTCAAATGGACACACACAGAGACAGAAAATAGAAGATAGAAGCTACCGGGGTGGGTGAATGACTCCTAATGGGCACTGGGTTTCTACTGGGGGAGATGGAAATCATCTAGAAGCTTATATTGTTGATGGTTATTCAACTTTTGAGTGTACTGAAAACTACCGAACTGTACAGTTTAAATGGGTGAATTTTATGTTACAGTAATTATTCTCAATTGTTTTCAAATGGAGTTAATTGAGAGCTGTGGTTCTGAAAGTATGATCTGGGCCCTGGTAGCCTCACCAGCCCCTGGGAACTTGTTAGAAATGCAAATTATCAGCCAGCTGTGGTGGCACATGCCTGTAATCCAAGCGCTCTGGGAGACTAAGGCAGGAGGATCACGGAAGTGAGTCCAGCCTGGGCAACTCAGCGAGACCTTGTCTCAAAATAAAAGGGCTGGGAGTGTAGCTCAGTGTGAGGGCCCTGGGTTCTATCCCCAGTACAAGGAAAGGAAGGAAGAAAGAAAGAGAGAGAGAGGGAGGGAGGGAGGAAGGAAGGAAGGAAGGAAGCAGGCAGGCGGAAAGGAAAGAAGGAAGGAAGGGAAAAGGAGGGAGGGAAGGAAGGAAGGAAAGAGAGAAAATAAAACAGAAAAGAAAAGAAGCAAATTCTCAAGCCAGGCATGGTGGTACATCCCTATAATCCCCAGCTACTTGGGAGGCTGAGGCAGGAGGAACTCAGGGTTAAAGGCCAGCCTGTCTCTGTCTCAGTCTCTGTCTCTGTATCTCCTTCCCTTCCTCCCTCCCTCTCAGTCTCTCTCTCTCTCTGTTTCTCTCTCTCTCTCTCTCTCTCTGTTGGCCAGCCTATCTCTTTAAAAAATGCAAATTCTCAGACACTCATTCCAGACCCGCCACATCATCAGCCCTGGGGATCTAATCTCTCCGTGGAATGCTGCCTTCCACTCCTTCCACTCCAGTCTGAGAAGCAATGCTCTAGGACATATATTCTCCAGGTGGTGTGAACGCTCCTAGCTCCAGGGCCCATGGAAATCTGTATCAGCCGATGACACAGACACCCCCACATACCACTGCCTCAATTGGAATGTCTAATTAGTGAACTGTCCCAATTAATCTGAAGTTTCCGTCAGCAACTACATCTGTTCGTACTTTGTCCCTCCAGTATGATTAGCCATCTGTCTTGTTCCAGCTCGTTTTAAGTACTTTTTGTCACATAATTAAATTGTAATGTTCTGCTTCGAAAGGGAAACTGGAGAGCTTGGTGGAAGAGACGCCAGCAGCCGCCTCTGTCCCCTTCTCTCCTCTGTGTCTGCACAGCAGTCAAGGCTGTGATGAGCGTTTCTCCCCCATGTGGCACCTAAAGGGCTGGAGGGAACCAGGAGGGGCTTTCAGGTGCATGGGGGGGGGGTCTCTTGGAATGGACATTGTCCCGTCATCCCTGTGGCCTCTACAATACTCTCTCTATCATATCAGGCATGAATTACTCTGGGCTCTTCTAGTGTTAGGGACCCAATTAGGCAGCTGTAAGTGACCCGAGCACTCATCTAGGCAGGATTGCTCATGGGACTTGGGCAAGGTCACAAGACACTGCTGTTTGGCATTGCTTTCCTGGTCAGCGTCTTCTTCTGGCATCTTGCAAAGCTGCTTCCATCCCATTGGGTCATCCAAGAGATGGTGCCGTTGAGTGAAGGACTGTGTTCTTCATGGTACAGAAAACTCAAGTGTTGGGGCCGGTGAGATGGCTCAGCGGCATAAGCGCCTGCCTGGCAAGCGCGAGGGCCCGAGTTCGACTCCCGGTACCCACATATGAAAAAAGGGCCAGTGATATCGCTCAGTGGCACGGGCACCTGCTGGCGCGTGAGGTCCTGAGATCGACCCGCGGTACCCATCAAAAAAAGAAAACTCAAGTGTCAGAGCCTGAAACTCAAGGGATTTATTTTTCTCATATGATGAGAAGTCGTGTGACAAGGGACACCCATGGCTGTAGCAGCAGGTTGGATTTCTGCGGTCTGGTCTTTAGCCGGTAGCTATGGCTTCAAGGTTGCCAGGTGACGGCACAGTTCCAGTGTATCCACGCCTCTTCATCTCAGTCTTGTGCAATTGGCTTCTCTAATTTTCCATTTCAGTAGTGTTTCCCGGTGGTGTTCTGGCCTCTTGGCAGAAGTTTAGGAGATACCTGATTCCATCCATGTAGTAATAGGACTCCTTTGCAGGGAATGTGTTTTCAAACGTGATTCTCACATCTAATATATGTGGTTTGGGGTTGTTTCTTTTTCAGCCGATCTCTTCTGTGTCTTGTCCTCACATTCCAGGAAGGCTTTGTAGTCTCCCATGCATTTAATTAGAGCTGAGTTCTGCCACGAGTCAGGGATTAGACTGGGAGCTCTGCTGTCCCACAACTGTGGAAGGATCCACCAGGTCCCCAGCGGTGAGGGGCTGGCAGTGTAGCCACAAAACTAAAAAAACACTGAGAGCAAGAACTGATGGCTCCATCTGAAACCAGGTCTGTATAAATACACTGCCTCCATAATGTGAGACGTGCTATTGAGTGAGATTCTTCTGCAGCATTGACACATACAGTACTGTCACGTTCCCACACCCCCAGCAGACTATTGTCGCTTCTGTTTCAAGGCAGGAAAGTAAGCTCAGGGGAACTGCTGGCCCAGTGCACTGCCTGGACTTGAACCCCAGGTCAGACACCTGCCCTTTGCCATGGCCTGTCTCACCCTTGGCCTTTAATCACTGGATTTCACCATTTAGAGCAATTAGGAAACAAAACAGTCAACAAAATGCCAAGTTTCACAGAGCAGACTTAGGAAACAGGACAGTGTATCACCTCTTGCTAATCCAGACCACCAGTGTAGGAGGCCCCAAGAGTCACTGCCAGCTGTGTTTGCACCCAGCCAGCAGACATGGAGAGGTGGGTTCGAGTGGCAAGGCCAGAGTTTCAGTAATTCCTAAATATTCTTAAAATGCAAGGCGTTTGTAGAAGGGAAGGATTACCATGGGCTGGCTGGGTTCAGGGCTCTGCAGAGGAGTCAGAACAATGGGGAGGGAACAAAGGGTCCGCAGAGCGGGTGCCATCCATGGATGTGTCGACACCTTGGCCGTGACCCCCGTCATAAATACTCCACACACATACACATGCACACACATGGCTATCTGTGGAAAGGAAACAGGTTTCATGCACTAACATTTACCTTTCACTGTGTGGGATGGCTGTAATATTTTCTATTTCTCTTTAAGAGAGTGTTAGTTGCCATCCACTTCATTGATTTCTCAGTCCACCAGTTGATCTCAGCCCACAGTGAGGAGCTCGGCTGTGGACAGGGTCCGTTGGAGGAGTGTTCCTAGGAGACGGGGGCAAGCCATGATTCTGGCCACCCGGATGGGGCCAAGATGGTGGTGGATGTCAAAACCAGATGCAAAATCCATACCAGGCAAAAGGACAGCTGATGCCATTCACTGTTTGTGACATAAGAAATTCATCATCCTGTTGCATTTGTGTATATCTACAAAGAGCTTCTTTGGCCTGTAAGTGTCCAGAGTCACATTCCCCAAAGTGAATTTTTCCCCTTTGTACAGAGGTTAGTTCTAGAAATGCCCTCGGAACTTCCCTGGGATGAGTTCGGATGTGGACTGGCAAGGGGACAGCCTGGGACTTTGGACAAACCAATGAGGCCAAAAACTGTTCTACCTCTGGGCAGGGCTCACAAGGTACAGAAAGTTGCTTGTGGAGAAAGATCGGGGAAGACAGATGTGTTTTAGATACAGTGTCTAGGACAAATACAGAGATTGATTTGCTGATTACTAGCTAACCATATTCTCTTGGCTCATTATAAGCAGACTTTTTTTTTCTTATAAAAATGTACTTTAAATTATTTAGGAAGATAAAAAGCACAGATGTACAGAACCAAAACAGCTAGTGCCAGCCTACGTTGCAACTTTAAAAATTCATATACCATAAAATCCACCCTTGTAAATGGAACAATTCAGTGTATCTCTTGCTGTGTTCATAGAGTTGTGCAATCGTGACCAATATATAATTCCAAAACACTTTCATTATCCTAAAAAGAAACCCCATATCCACCAGCAGTGACCCCATATTTCCTTCATCTTCCCATCCTCTCAGCACCACTCATCTACTTTCTGTCTCTGTGGATTTGCTTGTTTTGGACATTTTGTGTAAATGGAATCAATTTTTTAAAGAACAAAATTTTACTTTTATTGATACTGTATATTATTTTTTTCTATTTCATTTATTTCTACCATGATCTTTCCTTCTTTCTGCTTTTTTTTTTTTCACTTAATTTGCATTCTTTTTCTTTTTTGAAGAAAGAAGGTTAAGTCATTGAAATATTTCTCTTTTTTAATACAGGCATTCACAGTTACAAATCTCTCTCTAAGCCCCCTTTTCACTGCATCCCGTAAGTTTTAGTAAGTTGCATTTTTGTTTTCATTCATCTCCAAGTATTTTCTGATTTCCCTGGTGATTTCTTCTTTGACCCATGAGTTATTTAGAAGTCTGTTATTTAACTTCCACATATTTGTGATGCTTCCAGTTTTCCTTCTGTTGTTGATTTCCAATTTCATTCCACTGAGGTTAGATAATGTACTTTACATAATGTCAGTCCTTTTAAATGCACTGAGTCTTGTTTTATGGCCTAACACATGGTCTGTCCTGGAGAATGTTTGGTGTGCATTTGAGAAGATTGTAGACTACTTTTCTGGATTATATTAATGTCATCATCAGATTTGGGAAGTTCTTACGAGCACGAGTTCTCTGAGTTTCTTCCTGCCCCCTTCCCTCTCTCCTCTCCTCTTGTAACCTTGTCATACGTATTAGATCTGCTGAGAGTTCCCTCAGCTCTCTGAAGTCCTGGTTACTTTTCTTCATTCTTTTCATCTTTCTGTTCCTCAAACTAGAGCATTTAAATTGACCTGTCTTCAAGGTTGCCAGTTTCTTTCTTCTGCCTGTTCAAATCTGCTATTGAACTCTTCTCATGAATTTTCTATTTTAGTTATTATGCTTAATTCCAGGATTTCTGCTTGTTTTTTAAAACCACTTCTATTTCTATTGATTTTTTGGTGAGATATCATTCTCATACTTTTGGTTTTTAGACATTAAAAAAGCTCCTTTGGGGCCGGTGAGACGGCTCAGCGGCTTAAGCGCCTGCCTTGCAAGCGCGAAGGCCCGAGTTCGACTCCCGGAACCCACATACGAAAAAGGGGCCGGTGATATCGCTCAGTGGCACGGGCGCCTGCTGGCGCGCGAGGTCCTGAGGTCGTCCCCCCGGTACCCACAAAAAAAAAAAAAAAAAAAAAAAAAAAAAAAAAAAAAAAAAAAAAAAGCTCCTTTGAACATATTTTTAAGCAGCTGATTTAAAGCTTATCTAATAAACTCCACATTTAGTCCTCCTCAGTGGAAGTTTATTGGCTGTGTATGGGCAATACTTATTTTGCATATCTTAAAATTTTGTTACTGTTATTGAAAGTTGAGCATTTTAAGTAATATAACGCAACAGCTCTGGAATTTGTATTCTTTCCCCTCCTAGGGTTTGTTGTTGTTTTTATTATGTTGTTATTTGTGTTGTTTACTTACTAACTGGAAAGTCTACTATGTTATATGTGACCACTGAAATCTCCACTGGGTTACGCTAGAGTCAGTTGAAGATTTCTTTTTGGTTCTAGGGATTGAACTCCTCAGGGCTGAGCTACATGCAACCAGCACTGATGCAACCTTAACCGGGCACAGGGTCCCTTAGATTCCCAGGAGCAGGTGGGAGCTTTGCAAAGGCCCCTGTCAGCCAAGACCTTGTTCCCCAGTTTCTCCTTCTCATATTTTTGGTTAGCCTACCATTTGTCCCAAGTGTGATCTCCCACCTAAGGCAGCATGATTTAATCATTGCCTGTGATTGCTTTACACAAACACCCCAAGGAAAAGACTTTTCACATTGGTAATCTCCGGGTCAGACAAAGAGTCATCTTGAGAATGGAAGTGGGGACTTCCAGAGACCACCAGAGGGGCTGAGCGACAATCATTCTGTGGAAACAGGCATCCAACATGCTTTGCAAACAGGGCACACAGATGCTTTTCTAATTTTCATTTTTATTAGTCCGTGTTTGCAGTACATAATGATTCCATTCTTCATGGAGAGTTGTACATGTACATAACACATCTTAATTCTTTTTATGTCCCCTTCTCCTCCTCTCCTTCCTCCCTCTATCTCTTGGTCCTCTTCCCACTTGTAAAAGATCTATCTCCCTGTTTCCTGTTACCTGTCTTTTATTTTGCTCTTCAATTTATTTATACTTTGGGTTTTTTCATACAAGAGAAACCATGAAATATTCAAGCTTGCATGTCTGATTTATTTCACTTAACATGATGATCTCAAGGTGCACCCATTTTCCTACATATGACTCAAGCGTATCCTTCTTTATAGCACAGTAGTACTCCATTGTTTGTAAATACCATATTTTCCTTATCCATTTACCTGTTGATGGATATGTATAGGCTGCTTCCAAGATTTAGCTGTTATGAGTTGTGCTGCTATATACTGTTGTGTGTGCGTGTATACTGTAATATGATGTCTTTAACTCTTTCAAGAGGATACCTATAAGGGAATAGCTGGGTCAAATGGAATTTCTAGGTTTAGTTTTTTGAGAAATCTCCATCCTGATATCCATAATGGTTGTTAAGTTTACATTCCCACCGACAACATTGCAGAGACAACCTGTAGAGGTTCTTTATAGGCCGTATACACACAAGGTTTGGACACATGAACCAGAACCGACTCGGCCCTATCTGCCTTCTCTGGTGGCTGCCAGGCTGCTCTTTTCCCTGGCACTGTAGCTCTTGGTTTTCAAGGCTATTCCTAAGCAAGTGGCAGGGAATGGAAAATGGAAAGTTAAGATGCCACGGAGCTCCCTGGTCTTCCTGAGATCCAGCTGATTTTCTTAAATAGACTTCTCAGATTGCTGTAATCCTGTGGTTAATTTCCAGAGTTCTGAAAAAGGAGATTGTGGCCATTTCTGCCATTGTCCACGCTGTCCTTGCAGAGAAGAGAATTGTGTACTCCCACCAGCATCTCCAGCAACCCGGTCCTTAGCCCGTCCATGCACACACGTACTCCATGCTCATTAAGGACACCATGCTTGCATCCAGTGGCTTAGTGAGGCCACTTTTCCTCGTGTGGATTTCCTCAGTAGGGTCCAGTGAGATGGGGACCACCAGCCAGGACACCCACATTTTAGCCTTGCATCTTCTGCAGGCTGACTCTACGACCTCGGAGCAAAGGAGCTGAGCTTTGCAGAGCACCTGCTGTGTACTGGGCTGTGTGCTGGGTGCTGCATGTACACTGCAGCACATCTTCCTTGTACCTACAGAGATAGTGTCCCTGTTTCACAGATGAAGAAACTAACAAGATAGTGTACTGAGCACTGTCCTGCATGTGGCCAGTACTCTGTCTGTTATTGTTCCATTGCTGTTGTGTTAGTGTGAACTTTACCATCAGAGGAGGAAGTAGAATTAAGGTGATTGCTCCGGGTCACTTGAATTCCAGCCCAAGTTCGTCTGATTCCAAAGCCCATCCACTGTCCACATCCCCACTGCAGTTCCCCTGTCCTGTGCCAGATGAAGGATTTGAACTGATGAAAGTTATTCAGTCAACAAACAAAGACTCAGCTGTCTGCTTCCAGGGTGACATTATAGAGGTCTGTGATTCTCTGTGTGATTCTCGGAGTCACATCGGTGGCATTCTTTTGTTTAGCTTGAAAAAAACAAACCAGCGATAGAACAGCGGGTGTGTAACCCAGTGTCTTTGTCTCCCCTACCTCCTTGTTCCTCCCGTGTTCCCTGCAGAGGCCAGAGGGGACAAGGCCAAGTGGGTGTTCACCTGGCCACTCATCTTCCTCCTGTGTATCACCATCCCCAACTGCAGCAAGCCCCGCTGGGAGAGGTTCTTCATGGTCACCTTCGTCACCGCCACGCTGTGGATTGCCATCTTCTCCTACCTCATGGTGTGGCTGGTGAGTGGGGAGTGCTGGGTGAAGGAGGACTTGGGCTCAAGGCATCATGGGAACTGCTGGGCCACCTTGGGCAAGTCGCTGACCTGGCTGTCTGCAGCCTGTTTCTCTGGGGAAAGGGTTCTCAGGAGGATGCATGGTGCCATGCTGTGTGCACTTATATAAATGTCTTTTTATCACCACAACAATCCCATGAGATAGGGAAAGTAATGTGTCCAAGATTACCCCACTAGTGAGTGCTAGAGGTGGGATGGGATGCAGACATTGTCTCCTGGTCCATCATCTCAACTACTGTCCTGAGCTGCCGGTCACTTGGGTACTGGAATTTTCAGATGCCCTTGAGCAGACGTTTTGCATGTGGAGAGGTGTTGGTGTGACTTCTTATAAGCTCCTCTGGCCATGCATGCAAGCTTCTGTTCAAACCTTTAACTGGCTGGGCCAGGATGGGCCAGGCCATGCAAATGCCCCCTCCCTTGTGCTCTGTGATCCACCCCTGGAGCCCCCTCCTCCTTATCCCAAGTGAGGAGCAAGAGGGGGACGCAGTTACAGCATGACTGTGGTTCAGTTGGTGGTGAAGGAGGCCCCGCCAGCCACTCCTGCCTCCATGGCTGTCCTTGAGTCATTCCATTCTCCTCCTTACGTCTGACCCAGGAGCTGAGATGGCTCTCATTCTTGATTTGAGAGGCAACCAGGCCGGGAGAGTTCCCTGTAGGCACACAGCCCCCTGTCCCTTAGCTCCAGAGGAAAGCTGTGGGCACAGAAGAGCCATGGAGGTCATGTGAGAACAGATCTGAATCCTGGTTCTACCTCTGAGGAGCCATGAAACCTGGGCAAACAACTCAACTCCCTGAGCCAGGGTGAGCCCCTCTATGAAGTGGGGTGATCACCAGTCTTACAAGGCCACTGGAGAGGAAAAGGGAGCCTTGCACATTGTAGGCACATGGTGAGTCCTGGCTCTGCGCCCAGCCAGCTGCAGTCACACCTTCCCCATTTCCTTACTATCCAAGCCCCCCAGCAAAAGATGATACAGATAATAAAAGCTATGCCTTAAATGCATTGAATTTGCACATCTTAGTTCTTCGAGTAGAGGCCAGCCCACATTCACATTTTAAGGAAAGGATCCAATTGTTCTTAGTAATGGGTATTCCCAAACAACAGCAAAAAAAAGTATTTCGTGACATGAGTAGATATGAGAATTAGGAAGATCAATTAAGGAATGTGTGAAATATTTTTCTTCTCTAATTACTGAAAATAACAGTATTGTTAAATCAATTCTAATTAGCAAAGAGGTAGGACACTCCCATCCATACTGCCTTGACTTACAAATCCCACCCTTGTTTCTTTTTTGCTTTTTGTTTTGAGATAGGGTCTTGCTATGTATTCCAGGCTGGCCCGGAACTATGTAGCCCAGGCTGGCTTTGAACTTGTGGGGATCCTCCTGGCTCAGCCTCCCGAAAGCTGGGATTATAGGCAAGCTCTACAATGCACAGCCCCATCCTCATTTCTTTTTTTTTTTTTTTTTTTTTTTTTTTTTTTTTTTTTTTTGTGGGTACCGGGGGGTCGACCTCAGGACCTCGCGCGCCAACAGGCGCCCGTGCCGCTGAGCGATATCACCGGCCCCTTTTCCATATGTGGGATCCGGGAGTCGAACTCGGGCCCTCGCGCTTGCAAGGCAGGCGCTTATGCCACTGAGCCATCTCACCGGCCCCCCATCCTCATTTCTTAAACTAGCACCAAAGCTTCATGGCTTGGCCTGGGGTCATAGGAACTACTTACTGGGGCACTCTGACCTGTGGATTTGAACTTCAGATGGCCCCAATTGGGGGACTAAGATAGGCTTGATAACAGAAATCTGTAAACAAGCCGGGCATGGTGCCACACACTTGTAATCCCAGCACTTGGGATTAAAAACTTGTCAGCCACCCCCAGTTGGCTTGTGGAGATCCCTTTTGTGGACAATGTGGATTAAGCACTGCTGGATCCAATGTTATTCTTCCCCCTTTCCTGGCCCAGGGCAATCTCATTGGTGAGCTCAGCCTGCTACTGCTGAGCTAAGCACTGACTTAGGTCTTCGTGAATGTCTCCGGACCCCTCTGCAAACTTCCTCCTAGTAGAGAAGTGTCCAGCCCACACATGCTGGCTGCATGCCAGGGCTAAGCTTTGCACTTAGAAACCATAGCTCATCTGGGGCTCCCTGAGCCCTGTGAAGCTCATCACCCTTATTTTCTTTGCCCGCATTGATTGCAAACAAATGATTGAAATAGAAGAGAAACATACTGCTGTGAACATCTGGCACAGCCAGGCACTGTCACCTTACATTTTCTTATTCCATCCTCGTTAAGCCCATTTTACAGATAAAGGGGCTTGGGGCTCTTATCCAAGATCGCATAGCCATTCGCTGGGATTGGAGCCATTGGCCTAGATGAGAGCAGCTCTAAGGGGCATCACCATTCCCCATCTCTAGATGAAGAGAGGTGAGGGGTGTTGTGAACTGGAGGGGCCCAAATGCTTCCAGAGCTTTCTTTCCATCTAGCTGCTGCTCAGGGCCCTAACTATCTCTCTAGTGTCAGCCATGAGCGTGCATTGTGATCTTTAAAATGCCAGTGTATCCTTTGATTCGGGAGTTCCATATTTTGGGATTTGTCCTAAGGAAGTAGCAGAATGAAAAGCCAGAGATGTATGCACAAAACAGCACAATGGAGAGGCTGGAATTCGGCTGCAGGATCAGAAACATTGGCTTGGATCCCTGCTGCATTGCTACCAGATGTGTGCCCGTGGGCATTGTTACTAACCTCTTGGAGCCTCAGTTGTTATAATTAAGGTGCCTCTCTCATTAGTGGGTGGTAAATAATCAAGTACATGAGATTTTAAGAAGTATGACACCTTGTAGAATGCCTGGTACACAGTAAGTGCTCAACAAATGTTTTACAGTGAGTGATACTATAAGAATAAAAAAGAGGCCATCTAAAATACACAACGGTGTAGGATTGGTGAAACCTTTGCAGCCGTACAATGAAATCTAATTATCAGTTTAAAATGTATCATAGATAAAGATTCTGGATGGAAAGTTACTCACAATGTATAATTATAAAATAGATATTGATAGTATAAACTAATGTCATTTTTTTTCTAACACGGATACCAAAAGCAAGGCCAAGGATACAGTCTAAAACAGTGGTTTTCAAATGAGCTTCTAGACCCACAGTGTCAGGGTGCCACCCACCTGGGATACAAGCTTTTAGGCCTCACCCTGGAAATCTGGGGGTGCAGCCTAGCAGTCCGCATGGTAACAAGTCTTCCCTGACACTTTCTGTATCCTCAAGTTTGAGAACCACTGGCCAATGTGAAATGTTAATGGTGACTCTCTGTGGGTCTTGAGAAATGGTAGGTGATTTTTATTTTCATTTCCATTTTATTTTATAAGTGTTTTACAATAATAAACACGTATTACTTGTGTCACCAGGGGAACAAAAGAACAGAAAAAAAAATTTTAAGCCATATTCCAGATTTTTTCTGTTGGTTACCACATTCAAGTTAAAAGCACACAGAGTAAGGAAAGTCCCCAGGGGTGTCCCATTGTGAGCTCATGTTGCCCACCTCTCTCTCCTGCAGGTGACTATCATCGGATACACACTTGGGATCCCCGATGTCATCATGGGCATCACTTTCCTGGCAGCGGGAACAAGTGTTCCAGACTGCATGGCCAGCTTGATTGTGGCCAGACAAGGTATGGATTGTGCCTTGGCCTCTGCAGCCATCAGCATCAGCCTGCTGACCCCGCATCTTCCCCACCCAAGCTTGGTGGCCGGGTTGTGCAACTGCAGACTGGCAGTTGCCAAGTCTGCCATGAGGGAGATCATGACATCTAAAGCATCAAGTGTTAGATTCCATCTGGGGAGAAAACACTACCAAGATGAGATGAACTTTTCTAGATCTTTGGAAGCCTTTTCTCAGGTGTCGTCTAAAAATGAACATGTCCTGAGATCACCAATGTGAGATTGAACAGAGCCCAGGCCCATACTTCCAGTAGCAAATGAGCTAATAAGACATGTCCCCGTCTCAGGAAAGCAAAAAGAGCCGCCTAGAAATCCAACTATTCTCCCATTCTTTTTCTAACTTCTAGAAGATATGGAATCTTTTGCTTTGTTTCAAGGTTTTTCTTTGGGGTTTATTAAGTCGCATGGGTTGAACAGGAGGAGTGGCAACTTAGTCTTTGAAGGCAGAACAGAAGCTGTGAAGAGCCTGGCCATGACTTACTGCTTCTTTTCTGCCAGTGAGGTGGTGTCACAGCATGGACTGCCCCAGATCTTCCCAGAAAAGGAGCATCTGAAGGTCTAGGGGCGGGGAAGGGCAAGTCATGGATGGGAGACAGGAGAAGAGAGCAGCAAAGAAGAGGGGAGAAAGGCTGGCTGGTCGGCCAGTGGGGCCTGAGAAAGAGTTGAGGGGAGGGAAGTGTGTGCGGATGTGGGGTGGTGGGCAGGTGCCTCACAGAGAATGGGGACAGCCGCTGAAGAGATCGGAATTTAATTGGGTAGCCTTGGATCGGAGTGTATTAATTTCCTAGAGCAACCATGACCACTAGGTGGCTTAAAACAACATAAATTTACCTCCCCCAGCTCTGAAAGCAAGGTGTGGGCAGGGCCTCCCCTGCAAGGTGAGGGGAGGAACCTCCTGGCCTTTTCTTGGCTCCCGCTGCTGACTGCCATTCCAGTCTCTGCCTTTTATCCCATGTCATCTGTTCCATTCAGTGCGACTTTATCTCAGTGTGTTGACATCTGCAAAGGCCCTATTTGCAAATAAAGTCACAGCCACAGGTTCTGGGTAGATGTGAAATGGGGGACTCTTCATCCCCGTACAGTGAGTGAGAAGAAAGCCTATGCGTGCTGAGGGCCTGGCTGATGTTCAGCAACATGAACTCGGGTAGGGTCAGTCATGCCAGCTCCAGCAGCGCACAAGTGACAAATTCATCCCCAACTGGGGGCACACAGTGGCAAGCCAGAAGGGCAAGAAAATATGCAGTTCAAACAGCTAGTGAGGGGAAGGTCGTGATGCAAAAAGCTGAAGAACTTGGGGGGTCCCAGTGAGGTCAGTGAAGTCTCTTTTAGGAGCAAGGGATAGGTGAGGTTCTAAGGCAGGACACGATCTCACAGTGGCCGCAGGGGACCGTGGCTATATGGAGATGGAGGAAGTGTGAGTGAGGCTGGGATGGCGGTGTATACGGGTCATAAGAATGAAACTGATGTGGCTAATACAGAGTCCAACAGACATGGTTAAGATTAGACCGCTTCTTTACAACAAAGGGCACAGAAACTTTGCTCAGAGACCACTGCACAAAGCAGGAGACCATGCAGGCCCTAGACTGCCTGCAGGCTTCCAGTTCACAATGTGGCCCAGGCGGCGCTGACCTGGGCCCGCGTGAGACTCTCAGGCCCTGCCCCACCCTCACTGAATCAGCATCTTCAGATTAACTGGACCCCTAGGTGATTTACACACTCATGGAAGTTTGAATCACTCTGCCTTAAGAGTCCTCAAAGGGCCACACAGCTGCCATGGCTGCCTGTGCAGTAAGGGGAGTCCACCAGCCTGAGAAGCTTGTCTCCTCTATCCACGGTCAGCCATCTTTATCCCCTCACCCTGACCTCCTCGCCAGGTGCAAGTAGCTGCCCAAAGCAGTCACCACTTGTTGCCGTGTTTTGCCAGATTGGACCCTGAAAGGCCAGTTCCCAGGGATCTGGCTGCGCAAGGGACCAAGCTGCGGAGAGTGTGAAGCTGTTCCACAGGGGCAGGCAGGGAGGAGGGTGTCAGTCCAACCGGAAGATTTATGTGCCGGGGTCAGCAGACAACAGCAACAAGAACAGGACGGGAGGAGGAGGTAGCCTGGCACACAGGCCGGACAGGTGCAGGCAGAGATGGGCCACTTGTCTCCAAAGCTGGCTGGAGCACAGCTGAGCTTTGCAGCTACCAAGGCGATGTAATGGGCTTCAGGCTTGTCATCCTGCAAACATTTGTGTGTGTGCAGCTTAAGAGAGGTATTTCAAGTGGACAGATTTCAGCCATCGTGAGACTGGTGTGTACAGCTTTGCTCTCTACTTCCTAATACTCCTCAAGTGATTAAGTTATTCCACCTGTGTGGCTAGCTTGATGCTGGATGGTCGGGTAGGAGCGGGAAGAATGATGGCATGGCCCCAGCCTCTGAGATACTTCTGGTCTGGCTGAAGAAAGATGGTTTACCCTTCCAAAACTATCAGAATATGAGATCTGATGCCGTTATCACAGCTAAGGCCACAGATGCTATTGCCTGGTCCCAAATATGCATCGTGGCTGGGTACAGATGACCCTGGACCAGGTGTCCTGAGGCTAGGTCACTTGCAAACTGTGTGCTCTTGATCACCTTCTGCATGAAGATGATGTCACCGCCCCCCTCAGTGTAACTAGGAGGATTAAATGGGGCAAAGCTCATGGTGGGACCTCAAAGGATGTGAGCTGACGAACCTCGCAGGAGAAATAACGGGATGCCCTGTGTTCATCCACTAAGGTTGTCCTTACTGCAGACTGGGCGGCATAAACAACAAAGATGTGTTATCTCACCGTTCCGAAGGTCAGAAGTCCAAGGTCAAGGTTAGGCAGGGCTGGCTCTTTCTAAGGCTGTGAGAAAATAGCCTTCCCAGGCCCCTCTCCTGGCCATCTCCTTGGCTGTTTTCATCCTCACTCGGGGTCCTCCTGTGTGCTGTCTGTGTCCAAATTCCTCCTTTTCATAAGCTCACCAATTGGATAAGAGCTCACCCTAATGACCTCATCCTTACCCTTGGCCTTGTTAAAGGCCTTGCCTGCAAATACGGTCACACCTTGCAGTATTACAGCATTCCAGGACTCGCACATTGAATTTTGAGACTCACAATGATAGGGCCCTTTAGA
The DNA here is from genome assembly GCA_028451465.1 of Erethizon dorsatum. Classification (NCBI taxonomy): domain Eukaryota; kingdom Metazoa; phylum Chordata; class Mammalia; order Rodentia; family Erethizontidae; genus Erethizon; species Erethizon dorsatum. Next base: position 123,876,664 of record CM051828.1, on the reverse strand, counting down.
TTTCATGAAGGGCGTAGATCTCTGACCTCACAAAATGGTCTTAGAAATGTAGGGTCTATGAAGATGGAATTGCTTTCTAAGCAATGGCGCTGATAAACAGTTATGAGAAAGAACGTTGGTTTTCAGTGACCCGCTCTTGATGAGAGATATGTGTTGGTTGTCCCCACAGGCCTTGGAGACATGGCAGTCTCTAACACCATAGGAAGCAATGTGTTTGACATCCTAGTGGGACTCGGCATCCCGTGGGGCCTGCAGACCATGGTTATTAATTATGGATCCACAGTAAGTTCTTTTTACTGCATAAGGAAATGGGATAGACACATATTACAGAGAATAGTGGCATTTGCCTAGTTCCAGCCCAGGGTTTTGGAAGATGCACGGCCCCTTCCTTTTGGTACCTTGGCACCCTCTTTCTTTGACAATACCAGGACAACCTATGGGTGTCCCCAGGTGGGAGACAGTGTTTACTAAGGTTTGGTCAGTGCCTTCCAGCCTGGAACCCACATTGTCCTGATCCCCCACAGCCACATGCTTACCTGAGGACCCCCATATTTTCCTGACAAGGGGACAAGTAAGCCAGAACATGCTGGGCTTTCAAAGTGGATTGGCCAAGCCGCCCCAAGACTCACACGCATGTGTTTGGTTTTCCAGGTGAAGATCAATAGCAAGGGTCTGGTCTATTCCGTGGTGCTGTTACTGGGCTCCGTCGCTCTCACCGTGAGTCTTTCCACTTCAAAATTAGAAGCCTCATGCACGCTGCCTGGTGTCTGATTCTGCCTCATCCCATGCATGACTCCAGACACCTCCCCATCACTTGCTCCTGTCAGTGAGGGACAAAGCCAAACCCAGTTTTGCCAAGAGCATCTGCAACCACCACAGCATTTTTTCCTGGGCAGAGAAGATGTTACCAGGGGAAGTGAATTCCATTTCTTTTCTTCTTGGTACCTGGTCCAGTGTTCACTCTCTCAAGTGCTAGCGGGAGTGTGCCCTCCCCCAAAATGTGCACAGAAAAGGACAGCCCAAGCTGCAGTTTGCCAGGAGTGGCTTATAGGAGACTTGGGAAATTTGCTCAGAGAAAACGACCACAATGCTCTGAAGAAAAGGGCAAAACCTTCCCTAGTGAAGGCCGTGTGCCCTGAGGAAGTGGCCTCTCTGCCTGGAGAGGGTCAGTGCCATGAGGGTGGCCCTGAGTGTGCTGGGGTCAGCGGGGCTTGGCCAGAGACTCACCCCAATGTTGTCAAGTCTAAACATTTGGGGCTGATTCTGGTCAACCCGAGGATAAGACTGGCGGTTCCCATTCGTTCTTGCTCACATTCCGCAGAAAGTTCTGGGGCTGTTAACATACATGTTGTGTTCATTTTTAGCCAAAAAGTCCTTGTTGTTTGTTAGCCCCCAAGCCCAGCTCTCGCACTCTTTCCTTCCAGGTCCTTGGCATCCACCTCAACAAATGGCAGCTGGACCGGAAGCTGGGCATCTATGTGCTTGTCCTCTACGCCGTCTTCCTGTGCTTCTCCATAATGATAGAGTTTAACGTCTTCACCTTCGTCAACTTGCCCATGTGCCGTGAAGACGAATAAGCTGAGCCGCCGCCCTGGGAGCTGCTTTGGCCACCCATGACGCTGGCGACCTCTTCTCTCTGTCCTTCCCCACCACCGGTCTGTCCTGCCTCGGCGGCCACCGTCTCTTCTTCATGAGCTGGAAGGAAGGGCAATTGTGGTCTTTGTTAGTCACAGGCCAGCTGCTGGGCGTCCGTGCCTCCTGGCGTCCTGCCCCACTTGAGGCAGGTTTGGGGGTTCATTTGAGCTGAGCAGCTCCACAGACCCCTGCGCTGCTAGCCATAGGGATGTGAGTCTCATGGCTCTCGCACACCGTAGTCAAAGGACCTCCGCGTGCAGTTTTCTTTCTGTCACCCAAGCAGCCTTGGAATGAGGCAGTCAGTGAGCGTGAGGTCTCCTGGGGTGAGTGCAAAATGGGACAGTTGCTCTCAAGTGTCCCCTCTGGGCCACAGGGGTGAGCCCCTTAGGCAGCACGTGGCACCAGCTGGCAACTCTCGAGGTTTGGAGGAGGCGAGGCATCAGCCTGCTGGGGATTTGAGACCATGATGGCTGACTTTCCACTCCTTTTTCTGGAAAAAAATATTTGGAAGAATGGAAACTATTTTTTCCCCAGCAGAAGAGAGAAAAGCAAACAAAATACTCTTATTATCCTTTCTATTGATGCATTCAGAGAATGAGCAATGAAATATTAAAAATAAAACATCATATAGATCATCATACTTGAAAAATATCATTCCACACAAAAGGATCGTGATGGGACCAAACAGGTAACCCTTGTAGAAAGTGAATCCTGTGTGTATCATCCTGCTTTGGCTCTAAGACTTTTGGTTTGGAATTTAGAAAGAGGTGAAAGACCACCATGGAATCAGGTGCTAACTCAGAGACACGGTAGGGTAAACCTCAGAATTTACAGCTAGACATTCCAGAACATTCCAGACCTTCTGTATGATGCAACACACTGTCCCTTCGAACTTCTTGTTTCTTGTTATTGCTCTATTTTCAAAATCGCCTGTGGAGAGACCCAATTGTTTATATGCCCAACAAATTTCAGAAGTGATGGCTTATGACAAGAAGAGAGATTTCCTGAAACACACCAAATTGCTCTCTGGTTAGCTGAAGGCAAGTATGAAAACCCTATTTTAGAGTGTTTAGAGCTAAGTTTCTTGACCCTTATAGTTTGCTATACATGAAAGTGGGGGGTGGGGGTTGATTCAAAAATAGATAGAAAATATGAAACAATATTAAGCTTCTTCATAGCTCTAAAATATATATATTTAAAGATTTATGAACATAAACCATTCTTGGGTTCTAAAAGGAAAGCACAAATTAATTTTATATAGAGTGGTTTTTTATTTTTTTAATGTTTCTATTGCAAAAGTCTATCAGATGCAATGCACTTCTAATATTGAGATATTTTGCACAAAAGAAGGTATGGGACTGACCCATAATGATGTGAGAAGAAAGGATTTTAGTGATTCACCAGAAATCGCTTTAAACTTGGTAATGATGACTTTAAATCCAGTAACTAATCCCTTCCTGAGACGTGGGACTCATCACCCACATTGGAATTTCCAACTATGCTCTTCAAGCCCTCTGGAATTTCCAAAGGAGGAAGTGTTCAAGCTTGTGGCCCTCAAGTTCCTGTAAGCATGAACCCGCGTGGGGCCTCATTCCCATTACCAGGCTTCTCTTGGGGGTTCACATCAGTATTAGTAGCTGCACCAAGGCAAGGCTTCACTTTTTGTTCCTCTCCCTGGATATTGGGCTCAGCAGTCTTCAAATTGAAACAAGAGTGATTTTCCTAAGAAATTAGCGAAGCAGGAAGGGAGGGAGCCCATAGATGCATCAGTATAAACTGTAGTTTCGCAGGGTTTCAGAGCCACTGGGGACCATGCTATGTGCTGATAGCTTAGATCACCTGGTACGCACATGCACACACACGCACACACACACACCTGTTTCACAGACTCATACAAGTTCTGAGTTCTTCTGTTTCCATTTTGATTCTCCCAACCACCCTGTGATGTAAGTAGGGATTATTCCATTTAATAGCCAGTTTAGTCTTGGAGAGGTCAAGTGGTTCTAGTTACTGGCCAGTAAGTAGCAGAGCTGGGCCAGGCATCAACCCAGCACCCTCCCAACTCAACCAAGGCATGTGGTTGTCCAGTCTGGGGTAGTGGGTGTGGCTGTGCACAGCTATGCCTTTGCCCTCATCTGGGGCAAAACCTCATCAAATATCTAATTGGCTCTGGGTTCTCCAGGTAATCTCCTAATGTCTGTCCTTTTCCAGTCTTCCTATTTTTTCCTGCAAAAGACCAAAAACTCTTTTTAGTTATGACAAGGCACAGGCCACATGGCCTCTGAAGAATTCCCTGCTGGTTTTCAAGTCTCTGAAATCCTTGTATAGCTTTCGGAGAACATTTCCCAATTACCCTCATCTTCTGCAGAATCCATTTGAGGTTATAAGTATACTGCAATTGCAGTTAGAGGTTTAAAAAATTATATTTTTAATATGTAGTATACTCCTCTTGGCTAGTTTTCTTTGGACTTCAATGTGCCAATGTAATTTCTTTAAAGGCTCTATGCATTTATTATATCTAGGAAACTTATATGTACACTGTAGTCAAAAAATTCTGTTTTTTAAGGAAATACTTTTCCATCACAACTTTAAAGAATTTGTTGACAATTTAGGTCTTCATTTTTTCAAACAATGCTTTCACCATTATGCAGGATTACTTCCTTTATTTTATCCCCACAGCTAATTAGCTCATTAGCAAGGGGTAATTACTTCTGCTACAAAAATAGTTTAAAAACTTCTTGTAGCTCTTCCCATTGGGAGGCAGAAAGTTAAAATGAATCATTGCACTCCGATGGCAAATGTCTACAGAGCAGGAGCAGGTGGTTCCTGCCTTTTTCTGATTGGGAACTTACCCTCGCCAGCCTGAGCGCCATGGTGGATGGAGTGCGGTATCTTGGAAACCTGGCCCTGGGGATCATTCTGGGTTAGCTGCCTGAGAGACTGAAAGGTAAGGGCACTGTGGGCAGGTCAGCCTGTCCCCTCCCCAGCCCTTGGAACTCAGTCTCTAGTCTGCTGCCCTCTGCACTCCTCCACATTGTCTCCTGTGTCTCTGCCTTGTGCACAGACCTGGCTGCCCTTTTGACTTTTACCTGCTCATTACCCTCCTCACCTGTGAGGGCAACCTCTTGCTTTTCCCCCAGCTGCTCCCAGCTTCTGCAGACCCAGCACTGAAAAGGCACAGACCTTCCCTCAGCCAGGTTGAACTAGGTGAGGTTTGCATCCCACTCAAGGGCAGTCCCGAACAAAGACCCCCTTCCTGGGCTGCCCCATCCTTGCGCACCTGCTCTTCCTTAGTGATGAGGCCTCGCAGTCTGATCACAGCTGCTGCCACACCTTAGAGCACTGGACCCCCAGCAGGCGGTCTCAGAAGGGTATGGGCGCATTCTCGCTCTGTACCTGTCTGTCCTCCTGGCCTTTCTCCTTGAATCCTATAGCCCCTCCCTCTTCTTAATGTGGAGGGAGGGCCAGGGGCAGGAGGGACCAGGAGAGGGTCATTCATGGCCCCTGGGAAAAGCAGGTGAGGAGCCTAGAGCCAGGCTGAGGCTGCTTTCCACTCCCTTCCCTCCTTTCCCAAGCGTGCAATGGGATCATGGGGCTAAGATACTAGAAGAGTGGGGCCCTGTTCCACCTTTTGGAGTTTTGCCCCGGAAGTCAGCAGCTGAGAAGCTGAGAAGTCTGAGAGCTCCAGCGCCCTGGGTGCACTGTCGACACTGCATGGACCCTTAGGGGTGGGCTCTCCACACCTCAGATATCTCCCAAGGGCTCCCTAATGCTCTCCAACGTAGTTTCCATGGAGTCAACCTTCACTGTACAGCAGATGTGTTCCAGACACCTGAGGTGGACTACATCTGGGGGCCACTCCTCGCCATGCTGTGAGCAAGTGGGTGTCCATATACAATTGAGAGAAGAGCCTTTCTTCCCACTCTGCCACCGGCAGGAGCTGTCTTTGCAGGGAATCCAGATGAGCGGTATTAGAGCTTTGAATGTGTTAAGGGGGGTTAAAAAAATTCAATGGCAAATGGCTTCCAGGTTGCATTTGTCTTTGCTGAATCCTCAAACACAGGCACACACTGCTAAGCACACATGCCCTGCTTTGTGTCATCTTTTGCCTGTGTGTTTCTAAGACACTTTTCTACTCCTATAGTGTCAGTGTCCAGTTGTCCAAGTTGTGTATCTTCCTCTCGCTTTTTACCAGGGGCTAAGAACTTGCTCTCTTATAGCCTGAATGCGCTGGCACAGGACTGGGGGCTGTGGGAAGCAGCTCTAAGAGGTGAAAACACACATTGCCTGTGTGAAGGTCACAGCCTTGTCTGTGTGGCTTTTCCGTCCGTTAGAGTTCCCTAGCTGGGGTGTGGCTGTTCCTTAGTGAAAAGCCCATTGACAGGTGGGGCACTGTCCACACCTATTCCTGCTGTGTTGCCAGAATCCCGACAGTTGCTCCTTATGCACCACGTTAGTCATGTCAGTTGGGATTTTTCCATTTACAAGGCGAATGGAACCCTCAATCCTGAAGAAGGCATGTACCCTCTGCATCTGGTCACTGGAAAACAATTTTTTTAAAGAGAGAGACCATGCAGCTTTTGGTTTTCTAGATGCATGGCTTGGAATAATCAGGCTTTATATATAAAGGGAGGGTCACAGACCACAGAGCCCTCCTCTCCATCACTTCAGAATTCCCAGTAGAGTCACCTTCCAACAGGAAGAGGCCTTTCCTCCTCCTGAGGGTGACTTGACTGTGAGCCAGGCTGTTGTGTTTCACGAATGTTCTAGTGGACTCTTTGGGCCCCTGGGCATCCTGCCTCACATCACATCTGTGCCCCTCTGAGCTGTAGGCCCCGTGACCCACTCTCTGCTTCCCCTTGTGGCTCACACTAGGGGTATTTGGGGACCCAGCAGACAGAGTCGTGGCTGGGACACTGTGACTGGGGATCCCATGGGGTGGGGAGGCTTCGTGCATAAGACTGCGCTTCTAGTTCACAGCACTCACTCCCTGGCAGGGCGCCTCTGCCTGTGTCTCCCATCCAGCTGGGAGCAGTTGCTGGTGTCTGAACACAAAGAGAGCTTTGATTGCCCAGAGAGGAAGGAGGCTGCTGGCCAGCTGGGGCCAGCCCCAGGGCAGATGCAGGATCGCCAAGGCGAGGGCCAAGCAGGGTGGAAAGAAGGCTGGCAAGTTTTCCCCAGGGTGTTTGGATCTTCTTGGGGCACAGCCAGAACCTCTTTATAAACAACCCAAACCCAACTTCTGGCACTGTCCATACATGGCTTGAGCCCCCCACAAGACATTTCTGGCATGCTGGGCTGAGTGCCGCCATCTTTGTTCATACACTTTGACAGGCAGAGCAGGAGCAATGGGTCAGAAAGTTGTAAATAATAAATATATTTATGCCGCTATTTATTTTTTCAATACTTGTGGCCTCTTGCACTGTGAATGCTCTGTGATATGAGATTCTTAGTTTAATAAAACTGTCATCAAATTTGAATGAATTGATATTACTGGTTCCTAAACACTGGCATGAGTTTACCTTTATTGTAAAGAAAAATCTAGAGTAAATATGAACTAAACTTTCCTAAGAAAGCTAGCAGTCAGTATTGTAATGCAATATATCACAAAATCTGTACACCATCAATAAAATAAACGAGCACAAGTTGTCTTGCCCCATGTAAAGCTTCCATTCACATTTTCAGACACATACATATTTGTATTTTTTGAAAAAATTACACTGGAATAACAGCCATTGGAAACCATTTCTATTTGCATATTGAGAAAAAATAAACTTCAAAAAGGATGCAAGGTTGGAGATTTTGATTATAATGGTTGGAAATGAATAAATCAAAGCATAACTTGCATCTGGTGAACTAGCATGAATGACCCACCCCTTTCCCACCTTGTTGGCTTCACAGGTGTGGGACCTGTACAGTCACATTACACATCACCCCACATCTGAAGGGCTCTAGCTTGGCTGTCACCATCTTGAAAGTCTTAATGCTTCTTTAAAGGGGATGCTACATTGCATTTTGCACTGGACTCAAAATGTAAATTATGTAGCTGTCCTGCTCTTCAGGAAGAAAATTTCAGCCACTGGCTCTTGTGTCATGGGAAGCGAAGGATGATGGGTAGAGGTTCTGGTTAATTTCTTCCATCTGTAAACTTCCCTGAGTCCCAACTGCCTGAGTGCCACCACAAACTTCAACATGCGTGAATCATTTGGGCATCTTTTGTGTGTGTATAGAGTACATATTGTGGATTGAACCCAGATCCTTCCCACTGAGCTACATTCCCAGCCCCCCTTTTTTCCAGCCCCTTTTTATTTTTTTATTTTGAGACAGGTATTACTAAGTTACTAAGTTGCTCAGGCTGGTCTTCAACTTGTGACTCTCCTGCCTCAGCCTCCCAGAGTACTGGGATGATAGATGCACACCACCATGCTACCATGCCTAGCTTCACTTGGGCATCTGACAGATTAGCAATTTAGCAAGAACCTGTCTCAAAAAATAAAAAGGACTGAGGATGTAGTTCAGTGTGATTCGGTCCCCAGAACTGCAAAACTAAGCAAACAATATAAATGATAGATAGATGATGATAGGGGTTGTTCCAAGCAACTCCAAGTCCACCATAGGTCCTGGTGCAGGTGGTCTGCTGGCCCACTGTTGGAGAAACAAGACCTTCCCTAGTTTTTGTCACTTACCTTCGCTAGCTGGTCCACCAGAAGTAACAAAGGGGAAGAGCAAGGAGGGAGTAGGAGTGGGTTCTGACATCTCTGTCCCCACCAGTGGGCTCCCCTCTGACACTCAGCTACACTCTGCCTCTGAGGTCTCACATCCCACCCTCTGTCCTAAATGTGCGTTCAGACCATGATCACCCGGGGCTCTTGTTCTCAGTCATTGTCAGGTTCAATGCTGTGGGTATTGTCTTCCCCCTGACAACCCCTCTTTCTGGGTTCTCCTCCCTGTCTTTATCTCTCTATCTCCTCTCCGGCTTCTCACTTCCTCCATAAAGGAAAGTCCTTCCTTGCATTCCGTTCTGAAGCCTCTTTCTTCTACCCAGTGGTTCTTGATCTTGGCTGCCACTTGAGTCCTCTCCAGACATGTGGAAAACTCAGGTGCCCAGACCCCACCACACAGGAGAGCCAGCTGGCCTGGGCATGAGGATGGTTCAGAGAATCTCTCCGGGTGATTCTGATGGGCAGCCAAGGCCAGGAACTGTTCATCCAGCTCAGCACACCAGGCTCACAGCCCTCCCACGTGGACCCAGGGCTGGCCCTCTACTCCTGTCCCCCAAATCAACACTTCCAGCACCAAGGTTCCCTCCAGAGCCATCCCAACCCATATCTAACCTCCTCCTGGGCTCCCCAGCTAGATGCCTCCCAAACCCTGCAAAATCAGCATGAGAAAAATTAAATGAGTGCAAATCTGATTTCTTTTTAATGGGCAACTGTTCTCAACAGCTTATTCAAATACCCAAAATCTTAAATACCAACAGGTAAATGGAGTAAAAGAGAATAAATTCTAAATCTAAAAAGAAGTGCTTACATAATCAGAAAAAAAAACCTTAAATATTGAACTCTAGATGTTTAAGTGTAAAGTGTACTGGTGTCTGCAACTTATTTTGAAATGCATCCAGACATGGATGGATGGATGGACGGATTGATGGATGATAACAGATACATGACAGCAAGTTTAGTAATGTGTTCATGGTAGCATGCAAATGGTGAGTATAAGTATTCATTGTATAATTTTTTCAACTTTTCTGTATGTTTGAAAATTTTCATAAAATTTTATGGAAAGAATCAAATTCATCCTTCAACCCCAAACCTCCTTCTCCTTTGCTGCTCTAAGTCAGTAGCATCACTACTTTGCACTGCCAATTGTCAACTCCTCCCGTCACCCCCTGTGTGGGGCACAACTAACAATTTTCTCACTTCTTCCCTGCAACCCGTTTTGCAACCTCTCTCCCTTTCTGCGCAGCCATCTCCTCCCCACTGCTAGCTCCCACCTAGTCCCTGCTGTAGGGTTCCCAGCTGGCCTTCCTGTCCACACTCCACGCTCTCCTCCTAGTCCGTTTCTCTCCTGGCAGCCGTGAAATCTTCAAAGGAGGCCGCTGGTTCCTCCTCCCCCTCTGGCTCAGCCCTGGGGCCTGTGGAGGAGTAGGCAGTAGGCCAGGGAGGTGGGGTGGGAGGTTCTCCACTGCCTTCTCTGGAATTTCTGCCTTGGGAGGCAGAGTGTGTGAGATAAACGATGCCGCTGCCCCAGGAAGAAAGAAAGCCAAGGGATCTTGCCCCCTTCCCCCTGGAAGAGCACTTCCTGGAGGTCAGAGCCGCAGACCTGAGAGTCCAAGGGCGGGCAGCATGGCCAAGCCAGCAGAGCAGCTGCTACCCATGAGCAGGACTGGGGGGACCCTGTGGGACCACTGACCTGCAATTGGGGTTGACTTGGGCCTTGCAGGTGGGGCAGAGGCTGAGGGTCACTGGAGGCTGAGGCTGTAGAGGCCAGCACTGACCAGCAGCTGTCCTGGGAAACCCCTCTGCCTCAGGCAGGTTCAAACCGCACTGGCCCAGGCCAGGGTCTGCTTTATGCCCATTGCCTATGTGGTTTCAGGGGGGAGCCCTTACTTAGGGGCACATCACATTCAGCTTATCTTCTGCTGTCACCAACATTTGCCTTGAAACCTGTGCTACTTTTTGACCAAGGAGTTATGCATTTTCATTTTACACTGGGTCCTGGGAATGTTTAAATAAAAAATGTATTACAGTAAAAGACACAGTGCCATGAGTGCCCCTTAAAATCCTTCCCCTTGCTTCAGACTTAACCCATCATTCTTGGCAATGTGTCTTTTACTGTAACAAGTGTTTTTAAAATGTAAATGTCAGCTGTATTTTTCGGTCAAGGTCACCATGAGGACCGTACTCCGCATCAGAGGTTTCTGTAGGCAAGCGAGTCCCTCTGGAGGCAGGGACACTGTGTCTCTTTTTCCTGTCCTCAGCAGCACTTGCCCAAGGCTGCTGTAATGAACAGCAGCTGAACTGAAACCACACTGCCTCTCACACCACCTGTCACGGCAGGGTACCAGGAGGAAGGTACCGAAGAGCCCAGCAAGATGGACATCTGTTATGCTCTTGTAAAAATCACTTAGAGAAAAAAAATTGAATTAAAGACAGTGGAGGCCGGTGATATAGCTCAGTGGCATAAGCGCCTGCCTGGCAAGCACGAGGCCCTGAGTTTGACTCCCCGTACCCCCCCCAAAAAAAAAAAAAGTCAGTGGAAAGAAACTAACATTTTTCTTGAGTCACTACTTGCCAGGCATTAGCTACCATCCGTAGAATCCTGACTCAAAGCTTTGGGTAGGTACACACACATACACCCATCTTCCAGAAGAAGGAACCTGGGCTCAGAGAGGCTAAGAAACTTGCCCAAAGTCACACAGCCAGCAAGAGAGGAGCCGAGACTGGAGCTGTATGGTTCAGTGTTTCTGACCCCTCTGCAGCTCCCTGCTTGGAAGTGTTCTTCCCTGATGCCCCATAGCCTCCTAGCCACACCTCGCACCTATCACTAGACTCTCCCCAGGTGACAGCAGAAGCCCAGCTGGCCAAAGGCAGTGTGGAGTCAGACTCCCCACACACTGACCACCCGCAGCCACCCTGTGATTTCACACTTTCTCACATAGAAGTCTTGAGAACACCCACACTTAATGATCAAAGGAAGTAAATGTCCCCCAAGGGAGAAGTGAGACAGAAACAAATCAGTCCTAGTCCTTGCCCCAGGTACTTAGGGGACATCTCCTTTGTGACGCACACTATACACAGACTGGTAATGCGGACGACCCCTGGGATGGCTTCCCCTAAAAGAAGACAATTTGATTTTGATTCACCTTTGCGCCGCTTCCATGTACTGATATGTACAGAGCTGGCCTGGGAAATCCTCAACCCCCTCGACTGGCTTTAAGCAATGCAAATGGGTCCAGCTGATGCACCTGAGGCACCGATGTGTAGTCTTTGAAGCAAAACAACAGGTCTGTGATTCCCGCCTACAGCTCCCTACTACTAATCCTGAGCTAGGCTGGGACCAAGCTTCGAGAAAGAGGCAGTGAGGTCCCAGAGCAATAAAGGCTAGATATCAGAGCTGAAGCAGTCCGTACTCTTTCTGCATACCTCTCTCTGCATATCACAGAGGTGCCAGTGGTCCTCCTTGCCAGCCAAGCTCACAGAATTCATGTAGTTCCCACCATTCTCACAGGCACTCTACCCCGAGCCACTCCCCTCTTCACGAATTAAAAAAACCCGGGTTTGGCCCTGGGTTGTGGCCTTTGTTCTGGTTAGCCTTTGTTCCAACTGGACTTAGGACCCCCATGGATCCTGCAGATATGTCCTTGTCTCTATTCTCACCGTGGGTTGCACTGGGTAGATTGGAATTAACTTGCAAGAATTCCAATAACTTTTCCCTGGGATTACAATTTATAAACCCCTCTGGACCTCGATAAGATCCGGATGGGTTCCTACGTGGTAAGATACAGGCCTGGGCCTTGGGGCAAAAGACAGGCCAGGAAATGAGGGAGGAGAAAGGAGGAAGAGGAGAAGGGAAAGGAGGAGGAGAATAGAGATGAGGAAGAAGAGGAAGAGAAAGAGGAAGGAAAAAAAGAGGAGGAAGAAGAGGATCAGGAAGACGAGGAGGAGGAGTAAGAGGGGGAGGAGGAGAGTGTTACGGTTTAATCTAAAATGTCCCCCAGGGGCCAGTGAGATGGCTCAGCGGCGTAAGCGCCTGCCCGGCAAGCGCGAGGGCCCGAGTTTGACTCCGGAACCCACGTACGAAAAAAGGGCCGGTGATATCGCTCAGCGGCACAGGCACCTGCTGGCGCTCGAGGTCCTGAGGTTGACCCCGGTACCCACAAAAAAATAAAATGTCCCACAAAGTCTTCAGAGGTGGGGCTTTCAGAAGGAGACTGGATCACTGTTTTTTGTTTTTGTTTTTTGGGCAGGGTTTCACTATGTAGCCCAGGCTGGCCTTAAACGTGCAGTGATCCTCCTGCCTCAGCCTCCTGAGTGCTGGGTTTGTAGGCACATACTACCATGCCCAGTCCTTCTTTTATTTCTACCTGTTGAAATCAAGTCCAGGAAAATCCCCTAATAGTAATGGCTGAAAGATCATAGATTTCTCTCTCCCAGCTCAGTCCAGGGCTGGGGCTGCACCCCACAGTACCAGGGAGCCAGCCTCCTCTGCTGCTCTGCCTTCCTCAGCATATAGCTTTTGCCTCATAGTCCAGAATGACTGCCTAACTTCGGCTTGGCTGCAATCTCGTAAGTAATCCAGAGGCAGAAGCAATCAGGTAAAGTACTCCCGAGTTCCTGACCCACACAAGTTGTGTAAGAGTTTTTTAAAACCCATTGTCATTTAAAGTTGTTGAATTACCAGGTCATTTGTTATGCCTCAGTCCTCAATAGTAACTGATACTGTGTGTATAGCATTTTTCTATATTTATTCAGCTATCCTGAGGGCCCTCAACCTAGCCATACAGTACATGAATGAGGCATAGTTAAAGACTGCCTACTCGAACACAAGTTCCTAGAGAAGGTGTCAGAAATCATGTCCAATGTGTTCTTGTCTCTAGAGCCTGCCCCGCAACCTTGGCACACAGTAGGACTGCAGCATCCTGCACACAGTAGGAGCTCTGCTTCCCAGAGCAAAGCCGGGCTTCCTGGCTTGACTTCGGGCAGACCAGCCAGCTGAGAGATGATGAGCTGCTAATGCTGAATCGCTGGCCTCTAGTCAAAAATGTGGCTTTGTTTCCAAGAGGTCACTGTTTCAAAGTCTCTTTCCAGTCATTCACTCCCAGTGCTGCCAAGAGGGAGGAGTGGCAGCCAAGCAAGCGAGAGGCTATCTGCACCAGTGCCCAAAACCCTGCCTGTGCCAGCACCCAGCTGAGTCCTTCAAGACCCCCTCCAGGCCACTCTGCCACTCCTCCTCTGGCCTCCCTGATCTGCTTGGCCTTCGGTGGGTGGGAGGGAGCAAAGTGAGTCCCTCCCGCCGACCTTTATAGCCCTGTTGTCAGAGCCACTTGAATTATGCCTATAACTGATGGCCTCGTTTTTTTTTTTTTATATAACAACCCTACTATAAATTCCATAAAATAGTTACAGAATGTTTTCACTGATTTTTGCCAAACTCTTCCATCTGTACCAACCTGTGATTGCAACTGGGGAATGATATGAATGTTATAAGTGAACATATTTTTATTTACACTAAACGATATGAACAAAGCAAAAAAAAAAAAAAGACATAAGACAGAACTTCACCCATTCATCGGTCACATGAGTGACTTTGCTGTGGAATTGGATAATGGTTTTAGAAAACTGGAAGAAGGCAGCTGTGGTGGTGCATGCCTGTAATCCCAGTACTCAGGAGGCTGAGGCAGGGGGATTGCCATACTTTGAGGCCAGCCTGGTCTACACAGTGAGTTTGAGGCCAGCCTGAACTGCATAGTGAGACCCTGTCTCAAAAAGAAAAGAAAAGAAAAGAAAAGAAAACTAGAAGAACTGTTTTGAGGGGGTTTTCTTATGCTTTTTACAACATAACGGCTGCAGAGATGACATACTTTTTAAAATTGTTACTTTGGGCCGGTGAGATGGCTCAGCGGCGTAAGCGCCTGCCTTGCAAGCGCGAGGGCCCGAGTTCGACTCCCGGATCCCACATACTTAAAAGGGGCCGGTGATATCGCTCAGCGGCACGGGTGCCTGTTGGCGCGCAAGGTCCTGAGGTCGACCCCCCAGTACCCACAAAAAAAAAAAAACTGTTACTTTGAAATAAAACTGACACACAATAATTGTAGAAGAATAAGTGTACAATTTGGCAAATCTTGATATAGGCGTACACCCTTGAAACCACCACCACAATCTAGATACTGAACATGTCTATCAACTCCGAAGTTTCTTCCCGTGTGGCCTCGAGCTTGTGGCCATCTTCTACAGATGGCATGGACGAGTGTTATCTTCTAATATCAGTATTCATGTTCTTCCTCGTTTCCAACAGAATCTTAGTTTTGATGAGGTTTCAACCCCTCCTCAAGAAGATCCGGGAGAAAGTCACACCCCAAGCATAGGGCCAAGCATGGCCCCCTTACTCACTTAAGCCAATCAGTGCATGGCCTGGGGGGTCTCATCTGAGCCCATAGGCCTGGCCTGCAGCCTGTGAGGGGCAACTCCGAGTCTGCAGAGGCTCTCAGCATACACCACGATTCAGGCTCGGGGGCCGTGACATGTGTGCCTGACCCTCACTCCCACCAGACCACTGTCAATGAGACCAGAGAGGAGGCTGCTTACTGCCAGAGCCCAGTCCCAGCTCACCCCAGACCCTTGCCCAGTGGGGGCAGGCATTTTTGTTCCCATCTGACCTTGACAATAAAGATTGTCCCCCGCCGGCCATTTCTCTAAAGTCACAGAAATGGAACTATGGGAGCTTGTTGGAAGTCGGAAGATGGAAACAGCAGAAAAGGAGCTGTTTTCTGCTGATCTACTTTTGCAAAACAAAATATCCCAAATAGCAACCAACTTTATCTGTGAACTGATAAACCAATTTCATCAGTTTTACCAGTCAGGAACACAGGCTCGTCTGGTGATTCTTCCGTCTAATGAGACACCGACAAGGGTTGCTATGTGGCAGTGAGCTAACAACAGACCAGCTGGGCTGGACGGTCTCAGAGGCTTGGTCCCCATATCTGGAGTCTTGGTGGATTTGTCCATGGTTCACAGCCAGAGGCCACGGGATTGGAGCCAGTGACTACCCCTCTATAGCTCTGCCATTTTGGCCTGACCTCTCCCACAACCCAGTGGACTCCCACGAGCTGACCAATGGGCTACCATGTCCTTTGCTTCCAGTTGGGTTTAGCTGTTGGGGACCACTGCAGGGGGCTGCAGGAGGACAGAGTCCGAGTGCTTGTTTTTCTGGCTGGCTCCCTTGGGGTGGCCATGAGTGGGTGCTCCACTCCTCCCCTGTGGTCTTTCTACAGGACAGGTCTGTCTACTTCTGGGTCTGGTAGCCACCCTACTCCTTATCTTCTGGGCTCCAGATGTAAACAAGTCTGAGGGTTGTGGCACTCTCCCTTGTATGTTCGTACCTACACATTTCTTAAGCCATCCTCAAATTATCCTAATCAGAAGAGCCATTTGTTCCCTGGAAAACCTGACTGATACATTGAGGGCCTTAGCCATAATATAACAACCAACACATATTGACCACCCACCATATGCTCTGTCCAAAGCACCTTTCCTACAGTAGTGCCAGTAACACACAGCAACCCTATGAGGTTGGCACTGTGACTACCCCACCTTACACATGAGCGAACTGACCCCTAGAGAGGCAAAGTAAGGGATTTGATCATTGGCAGCCTGACTCAAGTCCTTGCTCTTACCCATTACAGAGTAGGGAAATTTCCATTGACAGAACATGCTGTTTCTAACTCAGCTACATTTTGGGGGTCTGAAAAACAAGACTGTGTTGTGAGACATTTTTTTTCGCTAACAGCCTCTAAAAACCCCAAAGGAAACACAGAGTTGACCTTCCTCAGGACGACCTCCCCGCAGAAATTCCTGGATTCCTGCCCAGGACCCAGCCTATTGTTCTCACCTCTGAGGAGAGAGGAGGGTGCTGAGGAGTGCATGATGGACCTAGGAAAAGAACGGAAGATGCTGTCTGGGGCTGCCGCCATGCATAATCTGAAATCTACTAGTGACCACTAACGGAAGCCTGCCTCAGATGAGTTTGCTGCTTTTTTTTATATTTATTTATTTATTTATTTATTTATTTATTGGTTGGTTTTTTTTTTTTTTTTTTTTTTTTGGTGGGTACCGGGGGTCAACCTCAGGACCTCGCGCGCCAGCAGGCGCCCATGCTGCTGAGCAATATCACCGGCCCTTTTTCGGTATGTGGGTTCCGGGAGTCGAACTTGGGCCCTTGCGCTTGCCAGGCAGGCGCTTAAGCCGCTGAGCCATCTCACCGGCCCAGTTGGTTGGTTTTTTGAGACAGGATCTTGCTACGTAGTTCTGGCTGGTCTTGAACTCACTATGTAGCCCAGGCTGGTCTCAAACTCGCAGCTATCCTCCTGCCTCAGCATCCCAAGTGTTGAGATTACAGGCATGCACCACCATGCCCAACTGAGCTTGCATTTTTAAGAAAGGAAAAGTAAATAAAAAGGACTGTCATTGGTTCTTTTCACTGAGGGCTAACAGTGGACTTGTCTATAAGCATGTTAGAATCCAAGCCTCAAAGAATGTCCCTAGGGCAGAATCTCTGTCCACATTGCTTTCCTCTATCTTGGCTTCATCCCTGAGTAGAACTGTACTACATGGTGGCCCAGCGTGGCCCCAAGTTTGTAATCTCCCAGTTTAAGGCCACCTTGGGGTTGAGGGGTGTCTTGGTTACTTTTCTCTCGTTGCTGAGACAAAATACCCAACACCCAAAATTAAGAAAGGAAAGGTTTATTTGGCTCACAGTTTGTGGAGGTTTCAGTCCACACTCGGCTGGCTCCAAGGCAGAGTGGCACATGGCAGAGGGCAACAGTTCATGGCAGTGGAAGGCAGCAAAAACAAGCAAGAGCAAAAGGGAGGAGCGTGAGTGCAAGAGAGAGAGCAACCTCTTTCCCTCCCTTATATTACATGCAGGCTATCAGCCCCAGGATGGGTGTAGCACTCACGCCCATAATCCCAGCATTAGACCACGAATCAGTCATAAACTCTAGAAGCCCGCCTCCATGACTTCATGAGGCTTTGGGGAGACATCAAGACACAAATCATAACAAGAGGAGACTAAGGTATTCCCTGATAGTGCCAACCAGTCTCAGGGAGGGATCTGATTGGTCCAGTAGAGTCAGATGCTCATCCATGAACCAATCATTGTGACTGGTGAATGCAGGGCTCTGATTGACCAGGCCTTATGTCTGGTCAAGCTTCACCAGAGGCCTCAGCTAACAGTAACTGCTCAGATTTCTGGAATCGTGGTAGCCTTCTCTTTGGTCAGCTATCAGCAACAGGGTCACCATGGGGCTTCATGCGGTGTCCACCTGAGGAATTCTGGCTTCTCAGGACAGGTGAGCAGTGGGGCTTTCAGGAGGACTCCTTGGGGACATGATGGGAGCCTGGGATTGGTCCCATGGAACCCAGGCTCTGAGAGGCCTGTTTTGCTTCTCAGCAGTGACTCAGGGAGCTGAGGGAAGCATTTTCTCCATGAGAACTGATGGCAGGGTGCTCCTTTTGGTCCAGGACAGTCTGGAAGGGGCTGAAGGACCATTCCAGGCACAGTAGTTGGGTGGACCACTGTTTGGGGCTCAGGGAGGGCTGGGAGTGGCTTGTGGGCTTGTTTTAGGAACAGCAAGAAGTAATCTTGGGATGGTGGGATGCTTTCTTGGTTATCTCACTCATACTCCTCACTTTTACATGTGAACAAGCAAGGCTCTGGGAAGAGTCTTGCTCAAGGCCACCCAGCTAGAAGGACTTGGGGTTGGATTTGAACTTCGATATGTCCTCAGTACCCACTTTTCAAACAGAGAGCTACAGTCCTCTTAAGGACTTAAGGGAGATGGTGGAAAAGTTGATTTCCTTCCAGAGATGCATTAGCCTTGGAGGAGAGGAGAGATCAGTGGGGCCTGGTCATGACCTAGCAAGAGAGGCCTGGAGGAATCTGGGTTACAGAGGGGAAAGTGGTGTGGGCTGCAGCAGTCAGGGTGGCCTCCTGGGGGCCACACATTTTTGCCTTTTCTTAAAATAATAGCTTTACTGGGATACAATTCGCATGCCATACAATTCACCATTTAAAGCGTATAATTCAATGGTTTTTAGTGCAGCCACAAAGCTGTGCAGTGATCACCACAATCAATTTCAGAACATTTTCATCACCCCCAAAAGAAACCCTATAACTACGACGAGACATCCCCCACTCTCTCCTCCCGTTCCTGGCAGCCGCCAATTTACTTTCTGCGTCTGTGAATTCGCCTGTTCTGAACACTTCATGTAAATAGAATGGGGTTCTTCGTGACTGGTGCCTTTGACTTAGCAAGGTTCATCCATATTACAGCAAGCATCTCTTCGGGGCTTCACTCCTTTTCCTGGCTGAGTGAGTGCCCATGCGTGAATATACCACACTGCCTTTATCCCCTGCCAGCTCAGGGACACTGGGTTGCTTCCCCTCTTGGCCGTTATGAGTAAGGCTGGTATGGACAGTCATGCACCAGGTTTTGTGTGGAGGTGTTTTCACTTCCCTTGGGTATATTCCTAGGAGTGGAGCTGCTGCCTCACTGGGTAACTATGTCCTGTTTGAGGACCTGCCAGCTTAGTCCCCAGAGCCGCTGCACCACATTTCACATTCCTACCAGGAGGTGGTACTTCGAGTGTATGCTCGAAGTGTGCGGATTCTTTCCTCTAACTTCTGAAGGGCTGAACTGAGGGAAATTCCAGGAAAGACAGGAACGTGGGGGTGAGGAGAGCAGCCTGGCCAAGGTGGGCTGGGCCTGGCCGTGCATTCACCAGAGCACTGGACTTTGGTCCTGTCTGCCTCCGCTTGCCGTGTGACCTTGGGCAAGTCACTGCCTCTCTCTCGGCCTCAGTCTCCTTATCTATGAAATGAAGAGCAGTGGGTGTAGGCCAAGGATGGTGTTGGGCACCCTACAATGCACAGTGCAGCCCCTATAACAAAGCACTGTTTGGCCCCAGCTGTTTCTAGTGTCTAAACTGAGAAACCCTGCATTAGGTTGAGGTGGGCTCGTAGGGACCAGTGCTAACCAATCACTTTGAAAAGTGCTGAGGGGGGCAGTGGGCTCGTTGAGTGCCTGGGTACTTAGAGCAGAAGCCTCCTGTCCGGCCGGGGTTGCTGTGGATGCCGTAGTTGTGTGACCTCGCCGGCACTCACCCACTGCTTCCATCTTGGTGTGGTACCCAGCACAGGTGAATTCGATGCCAGGCTTGATAGATGGACAGCCTTGTTGGGTGGTGAGGTCGTCAGTGGAGGCCTCCAAGAGGGTGTGGAGTTGTCACCTGTCAGAGATGCGACTCTGTCACTGTCAGAGACTCAGGTCTGGGCTGCTCCTGAGCATTTCTAAGCTCCCTGGGGCGGGGCAGGCCGCGGCTTCCTGCCGGACCAAGAACACCCCGGGAGCTCCGGGCATCCCCACCTGGCTCCCGCGGTCGGGCTGGCAGGAGCGGAGAGCGCCTCGTTCCCGCGCGAAGCTGGAGACCGCTCTGAGTTTCCCTCTCCGGAGCCCCCGCCCGCGGAGGCGGCACCGAGGTCGCGCGCCTGGGCCCTGTCGGGGGCCGCGGCCGGCTTCCGTGTACCCCCGGGAGCTCCGGGTCGCGAGCCGCCGCCGAACGGCTCTTGACAAAAAAAAATCCCTTGACCACCAAGGCCAGCCTCTTCCTGAAAGCCCCGCTCGCGGCGATACAGGAAGTGGCAGGGAGCGAGCGCCCGGCGCGCGGCGGCGTCCCCACTCGGCGCGGGGCTGGCGACGGCGCCCGCCCGGGCCCCTCCCCAGGGCAGCCGCAGCGCCATGCGGGCTCCCGGGGCGCCGCGGTCCGCGCCGCGCGCCTGAGCCCCGCGGAGCAGCGACCTCGAGCCGCTGGCGTCATGATGCGACGGGCAGGGGCGCCCGCGCGCGGGGACCCCGCGGGGTAAGTCAGAGACGGAGCCCCCTCCCGTGGCGTTCGCGCGCCCCTGCACGCCTCGGTCCCCCGGCTTCTGAACCTCGGGGAAGGGGAGGGTCAGGCTGAATGCAACCCCCAGCGCGGCCAAGGCTGTACCCGAGTTCTGCGGGGGAGGGGGCAGCCCTGGGGACTCTGCAGCGATCTACGACTTGGAGAAACTTTTAAACCCAGACTTTGCTCCTTGGAAAACCAGCGCACACTTTCCGCGGCTGGGCGGGGGGGTTTCGAGGCACAGCGTCTCTACCTGTCGGAGCCAGGGTGCCTGCATAGACGCCGCTCCCTCCTCTGGTTCTTTCCTGGCTTGAACTTTGGATGGGAGCACGCACGGTCCGGGACCTGCAGACCTGCAGCTCTGCCCGCGCCCAAGGCTCGGCCGGGCGTGGGGTCCGGAGCCCGAGGTTCCAGCAACTCCTAGGCGTCCCGGACCCGACAGCTGACCCTCTTCTCTGGACGAGGGCCCATCTGGGTCCCCTCCCTCATTCCATTGGCCTGGCCGCGGACCTTGACCTTCGGACCTGCCTTTGCCGAACCTGGTGCTATGAGAGGGTCCAGGGCGCACGGCTGTGCGTGGTCCTCTGGAAGAGGACTCTGTTTGGAGGGCGTGAAGCTGAACGGTGTGGAAGCCGGCTTCCTAAAGGGGTTGCTAGTGTCTTGTTTCCTGTCCTTAGTCCCCAGCTCTCAAGCTGCTCTGCGCTTGGCTCTGTGAAGGTTCCAGCCTGGCCCCGAGGGCGTCCCTGGAGCGTTATGGTTGAGGAGGCGCCAGCTTCCGGGCGCATTCCTGGGAGAGTTTCTGGGAACCTTTCTGAGTGTCTCAGCTGATGGGCACGTCTTGGGAGCCCTTCCCTGGTTATCAGTTTAAAAGTCCTGGGTCTGTTTCATGATAGACGCTCTGTCGCTGCCTGGCCTAGCTCTGTGACCTGGTCTCTGCCCTGTAAAGCGGGAGAGTTGGGCTGATCTTTGGGCAGATCTTGTGCAGCCCCCAGACTGCAATGGGGCACTGGGAGTGGCTTGGAGGGGCCCTGAAGGCCCTCCAGACACCTCTCTCCGCCCTAACTTTCCACAGCAACCTCAGCTGGAAGCCCTGGAGGCTGGATGCTTTTCCTTGGAAGCGATCTCTGCAAAGACAAATGCCATCTGGTGGGAGAAACTAGGAATTCCCAGGGGGAGGGGACCCCCAGGCTAAACGCAGATTGCAGGGTGGAGCCGGCGAGGAGGGGTTCTCAGGAAGGAAGGGAAGGTGAGAGAGGCTGGGCCCTGACCTCACCAACTTCCCATTTTTCCCAGGAATGACCCAGCCTGAGCTACATTTCCTCTTGCCTTCCTTTGTTCATTACTGGGCCAGTTATTTAATCACTCTGCACCTTAGTTTACTTATCTATAAAATGAAGGTCAGTAATAGTAACTCCACCTTACAAGTTGTATTAAGGATTAAATTTGTAGAAAGAATTCCACATCTTGCCCTGGGGAAACCCTTAATAGTTATAACCATTGTCATCTTTCCTTGGGTGTGACCTCTCCTTTTGTCAACCATGTTACCTTGGGCAAGTGAGCTGGCCTCTGCCTGGTCAGTACCCTGGGGCTCATAACAGCGCCTCCTTCATGGGATTGTTGTGTGGGCTGGAAGAGTCGGAGGTCGCTGTCCACAGGCAGCAAGGGTTAATGCACCATCTCAGGCCTGCTTGGAACAGCGCCTGCAGCGTCCTAAGTGCTCTGTGAGTCTTGGTTTGCTGCTAAAACACTGCACTATTTTACAGCACCTTTTGGGTTGAACAGGTTCCTAGTGAGCATCTCATTCCTGGGGTGCACACCCAAGGGGTTTCAGTGCCCAGAGGAGAAAGAATCAAAGGCTCTTCCTCCCTTCCCATGCCCCTGACCACCCCTAGGCCCTGCAGAGCGCTCTGGGCTGGGTCCTGAGTGCTGGTCCGAGTGTGTTCATTACCCTGCAGTTCCAGAGCCCCTCCTTTCTGTCTTGCAGCTGAGATAGCTAGGAAGTGCCTCCCACCACATCTCCAAGAGGCCAGGATGGTGTCACTGGAGTGTTGGCCCTAGAGTAGGCAGCTGAGGCTCTTGGCAGCCAACTCTATTTCTTGTTGGCTGGGGAGAGACAAAATGCAGACAGGTTGCCTGGTATTCTGGGCACCGGCACTTTTTCTCCCGCTCTTCAGGACTGCACATTCATCAACAAATAGTCTGCACTGTGGGGCACAAGGGCCCAGCATTAAAGCAAGGCCCTGCCTACTTGCGGCTGATGTACCCCTGGAGAAGAGACAAAGGTCAGGGTAGAAGGTGTCGGGAACCCAGAGGCACTCTGGGCAGGTGGTTGAAGGAGGTCCCTGTGAGGACAGGGCATTTATCAGAGGCAGGAAGGACCCTGGGGAGCAAAAGCAAGGGAGGGGGATGTGGTTGGCCGTGGGAGCAGCGAGGCCAGGGAGATGGGGCAGAAGACCATAGGACCTCCGGGGCTCGAAAGGCTTTGGTGGCTGCACCGAGCCGGCCAGGGCCACCCACACGAGGGATTTGCATTTGCACAGGAGGTTGACAGATAGCAGGAGGACAGAGACAGAAGCAGAGACACCTACAGGAGCCCTGTGGTGGCCGGGAATGGCCAAGACCGGGCGGGCAATGGAGGCAGGAGATGGCAGAGCCGCAGGATTTGCTGGCATACTGGAGGTGAACTGGAGCAAAAGCAGGGGCGAGAATGACTCTAGTGAGGCTGAGAAAAAGGGGCCAGTGCTTCAGGAGACAGGTCCCAAACTGCGCAGAGGAGTCACCTGAGGACTCTTTCTCTTCCTGCCCACTCGAGCTGTAGCTTCCGGTTTCGGAGGACCTGGCAGGCACCCCACCTGCCCACCGTGTGAGCAGACCCACTGTGTTTTCATAGGTTTGCTGTACTGAGGATTTGTTATGATTTCATTTGAAAAAGAATTCCACTCTTGGAACAATTTAACATGAGGAAAGAGAGACCCAGAAAGAAGAAGTGGGACCTCGAGTCTCCTTAGCATGGGGGTCCCGCCAAAGCCCTTGAGAGGAGCCCCTCAACCACTCCAGGCTCCAAACCAGGAGATGCGGGGGCTCCTCCAGGGATAGATTCAGGGCCTGAGTTCTCAGCTGCGGCTCTGCCCCTTGACCTGGGCTCCTTTGCTTTCCGGGGTTGATGCTCTGAGGTGGTCTTGGCTGCCACTCAGCCTGGAGGCCCAGCTTCCTCCATCCCCAACAGACTCTGGCCACAGGAGTGAGGGTTCCCTCCCCAGTGCCAGTGCAAACCTGTGCTCCCAGGGCTCAAGAAATCCCAGTATCTTTCCTGAGAGGCAGCTGGGAGTGCAGGGGGCCGGAGGAGTCTCAACACCTTCACCCCTTACCCCTCAGTCCCTCCTGCACCTCCCTCATGCCCCACTTGATGGCTCCCTGTCCTGGTCCTGGGTCTGTGTTTAGTGATCACCAGGGCACCTATATTTTAACCCCAGAGACCCGGAAATCAGAATGGAATCCCACCAGGAATTGGTCTCTCCTAGCTGTTTGAGGGAGCCATTCGGATCCCCCAGCACTCTCTACGGGGTCCATTTTGCAGACAGGACTCTCAGCTGACTGCGTCTCCTCCCAGCCATAGGGCCTAGACAGAGAAAAGTGACAAATAAGTAACAATCATAGCTCCTACCCTCTGACACTTTCCACCATTCCTCCTGTCACAGTGAGTCATCTGCTCCGTTTGTATCACCTAGACAGTGACAAACAAGAGAACTAGGCAGGCAGCAATGAGGAGGGGAAAGAGGGGGCCATGATAGGGGCTGCATGCAGGACCCCGCCCTTGAGGTGTCTTGGCCACTCTAGGGACTTAGGGGGAACTTCTGTACTCAGAAGCAGCCCCTGTGTGAGGGCAGTGACCCAGAAAAGCCCCTTAACTTCCTGTCTACCCCTCAGTAGGTGCCCCCCATGAGAAGGTTGCTCTTAGAAGGGAGTGAGGACCACGAGTCATCGTGTTTTGGGTAGTTATTTAGTGCTGATCTGATGACCGATTCTAG
Organism: Erethizon dorsatum; assembly: GCA_028451465.1. Classification (NCBI taxonomy): domain Eukaryota; kingdom Metazoa; phylum Chordata; class Mammalia; order Rodentia; family Erethizontidae; genus Erethizon; species Erethizon dorsatum. The sequence continues at coordinate 123,852,339 of CM051828.1, read as the reverse complement.
AACTTTCAGTTGACATAACTGTTACCCTGAACCTGCTGTTTATACCGAGAGCCAGGAAGTTGCACTTGCTTCTGCCCAAGAGTGCAGCTAAAGATGAAAAGCACAACTTTCATGAATTTTCTAGTGTTGATCCACCCCTTCCACCCTAGAAGGTGCCCTCTTGGTGACATGGTTCTTCTGATAGGGACAGAGTTGGGGGACCCTCAGGCCTGGACCCTTACGAGAAGAGACAGGAGTCTTCTCATGCTGTGTGTCCTCTGCAGTCCCTGGTCACCCTGAGCTGTGTGCTGTCCTGTTAAGGGCTCTGAGGAAGCCCCGTCGTTGTGCCCCTTCTCAGCCCTGCAGAGGCCACACACAGCTTCCCCTTTACTGTCCTCCCCACAGGCAGAACTGTCCTTGACACACACCGCAGAGGTGCTTTGGCCTGTGCTCCATCGCGCCTCCTTTTTTGGGGGGGATGTGAAGGGGAGGTACTGGGGGTGGAACTCAGGGCCTCACATGCACTGGGCGAGTGCCAACCACTGAGCTACATCCCCAGCCCTTCTGGTTTCTATTTTGAGACAGTTTCTTGCTAAATTGCCCAGGCTGGCCTTGAACTTGTGATCCTCATATGCATTAGCCTTCCCAGTAGCTGAGATGATAGGTGTGCACCACTGCGCCCGAGGACCCGGCTCCTGCAAGAAGACAGTTCCCCACCGCCACTCACAGGGATTCCTCTCTTTTGCATGAATCAGTTTTTTTACCTAGCAGCTTTAGAGCAACCAAAACCCCTTTAATATCATGTCTTTCTATTTAGATTATAAACTTCCACCGAGAGGAGTCAGGCCTTTTATTTTCACATCCTGTGTCCTGCACATAGCTGTCACTCAGCAAATGCTTGAGGACTACGATACTGAATGGGATTCTAAAACCTCCAAGCACACTTCTCTGTGTCTGAGGCACCTGAACTCCTGGGAGTATTTATAAGGTGGCCAGATACCCCAGTGGGGGCGGCCCAGGACTGGGGTGGGGAGCCCGACTCCCCTCTGCATCAGTGGTTAACCCCCCCAAGGCCAGCATGCCTCCCACAGTGTGAGTGAGGACCCTGCTTAGCCTTCTTTCCCCTAATGGATCCTTCCAGCTGTGCCCCCTGTGCTGCTCACGGAGAGAGGCTGGGAGGAGGAGCAGCAGTTCGGAATTGTGAGTGGAAATTGTGTTCTCAGCAGAGGGAGGGACATTAGCTGGATGTGCAGTTTCTGGAGACCTCTGTCTGGCTGGATCAGCGGGGCCCAAATGCAGGTTTCTGGACCCCTTAGAACAAGGAATTTAAGAGTACTATGCTCTCTGCGTGTGTGTGCGCACATGCACCAGGGTCACCTAACTGTCCTTTTCTAGGCAGAACTGTCCTCTCCATTTGGAAGATGCTTAGGGACCTGCATGTAGTAGGACATCGGCAGGGCTGGAGGGTTCTCTGGGGTCCTTCTGGTGTTTTGGGGTTCTTTGTCCAGGAAGCAAGTAACCCCTGCTCTCTGACCTTGCTGTCCCCCTGTGAGAAGGGAACTCGAGGCCTGACCTTTGGTGATTCTCTGAATTTCTGGCCCATATACAATAACAGTGGGATCCTAGGGTGGTGTCAGGGTTCAGGGTTGAAGCACCAGCCACAGACAAGGCCCCGCTTCTTGCTGATGACTGAGTGGGCACAGCCTGGGCAGAACATGTAGGTGC